>CM040095.1:1418894-2830225 GCA_022496805.1 Pohlia nutans | reverse complement strand
TAAAATCATTCTTAAGACCCTTGCTAATACCACTCTTAACACCAAGTGAAAACATGTACCTTTGGAGCATCTCCATTCATATAGGATAATTTTATCGTATTAAAACTTATTTAGAGAGTAGGTCACTTGATTACCCCACACGTGCAACTCACTATATTAACTTCGAACCAGTCACTTGTCTCCTAGTGTGCAAAAGCAAAAAGAGTCTTAATCATTTATTACCCAACTCACTAATTGTAAAAAAGAAAAAAGAAATCGTATGCCTAGGTTGCACAACCACGGAAAAAATTGGCTATTTATAACCGCAAAAGGATATTTTTGTGGATCCAAAAATCAATTGCTTGCATTTCATCCTAAAATTTCCATCCTCATCTATTTTGAAGGACATGTAGCAATGCTCTTAATGCGTGTTTCCACTTGCAACCCAACTTGTCATTAACTGACGGGTTGGGTGGCTTTCATTCTAATTTTTTGAATCCATCCCACTATAAATCATGTCGGGTTGCACTACGGATCTTTGCATCGACTCTCACACTAAAGAAGGCTTAGAAGACCCAACGTTGACTAGAAATAAAGCCAATATTGCGCAATGTGTCTTAAAGGTGATTTCCAATCAAATTTATGCACCACCGCAAAGGTTATTTAAGTTAAATGTGCTTTTCCATAGCATTCTTAATCATGTTAGAGAGGGCACCCTTTTCCTAGCCTAATCACCTAAAAGAATCGACCTTCATCGTGGCATCTTTGGATATGAAAAGTAAAAATAAAAATAAAAATAAAAAGTAACTTCATCTTACGTGTCTTAAGCTCAACATGCTTTGATTACAAGATCAAGGGCGATTCTTTTGAACAACTATGCCAAGAAAAGGGTACAATCAAAGTTGCTTGAAGAAGTTATGTAATTGATCGAAGCAAGCCTGGTGCCATAATATTTATTTTGCATACACATGTCATTACCTAGTAGAAAAGTGTAGTTACTATTCTTGATTGAAGAAATTATGTATGGGTAGGATGGAGATAGCTGCACTTAATTTAATTTTTGGAAGAATTCTCTACAATGGTCACCTGTGGTTGATGACAGGTTGAGTCACTTGGGTGCATGGTACATAGGGGGTCTTTACACTAGTGACCAAGAGCCGGGATGGATAATTCTCTTGGTCACGGCCCTTGGTCAAGAGCCATGACCAAGAGCCAACTTTCCCATCTATTGGTCACCAACAATAGTGTAAAGTGAACTTGGACCAAAGGGAAGGTGGGCTGAATTTTTTAATGTATTTTTGAAAAGAGTAGATTTGATAACTTATTTTTCTTTTGCACTCCTCTTCTTGGTCTTCTTCCCATCCCAATTGGAAAGGGGTTATAGATTGTATTGAAAGGGATTTTATATCGTATCAATTTAGTGGAGGCAACGATTTTATTATGGCTATGCTAATTTTTGCCAATGAGGGGTCCGAGCATGGTATGCCTGGGGAGCCCAGGTAAATTTATATTCACCCTCTTCCTAAGTCATCGACGTGGTATTCCTTTGCAAGATATTGGAATTGAATTAATTTGTGAGGTTAATTTTTTTGTAAAATAAGATTTTTGAAAATTCAGAATTAGATGCGTAATGAAATTATGAACCCAACGGTATATAGCATGTAAATTTAGGAGTCATATTGCAAAAGTTACGGCCTAGAAACTGTTTCAGCATTTCAAAATCTGGCCTGAAATGTTCAGAACTGGAAGATTTTTCCGGGAAATCTTCACTAAATTTTTTCAGCAATTTTCAAAGATTTTTTAAAAATTAGCGGTTGTTCAGAAAATTGTGAAAAAAATTGGAGTTATTGGTGATGGTAAAGTCTAATAGGAAAAAAAAAATTGGCCATTAATTACAAAAAATGAATCCGTAATTGCAATTTCAGATTTTTCCAAATCTACCAATTTCTTCCTTGTTTTTTTTTTTTTTTTTTTTTCTGGAGTCCAAAAAAATAAAATCAGCTCTTGGTCACCCGGATTTTGCGGCGAGAGAACCTCTTTTGGTGGTCTCGCCGCATTATCCGGGTGACCACGAAACCTTATCTAAATCCGGACATGTAGGATTCCATGTCATTTTCTCATCCATTTTTTGTCTTGGTCACTTCCTCCTTTTTTGGCTAGTGTAAAGACATAACATTCAATAGCCTTCATGCACTCTCCTCATCACTTGGAGTCTCCATGTGTCCACTTAGCTATTGATGAAGTACTGTTGGATGTGAAATATTCCACACCATGTACTGTAGAGCAAAGGCAATGACAGTGCATCCTATTGAATGTTATGGAAGCATCCTATTGAATGTTATGGAAGCATACTATTGAATGTTATGGAAGCCCTTAGTCCAACTGCACACAAGAAGGTGAAGAGGAATGTTGACGTGGCCCAAAAGAGTTGTTTCCTGGTCAGTACAACATCCACATCTCCAGTAAAAAAAAGTTATTTAAAAAGAAAAGCACAAGCTGTTGTAGGACATCCACGTTTGCATACTAATAAAATAGGCATTTGTGTGCAGTGAAAATTGAAAACATCCATGTGAATCCTGGATTCTCTCACTTTGAGGTCTCACAAGGCTTGTTCCAGTTTTTTGGAGGCCCATTCCATCCATTGCTGACAGTTTGGAGCAAAAGAACTTCTGTTACTTCTGTGATCAAACTATTGTCGGACAGCGTGAATGAATGAACAGTCAGTAAAAACGTGAATGAATGAAGAGTAGGTAAAGTCAATAGGACAATGGGAGAGAATAGGTGCCCAATTATTTATTGTATCTGCTCCACCAAGGGAGAGATTACAAAAGCGCTTTGTATTCAAGGAGTTACTGTACATGTTTGAACAATAATTATAAACAAGCCGTAAAAATAAATAATAAGGCATAGACTATTCGACTAGCCGCTTGTTTATTATTCACCAAGATATGTCACATTCAAGTCACATAACCGAGGCTATTGTTGAGTGTGGACTGTGGAGTGCTACAGTTTGCAAGTGCATACTAGTCGTAGCCGCTCTTATGTAGATTACCTGAGGGCCTAGCTTCCTAGGGAGGTCTCTGGGAGTTAGTGGTGGCCGGCCTGCCTTTGCAGTGTTGGCTTGCTCTTGGTTCATTTCTATGTCTTGTTCTTTGAGTCCCTCTTTGTCATAACGTTCTTCAGAGGTCCATTGTTGCACCTCCAAATCTGAAACATCTATTAGGAAATAAAATGAATCACATAGACTTTTCTCTGATTTTAACTAGTTCAAGCAAAGAGGATTGGAGAGTTGGACTATTTAACCAGTAGTTTCTCTACAATGTTTCTAGAGTGTAAAAGATGTGGTCCAGCAAAGGCTAAAGAACATTATGGTGTCCCTCCAGAGGCCACCCGTGGCTAGGGGCGGTTTTGTTCTCTGTCCTCTTGCAATGAAATTAACTTTCATTTGTTTCTACAAAAATAAAATAACAAATGCATACTACCACCAAGTCAGTGTGTAGCAAACCATCATGGGTGGAAGAATGGGTCGACACGTTTGTGCCTAATATTAATTTAAACTTTTTCCAAAAACAAGATTTGGCAGATGAAATTTTCACAAATATTCTTTGAGATCCACTTTTTCACCATGCAAAAAATACTTTTTCCCTGAAATAATAGTTTCCTAAAAAAATTCAGCATTTGCTTTTAGGAATATTTTCTGCCCCCACATGGCCACACACAGTCATAGAGTACGCTATCTAGCCAGATTGTATTTATTCACCAGGATTGATTGATGTGTTCAGTCATGCAATTCTATGGAATTTGTCAACTTGAGTGGGCTACAGAATGACGATCTGGTAAATGGTCGGCCAACTGGGGACTCCAGGAGTCCTGGATATGGTACTGTACACGGTCGGCCAGTTTTGTTTTGTTTTTATTTTATTATTTTATTTATTTTTATTTATTTTTTTAACAAATGAAATGGATTTTTATTTATTTTTGGCACAAATGCAAGTAAATTTCATTGCAACATGAACACAACTAACTTAGCCAGGTTTCATTGGAGGGCTTGGGGGAAACAAAACCAAAACTACCACCGAATCATAAGTGTTCGGAGGGCGAAGTTGCCACCAAACCTAAAGGTTAATCCTACTGCAAGTCACTCTATGTAAGGTCTACTTAGAATCAAATTGCTTGAGGATCCTGACATGATCATCAAAGCTAGTCTTATCTACTTTCTCCCTAGTCTCCTTCCATGCCAATTTACCATAATCAATAAATCCTTCCCAAACCATAAGCTTAGGTTTATGTGCATTCCACACTTCCTGGTTAAAAACTTTGGCGTTCCTTGCAAGACAAATGATCCAAGGACTAAACCTCTAACTAGGGACCAAATAATTTTCACATTATTCTTTCTCACTCTAATACTTCTACCAAAAATACATTGTTTGATCAAAAATGAGCTGACGATAGCAATAGTTTGGACATGTCTTTGCAAGGCCTCAAAAATGCTGAAACTAAACACCCAAACGATCCTTGCAAGTTGACAGTTATAAAAAAAATTTGAAAATAGGATTCTAGTTCCTATGCCCTACAACACGAGCATTGCATGTCAACCTGGGAAAATTTGCCACTCCTAGAGTTTGCAGCAACTGCTTGATGCTAGACACTCCACATGAAGACTCCTTCTTTGCTAGCTCTTTCTTTTGTCCAGGGTTCCTTCCAATCCAATGAGAAGTTAATTGTAAGGTCCCCTCTCCACTCGTCTGCGATTGGTTTATTAAGAGAAGTGCAAGCATTTAAAAGTTCTCTACCTATTTTAGTGATGTAATGAAAGAAAGGGGTACCATTCTTCCATTTCTATAACAAGGGTCAATACTAGGTGGTTGCCCAGGGCGTCCCATGAAGACCAACACACCTGTTTTATTCATGCTCTTTTTAACCTCCACTACCTAAACTTTGTAAGAAAATTGGGGACCTATTTCTATTGAGAAGGGCAACACTTCTCATCACTTTTCTAGTATGGTAGTCCAACTTTAACAAAATTTGGTTTAGTTTTAACAAAATGTGGTTTAGTTATAACAAAATGTATGATACTTGCAAGAAGTAGGTTTAGCTATCCAACATAAAACGTGGGAGACCCTAACATAGAGTACCTAAGCATTAGGAGAAATCTGGGGTTCCAAAGGGGCTCTGTTAGACGGCCCGTGTTAGATGAACCAGCTGCCCAAACACCCCTCTCCTTGTAAACCTATTGGTGAAAGTCGCTGCCCACTGACAGTCTCGGAAGCCGCAGTGTTGGCAGTGTTGGCAGCGCTGGCGGCGTCAATTGGCTCGACCCACGGAACTGCATTGCTGGCACCACAGTGACACCATTCGTGCCAGCGTGTAAAGCGTACGGTTTACCCTCAAATTTTTAGCACGTGCCAAAACCAAAGGCCCCTTTGGGACCCCAGATTTCTCCTAATGATATTTTGAAATATGGTATTTCAACACAAAGTAGCATTTTTCTATAATAATGATCTTGAATTTGTAAAGAATTTACATAATCCACTCTTATAGTTTGATAAAGGGCTTTCTTAAATGTTCACTTTCTAGTTTGCATAGCAAGGGACTATGTTTTTATTTCTCACAATTGGTCTCTTGCTGGTAGAGAAGGTGGTCTTTGGGCACCAAGAAATAGTGCCAGAGCATGGTGCTCAAGTGCCTCTTTCTACTAGTGCCTGCATTCATTTTTTTATTCACCAAAGCAAATTTTCGTTAAGTAGTAGTGATCACATTCTTTGGTCTTTGTATAAACCACCCTTGAATGTAAAGGTGCATTTATTCCAAGAGAACATTTCAACCTTGCGAGAAATAAAATACCTTCAGAGTGATGAGAGGTTGAGATTTGAGGAAAGAATAGGAGGATTATTTCAACCTGTCCTCCTTGGTATATTTGTTCCATCATTCTTCAAGTTCAAAAATATTCCCCCTTTGTGTGAATAATTATGTGATGAGTGTACTATAAGGGTTGTTTCACACTATGACCGAAGGTCAAGAGGTTGTCGATTTCCACCAATCAAAATTGCAAAAAATCAAGAATTTAATCTCTCGACCCTTCACATTAGAGGACAAAGTCCAAAGGCCGTCGCCCTCCAAAATGCCTACATGACAACACTTTTTGACCAAAGCTACGGACTCTCAAATTCTTTTTGGATCGAACAAGAATGGAAACCCAACCTATGGTCGAGAGGCCGTCAATTTTTTTCATAAAAATTCTAAACTATATTTTATTGCCTAATTTTAAGCCCATTTTTTTGGACTCTCAACAAAGTTTGGGCACTCAATCCCACGTCCTCTCAACTTGGACGGCCATAGTATGAAGTGGCCCCAAGAACCCGTTTTGCGGCACGTGATTGTTTGAAATTCCTTGCCTTCAAAAGAAAGAGAATATGACTGAAAGAGAACCACGTCATATTTTTGCAGGATGGTCACATGGGTAAAAAGAGCATTTTTCCTTTAGGTAGGATGGTCACATGGGCAAAAAGAGTGTTTTTCCTGGCCAAACTGACATCCACGTTTGCCTATGGAAAGAAATGAACGTTTGTGTGAAGAAAAAACACCCTACATTTATGTGAGCTTCAGAACCAAAGGAGAGCATCTCCACCCATTACAATTTTTTTTTATCACATCAACCCCTAAACGTCTCAGCGTCTAGAAACTAGATCACAAAAAGATTCAAAGCCTTGTTACTTTTTTATACAATATCGGATGACTTTCACCCAAGGCACCTTTACAAGCCTATTAAATTCTTTACCAATTAAAGTAAATCTCTTGTGATGGGGAGATGTTGATAATATTGGAGAGGCCTCCAAATACAATTATGTCAAAAAATTTGGGTAGATTTTATGCTTGCAATGGTCCTCTCATGTACACCTCATTTACATCTGAGCCATGCTAATATTTGTTTTTGAGTTTAGCATCTACTTGTGTTCAAAGGGTTGGTACATTTAAGGGTTAAAACTTCATCACTACACTAAATAGTGTATTTAGTGTGAGGTGATGAATAATGTGCTTACCCCTACTACTTGTCTAACAATTATTGTCAATTTGTGGGTAATTAGTGTTGGCGGTTATCATCCAATTTGATTCATTGTCAGTTATCATCCAATTTGATTCATTCCATTTCTAAAATTTCAGTTTTTCCATCTAAACTTTCATCTCAAGTTTCATTCCTTACTCACACTAAATATCCATATCTCAAAAGATCACAATGTCAAAACGTTACTATTCTTCATAAATAGTGTGAGAATTCACATTTAGTGTTTTTACAAAAGTAGGTTTTTTTGATATTTAGAGTGATGTTCGCAATTACAATGCCTCACACTAAATACACTATTTAGTGTAGTGAGGGCCACTTATTTAGAGGGTGAGTCACTTGATCATCCTTCCAATGCAACTCACTATTTGTATATGAACTTCTAACAAATCACTTACTTTCTAGTATGAAAATGAAAAAAAAAATCTTCATCATTTATTATTCAACCTACTAATTGTAAAAGAAAAAAAATAGTATTTTGCCAAGATTGTACAACCACGGAAAAAAGTTGTTTATTTGTTAGAGAAAAAAATAATATTTGGTAGGCCCAAGCATTGATTGCTTGTTTTTCATCCATAAGAATTGTCTTCATTTATTTGAAGGACAAGTGGTGAATCACCCAGAATGTCTCCTACAGCCGCAACCAACATTGTCCATGCCCGGAATAGAGGAGGGAGGGATGCATTTTTAATGTCCAACGGTCACTAAGGTTGGATAACCCATTACCACCACAACACCTAAATCCACCAACTTCTACACCGCTCTTTCATTTCAGGGTGGAAATGTAAGCTTTCATTACATGACTTATGCATGAATTGCTCAAAAGATAAGTCATGTACCGACAACTTACATTTCCTCCCTAAAATGAAGGAATGGTGTAGAAGTTGGTGGATTTAGGTGTCGTGGTGGTAATGGGTTATCCAACCTTAGATGAGGGAGAGGCACCAGGTTGCGTAAACAGAGTGGGAGGGGGGACACAATGCAGAGGTCCTTTTGCTCTACCCCTGCTAGTTAAGGTAGGAGGCTCTAAACCCGTTACTTTAAGGGCTGTGAATTTATGCGGACACAAGGAGAACTGAGCATGATTTTTCTCTGGAAGACAAATCCAAGCAGAGACCAACATACTTTGAATTGGATGTTCCTAAATTTAAGTTATGAATTTTTGAAGTTGAAATGACATGGGTTCTAAAATGGTGCTCTTCACCGTGAGTACATTCAAAATTTCAAAATGTTCGTCCTTGGTAGAGTGCAGGTTTAGAACTGTGGCAGATTTAGAGCCCTCTACGTTAAAAGGCACCCCTATGAACAACCCGTGCCCGATGTCAGAGCGGGCAACAACACCAACTCAAACCACCTCATGCGCCTGCAACTAGTTCTGACCCACTCTCGCATGCATTGTCCGCCCGCTCTCACAACAAGCTTGCCACCACTTCTTGCCATGCCTATCTTTAACCCTTTAGTGCCCAGGGTTGTTCTGGAGAAACCAGAGTTTTTGGGTGATTTTTCTTTAAAAACTCTCTTTATTCATATTATGAAAATTATTAATAGTATTTAACCGTATAAATGTTAGCGTAGCTTAATCAAACAAGTGGTGGTTAAACCTTGGTAAGATCCGACCGTTGGATTGAAAGATTATAGTATGTCTTTGAACCGTATAATGCACACTCAAAAATGAGATTTTGGAGGATGTGCGACTTCAAAGTTAAATAGAATTTGGGTTAAATTTTCAAAAATAAAAGTGACGAGGTTTAGCAATGACCTATGTCAACACCTCTCCATTGCAATCTTTCATGTCAAGAACTGACTCACACATAATTATTGTGAATTTTACAAGTGATAGTGACTTATCTATGTACTGTTTAGGACAAAAATTATACGTTAGAATATGAAAGGAGTTCGAACATTGATCATGATCGGAGTAGATACACTAATGGAACATGAACAAGAGAACACAATTCAAAAATTTAAAACAGGATAACAAACTTCCAAACACAAGAAATACCGCATAGTACATGTGTTGTATTCGTAAGTATTTACTATATTTTCAAGTATTTGCAGTATTTTCATGTTTTGTTCATAGGTATTTTGATAGTTGCATAGCTCCAAATTGAAAAAAAAAATTCCCAAAAGATGACATTAAGAATTTTGCAACTCTGAACCTCAAAGTATTAAACTTGAATCTTTACGGATTTTCCGGTATTCCCTTTTCCGATGACCGAGTGACCACATTATGGTCTCCTGGGCACTAAAGGGTTAAGAGTGGGTTCACATCCTTGAACAATATTGGCTCAAATTAGCCTCTTACTATCAAAGCACATGTCTTCCTGGAGGAACACAATAATTTCTGTGCACCTGGCCCCATGAGGAGCACCTAAACCCTAAACCCCCGGTGGTCTTGAATGAATGGGGACAAAAGTGCCCCTATTTTTGTCCGGTTCAGGGCCCACCTTAAAAAAACAACCCCTTCCTTCAATGATTTTTTATTCCCAGGTAAGGCCTCCTAGGGTAATTTGACGCCTCCGGCCTCAAACTACCAAAAACAATTCCCTAAAAAAGCACCGAAGGTGCCCAAAATGAAAATTCCAGAAAAAAGAGGGGTGGATGAATAGTGCACGCATTCAAGACCACCGGGGATTTCAAGACGGGGCCTGGCTCTCTGAAAGTGGGCCCACGTCATTCATGGGAGTGGCTCTAAGCCCTCCACATATATTGAGTGGAAGCGTCCCCTGCAGTAACCGTATTTAACCCAAAATACTCTGAGTCTGAACTCTGAAAATAATACTGTAGATCAAAAGCATTGATTTCACTACTCATCACTCATCCAGAAAGTATTGTTTTTGCTATATAAATTCTTCACTTGCATAGAGAAAAGAAAACAAAAAACATGTCAAAGCACTAGCTGAATGTAGGCCTAAGTTATCCATGGATCTGTGAATGATTGTCTGTATGAAAGGTGCTATCCATTGATGCAAGGGTACCGGTACTGTACAAGCCTTTTGGTGTTGTGTAGTGCCGTACTGGAATAGCGGCAGGTGATGCACTGCTTTGGGTAAATGTGCAGGTGTTGGGCTTCTCATAAGCCCACGTGAGAGGTTCAATGGGTGCCCGCCACGGTAGAGTGAAAGAGTGAGTAGTAGTGTAAGCAGTGACTACCAAGAGTATGCTTTTCAGAATGTTGGCTACGAAACAAAGACTTTTTCTCACATCATCATGCACACCAAAATTTACATATAAAAACAAGAATCATATCAAAGACTACATAACATTCAGTAGCCTTCAAAGAGAGTGCCTTTTAAGTTTCATCCCCCTTTATATACAGAGTGACCAGTGATTTCTAATTAAATGAACTATTGAATCAAATAAACAATGACGAAACATTGTTGAGTTGAGAATGAATCAAATAAACAGTCATTGGGGGGATGAAATGATGTGGGGTATTCCACATCATTCTGTTGGAGGGAGGCAGTACTCACAAAGGCTACTGAATGTTATGTACAAGATAGATTCTTCAGTCTCAAAACTGTGGGCACCTAGGCAAAACCACCTTATTCTAAGAATCATCACAAATAACTTCCTATTAATTTTCAAAAACTGTAAAATCTCATATTTTTTTATGAAACAAGCGGCTAATCGCATAGTCTCTCCTATAGTATTTACACTAGACTTTACTTTTACACCTTGTTTGTATTGTTGATCCATGTTACTTCTTGAAAAGGAAGCATTTCCGTAGTCCCTCTCTTAGGGCCGACTTCCATGTGGGGTGGGTGATCGGTGATCAAGCCGCAGAAGAGGGGAGCTCCACCGAATCAGTGAAAATAGATGAAACTCAAGAGTATAATTTTTCCTTGCACCGAAATGGGTGGAGTATCGGTGACTTTTGAGACCTCGGTTTTTGTCATCTACTGCCTTCCACCGGACCGATCCTCACATGGAAGCTCGCCCTTAGGGCCGACTTCCATGCTGGGTGGGTGATGGGTGGTTAGTCCTCCAAAGGAGGAAGCTCCACCGATATGGGTGGAAACAGGAGGATTCTAGAGTATAAATTTCCTTTGTACCGAAATGGGTGGAGCATCGGTGGTTCTTGAGACCTCAATTCTTGTCTTCTTGTGCCTTCCACCCACCCCACTCACATGGAAGTCCGCCCTTAGTGGGGCAGAGACAAAACTGAGCTTAACTGAGCTTACAGAGTTACAGTGACGCAAGACAGTGACGCAAGAGTGAGGGCCCCGGGGGTTGTCTGAGACTCATTGAACAGTAGCAGTTGTTCTGGAATGTATATAAATGTTGGATCGGAAGCCTATTCTTGTGGCAGGCCGTGTTAGGATTCGAGCTATAACTTAATAATAATGTGAGGAACGGCTCGGCTGGGAGACGGAGAGATCGAGCGTGTGAGTGATTTAGAGAATACTTAATTTGAGTTCCCCTTTGAGTTCAATTTTTGCGGCTGCTGCAGCTTCAGTTCTGCGTTACTTTGTCGGTGAACTTGGAGAACTCGAGCTGCTTGTGCTTCGTGTTCATGTGGATTGTGAGCTCATCTTGATTGCCAGGAGGTTCTCCTCAGTACCTTGTACATACCGGCTTGAGCCAGCTAATGTAAGTCTCTGTTCCATGGTGTCTATTGTGGGTACAAAATTACTCTAGAAAATGCAAAAACGTACTTAAATAGATCACTGGCAGGTGATCATTAAGACTAAAAATCCTGTGATAAGAGGTGCTAATGTGGAAAAGAAAAGGGCTAATTGTTGTGATGATCCTCCAAGTGGATATGCTTTTTGCTCTCCTAATATAAGCAATAGAGTTACGATATCCTTTTAGCTCAAAATGTTTTGAACCTTGTGCATGAAATCTTAGCTTCTTGTTGATTCATGTTCATCAAATTGAACTCTTGAAACCAAAATAAGTTTGAAAACTTTGTGAGGTGAAGGAATTTAACTTAGAAGATTATGAAATCTATTTTCGATCAACTTCTTTGTTCTGAACAATCATGCATGATTCCCTCGCAGCGTTACCATGGAGATCATCGATGCTGTACTCCTCAATGGGAATACGCAGCTCAGAAGAAGTGATATAACAGAAGGCATACTACCGGCGTTGCCACAAGTTCAATATGTCACACACAATCAAATTCACGTCCTGGGTGCAGAGTATCCCGAGTTTGTGCAGCCAAAAGAAGAGCACGACACGTTCATGGCTCAAAGTGAGTCATCTCTTATACTAGTTGAAACACCGCCTGTGTAGACTAGAGAAACATGCCCAAAAAGACTCACAACTAGCCTGGTTTGTCTTCTTGTGGGACTTTTCGCTAGTCTACGTAAACGGTGTTTCTACTAGTGCTAGTTTCTTACCAAAAGAATTGTACATTTTTACTTTGCTTTTCCTTGGAGAGAGAACTAAGTACTACACTTATTTATATGTCAACAACGTACTACATTGAAAGTATGTTCATTCAAGATCCCACATCCATGCCTTGTGGCCAATGAGAGTGACACTAAAACCACATACATACCCCTACACTAGTAAAAAAGGTGGCGCTCCCCAAGGAAAATCACTATGCATGAGTAGAATTGGGCACTACTTGCCTGGGCATCTCCCTCAGTAGTGCCACCTTTTCTACTAGTGCTATTAGAGGGTTATTTACCAGGAGTTCTAACATGGGAAGGGATTTGTTGGCTGATGCTAGGCTCACAACAATATCCACACTTTCACGAAGGAAAGGAAGAGCTGCCTGTTCCCAGAAGCAGCCAGGACTATGTGCAATGGTTGGAGAGAAACGGCGGTTCCATTGACGAAGTTTTCAAGGGCCAGCAGGCAGATTCTCTTAAAGACAAAGCTGGATTTGAAGAGGTTCAAAGTACCTCCAGAATTCTCATGAAGTTGGCTGATGAGGTGGAGTATCTTCGGCCAGGGAATGAATCTCACCTGGGCTATGACATCAACATGCGTCACTGGAGGACGTACTGGAATGAACTCATTGCTGAGATGAAGACTGTGCACCCAGACACCAGCTGCTTGGGCGTGTATGTTCTCACGACATGGCCGTACTCAGAGTTTCTGAAAACTTTGGCACTCAGACTCTGCGACAAAAGATAAACCACCGTATTTGTGCCACAATTCACAAAGTCACCCTATTCGTGTCGTTTCTCATTTGGTTTTTGAGTGAAACCACGCCACTTTCCACTGTGTGAGAGGTGAGTAAGGAACGTCACATAGGACAAGCATTTATCATTTCTAAACTCTCGACAATGAGAAACGACAGGTTAGCTTGTAGTGTATGTACATATATCAAAATTTTAATGTAAGACAATGATACATAGTGATCACAAAGTGGCACAAAGTCACATGGTTTGAATACAAGGGTTACCCTTAGTCAATTAAACTAAATGGGTGCACTTCCCATGTAATGGGTGCTGTTCAAGATGGTTTCTGTGGAATTATCAAATGCTTATTAAGTAGAGGATAGTTTTTGCGTCACGTCAAGCATTGTAACATATTTTTGGGTGTGACTTTTGGAAGAATGATGTATAGCTATATTTGGGTACAAGAGCCAAATTTGTTGAGATCAAATTTTTATCACTATGTATGAATTTTTTTATGTAATTTCAAAGTGAGAGGTACACGATACATCATTACATTCTATACCAGTAGAGTTGTGTATTCCCTATTGCTTGGTTTGATTTTTACTGATACAATAACTTTCTTTGGAACTAGAGTAACAGATGAGACTTACTGTTATTTGAGGGAATTTTAGGAGTCAAGCAAGTAAGACTTAAGATGTGAAAAAACAAAGAGCATTCAAGAGCATCCAAGAGCATTGGAAAAAATCTTGAAAACTTTTAGTAGGGGTACAAAGTCTAAGGCTCAACAATGTAATGTCTTTATGTGTTTGAAGTTGTTAATTATATGGCTCTTTTTGAGATTTGCAAACAAATTCAGAACGGTAGCATTGTTATAATCCCACTTACCAGTTCTGAAATTCTTCCCACACTCACAGCAATGCACCTTAACAAGACGAAGATTCTTTTCATCCCAAGACTTAAGATATTAATCCAGTGACTGCCCTTTAAGTTCCTTTTTAAGCTTGGCTTCTCCGTCTATGAAGCTAGACATCACATGGGCCGGGATTAATTTTGATGTTAGATGAAGGGGGCTCAACAAGCTGCACATCAACAACAAGCTCGTGAGTAATAATAGGGGTGTCCACCTCTTTCTTCTTCCCATTCTTTATTTCAGAGAATGCATATGTGAAACTTTCTCCTTGAATTGTGGAGGATCTATTCTCTAAAGATTGAGAAGTTTCATTCTTCTCCTCCGGAGCTGAAGAATGGACGTAAAGATTGAGAAGTCATGACCATTCTCATTCTTCACACAGTCTCAAGGGGAGTCACACCTTCTTCATGAAGAATGGCCAAGATTTCCTCCACAATCCTCTCCCCAAATTCTCAATCTTCAAGTTCTTCAATCAGAATTCTCAAAATCAAACCTCATAGATACAGGGAACCTTGACCGATTCACTGCCAAGTAAATGGTACAAAAATGATGGTGAATTCGTGGTGAACACTTTAGCAACTGCTCAATTTAGCAAGTATTCACCACGAATTCACCACCATTTTTGTACCATTTACTACCTAATGAATGTGTCAAGGTGCCCTGTGATATCAAACCACACAAAATCAAACGTCTCAGAATCAAACCTCTCAGAATCAAACGTCTCAGAATCAAACCTCTCAGAATCAAACCTCTCAGAATCAAACCTCTCAGAATCAAACCTCTCAGAATCAAACCTCTCAGAATCAAACCACACAAAATCAAACCTCACAAAATCAATCCTCTCGGAATCAAAACTTCTCCGAATCAAACTTCTCGGAAGAGGATCAAACCTCACAAAATCAAACCTCTCAGAATCAAACTTCTCCGAATCAAACTTCTCGGAAGAGGTGTGGCACCGCCTAATATGGTGTATGTGATCACGCTCAATAACAGGAGTTTCAACAAGCTCCATATATAGCATCGGATGATACAGATTCAAGCTCTACACGACGACGCTTACAAGGTCCATCATCGGCAGAAACGAAGGAAACGATCGAGGTAACCAACAACGGGATCGACCGTGATCATCCCCTTCGGCTTACCCTTAACCCTAAAAACCCTAAACCCTTGCTTCCACATCCCAGTAATCAAACGACCAGTCCACCACTGACGCCGAATTCTTCCAACCGCAAGCGCAACGCATTACATCCCTCGGTTTCTGGGACATCGACCTGACAAGTTAAAGACCTTCAGATAGATAGATCGAAACTCCGGTCCTTTTTCGAAGGCCGGCGTGAATAAAGTGTCTGTAATGTCAATGACTCAGTGCCCACCAGACAAAGGGCCATTGGAACAAAACTTGGACCTTCATCATCAACTCCATTGTGGCCAGCATCGTCCTCAGCAAATTGTGAACACCACCGGGAGTGATTGTTGGATCAATACATGATGACCCATTCACATACACCAATGCCACCGCATGCATGCGTCAAGTAACTTTGAGGCTTTGAGGCAATCTATTGTCAACCAAGAAATATAAAATACGGAATTAGAAATTACTCTAACGCATGATAAAAAGGAACGCATGTGCCTTATCATAATTATATTTGCCAAAACAAATTCATCTAACTACATAGACTATAATTCATAGATCCAAAAAATTAATTATCCCTTATAATGTCTCTCACGTGATTTCTAGGTTTTACTTCACTAACCTCTCTAAGAAAAAATAATAAATATTGGTTATTTTCCAGACTATCGTACCTCACTTTCTGGTTTGTCAAAAGATAATTCAAAATTTCAAGAATTTTGCCACGTGTTGATTGAGACTACATTCGTAGGACAAATTCGTGCGGAACTTCCCATTGAATCTATTAACTTACAAGACGACTACAGAACATTTCAACCCACATTCAGTTACATCTTTCGACAATGCATGAATTATTAGTCATTGAAGTTTCAAAGTTTTAAAACCCACTGACTCTTCCTTCACCTGCTCCTTTGCAATATACTTATAGGCCCTCAAAAGCACAGTAAAGGAGTCGTAAAATCAATAGTGCTTGCATGCACAAGAGCCTGAGTCACTTGAACAATTAACTGGCTGACGTATAAAGACAAATGAATGCACTATTAGACAACAGTTTTACTCTGACTAAATCTCAATGCCTGCTGAACAGTCTCTCACAGTGAGTATTGGTTTCATAGTCACAGACAGTCCTGTCAATTTTCTAGACCAAAAAATGTTCATAACATTCTTGGGTTAGCCAC
Source organism: Pohlia nutans (assembly GCA_022496805.1). Lineage (NCBI taxonomy): Eukaryota > Viridiplantae > Streptophyta > Bryopsida > Bryales > Mniaceae > Pohlia > Pohlia nutans. The sequence continues at coordinate 2,813,892 of CM040095.1, read as the reverse complement.
TGCATCGGCTTTTCAGAGGAGCACTAAAGATTAATGTGGAATTATAGTCATATCATCCCAAGACTACGTAATTTAACCCTTTAACGTCCCGATTCAACACTGTTTTTAAAGATTTGTTATAAAATGGTTGATGAAAAACGGAAATGGAGTTGATGTACAAAACAAAGTTGCAAATGTCAATGTGTAGATAACATCCGTACGGCTGGATTCATCATATTTATTATTAATATTTTTAAAGTAATTTTGCAAGGTTTTCTCTTGAAATTCAATTAAAAATCCAAAATTCACACTAAATTTTTTTTAAATATTGTAATGAAATTAGAATGACATGCACTACGAGATGGTATGGTTTCCATTATTTGATTCTACTTACTATGGAAAATCATATTTAAGGTCTTTTTTTTGAACTAAGATTGAAACTTGACATTAATCACTTTTGTAATTTTTCAAAAATTCACATTATCTTATTTGGAAGATCCATAACGTACAAATGGTATTCAACTAGCACAAGAATGAAAAAATAAATAAAAAATGGATGAAAAACATCCGGTACCTACAGAAATCGAGTTGCTGAAATTCATCCGACGTCCAGATTCTGGACGCCGGCGCGCTAAAGGGTTAATCCTTTGACGCGCTTGCGTCCGTATAATGGACGATGAACATATTGCAACCTTTATGAACACTACATCCTGTACATTTTTCATCCATCCAAATTTCTCGTGCACACACACTCTCCAAAGTCACACTCTCCAAAGTCTCATTTTTAAGTGAGCATTATACAGTTCACAGACATAAATAATATATTCCTGCAACTCCACCATTGGATGATTATCTAATTTTGGCAAAATGCCTCCACTCTAGTTGAGAATACAATCATACGATTTATTTTTAATTCAATCCATTCTATTTCTAATAGTATCAATCATGATGAAAAGATCAACTGAAATCTAGTGCACCCAACTGCAGTACCCTAGGCACTAAAGGGTTAAACTCTCCTACAATCCCTCCTTGCACTACTAGAAAATCCAATTGTTTTGTTGATTCGGTCGCGTTGATCAGACACCTTTATGTTGATTTGGTCGTGTTTTTGTTTAAATCAACAGATTTCTTTTCAAATCAAGAGAAAAGTGTCCTTGATCAACGCGACCGAATCAACAGAACAGTTGCATTTATAGTGCTAGAACCTCTTTCTATATACGATCAGTTCCGGTGGGATCAGGTAAACGACAATGATTGAGGTCCCAAACTTCACTAAGAGGGGGTGAAAAGAGAAGCAAGACATAGTGAGTTCCATTGGCTCCTTTCTTTGTTTCGTCTAAGTTTAGGTGCATGGCTCGGAAGAAAAGTATATACATTCATAGGGTCCCTCTCCACCGGTGCATATAGAAGTGTTTTGTAGATTTCGGTGGTGGTGAAGTCAATGTTACTGCGGAAGTGATCCAAACAAGGAAGGAGGTCTTTAGGCTAGACTTCTATGTATTAGTGGAGGTACTAAAAAGGTAGAAGCTACCAATTCACAACCGAAATGAGCAAACCCAAGAGTATAGTCTCTATTTGTACCAAAATGGTTGGACCATCTATGCTACTTGAGACCTCAGTTCTTGTCTTCTAGTGTCCTTACACACCCAATCCAATAGTGCATGATGAGTCATGAGTTGTGATTCAACTAGTTTACTTTCAAATGTAGCTCAATATATTATTGTCTTTGTTTGCCCCACCAAGGGAGAGACTACGGGAACGCTTCGTTTTCAAAGAGTTACATGGTTGAACAGTACAAATAAGACGTAAAAGTAAATATAGGGTAAATACTAAGGCAGAGACTGCATGACTAGCCGCTTGTTCAGCAAAGAATCATAGAATCTTGATACCTAGATTCTTCCTTGAATAGCAGATGGGTCAAGAGGTGAGGAGCTGAAGTCAAGAATGTTTTCTGTCGGTGTACACAACGACTTGGCTGAGTCAACGTCTGCCGGTTGAACGTAACTGTGCACTGCCTCATTCTCGGCACCGCCAATTAAGTACTGTAGTTGTCTACTCTTTAAACCGAAATGCAATTATTAAGAGGAATGTTTGATATTTTACCACCTACGATTCATTCCAATCCAAAGTCCAGTAGTACCTAACCGTGTTAAACCACGTTTGCTAACCAAGTTAACCCCTAAGTGACCGAACGACCATTTTATGGTCGCTGCCCTTTTTTTTACGGGCTGCCCGAGATGAAAAAAAAACTTTTTTGAAAATAAAATAAAATTTTCAAATAGGAAATCAAGTCTACTTTCCAACCCAATTTGAATTATGTCAATCCGAGTTAAACTCCATCAAGGAGAAATTTTCAAAGACAAACACCTCAACATTGTCCTAGTGTTACAAAACTTACTATTTCGGGAAAGTAATGATGTTCCCTCTTTGAAATTTTTTTCTTTTTTGAACTTTAGAATAGAATGTCTAGTTTCAACCAATCATACCAAATTTCAAATTCTAAAAATAAAATTTGTAATTTTGGTGAATATTCAACGATAAATGCTTCTAAATTTGTTTAATGAGTATCGAAAACATTTTTTGAAAGTTTGACCGTATGGATAATTACTAAACATCGTGCTTCTCATTTTCTCTTTTGAACCAAACTTCATCGAAGTTGTAGAAGCAACATTTTATAGCACATTTAGGTTTGGCCCTTACCCCCTCTGTCATTTAGGGGTTAACATCCGAAGAAAACACTTTTGCAGATTTCGTCAGTAATTAATGTTAACTCCATCTCATTGGTTGAAGGAGAATAAAAACAAACAAACCAGGGGCTGCAATACCGGTAGAAGACCTTTCCTCCGAGAACATTATTAACAGGGTTCACACCAAATGAGGAAAAGGACGGTGATTTGGGAAGGGCCGGCTTGCCAAGATGAATTTCAGGGACCGCCAAACCGCCATAGTACAAAATGAATAATATTTACATGTCATTGATCCATAACTGTATGACTTATATTTGCAAAAGGGAAGTACGCCCAAGCAAGCTTACAGTACTCCAGGCTTAGAAGTAGAATCACATTCCATGGAGGCCATCAATGCCGCACTGCGCAAGAGCTCAGAGACTAAGCTCCGAAGAAGGGATATTAGAGAAGGTTTCCTGCCTCAAGTTCACCGGGAGCTTGGCCATCAGATTCATACCGTTCTTGCTGCCGAGTATCCCGAGTTTGTGCAGCCGAGTGACGAGCTCACCAGATTCATGGCCCAAAGTGAGTCCCTCTCTAACTTGAATGTTTGTTTAATTTGTCACTTTTCTTAAGCGAAAAGTAGAGGATACTATTTGCATCACTTTAAGCATTTTAACATACATACAAGTGCGATGTTTCGGAGAAGCTCTGAAGAGATCAATTTGGGTACAAGAGCTAAATCTATTCAGATAATTTTGTATGAATTTCTAATGCAATCTTAAAGTGGTAGATCAATACCATTCAAGGAGTGATATTAGAGATGAAAAGATTTTTGTCCTTCATGAGATCCATGGGTATAGACATTTAGTCCAGTCACGTTTGTACGTCACATGCTAATAAATCCAACAAAGTTCATAAATAGATGAGTTGTTATTAATAACATATGGAAGTGGGATCAAGTCCCTAACGTTTCTGGCATCTTCTATCTTATCATTCTTTTCAATTTCATAGTTTCATGTAGTGCATTCAAAGTAGATTTCACCAAATTCATTGAACTCTAAGCTTCACCTCTATTCTCTTTGCACAAAAAAGAGAAACATTTCCTTTACCCTTGTGATAAAGTGAGACCACAAGAGGCTCATATCAATGTTAGATTGGGTATGACATCTTCTGTAGTGAAACCTTGGACAGTGGTTCATTCTAAATACCCATTATACGTCCACTCTACTTCTAATAATGACTTTAATTCATGCATTCCATTAAGGACCATGTAACAAGAGTACAACACAGGTATGGGTGTGGGTCTTGCAAATCTAGATACGCCGTAGATTTGAGATATCCTTACCCACGGACAAGTGTAACAACACGGATTTGTATGCATTCTTACTTGCCTTAGTTTCCTGCATAACCTCCTTGACTGTGATGCTAGGTTCACAAACAAATCATTCACGCTGTCACGAAAGAAAGGAAGAGCTACCTGACCCCAGAAGCAGCCATGACTACGTGCAATGGTTGGAGAGAAAGGGCTGTTTCATTGACGAGGTTTTCATGAACCAGCAGGCAGGCAAAGCTGAGATTCAAAGTACCTCCAGAATTCTTATGAAGCTGGCTGATGAATTGGTGTATCTTCGACCTGATAACAAATCTCATCTCAGCTACGACATCAACATGCGTCACTGGAGAATGTACTGGAACGAGCTCATTGCTGAGATGAAGACTGTGCACCCAAACACTAGCTCCTCTGGCGTGTATGTTCTCACGACGTGGCCATACTCAGAGTTTCTGAAAACTTTGGCACTCAGGCTCTGCGACATGCTCAATTCCACTTAATCAGTGTATCCATCCAGCTTCTATTGTAAAGTACAAACTTCTGCAACCCCTAAACGTCCAAAATGCCATGTATTTTTGCCTCCAAACATGTGATTGTTGTCGTATTTCACTACACCAACACACCGTTGTATTTGAGTACATCATGTTTTTATGCTTGAGTGAGCTAGTATACTCTGGAGCCCTAAAATCATTTAGGAGTTAATATGACCTCTAAAACAGCATTATAGAGTAACCTGCACAGTTAAAACCGGAGGCAATCAGTACAGTACAGGAGGTGAAGAGGTATTCAAACATCATGTATAAGAAGTTACAAATTACAACATATACAGGAAGGACTACCAACAAGCATTTCCCTTCGTATACTATGGAGCCCTAAAAACATTTAGGAGTTAATATGACCTCTAAAACAGCATTATAGAGTATCCTGCACAGTTGAAACCGGAGGCAATCAGTACAGTACAGGAGGTGAAGAGGTATTCAAACATTATGTATAAGAAGTTACAAATTACAACATAAACAGGAAGGACTACCAACAAGCATTTCCCTTCGTAAGCTGCAAAATTAGGCGATGCTAATGCTAAGAGCAGAATGCAGAGCCGAAAAGCCTGCATCACTCAATGACGAGAGAATCAATATTCTTCTTGCCATCCGGACCCTTGGAGTACCAGGTTGCCACATGCTCCCCGAACAAAATGCTCGGGAATAGCGCAGGCCGGTCTTTGTCTACCAGCGGCGCCGCGGGGCTAATGAGCCTGGTCTTCGCCGGATCGTAGAACGTGGCCACCGAGTATCGAGATCTCTCTCCATTCACAACCACACGGTGCTCCACGCTCTTGTATTTGTCATTCGTCAATATCTGTCCAGCCAATACGTTACTATTCCATTCCAGCCACTTTGGGTTGCACAGGTCAAAGCAACAAGCTTAAAATTTAACACTTTAGGGACCAAGAATTCAAGGTTTAAAAATGACAAATTCAATCATTCATATAATGAAAAGTATGATTTAGAATAGGACCAAGTTTTATATCACCAGAATTAGTAAAGAACATTGCATGTGTTGACCAAAAACATAAATAAATTTGAACAATAGAAACTTCACATAGAACCCACTCAAAACTGCTAAAAAAAAACATGAAGCCAAATTTGGCCTTCTTGGTCCTTAAAGGGTTAAACCAAATTCCTGTGCAACTAGAGGTGAAAATAATTCATTGCATTTATGACACCTTATGACGCCTATGAGGTAACAAGTGTTCAATCTACCTCGTCAAAGAGGAGGTTTGAAACCCATATTTGACTAGTATAATAACTTTCTACAGTAAAGGCTCATGGTTCATTCTAGATACCCGTTTGAGGTTCACAATTTCTCAGCATGATATTATACTCCCTCAGTCCCACTAAAAACCTCTTCGGCATTTTTTTCGGGATGGACAATGAGAGTGGCACAAAAAGTATTTAAGAAAAACCATTTTTTGAGTATTAAGATGGCTTTTTTTTTGGCAAAAAAAGTGTTAAGTTAGAACACGCCAAGAACCACGGGTTTTTTAGTGGGACAGAGCAAGTATCATTCATTTCATTGAGAATCGTGTAATACCAGTTCAACATTGTTTGAAACCTTGTTATTTTTAGTATGCGCCACCTCTTCATTCATTCTTGGACTAGTGTGCAGTCAGTATTGAAAAACATAATGTTTGGCTAATCAAGGTGAATGCTTGTTGCTTTATCCATAGCTCATCAAGGGGGCTCCAAAAATATCGTACCCAAAAACGTCATAAAAATGAAGATGATAAAAAGAAAGTAGCTGCGGCAGAAAGGAATACCTGGCACATGTCACCCAGATTCACGACAAATGCCTCACGCATCGGCTGTATAGTGAACCACTCATTGTTCCTTTTGACTTGCAATCCCGCGACATCATCCTGGAGGAGCAGTGTGATGGCTCCCATGTCTGAATGCGACTGCCAATACAACAACAACAACAACAACACATTACATCAATCACAGTATCTAGCCAGAAAGAAGAAAAACAAAAAAAAAAACCATGAGAATAAATTGAAGTAGATGGAATCAAGGCTGCAAAACTCGACTGGCATACACTCAATCCTCTCTAATGATACTGAATAATGACACCACCTCATGGACTAATCATCAAGAATTTAGGACCCCACATTTTTAAACGATTTCCATGCGACATCCGATATTTCATGAGTTCGTACATTTTTCGCATGGATTCTACACGGATTTTGCGCTAATTTCATATGGATTCTGCACTTTGTTAGATGAAGTATATAGTGAATGTAGAATCTGTGCGGATTCAGAGGAGAATTAGTGCGAAAAATGCACGCATCCATGAAATATCGGATATTGCACGGAAATCGTTAAAAATCAGTGCAGTCCTGAAATCTTGATGAATGACATTGCCTCAGAGGATTAATAATATTGCCTTGAGGGACTACTAATGAAAAATACAAAAATACTCATTATCTTATGAATTTTGGAATGATTGGCCAAAAGTGCATATTGTACAGTGGGGTACCAATCAAAATGTCGTTTTCGAATTCACAGTGAGAAAAATTTCAGTACTGCCAACTTGGAAAGCCTCCCGAGAGCTCAAAACTTGGTATTTTACCACAAAACTTTAACCAAAGAATCATCTTTACGTTAATTATATGTATGCCAAATTTCAAGGCCAAAAGATTCACCGAAAAAAAGTTATTCAAAATCTACCAACATTGGTAAATTTCCACAGCTGCCAACTTTAACAGCCTCTCAAAGATTGATTTTGTTTTTTTTTTGCCATGAAATTTTTGGAACAAAAACCTCTTTATATCAATAACATATGATAAAAATTTCAAGGCGAAAAGATTAATTCAAAAAAAGATATTAACAATCTACCAACATGTGTAGTTGTGTGAAACAATGGGGGAAACTTTGCTACCAACTTTGACACCCTCCCAACGGTTGAGAAATTGTCTATTTTCCATGAAATTTTTGGCACAGCATTCTATTCATGATAACAACATTCATGCCAAATTTCAAGGTCAAAAAATTTATAAAAAAAGAAATATTTACAATCTACCAATTGTGTGTAGTTTCCCCCATTGTTTCCCACAACTACACATGTTGGTAGATTGTTAATATCTTTTTTTGAATTAATCTTTTCGCCTTGAAATTTTTATCATATGTTATTAACATAAAGAGGTTTTTGTTTTACGAATTTCATGGCAAAAAATAAAAAATTCAATCTTTGGGAGGCTGTTAAAGTTGGCAGCTGTGGAAATTTACCAATGTTGGTAGATTTTGAATAACTTTTTTTCAGTGAATCTTTTGGCCTTGAAATCTGGCATACATATAATTAACTTAAAAGATGATTCTTTGGTTAAAGTTTTGTGGTAAAATACCAAGTTTTGAGCTCTCGGGAGGCTTTCAAAGTTGGCAGTACTGAAATGTTTCTCACTGCAAATTCGAAAACGACATTTTGATTGGTACCCCACTGCACAACATTGCATCATCTTTTGCATAATGTGCAATATTTCAACTTATGAAATCATCTTTTGATTACTTAAAAAGAGATCTCAAGACACCTCTACCAAAGCATAATAAAACTTATGTGAACTACACCACAATTGAAGCATAATGATTTCAACCAATCATAATGAATTACAAGATGAGAGTATTAAAATTGTAATTTTAGTGAATTTTGAAAGTTTTTTCTTGTAAATTCATTTGCAAAATATCTAGGCATTTAATTTCAATTTGAAATGTATGAATGTCTTCCAATAAGGATGTCTTACATATGCTCTTTACAGTTGAAGCTCAAAAAAGTTTAAAAGACTCATTTTATAGTAAATTTAGTACTGCCCAAAACCTCTAGGCATTTTAGGGATTATGACACTTGGGGGACTAAGGTCCAGTTCATACAACCGGAAGTTAAAACTCTTCAACTTCCCCATGTCAGAACAAAGAGGAGATTCCAAGCACAAAAGTAAGAAGCTCCTCAATATTCAGACTTCTAAGCAAAATCCCCTAGAAACTTTGCACTCTCTACAAGCTCCTAAATTAAATAAAATTTGCTCCTGTTGTTATACAAAAGCAATACTATATCAAACCTCAAAAAGTGAGATGACTCATCTCTTGACATAAGCAACTTCTACTCGTCTGAAATTCAAAACTAGTAAAGAACCAATAGAATGTAGCTATTTCTTTGGAGTTTGCGTTGTGTGAACCAGATCTAATGGGCTTCTAAATGCACTTAGCATGTGGAAGTTGTTCAATTAGACGTGCACATAACATGATAGATTCTTAAGATATACCAAGAATGTGCAATTATAGAGTGTGACATTAGAGAGGGAATAAGTACCTGGAGACCAAGTGTGAGATCTGGTTGTGGGCAGGGAGGGTAAAAGTTGATGACGATGTTCTGAGAAGGCTCTCCAACCGCCTCTTCAAGAAACTGTGCTGGCAATCCAAGACTCTCCGAGATGAACCCCAGTAGTCGTTGTGCCAGCTTACTCGTTTCATCACTGAACTCCACTATGGTGCTCCTGGTAACACCAAAACATCATCGCCACAAGTAGCCAAGGAATCAGCTAAGTGCCATCAAAAAGAAAGAGAACAAATGTCTCTATCAGTTCTTTTTTTAGGGTACTTAACGTGGTATCTTTTAGGGAGGATCTTAGAGAGAATCTGGTTGAGGTTCGCCAAAAAAAAACATTGGTCTTTATCATACCAAGTCTTTATTGTACCTTCTGCTTGTCAAAAGGATCTCAAGCTGACCTAGAGCAATTTACGGAATGCGACAGGAGTAGTGAAGAGGACCTGGCATTCTGTAATTTTTAGGCTTTTTACCTGCGAGCTAGAATGGCTACCCAACGTGTGGAACAGGGTAATTAGCAGCTCTTCTTTCAGGTGACTACCAACACTAAATTTTTCAAAATGAAAGCTACGCATGCAGAACTTTGCTCATGTACATAAAAACTGTATAAAAAAACATTTGCAAACTCGTCATGTTTATTGTCTCTACAGGATTATGTTTCAGGAATCATTAAACTACCATCACAAACAACTTCTTGTATTTTTCAAAAGCTAATAAAAACCTCATATTTTTGGGCCTGTAAAAAGACAATGCTATGTACAATATAGAAGGCAACAAAGTCTTATCCAGAACCTTAGTGTATTTACAAAAACTACTTAGTACATTTATAAAAATAAAAGGTCAATGAGACCAACGCCTTTTTCGTAAAGATTTTAGTAGACCACAACCAGCAAACCCTAAACCTTATCACAAAACCCTATTCCCTCCGCTTCGTAATTTACAAGGGTCTTCAAAGAGCACTCTGAAAACAAGATCAGGCGCAGACCTTCAAAGCATGGAAGAAGAAACCGTATAATATGTTGGGTTTCCACAGAATTACATTTCTAATTAATTCACAAAAATCAAAATTTATCACATGTAGATAGGATGTACTCCCTCCGTCCCAAAGTTATTGTCATGTTTGAAAGTCATGTTTGAAAGTGCTTTTTTAACTAGGTCCAAAAAAAATACTTCCTTGTGGCTAATTTTATTTAGGTTGCAATGAACACATGCAATGTTCTTCAATCATTCTAGTGACATAATTTGGAACCTTTTTAAATCATGTTTCTTACAATATGACCTACTTAAAAAAGCACTTTCAAACATGACTTTCAAACATGACAATAACTTTGGGACGGAGGGAGTACATAATATGATTCACAGTATTATTATATCAGGCATAATCCAGCTCCATAATCTAAGAAGGCAAACAAAAACCAGCAAAAAGAGAACGTACCGATAGTGAGGAGGATCGGCAGGCCATCGATTGATATTGCGGCGAGAAAGGGGCAACGAATGGTGATCGATATAATCTCTCCAATCCAACACTTGCTCATCTTTCACAAGCATGCGGCTGCCATAGCCTTCTGGAGCTGTCCCGGCATCCCTGCAGGCATACGCAAGCTTCTCCTCCATCGGCCTGGCATAGAAATGCGCACCGAGCTCGCGAATTCGCTCCAGTAGCTCCAAAGGTACTCCATGGTTGACGACCTGTGCACATTCATGCTCACAACATCAGTTTCTCTTGCTCCACATGGACTGTTGGAATCAAGTTACTCATGTGGTAATTAAGTTACTTATGAGGGAACTGATAGACCAAGAGCCTATGACTCCAAGTTAGTTAGAGCACCAAAGTAACAATCTAGTTTAGAACACCAAAGTAATAGTCTAGTTAGTCTGCACATATTCTAAGTATGTAGACAGACGGTACTAGGACTATAAGTGTGGCTTGATGGGTGATGGAGATACAATTGTCTATTGGACAAGATCTCACTTCTATGATTGGGTAACAAGTCACATAATAAACATTGTTTACCTTCTGTGCACATTATCTTTCTTAATTTAACATGGACATCCACATAACCTCGACTATCATCCCTCCTGCAAAAAGCCAAGCTACAATGCTATGCTTGGAATTCATCAGAAAAGAAGGAAAACTGTTCCGGCCCTCCTAAAACTTCAATCCTAAAAGCTAGATCAAGCTCTAATATCAAGTATTCGGAAGTTCTTACCACAATACATCAAGCTTAAGGACAAAATTTCAAAAGTTGCATCTATGAACCGTTCCTCACAATTAGAGAGAACACATCACACAAACCCAAAAAGCTTGTCCCACTCGATTGCATCAATACAAAAAAAAATCCACAAACTTAAAGGTAAAATTTCAAAAGCTACATCTATGAACCGGTTCTTTGAACCATAGAGGAGAACATATCACACGTTAATTGTGAACCTAAAAGAAGCCCCAATCCCAACAGGCTTGCCACACTCAAATGCATCAAACCACAAACTTGAGGGCAAAACTTCAAAAGCTACATCTGTGAATGCATCTAATGAACCGATCTTGAGGAGAGCACGTCACAAGTTAATTGTGAAACCTAAAAGAAGCCCTAATCACAACAGGCTTGCCACACTCAAATGCATCAAACCACAAAGAAACCACAAACTTGAGGGAAAAACTTCAAAAGCTACATCTATGAATGCATCTAATGAACCGATCTTGAGGAGAGCACGTCACAAGTTAACTGTGAACCTAAAAGAAGCCCTAATCACAACAGGCTTGCCACACTCAAATCCATCAACACAAAAGAAACCACAAACTTGAGGGCAAAACTTCAAAAGCTACATTTGTGAATGCATCTAATGAACCGATCTTGAGGAGAGCACATCACAAGTTAATTGTGAACCTAAAGGAAGCCCTACTCACAACAGGCTTGCCACACTCAAATGCATCAACATAAAAGAAACCACAAACTAAGAATAAAACTTCAAGAGTTGCTGCATAGGCTATGAATTGTTGCAGACCTGAAAGAAGCCCCAATCACGACAGGCTTGGCCCACTTGGGCACTGACGTCCGGACCCCCTTGTGCCAAATCAATGACGGGAATCTCCTTCAGTGAAGAAGACTGCCGGTTGTTGGGGCGCTCCTCAGCAGGTCGAATGTAGGAAGCGGGGATTTCCAGCAGCCCTTGCTCGGCCACCGACTGCACCCTTTCATGTGACCAGCAGATTCCTTGCTCCACTGCCGCAGCCATTGCGCAAAAGTAGTCCCTTCCCAACAATGCTTTAATTCAAACCTGCTTCATTCCATACAAGCAAACGCTACATGTCAAACATGATTCATAAACACAGGAACAGCCGAAACCCAAGCTCTCCGTTGCTCCTTATTAGGGTATGTTAACCCACTCACTCACGTTGACCATGAATGCCTCACAATACATAAAGGATTTTGAAGATTTCCTCTTTTTCTGACCTCATCAAAGCTGCTTCATTCCAAACAAGCAAACGCTACATGTCAAACATGATTCATAAACACAGGAACAGCCAAAACCCAAGCTCTCTGTTGCTCCTTATTAGGGTATGTTAACCCACTCACTCACGTTGACCATGAATTCCTCACAATACAAAAAGGATTTTGAAGATTTCCTCTTTTTCATTCCAAACAAGCAAACGCTACACGTCAAATGAAATTCATAAACAGATGACCAGCCAAAACCCAGCGCAACGACGCACTTTGTTGGTGTGACCCCTCAAACCATACTGAAAATAGAAAAGAATTGAAGGTTTTCAGACATCATCTACATAGTATGTGGAAGCATTCTTAGAATGCAATTTATATCTGTTTTTAGATGTTAAAAACTCGAGAAAAGGCGTGGCATTATTTTAAGGGTTAACTTACACTTGCAAACCCTAGACCTAATTCATACCGACAGCTATCACTCTCTGAAGATTCTCAAACGAGGGTTCGGTGACCCTCGATTAGGAGTAACCAAAGTATGACCCTCGACAATGCATTGACAGAATCCTGGACAAAGCTCAAAACCCTGCGTTCACCAATTGAGCACCGAGATGGAAAACTTCATCAAACCCCAATTCTCCACGAGAGACACACAAACACACACACACGTATGTGTATCTACATCTGAAATGAATGCAACACCTATTAAAAAAATAAATCATACAATCTCCAAAACTATCACAAGTTTTCCGAAAAATCGAGACGCCTGTAACGCGCCTTCCAGTCTCCTCCTACTTTTAGATAACTTAAAATCGTCGCATCCGTCTTCAAAAATGAAAATGAAAGAGGAGAGACTCCTACTCTAATGGAACTTCCTTCATATACAAGCAATTTGGATGTTCAATTAAAGAGTAATCCAGTGTCAACATTGAGTTCCCTACTGTTGATAAAAACACGAAACAGTAATTCTCTAAGAAAGAAAAAGATCTAAACTGTTTGCCCACACCCTCGGAAGTGTGGCTTGCTTGCTTAAGCGCTAGATCGCGAGACATGACTACCAATGGATGCTCGAACGATGAATTGGTGACCTCTCAATCAAACCTGGTACCTCTTCCAGTAGCTCGAAAAAGAAGGCTACGATTCGAAATCCATCAAAGCATTCGTAAAAAAGTCGGAATTTGGAGACAAAGAAGGTACAAGGATGGCAACAGAAGAGAACTGACTCACCAATAAAGCAAGCAAGGTGAGAAACAGAATTGGAGAGGCAATTGGCGAACTGGGTATGATGATCAGTGGAAAGAGGAAGAGGAATCTAAGTTATGAGGCTAAGGAAAAAAATGAGGGGGAGAGTGCCTGGGGGAGCTGGTTGTGCAGGCAAGTCGGCGCTGTAACGTTAATGAAGTTGCGTGCTTCCCAAACATTCTCCGTCACGCTCCCTCACTGGCTCACTCACTGCCTTGAATCACTTCTTGTTTTTTCTTCTCTTTATAAAAATATTTTTGGCTGGCGAAATACTTCAGTATACAGTAATCAGAAAGTGAAATTATTCTAAGTAAGAGATAAATTAGGACCCAAAACTTGCGCCAAACTATTCAACCATGATGACATGTTTTCATCTATAGGATCCAATTTCCATTCAATTATTATGACAACTTCATCTAAAATCTACATAACATTTAGTAGCGTTCACGCTTCCTTCATCCACTTTGCTCATCATTTTGAGCTTCACTTGATCACTTAACTTAGCTATTGATGAAATATTGTTGGGTGTGGGATATTCTACATCATCTACTGTAGAGTCAGTGCATGTTACTGAAAGTTATGTACATGAAACTCAGCTACAATGTTTGTTTCATTAGAGTTAACCAAAAAGATGCCCATCTAACTTCCCTTTTGCTCTATTTCTAACCTCTTTTTGAGCTATACTTGGGTTGAACTGATAGTGTCGTCTCATAGCTTGTCCCCTTGTGGGCCATGGGCTTGGAGCTTTGGTAGAAGGTGCGGGAGTCATTGCTAGGTGTGGAGAATAATGACAGTGGCCTGTTTTAAATTGTCTCCCAATTCATCATGAACTAGTTTTTGGTCTATTTATATTTCAATATGAGTTCAAGAGGAGTTCAAGAAGAGTTTGGTAAAACTTTCCTCTTAGAGCTGACTTTTTGGTTAACTCTATTGGTTCCACTTGTTTGAAAAATGGAAAATTGCAGGAAAAATACTTGTTGCCTATTTGGGGGTGTTGTGGCCCCGCCTGTGGCTCTCACATGTTTTGTTTTGAGTCAAGTTCAATGCTCAGCAACTACACTAATCATTGTATTGAGTCTGAGACCTACAATTAGTTTGAATTTTTTTACAAATCCTTCGACTGATTCCAGTAGTACTATCCAAATATAAAATTCGTCCGAGGATATGATAAAAAAATTAATATTTTATTTAGAATATAGTATTTAATTTTTCAAAATAATATAAATAGTAATATCAAAATATTTTATTCGTATTTGGCATGGTAATTCATACTAATTTGGATTTAAAAAATTAGTATAGGCCACACTATACCTACATTACCACAATTACTGCAAGTTATTTCAATTACTCTGACTCAGAATTTCTTCTAATTCCCGAATTTGTCCAAGCTTTCGTTATTAGTCCGAGTTGGACTAAATTATTTAGATAATAGGTGTAGTGTAAGTCTAGTTGGCTTAAGTGTTTTTGTAGAGTATTGCCACTAGTCCTTTGACCATGGCAAATTTTGAATGAAAAGAAAGCAATTAATGCTTGAATCCACCAAAAGATTCTCTTTGTCTGGGTAAATAACTAATCTCTGGCTTGGTCGTGCAATTCCAACAAATACTATTATTACTTTTACAATCAGAAATTGGATAATCAATGATGTTAGGCATAATCAAAAATTGGGCCACCAAACCTTGAATGATTAATGATGAAGATCCTTTTGCTTTTGCACACTAGGACACAATCAATTGCTTAAAAGTCAATCCCAAGAGGACCAAGCATACATATTTAGTACGATGTACAAAAACAATCACAATTTTTTCATCGATCATGCACTTTTGTAGTGTGGATTTTTTACTATATATATTTTATGGGAAGTTAGCTTCATGCATATGTGATCCGGTTACAAAAGAGATGATTTGTGAAATTTTATGCCTCATTTCATGTTGTAATGATTCACCCAAAATTTCACAGATTTCAATGTAAAAGTGCTCAAGTCAACTCATAAAACCAAGCAACTACAAAATCTCCAAAAATCACTACAGTTAGAGTATTACATTTCGACCAATCACAAGTTTCATCCACAAATTGTCAATATCTTATTCGTAATCCAATTACAAAAGAATTTTGATTTTGAAGTGTCAAATTTTATACATAAATATTAGTGACAGTTGGATAGAATCTAAAGTTTATATTGTACAACTTCTATTCATACATCAAATTCAAAATACCCCTCTTAATTGCATTTTATAAGACATCTTTGAAATTCTCCAAATCTTGAGAGGGGTGAGGACGTTTAGGGATTCATAAAGAATTTTGTAAAGTCATGAAATGTCTGGTTTCCGGTATTGCGATAGTAAAAGACCTTGGACGAATTCCAATATCATAAGCTATGTTAGGTTCTAAAAAAAGAGAACAATATAAGATATAAAAACAAAAAGTAAGTTGGGTAGTTGAATTTCATAATCCTTTTGAAATGCGTTGCGGGGATGGCACTGTCATACTGTCCTACCAACTTACAATGGTGTATTGAGAATTATAAAACTTCATGCGTTCTATAAGTCAATCAATAACTCACTGTAGACCTGACAACTCCAACCAGCTCCAAATGCTGGCCAACACCATTTCTGGCCAGACGGCCTCTTGTTCACCTTGAATCTTGTTTCAGATCAATCTTTTTATTTTTCTATCAAATTCGAGATGGAGGACAGAAAAGAGACCCACTAAACCTGCTACTTTGGGAATTTCTCTAATGTGATGAAACTTTCCCGTACTAGTGGAGATGCTCGTAGTTTCGTACTCCACTTCTTGCCTACCGTATTCAAGGTATCCCTCAAAAAAGGGTTCCCTACAGTACACTACCTTGGGTCTAGGGTTAGAGCATGGCCACCCATGCCCTCAGAGTGTCTCTCACACTCCAGAAGTAGATGAAAAGTGTCAAGGGCCCTTTCAAAATACCTCTTGACTGTGGATCCTGGCGTGTTAGAAATTGGGCCTTCACATCACTATTTAGTTGACTATATCCTCCCATTTTACTTGTGATTGGTTCATTGACTATTTGATGCGTACTTTTGATACATGAAGGGCGTGCAAGGGTGGGGGAGTGTGAGTGCAAGGGCCCTTCAAATCTAGATGAATCATTTGAGAGAGTTCGTCCTAGCGTGCATGGGGGAATGCTCTTAGCCTTCAGCGTGCTATGTTTCCTCTTTCTTTGATCCTTTTCGGATCATATCATTTAACAACAGTGGTAATCCTCACATAAAGCTAAAAATATTGAGGCAAACAGATATTCCCGGGGGAACAAACCTGACATCTTTGACTGAGAATTTGAATCCTGAGTTCTGGGCCTCCAACTCTGTAAGGATTAGATTCTTCCCTTTTTTATAGATATATATGGAATCTTACCATGTTGTCTGCCAGGGTTTCCGTGCCATTCAGTGGAGATCAATGAGACATACAACTGCCACAGTGGTTATGTTGATAGGCACAGACTGCAGGTTCAGCATGCTGCGACAGTAAGTTATTCAGTGCAATCAGACTGAATCTTTGACAAAGCTTCGCCATGGACAGTAACTTACTCCTCTCGTTTAACTTGAGCACATCAATTTTCACGTTACTCCAACCATCTGACACATGATTTTAACGGTCTCATCCAATTACATTAGATTTTTAGATTTCGTCAAGAATGCATTCTAATCATAGTTCAAAGTTATTTGCCAACAAGAGTGAGATGAAAACACCTCATGGATTTAATGTACAAATAAGAGTTCCTTGATTAGGTGACTCATCAACCAACCCAAGACAGACATCCTTGGTTAAGTTAACCTGATGAGCTGCGCGCTATTACTTGACAGTCTTCAAAGCCTCATTAACTACTTCTTCATCCTGGAGCAGAAAAGCAAATAGATTTCAACCCGAAGTAATCAAACAATAATAAAACTTGGGACCAGAGAACGGCTAGGAGGAATAACTAAGTTGCCTGATGCGGAGAAATCTTACCACGAGAGCTTGAAATTCATTTTCTTCATCAAGGGCATCTAGTATTGAACGACTGAAGGTAGTTACACAGGACTCACTGTGTGGAAGTAAAACATTCAATATGATAAAAGGAATATGATACATTTATAGTGGAATGTGAAAAGGCAACTCAATACCTATGCTATGCTAATGAAGCACACAAAGAAGCTTCCTACCAAAAGTCAAACAAGATACCTATGCTATGCTAGTGAAGCACACTAAGAAGATTCCTACCAAAGGTCAACAAGAACTGTAGCTAAGAGTATCACGGCCAACATCTAGCACTGCCTCGTCATCCAGTAGAGCCTGCACATCAACCAACAAAGACTTGCAGGTTCTTCAAAAGAGTACCAGTAAACGTACTTCGATTGAATTATGAAAATGCCTTTGCAATTAACCGTCAAAGGGTCTGACGTGTTAAAGTGACCAGATTGGCCACCTCAGACGTTAAATTTCTTAAATAATGGTAATAACTCTTTTTCCCACTAACAAGATCTCTTGAGAAATATCAAATAAAGTAGGAACTAATGCTCACATCATCAGCAATCCTTAATTTTCTTGTTGCTGAGCCTTATCAGCTTTCACGTACTGGTTAAGGCCCAAATTACTGCAACTAATGCAAACACGGAAAGGCAAGGAAGAGGTAGATCTTGTGTGCAACGAACACAAGGAGGTCAAAGGGCGTGTACATGATGTAGTGATTGTTTAAAGATCAATCATGGCAACATACATCAGTTTGCGGTGCTCACACTTTTAGCGAAGATCATTACTAACACTCCAAAATAGTATAGGAAAGTGTCAATCAGAAGTAGGTGAAAATACCATTTGAAAAGTGGCAGCATCTAATCCCACAGCAAGGGAACCACTCAACTCCATACTCTGCACAGGCAAGAATGTCAATCAGTTGGTGACAATTACAGCACAAAACGTTCAAAGAGGTGCAGTATTAACCCATAAAGGACCAAGGATTCATGGTTTTAATCAAAATGACAAATTCAATCAATCATATTGTATGAAATATAATTCAGATGGGACCCAATTTTTGTGTCACCATAATCAGTGAAGAACATTGCTTGTGTTGGTCAAAAACAAATAAATTAACAAAAAGAAGTCCATATGAGATCCACTCAAAATTGCTTAAAAATACCATGATGCCCAATTCGGGCTTCTTGGTCCTTTAGAGGTTAATACCAGTAACATCCTTCTCAGTGTAGCAGAAACCTCCCCGAGCTGTCCAGAGGTCACAAAATACATAGCTCTCCAAAACTAAAGGATAATTATTCAAACAGTCTACTAAAACACAAGACAAACCCTGCAATTATGTTTTAAACGCAGAGATTTTATGGAAAAGCATTATACTAAATTTCATATCATCAGAATCAATGAAGAACACTAAATGTGGTACGTAGTCAAAAAAGAAATAAAATTGAACAAAAGAAACTCCCACTCAAAGTGCCGAAAAACAACTACTACTCTTCTGCCCTAACCCTAATTCCAAATACGCCCCCCTCTTGAGCAGCTGCAGCTTCTTACGATTCTCACACGGTTGCAAATCCCGGGGAGGCAACTCCCACTTATTATAAGAAGATTTATTATGTCTTATTTTACAAAATACTATGACTTAATCACTTATGATTGTGATGATATATAGTTCATTGGAAAGTAATCATTGAGAGCTTTCAGAATATGTATTGTATATATCAAAAATGTTGATTTATAATTAGATATGACATATAATAAGTGTAAAATAAGATATTTTATTATGCAGGGGTGTGAGGACAAGAAGATTCTTAAATTTTAAGACATATTATAAATTTTATTATAAACATAATAAAATAAATTTATAATAAGGGCATAATAAATGCATAGTAAGGTTCTTCACACACATCTATATATCCCTTTTGTTTTTTAGTACATAGCCAAAAGAATATGCAATACAATGCATCTTTATATTTCTTTCAATTATATTGTTTTTATTTACAATGTTACAACAAGTATCATGACATATATAGAGAAAGATGGCTTTTCCACAACACTCTAGATAAATTTAGAGAATATATATTATTCATTCTGTAAAAATACAAAAGAAATATAACTTAATATAGAAAGTATTATCATTTATTTAACCCCCTAAATGCACACAACCCTCTCCATATTTGGTGAATTGTAAAGATGCATTATAAAATGCAAGTAAGAGGGATATTTTGAACTTGATGTATGCATAAAAGTTGTACATTATGAATTTTAGATTCTATCCATACGGTTAGATCTATGATTGCAATCACCAATATTTTGTATAAAATTTGGAACTTAAAATTCAAAATTATTTTGTAATTTGATTACGAATAAGATATTGATATTTTGATGGATTAAAAAATCAAACTAAGAAGGGTATTTTGAACTTGGTGTATGAATAAAAGTTGTACGTTATGAATTGTAGATTATATCCATACGGTTAGATCTATGATTGCAAACACCAACATTTTTGTATAAAATTTGAAACTTAAGACTTCATTTTTTTTTGTAATTTGATTATGAATAAGATATATAATATATTGATAATATGTGGATGAAATTTGTTGTAATGGGTTGCACTGTAATACTTTGAGTGTATTTTGGACATTTTACAAGTTATAATAAAGCATAATAAGATTCTTTTTATTATAAAATTGGATTCTATCGAAAGAAGCATATTATAAGTTATTATAAATGGAATAACAAGTCTAAATTGACTTATTATGCCGCACAGCCCTGCCGATTATAAGTGGGTTGCCTCCCCGGGTTGCAAATTAACCAAGCAATGCAAAGCCCACACACCGAGAAGCCTGCGCCATCAAATGCATGGGATTAGAGAACCTAATTCCTCACTGCACACAAAACCTGATGACTATAAGCAGCAATTACGCATGGATTGGGAGGAGTTCCAAATGCTCGATCGATCGCGGTGCGTCCTTCGATTGATTGATCGAAGGTGTGATTCTTCGGCATTCAAGCAGTCATCGATTGATCAAACACAACGTAATCACAGAGGTGGAGATGGAATTGAATGTGTTGCTGCAATTCTTCTGTCGGTGTTCAGGTGCCACAGTCTTGTGAGTACTCCGTGAGCTCTGGCTGCATTCCACGGTACATTATAACCTCTTTAATGTCACATTCTGGACGCTCGTGATTATATGGAATTCGGTAATGCGAAGCTCAAACGCAGAACTTTGTTGTCTCTGGCCCACCAGGGAGAGACTGCGCTAACTTACCTCGTGGTCAGTTTCGACATTTTGTCAAAAGAGTGCCACATGTCATCTTATGATTGGTTTATGGTGACGTGTACCTCTCAAAATCTGATGTGGAAATTAGACTTCGACACAATATTGTCCAAATCTAACCCTCGCATACAGTATGCAAATGCTTCGATTTTGAGGAGTTACCAAGAGTTACGTGCTTGGATAGTAAAAAGAAGCTGTAAAAGTAAACATGAGGTAAAAAATAAGGTAGAGACTCCGTGACTAGCTGCTTGTCATGTTGTCCCTTTGGTAACCAATGTACAAATTGACATGTGGAAACTATGGAAGTGTACACAATAGCATGTATTTTCTTTAGAGACTGGAATGTGATATGGAAGTGTCATGATAATGGGTAATATCAAGTTCATTTATGAACTAATATTTGTAAAATTAGTTAAATTTAGTTGGTTTTAGCTTAATCTTATGACTACACTAAATGGCATATTTAGTGTCTAGTAGACTATTTTTCAACCTGAACACTATATAATTTTAAGGAAATGTAGTCTTTTTGTAAAAAATTATATGGATGTAGTGTTCTAATGATATATGGTAACTTTATATGTGTCTATTCTCGAAACGGAAGAGTAGTTTTGCACCAATAGCCCTTTGTTCGGTGAACAATGGCTCATTGTCAAAACAAACAAACACTTTATTCAAGCTGACCTCTAAAGGGGTTTAGAGTTCTTATTTATCTAGCAACTTTATAATAAACATGGCATGACATGGCATATCACTCTCATCATCTGGAAGGAACATGGGAATGGAAAATGACAATGAAGATATCACATCATTTTCAATAAATTAATCTATTAATTTTTTTTTATTCCATCGGGACTTTAAAGACCCTTCTATCATTCTAATTTCTAATTTGCTAAGTGTATCAGAGAAAATGACTTTTACAAACTTAATGAATCTTGTTTTCTTCAATTAAAATTCTTGCAATTGCTGCAACTACACCACTTGATGCAAACCTATAGCATAGATATGGGCGTTTTAGTCATATGGTCAAAGGTCAGAGTGTATCATCCCTAATGGCTCAGCCTAATGGTTGCAAGGTACAAGTGGTTTTAATTTTAGAAAATGAAAACTTTTGGATTTTGCCATGTGTACAATACAATCTTTAATTACTAAAAGTCCAAAGAGTATTGAACAAAACAGAGATGTATTATAACATGTGCCTTCCATATGTTTAATGAAGTTTGGTTCAATAAACAAAATGTAGGACATTATCTCTACAAATTATTTATACGGTTTAGTTTTCAAAAAGTAAAAAAATTAAAAAAAAAATTAATGAATTTAAAATTATTAGCCTTTGAAAAATTGTATGAAATATAATTTTCACTTTTAAAGTTTAAAATTTGGCATGATTAATTAAAATTGGTTTATCTATTGTAAACTTTAGAAAAAAGAAAAAGGAATAATGAAGTACCGTAAACATCATTACTTTCTCCGAATAGAAAAATTTATAACACAAAAACAATGTTGAGGTGAGTCACTTAAAAAAATTCTCCTGAGTGGAGTTTAACTTGGATTGACATAATTCAAATTACATTGGAAAGTAGACTTGATGTAGTATTTTAAAATAAATTTAATTTTTCATAAACTTATTTTTCTATTCCGAGCATTCCGTTAAGAACAAGCAAAAAAAATGGTCTCTATTATTACAATGATATATATGACCATAAAAAAGAAACAATCTTGGTTGCCAAAGGGCTTGGCATACTGATGAAGTATTTTAGAAAGACATGAAAATTACACTTAAAAAACATGAAATCACCAATTAGCAAATTTTCAATTATTATTTTTTGATAAATTAGCAAAACATATAAAAATAGTGACTTTTCATTAATTCCAAAATGTTGCAAGATCAGTCTCCAATTTTATGTTTGGTTTACAATTTTTTTCCGAATTTTTTTTCACTTTCAATATACTTCAAATAATCTTCAACATTGTATGAAATTGTTAATAAAATATATATTGCAACCACGAAAAATCATCTCCCTTTTACAAAATTGTCTACCTAAAGAAATCAAATATAACTCATTTTCTACATATAGTTTTATCCTTTGGTAAATATTTCAAAAAATATTCACAAATTTAATGATAACGTGATATTCTATAGGTTTATTTAGAATGTTAGGGTAGAAGAATATCAACTAACTATACCATTATATCATGGGTGGAACACCCAGTTCCATTTGGAATTATTCATAACTATATGATACTCTTTTATTATAATACAAGTTATCATTCAACAATGTTCGACACAAGGATAAGATTTTAAAAATTATTGTAAATTTTCAATTAATTGATTTGATACTGGAAATCAACTTTCAAAAAAAAAACTAGTGGCATTTTCACATTAATAGTTCAAGTAAATCCTTGAACTATGAATGGAAAATATATACGTATTATTCAAACATCCTTTTATCTACCATCAAAATTTTTAATTTAAAATAAAATTAAATGAAATTTAATAAATTCAAAGTTAAGTTTTAAAAGGTGGTTAGTTGGTTCATTTATGATAAACATCCAAGTTGCACAACCAATAGCACTGTTGCTACTCGAACTCGTTGTTATTGTATGCACCCATTCATTCCACTAAAGGTTCAAAGGATGAACATGCGTAAAGTTTTTCTCTTTGTTCAACATGGTTGAGGTTCGCATCATCGAAACCCTCTTCAAATTAACCCTCTTCGGCACGCTTCACATAGTCGTGGTTGCTTGGTACTGCTACGTTGTATATAGTAGTTGTTATATGACCGGCTGATTGAAATGCACAAGAGAGACACTATTTTCATCCCTCCGCACAGTCTCTTGCACGCCCACGCGATTACTCTTACTACCACTTCCATTCAACACGGTTGGAGTCGCGCATAGCAACAAAAGAGCGATTTGTAGAACTAACCTCTTTCAGTACACTCCGTGTAGTAGTGGTTACATTAGAGTGCAAAAGATTGCTTTTGTAATCCCTCACAATGATTTCTTGCACACCCATCCCATTAACATTACCACCACGGCCACATGGCCACCCATTTTTTAGGTTTTTGACGAACACGCACAACATGATCTCAAGAGAGAAAGGAACTCTGACTCGAAGAACCAATGTGCACGAAGGGTCTCAATGGAGAAGTGCTACCAATTTGACCACTAGGACCAGGGTTGTGCGTGTTACACTTGATGCCTTCTTTCAAAGGTAAATCCTATTGTCACGTGACCATGATCTCAAGTTGTTCTTCTTTTTTTAATTGCAACAAATACCCACTATTGACCAAATAGGCGTTGTGTTGGAATGGCAAGCAAATGGAGCAAGCCAAGAATCAACACATGGCACTCATACAGACTGTGAGTTGAGAACAGAGTTCCCCCGGTTTCACTGACTCCGTCCGTCATTTAGGGTTTGCCGGAGCGATCGCTCTTGCTCTTGCGTGGTCGCCAAGCTATTGTCCGACATCTCCATCGCCAGACCATTTCTGTGCTCTTGTTGCATTTTTTTCTGCAGAGTATGTGATTGCCTCTCCACCGTCTTATTGCAATGGAGCTCTCAGGGGCGCCTTTCCCGTACTTGGAAGCCGTGGTAGGGTTTATGGTGTTCATGTACATGTTCGAGACGTACTTGGACATCCGGCAGCACGCGGCGCTCAAGCTCTCGCACCTGCCCGCGCCGCTGAAGGGCGTCGTCAGCGACGAGAAGTTCAAGAAGGCGCAGGCGTACAGCTTAGACAAGAGCCAATTCCACTTCGTGCACGCGGCCGTGAACATATTCGAGGAGTCAGCGATTCTGCTCCTGGGGCTCTTACCCTGGGCCTGGGAGAAGAGCGGATCGTTGGTCTTGAGCCTGGGGTTGGATCCCAAGAGCGAGATTTTGCACACGCTTTCGTTTCTTGCTGTAACCACTTTGTGGTCGCAGATTCTTGAGCTTCCGTTCTCTCTGTACTCCACTTTCGTCATTGAGGCTCGCCATGGCTTCAACAAGCAGACCATCTGGTTGTTTTTCCGGGACATGGTCATGGGGCTGGCTCTCATGGTGGTGGTTGGCCCTCCTATCGTGGCCGCAATTATCTTCATTGTACAGAAGGGAGGCCCCTATCTTGCTCTCTACTTATGGGGTTTCATGCTGCTGCTCTCCCTTGTGATGATGGCGCTGTACCCCGTGCTCATCGCTCCGTTGTTCAACAAATTCACTCCGTTGCCGGAAGGGGAGCTTCGTGCGAAGATTGAGAAGCTGGCGTCGTCCTTGGACTTCCCGCTGAAGAAATTGTTCGTGATTGACGGCTCCAAGCGGTCCAGCCACAGCAACGCCTACATGTATGGATTCTACAACAGCAAGCGGATCGTTTTGTACGATACCTTGATCTCGCAATGTAAAGACGAGGAGGAGGTCGTGGCTGTGATTGCGCATGAGTTGGGCCACTGGAAGCTGAGCCACACCATGTACTCTTTTTTGGCTATGCAGGTGCTCACGTTGTTGCAATTCGGAGGGTATACGCTTGTGCGCAACTCAAGTGGCTTATTTCTGAGCTTTGGCTTCACGACGCAGCCGGTGCTCATTGGACTGATCCTTTTCCAGCACACAATTATGCCGTTTCATCATCTCGTGAGCTTTGGTCTTAACTTGGTGAGCCGAGCTTTTGAATTTCAGGCTGATGCATTCGCCCGGTCACTCGGGTACCGGGAGCCCCTGAGAGCTGGTCTGATCAAGCTGCAAGAGGAGAATCTGTCCGCGATGAATACGGATCCGTGGTACTCAGCTTACCATTACTCGCATCCGCCACTTGTAGAGCGGTTGCAAGCCCTTGATGAGGCGGCCAAGAAAGTGGATTAGAAGAATTACTCCTCTTCTTCAAGCCCCTAGGTATGTAGAAATTATTGTAGCTTCAATCCTTAGGAACTATGAGCTATGTATTTTCGAGCACATTCATTGTAGATTCGCCCCTCCACTCCTTACATTATTAGTGGCCAGGTGATGACTCACGAATGGTACATGGAAATTCACTCACCTTTGAACAAGACGAAGCATGAGACTACTCACCCCCTTTTTTTTTTTTCACTCGGTTGCCGAGATTATTATTACTACACTCGAGGGTTAGTGCAATCTGGAGAATTTTTTAGCATCTGGATTGTACTTGTGAAGGCTGAGGTGAGTTTTACTTGATTAAAAGTCAGTGCAATTGAAACTCTCATGTGTTGGTGAGTCATTGTCTTCCTATTATTTCATGCTCATCCAGGATGAGCTTTGAACTCTCTGCATTGACACACTTGGAGCAGCCGGTGAAGATGGACGAGTTAGCTATGGAACAGGCCTTCTACCGACACCAGGTAGTGTACCATCACGAGGTAGTGTACCATCACGTGCACTTGCATTCGTCATTAGAATTGTAGTTTCCTAGCAGGAACTCGCTCCCAACTTGTCCTAAAATAGTGAACTCACGGTATCCTATTCTGGCTTTTCACGGAACTTGGTAAAGTACTTGGAATTTTCGATTGCACACCTAATCTGGCATGTTACATTACCGACAGCATAATGTCTGGTGCCAAGTTAGGCTTCGTATGTGGCTCCATTACACACCTCTGGAGTTAGTTTATCTTTTTGCGTGTTCTGTAGTTCCTGAAACTCCATCAAGAGCAGGCCTATGCAGTTTCGAAACCTGAATCCCCTAATGAGAGTCCAAAACTCTGAGTAAGAATTAAAGGACACACAAAAAGACATACTCTTTATGTACTGTACATCTGGGTCATGGACATACACCTCCCATCATCTTGTAAGAGATTTCTGTCTCTGCCATCAACAATTTGGCAAGAAGTATGTGGTTGGTTGGAAATGTATGGAATAAACTAACTTATATCATACACTTTACTTCGTAAAGATGTATAGGCCAAAGCAATGGATGTTTTTCTGTTGAATGACTTCGGTTCACTACAATTGCTTGATGAATATAATGATAGGTGTATCTCTTTAGGGTGAAGAGCATCTCCATTGTGGTGTAAGAAATACGATATGTTCAAATTCTATTTTTAAATTTGAAGAGTCTCCAATAATAAGTGACACTAAATGCGTTTCACAAATAGTTAATTGGTCAACCAAAAATAAAATGTAGAACAAAGCCAACTAAATTTAATACAACTGGGCTTCTTTTTTGACATAGAAAGCTTCTAAGGAAGGAGCAGTGGAGCACCCAATTCCGACATTGTACCCAATGTCGTTAATTTCTAATACAACATTCATTTTAGAATGTAAATCTAGGTAGACCATAAATAGCTTATCATTTTGGTCAACAAACAAGAAAGGCTCTATGACGTGCTTAGATTTGCACTCTAAAATGAATGCCATTTTTAGAAGTTATCATTAGATACACTGTCAAAATTGGGTGCTCCTCCCTTACTTTAGGGAGCTATTAAAAAAAACCCCGCAACTCTTTTCATCCATTTTGACCATGTGTCAAAAGGCATGGTGGCCGCTCGCCCAACCAAGGGCAGCATCTGTGCCTTCATATCGAAGCTTGTTCTTTCAACTTGTGCCATACAAAAAGTGTGGAGGACTGTAAACGATATATACCATACACATTTGCACATCAAGGATGTGACAATCAGGTCTGCTCAAGGACAGCACCGCTGCCTCCATGTGGAAGCTTGTTCTTTGAATCTAGTCTAGTGAGGAGCTTACACACTTGTAATCTACAAAGCTAGCTGGCACAAGAGATGGAGACTAAACACGTGATTGTGCACTGTAAGCAGATAGAATAAGGAATAATTACGACTGTAATTCAACGTACGTCTTTGTTACACTAGCTAATGCGCTACTAAACAGAAGAAAGAAAAGAAAAGAGAGGCCGGGAAGCACAGACCTTCCGTAACATTAATTCAGTAGCTCTTGCAGGGGCTGCCTTGGGATTCATTCCAGCTTCATCCTTGGAGTTCTCCTGTCCCTATTGTGTTCCCTTGGAGGGAGGGCAATCCTTGAGTTTACTATTGAATGTTATGTCCCCGGGTATGCAACTCCTATATTATATACAGGGGGCATCGGCATTAAAACACCTTAAAGGACGGCTTTTGTAAAAATTATATCAAATTATATAAAAATAAAATAGTCAAAAAGTTAGGTGAAGAACAAATTAAATAAAATGAGATGCAAAAAATGTTGGGTTGCAAAAAAATCTCCACGGTGTATGTAAAGAATTGAAACACCTATGCATAATTTTTAAAAATCCATACAAGAAGTTGCCTCTAATGAAAATTAAAAGTCATTGGCGGCGTTTTATTTATAATTAAACAATCTTAAATTTTTATTTAAAAGCTCAAAAATTTGGGTAGCTTGGCCTATGCTACATGTATTAAAAATTCTTATATATAATTAGGTTTTTAATGCTATTATTGTCTTTAAGGAAGATTTATTTCCTGTATATAATTACATTTTTGGATTCTTTATTAGGAGGGCTACAAGAGTTTCTTACATTAAAACAAATTACATCACTTGAGATTGGACTAAAATGAAATATAAGTGATTATAATGAGGACCATATAATATGGGAGTTGCATACCTGGGGTTATGTCATCGATACAAAGCGCGAACACCGGATGCTTCGGAGGAGGCATCGCCTTGATCGTTTGGCATTGAAGAGGAGCGCAGACTCGGGCTGCGTTGCGCGTAGGGTGTGGGCCGGAACGGTCGCAGGATGATGGAGCTGCTGGTCCCGTTGTTGTTGGGGATGGACTGTTGCAGAAGCTCCGAGGTCACAGGGGGCAGTGACAGCCGCTTCTTCCAGGAGGTCGTGTCTTTCTCCGGTGTCCCCGGCCGCTGCTTGGGCGTGCTGTGAGACCGCACTTTGGCTTTGGCAGATTGCGTGGCCTGCAATAACACAAGGTTCCTTTTTTTCATTTTTCCACAAATGCTCAACTGGCGACTTCTAAGGTAAGAGGTGCAATTGTAAGCATTTCAACCTACATAGAGCGCTGATTTTCAATGATAAAAAATTGCAGCATATAAAACTTTGGGTTTCATAACCAAGCTTAATTTTTACTTATTTTTTTCACAATGTATGATTTTGTTCAAAATTAATATGCATAGATCACTATTGATGTTACTAGGTGTACCAATTATTGTCTTTCATTTCTAGTCCAATCAAATTGCTAACTTGGTCTTCATAATATTAATGCTTGTGATAACTAGATTGGGAACTCTTGAAGTTGAAACAGGTGACCACAATTGGTACCTAACAGTTTATGGTGCTTCTACCTTAGTATAACCCAATTCTTTCACATTCATCCATTGATCTTGGACCTAAAACCACTATAATTTGTCTATTTTAAGTACTACTTTCATCCGACTCTTGCGATTTCAGTTTTTATATATTAAAAACGATTGAAATTTGAAACTTTTTCATCCAAAAAATTCTTTCAAAATTCTAGTGGATGACCCATAAACCAACGCTTTAAGCTTTTCACACAAATCTAGTACTACTATAGAATTAGAAGTTTCAATGATCAAGTGTTGAAGATATCGTTGGTTTATAGTACATGCCGGTTATTGGCTCATCCACCTTATATGCTCTTTGTAGCCAACTAGCGACATGTTTTTTTAAGAAAAGAGCCTTGCCTGCATATAGTTGGGCACCGAAGGCGAGCTCGCCAAGCTCTCGTCGTCGCGGCTCATCACGGAGCCCGCGTTGCTGTAGCGCGGTCCGTAGCGGGGGCCGCTGGCCATGGACCGGGCCGTGGTGGCCGACACCGTGCTGCCCCCTTCCTCGATGTCCTCTCGTCGGATGCTGCTGCGAGGACTGGCGGACCGGATCAGCACAGGGGCTGATAGCTTGTATGCAGATGGTGGGGTGACTGGAGCTCCCGGTCTCGCCGGCATGGGACTGTACCCGCTGGAGGATTGGTTAGTAGTAGTACCGTTTTGATCTGTAACTCGAATAGTTCCGGTTGTCTGCGCTTGGGAGCTGCTCACCACTTGTGGTTTGATGAGACGAAGAGGCTGCTCACTTGGAAGTACTACATGATCTACTGTCGATCTCTTCGGGACGTACGTTCCGTGCCCGGTTCCGTGGTTGTCACTGTCGAAAAATTAGAAAACTACATGAGTTAAAATATAGGGTCTATTCACAACATTCAGTAGCATGCATTAAAGTTATCCGTAAACTAAAGGGTTGAGTGGGACTAAAATTTGGAGAAATGAAAATTATTGAGAGAAGTTCTAGGAAATTAAAAGAATGGGTGAGTGGGGACGGTCTAGGTATGTATAGATTGCAAGAAAAGGGGTTAGCAATCACCTTCTTCATGTGTGAAGGTGAATAATAGAAACTTGGGTGAGAAGTTTTTTAGAACCAATTTTGGTGCTTTCAAAGTTTGCATCCACTGTTTTTATTTAGTGCCCGACACATGTTCTTTTATGAGGATTAATGTCACTATTCACTCAAACTATGGTCCACTCACCCACTTTTGAGGGACTTTACGGATAACTCTATTGTCACTGCCTTAGCTCTACAATAGATGGTGTGGAATATTCCACACCCAATAGTCCTTCATTGGTAACTAAGTGGATAGGTGGAGGCTCAAGGTGATGAGGAGAGTGCATAAACGAAAGGCAGTGGGCATGAAGGCTACTAAATGTTATGATTTAATTCACTGGGAGGTAAAATTTCTACCTAATTATAAACTTATAGATGTAATATAGGATGCTTTAATTTCAAGTAAGGAATAATTCCAAAATCTACTCCCATAATATATTTAAAATATTTTAGAATAAACCTCAAATATTTCAATTATGTGATAGCCACCATTTAATTACCATGTAAAAGTAGGTGTCTACATTAATTTCAATAGAGCAACCTCCCCGAGTTTGGGACGTACCCGTGGTTGTCACTTTTGACAGAATAGCTATCGAAGACGTCCTTGGAAACGGACGTGGTGTCGAACACGCGATTCTCCCACGGCCGAGCTGCCATCCAGCGCTCCAGCCAGCTCCACCCCCAGTGAGGTTTGTCTGGCTCGCAGTCAATGTAGAGCTGGGATGTCTGATTGGGATCTCCCTTCCACAACTGTCATGCATAAATTCAGGTCAATAAGTAACTTCCATTTTGGCACACCCCTTGTTCTAATCCACTAGAAGGAGAAGGCGTCGCTTTTCACTCGGTAGGTGAGTCAAATGAAACCACTTCGCACTCACTGCCCAAACTCTCAAGACTTGGTGAGTACGATTTGTCACGTAGGACAAGTATGTACAATGAACTCTGACACTGTTTTGAGTGAGAAGTGACACTTTTGTTGGTAGTAATCTGACTACATGCATGCCTAGGTCCCAGTCCCAAAAAAATGACTATGAAAGTGTGCTACAGAGACAATTGTGCAAGATCAATTCCAAAGTTGACTGTTTTTAATTTAGAGAAGGTCATAGTTAACCCCTAAAAGACTATGAAGCCCAAATTGGACCTCATGTTGTCCTAAGTTTTTTTGAGTAGGTCCTATGTGAACTTCCTTTGTTCAAATTCATTATATTTATGATCAACACATGCAATGTTCTTCATTAATTCCGGTGATATAAAATTTGGTCCCGTGTGAAATACGCTTTCACAATATGATCGATTGAACTTATCATTTAAAACCATGAATCCTTCGTCCTTCAGGGTTTAAGATGTCTGACTGTAAGCGATGAGATTGATAGCACGTTTAGTTACCTGATGTGAGAATGCATACGCTAATGCTCGTTCTCTTTTCAAGGCAGCCTCCTGTTTGTTTTGGATTTTCGCTTGAATCTCCTCGGGGGTTTGAGTGCTATCATCCCAGCCTCCGTCCTGCCATTCCAGATAGTTCCAAATTCACAGATGATTTTTCTTGTAGACCTTTTTTAACCCTTAAAGGACCAAGAAACCCAAATTGGGCCTCAATCCTGGCTTCTTCTTCTTCTTTTTTATCACTTTTGAAGAGGTCCTTTGTGGACTTCTTTTTTTCTGAAATTTTAATGTTTCTTGACCAAGACATGCAATGCTCTTCACTGATTCTGGTGATATAAAATTAGTTGCCATGTGAATTATGTTTTTTCACAACCTGATCGATTGGATTTGTTATTTAAAACCATCAATCCTTGGTCCTTTAATAGGGGTTAATTTCTCACTAGTTACCTATAGTTGAGTTAAAGCTTTGGGGAGGTCACTAGCATGTATTTAGTGTAACCACGTGCGTTAAGAGGGTATGTTAATGGAGCTATCACATAAATGGAATATTTGGGGGGTATATTCTATAACATTTTAAGTATATTTCAAGAATATTCTTGAATTAATCCTTACTTGAATTTAAAGTGTCCTAGATTACATATAAAAGTTTATAATTAGGTAAGTTTTTTTTTCCTTCAATGAACAAAAAGAGCCCTATAGTTCACAACAAGCTTATAGTGGATTCCCTGTGTGTATTCCCTGTGATTCCTTGTGTAATGAAACACACAGGGATTTTGTAAAGAGTCCACAAGAGAGAACTAAGACACAGGGAAAACTCAGACACGCATAGGGAAAAACTGAGTGTTCCCTGTGTCTCAATTTTCCCCTCTGCAATTGTGCAACTCATTTACAAATTCCCTGTGTATGTAGGGAAAACGTCACAAGGAAACCACTTTAAGCTTCGTGTGGTTTAACTCATGTGATTTTCTACTTTTTGCATAGTGACCTCCCTGAGGTTGGAGCTTATTGAATTGAAGTTTTTGGAAGTGTGGTCTGAGCTCGCTCTGTTTACTTACCGTGGATCTCCTGGGCCGACAGACTTCCTGTTGCCTGCGTTCCCGAATCTGCCGCTGCACAGCTTGGCCTTCCTCCGACATTCGGACGCGCCGCGCACGCACGCGGGCCTGGACTCTCACCAACGCCTGCATACAACGAAGTGTGATGGTGGCTTGTCGACGCACTGTGTGGCCTCGAACCAGAGCCTGCAATCGTACTAAGCCTTTCAGAGCACGCAACGCGCGACGTGCCTGAGCCAACATTTGCAAGAACCAACTGTAAGAACCAAATCATTCTGAGCCTGGGAGGAGGAGGAGGAAGAAGAAGATGAATACTACGTACATTCTATCATCCATGGTTTCATGACATCGACCCTCTCTCCAAAAATTCTTAAGAGCTCTGCTTTTCACCCTCTTTCTGTTCATCTGGCAACATGTAAAAAACACAGGATATGATTTGGATTCAATCAATATGGCTGAGCATGCTAGGCTCACAAGTGTCAATTTGGAAGCTATTATATTGTCAGGCAGCTACTGATCGAGCTTATTGTCTCTGCCCCACAAGAGGAGTTACACAGATGGAGACTAAAACAAGCCGTAAAAGTAAATCTAGGGTAAATACTAAGGTAGAGACTACGCAACTAGCCGCTTGTTTCAGTTAGCTGCTTTCTTTAGTTTTTCTTGAACAGCTCATGATGTAAGGAAATTAAATGTACAGTGTCAATGGAAGTTGGTTGATTTCTTGTTGCAATGAAATTTACTTTCATTTGTGACAAAAGAAAACGAAAATACAATAAACAGAAGTTACAGTTAGAGGATTAATTGGAGCATCCGAATTCTTCGATCATGGGCTCAAGGTGTTAGCAGGAATGTTGTGCCAATTCAACCAGCAGGTATTCAACATATGAATTTTTACACTCACTATCGCAACTTATGTAAGGCTTGCAAGGATATAAGGTAGCCGTCCCGAAGATTATTCACAACTATGACAGTGCCCCGGCTAACTCATATAAATAAATAAAAGGTTTTTTCGAATCTTTTCTACCACAATCTCTTAATTTTTACTTTTATTCAATAAAGTGCCACGTAATCTGAAATGGCCTCCTTTTGCACATGGGTCTAGAAAAAGTGGTTAATTTCATTGTTCCTATTATTACTCATGATGATTGATTTTGGTGAGCAGTCATAGGAACATGACAAGTTTGTATACATGGCGGGAATGGCTTGATATGGGTACCACTTTTACGCTTCTCACATAGTGTGACTTCTGTCTAACTCATTTTATGTGTGCTAGAAATTTCTTCTTTAACACCATGTATATAGCTGCAGCCATGGTGTCTATAACACCCTCTAATTTTTATAATTTTCCAATGTTTTTTTCTTACCAAAAACATATTTCTCGAAAATCACACTATTTTTGGAGGGGTAACCCATACCAGGTCATCACTCTATACTACAAGCAAACCGATGCTTTTCACTGATTGAAATTGCAAAAAGGATATCTATTCCTTGTCCTACGTGACCAAAAGCACTCACGAACTCTGGAATGGCTCAAAATAGCAGTGAGAAGCGACCAGTTTTTCTTTCAGTGATAATAACTGCTCCTAACTGATTTTGGAGCACAGGGCCATGTACTCTGACTTCACGAGCCTGAGAAAATGAAGTTGTGGAGATTAAGACTGAGAGAACAGGCTAGTGTTTGATTGAATGTACCAGGTAGGCTCGAAAGGCTGCTTGAATGCGGATGGCTGCCAAGTCCTCATGAGAGTACACGCGGGACTGTACAATGGGGTGGACTGGAGTGGGGCTGCGGCTGGTGGTGAGAGACGCTGTATCCGAAGTCCTACAAGAATAGTGCCTGTTATTGTTGCTGTTGTTGTATAACTCTTCCACCTTTGTGTCTCCAGGTACAGTCATTTCCTTTGCTTCAATGCAAGATGGCTGGTGCGATGACTTGCCGAAGCTCCATCTCCTCCTGCTTTTAGGTTTCACCTGCTGCCGGCCATGAAAATCAATACTGTCCGATTAATCACTAAAGACAAGTCACAACGGAAATTTAATCGTTGAAAACATGTCATATTGAACAAAGTTTTCACTAGTGATTCCATCACAACATGTGTCTGCTACACAACAACGTTCATTGAGGAGCACACAAGTAATTGCCCAGTGTTTGTGAATTGCCATTGTACAACACTCTTGCAACAGGAATCCAAATCCCTTGATTTGTGTGCACACCATCTTTGACTCATCGCATGTGGGAGTCACCAAATACTAGAGGAAGAAGATATACATTGTTACTAGGATCGTACTCTATGCGCTACATTTGTTAACAACTAGGGAGTAACTCAAGCAACGTTAAGAAACATTTAGGAGCTGTAGTGTTGTTATAGCTACTCCCCGGACGACGTGTAATCAATTTTAGTATGATCCTAATAATGATAGGTGTTCACTTACTGAGCACCATGCATGCTTTCTATAGTGAATGTCAAACCTTTGAGTTTATTTTGGGTTGCAACTTACACTGAATATAGGGAATTATGTCAAACCTTTAAGTTGTCTGCATTGCCTTCTACACTTAAATAGTGAGTGTCAAACTTTTGAGTTTTTTGGGTTGCCATTTTCACTGAACGTAGTGAATGGCAAACTTATGAGTTTTTTTGGGTTGCCATCTACACGGAAAAGAGAGCACAAGTGAATTAGCGGAAAGAATGTACTTACTGGTGCTTCAACTGGAGGAAGGTTCCCAATTGGTGGAACAACTTTGGGCACACTTTTGAGAACGTCTTTCTCCTTGTCCTTCGAAGGAGACCGAAATGCTTTTTTCACGGCACTGAACCATGTTCCCTTTTTCCCCATTTTGCAACTTCTGCAGCTACAGAAACCTACATTGCATCAAATGCCACGATATTCCCATCAGACACTACAAAAGTATATCATTTGAAACAAACGCTAGAATTTACAAGCCTTTGAATTGGTTGAACACTTGATTGAAATAATGACAGAGGCTCTATTGAAGGCAAATCAGTACGTGTCCGCCCTCAGTCTCCATTCTGATGACCTGCCCACTTGATTGGACTTGCCATACATAAATCCTAACAAGGCCTTATAATCTACATGTGGCAGGCAACCATTTGGGAAGAGGAGTTTGGTCATAAGTGTATGGCAGGCAACCTTTAATAAGAAGGGTTTCAAAATATAACCTACTCCAGGAAATGCGAGACAAATGTGTCACTATATCAGTAACTACGCACTCAAGGTTTATTTTTCAAAACTTCTTGACTTCCTTTTCAACTCCCACTTCTCTCCATGAAAATGTAGCATCACGCACCTTCTTACTATTTTGGTTCAAAAAGTGTTAATTCTATGTCGTAGGATATGTAATCCATAAAATACCAGTGTAGCATGGGTCCCTAAAACACTGTTGAATACCAAAGATCGGAGTCATTCTCGTATGATTCCGATCCTTAGGCCACCTAATCCTTCTGAAGTATCATTCTTTCCTAGATACCTAGAATCTCTTCAAGTGAAAGGGACGTTGCTGCCTTGATTAAGGATATTAACTGGTCATAGCCACAATGAATACTTGCCAAACATAATCTCAATGAGCCCTTTGATCTAGGTAGCCATTCAAGAAGAAGATCTGGGTTGTAAGTCACTCAGTCTCTTTTTTGGTTTTTCCTCTGACACTCAGTTTCCCAAGATTTTTCTTCCTTCACCATTAGTTCTTAGCATCTTTTGCTGCATGTACTATGCTCTACAACCAGGCTCCAGATTTGAGTTACCTAGTACATACTGAGAGAAACCATTGAATTTGCAAAGCCTGGCTACCTAGATCCTAGATTCAGGACTCGAGTAGAATTAGCTCTTGCTTCACGAAACAGGATTCAATTAAACACTGAGTGATTCGACAATGTTTCCATATTCGGCATCAATGTCAACTACAGCTACTGCGGCCAGAAACTAACCCATATCGAAAACAAGAATCCTTTCTCCTTCGGAAATCTAACACTCCTACTAACATGCAGATCCCGTCTTTCTTTGACACCATGCATCTCTCGATAGTCCATACGTTCTTGCAAATATATTCACAATGGCCATGGCCAACTCGCTACAAAATGCGAAAAGCAAGTAGTTACCTGGAGAGCTGGAAAGATATATCACGGGTTAAGTATCTGACAAGAGAGAATTAAGGGCCAGCTCCCTCACATGGTACAAAACGACAGCCCTGGAAGCATCTTGAAGCCAACGCCGCATCGATCACAGCTGCAAAACCGGAGCGGAATGGGTCACCTCAACATGGAGGAAGCTACTGACAAGAAGAAGAGCCCTGACAATGGATGGCACACTAATTTCGGGGCAGCGGGCTTGAAGAAAACTTGGATCTGTCTCTCTCTCTTTCGCTCAAGATCGATCCAGAGCCGAAAGTGGGGAGCACCATACTTGACAGACAGACAGACAGACAGTCGATAAGGACGAGGTTGCAATGTTTGTTGCAATGATCGTTGGAGCGATGGAAGTCCTACAGTGAAAAGGACCGGGCATGTGCTCAAGCTCTGCCACAGTTTACCTTCATTCTGAGCCACGGATTGCGCCTGCAATATCTCTGTGACAGTCAATGTACCCAAGCAAATACATATATATGTATTTTTTATGAGCTCTTACTAGGTGAGCTGGTAGAAACAACTACTACTACTACATTGGCATGCTAACTAGCTTACCATTAAGCTCTGAGTGAGCCTGGAAAGCTATTAGCAGTAGTTTTGGATTGATTGCAGGAAGGTCAGCAGAAATTAAACCAAGGTAGAGGAGCTGCATGCATCGTCTTATCATGCAGTGAGACGTAATGAGCAAGGCGACGACTATTCCCATCCCGGATCGTCTGTCTGGGGCCTTGGTAATGGCGATGGACACAATGAGTGACAACGATGGGGGGGGAGGGGGGGGAGCTGCAGTGGTGAGAGTAGTACTGTGGTGATCAATTGAATACAGTGTGCCAGGCTGACTGACAATCTTCCCATCCACCTGGCACTCTTCACACCTACTTACCACTATCCATTTTCTTTTCTTCTTGCACCGGACACTCAGGGCCACTTCACACTATGGCCAAAGGTCTATGGCCAAAGGTCGAGAGGCCGTCGGTTTCCACCAATCAAATTGCAAAAAATCATGGTTTCGGCCTCTCGACCCTTCACACTAGAGGCCAAAGTCCAAAGGCCGTGGACCTTCAAAATGCTTACATGGCAACACTTTTTGACCAAGGTGACGGCCTCTCGACCTCTCGTTTGGGTCTTACATTTTGCAAGACCCGTCACCATGGTCGAGAGGCCGTCGATTTCTTTTCATAAAAAATGAAAACTATATTTTATGCCTATTTTCAGTAGATTTCTATGGACTCTCAACAAAGTTTGGACTCTCAATCCCACGGCCTCTCGACTTGGACGGCCATAGTGTGAAGCGGCCCTCAGTCTTATGGAATACCGTAACATTTAGTAGCATGCATTGTCTATGCCTTTGCTCTATAGTAGACGGTGTGGAATATTTCACACCCAACAGTAGCTAAGTAGACAATTGGAAGCTCAAGGTGATGAGTGGAGTGCATGAAGGAAAGAAAGGCAGTGGCTACGAAATGTTATGTACAATTTGTTACATTTATTAGGTCATAATGTGAGTATTAGAATGCCTTGTGCAAATACCACATTGGCGTAGCTGAAGTCCATGTTGTCCTAACCAAACACCAAAATGTCTTAACCCTTAATAAATGCTTGTGCGTTCATTTTTTGAACGATGTATAGATTTCATCCATGTTTTCTCATTCATCGTGCACTTTTTGTAGTGTGAATTTTTTATTATAGATTTTATGGGAAGTTAGCTTCATGCATGTGTGAACTGATTAGAAAGGACATGACTTGTGATTTTTTTATGCCTCATTTTATGTTGTAGTGATTCACCAAAATTTTCAAAGATCTTAGTTCAAAACAAATCTACAATGCTCTTGAAAAAATCAACTCGTAAAATTAAGCAACCAAAAAATCTCCAAAAATCACTACACTTAGAGTATTATATTTCAACCAATTACAACAAATTTCATTTGCAGATTGTCAATATCTTATTCGTAATTGTATTACAAAAGAATTTTGAATTTTGAGTTTTGAATTTTGATTTTCAAATTTTAAACAAAACATTGGTAATAGCAATCATAGATCTAACTGTATGGATAGAATCTAAAATTCATAATGTACAACTTCAACTCATACATCAAGTTCAAAATTTCTCTTAGGGTTGCATTATTTTAATGATGCATCGTTTACTCATTCAAAATATTGAGGCTCTTAGTTGCATTCTATAATGCATCTTTGCAAAACTGGCAAATTTGAAAAGGGCTCTAGGCATTTAGGGATAAACCAATGCATCATTATATTGCCAAAGCCAAGAACCGCATTGCCAAAGTTAAAGACCATGTAGCCAAAGTTGAAAACTACACTGCCAAAGCCGAAAACATGGTCATGGCAATGTGATCTTTGAACACAACATCATGGTTTTTGGTGATGACAATGTGATCTTTGAACACA
The DNA here is from genome assembly GCA_022496805.1 of Pohlia nutans. NCBI lineage: Eukaryota > Viridiplantae > Streptophyta > Bryopsida > Bryales > Mniaceae > Pohlia > Pohlia nutans. The sequence goes on along the minus strand of CM040095.1, from coordinate 2,774,810 downwards.
ACATCATGGTTTTTGGTGATGACAATGTGATCTTTGAACACAACATCATGGTTTTTGGTGATGACAATGTGATCTTTGAACACAACATCATGGTTTTTGGTGATGACAATGTGATCTTTGAACACAACATCATGGTTTTTGGTCATGACAATGTGATCTTTGAACACAACATTTTGATTTTTGGCATTATAATCTAGTAAATGTCAGTAACAAATTATATTCCATACAGTCAAACTTTGTTATATCAAAATATCCATTTTCTTTACTTCGCCCTATACTCAAAATTTGTTGTATCACACCTCTGGTAACCAAAGAACATGAGATTAGAACTTGACAAGTGGAAAGTGTCCAATCACATATCTACACAATATCAAATATTCTCTACAGATACCCAAATGAGATATTAGAGAGTGTGATAATAACGAGCTCAGAGTGTACCGTACGTGGAAGGTAGGGTCGGTACTTCCATGTCGGATAATTAATAAAAGTTGAAACAGTGTAGGTCGGCACTTTTAAAAGTAATTATTAAGAAATTGGCTATTAATAGTTAACATTAAACTTTTCCGGCTGCTAAACGTTTTATTTTATTTTTTGTGTTGACATCATTTTCATTAATAAATTAAAAAAGTAAATTTTTTTCATCCAATTTTATTGAGTGTTATGTTTGGAGTTTGTTTTATTTTTTTTCGGCTTTTTGTTGGCATTATTTCTGTTGATTTCAACAAAATACTTAATAAATTTATTTATTTTTTTGGCATTTTTTTGGAATTTTTTTTTGCCGACTTTGCGTTCCACGTACGGTAAGGAAAAACAAAGGACTGTGCACAATTCGTATGTTTTTAAAAAAAACTTGTGTGAAATGTGGTAGTGTGGTGATAAGAGACCTTGAAACATACAAACATGCAGATAGATAGATAGAAACTCCGGTCCCTTTAGGGGCCGCCGTGAATGAAGTGTCCGTTCGTAATGCTAATGATCCGATGCCCACCGGACAAGGGGAAATTGAGACAATACTACTCTCCCCTTTCGAGGATGGACACTATAGTGACACACTATGCTACTACCTAGCTAGCCACTAGTACTTTGAAGATATCGGACATGGTATCCCCCCAAAGGGCTTTAAGGTACCCATACAACAAGGTCCAAGGACCCCCCGCCATAGTTGGCTGAACTATGGTGGTGAGCACCACGCTGGCATGGGGAATAGAACCCACAACCTCCTCATAGGGGCCATGAGCCCCAACCACCAAGCCAAGGTCGGTGGTGCCTTTACAAACATGCACTTGACTTCCACGCTTATAGGAGGTGCCCTTGTTACAAGAATGGGGGTTGGACACCTTTTAACCCCTAAAGGTTCTCACATATTTTGTAAAAGTCAAAGCTCTACAATTTGCATACTTGAAATATCACATTGAATGATTTATATTTTTCATAGATACTCATCAACATTACAAAGGTATGACAAAAATTTCAACACGATTGGAAGATAATTAAAATATTTACAAATTTTATCATGAAAACAAGATAAAAATTCAAAATAAATATATTTTTGACAAATTTAATATCAAAAATTATATTTCACGTAAATAAAAGTTATGTTTACAAGTAGTTAAAAAATGAAAATGAAGAAATTAAACAAGACATATAATTGGAGCATCCTTAACAAGCCCTTTGTATTTTGAACATACAAATTTCAAATTCTTCTACAGTGTAAATTCTTGCAATGAAGCATATTCTCCAATCGCAACAGTCAAAAAATGGATCATAACTCAACGTAAACATCTATTAACCTTTAAAGGGCTGATGGGGATAGTAGGTACGTAGGCATATATTTGACATTTATTATAAATAGAAAGTTCAAAATTGAGACCACAATGCTCATTAAAATCATGTCGACGTGAATTTTAACTTCACTTTTGATCTTAAACCGATAGGAGATGTGAAACTATGCGAAATACAATGGAATATTGGTGTATAATACTAGTCGGAAAGGGCTCTCTGGACCTTTAACCCTAAGTGACGGATCCACCATTTTATGGTCGCTGCCCTTTTTTTACGGGGTGCCCAAGACGGAATTTTTTTTTTTATAGAAAATAAAAAATATTTTCAAATAGGAGATCAAGTCTATTTCCAACCCAATTTGAATCATGTCGATCCGAGTTAAACTCCACGAGGGAGAAATTTTCAAAGACAAACACTTCTACATTGTCTAGTGTTAGAAAATTTACTATTTGGGGAAAGTAATGATGTTCTCTCCGTTGAAAAACTTGCTTTTCTAAATATTAGAATAGAATGTCTAGTTTTAACGAATCATAACAAATTTCAAATTCTAAAAATAAAATTAGTATTTATTATAAATATTTGAAGTTAAATGCTTCTAAATTCATTATGAGAAGATAATATGTTATTTTTAAAAATTTGACTGTTTGAAAAATTACTAAACATCATGCTCTTCATTTTCTCTTTTGGACCAAACTTCATCAAAGTTGAAGAAGTAAATTTTTATAACCCATTTATGTTTTGCCCTTACCCCCTCCGTCATTTAGGGGTTAAGGGTTAAAAATTCCAACTCCAACAAAGCTAAAACACTTGATTTTTGAAGCCTTTGACCAAAAACCATTAAAAAAATGGATGGTTGCTCCAAAAAGACATGGAACCGCAAACTGGTTTACCATGACGGAGGTTGCCGTCGGTCGCGGTGATTCCTCGCTCCGCCCTCGTCCACGTTCATCACTAGAAAGGCCCCCAACTTGTGGAGATCACCCTCCCAATCAAACTCTACCTCACAAAAAATCGTCCACCACGTCGCCAGCGCCTTTTGCATCAATTCATTCTGCAACATCTGGCCAATGCTACCTTGCACGCTTAACTTGCTTGCTTGCTGCCGCCACCTCCAACATGAACTTCCCTCTACCTCACCAGTCTCGACACCGCCATCCCATCCCCTGTCCCTGCAGCCTCACATTAATTCTTCAGCTGGTGAGTACCCATCTCCGTCCCGGTCCTTTAATTCCCTGCTTACTTTTATGTTTTCGTTTTCCACCAGACTGTAACTGTCCAATGCTTCAATGTACTACTGTGGCAGATAGAATTCATTCGCTGTGAGGTCTAGTGGCTATGGCGATGCTGTCGTCGCGTCTCGCTTCGTCATGCATTGCATGGGAAACCAACAAGGCGACGCCGATTGCGAATAAGCGATCACAGGCAAATCCCTTCAGATTGCTCACGAGCCAATCGTTACAGTCTGTTCGCGGTCGGGGTGCGGGGCGCGTAGTGTCAATGAGCTTGCACATGGAGCAAGCGAAGGGGACCGTGAAAGTACTGAACCCTCACACGGTGGTGGAGGTTCGCATTCCGCCGGAATCAGTGGCGGGGTTCGAAGCGGATTACGAGCGCGTGGCGGCGTCGTGGCCGGAGGATTTGGCCGTCACCACCGACGACTTGAAGCTGGAGGATTACGTGAGCTCGGCGCATTCGTTGGTGCGGCGATGGCTGCCGGTGGACCTCGTGGCGCGCCTGGAGCGCCTCATTCATGACCCCAGTCAGCCGCCCGCGCTCGTCATCCGTGGCTTGCCGATTGACCGCGAGTTGCCGCCCACGCAGCCCAACGTGCAGGTCTCGATCTCCATGCTTTAATCCCCCTAAGCGTATTTTCTTTACTGTAGGAAAATTGGAAAGCATCTGTTTGTGTGAAAATGAATTCAGTTTGACACGATCGACACTGTTACATAACATTCTTAAGCATTAACGTACTGCACCGCCTACTCTTTGGTTGGCTTTTTATTGGTACAGTAACTTTACAATAACTTTCCTTGGAATATAGAGTGAAAGATGACACTTCCCATTATATGAGGGAATTTAGTAGGAGTCAAGCAAGTTTAAGACAAATTTAAGATGTGAAAACAAGTACAAGTAAATAAAAGTTATGTTTTATTAAGTACAATAAAACTTATTTAACTTTTGTTTTATTAAGTACAAGTAAATAAAAGTTATGTTTACAAAACAAATTTAAGATGTGAAAACAAAGAGCATCCAAGAAAATTTTGGAACCTTGGAACACAGAGTGAAAGATGACACTTCCGATTATATGAGGGAATTTAGTAGGAGTCAAGCAAGTAAGACAAATTTAAGATGTGAAAACAAAGAGCATCCAAGAAAATCTTGAAAACTTTAGTAGGGTACAAAGTTTAGGGCTTAAGAATGTTATGTGGTTTTGTAGTATAGACCAAGAGATTCTAAATGATGGATTGAAATCAAAAAGTTGAGGTAAAATGAGAAAAATGCCACCGTTGCAAATTGCAGTGATGCAGATGGCCATATTACTGTGTATTTTCTGTGGCGTACAAGAATTGGACCCCCTGCTGCAAATCATCTTTTTGTGTGAAAACGACTTCAGTTTGACACAATTGATCTTGTAGTATAGAACAAGAGCTTTGAAATGATGTTCATTGCAATCAGAAAACCGAGATAAAATGAGAAAATGTCACCATTGCAAAGTTCAGTGATCCAGATGGCCATATTTCTGTGTGTTTTCTGTAGGGTAGAAAAATTGGACCCCTTGCTGCAAATCAACTTTTTGTGTGAAAATGACTTCAGTTTGACACTATTGATCTTGTAGTATAGAACAAAAGCTTTGAAATGATTTTGATTGCAACCAGGAAACCGAGGTAAAATGAGAAAATAGCACCGTTGCAAAGTTCAATGATCTACAGATTTTAGACTCGTAGGGGTAAAAGGCTTTCATTGACACTCTTCTTATGATAACCATTTCTTAGTTCATTTACGTATTGAGGATGATTGAAACTTACGGTAGTGGTGCAGAAGCACAAGGTGGGGAAGTACATGAGCGAGACGTGGCTGGTGGGCATTGCGCGCATTGTGGGCCAAGTGTTCACTTACGAGTCCTTACGAGGGAAGGAGACTGGGCCTTCGTCGTTTGTTCGCCAGATTTACACTACTGCTGAGAAAGTGAATCAAGTGAGTCTCTTTCTGTCTGTGATCATGCACTACATCTCATTTCAAAACTGTTGGAAATTGTTAATTTAGGTTAGGGTCACTTTTTCTGCTGAGCATACTTGCACTGGGCAGCTTTTTATTTGCAAATTCTTCTCATCCTCAAATGAAAGAAGATTCCAATGCACTAGAGACTGAGTCATTTAGCAATAGTTTGTGGTTGCTGCTAGAATCTGAATCCATCATTTTGATTTTATCAAATGTTTATTTAAAGTTTGTATGTTAGCCTGTTGTCTTGCCATTAATAGCACAGCAAAGAGTTAATGGGGGAAGAATGCTTAATACAAATCAAGTTTAGAAAGCTAACTAATCTTAAGTCAGTCATATGTAGTAAAATTCGATTTTAGAGAGCTAGCCAATCTTGGGTTATTAAATGCCTTGTAGAGAGGTAATCGTTAGCATCTGAATTTAGGTCATCTCTGTGCCCTATTGATGAGCTTGAGGTCTTCACATGGTTCATCAACTGTCTGGCTTTAACTACAAGTTGTATAAACTGCTGTACATGCATGAGAGTAACACTCAGAATTGACACAAATTTAATTTTTTAAGTACCTCAAGTGATTCTTTCTTGGCTTATTAGAGTTATCCTTAAACCCTCTGCACAAAATCTTACTCCATGTCATTTTCTTATTGATTCAAGTTCAAAACTGATAATAACTAAAATCTTGAAATCAAACTAGGAATTTAAACCCCTAAGGGACCAAGCATTCACGGTTTTAAAATGACAAATTCAATCCATCATATTGTACTCAAATGGAACCAAATTATATATCACCAGAATTAGTGTGCTTGTCTTCTTGGTCCTTTAAACGATAACTCTATTATGGACTAATTATCTTTGGTTCGGGTGAAGAAACTAATCTTATCATTTGGCTAAATAACTGCAGATAAGCGCAGAAGGAAGCCGGGAGTTACTGGATTTCCACCTGGACTTCTTCCAAGTGAAGCCACAGTGCTTCCCCAACGTGATTGTCTTCATAGGTAAAAGCTAATCAGGGGAATGGCTTGATATGGGTATCACTTTTACGCGTCTCACATAGTGTGACTTATGTTTGACTCATTTTATGTGTGCTAAAAATTCCATCTTTAACCTCTAAACATACCGATCCTTTGAACACAAGTAGATGCTAGTCTCAAAGATAGATATTAGCATGACTCATATGTACATGAGGTGTACATAAGAGGACCATTGCAAGTATAAAATCTACCCAAAGGATTTGACATACTTGTAGTTGGAGGCCTCTCCAATATTATCAACAACTCCTAATCACAAGAGAATTATTGTAATTAGTAAAAACATTAATAGTCTTACAAAGGTGACTTGGATGAAAGTCATTCAAAATTGTATGAGAAAGTTGCAAGGCTTTGAATCTGCACATGATCCAGTTTTTGGACACTGGGACGTTTAGGGGTTAACACCATGTATATAGTTGCAGCTATGGTATCTCTAACACCCTCTAATTTTTATAATTTTCTAATCTTTTTTTCTAACCAAAAAGATATTTCTCAAAAATCACACTATTTTTGGAGGGGATACCCATATCAGGTCATCACCCATCAGTAAATTTTCAAAGCAAGCAAGCTAAATAATCAGTAAATTTGTTCAACCAAGCCACTGATCACATTACCATTTCACAGGCATTCGAGGAGCGGAAGGCCAACAAGGCAAGACGCTGCTGTGCGACAACCGTCTGCTGTACGAGAAGCTGGATCCCGCGGACATCAAGCTGTTACGCAGCGAGAAGGTCACGTGGAAGACATCCTTCTTCCAATTCTCCCGGCACGTGATTGAGGGCTCGGAGAGTCACCCGCAGATCAACCTGTTCGAGGAGAATCTGCCGGGCATGGCGGGCGTCGATGAGGTTGTGCAAGCAAGCGCCGAAACGAAAGCTGCGTACAAGCGAGCGAAAGAAATCGCCGCAACAATCGTGGACGGCGTGTGGCTGGACGGCGGCGACGTGCTGTTGCTGAATCAAAGGAAGGCTAATCACGGTCGCGGCTCATATGAAGCCAAGTATGACGGCAATGACAGATGGTTGCAACGCACTTATACCAACAGTGGAGGATTCTGGGATGCTGGCCTTTCTCAGTGGCCCCGGCGGACGGTACCCAATGTGTATGATGAATAAGCCTCTTTGCAAATATCAGTCCTTTTCCTTTTCTTCTTTTCGCGAAACTTATCACCAGAATTTTTAACGATTTCTGGATTTAGAAGTGTCATTATGATACGGAAATGACATGCAATACCAAGATGTGGATGGAGTGTCTTATCAAGAGTTTGGGTGCCCACGGATTTTTAATGATTTCCGTGCGGTTCCGCACCTCTTAGAAGTGTCATTATGATACGGAAATGACATGCAATACCAAGATGTGGATGGAGTGTCTTATCTGGAATTTGGGAGCCCACGGATTTTTAACGATTTCTGTGCGGTTTTGCACCTCCTAGAAGTGTCATTATGATACAGGAATGACATGCAATACCAAGATGTGGATGGAGTGTCTTAGTTTACAATGTTGTGGTAATAGTAACTATCCTTTTGTGATACTAATATGCACATGGATTCTATGTGCATTGTAGTGTAGTGCATGTACGGGTTTCGATGTAAGGTTTCTGAAATATGCATAGAATTATAGGAAGGATTTGAGTGATTGTAAGTGACCTACAGAATGGAAGGTAGGTCTCTTGATAACAGTAATGCTAAACTTAATCTAGTGTGAATATGAACACTAAAATTTGTCATTAAATATCATTTGATTACAGCATCTTGAAGCAAGCCTCAGACTGGTGCTGTTCTGCGTATTGGTAAGAGGAGCCCAGTGTGTTTTGGCAATGGATTTCTTCTTTTGGGTTCAAATGAATTTGTTCCCCAAGTCATGAAGATACGATAGTGTAACAGATCTAGATATCTGCAATGTGAGTTTTCTAGTTGTGATCTCAAAAGTTGATACTCCATATCAAACAACAAAGAAAATGTTTTAAGATGTTTTTCTTCTCAAATTTTCACACTTCTTGTGCGTTGTCAAGAACTAAGTTGGCCTATGCAACCGTTCCAAGGGTGAAACCAATCAAAACAAGAAGGAAACAAGATTTAAATAATTCCGAAAAATCAGGGTAAATCGACTTAACGATACCTTATATTGTAGTGTGGATGATTAAGGGTTATCCTCTAAACTTTCAACCGTCTAGAAAGTGGATGAAGTGTAGAATCAAACACAGTTTTGTCATCCGTCATTGAGTTTTGCAGCATGGATTTTTTTACTAGATATTTTTTGGGAAGTTAGCTTCATGCATGTGTGATTTGATTAGAAAGGGGATGACTTGTGAAATTTTTATGCCTCAATTCATGTTGTAGTGATTCACCCAAAATTTCGAAGATTTCAGTGTAAAAGTGCTCTAGAAAAACTCAACTTATAAATTTAAGCAGCCAAAAAATCTCCAAAAATCAGTACAACTAGAGTATAATATCTCAACCAATCACAACAAATTTTGTGTACAAATTGCCTACATCTTATTTGTAATCAAATTACAAAAGAATTTTCAATGTTAAGTTTCAAATTTGATTAAAAAATACTTGTGATAGCAATCGCAAATCTATCCACATGGATAGAATCTAAAATTTATAACGTACGACTTTATTTCACACATCAATTGCAAAATATCCCTCTGGTTTGCATTTTAAGATGCATCTTTGTAAAACTACTAAATTTGGAGAGAGGTGAGGATGTTTAGGAGTTAATCTCTTCCACTCAACTGAATGCATCATGCTTTCAAGATCTGTTTTTTTGCAAGTTCTAAGCAACTTGATAATGAATTAATGGGTTGATTTTGAGATAAATTTATTTAGTAAATTTTGGTGAAGAAGAGCTCAAATATACCTTGTGCGGTGAATGACATGCTTAAAATAGGTGGCATGCTTCTTGGACTTACATAGAAAGACATTTGATAGAAAAACTTTTTCTACATCGTATTTTGGAATTTTAAGGTTATGAGCTATAAAGTGCTGTAAAAATCGCAATTTTAACAACTTTGAAGAATACTAAATTAAACTAGAAAGTAGAAGGTAGCCTCCACACTTTTTCAGTTGGGATCATTTTCATTTGAAATTAAGAACTATGTGAAAATCAACGTTTGATTAAAAAACAACCAAACATGGCCCCACGGGATAAATGTGCGCTTAGGGATTAACCCTTTAACGCGCCATCGTCCATATTCTAAACGCTAAATGATTTTTGACGCATCCCTTCACCACATACGATGATGTTTTTCATTCATCCAAAATTCTCTTAATTCTTCTGCTAGTTGACTACCATTTGCATGGTATGGATTTTCAAAATAAGATAATGTGATTTTTTGAAAAATAACAAAAGTGGTTTATGTCAAGTTTCATTCCTAGTTCAAAAAGTGAGCCCTTAAACATGATTTTTCATAATAAGTAGAATCAAATAATGGAAACCATACCATCTTGTAGTGCATGTTATTCCAATTATTTCATTAAAGTGTTTTTTGATTTTTTTGTGTTAATTTTGGATGTTAAATTGAATTACAAGAGAAAACCTTGCAAAATTAATTAAAAAATATTAATAATAAATATGATGCCTCCAACCGTACAAGTGTTATTTTCACATTGATATTTACAACTTTGTTTTGTACAGCAACTCCATTTTTATTTTTCATCAAACATTTTATGTCGAATCTTTGAAAACAATGTTGAATTAGGATGTTAACCCCTAAGTGACCGATCAACCATTTTATGGTCGCTGCCCTTTTTTTACGGGCTGCCCGGGATGGAAAAAAAACTTTTTTAGAAAATAAAAAACATTTTCAAATAGGAAATCAAGTCTACTTTCCAACCCAATTTGAATCATGTCAATCGGAGTTAAACTCCATCAAGGAGAAATTTTCAAAGACAAACACCTCAACATTGTCCTAGTGTTACAAAACTTACTATTTCGGGAAAGTAACGATGTTCCCTCTTTCTAAAAATTTGCTTTTTTGAACTCAAGAATAGAATGTTTAGTTTCAACCAATCATACCAAATTTCAAATTCCAAAAATAAAATTTGTAATTTTGGTGAATATTCAACGATAAATGCTTCTAAATTCGTTTAATGAGTATCTAAAACATTTTTTGAAAGTTTGACCGTATGGATAATTACTAAACATTGTGCTTCTCATTTTCTCTTTTGGACCAAACTTCATCAAAGTTGTAGAAGCAACATTTTATAACACATTTAGGTTTTGCCCTTACCCCCTTTGTCATTTAGGGGTTAAAGGGTTAAGTGCTAAAAAAAAATGTACAAAGAGTGATCCCGAAACCCAATCAACATGTACCGGTAATCAACATGTAAGGAGGCCCTAACTACAGCAGTAGGGTAGGTCATAAGGGTCAAGACAAGTGGGTTTGTGACATGTGTCCCACGCTCGATCCACCACCTGGCAGAGCACTCATGGGCAAAGCTCTGGATTCTCCCTTCCAGTACTCAGTTACTCGAAAGCCAGACATCTGCAGATTGTAGGTCACTTACCCATTCATCATTCAGTTTGCAATTGCATTTCTGTATTGCAGTTTTAATCTTGGAGGAGATGGCTATGGCGATGCTGGGGAGTCCTGTGATCGGAGCTGCTGCTCTTCTTCTTCCCTCGGCCGATTCTGCAAAGCTCCGGCAACGAGCTGCTCTTGCATACCCGGTACGATCTTCACCGTATTCACCCCTAAGCGACCACTGTGTATTTTCTGTAGCGTAGGAAAATTGAACCCCCTGCTGCAAATCATCTGTTTGTGTGAAAACGACTTCAGTTTGACACGATCGACACTGTTGATCTTGTAGTATAGAACAAGAGCTTTAAAACGATGTATTGTAATAAGAAAACTGAGGTAAAATGAGAAAATGCCACCGTTGCAAAGTTCAGTGATGCAGATGGCTTAGGGGTTAACAGCTTTTTCAGCTTTGGAGCCTTCCAAGCCAGCATGAACGTGTCGCTGAATTTATCCCATTCTTGAGCTTCACAGTTACCATCCCCTAGAAAGAATCTGCAAATTCTCCCCCGTTCTCTCCTCGCCATTTGATTACTGTTCCACCATTCTCTTATGGTTCTACATATCGTTGAAGAATAGTTGTGGTGGATGCTACGTTCTTTTGCACTTTTTTGGCTTTTGCACATTCTTTCCTAGCCATTTGACACATGGTGTTTTTTCAACAATGTTGGATGCTATGGTTATTTTGTACACAAAGATATATTTTTGTGTGGCTTCTGTGGATTCTCTTCTTATCATTTGACACATGGTGTCTTGTTCTACAAGGATGGTCAATAATGCTGGATTTTTTTATTTATGCAAACATACACATAGAGATAACTACATGATTCCCATATGGGAAAATGCGGACAAATTTCCCACAATTGTAACTTTCCCAGATCAAAAATACACTACTACAATCATTCGAAGAAAGTTACAATTGTGGGAATTTTGTCCCACTTCCCATATGAGATCCCATGTGGGAATGTCTTTATTTCTCCCTACCTTTTTTTTTTCGCTCTTGCAAGTTCCCCATTCTCTCTTAGCCATTTTATTATTCCACCATCCTCGCCACAATTCTCTTCATCCCTCCACACAAGCCTACACATGATTTCTTTGATCTTTCAACAGTAGTAAAAACACCGCCCGCGTAGACTAGCAAAAAGACCAAAAAGACCTACGAGAAGACCCCACATGATCACATGTCAAACTAGACTAGTTGCTGGTCTTTTTGGGCATGCTTCTCTAGTCTAAGCAGGTAGTGTTTCTACTAGTGTAAGAATGCTAGTATGTTGATTCACATGCAGTTTAGAAGGTAGTGATACAATTGTTTAAACAATCGATGAAAGGGTTTTGGTGATTGATCTTCTCTTGGTGCAAATACAGAAGCAGAGGTCGTGTACAACAGTTGTGCGCAGCTCAAGGTTGCCGCTGAATCCAAGGGAGGCAAAAGAAATGGCCGAAGGACGTGAGCCTGAGAGACAGAATGCTGGATCGGGGTATGTATAATCTGTGAAGATTCTAATTTTCGTGTGAATCTTGAACAGCAACAATCATTAAATGTGTGTAAATAGAAAACATACATAAGCATCGTATAGCTATCAAGAGGTTCTGTCTTAAAATCTTTAGGGGTTTGCAGTGCATTTGCGCTTCACGAGTTTAAACATGGGTTCTTTTAATCTGCAGTTTTGTTTATTCTTTGAAAGCCCTTGCATTTGTTCTGATAACCGAGTGGTTTTGGCAGACCCAACCCCTTCAGGTTTTTCCAGAATTTTAAGGATGGCCTTTTCGCTGACCATAAGAGAATACAGAGGGAGAAGAATTTGGTAAAGACTTCATCTGAGTTTTCTTAGTGTTGCATTACGATACGGATTTCTTTCATTGTTTTTGAAATTTGGAAGATGTTGCAAACTCCAATTAATCGAGTTGGGATTTTTGAGCAGCCCAAAGGCGATCTCTTGTACACGGTTGAGAAGGGAGATACATTGTATGCTATTTCGGATCGGCATGACTGTTCTCTTGAGCTTCTTATGGAGGTATTGACAGAACCATCATCACTGCACGCTTTCTGGTGATGTTGAGGTCTTTTTCCTTGATGCCTTTTGACAATAAGAATCTGGCTTGGAAATGTTTGAGATAATTATTCAACATTTAGTCCAGGGAAGAAAGCAAAGTATGCACAGTGTGGAACGAAGGATGTGGTGTTTGTAACAAGCTCCTGGTTGTATGACTTATGTCTGGATTTCGATTTAATAATCCAAGAGCTGCTTAGCTCGTAATCAAGTCCAGTCTGGATTCTTTAAATGGCTTTTTTTGGTCACCTATACTCAGAATTCTTTTATATCAGACCTCTGGTAACAACGTACATGAGTTTAGAACTTGACATATGGAAAGTGTCCAATCACGTGTGTACAGAATAGCAAATATTCTGTAATGTGATATTGGAGAATGTGTCAATAACGAGTTCAGAGTGTAGTACTGGGAGAGTTTTGAATGGAAATTTGGGCTTCTAACATACGTCTTTCGTTTGGTGTAGGCAAATGGAATTGAAGATCCCAACAATCTATCGATCGGACAGGAGATTTGGATTCCCCGAACCTATCAGATTAAAAAGGTTATTTCTTTTGCTCGAATTAAAAGTTGTCTTATTATTTTACCCTACGTCATGGTCAGTTTCGACATTAATTAATTGCTTTTTGTCCAAAAGTGCCACATGTCATCTTGTGATTGGTTTATGGTGACGTGGACCTCTCAAAATATGATGTGGAAATTAGATTTCGACACAATACTGTCCGAATCTGACCCTCACATACAGTATTTTTAGTTTGCAGGTTCTCATACAAAAGTCAGTTTGAACTTGGATAAGATATGAGTCGTGTGCTAATTTTTCTTGTTTGCCACAAGAATGTCATTGGTTTGAGATGCTTTACCCTGGCTCGTTGATGATTTGCAATGGCAGGGTGACACACTGTATTCGATTTCAAACCATTATGGCGTGAGTATGGAAGCTATCCAGCGTGCTAACGGAATTGATGATCCTAATTTCATTCGTGAAGGTAATCTCACTGTTCATAGCCCCTCCCTCCTCTTTACAGTAGTTTGTGGTTTGGTCTTGAATTGTTAGATGCACCCGTAATTCTTTTATATCACACCTTTGGTAACCAAATAGAAATATTCTCGAATGTGATATTGGAGAGGGTGATTATAACGAGTTCAGAGTGTACAGTACATTTTCCTCTTGATTGCCCTCTTGATTCTGATGGTTTTTTGGCACTTGTGACATTTTTCAGGAGACCACATCTGTCTTCCCGAGAACACGGATGATGAGAACTCAGACTAATTTGGCTTGTCTAGGGTGAGATAAATGCTGCAGCATCTGCCATTCAGCAACCCACCATGGCTCGTTGTAAATTTTATTAGTGGAAATTGTTTTCTTAGAATTTAGAGTATATAGCAGTAGAGAATATTTCATTGGATTTGGTTCATGGAGTTTTCAATAAGTTCACAAGAATAGAATGTGTAAGTACATGTGAAGAGGTGAAGAAATTTTAAAAATTCACAGATTTTGTCTTGTACTATACGTATGACCATCATAACAGAGCAGTTCATGAAGTCCTCCTTTTCCATAATTGTATCCAAGGTCATTGTCTTCATGAGCATGGCTATGAACATGGGCAGTGTTAACTTCCAACAAGTGAATTACCATGGACCTAAAAAATGGGAGAACTGAAGTTCTAGGCATGGCTCTTGAAGTGGTACGACCTGTTGTAGAAGGTGAAAACTAGATCATATTAAAAAAATGCTCATCTGATCAAGTTCCAAAAGGGAGACATCCTCAACTGCTCTATTATGTTATGATGTCAATCCAATCACTTACGAATGTATGAATATAAAAGAAATGGGTTTATAAATTTAAAAAAAAATCCCATATCACCATTGGATTTCCTCTAATGATCGTGCATGAAGCACGCACATGAACATATGCTTCTGTTTTATTTTTGTCAGTAGGTTTTTGTCTAAGAGTGTAGAGGTATAGTGTAATATGTTCGTTTTCTTTGATGATTTGAGCAATTTAATTTAATTTTAGTGAGATGTCGGTATGTGTGATCAACACAGATTGTTTAATGTGAGATTATCATAAGGTTCTTTAGCCCTTGCAAGGGTTCGTCCTTTTGCTCCCACTGCATGAAAGATAAAAAACATGACGGGGTTCCTATGGACTTCTAACTCCATCATTCTTTAGGTGAAGAATTATGTGACATGTCCAATATTCTAACATCCGTTACATCAATTCTTTTGCAACAATTCTTATTCTTGGGAACAATTCACAAGGGCTAAAGAACCTTATGATTGCCATTACTATGAATTACAATAACTCAATATTTTCACACTAGTTGTGGTATTATAACAAAGTGTGACTCAGAGTAATTGAGATTTTTTTTAGTGAGTAGTGAGGATTGTGTGTAAAGTCTCATACTAATTGAGGATTGGTGGGAAATCTCACACTAATTTTGTGACTTACAGTAATGGAAATAATCAATGTAGCAACCCTAAAGGTCAAGTTCCATGAGTGAAGTATCTCACTAAAAAACAAGCTTTTAGGGACTTCGGGACCAAGTTTCACATCTCAAGTGAGCTTTTGAGAAAAAAGTGGTGGAGAAGTTGTCAGTGAAGTATGGAGGTTCTCAAGCCCAAGACTTAAGGCAACTTCTCCCTAACCAATCAAATTTGTTCATGTTTCACCCTCACCAATCAAAAATATTCATGTTCAAGCGTATGAAACATGCACAACTTCATACCTGGGTAGGAGACAAATCCAAGTTCCACTTTTCCTCTACTTGCCTACTTCCATCAGCAACTTCTCAAATCCATTGAACTTGCCTCTAAGTGCCCAATACATTCATTCCCCCCAAAATAGAAGAATGCAAACCATGCACCGAGAACAAGCCGACCTTGAGTAAAGGTTCACCATAATGCATAGAAAAGTAACTGATCATGTATACAACCTTGGGACTGTACATTCCGATTAAGGCCGGTTTCTACTCGGGACTGGCCAGAACTCTCCAAAATTCAACCAATAGGAAGGCTCAAAGTACCTTACAACTGGAACCTAGAACAAAGAACATACTTAGCTTCAGTACCTCACCTGGAGAAAAGGCACTTGTTCAAACTCTATATACTCGTGCTATTTATGCTCTGAGGACCAAAATAGCTGGTTGCAGCTGCTTTCACAGATCTATGCTTCGCAAGCTTGAGATCGGAAAGGACAGACGAAGCTGTACAAAGTCTCTGCCCCTCCCTCCCTCCCTCCCTGCATGCCGGAATATTATGATTGTCCACAATTTCAACACAGCTAGGCAGCACTTACTACGTTTTATGAGTGTCTTTCTAGTCTGTACATGGCCTCTCCCTTCGATTAGTTGATATCTTTTACACAATTAAAGCCTTCAGTTGCTACTACTTGAGGCGAATGACAGTGAGGTTGGGTAACGAGGTGGCCTGCAGGTGGTCCACCGCCAGCCGAGTCACCTTGCAGCCTTGAAGCGCCAGGGACGTCAATTTCGTCAGCGGCCTCAAATGCTGCAGCCCCGCATTTGTGACCCTGGAGTTGGCCACGTTCAGCGATACCAGATTTTTCATCCCTGCATTCATCATCACAAAGGATAATTATATCCAGGCACTCACCAGTTGAGGAAAATATACGACTCCAGCTGCAACTTACTGGTTACTTCACTAACTGGCCTGTTGAACTTGTCCATTCGTTTTCGTTTAGGCCACTTTAGATTCAAGCCAACAAACAAGCTTGAGATGACAACAAGCCCTGGATTGGTGCAAAAATCATTTTTAATATATTTTGCCTTGTCGGCTTCGCACTTGACCGACAAGAATGAGCATGAAAACGTGGCACTAACATGGAATGCTAAAAGTATTTGAGATAATAAGGTTTCAATACACCTCATTGACGTGTATTGAACACTTGTTACCTCAAATGCGTCAAAGATACGATATCATAAACGCAATGGATGACTTTAACTCCTAAGCGTCTGAACACGCCCAATATGGCCATGATCTGAACTTTGCAAGGGTGGCATTTCTCACTTTACCTCGGTTTTCTGAGTGCAATACAAATCATTTTAAAGCTCTTGTTCTATACTACAAGACCAACAGTGTCGATCGTGTCAAACTGAACTCATTTTCACACACACATGATTTGCAGCAGGGGGTCCAATTTTCGTACACTACAGGAAATACACAGTGGACGCTTAGGGTTTAAGTATGTTATCTCTCTCATATGACTTACGTTGGTTCATATTTTAAGATTGTTATTCTCAAGCTTGTTGCTTCGATAGACTGCAATGGCTAAACAGACTCACCAGAGAGATAGCGGAGGGCATTGTCTGTGAGACGCAAGTTTTGCGACAAGTTGAGAGAGGTCAGCGATGTGAGATCCGCGATTTTGCTCACTCCTGCATCTGAAATTCCACCACCGCAAAGTTCCAAGGTCTGTAGCTTTTTGAAATCTGTCCAAAAGCACAGGAATCCACCAGTCACCCTGGATGGACTTGAAAAACATTCAACTTAAAAGGCAGCCACCAGTATTTAGGATCATATAATTACCGGTACTCCCCCAAAACAAAGTCCGAATCACGAAGCTGATCTTTGTTAAATAACCCCTAAACGACCAAGAAGCCCAAATTGGGCCTAATGTTCTTTATAGTAGTTTTGAATAGGTCCTATATAGACTTCCTTTTATTCAAATTTATTTGTCTTTTGATGAATACATGCAATGTTCTTCAATGATTCCATTGATATAGAACCTGGTCTTATCCGAGTTATATTTTTCATAATACGATTGATTGAATTTGTCATTTTAAAACTATGCATCAAGGGTTAAGAAATAGTGACAGCTGATTCCAAGAACAAGTGAAAATCTAAGAGAAGAGCACAAAAACAGATTTTTCAAAGATGTCCATGGATCTCAATTACAGGAAAAAAGAGATGAGGAAAAAAGGCTCACGTCGAAGACAGGCCATGCCGTAATCAGTGATCCTTGCACCAAAGAGATCCAGAGTTTTTAAACCAGTCAAGCCTGCAGAATCATTTAAAGAATCGACTGTCAGTATAACCAGCTCAGACACGATAGTTACCTCCGGGACATAACTAATCATGAAAAACCGTGACAGAGCTTTCTATTCAACCTGTCAGTGCAGCGAGGCCTGCATCCGTGATCTGCTTGGAGTCCAGGTTGAGCGAGGTGAGTGACGTGATGGTTGCAATTGTGCGCAATCCACTGTCCAAGACACCTCCTGTGAAGGAAAGGTTCAAGCTCTCCAGCTTCTTCAAACCTGAAATTACGCCACAATAATTCATTACTAGTAAGAACCCCGGCGGTGCGCTATGTTAAATTTGTGAAAGTGTATGTGAGTGCACAAATTAAGGGGTATTAATTTGAACACTGCCGCACAATGTATTTAGAGCTGAAAATATTGACGTATACTTACATTAAACATATATTTAGGACGGGTTTTCTGGAGGGGTTCATGAACAAACATATTGTAGAGTGCACCCGAGGACCAAAACAAGGACCGAGGATCCCACCACCTTGACGATTGAATTTACAAGTAAACATTCATAATCAAAATCATTTTGGCTTAATCTCTACGTGCCCAAGCTAAAACAATAGATAGAAAGTTCACTTTGGAAGTTATTAGTCATAACTTTCAAAACACGTTTCTATTGATAACCAATCCAAGGTATGATTTCCTCTTTCTGTTGGTACATTTTTTTACTTTCCTTGAAGCTTCCTAAACGATATATTTCAACTCTTCTAGATATGAAAGTGGCCATTTGGCACTTAAGAGGTTCGGCTTTTCTTTTGCATAAAATTGAGTCAACAGCTCCATCAACTATGTGCAAGAAATTAGGATCTCGAAAAATCAATTTTCAGC
Source organism: Pohlia nutans (assembly GCA_022496805.1). Classification (NCBI taxonomy): domain Eukaryota; kingdom Viridiplantae; phylum Streptophyta; class Bryopsida; order Bryales; family Mniaceae; genus Pohlia; species Pohlia nutans. Next base: position 2,756,333 of record CM040095.1, on the reverse strand, counting down.
TCGAGTTTTACCAGTGAGGAATCGCAAGCCATCATTCCCAATATCGGAGTCTGAAAGATCAACCATCCGCAGGTTCACAAGCCCTGGAACCAACAGATTCATATACTAACTAGTCAGATTGGTTTTGAATTCCCAAGGCTACGCATAAGTAAACTCATCTCATGCGAAGGGACAAGTCATGAAATTGTAAATTTTTTAGTTGCAAAAGGTAAACTTCAAGAAGCCCATTGAGTCATCACCCAACAGAAGAAAATTGTCATTTCCAGAAGTAGATACAAATGTGCTTGCAACAGTGAGTCTGGTATACCTTTGACATGCTCAATCCCATCGTCGCTGACTTTGCAAGAATCAAGATTCAAACGCTCCAGGTTGGTCAACCCTGCATTGTTATTTAAAAGGCTCGTCCTGTCAATTGAGGTATTACACTTGGTTTCCTTCATATTAAACCCATTGCATTTCAATGACTGAAATTGAGGAAACCCTTTTCCTATATGACCAAAAGCACTCACCGACTCTGAAATGGCTCAAAATAGCAATGAGATGCGAAAAGTTTCCTTGTAGTGACTAGATGATAATAAACTACAGTGGGGCGTATTCTGAAAGCTTTTTTTTGATTAATTTTGTTTCTTTTATTCATGAAAGAGGATGAGCTGCAGAATGAACCTTTGAGGATGACCATGCCAGAATCCGTGAGGTTGTTGTAACCCACGTTTAGCGTCCGGAGGTTAACAAGACCTGGGTTACAGGAAGAAGAAGAATAAAGTCCCAGGAAAATCAGATGCTACATACAATGTCGTCTCTAACCAAGTTTAGCAATCCAGCACTGCTCCCAGCATTAAATTTCTTAAGAAAAGAAAATAATGTGGGCAAAAGCACACATGATTGATGAGAAGCTTCAAAGACTTGTCAAATGTACGAAGGAAGGATTTCAACACAAAAAAATCTACAATGGCTCACCTCCAAGATTCTGAAATCCAGAGTCTGGTAAGTAGCAAGAGTGGACGTTCAAATGCCACAGCTCAGTCAGACCTGTGCACATTTCCACAATAATCATTACACCTTGGATTTTCATACAACATATCGAAGTTTTAGTAAAATAGAAAGTCTTTAATTTCTATATGCCTACAACATCTTGGATAAAATTTAGATGTGCTATACATATTATAATTTGTAGTTACGTAAATGTATGGAGGGCCCTGTAAAAATATAGAACATTTGTATTTGTATGGTAATGTCAATGGACTTCAAAGCTTGGGCTTTTATATTGGATGAAACTATGATGACCAATTAAATAACTTTCTCATTATCTTATCTCTTCACAAGAACCTTGCTAACAACAAGAGGACATATTTAAGATAAATGCTCACTTTAAGGTGAAGTTACCTTATGTGAATACGATATATGCTCAGAATCTACTTCCCTAATTGTTCAAACAGCAATACGTACCAGCAATACTTTCCATGCTGTGACCAGTAACAGGGCAACCTTCCATGCTAAGACTCCGAAGCTTCGTCAGTCCTATGAGGAACCAGGTACCAAAAGAATTTTCATTAACAAAAACAATATTAGCACACTCACAACTCTTTTAAATCATTCCTTTGGTAACCAACATACAGGAGGTCAGAACTTAGCATGTGGAAAGCATCCAATCACATGGGTACACAATAACAAATATTCTTTGCAGATACTGAAATTTGATATTAAAGAGTGTGGTAATAACGAGCTCAGAGTCTATTTCTAACATACATGACAAACCAGAATCTCAACAACTTAATGCTGACAATATCAAACAACCATAAGAAACAGGCTCTGAGATAGATTTCCCAGTGGAACCCCAAGAAAAAGGTAACTGCAAATGCTCACCTTTCAAGGATGCAATGCCAGAGTCGTTCACCTTGCTCCTGGAAATTTGAAGCTCTTCCAGGTTGACAAGCCCTGACATCCATCCATAGCCACAGATTTCTTAACCCGTAAAGTACCCAGAAGTCCAAATTCGGCCTCATGTTTACTTTAGCAATTTTAAGTAGATTTTATGTAGACTTCTTTCTGTTCAAATTTATTTATTTATTGACCCACATATGAAATGTTCTGCAGCGATTCTGGTACTATAAAATCTGGTTCCATCTGAATCATACTTTTCACAATATGATTGGTTGCATTTGTCATTTAAAAATCCTGAATCCTTACCAGCGAGATTCTTGATATCCGAGTTCCGCACTCCAATGCACCATCCCACGTTCAGCTTCTCCAAGGTGGTGAGACCTGGCAACCGTGACAGAAGACCATACATATCATTAACTCTTGTTTTTTTTCAAGAATGCAATATATCTCAATTCAAAATAGAAACTTTGGACGCTTGTAATCAGTCATAATACCTTCCAAAACATTTTTTTACTGTTTAGAAAATGAAGAATATGATTTCTTCTTTCCGTAGCTATATTTCTGAATGATTCATTTCAACTCGTATAGATATGAAAGCAGCCACTTAGGCACTCCAGGGTTAAATTCGAAGTCTAATTACTAGCCGGGACATAAAATAGCACACGTAAGAGTTGGGGCCTCAAGCTCAACATGAGTCCTTACCATTAGAAGATTTCTCTAGTCACACCAAAGGCCCATGAGTTAATTGCTTGAAATTATTTGTTTGTTTGTTTTTAAATGCAACGATAATAGAAAGAATGATATCATCCGTGTAACTGGCGTAAAAATAAAAAGTAAACAACGGGTTAATAGAAAGTAAGTGTTATAAGCCAAGACCCAACCTACATGGATAACCATAATTTCAAAATATAAAATTTCCACTTTCATGGACTTTCTCTCACAACAGCCCTCACAAGGATTCAATTTTTATCTTATGTGCAGTAACAGGTGTGAATTTGCATCATTGGAAAGGAAAATTATGAGGTGTGATAAAATTCTGAGGAAGGATATTAGAGCTTTCATTACAAAATCCTTACCTTTCAAGTAGACAAAACCACCGTAAATAAGTGGACAGCGCTCCAGATCGAGGTTCCTGAGGTTGACCAGATGGGTAAAGTTGCGCATTCCAGCTGCAGTGATCAGATTACTGCTCCGGAGACTCAGCGTTGTGAGGTTCGATAATCCTGAATATTCAAGACCCCGGCACCGAACTCAGAAAACAGTCTAAAAATCAATGATCTTGTCCCGGGGGGTTGCACTCTAGTTTGAGAATCACCTGCGTTCACGACCCCCTCTAAAAACCCACTGTATATGAGGGTTTATATGTCGAAACCTTTGTATACAGATCTATACTGTCCTAAATATATGTTTCATGTAAGTATACGTTAATGTTTTCAGCTCTAAATATGTTTATTGTATGTATACTTCGCACAACAATGTCCAAATGAATACCCTTTTTGTGCACTCACATTTAATTATAATTCTTTCACAAATTTAACATAGTGCACCCCCGGGATTCTGTGAAACAAGAAGTTACCGACAAGAAGCACTGAAATTTTCTCTCAGCTGACAACTGTGACTAAGGTAAGCCAACCTATTTGTGCCAAAATTTGGAATTGTTATCTATCAAATTTTTTAATGTAAGACACTGATACACGGTGATAAAAATAGAGTGGTTAAATACCTTGTACTCTACTGACACCACGATGAGAACCGAGAACAGTACCTGTCAACATGGTGAGGCCCTCGTCTGCAATGTGGTCGCAATAATTCAAGCTCAGGGACTGCAGGTTGGTACATGGCTCCAGCAAAGCGAGCCCTTCATCGGTGACTGTTGAATTGGAGATGTCCAACGCCAGAAGTGACTCGCCCTGAGAGCCGATGACCTCCAGCCAGGAATCCTTCACGCCAGGGTAGTCTGGGAGTAAAACATCCTGCAGGTAATTCATCGCACATGACCAATAAATTAAAAGCTCATTCAGATCTGTGGTACCATGTGCAATGCTGCCCAAAACAGAAATCAGAAAATCAGAAAACTAAACCTTCGACTTCTTCCAGCCTCCACCAACATCTAATTAAAGGAATGCAATCGAGACCATCTAAATGAAGAGAGCATTTAAGCCCTCATGGAACTGCAATGAATTCATTTCGGACTCCCATTACCTCAAATTATTACGGGACAAGGCTCCTATCAAAAAATATGAAACCCATCCCACAAGTGAGCACTCCATCACACTGTTTTCCCATGCAAATGATCATTTTCACAGTTCAGCCATGCCCAGAATTGTAATGGAATGGGTAGTAAATTCCTCAACCCCCTTCCCATTCCACAATATCAACCCAGGCTCAAAACATTCGTTACATTCTCCCCCAAAAATGACCTGAAAGTCACAAGTAGAAAACCATTGTCACGAAGAATAATAAACCATACCTGCAGTGAGCAGTCTGAGAAGAGTTCCAAATTCTGAGGAGAAAGAAGTTGCTTCCTCACAAGCTCATCCAGGACTTGCTGAATCAAGTCACGTGGCACTCCAGCTAAAGATTCATACTCCCTAATATTCTGTAGAGGATTCACCAAAATTCACCCAATTCCACAGGTGAATGTGAGCACATGCAGTTCAATTGCTACCAAGTATTAAATCCAAAACTCAAGGAATTTCCTGTTCAATGTGATGCTTCCAATGAAGCAAGTGGCAATAAACATCAATGGAAAGACAAACTCTACCATATCCTATGCAAGTAGACTTTGAAACAAAGAAGAAAGAAATTATAGCACAACAGAAAGAAAAGCCCTCCTCTCGGATTCTACAGCCCCTGAAGGACCAAGGATTTATGGTTTTAAAATGAAAAATTTGATCGACATGTTGTGAAAAATATAATTCAGATGGGATAAAATTTTACATCACCGGAATTAGTGAAGAACATTGCATGTGTTGGTCCAAAAATGAATAAAAAGGAAGTATGAATCTTTAGTTTAAAAACATGAGTCCCAATCCTCCTGAGTGATTCTTCGTCAAACTCTGGCTCAATACTTGCCATTACCAACGGCTGTGCCACGAACTCATCTTGCCAGTAATAAATATCCAAAATAGTGATCCCATAATATGTCTTTGCCATTGTTCCTTATCTTGCTAAATCATTATGATGATTTGCAATTCATCTCAGGGAGTGCACTATTCAATAAAGCCAGGAATCACGTGCGTGCATCTTCCTACTTAAATCCCCTTGTATACATTTTTCTTTTGGCTAAAATTAAGCAATATATGTACAAATCTCACAGCCTCAAAATACATTTCCAGGCTAAAAATGAGGAATTAAACTCCAAGCCCCATGAACATCTACTTTCCGCTCAATTGAAATATGTCTCCGATACATACATTTTGTACATGCTTGTTCTAAATAATACCCTTGTTGTGCACGCACGTGTATAATTACAGTACTTGAAGAGTGCACTCCCCAGGCAATTCATATAGATCTATATAACTTCTTAAATTTTGCACATGCTCTCATACGTTTTCCAAGGATTTTTTTCTTATGCATATCCATAATTCTCTAAATCTTGAGTAGGTAATTTCTAAACTCTTTAGCCTTCTTGATCTTCATCTGGGTCAAAAAGTACCTACGGAAAGCAGACTTGGTTTTCATATCAAAGCTAAATCTAAGATCACATACCAGATACTCTACACAAAACTAAACCCTGATGTTCATATCAAGACACCAGATATGTTTAGAAAGAATTCACAGAATGTTCTGAATGGGCATTGCCATACATACCTTGACAATCTGGCGGACACAAATCTCGAGCAAGGAGCGCGGATTCTTGGGCGGAGATTCCAACGCTGCTTGCGGTAGACAGGCCTTGACAGGCCATCGCAAGCTAATGCTTCGGCTCAAGCCTCCTCCGGAACGGCTACTCTGCCCATCATCGCTACTGTTCTCCTGTTCACTTGGCTCCCTCTTTCGTGAACACGCACCCCCCATCCTTGAGTTCCTCGTCAGTTCCTTCAATCACTCATCTGCATAGAAATCCCCAAAGAAATCAATCAAAACCCATCACGGGTAACAATTACCGACAGTCAGGCGATCCAGCCACACCCCGGCGGAACAACCCAAATTCCCAATTCAAAACCACAGGCGTCCTTTGCACAGAGCCATCAATTCCCAACAAGGCGAAAATTCATTCACGTAGAGGAGCAACAACCAAGGCAACCTACGAATTCGAATTCAAAATTCGAATTCAACGATATCTCCACTTGGCAGCCAGGAGTACTTACTTACTTACTTACTACTACGACAATTTTGCACCATCGAAGAGAAGGCGATCCATCCGAGGGGGCTGAGCGAAATTCATGCACACACGGAGCAACAACCGAGGCACCGGAATTATGAGCCCGCGCACATTCCAAGGATGACGGGACAAACCCAAAATTCTTCACGCCACGTACAATTTCTCAAAACACAGAGAAACATACTACGTAATAACTCCCTACCCAGCCCCTCACTCTGAATGAATTCCCACACCTCGGAAACGACGAAGGGGATCTAAAAGCGCCAGCTAATTAATTCTCGAAGACGACGACGGCAGCATCGTGAAAAGCTGAATTCTCGCACCTCCATTTCGGAGCATCTGGCTTGTGATGATTCCATCTTCTTGTGCGTGGCAGGATTGAGAGAGAGCAGTGAGGCGCATTCGAATTGATGATTCGGACGGATGGATCAGAGCTGCTAAATTGAGGTGATCGCTGCAAGGGCGGGGGCAAAGGCGTCGGAGGCGGCTGCAGCAGCCATCGCCATGCGTGCGATGTGATGCCCCTCTACTGTATACGCTCGTATTGTACGATGAGAGTTCGTATAGTACGATGGGCGGGTATCTGCCGGGCCTCTATCGGTGGCTGGACTGGATCGTCGAAGGCCTGCCTTATGAGCTTTTGGAAGCTGAAGATAGGATAAGTCCAAAAAGTGATGAATCCAATGTTTTTGGTCGGTCTTAGGAATCTCAAAGTGGTCGTTTTTTTCCTTAACATTTTTGTTTCTGTTCATTCTTGAGAATCAGCATCCCAGGCTAGAAGCCAGAATAGTTGTAGGAATTGTAATTTTTTGGAGAACCAAAGTCATCTTTAGTTAAAGATAGCTTGCCAACTGATCAAGTTCCTATGTTTTAATAGTTTTTGCATGTTTCACATCATCAGTTCCATGCTTAAATATTGATTCTCTGCATAAGGAAAAGGATATGTTGTAGTACTAGCTAAAGAATGTTACTAGTATGTGGTCGAATGATGGTTTTCATCTAATTTTGATGATCAATTAGGGGTTCCACAAGAAAATAATAATAATAATTTTTAATTTTTAAAATAATATTATATTGTTATTTTTGCATGGCAGTTTGACTGAGTTAACGGCCTTTTGGAGGCTTGAATTTTTTTCGTAATGTCAGCCTTACAAATGGCAAGCTAATAAAGAAAAAAATATCGGTGCGAGTGTGGGATCCGCTGCTGCACAAGAGGAGTTAAAAATAGAAAGAAAAAGACTAAAGAAAAAATAGAAGAAAAAGAAGAAAGACAAGAAGAAAGACAAGGAAGATGACAAGAAAGAAAATGATAAAGATAAGGATAAAAATTAAATAAATGAATAAATTTGTTTACAATGAAAGAAATCGTAGAAAGACGAAAATCGTTTTTTTTTTTACTAAAAATTTATAAACAAATTTTTTAATACACCCAAAGGCCAAATGCATGATTATATGGCCAAGTACGTAAATAGCAAATTGTGTGTTGTATATATAAGAATTTTTCCATCAATATTTTATCCGTTCACTACCTTACAACTCACTTTTTATGTTTTAAATTTGAAATTCAAAAAAAACTTCAATATTGAAGTCTTTTTAAATGCAGCTCCTTCTTATAATATTTTAGAAGACCATGAAAATTATTAAAAATATTTACATACCACATTTCATGCTGTAAAATACTGAAATTGATTATTAAAACAACATAAATCAATATAGTCAATAACAAACACTTTCCATTAAGTATTTATATTTTGTTTTGATTTATGAATTAAAAATTCACACTATGACATAGTCTTGAATGTGGGTTACAAGAATCATATTAACAACTTTAATCAATTAATAGCAATTTTTTTTATGAACATCCATATTGTGTTCTACTTGAAGTAAGTAAAGCTATATTAAAATCATGCTTTTAATACTAAGATTTGTAATCTAACCTATGCTAAAGGGAAAAATTTCACAATTTTATAGTGTGACATTCCTTATAAGGTACCCCAAGTATGTTTGTATCCTTCAGTTAATCTCACCAACTCTACATGATAAGTTAACTATGCCCATACGTGTAATATCTTTAACTGCTCCATATTCACATGCTAATATTCACCAAATTGGTGGTTATGAAGATGTTTATCCTACTATTTTTAGTAGCACAGAACATGTCCTATAGTACACGGGGGTTCGTTATTTCCATGTATCATCACAAGTCAAATATTTTCATAGTAGGTAATTAGAACTTTATAAAGGTTTTAAAAATTTGCTCTCAAATGGTCAATTCTGAGTTTCAGAGGTTTTAGACTGTTTGGTGGACTCTCCAGCTCGATATCCAATGGTATTAGAGTTAACCGAAAACAGAACACGTAACCTGACCTCCAAAATCCAGGAAGTGAGAGTCTATACTGTCTTGTAGTGTAGCGGAAATCAAAGCAAAAGGGGAAGAAGATACCCTCTATCCTTAATTTAAGACACGAGCTTCAAGTTGTCAGAGACAACTAATCAATGGAGTCTACTAATTATGTCTCAAGTGGATGTGGGCCATGGTCTTCAAGCCTTGGCTCTCTTTGAACTCACCTTCATCTCAGTTTTGCCTCCTTTGTGACGGCAAAACTAGTTCACACTCCTTTCTATTTTGAATTCTTTGGAAACCATGCCAGTGTGCTTGGCTGCCTTAGATACGGGTCAAACTCACCTCACCTAACATGTATTTTCTCTTCTTTTCGGTTAACTCTAATAGCTCATGCTTATGTTACTATGGATGACATTAATTTCCATGAAAAAAATATTCAAGAATTTCAAAACAATCAAATAATATATAAATCAATTAGAAATAGAATTGATGATCGGAACGTCTAAACCTTTAAGAGTTAAGACACTTTAATTTAGACACTTTTAGGTGTCCAGTTCAGATCCAAAGCTTGAACATCTTTAGTTAAAGATGGCTTTAATTCTCTAGAACATTACTTTCTTCAACTATTTTAGCGCATTATGTTGATTTCCAAGGATGAACGATAAGATAGCTAAAGAATGTTATGTTAGTTTAGCTCTAAACGTTTACTCATGCTTGTAAAGGCATTGTATGGTACGGTCACGAGTACAGGTTACTAACTTCTCTTGGTGAATTAATTACATTTTGGTGCGTATTTGTGCACTTTGAGCATTTTGTTTAAAAATCTAATTTTCAAACCAATTTGAAAATTATATAGCAATCATTCAATGAAAAACAACTCAACCAACTTTTAAATTCAAGTACATAATATTCAAAAAATAAAATGTTAAAATGTTAAAATGGTTTTATGTTGAAGATTTTGAATATCAAAACTCACATTTTAATAACAGTTTTACCAATTTATAATCAAAGTTAACTTTGAATGCAAATTCAGCTCACGTTTGATTCTATAATAAAATTTCTAAAAAAAGCTAACCGGCAAAACTACATTCTTAAGTACATTAAAAAGAGAAATCCATCAAAAAAGTTTGTCTAAAATAAAGAAACAATTAATCCCTCCAAAAATAACACATTTTATAATTTGAAACTTTAATCAATTCAAAAAAAATGGAAAAAATAGGAAGACATTTTTCTTCACATATTTGAGCACCAGAAAAACTCATAGCTCAAATTTCCATCCACAACCCTTTGTTCTCTTTCTCTTTTTAGAATTTAGAGTGCATTTTATGCACTATGACAATGCACTAATTTCCCTTTGTTTCATTCTCCCTTAAAATATAATGCCAAAATTTTAATTTTCTATCAAATTTTTGTTCTCATTTATTGGTACGGGCCATACTACCACTTTAGATTTCACAAAATATTTTCCTCTGTGAAATGAATTTTTTCATATTCTCAAAATTCTCAAAAGAGTGCATAGGGATAAGATTTCTAGTAGACCGTACCATACAAACGCCCGTAAAGTGAACATATCCATTACCACCCAACACCCAATTCTGCCATCATGTACCCGTGGAGTACACTCTAAAACGCAAATGTACACCTCTAGTACATGATGGCATAATTGTAAATTGGATGGTAATAGAGTTAACCAAAAAGAAGGCCATGGAACCTCCCTTTTCAACCTCCTTCTAACCTCTCTTTTGAGCTCTTTTGAGCTATGTTTGGGTTGAATAGTGTCGTGTCATAACTTGTCCCGTTGTGGGCCATGGGCTTGGAGCTTTGGTAGGAGGTGTGGAAGTCATTGCGAGGTGTGGAGAATAATGACAGTGGCTTGCTTTAGATTGTCTCCCAACTCATCTTGAACTAGTTTTTGGTCTATTTATATTTCAATATGAGTTTGAGAGGAGTTCAAGAGGAATTTGCTAAAACTTTCCTGTTGGGTTCAGTTAACTCTAATGCGTGCATCCACCTTAGTGCTTTTCAAAGCCTGTTCTAGTTTCTACCTTTAGTCCGTGATTGTGTTATCAAGAGTGGGGCTACCAATTGCCATACAAATGTCATTCCTCAACATCTCTCAAAAGTGCTAAAGCTAGGCTAGCTTTACAAATTTGAACTTTAATTTGCAGATCACATCTTGAAGAAAACAGGCAAGACTTGCTGATAGAATTTGAAGAGTATTCTATCTTTTGCACCACTGAGACGCCAAGTTTGAACACATCTGAAGCCAAAGCCATTTGGTAGAATGGGTTGTCAGTAGGACAATGCAAGGCCATGATCTTACTTGTGCTCGATGAACATGGTAATATGCCTGGTTACTGAGGACGAAGATAGTTAGATAAAAACTCCGGTCTTCTTTTAACCCTCTAGTGCCCAGGAGATCACATTGTGGTGACTAACGTGTTGAAAATGCAAATAACGGAAAATCCATGAACAATTGGATTTGAGTTGTGATGTTCAGAGTTGGAGTGTCATGAAATACATCTTCTAAGAAAATAAAGTTTCAATTTGGAGTTGTACAACTATCAAAATACCTATGAACAAAATGTGAAAATACTGCAAATACTTGAAAATACAGTAAATACTTACAAATACAACACATGTACTATTAATGCGGTATTTCTTGTGTTTGGAAGTTTTTTATCTTGTTTTAATTTTTTGAATTGTGTTCTCTTGTTCATGTTCCATTGATGTGTGTGTTCCAATCTTGATCAATGTACCAACTCCTTTCACTTTTTTAACGTATAATTTTTTGAATAAACGATACATGGATGAGTCACTATCACTTGAAAAATTCACATTAATTAATATGTGTGAGTTAGTTCTTGACATGGAAGATTGCAATGGAGAGATGTTGATATATGTCATTGCTGAACCTCTTCAATTTTATTTTTGAAAATTTAACCCGAATCCTATTTAACTTTGAAGTCGCACACCCTCCAAAATCTCATTTTGAGTGTGCATTATACCGTTCAAAGACATACTATAATCTTCCAATCCAACGGTCGGATCTTACCAAGGTTCAACCAACACTTGTTTGATTAAGCTATGCTTACATTTATACGGTTAAATATTATTAATAGTTTCCATAGTTTGAATAGAGAGGGTTTTTTTTAAAAACCACCAAAGAACTCTGGTTTCTCTAGAAATACCCTAGGCACTAAAAGATTAAGGCTGGCGTGAACAAAGTGTTTATTCGTAATGTTAATGACACAATACCCACCGGACAAAGGGTCATTGGAACAAAACTACTCTCCTTTGTTGAGATTAAAACTTTTAATGATTACTCCGTAGTAACCAATAAAAGTAACCATAAACTGTTGGTTGAGTGATTGTTTGAGTATAAGTTGATTTTTAGTATGATGTAAGTTAGATCGTCAAATCACGAACAATTGGTTGGTTAAAAGGCAATGTATCACAACAATGTGGTTCGGGTTCAATTCCCATTGGGTCCGTCTGAGCAATAATGTAATATACATGACTTGGTGCTGTTAGTGAGTTACTATAAACATGAAAGTTGTACCAACCGACCGGCCGGCTCTCACCTTCCTAAGACAAGTGATAACACCAAGCTAATTGTATTAAAAAAAATTAAAAATTAAAAACTAGGGCTTCGCTGCTCTTCGCATTACCACTGACGATTGATATCTTATGATACATTAGTACATATATAGGATATATATGATATTAGATGAAATTGGTATATGTGATATTATATGATACATATAATAGTGGTATGTATATGTTTGTGTAATGAAAACACACATAATTTTATTATATAAAGATAAGTATACTTTTTATTCAAAGATGGTTTGTATATATTGTGCAAGTAATATTAATATATATTAATCCATTAAATTTTGTTTTGGAAATGGTATTATTTTTGATTGTGTGATGCAGTCTCTTAGATGTTGTCTCATATCAAAAATATTGTATATTGATGTTTCAAGATTTATTTTACATGCAATGTGAGTTGCATATGCTAATGCAAACACTCCACATGAAGAATTATCTGGTTGTTGCAAAACGTTTTGCATATTTGTAGTGGAAGGCTATAGAAGGCATGAGTCATTTATGTCAAGTGGTAACAAACAGTTTGGAGGTTTTTTGGAAACATATATTATGACTTGGTATGTATAGTATATGGTTGTATGAGAGCAAGTATCTAATGGTTTCCATTTATAAACAAATGTTGGAGACAGTTTCTTGTATATTCATCACTTAACCATCTCGCTCGTGATGTCGTGTTAATTCAAATCTATTAATTCAATAGTTGTTGTCTTTTCGTGTTGTATTCATGACACAATGGAAGCTTGTGGGTGCATCAACAAACACAAAATCATATTCATGACACAATGGAAGTTTGTGTTTCAACTTCTTTCTTAGCAATCCCAATCAACCCTTGAAGCCACTTGCGTTTTGACGGAAGCCGTGTAAGCAGAGAACTCTTAGTTTTTGGTTCAATATCCGCCCTGGGATAAAATACAAATCTCAATACCTCTAACAGAAAAACTGGCCCAATTCTTACAAAAACAAAAACATCAAAATTTTACTCGCCACTGATGTTCATGCAGTAAGGGTATTTTCAAATCTGCAGCTAGTTTAATATGCTCGGTCGTTAGTACATTGTTGATAATCTTTCACACCGCTCCTATTTTCTCTCGTTGCCCAGAAGCCTTTTGGTTCACCTCACACAATTCACAAACATAGTTCGTAGCAGTCGAGTCTTCAACACCCTAAACCACTCAACAAAAATCGTTATCAATATCCCGTTATTACATACACTTCAAACATACAAAAGATAATATAAATATGCACACTAAACATAGTGAAGCAGAGAGTAGCACAAAGATTGTACCAGTAGTCGTACATATGCAAGTGGAACATCGTTGAATTTTAACAGCATGCACAAAAGAAGCACACTAGCCAAAATCCTATACTCTACAATAACCAAACCCTCCTTAGAAACAATGCTTTCATGTATTCACGAAGCAAAAAGCTGTCTAAACCTCCTAGGAAATCATACACGCAAGTCAATCCACAAATTTCAAGAGAGCCAAAAGGGAACTGAATGCCAAAAGCTAACCTGACAAGCATTGCAAATGAAAGCGAGAAGCATACATAAAGAGCAACGATTTCGAGCAGAGTAGTCGTCAAAAGGTGTTTGGCAAAGAAGACCACGGCCTACAATTTCCTCGTTACTGGATGCCACTGCCATTCTTTCCACAAGTGCACAAGCTATTAAAAGACTAAGATTCGTGCTTTTAAAATGACCAGTTCAATTGATCATATTGTGTAACATATGATTCAGATTCTATATCGCCAGAATCAGTGATGAACATTGCATGTACTGGCCAAAAAATAAAAATAAAATTGGACAAAAGAAACTCCCAAATGACCAAATCAAAACTGCTAAAAAAAACATGAGCTCCAATTCGGCCTTCTTGGTACTTTAGAGGTTAAGAAACGCTTCTGAATGTTCAGAAGGGTATCATGTTTAAGAAGTGTCAATTTGACGTTTCACTGCTCTTTTGAATATCATGCAGGAAAATCCCGGACTAAGGAGCAAACCAGAGATAGTGATCGTGCATAGGATTGATCAAAAGAGGTACCTGTGATCAAAAACAAAAATTTTGCCCTCGAAGTAACGTCCATCAGCAAACGCCTCCATGTAGCGGCGAATGCCTCCTGAGAGCTGCCAGCGTGAAAAAAGGATGCGTAAATATTTGTGCATCTCCATAAATAACTCCATGTAAATATTTACAATTTTTTTTTTCTATTCTTCAGTTTCAATTTTCAAATCGCTAATGAGACTACATTCAAAAACTGAAAAAAAAATTCACTGTCCTTGCCATTCTAGAAACTAAATCCTCTCCAAGACGTTATGTTTGATCAATTTCGCTGTCCAAACCCTAAACCCTAAACCCTGGTGTTGGGGAAACGGCCACTCTCTGAACCGGAATACCAAAATGCGGCAAGTCAAATCACATACACACATCGTTTCTTCTTGCCATTCCAGAAACTAAATCCTCTAGAAGACCAAGAGTCGCTCAATTTCGCTATCCAAACCCTAGTCACAAAGCCCTGGTGTGGAGGAAATGGGATGAAACAGCATACCCACGAGCGAAAAGATTTTCTTTCCGAATTTTCACACAGTGCCTTGCATTGATAGCTAGAGGTGTCCATCGTCCGCTTGCCTAGTGCCGCGCACGCCTTTCGCAAGCTCACCAGCCCACTTTGCCAATGCGGACGTCATAGCTGCAAATCAAACCCTAACGACAATCTTTGTATCTCTCACTCTTACTCCATCTCTACCTCAATCCGAACCCTCGTCGCAAGCCGAAACGCCGAAACGCCGAAACGCCTGAACGAGCACACTTCAATGCGGACGGGCTGAGAATGCGGACGGGCTAAGAATATGAACAAGGGGGCGTATTGGAACGGTCCTCCAGGTAGTCTGGAAGAGTCCTGGTGAAGAGACGAAATGGAACTGTCTTGGTGACGAAACGGAATTGTCATGACGACGAACCTACCATCCAATGTAGGCTAAACCAGCTCCAACTTTCGTCGTCACTGGAATTAAAATAAAAAAACAGTCTTCACCGCTACCTCTTGTTTTCAAGTGTGTTTTTATTTATTTATATTCTATTGGTATTGATCGGGTTTTTTTTATTTGTCTTATATGTAGAAGGATTAATTCGGCATAATACATAGCAATAATGTTTATTGCTTTGAATGTGTATTTAATAGAGGTTTTAATAATGGTTTTAAATTTTGTTTCGAATTGTTTCATCAACAAAACGTGTGTAGTTCCTCTACCTCCAACTGTGATGACTAGATAATTGGGTCTACTTTCCACCCCTGGTGAATGATGCTATTAATTAATTAATGATTGATATTTTGGATTTTACTGTCTATTGTTTCTTGTAAAATCTATCATTACTGTATGTGAATTCAATAAATTGTACAATGAGGTTGTTTTATGGATGAGAACTTTGATGTAGAAACATCAGGTTCCATTGGGGGAACATTTGATATCGTATCGGATATAGTTGATACACTTGTTTAATGAATGTAGTAGAGTTGATATCCTAAGAAATATAGTTGATACCATGTGGGATACAGTATAATTGGTATCCTAAGGGATATAGTTGATATAGTCTCGACTTCAAACTTTATGTCTTCTTTTTGATGATTCCAAAAACTAATCTTATGATCTTATATGTACCCATGGCTTGATCTCAATTGCAATTGGTTGGTTTATTTCAGGATACAAATATGCTCACACTAGATGCTATAGAACATGTGTCCTTGAAGATTCATTTTTGTGCAACAAAGCTACATTGACATGCAAAAATCTTAATGAACATATTTTTTTGGGATAACTTCCACTCTACCTCCCACTTCTATAGTCAATTAGCTGACATGATATATAAACATATTGAACCCATTTTTTGAGAGCCACTCAACCCTTAGAAGAGGGACAATCTCATAAATGTCAAATTCTGAATCTACATCATGTGCGGGCATGTCTCCTCTCAAATATTCCTATGTACATGATATGTTTTATTTATGAAATATTTAATATGCATAACATGCTTTCTATAAAATTGAATATATGTCTTATTTATTTATATATGTCAAACGTACATTTTATTATTATTATAATATATATATATATATAAATAAAACGTATGTTTTATGAAATTTAAAATGCATAATGTATGTATATACTTTTACGTTGATGTTTTAATTAATATCCCTTTTGTGTATTTAATATAGTTTAGCCCTCGGTCGAATTGCTACATTTCAGATTGAATTCGATGGATAATCAAAATCTAACAAAAATTTAGGTATAAAGTATCGTGTAAATGATCAAATGTTTCCCAAAATCATAGAAATTTCCTAACTTAATGAATAATGCTATAGGAGGAATTATGATCCAATAAGAGTCTTGATAAATTATTCTACAAGATCAAACTCAATCTTCTACTAGTTTATCTTGAGGTCACTCCTTGTAGATTTGTGCATAAACATAAGAACACAAGGTATTTTGCAAGGTAAGTATAAATATTTGATGGATGAACGGATCTTCTAATCACATGTGGCAGTGCGTAAGCGGAGGACGAGAGGAGATGAAGATGGATGAACTAGAGTTAGACAACTCCAAGTCGACAACATGTGCACTAGAGTTAGACACTCCATATTTAGTGCACTGGAGTTAAATCACTCTTGATTGAGAACATGTGTACAAGAGTTAAACAACTCAAGATGAGGTGCACTAGAATTAGACTATTCTATGAGGTGCATTAGAGTTAATGAGGTGCATTGAAATTAACGTATTTATATGGTAAAGAGATAAGACTACTTTAGATATAGGAGTAAAGGATAGAAAGATCTATGACTTAGATTTAAAGTTGGAATAGAAAGTAAAAAGACTAGAAGAGTAGACTCTAGTTCCTTGGAGAACGAACTATTATGCAAAGCTCGGAGGTGAGAAGGTAGAGACACTTCTTATGTGATCTCCTCTCTATGGTTGGGCGGTTGAGCTTTAGAATATTTTTTTAGTATTTGTGACAGTGGGAGGTTTGTTACATATTTAATCCCTAAATGTTCACAACCCTCATTTGAAGTTTCACAGAGGAGATGATGAAATTTTCATCCAATTTTTTTGGTTAAGGCTCTTCATTGGTCATGCCACCTCTTTAAGTTAAATTAAGGTCATTCAAACTATTTTTGGATTTTACATGGGGTTCCAACAACAAAAAAAAGTTGTAGAAATGGTTCAAAATGTAGAGTATATTGAGTTTTTTGTATTACCTACTTAAAGTAAATTTAGACCATGAAAATGAGTTTTATTGCATTTGAGTCTGTTTAACAAAATGAAGCTTACCAAGTCTATTATCTATTCCACTTTGAGTATTTAGAAAACTCTGGAATCTTTAAAAATTGAGATTTGTATTAAAATTACAAGTTTGGTGGTATTACCATAATGTAAGAATTTTCTAAATTTAGATACTAAATGATTTTCATTTATTGTTCTTTTCTTTAGTGTAATGTGCACCTTTGGTAAAATAATTGGATTTTCTTAGTACATTTTGTAATTGACATGAATGTCCTTTAAAATTTCTTCAAAAAAACATAGCAATTTTGGATATACACCTGTCCTGTACCTTTGGAGTTACAATGTGAAGCACGGTACAATTGATACACTGAGGGGTAGATTTGAGATCTTAGAGATTGTAATGTACCTCATGTGGCAGTGCGTAAGGAAAGGATGATGGGAGCAAGTCATCTCCCAATTGAAGATTAATGGACTGGAGTTAAATCACTTCAAATTGAGAACAAGGACACAAGAGTTAAACAACTCTAAATGAGGTGCGTTGGAGTTAAACCACTCCAAATTTAAAAGTTAAAGGAATTAAAGATCTATGGACTAGATATAATTTTGAAGATAGAAAGTAAAAAGACTAGAGATAGACTACTAGTTCTTATGGTGAAGGGACTTAGGATATAAAGCCGGGTAGTGTATGGGCGCTCTTTTTACTTTAGTATCTCCACCAACACCAACATCGGAATTTTCACCAACGCTAACATTGGACTCTCCACCAGCATCTATGTCGTACTCTCCACTAGCATCTATGTTGTACTCTCCACCAACAACAACATCAGAATCTTCACCAAGAACTTCAGATACATGTTTTTTCTTCATCCTTTCCTCTTTCTACTTTCAACGCAACTACAATTGTTACAATTTTAACTATCAATTGTAACAATTGTTCATCTTCTCTATTTCCCTCAATATTACCATAGCTAACAATCTCATTGTTAGCATTACCTTGCATTGTTCTGACTTTAAAAAATATATATATCAAAAATCTACTCTAATATCGGTAATATCACATGATTTTTCTTGATGAACCTTTTCTGGCTTTTCATTTGCAAATGAGATAACATAGGAACATTAGGCAAGGACCGTTTACCTCTAACTGCAAAAATTTCTGAAGCCTTCCATTAGAAATTTTTGGTGAATCATAGCAACATGAAATGAGGCATAAAAATTTCACAATAGGTAACTTCTATAAAATCTATAGTAAAAAGTTCACACTGCAAAAAGTGCATGACGAATGAAAAAACGTGGATGAAATATGTACATCGTTAAAAAAATGGACGCTTAGGCAATTAAGGCTTAACCCTTTAATACCTAAGTTGCAATATGAGGTTGCAATAATTTAGTTAAACCACATCAATTTCTCACATTTTAAAATATATTGTATTTTTTGATATTTTTCTCTTATGAATTACTTTTAAATTGCTTTACCCTAAATTTTTCATAATTATATATAAAAATGAAATTTATAAGATTTTCTTGTAATAATCATAGTAATTGCAAAACAACTTCAAATTGTATGAGTTTTTTTTAGGGAAAATGTATGTAATAGTGATGAATAACAAGGTGTAGGTGGCAATGTGGCATGCTTTTTGAGCTTATTACATAAAAAGAAATTCAATAGATAAATTTTTTCTGGAGTGTATATTGGAATTTAGGGTTTTGAAGTTTAAAGTGCTATTAATAAATGCAATTTTAACAATTTTGAAGAATTTGAACTATAGGCATTTTGGGGTTAAAAGTAGAAGAATCTATCAACTATAGGCTGACTTTGAATGATTAATATAAAGTATTTTTGGAATGCTTATGGCTCCTACCTATAGACATCTTTGTAGTTTTTGGGTAAACCACTTTGAAAATTCATAGAAATTACAAACAATACGATTTCACTTGGATTCAACCCTAAAAATATTCAATTTACTCTGAAAATTTGTAACACATATTAGAAAAAATCTCAACCCTCAACTGGGCCTATGGAGGAGGTGATACATGAAGGTCTTACAAGTATATTTTTTGTATCTCCGCTATCTCCACCGAAGGAGGTTAGATGTGGGCTCCTTTAATTGGTTAGCTCTTATTAAACTCTTGAAATTCACACAAAGTGACCTCCACAATATATGAACACTGGCGCGCTAAAGCATTAATTTCAATGGTGCCAATCGTCAAAATTACCCCACTCCAATGAGGAATTGAGCTTAGTACAAGAGCTAGTCAAGAAAACAAGAGCTAAGTTCAATTCCTTTTATTAGGGGTTAAGTGTGGGGGTTAAATGTAGACATAAATTTATAAATAATTGAATTGGAAATCCTATATAATAGTGGGTTTCAAACGTCTACAATGTTTCTACATTCTAGAATGTTTTCAATGTTGAATGGAGATACCACCGTAGCAATTTAAGTGTGGACAATAAATTGTTCAACATCAAATTTTCTTATTTTCCTTCCACTTACAGGTAATAGCACCATATTCAATTGATTGTTGCAAGTTTCATCTTGCTTGAGAAAGCATTGACTATACAAAAATGTGCAATTACTATAGATAATATTTTTTACCAAATTTTAATTTTTACTATAAAGAATCTACATATATGAAAATATCCAAAAATTCTGAAAAATTGTATGTACATGATTTGAAGACTTCACAACCTACAATATATTTGTAGCCTATTGCTTTAGAACCCACAATAATTGCACAATTTTGTGCATCACAACTACCGTAGTTTAATAGCACGTTGGGCACAAAATAATTCTAAAAATAGGTGCCTAAAATTTTGGAATATTATTGGCATGTTTTGCCGAATATAATATTAATTATTTTAAAAAATTGCCAAAAAGTAAGAAAGTTTTACTTCTCACTAGAATTTTACTTACAGTGGATGCATGTGTGAAGTTTGGAGGAGAGAAGGTGCTCTTTTTGTAATCAAGCTCACTTACATTAGTCCACAAAGAATATGGGTTAAGAAGTAGCAAGACTTTAGGTGAGGCTTTTCAAATGTGTTGTACACAGATTTTTGGAGCCCAATTGAGCATAGAAGATGAAGTTTTATAGAATTTTGTCCAACTAACAAAAGTTGAGAAATCAATCCTTCTTCCACCTCCAACAAGTTGTGTCAAAATAAGTCTTTATGCAAAAGATATGGACAAAACATTGCAGCCGTGTAAAGATCAAAAAAATAAAATGCGTTCATAACAGTTTTTTGGAGCTCATTTGTGCATAGAAGATCAACTTTTTTGGAATTTTGTTGGTTTAAAAAAAGTTTAAAAATCAAGTAATCTTTCACCTCCAACAAATTTTATGTCATTTAAAGACTATGCAAAAGTTATGCGTGTTATAAAAATGAAGACTAATCTTTCAGCATCCAATCCTCAAGGTCCAATCCACTAATCTTGCAATTTGTTTCTCTTTCATTATAAGGGGCGATGCAACTATGGTCATATAGAATCCCATCCTAATTTGTAGAAAATTACCTTTTGTGTCACGAAGATATGATCGTTTTCCACAACTTGACATGGAACTTCAGGAATGGAGCTCCAATCTGGCTGCAAATGCTACAGACTACAAATTCAACATTTTCTGGTATTCCTTGGATGCAAAATTAATGAGCAACTTGTAATTAGTTCAAAATTCCAAATGAGAGAGCACAAAAGGTAACTATGAAAATCAATGCATCATGACTAGGAATAAATATAACTGTCAATCAAACCTCCTTATCCTTGAAACGACCACACCCCTCTCTAGATTTGGAGAACCGCAAAGATCTATGCATTATGAAATGCAACTAGGAGGAATATTTTGAACTTGATGTATGAATAAAAGTTGTACATAATGAATTTTAGATTCTATCCATATGATTACGTCTATGATTGCCATCACCAATATTTTTGTGTAAATTTTTAAATTTAGAATTCGAATTCTATTCCTAATTTGATTACAAATAAGCGGATATTGAAAAATGACAACGCATGGATGAAATTTGTTGTGATAGGTTAGAATGTAAGAGTTTATTGAGTGTACTGAATTTTGGAGATTTTTGGGTTGCTTGCTTTTATAAGTTGATGAATTCAAGAGCACTTTTGAACTAGAATCTCAATTTTTTTTTGGTGAATCACTACAACATGAAATGAAGCATGAAAATTCACAAATGATCCCCTTTCCACAAAGTTTAAACATGCATAAAGCCTATCTTGCCATAAAAGTTTGTAGTATTTAGTTGGATTACAAAAAGAGGCTTGATTCATGTATGAGATCTTACTAATATTTAGCATTCATCATTTATCATATTTATCATATTTAGCATTCATCATTTATCATATTTATCATATTTATCATTCATCATTCAGAATATGGACATTTGGTCCTTTAGAGGTTAAATTAGAGGACTAGTACTATCTTATTTGGATAAGTATTCCACTACCTACAGGAGGGCAATGCAAAATTAAGGACATACTTGTAATTTGAAAGCATTATGACCTTCCGATCCGGAAATCTATCAAGTTTCATTCACGCAACTCATGATGCTTAGTTCCTGCATCCTGGTCAAATTGCTCAAATTCGACATATCTTTAAACTCGCAGTACGAGAATGGCAATCTCTTCAATCTAGTCAACCTTTGGAGATCTGGCAAAGCACGCACTCCCTTGCAATTGTAGACAGTGAGGTATTCCAACAATACGAAATTTACGAGACTGAATAATCCTTGGACATGCCACCCAGCAATGAATAGCGTTTCCAGCTTCGTAAGCTTGCGTAGGTCTGGCCACTCATGCAACTCACTCAATCCAACATGGAGATCTCGAAGCGAGATCAAGTTGCTCAATCCTGCAGTCCATTGCAGAGGGCGATCAGGATCGCACACCAGGGATTGCAGGTTCATGAGCTTGCGCATATCCGGGAACTCGGTGAGATTCCCACAACCCATCGTATGTAGAGATTGTAAACACACCAACTCATCTAGACCTGGCAATGATTTGATGAGCTTGCAAGACCGTAAGTCTAATATCCGCAAGTTGATGAGGTTGCGCAGATCTGGCAACTCCACAAGTTTCCAGCAGTAAGAAGCTTTCAATTCCAGCAAACTGACCAAGTCACCCAAACCCGGCAATGCGGTGAGTAATTTGCATTCACCCACATCCAATTTTCGCAGCCGTTTGAGCTTTTGTAAGTTGGGCACCTTTTTCAGCTTAGAACAATGGTTGAGCCGAAGCTCCTGCAACGCAATCAACTCACCCACACCCCGGCAGCTCTGCAACGCCTCACATCCGTCAAGATCCAAGTAGCATAAATTGGTGTGCTTCGAACTCAAGCCAGTGATGGTTTCTGCCGTGTCATTGAAGCGAAAACAAGCGACACGAAGTAAAATGAGGCTGCTCAGATCAGGCAGCCGGCCACTGCTGATTAAATCTAGCATTTGGAGTTTCGTCAACCGGCCAATCTCGTCGATGCACGGTGAGTCCGCAGGAATGTACTTCCATCGCAGGAAACTCAACTTCAAAAAGGAACTCAGTCCGCCAAGTCCGAGCGATACCGGGTACCTCCCCGAATGCAATTCCAAGCTCTTGAGGTGTTTTAGGCCGCTCAAATTTAGCTGCAGGGGACTGAAATCATTGCGACTGAGCTTCAATACGGTCACATTGGGGAAACAATCAAAGTCCACATCCTCCAGTTTCATAAAGCCTTGTTCTTGAAAAAACATCCTCCGAAGGTTCCTCCACGAACCTCCTGTCATCACCCTGGCTTCTTCCAACACATTGTATTCGTCCCACTCGAACATCCAACGCCTTTTCTCAAACTTGCCCACTTTTGTCTCCAATCTTGCAAACTCTCGCCATAAGTCGTGCATGCCAATCATGTTGAATCCATCGCCCAGATTCTCCACTAGTGATTTCCTCTTTAGGTTTTCCAACTGCAACTCAACAGAAAAGTAAAGCCATGAAGACAAGCCATGAAGACAAGTGAACCTTGTTTTCTCCTATAGAGAAGGAAATTTGATATATACAAGGTTTCTTTCTCCAAGTTTGATGCTCTGCACACCCTTCAAGGTGCTCTTCAAATTCAAGATGCTCTTCAAATTCAAGATGCACTATTCTAAAAAACTTGGAAACATGAGCGTTCACAACCTCCTCAGTCTAAGAAATTCACATATACTCCTTTTTCCCAAATGATTAGAACTAGACAATACTATGTAAATGCAACTATAATTGAGAATTTGAGTTTCTAAAAAGGCCATATTTGTTAAACTGAGAGAAAATGAACATTTTGAGACTTTAGCCTTGTTACTTGAGACCTCTATTTCAACAATAAAAAATTTATGAACATATCAACTTTTATAAAATCAAAGGTTTGTGAGTGTATTAACATATTGAAGTCACAATTCACCAAAAAAAAACTCAATAACAAACACTAATTATCATCTAAATGTAAAGTCAAAGATAATATGAGACTATAGGTTGTCTCAGTTTAACAAATATGGCCATTAAAGCTCTACTATACAAATGTAACTATTCTAAACTTTCAAAAATCCTCTTGTATATCTATATAATTATAAATTATAACATGTATAGCCTATGTATACTCTTGTCTCCAAACCATACATCTCAAGCTCCTTATCCTAGACAAATTACTAATGAAAACTCAAAACTCTAAAAGTACCACACAACACTCATCGTCTACTCGAGACGATGAATTTGGGACAAATGAGGCTCCTCTTCTAATTCTCTAGGCCCAAAAGAACAACGCAAAATATGAAAGAGTACTCACCCGTTGTATCACAGTGTGCACAGAAATTCTATGTATCATACCAAACCATTCAAAAATGTTCCACTTGTACCGACCATCATACATGTTCAGGCTTCCAAAACTGTAAGGTACGAAGATGGCCGCATCCATGAACAAAAGTTGATCTTGGGCATTCAATGCGTCAAAGCTTCTTCTCAGGATAGAAAACACAGGGTGTTGGGATTCTCGAAAAGGGTTGAAGAAGTCAATTTCGTTTAAAATCGCCCACCATTCTTCCGGATTATATCCAACACAGCCCAACTGCTCACCCAACACTTGCAACGCCAAAGGGTGGTAATGGGAACTCACCCCATTTCCTTTCTCAAAGAAACAATGCTGAATGCATGAAAAGATCAACTCATCGTCTACTTTGTTGGGAGGCACACATGCAGCACGATTCAAGAATAAGGCCTTTGCTTCCTCAATCTGAATCTCTGGCATTTCCATACATTCACTTGCATTAATTCTTATTGACATCAGTTCATCTAGAGAACGTGTTGTCACAAGCACAACACTTCCAGGTCCGTAGTTTTCTTTCAGAAGAGTAAGAGCTTGATTCATTGTTGCGCTTGACACATTGTCTATGGTCAAAAACACCCTTGCGTTCATCATATCTCTCATATGGTGGTGGCAACACTGCACATCAATCACATAAATATGTTCAAATGTAAATACTTACAACTAGGAGCACACTTGTGTTTAGAAGGACATTAAGTGTAAGAATAACATTTCTACATAACATTCTAGAACGACATTGAAATGTAATGTTATTTCAACACATTAGAATGACGTGGTTACAATGACATTCCAATGTCATTCTAAATTTCTCTACTTACTTATGAGCCACATAATATAGACTATCTACTTCACTAAAATGAATCACACATGCTCAACATGTAAAGTTTATTTACGTTTCTATAGTGAAGGATTTTTTTCAAACCTCATCGAGATTCATTGCACCCAAAAGTTGATGGTTTGTGTTTGTTAGCCTTCGTAACACTTCTTTCAACAACTCAAGTTCACTTTGACTTCCCAATTCAATATGAGCAACTTTGCCTCGATATTCCTTGAATAAATCATTATACATAGCCTTGCAAATCGTTGTTTTCCAATACCTCCGATTCCATATAAGCCTACTACAAGAACTCCATACAACGCAGATACTCCTGATTGCTTGATCTTTTCACGTATCACCTGATAGGCAACCACAAAGTTTAATCAAAATCATAAAGTTAACAAACTAAGCAATGACTGCATCCATTTAGATCCCATGTATGTTTTTTGAACAAAATCACAAATCACAAGTTTGCTGCGAGTTCATCTCAACAAAAATATCGCTTCATAGAAGTAGCTACATATAAGAACCAATCCCAAAGACTACCTTTATACACACCTTGCATGAGCGAGACCTTCCTTGAATATACGAAACTTCAAACCTTGTCTCTGAAGGAACCACCTTACAAATCTCTTCCACGATCTCTTCTCGAAATTTCACTTCACCAAATTCACTATTGTACCGCAAAGCATTTGTCCAGCGAAACAATTGCAAGGCATTTTTCCAATCTTCAATGTCAATTCTGCTATCAAATTTTGCCCAATCATGCCATGTTGATAACCATTTATTTTGGTTATCTATATTGAAACATTGTGAAAGTGTAATACCAAGGAATATCGGAACTATTGTGAAGCTTGGATTTCTCTCTTTGGCATTTTTCATTGCCACCAACTCCAACATGGGCCATTTTGAAGTGAAGAATTCCTCCGATAGTACTACCACTCCAACTTCACATTGTTCGATAGCTTGGAAGATGAAGCTTGGGAAATCCTTTCCAATTGGCAAGGAATCCCTACGCTTGTCTAGGAATGGATGGCGGTCACATCTTTCTAAGTCCACACACAATTGTTCAACAAAGCCTTTTTGAGCACCACTGTGGCTCAAAAACACCTTATGCTTTGGTTGTAAAGTGTAATTCCTGTGCACCCAAACAAATATTCTAAACCAAAAAATATTGGAGTTTAAGAAATTATACATTATCTTATTAGACATTGATTCTAGATTTGCGTCAATCACAAACACAATTTGTGGTATGCAGCTAAAATGGGGCAAAGATGCTTAATACTTGTTTAAATGAGCAATAATGCAAGAAACTACAAATCACAGCTAGCACTAACTTGTGTCCGTTGCTATTGCTTGTAGACGCACTTGTGCTCCCTTGCTCCATGTTTCAATCATTCCAACTCCTGGAAAACATCACCCTTGATTCCATCTCCATCAAAATCAAAGCTAGGTTGATTCCTCCTCCAAGTCCTTTATAACACTAACTAGCCAAAATTGACACAATCCTCTTCAATTGATCATTTTTTTCTCCGCATGATAAATCATGGACATATAAAATTCAGATCAGGATGTATAAGTGATTATATTTGAACAAGAAAAATTAGGATTGTGTCAATGTCACTGATGTAATAGTATAAAATGGTGTCCCATACTTCCTTTTGGTTTAGTCAAAAAGACGAGAACTTCAAGTTCTCACAAGTCAGTTGAGCAACTAACGCTA
Source organism: Pohlia nutans (assembly GCA_022496805.1). Classification (NCBI taxonomy): domain Eukaryota; kingdom Viridiplantae; phylum Streptophyta; class Bryopsida; order Bryales; family Mniaceae; genus Pohlia; species Pohlia nutans. The sequence continues at coordinate 2,729,520 of CM040095.1, read as the reverse complement.
CATTGGAAATCATTGTCAGCTTCATTAAATGGCCACTTTGGATTTTGTGGCAGAATTAAGGTGTGCATTCCAATTTGTGAAGCAAAAGAAGAAAAAAAAGTAAAAACAGGTCATCTATAATTGACTCAAAATTAAACAAATCAAAATAATTTGATACTGGTACGACCCAAAAATACTTTAATTTTTTTTTTGAAATACTTCAAGTCTTCAACACAACCTGGAACAAACCTTTCCAACCCTCAAGACTAAGACATATATATACCTTGATTTCTCACAAGCCTCCAAAAATTTTGGCCAACAAAATATAACCATTATCTTTGAGCATTTGTCAACTTAGAATGGGATTTAAATATCATTCTAACCACATTGTTGTAACGCATTGGAAATGAGCGCAAAGAGAGTGAAGAAAAAAGAACAAAATAGAAATAGATGAGAGAGTGTACCAGTTCCAGCACCAAGAATTTGAACTTAGAAGCAGCAAAGAAGAAGTCAACATAACCTAGCTAACAACACAGAGTAATTTCAACCCTTGCAAAAAACCCTCAACCCCACTCCCACGTTTGAGATAAATTTCAATTGTGGTCCCCCTTCCTCGTTAAAGAATTTGCCACTGTTCTACGGTGTTCAACAAAACCCATTTCCAACCCAACCCCTATTGCTACCCTTGGTTCAGTTGAGTTTGGTTGACAACACTCAATCCGGTTAAAAAACTCAACGAACTCTTCAGTGTGCAACACCCTCTTTTTACATCATTCACTTTCTTTGTCTATTTTGTTTCTTTCTTCATCTCCTTTGTCTTTAAACTTTCACATTTTCTGTCGGTAAAATAATCCTATTAGATAAGAATGTACCATAGTATCATAGTTGGGTCGCCAAAAATGAATTCAAAAAGTAAAAAATGTAAAAAACTGGAAATTATGACGACCAAAAAACGAACATAGAATATATTAATTTTAGCTATATTTTGCTATTTCTAAGCTAATTTGGGTGGGCCATTTTTAATCATTTTTGACTCAAAAAAAAAAAATTAAAAAAATCATTTTTTTAAAAACGAACCTTATTTATCAAAAAATATATTAAATATTTGTTCGTGGGGTGAAGACCCAGCTATGGTACTACGGTACTAAGTACTCCATATTGCACAAGCTACTAAGTGAAGGATGGTTTCCACACTAGAGTTAGAATGTTATGTTGAAGTGGCAACATCTAAATTAAATTGTATAAATTTTCTTCATTTGTAGGATTTCTTCAAGTGATTGTAGTGTACTCATCTATTATATTAAATGCACAGTGTGACGGCCGATGTCACGAAATTAGTCACATTTTCATCCACTATTTCATCCACTATTTCATCCACCATTTCATCTTGAATGTTTCATCCACTACACTTTATTTAGTGCACTTTGTTCACTACAATCTGTTGTTTTGCAATAGGCTATTTGCTAGTAACTTTAGTAACAACAACAGGATGAAGAAGCCAACAAGCTTACTTGTAAGGAATCCGCCAGGTCATCGAATATCGTATGCAGAGCAGTAATTCTAGAGCATCAACGGCAACCGTCCGCAGTGCTACCTCCGGCACAGCTCCTCCGAAGCAAGCAAGAGAGCGTAGAAAGCAAGAGAAGCGCACACGTGAGATGCGAGGTTTGATGAACAACACGAAAGTACAAAAAGAAACAAGCCCTTGAAATTTTAAGACCTTGCAAAACCTCGTGAAATGAAGGAGTGATGGGCGGCAGTGCTGGGGTTTGGAAGCCTCCGACTGTCGGTTTTTCTTTTGACATGGTGAGCAGTAACGGAATATGCCCCTCTATTTCCGTAGACTTTCGGTGCCCAAATTTTGACTTTGTCGAAGTGACGAAAGTGGTGAAACATCACATTGTCGGAGGCAGTGATCTCAAAACCACTTTATGACATTTAGCACAGGATGCTACCTTCCACATAAATGGTAGATACTTTTGCTACGTTGTGAATGTACTACTCACGATACCTCTATAATATCCGGCAATACCCTTGATATAATTAGGTGATACCATGATGATATCCGCGGATATCACCTCATGAAGTTGCTACATTCTCGCTACATTTTTAAAAAATCATTTTTTTTCTTTGTATGTTTAGCAGCCCCATTTTTTGGGTAGAAATCCAGCTAATTTAAGCAGTTTTGATATCACTGGTCGGAGCAGCTTGGAGCCAAATTCGTTGGAGATCAGTTTGCTGCCGTTCGGCCACAGTCTATTGAATTTTCTGGTTTGATTCTTAAAATATTCGTATTTTGTATAAGCTGCGATTGATTTTGATATGTGTATGTGCAATTTGCTGTGAGTCCTCGCCTGGTGTTGTTTAACCCTTAAAGGTCCCGATTCAACACTGTTTTCAAAGATTTGTTATAAGATGTTTGATGAAAAATAAATTTGGAGTTGATGTACAGTGGGGTCCAACATGGAATGGCGTTTTTGGTTTCGCAGTGAAAAAAATTTCAGTACTGCCAACTTTGAAAGCCTCCCGAGAGCTCAAATATTGGTATTTTACCACGAAAATTCTACCAGAGACTTATCTTTAAGTTAATTATATGTATGCCAAATTTCAAGGCCAAAAGATTCACCCAAAAAAAGTTATTCAGAATCTACCAACATTGGTAGCTGTGGAAATGTTTTCACTACTGCCAACTTTGACAGCCTCCCAAAGATTGAATTAATTTTTTTTTTGCCATAAAATTCTAGGAAAAAAACTTCTTTATGTTAATAACATATGATAAAAATTTCAAGGCCAAAAGATTAATACAAAAAACGATATTAACAATCTACCAACATGTGTAGTTGTGGGAAACAATGGGGGAAACTACACACATTGGTAGATTGTAAATAATTTTCTTTGTATAGATTTTTTGACCTTGAAATTTGGCATGAATGATTTTGTCATAAAGAGCATGTTGTACCAAAAATTTCATGGTAAATAGACAATTTCTCAACCGTAGGGAGGGTGTCAAAGTTGGTAGCAAAGTTTCCCCCATTGTTTCCCACAACTACACATGTTGGTAGATTGTCAATATATTTTTTGTATTAATCTTCTGGCCTTGAAATTTTTATCATATGTTATTAACATAAAGAAGTTCTTTTTCCAAGAATTTCATGGCAAAAAAAAATTAATTCAATCTTTGGGAGGTTGTCAAAGTTGGCAGCAGTGAATAACTACCAATGTTGGTAGATTTTGAATAACGTGTTTTTGGTGAATCTTTTGGCCTTGAAATTTGGCATACATATAATTAACTTAAAGATAAGTCTCTAGTAAAATTTTCGTGGTAAAATACCAATATTTGAGCTCTCGGGAGGCTTTCAAAGTTGGCAGTACTGAAATTTTTCTCACTGCGAAACCAAAAACGCCATTCCATGTTGGACCCCACTGTACAAAACAAAGTTGTAAATGTCAACGTGAAGATAACATCTATACGGTTCAATTCATCATATTTATTATTTTTAATTTTTAATAAATTAAGCAAGGTTTTCTCTTGAAATTCAATTTAAAATCCAAAATCAACACACAAAAAATCCAAAAATATTGTAATGAAATTGAAATAACATGCACTACAAGATGGTATGGTTTCCATTATTTGATTCTACGTATTATAATAAATCATGTTTTAGGTCCCACTTTTTGAACTAAGAATGAAACTTGACATAAACCACTTTTGTTATTTCTCAAAAAATCACATTATTTTAATTTGAAGATCCATACCGTACAAGCGGTACACTAAATAGGTAGATTAGTGTTAGATACACTAATTTACATAAACATGTTGTAAGTTTTTACTGTTGACCAATTTTTTTACCCTCAATATTGATCAAGATGGGTATCTTTCAATAGTATTGGAATCAATGTCTTTGGTAATTTTTTGTCGAGAGTAAAAATCTATAATCTTTTCAAATCTTATAATTATCTAACACTAATCTACCTATTTAGTGTAGTGAACTAGCACAAGAATCAAGAAAATTTTGAATGGATGAAAAACATCACCGTATGTGGTGAAGAGACGCGTAAGAAATCATCCAGCGTCCAGAATATTACTGGCTCACGAGTACTCTTGAATGTTTGAGTGATGGCTGAATATTAATTACTGGCTCACGAGTACTCTTGAATGTTTGAGTGATGGCTGAATATTAATTACTGGCTCACGAGTACTCTTGAATGTTTGAGTGATGGCTGAATATTAATTACTGGCTCACGAGTACTCTTGAATGTTTGAGTGATGGCTGAATATTAATTACTGGCTCACGAGTACTCTTGAATGTTTGAGTGATGGCTGAATATTAATTACTGGCTCACGAGTAATCTTGAATGTTTGAGTGATGGCTGTTGATTTCAAGTGTCCGGGTGGTTTCTTGGAAGAGCTTATGGTGCTCGTAGTTAATTTGCTGACTCTGAAATTCTTTCTTGTGCATTCTCTTTAATTTGAAATCTACGCTTAAAACTCGCAGCTTCACATATGAGTAGTACATTTTGAATCTCACGTTAGGATAGTCCATTGAAATTTGCTGTTCGATTGGAGTTTGTCAGCTTGATTGGTCGATTGGTTTTGCTTGTTTGTTGGACATAGCCTGGTGTTGTATAATTACTACACTAAATAGGTAGATTAGTGTTAGATAATTATAAGATTTGAAAATATTATAGATTTTTACCCTCGACAATTTTTTTTACCGAAGACACTGATTCCAATACTATTGAAAGATCCCCATCTTGACCAATATAGAGGGTTAAAATATTGGTCAACAGTAAAAACTTACAACATGTTTATGTAAATTAGTGTATCTAACACTAATCTACCTATTTAGTGTAGTTGTTAAGGAATAATTCTTATTGTTCTCAGCGTGATCCCCTGATTTTATGCATACAAAACTTTGTAATAGAATTTAATCCGTGCACGAAATCGGTGTCAGCAAAGCTACTATTGAAGTATGGTGGTGATGTGACTTTCTTGATTCTGATTTTAACCTATTAGTGCCCATGTAACCACTAAGGGCCTCCTTCCATGTGGGGATCGGGTGGGTGGAAGGCACTAGAAGACAAGAATTGAGGTCTCAAGAACCATCCATGCTCCACCCATTTCGGTACAAATGAAATATATATATTCTTGTCTTCTCCTGTTTTCACCCATTTCGGTAGAGCTTCCTCCTTTTGAGGACCGGCCACCCACACCAATCCCCACATGGAAGCCTGCCATAAGTGGTCACTAGATCACTAGAAAACGAAATGCTGGAAAGTCCGTGACTCATCTCAGTCTGGTGTCTGAAGTTTAGATGTGTAACTTTTGATTTTGCAGATGATGAAAAATCATTATAAGTAATAAGTAATTAATATAAGTATTTATTGTGTTTACTATAGGTGACAAAGACGGGCATTTATAGGATATTGTAGTTTAAAGACAATGCATTTAGATATCAGACTTCAAAAATTCATCATGTTTTGTTGAAATAGGTTGAAATCCTCACTTTTCATAGGTCAAAAGCCATTCTTTGGGCCCAACCCTTTTATATTAGGAGTCTCTATACTTGGAGAATTGCAAAGATACATTGTAGAATCCAACTAAGAGGGATATTTTGAATTTGATGTATAAATAAAAGTTGTACATTATGGATTTTGGATTCTATTCATACAAATTAGATCTATGATTGCAATCATCAATATTTTGTATTAAATTTGAAACTTAAAATTCAAAATTCTTTTGTAATTTGGTGAATATCTTATTTGTATCCAAATTACAAAAGAATTTTTTACTATAGATTTTATAAGAAATCAGCTTCATGCATGTGTGATTTGATTAGAAATATTCTAAAAATAAAGTGCCTATGTATCTTTTAAAATAAAATTTATTTAAAATTTATTTAGGCACTTCATTTTAAAGTAAATATTATGTGTGACTAACGTCACTAACTCCAAAAATAGAAGTTAATTGCGTTAGTCACATATGATATTTAATTTTTCAAAAAAAACTTTTTGATCAAGGCTTATTGATGTGTAATGACCAAAAAATTGTGTAAAATCATCTCTTTGTTCAGAGCGTTTATTTGATACTTATTTTTTGTGTAAATGTAACTAATATATATATATATATATATATATATATATAAACAGATGTTTTCTCAAATGCTGCATTCTTCCATTTGAATAAATATACAAATGTGTAGACATAAAATACAGCCGCCCTCAACCACACTGGCCCGATCGCGTTGATCCCACTGACCCCTCCAAGCCCGCTAAGCTGACTCGCCTTTGCCTCGTCACGATCCCGCCTTTAAACCTTTTTTTTTCAAATGTTTTAGGTCTTATCACAACATCGAGGCAACCTTGGCACGAATGCCCATAGGATGAAAATATTGATTTGATTCCTTCGGGCCGCTCGCCATTTGAGCCCACATCCTTTAACCCCTAAACGCTTAAACGACCATTTTCTAGTCGTTGCCTGAATCTAATGAGTTGCCCGGAATTTTAAAAAAGTACTTTTTTGAAAAATAAAGAATATTTTAAAATATTGCATCAACTCTAATTTCCAACCCAATTTGAATTATGTCAATCCGAGTTAAACTCCACCCAAAAGAATTTTTCAAAGTGAATCACTTCAACATTGTCTTAGTGTTACAAAATTTGCTATTCGGGGAAAGTAATGATGTTCCCTCCATCATTTCTTTTACTTTTTTGAATTTTACAATAGATAAACCAAATTTAACCAATTATGCTAAATTTTAAACTCTAAAATTGAAAATTAGAGTTTATGCAAATTTTCAGAGGTTAATGCTTTTAAATTCATTAAAAAAAGATCCAGAGTTATTTTTGAAAGTTTGGCTGTACAGGTAATATGTAGAGATAATGCCTTATATTTCGTCTATTGAACCAAATTTCATCAAACACATATAATAACACACCTATGTTTTGTCCAATACCCTCGGGCTTTTAGGGGTTATGGGTTGTCACATAATTGGAATATTCTCCAATTTAAGAGAATATTTTGGGTATATTCTAGGTATAGCAGGACCTCGTTTGAGCCCTCAAAATCGAGAAGAGTTCCGTCTTCTCCCACCTTCCATGGTTCAGTTGTTGTTGCTTCAATGCGTTTCTGCAATTCACGTGGTCTCAACGCGTCTTCAAATCCGGTCTACTGTAAGTAACCGCATCAAAAATCTACTCTAGGGCTTGGATCGGTTTCTGATTTTCGGCTTTTGCTCGGTAACAGATGGTGGTTCCTGGAGCAAAAGCCCAATTAGGGTTTGCGCTTTCATCCTGAATTTATAAAATTTGGAATCGTGATGCAGGTGCAGAATTGGAATCGTTAAAATTTGGAATCAGCAATGGACGTGAGGTTAACAGCGGTGAGCAATGAAGAAAGAAGTGGAGAGTCAAGCTGGAAAGGGGAAAGCAGCAGCGGTTCGTCGCGGAAGTTTGATCCGAATGACCCTTGCACGTACAGCACCATTAGGAAGTACAAGTGTTTCCTCGACAATGGAGAGCAGAAGTGTGAGCGGACGGAGCAGTTGCTGCGTCGATGTCCTGGCAGGTGAGAGAGATGCCTCTGGTTATTAGGGTTTCAAAAGACTTGCAGCATTGAAGTTCCACTAAAACAGCCTCTATCCCGCACCAATTTTTTTACAATTCTTTTGTGTCGACCATGAATTATTTTGCTCTATAGAGGATGTTGAATCCCGAGACGCGCAAAGATATATTTTGTTGCTAAATTGCTACATAAAATTTCGGCTGGCTACTTAATTGATACAAAGGATTTTTGAAAAAGAAAATGGAATAATAGCCAGATTTCCTGCATGAAGGCAAGATGTGTAATCTCTTTAACCCTTGGTAGCACATGTTTATTACTCTGATATTACCTATATATTAATATGAAGAGAGCATCCAAGGAGCCTGGATTGCTCTTCAAGCCATGGAAAAATGCTAAACTGTCTCCGAAAAAATAAAACACTCTTGGAAGCTTTTGTCTGTGCATGTATTAAGTGATGAATAAAGTAACTACACCTAAAAACTATTGCATATTTCCTATGGTTAGGATGATTTGCTTTCTTAATGGTCTTGTTAGCAATTGCGAGATGATTCCAAGTCACTTTTAGCGATGTATTAGAGGTAACCGAAAAGTCAGCTCAAAGAGGAAAGTTTTAGCAAACTTCTCTTGAACTCCTCTTGAACTCATATTGAAATATAAATAGACCAAAAACTAGTTCATGATGAGTTGGGAAGCAATCTAAAACAAGCCACTGTCATTATTCTCCACACCTCACAATGACTCCCACACCTTCTACCAAAGCTCCAAGCCCATGTCCCACAAGGGGACAATCTATGACACGACTATTCAACCCAAGTATAGCTCAAAAAAGAGGTTAGAAGTAGAGCAAAAAGGGAGGTTAGATGGGCTTCTTTTCGGTTAACTCTATTATTTGGATACTATATGAATAAGTTACGAATTTTCAAAAACCGATCCTAGGTTCTGCTGTTCAGATGGTGGACATCCTCAGAGTCAGTATCTACATTGTAGCCAAGGGTTGCTTTTCGGTCAGGGCTGCTTTTGGGTGTTGCGACCTGTATGGTTTTTATTTGTGGTTGAGATTTTCTTGTTGCTCTGTAGCGCAGGCCTGTAGAAGTGGTGGAGTCTGAAACTGAATACACACAAGGGGATGCAGCGAGTGGGAGCACACCTTTTTGGAGAAAAGAGAATGATGGAGCCCTATCATTTCCAAGGCCACCAAGAGGGTCTGAGCAGCAGCCATGGAGTAGTACTGTTCCTATGGAACCGGATTGGCCTCGGGGGTTCAGACACAGAGACTCCGAACGTCATGATTCTCCCTCTGTTCGAGTTCCTGGAGCCTTTACAGGGTTTGGAGGCATAATGGATGCTATTGAGGATGTCGTGAGAGAGACGGAGGATATGGCCCACAGTTTCCTCCATGTAAGAAAACGTGCTTCCCAGCTTTTCATATGATTAACTGGTTTTAGCCCCTAAAAGACCAAGAAGCCCAAATTGGGCCTCATTGTTTTAGCAGTTTTGAATAGATTCTATGTGGACTTCCTTTTGTTCAATTTTTTAAAATTTTTTTTAACCATCATATGCATTATTCTTCAATGATTCTAGTGATACAAAATTTAGTCTCATCTAAATTATATATTTCACAATATGATTAATTGAATTTTTCATTTAAAAACCATGAATCCTTGGTCCTTTAGGGGTTAAAATACTGTAGTCTACCCCTACCCCTAGGATGGGCAAAAATAGTTCCTGAGGCAGCATTCTTTATGAATTTTTTTGAAAGTTTTAGGCATTGCTACTTGAAAGCTGTTGCAAATCATTCATCTGTTGCAACTTACAACGGTTTAGGACAAATCTTGAATCTTACTTAACACCCTAATTGCCCTTACTTTGTCACATTCATGGTGTAATTTCTGAGATTCTAGGTATTGTAGGTCTTGAATTTCTGATATTTTAGGTACAAACCTCTTGTAACTTCTAACTTTGATAGAAGATGGGGTAAAATAATTACCTTTTGCCTAACCTGGGGTAGACTACGTGGTTGCCTTGATACCTTGTATAATGATGAGTCTACAGGGTATATATAGCGGGTTAAGTCTGAATCCTCTATATACTGCTGTCCCCCCAATTGTTTTTCCAATATGATCATCTGTGTTGTATGTGTAGGTTTTTGGTCTGGACGGAGACGAGACAAACAAATCAGGCAACCCATTTGATCGCTGGTTTGGGGGCGACATGTTTGGTGGAACTGAAAGGAGGTCTCCAGAGGCCAATTCATCCAGCCGCTCTGCACAGTCGACACCATCAAAGCCTGATGTGTTTGACCCGAAAGATTTTCGAGAGGTTTAAGCAATAGAGCCTTACTGTTGTTCTGTGGAGCTACAATTGTGTTTCACAAAACCTATCAAATAGAGATGTGTGATACTGGAGTTGTGTCGATGTATGAGAAAGCTTATTAGCACAATTTTGTTTGCTTTAGCCCCTTTTCTTAAGCCCTAAAAGGACCCGGGGGGTTTGAATTTAGCTCTTGTTTTCTTGATTAGCTCTTGTAACAAGTTCAATTCCTCATTGGTGTGGGGTAATTTTTACGATCGGCACCGTTGAAATTAAAGAACACTTACATAGCTTTTGTATGAAAGAAGGATCAACAAAATTGCACAATTTTTGAGATAATGCCACCGTTGAGAAGATTAATGGAATTTGTTTAGGGTATTTCGTACATATGCTGAAATTGGACTGTTCAAAAGTGCTCCAGATTTTTTGAAATTTTTATTGTGAGTAGAAATCATCATTTTAAACATGTGATAAAAATTTCTCGTAATTTGGAGGTGTGAGCACGAAGATATGAGGGTATGAAGTGATACCTAAATAGCCTCTTTGCAATTCAAAAAAATCACCAAAAATAGCACACTTCATGAATTTTCAATCAAGAAGTCCTTATAGATTCAGCTCTCTAAAAGAGCTAGGGTCTCTTTGTTGCTCATCCTACAATTCAAAGCTCAAGAACTCAATTTTCTCATTTTCAAGTCCTAGGGTCTCTTTGTTGCTCATCCTACAATTCAAAGTCCAAGAACTCGAGTTTCTTCATTTTTTAATTCTAGAAGCCGCGTGAGGACCTTATGGTCCTTCAGAGGTTAATCACTAGAATTCAATAGTTGAGTCATGTGTCTCAAATGTCACCTCATGCATTTGTGATTTGGGTCTTTTACTGAATATGTCTTGCTTTATAAATCATATAAATAGAGAGTATGTTCACGAATGGTGTAAAATGTATTGCTCAATTCGATTACTTTTGTGCAAAACTTGGCAATGGGGAATTTATATGCTAGAAATGAGACAATACATACAATACGTCCAAAGACAAATTTTTGGATGTAGTTGTAGACTTTCAATAAAGTATATGTATGTTATTTTGATAGTATATGGATTGCTCTAAAGGAACTGCACCCATTCTCAACATTTTCTATAAAACACAAGGCCTTTCTCATCACATAATTCTCACTTGTGAAATGTAATTCATTTTCATATATACTTGACATGTCACTTGGTTTGACGAAAAAGAAAAGTTGAAACATCTTTAAAGTTATTTTGTAATGCCAAATCATCTTTTTTTACTTTAATTCAATATTTGACACGTATGTGCCAATCCTACCCTCCACCTATGATAGTATTTTTGCAGTGTAGTAGCTATTATACAAAAAGTGGATTAAAATTTACATATAATTTTATTTTCTTAAGATGTGGCTTTATGATTGTATTTTATTACTTTAGGATTGGAGCCAAATGCCCCAATATTAAAAAAATTGTTGAAATCCTGCAATACTTAGCCATGAAAACTTAACCATTGATATATGAGAATACATCCGCATAGGGAACAAAATATTGTGCACACTACTTGTAAAGATGTGCCAATGAAATTTATATGTATATGTGGAGTAATGGGGCTCATGATTCATTTGTGGATTGTACTACGTAAAAGACCTTGTTGACTAGAAAGAAAGATGATGGTCAATGCACAATGTGGCCAGGAATATGACTAATAACATTAAGTAGCTTGTAGAAAAAAATAGAAAAGAATGTATTAAATATTTTGAGCCCAACACGATCTCATCAATAACTAATTGAACAAGCCTGGAGTCCCAAGATGCATGAAGGAAAGGCAGAGAGCATAAAAGCTACTAAGGTAGCAACACCATAACTCGGAGTGACCAAATGTTGAGCAAGTTGTCGAGCTATAGGTGTACCAATAATTGGGAAACATGGGGTCAATATCTTAGAAGCAAGAATGTGAGAGAACTCCTTGTTTTTTGGTTCTCTTGCACACAGTTTTGATAGCCTCCTACTATCGTTCACTAGAATCCACATGGTTCTAGAGCTTTAAAATTTCTTATAAAATCGAATGCAAGTAAAAATTATGCGTTTTTTCCCCGTCGCCATCCTTTGTTTGCCAGATCTTTAAATTTTGTGAATTTATACAATATAATCGAGTAGTTCACGATGTCCTCTTTTTGGAACTCAATCAAATGGGCATTTCTTAACGAGATTTAGTTTTCACCTTCTACAAGTCATACCACTTGCAGAAGGTGGTTCTCCTTTCAAGAGCCATGCCTCGAACTTTGTTTTTTCCATTTTTGTAGATTCCCATTGTAATTCACTTGTTGAAAGTTAACACTACCCATGTTCACAACCATGCTCATGAAGACAATGATCTTGAATGCAAGTAACCTTCCAATTATAGAAAAGGGGAACTTCATGAACTGCTCTATTAATATGTTATTCAACCATCTCATTCTTCCCCTAAAGAACTCACACTTGGTTTCTCAAAACTCTTCAAAAATATAAAGAATGGTAAATTCTCTACACTTCGACAATTCCAAGAAAAATCAAGGCTACTTCAACAATTCATCACAAATCACTTAAAATTCCCATAGCAAATTAACGTTTATTTTTTGAAATATTTTCTGCCGACCCTCAGCTCCCTCCACCTACAATAAGCAAAATTCACAAGAACTAGAAGCGTGAAACAAATTAGCAATGCCATCCCAGCAAAAAAATTGAAAAATTAAAATAGAACCCCTGATTCATATCTCACTTTTACACCTTCCAAAACCAAAATCAACTTGTCACAAATCATCACATCAACAAGAAACAACTCTGCATTAACTTTGACGAATTTTACAAAAGAACAAAAGAGGGGGGGTAGTACATGAGCAACTGAAATCATGGGTCACCTGGCAACTACTGACAGGGTTAAGAATATTTGCACACAGACTGCACAATCATTGTTCTTGTCAACTGAAAAGGGATCAATTCACACTACTAGTGAATCAAGACAAAGGAAAGCTACAGACTGACAATAAAATCACAATAAGAAATATAATTTACATCCCAAATGTAAAAAAGACAGAAATGAATCAGGCAAGCCTTGCCGTAAGTATTAGGGCAGTGCTGATAGCTGTAGTAGCTTCTCCAGTTTGTATGTGTTGATAGGTGGCTAGGTGGTGATTGTGGTGCCATTGTGGGTCATCATGGGAGTGTCGCCGCTGTGTTGAGGACTGGCTCTGTATCTGGAATTATTTTGGGCTGCTGATGCCGCCTTCTGGTTCATTTTCTTGACATGGGGAAGCGGTGGAGGGCCAACCCAGGAGAGAATTACTGGGAGCAGTACAAAGCCATTCAAGAAGCCCAGCACGCCCATGATGGTGAACATGGCGAAGTAGTACAGCCGGAACGCATGGTACCTGAAAGCAAAACAGAAATCCAATGAAAGCAATTTTAACGCAATTTAATGGAAATTTACATTTGGTAACCAAGGTATCCGAAGTTCAGGTATGAAGGTACTCATTCCTGTGGTAATCAGCTATTTTGAGTGATTTCTCTGTTTTTTTTTGTTCGATATAGGCCTTGTCCCCATTTTTTAGAGGAATTAAATGCACTATTTGAAGCCAAGTACGTATACACAGTCCAGGTTAACGTGAGCCAGGAAACAAAGCTTTGGTCTTTTGAGTTACAGTGTAAAAGGAAGGAATTTGGATGGAATATGGAATTCGAGAAGATAAGAAAGAAGAGGTGAAAGTGTGCCTGGGACTTACTTCACAAAAATGAGGGGAATTGTGGCTGCTATTTGAGTACCGAAGCCATGGAGAAGAGGTTCCAATGTCCACTCCAGTGCTTTTCTTACTCGGTAGTTCCGTGTGCCATCAACCACCAGAAATGATCTGGCCAAGTAGGTGAACTCGGACGACATTCCAATCTGAAAGTACAAGGGACCCAAAACATTCATTCATTAAAACAGGCTTTTGTCAACTTCAGTTTCTAAGAAGTGGCCTTGGTACCCAAAACAACTTAAAGAAATCATTTCAGTTGGAAAAAACTACAACAAAAAATGCTATGGACTACGACGGAATTTACATCATGCATGTCTCTACAGAATACAACTTTCAAGGACTAAACTGTACATGATACACCTTTTTATAAGTTGAAAATGACAAATCTCATTCTAACTTATAGCTAAAAATAAGAAAATTAGTTTGGCCCACAGTAATTCCACTTTGTACACTGCTATTTAAAGAAGGTGAGAGACTTACAACAATGCCAAGGTTGACAAGCGACAAAGCTGCAGAGTTCCAAGCAAATCCAAATCAGTATAAGAAAGAACTACAAAGAGAAACTCTTTTCCTTTGAATGATATGAAATAAAGTAATGTTAGAAAGTACGAGTGAACTTACAGTTTAATTTAGCCCCGATCACGTAAACAAAGCCATAAACTTCGAGATCGACCATAAGTAACACAAGGACGATGATCAAGGACATGCTGATGCTGAATTGGAAGATGAGCACAGCAACAAACACACCAACTGTTTCACGGTACAAAGTTAGTTTTATTACAAGAATTCAATTCTCACTGCGATGAAAGCATGGAGCTCAAAACTCAATTTCAAAACATTAAGCATTTGATAATAAAAATCCTACTGCTGAGAAGATGATGATGCCCTTACCTAATGCCAAGCCCACAACAGTGTAAAGATCGCGGTAGCTGTGAAGATACTGCTCAAAGAAGAGGAACGGAAATCCATACATGTAAGCCACATCTTCACCGAATTTCTCATTCAGCTTATCAACCACGGATCTTGTTTGCTTCATCATAGCAAGATTTTCTTTTGTGGAAGCACCCAAATGGATAGCAAACATCTGCAACAGAGACGATAACAATATCAGCAGGAAATTGAAGAAATCTACTCATGCACTAAATAGTATTCTGATGCTGGTTCTAAATTATAAGGTAAACACTATAAACACGAAAGACATTAAAAATGTAATTTTTTCTGCCTTATCATATATCCCAATCCTCATCAATTTTACATCCAAGATGGTATTTCAAGCAAAAGAGGGTAAACGGCCGTTCCCAGTATCATTTTTGTGCAAAAACCACTTGGAAAGAATTTAAGCTTAATGCACAATTTTCAGAACTCAAGAATGATTTTATTTGTTTTTTCAAAGTATCTTTGGGTGTAGCTCTTACTTCAGCCTTGCTAGAGGCTATGCGGAAGTTGGGGTTATTCTTGTAGCCTGGAGCATGTGCATCCTGGAGACAGCTGAGCTGCTGCTTCGTTACACTGTCCTCACAGTACAGATCTTGCAGGGAAGCAATTCCTAGTCCAAGGAAGACGAGTTCACACTTTATGAGAAAAAACCATTCACAGAAAAAACATTAACCAAGCTGCATTAGAAAATATAAAATTACACTTGTAAAACTAGAGACTCATTGCAAATGCTACGATTATTCCAAAATTAGATGAATGGTAACATACCAAGTGTTTCTGCTGACCACTTCTTAGTATAGTTGTAGAACGTTTTGTTGTCCGTTAGATACGGATAACTGAGATTAAACCCAATCCTGCTCCAAAGGTAGAAATTCCCAAGCGGTGATGATTCAATTATCTGCACCATGAGTTCCACAATTATATTTTCATGCAATTTGGATTTGCATGAATAATAATAATAATAATAATAATAATAATAATAATAATAATAATAATAGTAGTAGTAGTAGTAGTAGTAGCAATAATAACAATAATATCACTTTGAGCTCATCCAAGAGATAGGCAATGAACTTACCCCTGGTTGTGACGGATTCCAAGTTGTATTCTCAAGAGCACTATAGATCTCAAGTATTTTTTTCTCGCTTTTCACATAATCAATATCTCTTGTAACAATCCACTGCAACCAACCCCAAAAACCGAATCAAATAATTGGCTCCTAAAACCTTCAATAACAGAAGCCAGTTTCAGCCAAATTCTTGTACTTGGGAATCACAAACCTAATTAGGAAATTTTATCAGAAGATACTTACAACATCATAACTTGTAAATCTGTCCTCCGTAACAACGGCAAATGTATTCTGATAAGAACCTGTAGTATCAACACACCCCTCTTAGAACTACCTTTTCCAAAAATAAAACCAAATTGTAGTAACCGAATAGATGTGAATGTGAGTTATAAATGCATTAGAATGAAACACACCAGTCAATGTAACATCCGAGAGCTTCAATCCATGCTCCACTTTCTCAAAACCTAAGTATGTCATGGACACCAGTAGCCCGGCAAACACAATGACCTGTCCAGTTCCGATGAATAGCAACACAAGTATTCATTTGTTTCTCGTCATGATAAGCATGAAAGTGAATTTATGAAAATTTTCCATTTTGAAGTGAAGACTTTCTAACAGCCCTTGGGGGTTGCACTGTACTAAACGTATACAATTATACGTGAGTGCACAGAAGGGGTATTAATTTGAACATTGCCGTATTACGTATACATACAATAAACATATTTAGAATTGAAAATATTCACGTATACTTACAGCAAACATATATTTAAAATGGAATATATATGTATATAAAGGTATTTAGACATATAACCCCTCATATACAAGGGGGTTTTAGAAAGGGTCATGAACGCACGTGATTCTCAAACACAATGTAGAGTGCACCCTTGGATAACAGCCCCAAGGAGCCAGATTATGTCCATTATGGTTGCAACAATGTTGATGCATATATTTTAAATGAAATTTTAAGAAATATACAAGAATTGCAAGGGTGAGTGTAGATGCTACAAGGCCTGACCACAACAATTTTGAAGAGATTGCTTTCAAACAAGGGAGCGTAATATTTGGCCACCCAACGCGAGATGACGGAGGTGCCTGAGCTCTCCTGGAACGACGGGTCCGAGACATCGAAATTCTCTGCATTGAGAGTTGCCTCCTTGGTGTAGTGGGCTGCCACAAATGTAGCTGCACCACATTTCAAGACGTCGAGAAGAAGACATCAAAATGACAGTTTCCAAAACTAACAAGCACCAATGTTAAAAGAGTTGTAGATAGTACATTGGACTTAGAGGGCTTGCAAGGATGGGGTGTCGTCCAAAACTAACAAGCACCAATGTGAAAAGAATTGTAACTTAGATAGTACATTGGACTTAGAGGGCATGCGAGGATGGGGTGTCATCCAAAACTAACAAGCACCAATGTGAAAAGAGTTGTAGATAGTACATTGGACTTAGAGGGCCTGCGAGGATGGGGTGTCGTGCAAAACTAACAAGCACCAATGTGAAAAGAGTTGTAGATAGTACATTGGACTTAGAGGGCCTGCGAGGATGGGGTGTCGTGCAAAACTAACAAGCACCAATGTGAAAAGAGTTGTAGATAGTACATTGGACTGCGAAGATGGGGTGTCGTTGAGGACAGAGCCAACAAAGAAGAAAAATGAGTTGATTTGGTGCAGCTCATACATACCTTCATGTGCCTTGCTCTTTTTCCGGATGCCACAAAACAGCCAAAGACTGGGGTCGTTGTAACGAGCCTGAACAAGCCATGGCATGTCTTAGCTTAGCTTGTGCGTTGACAACTTAACAACCAAAAATTCATGGTTTTAAAATGACCCATATAGTTCGGATGGGGACAATTTCTATATTACCAGAATCAGTGAATAACAAAGCAAAAGAAAACCCCCATATGACCTGCTTAAAAATGGCTAAAAAGACATGAGTTTGTTGAGTACATGAGGGTGGAAAAAGCCAGAACAAGAGATGAGAAATGATGAATAGTATTTACCTTCACTCTGCGAGCATCAAGAGACATGAGGGGCATAAAGATGAGAAGCATGCCAAGCGTGTGCAAAGTTGCAGTCAAGCCCATTTGCCAGCAAAACCATTGTGCCACGGGCATTGGATTCTGTATATACCACAAGGAGGGAGAGAGGGACCATGATCAAGTGAAAGAGGGAAATATCATAACTCAATTTAGTCTCATCCGACTAATTAATATTCAACTCCACAAGCACATCGTACCCGGAGAAGTCACTGTCAGAAATTTAGCTAACCATGAGAGAACAAATATAGGGTGTCTTTTATTCATTTAAGATAAAATTTGTAAACTTTTAGAAGTAATATAGGGTGTATTTTGACCAATTTGAGAATATACCTAGAATATACCCTAAATATACTATAAATAGTAGAATCTTCCAAGTATTTCATAGCCTGTATTAAATATCCTCTGTTTGCTCATGTATACCAA
The DNA here is from genome assembly GCA_022496805.1 of Pohlia nutans. NCBI lineage: Eukaryota > Viridiplantae > Streptophyta > Bryopsida > Bryales > Mniaceae > Pohlia > Pohlia nutans. Next base: position 2,711,429 of record CM040095.1, on the reverse strand, counting down.
AATTTACACTAAGTGACTTCCCTGAGACATCTTAGCACCTCACAGAAAAAAAAAAAAAAAAAAAAAAAAAACAGTGCTTAGAAGAGCTTACCAAAGAGGAAATGAAGAAAGCCGCCATAATAGAGAACGTTGTAAGGACAACCGAGGGCCCAGCCAGAGCTAATGCAAGCCTCATTTCACGGTCAGGAACTAAGTCCCCGGGTGTGTTGAGAGCTTGCAGTTTTGGATCCTCCAAGAAGTTCCTCAAAATGTTCACTAAAACGAATACGTCATCGATACCTACACATGTCACATTGCTTCATCAGTCCAAATATTACGCAAAAAAAGATAGCGTCTAAATAAATCTCTGAAGGTGATTTCTATAAATGAATTACATTAATATAGGAAGCTCAAAATTGATTACAAGAATAAGAATGTGAATATTCTTGAAATATTACTGATTATGGTGAGAATCACTTTTATTTTTTAGGATAATTTTAAATACCCTTTTTCTTCTGTAGGTGATACTCAAAAGATACAAAGAGTGTCCTCCCCAACCTTCATCACATTCTCCAACTTATTTGAAAGCAAACTCCTTTCAACCATTCATCACAAATTGGGATGTGCTATTATAAAGTTAAGAATGTGTCAGCCCACATAGGAAGCACTAACCTAAACCAAGCGCAAGGAAAGGCACAACCGAGCCTGCTAACGGTGAAAAAGGAATGGCACAGAGTGCAGTAAGACCAAAGCCAGCCAGAACAGCAAAAGATACCACTGCCATTCCCTGCATGGACACAATAAAATATTGTCAAGATTCCAAGTTCCACATCGAAGTAAAGCTTTAGAGACATACATAATCATATGTACTGGTTGAGTTTCTTAATAGCAATCGGAGCCGGGAGAAAGAGGAACTACACTTTGGAAAAGGAAAGTATTCCCTAATAGTGATGACATTATCGACAGTCAATGAACTTGTGATTTGCAAATTGAAGGTAAGGTAGCAAAGTTTACCACAAGTGCCAAACTAGTATGTGAATGCACAGGATTCCGGATGTTGAGGAAAGCTACAAATCCGTAGACAGAAACCAGCACTACGCTGAGGATGAGTTGCCATAGCGGAGCAGAGCTTGCGTCTGCAATGATATCCCGGGTGGATTTCTGCAACCCAAATTAGACCATGAATTTGATTGAGTTAGATCCTTGTCTGAATGCCTGATTTCTCAGGCTATTCCTGTATAGAAAGGCCATGGTCGTTATATTGAAACTTTTCGCAGATTTTGAGACAGAATGCTAGTTATTCAAATATTCATTTTCAAAATAGTAATTGAAACCAAAAAATAATAATGCTCAAATAGTGATTCTGTAATGAAATTCTAAAAGTTGGTGTTGTTACCTATTTATAAAAAAATACTAGTTAAGAGAAAAAGAGGATAAAAATGAAACTGCGAAAAGTCTCAATATAACAAATATGGCCTTTAGAGTGCTACAAGTCCCGTGTCCGCAATTGATATCTAGCGCGATTTCGGCCATCTTGTGCAGGCTTACTCTCCACGCGTAAGCCTTGATCACGTTAAATGAAATGAAGAGAGATATATGTTGAGTGCTACGAGTCCCGTGTCCGCAATTGATATCTGGCGCGAGTTCAGCCATTTTGTGCAGGCTTACTCTCCACGCGTAAGCCTTGATCACGTTAAATGAAATGAAGAGAGATATATGTTGAGTGCTACGAGTCCCGTGTTTGCAATTGATATCTGGCGCGAGTTCGGCCATTTTGTGCAGGCTTACTCTCCACGCGTAAGCCTTGATCAAGTTAAATGAAATGATATATGTCAAGGGAATTGAATTAGGAAAACAGATACATACCCACGTGTTGAATTCTAGCTGGAGGTCCTCGAATGTTTCTCCGTCTCCGAAGGAAGTGTTTTTGGCGTGCCGTCTCAAGGGATCTAAATCATGAATCATGACATCCTCCCAGGCTTTCACCAAGTCCTCCCTTTCACTGGAGCCTACTGGGGACCCCAACCTGGTATTGAGATACTCTGCGAACAAAGGGTGGTCGTGGTGATAGTTGTTCGACCCCCACCGCACACCCCCAAGCTACACATTCAATCACCACAAAACAAGCTCATCAGCATCTCCTCACTGCAGTTAAATTTGTGCATTGGCGAATTACGATAAAAAAAAGTGAAAAGAAATGGAACCAGAACCAAACCTTGGTGATATTCTTGCCCGACGGATCATACTCTATGCTTCCCAGGGATGTCAAAATGGGAATATGTGCCCCAAACCATGTCAAGCAGCAAGGCATCTTCTGAAGGATACAATCTACAACCTGCAGCCCACTCATGAGTTCAGTTTTATTATTATACTGTCTTTGGAGAATAACATGTGAAACACTATATATACACTAAATGTAACTCTATATGTTTTTACACTAAATGCAACTCTTGGAAGTGAGAGCCTCACCTGGGGTATACCAACATCAGGGTTCCTGTGTCGACCATTTTCAATAGCTCTATTGATGTGGTTCAATATCTGCAGTGAGTATGATTCAAGCACCATCAGCCACCATAATTTCGTTTCCTAACCCCTCAAGGCCCCATGATATTTTGTACTATTTGAAGAAACTAAACTTTGACTGCTATTATCTCTTGTACAACAAACTTAAGTGAGAATATGATTTGTACTTCAAAATTTCCCTCATAAATATTGACATTGCAATGTATTTTTTTTGTATATATATATCTTTTGTAGTTTTTGAACAAAATGAGTTTTAAAAATGATCTAATGAACAAGTTAGAGGACACAATATGTCCCCTTAGGCCTTGAGGGGCTAAACTCGATTAAAACTCGACCAAAACATTACCATACATTGTACTGACAAGACCTGTTGCTTCACAACTAGTATGGCCTGTGTCGTTGCCGTAACAATGAAGGCCCAACCCATACTCAAGTTCCATTTTCTTTTTGTGATTTTCGAGGAAAAAAGGTACTTTGAGCTTCAAATTTTCCAGCTCCATAGATTCAAATCTTAATCTACCAATGTACGCACCCCTTAAAAAGGCTTTCTCACAGTAGCAAGAGCACCTCCTCAGGCAATAACCAAACATAACAAGCATTTGAGTACTGAAAGAATAGTTGACGTCCTTACCCCTTCGGTCGAATTGATGGCAGCATAGGATTGGCGCCAGCGATAACCCCAAGTGAAAGAAAACTTCATCACTGTTAAAATCTCGTTCACAATCTGCCTAGCCATGAAAAAAAATCACTTTCAATGAGTTAATTTCAGCCAAAGGCTTCCTCACTGACAGAATTCATTGAAGCTTGACAAAATCCGATTGAATAGCGCTACCTAGAAATTCAATCTACAATTGAAAATTTCTTGCCACAATCGAGGTAGCTCTCAAGGGATATATGAAGAATTCCCCTCTCCTTAACCCCTAAAGGACCATAAGGCCACCAGGTGGCTCCTGTTTTTTTCAGTAATTTTGAGTAGCTTTTATATAGATTCTTTTTTGTTAATTTTTTCAACATATGTAATATTCTTCATTAATTCCAGTGATATAACATTTGGTCCCATTCAAATTATAATTTTCACAATATGATCGTTTAAACTTGTCATTTTAACCCCTAAAGGACCAAGAAGCTCAAATTGGGCCTCATGGTTTCGTTAGCAGTTTTGAGCAGGTTCTATGTGGGCTTCTTTTGTTCAAATTTGTTTTTTTTTCTAACCAACATATGCACTGTTCTTCACTAATCCAGAGATAGAAAATTTAGTCTCATCTGAAATATATTTTACACAATATGATTAATTGAATTTTTCATTTTAAAACCATGAATCCTTGGTCCTTTAGGGGTTAAAACTATGAATCCTTGGTCCTTTAGGGGTTAAGGGGTTTCTCAAATGAAAAGAGGAGGCAGAAAACATTTGTCCAAAACCTACCGGCTCAACGTCAGCAATGGGCCGTCCGCTTGTTTTAAACTGGCTGGTAATGTTGGTTCGCAGGAGGTTGACACATTTCACAGGCGCGCTTGTCATTTGGTAGAGGCCCAGCATGAGGTCAATGAGGGTGATGTTGGTGTTACCCTGAACATCAGGCACAGGCCTTTCTAGAAGCTTGAGCTCTTCGGGGTAATCAAAATCACCGCCTTCCTTGAAACAGTCCAGAGGGGTCAGTTTGGTGCAAGGAAACCTCTTGATTCCCCAGCCTTCCGGTAGTGCAGCTGACGCAGGCACCATTCCTGTGTACGCCCAAAACACCGAACACGTCGACATGTATTGCAGTCCCCATGCTCCCCAGTTGTTGTCCTTGATAGGATTCTTTCCTGGCTTTAATGTGGTCGGCACTATAGGTCTCTCACAGAAGTCACCCTGCAAGCCACAAATGGACCTTACATTATAGCTCTGTCGGACAATTCAGTTTTGTCTTCAAAAGCTACAATTCCAAAAACCAAAAACACTACTAGAAAATTCAACTGTTTTGTTGATTCGGTAGTGTTGATCAGGGACACTTTTCTGTTACTTTGGTGGAGTTTTTGTTTGAATCAACAGATTGCAGTCAAAATCAACAGAAAAGTGTCCTTGATCAACGCAACCGAATCAACAAAATAGTTGAATTATCTAGTAGTGAAACCAAAATGTACAGCATATATATGGCACATTTAGCACACTTGAAATTTTGGTTTTAGCTTTGTAGTCAATGGCTTGGCCATTATGGTATTATAGCATTTGGCATTATAGTCTATGCAAAGCAGCAACATCAACAAATGGAGCGTCGTTCTTTTTCGCTACCGTATGTGAGGGTCAGCATTCAGACAGCCTGGTAACATAATTGAATTTCCATGTCAGATTTTGAGAAGTCTGACCCTCACAAAAACCAATTCACAAGATGACGTTTTAATCAATGTTTTAAATTTTATTTATGTTGAAACTGACCACAATGTAGGGTAGGTCAATTTTGCTTATGTTTTCTTATCAACACATGCATTGATTTAAAACGTAGTGCCTTGTGGATTATTGATTGATTTCTCCTCATGAATCCTTGGTTGTGTGCTCAGATTAGAAGAGTCAAGAGAAAAAAATTACATTATCCAGCACTTTCTTTGCACCTCCCACAGTTACTTCCATGGTCAGGTTGTCATACAGAGGCGCAACAGCACGAGTCAAGGCATCCATTGATCTTTTCAAATCAATTTGCGCATCTGGCGAAGCTCGAGATGTAATCGTGACAGCCTCCTTGCGCGGAATGCCACCATACCTGTCGATCACGCCAAAAAAATATTAAAAATTCACCATTCTTAAGTCATTTGTACTCTAGTAAACTGAAAAATGAAATTTCAGACCAACCTTTCATTGAAGTATAAGCGTTCCTCCACCACACGAGAACTGTGCTCTACCCACAGCTTTTCCAAGTCTGTCTCGAACGTTCGCTTCACCAAACCGACTGTCAGGCCTCCTAACAGCAAAATCCCAATTCTACACATACCAGCAGTCACATTAGTATATAAACCAGGGAATATTTTTGGGTCAAGGGCCATATTTGTTATATTGAGACGTTTCAAAGCTTTTGAGACAGAATGCTAGTTATTCAAAAATTCATTTTAAAACTAGTAATTAAAACCAAAAAAATATAATGCTCAAATAGTGATTCTATAGTGAAATTCTAAAAGTTGATGTTCTTACCTATTTATAAAAAAAATACTAGTAAAGAGATAAAACAATTCATCTTCTAGTCAAAGATAAAAATGAGACTGCGAAAAGTGTCAATATATCGAATCAGGAGACAGTATAGCATTTTTGCTACTTTTCCATGAGTTGAAGAGCAATCCAGGCTCCTTTGGATGCTCTTTTCATAGTAATACCAGGGTAATACACATGTGCTACCTAGGCAATATCTGGGTGATACTTAGGTTCAAAGAGGCTAAGCATGTAGGAAATCTGGTAATTATTCCATTTTTTTTGGTCAAAAATCCTTTCTATCAGTTAGCCAATCCAAATTTTACGTAGCAATTTGGCTAAAATTAACAAGTAGAAATCACTGGTCCAGAGCCTTACATGAAGGGAATCCAAGGTTTGCGAGCAACAAAAGAGCCATAGCCTGAGAAAATCTCATTCATCGACACATGGTATCGGTAGAGCATTCGCCGATAAGCATCAACGAGCTGCCAACAAGCACACCGTAGCTTCAATAAGACTGTAGCCATAATTGCTTTTAAATACTAGAGGTCGCATTGAAAATTACATTTTGTATATTGCAAGGTTCCACAACAAAACGATATGAAGAAAATGCTGCAACGGTGGTTAGAAGGTTTTTCAAAAAAAGGAATTAAAGTGGTTGGCAGAAATGATCAATGTGCGGCCAACACTTACCCCCATGATTTCTATCACAGAGAATCAGTAGACTATCTTGACTCAATCACGTTGTCACTGCTGGCACATTATTTCCCACCTGCCACATTCCACTAGCTCATTAAAAGAAGTGTCAGTCCTGATGAAAAAGTTTATCATAAAGAGTAGAATTAGTTCCAGAAACCGACTGTACGTAGCTCCTTTACAAAGAACATCAATTTACACAGCTTCAGAAAAAAGAAAATAACAAAGCCGTTACCACAGTTCGGCTCAAGAAAACACTCCGTCTTGCCCTAGTGGCATTCCCTACTTACGGGTACGGTACTAACAATGCAGGGTCGGTAATTCGTTCACACAAAAGGTGAAAACCAGCTCAAGTACATGATACATGAAAGAAGTTTCGATTATTTATATCAAGAGTAGTAGTCTCTAGAGTCATGAACCAGCTCAATGTTTCGCCATAGCACACTACTCTGCAACAGAATGCAAATATTGTGTCACCAAACAGTAGAATAAGTTCAAAAACTTTCCTGGAAGTGTGACTGTACGAAGCTCCTTATGAGCAAAAATAATGCAAAGCCCTAGTGCCATTCCCCACTTACAGGTCTAAACCCAGACGGTACTAACAGTGCACGTACTCAGGGCCGGAAATTCATTCACAAAACATACAGAAGGTGAAGAAGAGGTCCCAGCTCAAGTACATGATATTGCAACACGAAAGAAGCAATTAATTCTATCAAGAGTAACTAGAGTCATGAACCAGCACACTACTCTGTAACAGTGGTCGCTCAATACACGTGAAAACTCGTGCACTGAAATCCTCCACCGTTTACGGACCGTAGAACTATGAAATTGTTACAACAAGGACGCAAGTCAGAGATAATGCATGGTACTAGTAATACTGGTCATGAAAACCAGCACTATACCATGCATGAGTCTTCGACATCATAAACGAAGCTTTTGTGATTATCTCTGCATCTTCTGGAAGCTCACAATTGCCAATCAACAAAAGACAAAGCGAACAAAGACACGAAGTTGGGCTCACCTGAAGTTTAGAGAGCTGACGCTGCAAGCTAACGTGAGGCTTTGTGTGGAGCTTAGAGAGGCGAAATGAAGCTTGTGATTGATACGAGAGTCGACAGTGTCTGTCTGAGTGAGTTACTCCGGTGATGTGAGTGAGTCAGTTTTTTCTGTCTAGCTTGGAGACTGGGTGGGTGCAGCAATCTTGGTGAGGGGGGGAGATGAGAGGGAGTGAGGGTGGTGTAGGGGAGACTTGATGAGAGTGTCAGCAATCCATCAATGCGGGCGCTCTCGGCGTCACTTGTACAGTTGCGCTCATCCAGGCTCCTTCATGACTACCTGTAGCCCCACTCGCGCCTCTGTCAGTAGTACTCCTCCTCCTGTAGCTCATTCCTTTTCCCGTGGACTAGTATATAATGCTCCAGAGCTCTCCAGGATTTTATTTTTCTGTTTTTTTTGGTGCACAGACGGAAGCACTTGTCAGCATCAGTGATTTGTTGCTGTTGCTAAGTTTAGCCGAATTGCTACATAAGGTGGTTACCCCATTCCCAACTGAATAAGAAATACGGATATGAGACATTGATATTATTATTTTTTAGGATTAGGCAAGAAGAAATAGATTTCAACACAAGTTGAAACATAATATTTGGATGAAGAATGAATCAATTACTCCCTCCGTCCCAAAGTTATTGTCATGTTTGAAAGTCATGTTTGAAAGTGCTTTTTTAAGTAGGTCAAAAAAATACTTCCTTGTGGCTAATTTTATTTAGGTTGCAATGAACACATGCAATGTTCTTCAATCATTCTAGTGACATAATTTGGAACCTTTTTTAATCATGTTTCTTACAATATGACCTACTTAAAAAAGCACTTTCAAACATGACTTTCAAACATGACTTTCAAACATGACAATAACTTTGGGACGGAGGGAGTAAAAAATTTCAAAGTTGAAGCATGACACATTCCATTCACGTCACATAGGTAGACATTAGGAGAAAAATGGGGTTCCAAAGGGGCCCTCTAAGCTTGCCCGTGTTAGGTGGACCGGCTGCCCAAGCACCATTCTCTATGTAAACCCATTGGTGCAGTCGCTGCCCGCTGACAACGTCGGAAGCCGCAGTGCTGGCAGTGTTGGCAGCGTCGATTGGCGGGACCCACGGAACTGCGCTGCTGGCAGCCACGGTGGTACCATTGGTGGATACATTCACAGTAACACGACTGAAGGAAACTGTAACCAGTGATTAATTTAACGCATTGTTAAGCAACAATCTTATCATATGAATTGATAATGCAATATAAATTAGTAACTACATATAATATATGTCATTATACTATATACTAAAGTTTGATGATGTTTGGGAAGTTATTGGTACTCCAAAACGACTAAAATATGGTCGTAACCAGTCGTTAATAACGACTAAAATGTGCTAAAATGTTCAAAATATGTTGCAAAATGTCCTTAAATTTTTCTAATATCTACATAAATTGAAGATATTATTTTCTAAGCACTCATCAAGAGTCGTTATAACTGGGCAGGGTTGGATCGTGTTACTGTGAATGTACCCTGGTGCCCTCTTGTAAAGTGCACGGTTTGGCCTAAATTTTTCAGCACGTGCCAAAGGCCAAGGCCCCTTTGTGACTACAGATTTCCCCTAACGGTTGTTTTTGTCTAAAGAAGATTTGTATTGTACACACTAAAAATGCTTAAACCAACAACAATGAACCCATAACCACACTTACATATACTAAAGCCAACAAGAGAGAACCCATTACCAATTGTAACTTATGCTAAAACCAACATCATTGCAGCGTTGATTGTGGAAAATGCTACTAGTTGTTGGTTTAAGGCGCTAGTTGGTAACGAGGTAACTACCTTACATAACATTTGGGTTAGCTAATTGATACAAAGGATTTTCTTGAAAGAAAAAGAAAAAGAATAATAGTCAAATTTCCTACATGGAGTCAAGATGTGTAGCCTCATTTAACCCCTGACTGCTCCATCCGTCAATGTACAGATTTCATCAATGTTATATGATCCATCGTGCATTTTTTGTGAGGAAAACAAATACTACAAAATTATATGGAAAGATAGGCTTTATGCATGTCATGTCCTGCCCAGGGGTGCACTCTACATTATGTTTGAGAATCACGTTCGTTCATGACCCCTTTTAAAAACCCCTGTGTATACGAAGGTTATATGTCTACATACTTTTGTATATGTAATACTTTTTATTGTATGTATACGTAATACGGCAGTGTTCAAATTAATACCTCTTTTGTGCACTCACGTATACTCGAACATGTTTAGTATGTCAATGTAACCCTTGGGTGTCATGTGTGATTCAATTAGAAAGGGGATGATTTGTAAAAAACTTATGGGCGCCTCGTTTCATGTTGCAGTGATTCACCAAAAATCTTTTAAGATTTTAGTCTAAATGTGCTTTTGAAAAATCAAACACATAAAATAAAGCAACAAAAATAAATCTCCAAAACATCACTACTGTTAAAGTATTACATTTCAATCCATCACAACAAAAGTAGTTGTGGGCAGGTGTAAAACCCCGAGGATTTTTTATTTGGGCACAAATTGAACGATGGTCAATGGCAAGGAGATAAAATACAAAGCCACCACATCAAATACGATGCGGGGTGGAAGGTGACCGGATTGACTACACTGAATGTTGTATACAGTGACCAAGGAGGATTGATGTTTTTACGACAATTTGTTCAAAAATAAAAGAGAAATAGTGTCCCTTGACACTACATAGGAGTTTGCCACTTGTCATTCTCACTTTCATTAAGAGTGCCATGTTCTTTTCAATTGATGAAAGTGACATGGGGTAGCATGCCATATTTATTATAAAGTTGCCATATGTCATTGGAACACTACATTCATGTTTTTTTTACAAGGACACTATATCTCACTAAAATTAAATAGTGTCCGGATTTAGAAATAGTGTCCCGGGACACTAAATATGCCATTCAGTGTAGTGAAGTGACTGTTATCAAATGAGATCCAAGTGATTTTGGACCCTGCCTGTTGAAGAGGAGTTTTTGTCTGCCCCAGGTATAAACCTGCCGTACTCTTCCTCCGAGGAATTTTTTTATATTACTTTACCTGAGCCCACCTCCTCTCGTGTAATGGCTAAGGCTTTTTCAAAGTAAAACCCAGTTTGGAAGTGGGACTCAAGTGATGTGGTCTTGGTTTTACCCAATGCCATCATGCCAATACAAACTAAGGACAATTTTGCCACTCGAATTGTCATGATGAACTCCAGCATATGGCAGCCTAGTTACATACAACACAACATGAAAAGTAGGAAAACAACTTTGGGTACTTGGCAGTGTGAAAGCGGGTCAATTATTTGAGCTTTATAGGACAATTACTCTTTTGAGGACAGATTTTTGTTAGGGCCAGGTGAGCACTTAGCTCTCTTTCATCCATAACACTTTGCATTGGAAAGCTCTTCGAGCATCTCCACCAGCACTCAGGATAGCTCTTTGGCTTCCCGACTTTAAATCCCCTCGACATTAATGTAAGAGGAAAAAACATGCTCCTATTTTGTGCATGTAGGGGCCCACCTTAAAAAGAAAAATCCCCTCTTCCAAAGATTGAAAATTCACAAGGTAGTCCTCTTAGACTAACTGGGGACCGTAGGCTCTAAATTTTCAAAAACCAAATTGCCAAAAAAAGACCCTAGGGTGTCTAAAATGGAAATTTCAAAATATAGGGCCCATGGGTGAACAATGCTTGCATTTACGTGAAGGGGGGCTATGGCTTTGGGAAAATGGATGTGTATAGGTTAGTCAACAATTTATTTGGAGGGAGACACTAAATACAACAACTCAGTTCAAGGCCGTCAAAACGACTCAAGGTAGTGTATCTTCTCTTCTTAACCCCTAATTGCCTAACCATGCAAAAAAACGCTTGATGTACAGAATGACGGCTCTGTAGCTTTTTCATCCGGCACTTTTTCGGGTGTGATTTTTTTTTGAATAAACTTTGGGTAGCTACTGGTTAGACCCAAAAAACAGCACTCAAAATTTTTGGAAATTGAATTTCAGGGGTCCAATTATAGCTCATATGTTTCCATTTCAGCCCAAAAATTTGATGGCTTCAACACAATAGATTTGATGGGGGCAGTTGCAACACTGATGAATAGACACATGGGAGTACATGAATGAAAACCAAGTTTTCAATCCAAATCTCATTCTTTTTGTCGAACCTCGTTTATTCTAAAACGGGCAGTTAGGGTTTGCAGGGCTGTAAGGGGTAGCCCCGGCCGCCATAAAAGGGAGAAATAGCGTTCATGATGGCCTCTTTATTTATTTGGAGAGAGTGGTGCTCTCGCACGCACCTTAAGTGTTCGCTACGGAACCTGAGAATGGCGGCGGACCGGACAGGAGACCGGATGGGACACCGGATGTCGGGGGACGGGCCTCTGCCGGTCCCAGCCACAATTCGGGATTTGATTTGGGCCGCCTTAAATTGGGCGGCTCACTATTCATTTCTTCCCGGTTCCTCCAACCCTCCGCGCGCAGCTGTTTTTGCATTTCCGGAGAGTGTTAGGGTTTCCGTTGCGCGTCCGGAGGAAGAAAGCAGTGAGCGACCTTCATTTCAGGATTTTGAGCGCCCGGGAGTTAGGGAAATTGAGCGCCCGGGGAAAAACAGTAGTGCGAGGTTAGAATTGGGGAGAGACGAGCACCCGGACAGTGAGCGCCGCCATTTCCGGCGAAGCTTACAGAAGGGAGTGAGTGCGCAACCGGAAAGAGAGGAGCGAGGGCTCCGGGAGGTTAGGCGCACACCACGGAAGCGGAAGGGGAAGCATCCGGAGAGAGAAGCGTGTGGTTTGCAGGAGAGAGAGAGGGCGCACCCGGAGAAGAAGCTGCGCCGTTTCTAAAGGGGTGAGAGAGCGCGTCCGGAGTCCGCAGCTATGGCGCGCAGGGAGACCAGATCCAAAATCCCGGAGAAGAGGATTCTTCCCGACATTCCGCAGCATCCGGAAGACTTCGAGGAGTTGCTCAAGAACCTCAAGCAGATAGGGTGTTTGGGGTTGTTTGGGAAGGTGTGGGATGTGCAGGACGTCCGGATGTTGGAAGAAATTGAGGGCGGAGCCATGGAGTCTGCCTTCCGGGCGACGATTCGGGCAAAGTACGGGAATTGGACCCGAGAGCATTGGCGAGCCGTGTACGACTTCCCGGACACGAGCGAGGACCTGGAACCGGGCAGCAAGGGCGACACGGATAGGGTGAAGGCGCGCTTCACCCACCTCTCGGACCACGACGGATTCAAGGTGGCGGATTGCGTGTACCCACGGGAGCAGCCTCTACTCCTGTACGTGGTGCCCATCCTCAAGTCGGAAAAGCCCACCACCCTCACGGTCACACTGGCGAGGGGTATCCTGTCCGCGCTCATCTGGAAGAAGAAGATCAACTGGGCGTACCTGGTGCACAAGAACACTCAGAAGTGGACCCGGAACCTCGACAACAAGAAGGGGTGCCCGTTGGCCCCATTTCTCTACCACTTGTATGAGAAGGAGGGGTGCATCACGGAGGAGGAGAGGACGAGATTAGATATTCCTCCCATTCCAGGATTGAGGAGCCCGGCCAAGAAGAAGATGGCTCTTCCGGGAGGAGGAGCAGGAACCAGTACTCGGATCCTCGCTGAGACCGGAAGAAAGGAGGATGGCTCCACCGGCACCTCAACCGGACAGAAGCAGCATCCGGGAAGAGCGCAGGAATGAGAGAAAAGACCCGTTATGACCGGGTGGGGCTAGCGCTAACCCGGAGCTGAAGACGAAGTGGCGAAAAGACCGCCCGGAGAGAGACCACCCGGGTGGTGCCAGGCCGCGGCAGGAGGAGCGGCAGGAAAGGAGAAAAGACCCGGAGGTAGGCCGACCGAGTGGGGCAAGGCCTCAACAGGAGCTGAGAACAAAGCAAAGGGAGGATCCGGAAGAGGAGGAGGACCAGGTGTGAACTGTCGAAACGGTTCATGTTAGTGATAAACTCTTAATTCTAGAGTTTTGATTTGTTTAGCAATTTATATTTGTCTAACCGGGACATTTTAGCCGGTTAGACAAATTCCCGGATTTGGTTGCATTTAGTGTTCGGTTTTTTATTGGCAATATTAGATTCTTTTTTATCTAGATAATTTTGTGTGTTTATTCGCTTCTAACGATTTGATTGATTGATTATGTGCAATTGGGCCGTTTGCCCCTTTTATTTTACTCGATGATTTTAACCTATTTCTATTGCTTGTCATTCTAATTCATTAGTTAGTCTAATTGATTAGTCTATTTTATTAGTTGATTGAGTTACTCTTTGTGGGTTGTTATTTTAGCCTTTTAATTTCCTATTGTTTAGTCTTATTTTATTAACTTATTGTTGAGTTTATTCTTTAGCCTATTAGAGTGAGTTTAGTTTATGTTAGTGGATTAGTGTAGTGTGGGACTTCCGGTTAAGTGGTAGTTAAGTGATAGTTTAGGGTTTTGATGGAGTTAGATGAATATTTCTAGGTGGATGGATGTAGTTTTGGTGGGATTCAAAATCCCACCGTGCCGCTTCTGCGGCCGAGCCAATTCATTGTCTATGTCGTAGGAGTTTGGAGAGAGAGACGCTTCAGTTTTTAAGATCTAGATCTAAGTTTTGCATTTGGGTTTTTGAAAGAAGAAATTAGGTGGAAAAAACACAAAACAAGAGTGTAGGCCTTGGGAGAGTAGAAAAGAGGTTTTTGTGTGCTAGGAAGTTTTTGTAGGGAAATTAGGAAGAATTATATTGTTGTTTTTGATTTGAAGGGAGTTGGAGAAAAGCCATAAACATCTAGTGTGGAAGGTTGGGAAAAAGAGTTACTCGTTTTTGGGAATTGGTGTGGCTCTTGCTTGGGTTTTTGGTGTATGTGATTGGGTTGAGTAGTTAAGGCGACGGTAACAGTACGCGGACAAGGTAGCATTGCAACAGCAAGAATTAAAGACGACGATCAAGAGACCCCGATCAACATTAACGAACACGAAGGCAACGACGCAGCCAGGGCCGGATTTTCCGGCGGCGACCTGCTGTGAAGGGGATTCGGCGAAGGCGGAGCGGCACCGGCGGGGCGCAGTTCGGCAGCAACGAAGGCTGCTGCAGGAGCATCGAGCGCCAACGACGGAGATCACGACCACGGGGCAATCGGCGAGGAAGAGGCGACGAGTGCCGAATTGAGATCGACGACGACAAGAACGAGAAGACGAAGACAAGATCGCGAGGGCAGCAGGGGCTGCAACGACAACACGACCACGAAGACCGAGGGTACAAGACTAAACCACGAAGAGACCAAATCACGACCACAACGAGGACAGGGTGGCGGATTGCGAACGGAAGACCCGGCAGCATTGCCGAAGAGGACGACAACGAAGCCGGCAGACGACAACGGTCACAGCGAAGAAGGGCGCTGCAGGCTGCAGCGTTGAAGCTTGAAGGTCACCTGTCCCCTCCCGTGTGATATTATGGAGGGAGACATAGTGATATTATAGAGGGACGCATCCCTCTTCCTTGTTTTCTCCCAATCTTTGGTGTTTCTCTAGTCTAATTAGATTTGCTAGTAATTAGAAGGATAGAAAAGACCTTTATTATAAAGAATTGGTAGTTTTAATTACCTAAAGAGGATTTGTGGTGTAATTGTTTGATTTTTTCTCAATTGTTTTGAAGTTGTTGAGCTTTGTGATGGATTGTGGTGTGGATTCCTTGTTGTATAAAATTGGTCCGGCGAAGGGTATAGCGTGGAAGCGCTGCCCAAATTTCGCCGGGCCAATTGGGTGTAAAGTTTTGTGTTTAGGGTTGAATATTTAGGGTTTTTGGGCACGACGCGGAAGCGCTGCCCAAAATTGCCCATAAAATCCCTAATTTGTTTGGATTGGGTGGTTTGAAATGCACGATTGTTCAATAGTGTTTAAGGTATTTTGCAAAGCTAAAGAATAAACAAAACTCCTAATAGTGGGAGTTTAGTGTCCTTGTGAAAGTGGGGTTATGTGCTGTAATTTTTAGTGTCAAGCCTAAAAATCCTAATTGCAAGCCCTAATTTTTAATTCTAAACCCGATTTAGTGCACTAGGTGCTTAGGGTGAATTGGGAAGGGTTTGGGTTCATTTAGGTACTCGTAAACGGTCCAAATCGACCGTTTACATGTGCCGTAATTTCTTGCAAGTTACCCTTTTAGACCAACTTTCACCACTACTTCACCGTTTTAATTAGAATTCCCTCACACAAACACCTAGGTTAATAGGAGTCCATTGCTTGCGTTCATACTTCACCTCCTTCCGGCCAGACATATGGGCTTTTGACCGATGACGGTCAAAACGCTCATAGCAGGAGTCTCCACAGTCGAAGCTGACCCGGAAGAAGCCGGTCAGGGATCCGGAGGCAGCTCCTCAACCAGAGGTATGTAGTTCTTCCCAAGCGCAGCCTCGGATGAATCCGGTGGTGGCGTCCAAGCCAGCGGAGGAGACAGGGCCTTCTCCAACACAGCCCCAGGAGCAACCGGTGGTGGAGTCCGGACCAATGGAGGAAGATCCTGCCCCGGTAGCTCCACAGGAACGGTCGGCAGAAAGGAGTCAACCGGAGGAAGGAGGTCCGTCTCAGGTGCGACCTCAGGGCCCGAAGAGGAAGTTGGTTCTCTCGGTCGAGGAAGAGCCGGAAGGACCGGAGACCACACCTCGAAAGAAGAAGGGACCGGCCCGGAGGAAGACAACTCCTTTGAACAAACGTCCCAAGGAAGTAGGGGACGACGGGGAGGAAACCGGAGACGAGGTTGACCGGGAGCAGGGACCGCCAGTGGGAGAAGAACTGATCCGGGAGGCGGGTCCATCCGGAGGAGCACAGGAGGAACGGGAAGCCCCGCTCCGGGTGGAAAACATGCTCCTACAGACCCGGGTCGCACTGGACATGGTAACAGAGCAGTACACTCCGATTTTCGCCGCGCTCCGGGAGGCAGGTATTCTCCTCCGAACAGACGACGCTTTGAAGTATCCGGCGCGGATCCGAAAGCTCCAGAGGAAGCTCCTCAGGAGCCGGGAGAAGGAGCGCGAGTTGGCCACACAATTGTAGGGTCTCCGGGAGGAGGAGATCGAGTCAGCCGCCCTCTTAAAGGGACTGTAAGAGGAGCTGCAACGGAAGGTGACCTACATCGCAAAGATGGAGGCGCACGTCGAAAAGAATGAGTTGCAGATCCGGGAACACGAAGATTACCATCTGGAGGATAGGGGAGACGAGCCGGCAGTGCGTCACCAAGCTGTCGAGGCTGTTCTAACCGGATGGGGAGGCACAGATGAAGGCCCGGTTGTATGACGAGTGGGTGGGCCAGGCGGGACTAGAGGGAGCAGCCCAGATGAAGAATGTGATCTGGGAGTACTTGGACAAGGTGGAGGCTTATCTGGTGGAGTTTCGGGTACTGGCAGAGTGCATGAGGGAGAGCTCCTCCGACCAGGAACCGGATGAGAAGGAGGTCGTCAACCAGGGTGAGAGGGAGCACACCTCTCGGGCCGCACTGGATGTGGAACCAATCCACATAGTCAAACCCGCCGGAGTAAGCCCAGAGGAGGTCCAGGATCTGAGCGAGGGCATGGAGGCGATGGATGTCCAGACGGACAGGGCAGAAAGGCAAAAGGGTGGGCCAAGAGGTCACCCGAACGGCCAGCCGGGAGGCGCACAAGTGGGCGAGCCAACCGAAGGACAATAGGTGGAACAGCCGGCGGTGCACGGAGTACGAGTAGATCGGCCGGCGGATCCGATCGTGGTGGGGAGCCCGGAAGAACATGAGGGGCAGCCAACGGTAGACGAACAGCTGCCCGGGACCGCCGGTGGTCTGGGATTAGTGGTCCGGATTTAATGGATCCGGCCGCTTAGGGTAGGACTTTTTAAGTAGGTAGATTAGAAGACTTTTTGGTGTAAATGACTTCTAGGGTTTTGATGTTAGTGGCGGCTTAGGATAAGAATTGACCCTAGATACTGTCCATTCCGGTTAGCAAGTCGTTGTAGTATTTTGAGGATAAGGGGGAAACCGGGTTGCGCTTGTGTGACCGACTGTGGGTTTGGGATAAGTCCATAGTTGAAGAGCACCATGGGGAGTACCTTGACTAGGGAGTTGAGTTTGGAGAACTGGAAAGTGGTGAATCCCCTATCACGAAAATCAGTAGGGGAGGGTGTGACTTTAGATCCAGCATCCTTAAAAATGCAAATGGAGAACCCTCTGAGGGAAAACAGAGGTTAAGAGAAACCAGATTTAGTAGCTGGGTTAGACTGGGTAGAGTAGGGTTGGTTAAGTTTCCAACCCGGACAGAAACTGGATCTAGCCATAGCCGGATCAGTCAGTAGAGAAGATTCGGTTTTTAGTATGGAAAAGGGAGTTAGTTGGTCACCGGGGGAGAGGTCAGTCACCAACCCGGGTCAGCCCCCGAAAACTTTCCACTTCACAGAGTCTCCGTGGAACGATAACCCGGAAATCACCTCTACGAGCCTTCTTAATACGAAAAAGTGCGCTCTAGGGGAGTATCCGGTACCACGTGCTACGACACTTTTCTTCACTGCCCAACAGTGAAGAGGGTGAGATTGGTAGTTGAACTACAAATATTTGAGTTGAATTCAACGAGGGCAACTAATGCTAATTACCTCAGGACTAGCAAGATGGACAAGGGGCGCTAATCTATGCTTGAGCTGAATATTTGGACGTTGGAGGGAGTATCAGCATTTCCTTTGAACGAGGTTTGAGTGGAATAAAAACTGCATAGCCTAAAGTTAGAGGGACATGGTGCAATTGAATTTTCAGTGCAGGCAATGTGTTGATGTTTCCTTCTTGAGGTGCTGCGTGAATAGTATCTACATGCCGAATCAAGGGTGCTTTGAGATAGTTCTGAGAGCGGTTTTAGTACATTACAATGTTGAGCCGTGATCTAGTGAAAAGCCGTGACGAGTTGCTGCAAAAAAGAGAGGGAATTTTGAGCACGTGGTTGAGAGAAGAAGGTTATAGTGAGGCCCAATACGATCGGTTGTGCAACCTACTAAACGAGGAGCTGCCTCGGGGGGTGCACTCTACATTATGTTTGAGAATCACGTGCGTTCATGACCCCTTCTAAAAACCTCCTATATACGAGAGGCTATATGTCTAAAATACCTTTGTATACATATGTATTCCGTTTTAAATATATGTTTAGTGTAAGTATACGTGAATATTTTCAGTTCTAAATGTGTTTATTGTATGTATACGTAATACGGTAGTGTTCAAATTAATACCCCTTCTGTGCACTCATGTATACTCGTACATGTTTAGTACAGTGCACCCCCCGAGGGAGCTGCTGCTGAAGTTGCCAGTAAAGGCGGGTCTAGTGAAAACCAAAAGTCCAGCGGGCTTGCGATTTCTTTGGCACCACCATGCAACAGCAACTCTTCGATGGAAGAAACGAAGAATTGAAGGAAATCCAAGAGGGTTCTCCGATGCCATCAATACCTTCCTACGCCGCGAGTGGTGGCCGGATGCACCTTCTGGAACAAACAGAGTCTCAGCTGGAAGTAGTAGCATTGGAATCGCAGAGAATCTTGCTGCAGGGACATTGGAGCCGGGCGAGACGGAGGCGAGGAACCCGACGCAAAACGAGCCAAACACGTTCAATGACTGGGTGCTATCTGGTTCGCAGGAAGGTGGCAGCGAAGGGCCGGAGGACGAGTTATGGCTGGAGGGTCGGAGTAGTTCGTTCGACAGCGGCAGTGACGAAGGAGACTGCCACAATCTTGATGAGCTGTTGGCGGCCGAAGGCGAGGGCGACGGGTGGGCAGGGAGCGCGCAGTACAGCTCGCAAGGGGAAGTCGGCAACGATGGAGGTCATGACCACGAGACATCTGGCAGCGACGACAAGGGCTGGGGCGGAGCAGAGCGGGCAGAGCTCGGTTCCGAACCCGGAGTTGAAGATGGCAGAGACGAATCTAGGCAGCGGAGAGAACCGCTAATCACAATGGAGACTGAGGCGCCGGGAGAATTGTTAATCACAATGGAAATTGAGGCACCGGCAGAGGGAAGACAAAACAAAAAAATAAAAGTGGCCGCCAAGGAGCGCGGCCAAGCAAGGCGTAGGGAGCAGGAAGTCGGAATGGAGCGAGGAGCTGGGCTGGAGGCCGAAGTGCCCAATTTCGCACAGCCGGCTGCAGGCAATGTGCGGCTGCCACGAGTGCCGCGTGGGAGGGGAGTTTACCCGTCAGCAGCGGAGGACCTGTGGGACTCTTCAGGATTAGGCGCGCTTGAGGGGGGGGGGGGCACTCCCTTATATATTTTGCATACACCTGCGATAATGACCTATTAAAATGGGGGCTATTTACCTATGAGAAAAGATTATTAGGGATGCTAATTTTTGAAATAATGGTAAATTGTTGTAATTATTTGCACCCTATTGGTAATTATAAATTCTTGGATGGTTGATTTTATGGTACCCTATATTACTTATATGTAATTTTTTTTCGTTAATTGCCCCCATTCCTTAAAGTGTATGATACAGTAGAAGTCTTGTTAGAAGCACGTGTACAGAGTAAGATTAACTAGCATTTACTAGGGTTTAGGGTTTTGGGACACACTGAAGTCTTAGCAAACCAAAACAGTATACAATAACAACAAAAGATTGCAATTACATGACATTAAACAACACAAGCCAATGAATAAAATTTGTGTTCGATAACACAGTTAGAAACCTTGAGGTCTTAGTGAACAGGCCAGCCACATGTGTCTCAAAGTCACATTTACAATGTTTGTAGAAGCCCTACAATAACCGTATGTACACTATGTTGCCGCAAAAATTTGTAAAGCACCTGTAGTATGCTAACAACAACAAGCCTAACGAAAAGTACAGTAACACAAAACCAGCCACACGTTTCTTCCGATCACGCCGTCAGCCGAAGGTCATTCCCAGAAACATATGATGAGACAAGACGCTGGGGACGTTGCTGGCTGAGCAACCCTACAGCAAAAACCCCAAGCCCGACTATGAGCGCTTTGACCGTCGCCGGTCAAAGGCCCATATGTCCGGCCGGAAAGTGGGCGAAGAGGGACCACAAGCAATGGACTCCTAAAGAAATTTGGCGTTTGTGTTGGGAAATTCTAACCAAAATGGTGAAAAAGTAGTGAAAAGGGGACTCATGAGTAAATTGCAAGAAATGGCAGCACTTGTAAACGGTCAATTTGGACCGTTTACAAGCACCTAATTGACCCTAAACCCTTTCCACTCCACCCTAGGCCCTTAAGGCACTAAAACGGGCTTAGAATTGGGAGTTAGGGCTTGTACTTAGGGTTCTTAGGGTTGAAGCCAAAAATTACAGCACAACCATGACATTCGCAAAGACGTTAAACTTCCACACTTGGGAGGTTTTTGTTGATTTTCTCTCCTTGCAAAAACATCCTAAGAACAATAAGCACCCTTGTGCTTCCAACAACCCAATTTGCAAATAATTAGGGTTTTGTGGGAAAATTTGGGCAGCACTTTCGCGTCGTGCCCAAAACCCTATTTTTTGACCCTAATCTTGCGATCAAAATCACACTTGGCCGGTGAGAATTGGGCAGCGCTTCCGCGCTATAACCCTCTCCGGACCACTTCAAACCCACTACACACACCCCAATCACCAAGTACACGAATTCACAAAATACGCCATATTTAACGCATAACATTTGAACAAACCAATGAATGCAACCAAATGCTATTGGCAATTAAAATTACCAAATAGAACAATAAAGGTTTTCCTATAACCTCCTAAATACTATCAAGTCTAAATGAATTGATAAAAACTCTTAAAGATTAGATTCAAGGGGGAAGGAGGGTTCTCCCTCCGTAATATCACGCTGTCTCCCTCCGAAAACCCCCTTTCACTTCCGCGGCCGTTGCTCCCTCGTCCTTGCTCCAAACTGAATGTGCTTGGTGTCCATGGAAAGCCAACTTGAAGATCTTTGCGCCCCAAAAATCTCAGCTCCAGACTCGTTGCAACCCGTGAGAAATCGTCCGTTAAAGACCGCCCTCCAGATCTGGCCGGCAGCTAGACCCCTTGTCACTAAAACCGCCGTAACTTCGCCGTCCTTGCTCCAAATTGAAAGTGCTTGGTGTCCCTGGAAAGCTAACAATGATATCTAACTCCACCTAAAATCTCACGTCCTAATTCTTCCTCTCGCGGTCGCTACACACAATTATCCGCAGCTTAAAACACTAGAGGGAAAAAAATAATAGGTTTGGGCCTAGCTCCGCCCAAGAGAAGAGAGAGAGGGAGAGAGATGAGAATGATTGCCCTTGGCTTTAACCCAAGGGTTTTGCCCCCCCTCCATCCAAACCTTAAACTACCAATTAACTCCCACTTAATTGAGAGTACAATGCACACACTCTACTAACCCAAGAATCTATAATAAACCTCATCAAAGACTAGAGAACAAACTCAACAATAGCCTAACAAGATAAAGCTAAACCAATAGGGCTAAAATAACGAGTCAAAAGGAAAACTAGGATAATTCGCAGAATAAACTAAAAAACTAGACCAAATTCACGAACTAAAAATGCAAATCAAACCTCATAGAACAAAATCATAGAATAAAACAAAAGGGCAAACGGCCCAATTGCACATAATCACAAAATTAAATCGGTAAACGTAACTAAACACACTAATTTATCTAGATAAAAAGGAATCTAATAATTGTCGATCGAAACCGGACACTAAGGGAAATAAACCCGGGAATTTGTCTAACCGGCTAAAATGCCCCGGTTAGACAAATATAAATCACTAAACATCCAAAAACTATTCAACTAAGAATTCAACGCTAAGTGAACCGGTTCAACAGTTCACACCGACCTTAGAATTCAAACCCTGACTCTGAACCCTAGATTTCAAACCCCAACCCCGAACTTAGATCCGGAACTCCAACAAAAAAATCAATCCTAAATTCCAATGCATTGCACTTACATTTTGCAGAAAGAACAAAAACAAAGGAGTAGAAATCGTACCTAAATTGTAAGGATTAGCGCCAAACCCTCTACCAGCGCGTACTCCACGGAAACCCTAAAGCACACACGAGATCATAGCAAACCCGAGGCCTAAAACAGCTGCAAACTGAAACCCTAAGGCGCCCACCTTAGAAACTATAAGAAACTGCAACTTGTAGGGAAAAACTGAAACCCTAGCACTCCAGCCGAGACCCTACCCAAATGGTGTACACATTTTTGCAAGGATTAAGTTTAGCACCAAACCCTGCACTCCATGGAAACTCTAAGGCGCAGACAAGAATAACTCAAATCCTAGCACTCGCTTCCAGACTCTAAACAAAACGCCTAAACATTTTTGCAAGGATTAATTTCAGCGCCCAACCCTGCACCAGCGCGCACCCTGAACCAGCGCACACGAGAATATGATAAAATCCTAATGCTGTCTAAGGCACACGAGATCCACAGCAAACCTGAAGGCGCCGCTGCTACTAAATCAAACCGTGAGGCTGCTTGCGTGTTCTTGAAAACTGAGGCTGCAAACCCTGAAAAATTCAAACCCTAGTGCCCGAGCAAAAACGTGTAGTCCACAGAATGTGTAGTCCTTTTCATCCACTAGTTTTGGACAAAACGTGTACTACTATTCATCCACCGATTTTGGACAAAACGGTAACTCATTTTCATCCACCGATTTTGGACAGAACGGTAACACATTTTCATCCATGTTGGATAATATAGAACCACTGAAAAAAAAGTATTTAATTTTTTAAACTATCGCTTTTTCTCTACGCTATTTTATATGTACCACTTAGGTAATTTAATCATGTTTTGTCAAATGCTATATTACATACAATCATGTTTCACAGTCCCATAGCACCCTATACTACATCTAATAATTTTACAAATTTTACGCCAAATTTTTATACAAGACCCTATATTTTATCGCACGTAGTTTCTACATTTTTCGCCAGTGCCCCCCCCCCCCCCCCCCCCCGAGTAGGTGCGCCAGTTCACGGGCTGGCGCGGAGCGACAGGGGTCGGGGACAACGTGGACGCGGCAGAAGGGCGTTGGCGGCCGACGAAGGACAGCCAATCAGGTTAGCTGCGAAGATTCCGGAGGGCGCCGAGGTCCTGCAGAGGACGCGTGGGATGAGAAGGCGACGGGATCGGGTCGTTGGGGCCGCAAGGGCTGGTGGTGAGGCGCCGGGAGAATTGCAAACGCCAAGCAATGGTGGCCGCCAGGGAGGAGTTCATGGGGCCACGCGAGGACGAGGTCGACGTGGCGCAGTAGGAGTGATGCATCAGGCCGTGGGTGGACCTTCCAGCCGGCCACCTAAACCTCCAAGTGAATTCCAAGAGAGTGCTTAGACTCAGGCAAATCAATTCTACAACCATCCCCCAATTTCCTTTACAGGTCAGGAACCTGGCTCTTCTCGTGTTTTCAGAGACATTCCACTACCAGTACAACTCTTCCAAAGTTTTTTCACCCTTCGCACGCTCGAAAAAATCTGAAAAGAGTCCAATAGGTATGCTGCAACTCTAAACGTGAGAAGGAATCCTCGAGGAGGAGTAGAATGGTGGAAATTGGAAGTCGATGAACTAAGAGCATGGATAGGCATTTCTATGCTAATGGGAGTCAAGGTCCAACCTAATCATCGGTCGTATTGGAAATCATCATGCCCTTTTCTACACTGCAAGGTCATATCTTCGTGTATGTCACGCCAAAGGTTTGAACGAATCTCGGCTTGTTTGCACATAGTGGATGAGTCTTTGTTGCCTAGTCGGGGGCTCGGGGGGTTCACTGGCGAAAATTTTAGAAACAACGTGCGATAAAAAATAGGGTCCAATATATTCATTTTAGATAAATTTTATAAAAAATGTACATGTAAAATAGGAGATTTTTAAAAAGTGAAACATGTTTACATGTAAAATACCATCACATATAATATTCTCAGGCTTTTTACATGTAAAATACCATCACCTTATAATATTTTTTGCAAGGTAAATAACCCCCCAAATAAATAGGTCATTATCGCATGTGTATGCAAAATATACAAGGGAGTGCTCCCCCCGAGGTCGGGGGGATGTAGAGCATGATAAACTTGGCAAATTGAAATGGTTGTTGACGGAGTTATGGATGAGGTGCAAAGATAATTGGAATCTAGGGCAACATATCACCATCGATGAGATGATGGTTAGATATAAAGGTAAATATTGTCCTATAAGGCAATATTTACCAAATAAACCTACCAAGTGGGGCATCAAAGTATGGTGTTGCGCGGATACGAGCAAAAAGTACGTATTTGACTTTGAGGTGTATATGGGTGCCTCTATACGAAGTACAGTATTGAGTGCCGCGCCGGGGGAAGCCAAAACGGGCTATGCGGTGGTCATGAACTTGACCGAGGGTTTGCATCATCGAGGTCATTTAGTGTTCATGGATAATTTCTTCACTAGTGTGAAATTGCTCATGGACTTGGTTGAGCGTGGGACATATGGTACCGGGACGGTGACGTCTAATAGAGTTGCATTGCCTCAAGCCATGGCAAATAGTGGGTTTTGGAAAGAAAAGCCTCAAAGGAGTCTCGGTTGGCGCATGCATAGTAGTAGAAAGATCTCTTGTGTGACATGGGTTGACAAGAAGCCCGTGCTCTTATTATCAACCCATGCAAACCCACTTTCTACTGATTCCAACAACCCCGAGACAGTCCCTTGGCGAGATGGAGCACAAAAAAGAGAGATCCCCACCTCCCTAGTGCACAAGGCCTACACAAAGTGGATGAGGGGAGTAGATGTCTCTGACCAGCTTAGAGGGGAGTATAGTTGTCAAGTGCGGAGCCACAAGTGGTGGCACCGTCTCTTTTTTTTCCTCCTTGACGTGGCTAGAGTCAACTTATGGATCATCCACAAGTCTTGTACCCGACGAGTGGGGAAGAAGGCATTGGAGCACGTGGATTTCACCATGCAACTTGCAAAGGCTCTAATGTCAAATTGGGGAAAGCGAAGAGGTGTAATATCTACCTTCAATCGGCGTCCTTGCGTTCATTCCCCGGTGAAAACTAAATACCGACGTGTATGTCGTCATTGTCATAGCTCAACTTTGACAAACATTGTTTGCCCACAATGTGGAGACATTTCACTACACTTGGATGAATGTTTCACTCGTAGTCACTTCCCACTTCAAAAGTAACCAATGGTAAGTGCCATAGTGAGATATTTTTGAAAAGCCTATACGTATTTGACATGAGCTATTTTTTATATTTCAAATTCTCTTTTCAATTTTCTTTTCAACTTCTTTTTTCAAGTATTTTTTTCCATTTCTCTTTTCGATGTCTCTTTTCAATATCTCTTTTGAATGTCTCTTTTCAATTTCTCTTTTCTATTTGTATTTCCCATTTCTCCTCCCAATGTGTCTCTTCATTTTATCTTTTGAATTTTGCCTTTCAATTTCTTTTGTATATTTCTCCTTGTAATTTTTTTTTATCCGTAATTACAGTGGCAATTTGGCTGGCTATTTTAGTTATTGTTCATGTTTATGAGAATGTGTAGTGGGCCAATATTGCTTGAGTGGGGAAGAAGGCAACGGCGCGATCATATTTTTTCTTGAGCCAAACAGGCTGGCATGCAACGACTGACTCTGCCCTAAAAAAGGGTTACACATGGGATCACGACTGGCCGCGTGGGAGGGGCAATTTGTGGTCCATCAGAGGTCGTTTTTTTTAGCGCTGAGGCGCCCTGCGAGGGAATCAGAGCCCAGTGCGCGAGTTCCGCCGTGAGCTCCAGCATGTTCCTCCTGGGCGCAGGTAGCGGGCGGGGCGGGTGTGGTTTTTTTTTTTTCCTCCAGTACCCCAGCTAGAGTGATCACTGCTCAACAGTTTGTGATCATCACCACGCTTCTCAGTTCGACTCACATCCGGCGCGGCAGTTGGGCTGGTAGCGAGGTGAATTTGTCGCGGCGCCCGGGCAAGTAAGGCGGGGTCAGTCAAGGCATGGCGAGGGCGTCGGGAACAAGGCCTGCGGAGCTGGGTATCGGGAGCGAGGGCGAGGTCGACTGGGCGCCCAGGCGCGAAGGCGAGGTAGTGTGGGCGCGCCGGGAGCGAGGGCGAGGTTCGGAGGGCGAGGTTTGGAGGGCGAGGTTCGGAGGGCGCCGGGAGTAGGGTGACGACCACTGCGGACTTGAGTGGACGCCGGCAGCAGGACGCGGCTGGATCTTTCCGAGTGTCTAATTTTCTCTTTTCATGTGTGCAATGGGCTGGTGGCAGAAGACGAGGGCTGGGTCGAGTTTTGAGTGACATTCGCTGTGTTGTGCGGGCTGGTGGCCGAGACGCGTGGGACGGAGGTGTCGAGGCAGTGACAAAGGAGACGGAGGCGAAGTCGGCGCAAACAATGAGCGCGCGCGCGGCAAGGGGCAGATCTAGAGTTTTGCGGGCTGAGTGCGCATCTGCAAGGGCTCCGCCAAACCACCAGAGAGGGGCGCGGCACCCAACTGTTGGCCTTCACATGACTCTGATCCACTTCTCTATCTTCAGTAGATAACTGCCTAGCCGGGCCCCTAAGCCGATTGTTTTAGAGTTGCGGGCAGTGACCCATTTGGTAGTTCACCTTCCTCTCTTCGTTGCAGGAAAGTAGATGGGATCCAATTTTTCGTTCATGGCCGCCTCATAGTTGGACAGCCCACCCTTGTTCAGACAAACCTCACTTTTTTGTATGACCATGAATGCAAGGCCTACATCTTCATGTCATTTGCTTCATAAATCAGTTTTTTTGTGTCAACATCTTGCTTTGGTGATGGAAAACAACTTCATATTTTTCCCCAATTTTTTCTCAATGCTCAAAGACATGCAATTTGCCATATAGTCAAAAAGTACATCACTGCCCAGCCAAAGTCAACCACCTAAATCCGCAGTCAAAGCCTATTATCTTTTGATCTAATCGTCCAAAAAGGCCTAAACAACTTGATCCCAAAACTAGAATCCAACTCTTTCAAGATCATACGGTTCAATCATTAGGAGAAAAATGGGGTCCCAAAGGGGCCCTCTAAGCTTGCCCGTGTTAGGTGAACTGGCTGCCCAGGCACCATTTTCTATGTAAACCCATTGGTGCAGTCGCTGTCCGCTGACAGCGTCGGAAGCCGCAGTGCTGGCAGTGTTGGCAGCGTCGATTGGCGCGACCCACGGAACTGCGCTGCTGGCAGCCACGGTGGCACCATTGGTGTCCTCTTGTAAGGTGCATGGTTTGGCCTAAATTTTTCAGCACGTGCCAAAGGCCAAAGCCCGTTTGTGACTACAGATTTCTCCTTACGATGTGGAAAGATTCCCCCAAAATTCAAAAATTCAATTTCAAGAATTGGACCAAAAACACTGTTTCGGGGTTCCAAAAAGGTTGAGGACGCTTAGGGGTTAATTGCACATCATGATTGCAACACAATCCACCCGTGAGTGACCTAATTACTATTTTTAGAGTCTAATTGAGTGATGTTGGTGGCGAAGTACGTGGTGCATTACATTCACTAGCCTTTATACGCTCTACCTTTCCTTTATGCACTTTTCTCAACATCGTGGGACTCCACTTGTCCAATCACCTACTAACAAAGGTCCTATTGGGTGTGGAATATGTTGTACATTCTTTTGTGGGCCAAACAAAGCCATTCCAAGCTATTGAATGTTATGCGAGGTCTCAATTTTATTCTCCAAAGTCATGGTTTGTTTTTTTGCAATGTAGCAGTACATCATGTAGACAATGGAGTGTGGTCCCTCTAGGTTTAAACCAATGTGTTGTGCCATGACATTCATGCCTAACTCTAAGAATCTAGAAAATTAAAAAAAACAAAAAGAAGCCCGTGTTTAGAGTGCAATTTACAGTCACTGGTCAAAATGCTCTTAGAGCATCTCTACTAGCACTCTCGATAGCACTCTGAAGGTCATTTAAAAAGTCAAACCTCACCATGTAGTTCCCCCACCAACATCACTCAATTAGACTCTTGAAAATAGTAAGTGAGCCACTAAGGAGTCACCACGCATGGACTCTGCAATTGTAATATGCAATTAACCCCTAAACATATCAATCCTTTGCACAGAAGTAGATTCTAGCCTCAAAAGTAGATATTAGCATGGCTCAAATGTACATGAGGTGTACATGAGAAGACCATTGCAAGCATAAATCTACCCAACAGATTTGACATACTTGCAATTGAAGGCCTCTCCAATATTATCAACAACTCTCCATCACAAGAGATTTATTGTAATTGGTAAAGAATTTAATAGGGCTTTTGAAGGTGACGTGGATGAAAATCATCCAAGGTTGTATGAGATAGTTACAAGGCTTCAAATCTGTTCGTGATTCAATTTCTGAACGCTGGAACATTTAGGGGTTAAGAAGAGGAGATACCGTAGTACCATAGCAGGTTCGTCCTAAAATAATTCTGAAAATAAAAAACGTAAAAATTAGAAAATTATGAAGACAGAAGAACGAAAATAGAATAAATTAGTTTTTGAAATATTTTGTTATTTCTTAGCTATTTAAGGTCATTTTTACTAATTTTTTGCTAAAAAAAGAAAATTGAGAAATTCAGTTTTCGAGAGGCGAACCTTATTTTTTCAAAAAAATAAAATATTCGTTTGCCAGGTGGCGAACATGCTATGGTGTTACACTACACTAGCAAGAGTGATTTTGAGGGCCCTGATTTTTGAGTGGAACAGGCCAAATAAATTGTGCACCAACCCATTTTTCCATAGCCACAGCAGAGTGCTGGTAGAGATGCTCTTACACTGTATTTACAAGTCAGTTGGGAATGGCTGCAGATACTTAAACGCAACACATGTACAAGTTGAGTGCATGCATACCATATCGTACTCTAAGTTATGTTCGACATTTTCAATGCTGGAATGAGCTTTCATTGTGTCAGGAGCTTATGTCACCTGCAGCAGGTCCTACGTATCCAATTAAGCTTCAAGGGAGACGTTACTGGTATTCAATGTTGTTCCCTACTTCCCGTCCCTCTGGAATTTGAACTTCTGAAGCCTTAAGTTTTGTCATTTCTCCCTTCATTACAAACAGTTCATAATAATCAAACACAAGAATGATCATGTGGACAACTTGATATGGTATCCATCATTTCATGCTCAGCACATACGTTAGAGCCAAGAGGTTGTGAATGGTACCTTTCAGTTTTGAAAGACACTAACCCCTAAAGCACCAAAGCTTCATAGTTTCAAATGATGAATTCAAGAGTTTTCAAATTATAAATTCAATCAAGCACATTGCAAGAAACGTAATTAACCCTTAAACGTCCTAGTGTCCAAGTGTCCAGAAACTGGATCACGAGAAGATTCAAAGCCTTGCAATTTTCTCATACAATCTCGGATGATTTTCATTCAAGTCATCTTCGTAAAACTATTAAATTCCCTACCAATTACAATAAATCTCTTGTAATGGGAGATGTTGATAATATTGAAGAGGCCTCCAAGAGCAAGTATATCAAAAAAAATTGGTAGATTTTATGCTTGCAATGGTCCTCTCATGTACATCTAAGCCATGCTAATATCTATTTTTGGGGCTAGCATTTACTTCTGTTCAATGAGTCGATACGTTTAGGGGTTAAGATGTGACCAAAATTTATATCATCAGGAATGAGTGAAGAACATTGCTTGTATTGATCAACAAATAAATAAATTTGAACAATAGGAACTCCCTTTGGGACTTAATTAAAAATGCTAAAAAATCTTAAGACTCAATTTGGACTTCTTAGTCCTTTAGGGTTAAATCACTTGTGTCAAAAAGTACCAGATGTCATCTTGTGATTAGCTTAGGAGTGTGGAAATTCAATTTCAACACTTGGCGATTTGAGTTTGATCCTCACGTGGGGTATGATACTACTCAGCAATTACCCTAATTTTTGCAAAATCATTTGGTATTTGACCATGTTGGTGTAACGGCTTGGCAGATGTTTCTACTTCTTTTCAAGTTTTATGATTGATTTTTGTCATGTGTTATCGAAACCATTTTCATTGGTCAAAAAACAAGCTGTAAATCAAATTTCAGTTAGTGTGAGGCCAATAATACCATCCTAGCAATTGCTGTAGCATTATCAAATACCATTCCCGGGGTGCACTCTATATTATGTTTGAGAATCACACGTGTTCATGACCCCTTCTAAAACCCCCTTGTATACGAGAGGTTATAGGTCTAAATACCTTTGTTTACATATATGTTTCACTTTAAATATATGTTTAACCCCTAAGTGACCGATCAACCATTTTATGGTCGCTGCCCTTTTTTACGGGCTGCCCGAGGTGAGAAAAAAAACGTTTTTAGAAAATAAAAAATATTTTCAAATAGGAAATCAAGTCTACTTTCCAACCCAATTTGAATCATGTCAATCTGAGTTAAACTCCATCAAGGAGAAATTTTCAAAGACAAACACCTCAACATTGTCCTAGTGTTACAAAACTTACTATTTCGGGAAAGTAATGATGTTCCCTCTTTCTAAATGTTTTCTTTTTTTAACTTTAGATTAGAATGTCTAGTTTCAACCAATCATACCAAATTTCAAATTCTAAAAATAAAATTTGTAATTTTGGTGAATATTCAAGGATAAATGCTTCTAAATTTGTTTAATGAGTATCTAAAACATTTTTTGAAAGTTTGACCGTACGGATAATTACTAAACATTGTGCTTCTCATTTTCTCTTTTCGACCAAACTTCATCGAAGTTGTAGAAGCAACATTTTATAACACATTTAGGTTTTGTCCTTGCCCCCTCTGTCATTTAGGGGTTAATGTAAGTATAAG
This sequence comes from Pohlia nutans, assembly GCA_022496805.1. Taxonomy (NCBI): domain Eukaryota; kingdom Viridiplantae; phylum Streptophyta; class Bryopsida; order Bryales; family Mniaceae; genus Pohlia; species Pohlia nutans. Next base: position 2,680,323 of record CM040095.1, on the reverse strand, counting down.
TGAGTACTTTCGGTTCTAAAGGTGTTTATTGTATGTATATGTAATACGAAAATGTTCAAAATAATACCCCTTATGTGCACTCACGTATACTCGTACATGTTTAGTACAGTGCAACTCCGGGATACCATTTCAACATCCAAAATTGTGTAGAATTTATTATTCAAATCATAGAGCAAATATCCTTGAGACCAAAAATTTCTCCAAAACTCCCAGAGTTTACTTCCAAACACCATAGCAATTCATAATTTCACCAAAATAACATTCAATATTTCAAAATCAGCATTGAATAACATTTCAAACACTCCAACTCACTCTGGAATGAGTATTGATCCTCAATTCTTGAATTTTTTTGTGGTGATTCTTCTCAGTCTTTGTAACAAAAATGGAATGGTAATTTGCGTACGTAGGTGATGTACAAATCAAAAGATACAATCATGCAAAGGTGGAAAACCTAACTACGGGCAGTTTGTGAAAATTTTCATACAATGAGCTAAGCATTTAAATTTTGCACACAATGAGCTAACACCCTCATGCACACAATTGCCAAATTCATTTTACCAAATTTGAGACTAAACTTTGCATTTTCGGCATTTTCAAAAAGTTTCAAATATAGGCATCAAACCAGAAAAAAAAATGCAACCAACTTTGAAACTTATAATCCTACTACTGAAGAATCCTGAACAGTTAAAAATTTGTAAGTGGTAATAAATTCAAGTTCCTTGAAATATCCTACGATTGGATTGGTCGAAAAGGTCATAGATAAAAAACTATTTGTCTTTTTATGAGAAGTGGTACTTTGGAGTGTTTGGAGAGGAACATAGCAGCTATGATCCTTTAGGGGTTAACAAAGTCTGAAGATCGATGAACTTTTAAAGCAATATCTTTACAAAAACAAAGCGTTTGCAATGAACAACATGAGTCCAAATGACTAATCTCCACTTGGACTAATTAAAGTAGAATGACTCTCAACTGCCCATTTAAGTTATTGTGCTTGAAAATAAAATAAAATAAATCAACTTGAAATTTTTCTGATTGATGTACAAATAAGATTCATGAATAAGATATAACTTATTTGAAAGTCATGCCCTATTTGTTGCCTAATTTGCTAGCAAGCCAATCACAAAGGTCAAACAGTCCGGTTGTATTCTAAAACACTACCGTACCTTAGGGGCAGCTTTGGCAAAAAATAATTCCAAATAAAAATGTCGAATAAAAAAATATATTATGTTGCCTATTTGCCGGAAAACCATGAAATTAAATTAGGTGAAAGATGGAATATCTTGAAATTGAATACATGAACTAAAAATAAAATAAAATAAAAATGTTAAGAGTGATCACATGAAGTCCACTAAAATAACAAACATTCAATGAAACTTCATCAATTGTGGATGAAAATCGAACTTAAAGTTATTTATTTCCTGAAAAGTTGAATTTTAAAAAATTACTTTTTTTATTACCGGACATCAAAATTTGAAATTAATTAATTATTCGACGGAGGAGTGATGAAGCTGCCCCTAAGGTACGGTAGTAGAAAAGGTTCATGTACCAAGGTAGATGTTGAGGCAATGTTGCAATGTTGCCCAATTTAAGGTAAGTGTTGCCCATTTTCTTGCATGTTTATCTGGGCATTTACCTCAGCACATGCACCTTTTCTACTAGTGAAATTTGCAATACATTTTTTATTTATATTTCCTAATTGTTTTTCTCTTTTCAATTCCAAATTTCATTAAGATGATCAACCCTAAAGGATGGAAGAAGCCCAAGCCTAGTCAATTGGTCATCTTTTGTATATCTTAGCAATCAAGGTGATTATAGAGTTTATTTTGAAAAGGAGACATTAAGGGTAGCATGCGGGAACTATGCAAACAATGGACATAATCAAACTCAGATTTCTCATCCATCATTGACTTTTTGCAATGTAGGTTTTACACTATATATTTTATGGAAAGTTAGCTTCGTGCATGTGTGATCCAATTAGAAAGGGGATGATTTGTGAAATTTCTTTGCCTCATTTCATATTGTAGTGATTCACCAAAGTTTCAAAGATTTCATTGTAAAAGTGCTTTTAAAAACGTCAACCCATAAAATTAAACAACCAAAAAAACTCCAATAATAAGTGCACTTAGACTATTACACTTCAACCAATCGTAGCAAATTTCATGTACAAATTCTTAATATCTTGATTGAAATCAAATTTCAAAAGAATTTTCAATTTGAAGTTTCAAATTTTATACAGAATTATCGGTGATAGCAATCGCAGATAGCAATCGCAAATCTAACCATATGGATAGAGTCTAAAATTGATATTGAACAACTTTTATTGATACACCAAGTTTAGAATATTCTTTTGCGTTGCATTTTATGATGTATCTTTGCAAAACTGTCGAATTTGGAGAGGAGTGAGAACGTTTAAGGGTTAAGAGCACTTCCTCAAATAAACTCTTCATTCATACTGGCTCTTCGGGTCAGAATTACTCTCACTCTAACAAGAAGGCGGTTCCTAAGGGCATTTTTTTTGGGCCTATCCACAAATCTTGATGCAAAACAAATAATTGTAGCTACAAGTGATATCAAATGGCAGGCTTTTGTCTGCAATATCCAAAATCAGTCACTCATCACATTGGGTTTCTGAATGGATTCTAAGAGTTTGCCAGTTCATTGCTTTCAATTTTGGGATTAAAAAATGACATGAGATTCACGAAAGCAGCAAATGGTAGCCACTATGATTACGCTTATATTTGTTTATACACATTAAAAGAAGCCCTCACTGGTTGTTAGTAGTGGGCTTTGTAAGCTTGTTGTCGATGTCAGCCAATTTTTATTTATTTATTTTCAGTTGGTAGAGTGATACCCATCCTTTAAATGTAGCCAGGTAAGGAAAGATTGGATAGAATCATCCATATATTCTCTGTCTATTATAAGGCACTTTCATTCAATTTGTGGCAATTTTAATATAAAAGAATTAAAAGACTTTGACGAATTCATCCATTTTTTGGTCTAGTATTTTATAGTGTAAAGTTGCCACTCCCAAAAGCAAGCATAATTCGCCAAAATTTTGGTTGGTTAAAATGGACAGGTCTGTTGTCGACGTCGACGGATTTGTTGGTGACGTAGACGGACATGTTGTTCATTATGGTGCTGTAACTTAGTGCTTGCCAACTTGGCATCATTACTCACCATCATCGCTGACCGCTTGTTGCATACATCAGTACTCGATCGTGGTGTCATCTAACATAAGTGAGGAAACAAACATCATCAGTTTGGAGTTTTGTCGATGAGGTGAATATTTGTGCTTATGTCATTGGGTACACCAGCAAGGGCACTTTACTCACAATTAAGTACGCTCGAGTCAAACTGCAGACAAAGATATTTGTGCACTGGAAAAAGCCAGGCTGCAAATGATGCCGTTGCCAATACTTTCAGACGCAGTGTACATGGAATACGGTAGTATTTCTTACCTTGCCAAAACTTGGTTGTTGTACAACGACTGCCAATCACGGATTGCCTGCTAGTGTTCTCAAGGCATGACATTAGTAGAAAAGGTGGCGCTGTCGAGGGTGGTGCCTAGGCAAGTGATGTGGACACATGCCTCAGAGTGGGTAGCAATTGCCTTGAACTGGGGCAGTGAAATATTGATGGTTAGTGCATCCTAAGTATATTGACATTTCAAAGTAAGAGTTTCATTTATACTTCAATTTCAAGCAATCCAATCACATTCTCTATATGTGCTCGGTATACGGTTAATGGACGGATTAAAATTTTCTTTTATTTAGAATATAGGATAATGTGCAATCAAGTACAAGTATTTACCTAAATATAGTCTTACAATGTGACCGTTTGAAGGGCTCGACACACTCTCCAATTGTGACATGTCTACTTGCACTTTACGTTATTTTGGAAATCTTTCAATGCGAAAATATTGGGTGTCAAATGGTTAGCACTATTGGATTGAAGATGCCTTCAGCAATAAATGGACGTAGTGAGTTTTGTTTTTTTGGGAGAATCTTGTTCATAACTTCTACTTTGTTGAACCAAACCATGCCAAAACGAGCATATTGAAGAGATTTATACTTCATAAAAATAGAAACAAAGATTTTTTTTCGAAGGATCGTGCTTAAAATGGAATTTCTAAGAGATTTTGGATGTGGGAATCAATAAAGCAATGTCCATTGAGGGTTAATAGCTAGTTCAACACCAATATGTTGAATACCATAGGTGGAACTCAACTATCCTAAAAAAAATAAAGACATTACCTTCATGGCAATAACAAGTCATCTGACAAAATTCTATGGTTAACATAAAGTTCTTTAGCAGTTAGTAGAGGCCATCATTTTCAAGAGTAGCACTATAGAAGCTCCAACATTAAATACAATGTCTCATCGCTCAATATTTAACTAAAAATGATGTAGACTTGCCCATGAATTCAGGAACAGTGGCGAAGATTCTAAGATCAACAGTAGAAGGGCTAAAGGCAGAATTCTATGTGAACATTGGGCCGGTGAATACAACTACATGATAAAGAAATGAGGTCTCAACTTCCACCCATGCCCGATGAGCATTGAAACTGGACTTTGCATTTCACCCACTCTCGTTTCCGTCTGTGAGCTACTTGATTAGTTGCTTTGTGGAAAGTCTATAATTATATCCACTAGATTTTTCTACCGAGGTATGTATAAAAGTGCTATGCGCTATTTTTTTATATTGAAAAGTAAGATTCTAGGACAAACCCAACTGTGCATGGAAGAAGTCTCTAAAGAAGAAAAACAAGCAGCTAATCGCGAAGTCTCTGCCTTAGTATTTACCCCAAATTTATTTTTACGGCTTCTTTTTGTTGTCCAGGTGCGTAACTCCTCAAAAACAAAACATTTCCGTAGTCTCTTCCCTGGAAGGGGACAGACAATAAATAGATAGAAACTCCGCTAAAGAACCTTATGAAAGCAGGTTAGCATATGTTCAAAATATATATAATAAAATAAGTAAATAAATAATCCCTGCTGCAATGCAGTGTACTGTTAAAACCACAGTAGGGCAAGAGTCCGAGCTATGCACCTGTTCCATCAGTCCCGTGACTACCATCGGGGATGTGCAGTGTTGCAATCCTAGAGTGAAGTCAACAGAAGGGAAAGAGAGTAACTCGACCCTTAACCCTTTAGTGCCTAGCTGACCACATTATGGTCACTACAACGTCCGAAATGCAAATAGCAAAGAATCCATGAAGAATTGGAACTTCAGTTTTGAAGTTCAGATTTGCCCACATACATTACGCACCTTCCAGAAAAAGAAATTTTCAATTTGGAATTGTACAACTATCAAAATACCTATCAACAGAACGCGAAAATACTGCAAATACTTGAAAATACAGTAAATACTTACAAATACAACATATGTACTACGTAGTATTTCTTGTGTTTGGAAGTTTGTTATCTTGTTTTATTTTTTTGGATTGTGTTCTCTTCTTCATCTTCCATTAGTGTGTGTAATCCGATCTTGACTAATGTACCCACTCCTGTCAATTTTCTACGTATAAAATTTTGTCCTAAACCGTACATGGAGAAGTCACTTTCACTTATAAATCTCACAATAATTATGTGAGTCTATTTTTGATATGAAAGATTGCAACGGAGAGGTGTTGACATAGGGCATAGCTGAACTTCTTTGATTTTATTTTTGAAAATTTACCTCAAATTCTATTTAACTTTGAAGTCACACACCCCCCAAAATCTCGTTTTTGAGCGTGCATTATACAGTTCAAATACATACTATAATCTTCCGATCCCACCATTGGATGATTCTCAAATTTTGATAAAATATGTGCTCTCGAGTTGAGAATAGAATTGTACGGTTACTTTCTAATTTAACTCATTCTATTTTTGGTAGTCTCAACCACAGTGGAAAAATCTACTGAAATCCAGGGCTCTGAGCTACAGTACCCTAGGCACTAAAGGGTTAACCCCTAAATGTCCTATGGGGATAGTAGATACGTGGCCATATAATTGGCATTTGCTACCAACAAGAAGCTTTAAATTAGGATCTCAATAGCTCATTAGAATCACATTAATGTATATTTCAGCTATTGTGTTGAACTCAAACCTATAAAAGGTCTGGATTCATTCCAAATACTAAAAAAATACACTGCATTCTACTCGCCGCAAAGACACTTTCAAACATTTAGGGGTTAACCCCTAAACGCACCAGTGTCCAGAAACTGGATCACGAACACATTCAAAGCCTTGTAACTTTCTCATACAACCTCGGATGACTTTCATTCAAATCACTTTTGTATACTTATTAAATTCTCTATCAATTATAATAAATCTCTTGTGATCAAGAGCTGTTAATAATATTGAAGAGGCCTTCAACTACAAGTTTATCAAAATTGTTGAGTAGATTTTATGCTTCTAGTGGTCCTCTCATGTACACCTCATGTACATTTGAGCCATGCTAATATCTATTTTTGAGGCTAGTATCTACTTCTATTCAAAGGGTTGATACGTTTAACATCCACACTATAGGAAACCTCAACAATTCTTCGCATTTTTTTTATTATATTATACTTTTCTAGTATTTTCTTCATATAATTTATTGTTAAATCGATTTTTATGATTATTTTGCAATCATTTAAATAAAAATGAAACTTGTAAGCTTTCCAAAAGATTATTCCTTATGAAGATCAAAATAATTATAAAAATGCTTAAAATAATATGAAAGATTTAGGAAAAATGTAAATAATAGTGATGAACAACAAGAACCAAGTTTGTCTGTGGACCAAGCAGTTCAGCTGAGTTTTTTAGTCTTCCGCCGAGGCATGTGCCTCTGGGTTTCAGTTGTTGTTTGTGGGAATAAACATTTTTTGGTTTTAAACCTAAATAATTAAACAAAATTTGATAAATTTGTTTGAAATGTAAATCAAGCTACTAATGTTTGGACCAACAATTTAACGATGAAGATTCTTTTTGTTTTTGTACACTAATTTGTCAAGAGGCATAGGGGTTAAAGTTTTGTAGCCGGTGGAGAAAAAAATCAATGGCTCTTGGGTCTCTACTAGGTGTAAGCCAAACGGATCTCTCTAGATCCAAGTGCAGTTTACACCTAGTGAGAGACCCAAGAGCCTTAAAAATTGCATTTTTAGATACCGTACCTTCCAAGCGGCTTCGTCATGCTTCAAACGAATATTTAATACTTTTCAATAAGTCATGTTCGTCTGCCATTTTTATAGACTAGTTAAATTCATTTTCTTGAAAAAACATAATATTGAGTTTTCGTCATTCATCCAAAAGGGCCTTGCAAGTTAGTACCACAATATGGATCATTTTACTTACAAGATCTTAATGAGTGAGAATTGTAAAGTCTTGTGCTTTATACAAAATTCAGGACACTAGTGCCAACAATGAATGTGGGATATGTAGAATTCTCACTTCTTGTTCTCTAAATCACCGGTTAAACTCCTTTACAAGAATGTGAATAACTTGAGAAAAAATACATCAAATCACAAAATTATTTTTGGAAGTGAAAGATTACTTGAAAATGCAACTATTCTTAGTTGAAAATTTCTCAAAATAAGATAGTCTACTATGCACAATTGAGCCTCGAAAGTCTGATCACAACACATGTTCTTCTCATTCAACTCATGCACGTTCTTCACACCCTTACTGAATTTTGTTCATAAATTATGCATAAAAACTTCAAATCACAAATTTTTTTTGGAGGTGATAGACAACTTGTTCTTCTCACTTTTCCTAGTTGAAAAAATTTCAAAATAAGATCATTTGGTATGCTCAATTGTGCATCAAAATCTACTGAAAATATGGTGTAGTGAGAATTCACATGAGCTTGCAAGTTCTTATCCCATATCATTTGAGAGTGACTTGGAATGAACTTGATTACAAGATCAGCTCTTTCCACCCCATCAATTCACAATTTCCTCCCAAAATAATGATAAAATATGAGAAAATGGTAATATTTCAAAATTTCAGCTATTTCAAAAAACAATAAATATGATATTCGGCAAAATCTACTTATAATTTCCAAAAACATTTGTCTTGGTTTTTTTCAATTATTTAAAGACGAAGCTGCTTGGAAGGTATGGTAGTGTGAGCATAAGAATAATTCATTTTCTTTTGGCCACAGCTCTTCAATCAATCTAATTGGCCCTTAACCCTTAAACGTCAAGGTAAGCCCCATAGGCTTATTTAAAAGAGAATAATCAAGAAAAAAGTTGATTTTCTCAACCAAATCAAGCGAGACTTGTTGCGTTGGAAAGCTACTGAAAAAGCGATCTAGATTCCAAATTTTCGCCTCATTGGAGAGCTTGTGGAATTGTTGGTAAGCAATCAAAGTTATCAAATTGAACAAGTTTTGAGGTTGGGGCAGCTGAAGTTCAGCAGTGCCGCAGTGCTACAGTGCTACAGTGCTTGCCAGCAGTGCACTGCAGAGCTATTTTGCTATAAAAAAATTTTAAAATAAAAAAATAAAAAAATTCCTCCAAAAAATTTAGATGCCTTGCGGGCTGCCCCGTTCAGGCCCTCTTGACGTTTAAGGGTTAACTCTTCAATGCTCAAGAAATAGCATTGTGGTCTCTGATGTGTCAAAAATGCGACTAACAGAAAATCCGTATAGAAGTGGATTTTGAATTATGAAGTTTAGATTTGGAGACTTATAATACACATATTCTAGAAAAAGAAATTTTCAATTTGGAGTTGAACATTATCAAAATACCTAGGAACAAAACACAAAATACTACCAGTAGTAGCAAATACAATGAATACTTACAAATACAACACATGTATTATGCAATATAGATAGATAGAAACTCCGGTCTCTTTTGAGGCCAGAGTGAATAAAGTGTCTGTTCGTAATGTTAATAACTGAGTGTCCACAGGACAAAGGGCCATTATGATTATGCAATATATCTTGTGTTTGGAAGTTTGTTATCTTGTTTTAATTTCTTGGATTGTGTTTTCTTGATTGTGTTCCTTAACCCTTAACTGCATGAGCATTCATTTTTTGAACAATGTATAGATTTCATCCATAATTTCTCATCCGCAATGTACATTTTGCAATATGGGATTTTTATTGTAGATTCTATGGAAAGTTAGCTTCATGCATTTGTGATCCGATTAGAAAGGGGATGATTTGTGAATTTTTTACGCCTCATTAGAATCATCCTTAAAGTCACCTTGTGTTTGAACAAGATACCATGAATTTTGCATTAATGTACTCTTATTTGTTCATCCCAAATAGTTAAAAGGTAGTGAAGAGCTTAGTGATCTCTCATTATTAGGTGTGTAAGAGCATGGTGGTCTTCAAACTCATGGAAAACTAGTTTAGCCGTTTTTTCGTGATGGCTAAACTAGTTTCCTTTGAGTTTAAAGACCACCATGCTTTTACACACCTAATAATGAGAGACCACTAAGCTCTTCACTACCTTTTAACTATTTGAGATGAACAAATAAGAGTGCATTAATGCAAAATTCACGGTATCTTGTTCAAACACAAGGTGACTTTAAGGATATCTCTATTCCATGTAGCCAAATTTTTGAAGATTTCAATGTAAAAGTGCTCAAAAAAAAAGTCAACTCATAAAATTAAGCAACCAAAAATTCTCCAAAAATCACTACACTAAAAGTATTACATTTCAACCAATCACAACAAATGTCATTCACAAATCGTTAATATCTTATTTGTAATTGAATTAAAAAATAATTTTGAAATTCACTTTTCAAATTTTATACAAAATGATTGGTAATAGCAATCATAGATCTAACCGTATGGATAGAATCTAAATTTCATAACGTACAACTTTTATTCATATATGCAGTTCAAAATATCCCTCGAGGTTGCATTTTATAATGCATCTTTGCAAAACCGCTGAATTTGGAGAGGGCTCTAGGCATTTAGGGGTTAAGTGTATGTATTCCAATCAATGTACCAACTCCTTTCATGTTTTAACATACAGTGTCTAGCAAAACTGAGTCAAGTTCTTGTAAATCAGAATACAGTTACTAATGTAGGAAAATTGGTGATAGATTTGCACAAATTACAACTTGTATAAGATAGTACTTTTAGTGAGCTAGAATTTGATGCAAAAGAAAATCCTTCTTACATTAATATGTACAAGAGAATTACATCAAAAGGAAACTGTGTCTCATGACTCAGTTTTGCATCCTCAATCAAAGAAACAATCTAATATTTTGTCCACTTGCCTTTGGCAGCTAAAAGAGCTTGGATTCGCCGTGGCATACTTTCATACAACTTCTTACACTCTTCTAATTCTATAGAAGCCCAACACTCTTCAATACGTTCCCACAATTCTAAAATTCCGTTTGGAGCACTTTCATATAGGTTAAGTCGACGTTTTAGCCCTGCCCAAAGATGCTCAATTGGATTTAGGTCAGGAGATTGTGCAGGCCACTTAAGAACATCAAACTTTTGTAATTTTAGCCATTGGCTAACACTTTTTGCTGTATGTTTGGGATCATTGTCATACTGAAAAATCAATTTTGAAGGATCAAGATCATATGCCATCACGGTGTACATCAAATCTCTCTGTAAGATTTCTTTGTACTGATGTTGATCCATTCTTCCTTCAATTCTACAAAACATGCCTGAGCCTTGGAATGTCATACAACCCCACAACATGATTGAACCACCACCAAACTTTACAGTCTGTTTCACTTGTCTTAAATCACGAGACTGTTCATCGCGAATCCAACACCAACTGCGACCATCTGAGCAAAATCGATTTACCTTTGTCTCGTCAGAGAAGATGACGTGCTTCCAATCATCAATGGTCCAATGCTCATGCCGTCTAGCAAATTCAAGTCGATCCTTGATGTGCCTCTCGTTCAATTTTGGTTTCTTCTGCTTCACCTTTGATTTCAACCCCGCTGCACGTAAGACCCTTCTCACCGTATCAACACTTATAGTAACTTGACATTCCTCACGTACATACTTGGTAGCCTGTGTTGCTGTTTCAAACCCTCATGACGTGACAGCTCTAATGCATGCTCTCTTCTGTGTATTTGTCAATGCTTGTGGTCTACCACTACTACTAGTAGGAATATCAGACAATCTCTTCCTTCTCAGTCTTGCAACATGACTTTGAGACACCTGCAATTCATTTGCTACATCCCTAGTGGACCTACCAGCTTGCAACTTCACCAAAATGGAATTATCAAGATCTGTACGAGCACTTGCAGAAAGCTCCTCTAAGTACACCATGGTGTCTAATTAAAATCCACTCAAGATGTGTATGAAGCTCTGAATCAGTAGTGCAACATTGGAGTTCAATATACCCAAGCCAATTTGGGCTCATGAGTTTTCAATACATTTTTGGCATGCAAAACACATGTCTTGACTCATGAGTTCTCAATGGCATGCAAAACTGAGTCATGGCATGTGTTTATATTAGGACAAATTTCTCTAATTATATCCCATGTATGTGTCAATGTAAACTTTATTAATAGTTCATGAACTCCATGATGTATCTCCTCTATCTTGAAAACCGTGATTTCATTTAATGAGTTGGTAGAAATTTGCATCCCAAGGTTCTCTTTCCAAGGTTCTGACTCACTTTTGCAAGACACTGTATAACCCAACTATGGTGGGGATCCTTGGACCTTGTTGTATGGGTACCTCAAAGCCCTTTGGGGGGATATCATGTCCGGTAGCTTCAAGGCACTAGTGGCTAGCTAGGTAGTAGCATAGTGTGTCACTATAGTGTCTATCCTCGAAAGGGGAGAGTAGTATTGTCCCAATTTCCCCTTGTCCGGTGGGCGTTGGATCATTGGCATTCGGATCATTGGCATTACGAACAGACACTTCATTCACGCCGGCCCCAAAAGGGACCGGAGTTTCGATCTATCTATCTATCTATCTTTTAACATATAAATTTTTGTCCTAATTTGTACATGGATAAGTCACTCTCACTTATAAAATTCACAATAATTATGAGTCTAATTTAACATGAAAGATTGAAACGGAAGTGTTGACAGAAGTTATTAGCGGACATCTTCACTTTCATTTTGGGAAATTTAACCCAAAGTCTATTTAACTTTGAAATCACACCCTCCAAAATCTCATTTTTGAGAATGCATACTATGACAATATTCGTTTAATTGGGGTTTATCCACCATATTGAAAATTTACGATTGGCACAGATCTAATGGGCAATTACTATGATCTTCCAATCCCACCATCGGATGATTCTCTAATTTTGGTCAAATGTCTCCACTCCAGTTCGGAACACAATTGTACAATTACTTTCTAATTTAATCCATTCTGGTGGAAAAACCCAGTGAAATCCAGTGAAGAGCTACAGTACCTAAAGCGTTAACTCATTTTGAAAACTATAACAAATGACATCAGAACAAGTGCCCAAACAAAACACACTTTGAACATACAACAATGTGTTGATGAAGGAGTTTTACAGAACTGAAAAGGAATTTGATGGAATGTTAATTAGGTATCCCCATACAATGACTAGCAAAAGTAGTTGCACGTACCTACTCAATGTATGAAAAGCTCTGACTAAGAGAGCACGACTTGACGTTCGGCAAATAAAACCAGTTAGAAATGGATTAGTCATACATTCAATTGATGGTCCATCCAACAAACGGCCCAGAAAACATGGATTAAGAGATTGATGGAGAACAAGACTTTTCAATAAATGTATCTCATAATCCAGAACAACTGGATTTGTCAACCCAGGTCACGGCACCTAAGATCGAGGCTTCTCCTTCTTCTCCTTGAAGAGAGCCAACAACGACACCCCAGACACCTTCACCACCTTGAACCTAACTCCGGGAATATCTCCCACGGCGTGTCCCTTTCGCCCAAATCCAGCAATTAGAACCTCATCCTGCAATCAAAACGATGTAAGGATCAGAAGAAATTCACATTTGTTGACTACTGGTAGTTGACCCCTAAGCGTCCATTATAATTTCTGTAGTGCAGGAAAACTGGACCCCCTGCTGCAAATCATCTGTAGGTGTGAAAATGGCTTCAGTTTGACACAATCGACACTGTTGATCTTGTAGTACAGAGCAAGAGCTTTAAAGTGATGAATTGCAATCAGAAAACGGAGGTAAATGAGAAAATGCCACTGTTGCAAAGTTCAGTGATGCAGGTGTCCATATTGGGCGTTTTAGATGCTTAAAGGTGAACAAAAAAGAATACATCACAGGACAGCACCGTTCACAAAACCACACGATTCAATAAATATCTGAAAAAGCCTTTCCAATAAAGCTATCATAACAATCACTTACGTTCTCCTCAATGTAGTTCAAGCAACCATCGTTGGGGACAAAAGCAGCAATCTTCTTTCCGTTCTTGATGAGCTGCACCCTAGCACACTTTCGGATGGCAGAGTTGGGCTGCTTAGCCTCAATACCACTGCAGGCAACGAGAAATCCGTCAGATGTTTCACTTTAGGATTAACGCCAAACGAAAAAATATGGAACTTAAAAGTGTCTTACCATAAACAGGGAAAATTTTAGGGTTTAGGGTTCGAATAAGCTAGTTTCGCACGTACATCTTCTCAAGAACGATGCCCTTGGCGTGAGATGAGCCAGCAAAAGGCTTCTTCCACTCGTTACCCAAGTGACTCTTCTTGTAAGATTTATCAGCCCAAAGCTGGGCTCTGCGATGGTTCTTGAGCTTTCGTCCAGCTCCCATACCACGTGTCTTACTGCAATACAATACACAAATAAATTATCAGTACGTGAAACGAGTAGTAAAGTCCCGACCACCGAAAAAAAAAACGACTGGTATAAACACTGAACATGAAAATACCAACTTCAATGCACAAAAAATTAACTGTACAATTGACAACATTATATACCAACAGGAACATAATTTCTAAAGTAGGGTGCACTAATTCTAACATTGGACCAGATGTCAAAAATACAACATCATTTACTCTTATCCAATCAAGACTTAATGCATGTACTGAGAGTGTACATCTCCGTTCTCAGATGTACTCCATAGGTACATCTAACGAAACTAGGTCCTGTATCGGAATCAAAGCAACATACTTATTCCCAGGAAATTTATCAAAAAACTTTTGAATTAAGTTCAGAATCATTATTAATTTTAGTATCTAACTTTTTTTTTTTGATTCATTATCAATTAAAGTAAGATTGCGATAAAATGTCGACTAATTCGTAACCATCCACGGGAGGAGCTCAATACGATGAAAAAACCCTAAAACACTACTCACTGCTGCAACACCTAAACACCCTCCCAGAAAACCAGAAATCACGCTCTTCGCAACCCGTCACCATAATCAGAAAATTCAAAAAGAAAGCGAGGATACAGTAAATGTTAACTAATACATAACTATGCGCCAGGAAGGTCAATATAATTTTTAAAAACCCAAAAAAAAAAAAAAAAAACTCACTATCATACACGTCTCTAAACCCCCTCCCAGAAACCAGAAAGCAGCCTCTACGCAGCCCCTCACCATCATAAATACATCTTCTGTAATCCAAAAAGCGAGGTTGCCATAAAATGTCAACTAATTCAGAACCGTGCGCCCGGGAGCCCCTTATGATTAAAAAAACCCTAAAAAAAAGTACTCTCTGTCTGCAGTATCTAAACCCCAGCAAGCAAGCTCTAAGCAGCCCCTCACCATCGCTGCTATAATCAGAAAATTCAAAAAGCAAGCGAGGTTGTAATAAAATGTCAACTAATTCAGAACCGTGCGCCAGGGAGCTCAATATGTTATTTTTTTAAATCCTAAAAGCCCCTGGAAATGGCAGCGCGAATGATGCGTGATTGTAGAGATGAGAAGAGCGTGTTTTGCGATTGCTTACCCCATGGTGGCGTGCGGAGATCGACAGACCCTAAGGGGCTATGGCGATGGGGTGCGCCTCGAGGCTCCGGCGTCGAAACAAAGAAGAGAAAGGGCTCTCACTCCTCCGGACTCCCTCTTTAGGGCTCCCGTGTCTGGTTCCCGTCGTTCCCCTCACGCTCCCCTCAAGTTCCCCTCAAGTTTCCTCCTGTTCTCCTCACCCCCCTCGTGTTCCCACACTTGCCTTCAAATATCATTTAGACACTTTTGGAAATTCCTAAACCACCTCAAATCAATTTGACACTTTGACATTAAGATTAAGATTTTTTTATGGTATTTTGAAAATTTGAAAATTACACCTTCTAGTGCACAACGACGGACAAATTAATTTGAGGTGCAATATTTATTTTATGATTTTTTGAAAATTTGAAAAATCACAAAATAAATTTGAGGACGCGATTTGGTCCAAAGACGTCCAAAATGACAATATTTATTTTATGATTTTTTGAAAATTTTGGAGTGAGATATTAAAAAGTAACTAAAAAGAAAAGAGATCATAATTCAACCAGAAATATTTCACACATAAATTTCAGAAATATCAACTAAAAAATTAAAAATAATGTAATTGAAAATAGTTTTGAAATTTATTTTAATTGAAACTTGATTTTATGCACAATACATCTAAGGAGATAATATGTCCGAATTTCAACTTTTGAAGTCTGTAAAAAAAATTGAGAACCATTTTATGGTATCAACATAAGAATCAATATTTTTCTCAAACATTGTATGTTTAACCCCTAAACGTCCCGTCATTCCTCTCCAAATTTGGCACTTTTGCAAAAATGCATCATAAAATGCAACTTAGAGGAATATTTTGAACTTGATGTATGAATAAAAGCTGTATATTATAAATTTTAGATTTTATTCATAAGGTTAGATCTGCGGTTGCTATCACAAGTATTTCGTATAAGATTTGGAACTTAAAACTCAAAGAAAATTTGCAATTCGATTACCAATAAGATATTGACAATTTGTGGATGTTTGTAATTGTTTGTGATAGGTGTAGTCCGTAAACTATTGTAGTCATTTTGAATTTTTGGGTAATTTTTCCAATTTTCTATAGTACTACAGTGTATTGGAGTTAACTTTCTATAGTTGCTGGTCACTTTGGCTTTTACCTGGGTTTCATCTATGGATGTGGGTCGATGGATGAATGAGGTAGTGATCTATAGTGGCGGTTAGGAGTTGGTTGGTGAATCAGGTGAAGATCAATTGTGGGAGATGGAGTTTTTGAGTCTGGAAGGTGAAGTTCAGAGCTCCTGCGGTAGTCGAGGCCGGCAGTTGGTGTGAGAGATCAATAGTTGTGATTTTGTGTTTGTGCTGGATAGGGTGTTCAATAGTTCTGATGTGTGGTTGAAGTTGTATTGATCAATAGTGAATTTAATGTGTGAGGCTGTGAGGATTTAAAACAATTGTAATATTTCTCAGATGTGAGGAATTTATGTGAATTTGGTGTATATGTGTTTGCAATGGATTTGAATGTTTGTGTATACCTTGATGGATACGGATGTTGTGATGGGATGTTGATTTTTCAAATTGTTCATGTGTGTGTAAGAATTTGAATCAATTCAATAGTTAATATGAGTGTTTGCCTGGGAGAGAAGGCTGAGAAGTTTCCATTGGTTGATTGAATGCTGAATATGAAATTATCAATAATGCATGGTTTTGGTGATGGATGTGAGATGTGCTGATGTGTAATGGATGATGCTATGGTGTGCTATAGTGCAAATTGAGTGAATCTATAGGACCAGTCTGAGAAGAGTTCAATAGAAGATTTAATTTAACATTAAAATCAATAGAACTAGGAAATGAGTGAAATAAAACTGAATCAAGGGTTATCTAGATTAAATCAAAAGAAATGTAAATTTTGCTATGGATTGAATAACCTCAAGCTGGAGTGCAAAACTATGGTGAAAATAATAATGGAAGCAGTGGAGATGGAAAAGTCAATGGATGTAGTATCAATAAGATTGAAGTTAAATCAATAAAAGTTGTAAAGCTGGAAGCTGCATCAATTGGAAGATTGTACTTGTGGTTGGTGAAAAGGGAGCAAAGCTTGAAAAACAAATGAACAATAGAATTGATAAGTACCAAATTTCACTCTACTGATTATAATAAAATTATTAGTCTATCTATTGATGTGAAGTTAGGCATTTCCTATTGTCTTCCTTTAATTGTGCACAAACCTTAGGTAGTGGATTAAATCTATTACCTTATTCAATTACCCATAGCATCTTGCCTCCCTGAGAACGAACTTAACTATAGGAATTTCTCGATAGTTAAGCCTATAGTAAAAACCTATCTACAATAGGTTGGCCCCCAATGAGGAGGTTGTGGGTTCTATTCCCCATGCCGGCGTGGTGCTCACCACCATAGTCCACCCAACTATGGTGGGGCTCCTTGGACCTTGTTGTATGGGTACATCCGAGGGTACTCCAAAGTCCTTTGGAGAGATACCATGTCCAGTATCTTCAAGGCACTAGTGGCTAGTTAGGAACTAGCATAGTGTAGTACTATAGTGTTCATCCCCGAAAGGGAGAGTAGTATTGTCCCAATGTCCCCTTGTCCGGTGGGCACCGGGTCATTGATATTACGAACGGACACTTTATTCATGCCGGCCCCTTGCTAAAAAGGGACTGGAGTTTCTATCTATCTATCTATCTTTGTGATAGGCTGAAATGTAATAATCTAAATGTAGTGATTTTTGGAGATTTTTTGGTTGCTTAATTTTAAGAGTTGACTTTTTAAGAGCACTTTTAGACTAAAACCTTTGAAATTTTGGGTGAATCACTACAATATGAAATGAGGCATAAGAATTTCACAAATCATCTCCTTTTTAATTCAGATCACACATGCATGAAGCTAACTTCCCATAAAATATATAGTAAAAAATCCACGTTGCAAAAAGTCAATGACGAATGAGAAAATTGTGTTTGATTCTCTGAACGTTCACTTTTTGAACAGTTGGGCAGTTAGGGTTCAATACATAAATAGCATAAAGTGTAGCATGAAGTGAAAACATAATAAAAACACCCTCATAGCTTATGCACATAAATTTAAATTGCTTTACAATGTTTACTCACAATGGATTCACTCGTACAACAAGGTCTTCATTACTAAGAAAACTTCCAACGGTTTAAAAGTCTATAATAGGTACATTGGATTCAAATAAGACTATCCAACACTTCATTCACAATGTTCTAAAGTTTACAAATTAATAATTTTAAAGTTGGTCATGACTTTTTTTTAAGCAGATTCAAAACATTCACATTATTTTTAATAATCAAAATACTACTACTGACTAGCAAAAAGATACTTGGTTTTAACACTTTTAGTCTTGAGACTTTATTCTTGACATTGTAGTGTCAAAAAATTTAATGTCAAAAAAATATTAAGGTTAGTGGGCCAATAACAAAGGCCAATTGTAAACAAACTCCTATTATTACTTCATCGATGACACTTCGCTGTGCCAAAAACCAACAAAGACTAAAATAGTAATGACTTTGAAGCACTACTTCGACTCACCTCATCTATAAGAACTATGTTTATTTTTATTCTCTTTATGATCCTTCAAGACATATTCATTGTAAATTTTCAGTCTTGTCACAGATAGGCAACCTAAACTTTGGACTTTGAAAATCATAACTGATTCAATATAAACCCCAAAAATTATGATTCGACTTCGAGCAGATTTAGAATCAATTTGCTAATCCATTCAAATTATTACATTGCACCTTATATTACTATAAATAGTCACAATTCTTAAAGTGTCAGATTATGGCATGTCCACTTTAAAAAAA
Organism: Pohlia nutans; assembly: GCA_022496805.1. Taxonomy (NCBI): domain Eukaryota; kingdom Viridiplantae; phylum Streptophyta; class Bryopsida; order Bryales; family Mniaceae; genus Pohlia; species Pohlia nutans. The sequence continues at coordinate 2,661,672 of CM040095.1, read as the reverse complement.
GTGTAAGGAAGTATGTTAATAAGAGTGTCGAAAAAACTATCAAAAAAAGAGTACTAAAAATACGGGTCAAAGAGGATATGAAAAAACATGTTGCTTTTGAAAATTGAAAATTGATTATACAAAGTATTAAAATTTAAGAAATGATTTGGATTTCTTTTCTCTTTGTAGGAAAACTTCCTAAAAAGATAATTTGGGAAGTTTTAGTATTTTGAAACAAGCCAAGAGCAACGTTAACCCCTAAGTAACAAAACAACCATTTTATAGTCATTGCCCTTCTTTTACGGACTACCCAGGTTGAAATATATACATATTGAATCATGTCAATCCGAGTTAATCTTTAAATGACCATAAGTCCCTACATGGCTTTTGGAATTAGAAAGTGAGAAAATTCAAGCACTTCGGTTGTGAATTGTAGGATGAGCAAAAATGAGACCTTGGGTCTTTTTGAGAGCTGAATCCATATATCTTTTTTATCGGAAACTCATGAGGTATGTGATTTTTGCTGGTTTTTTTGAGGTGCAAGGAGGCTATCTAGGCATCACTTTAAATTCTCATATCTTACTCTTTACACCTCCAAATTACGCAATTTTTTTTACATATGTTTAAAATGATGATTTATGCGCACCCTAGGAGAAGTCATTGTCAAAAATCTAGATAATCATGAGAGAACAAATATAGGTTGTCTTTTATTCATTTGAGACAAAATTTATAATTTTTTAAAGGTAACATAGGGTGGGTGTATTTAAATGACCAATTTGTGAATACCTCTAGAATATACCATGAATATACCCTACTTTTTTTTTGTCTTCTACTTTCTAGTCCAATTTATGGTTCTTCAAAATTGTTAAAATTGCGTTTTTTACAAATTTTTAAAGCTCACAGCCCTAAAATTCTAATATATACTGCAGAATTTTTTTTTCAATTGAATTTCTTTTTTTTGTAAGTTCAAGAAGCATGCAACCTTCACCTTGTTGTTTATCACTATAATTACATTTTTCTTAAAAAATCATAATATCTAAGGCATTTTTGTAATTTCTATGGCTATTACAAGTGAATTTTTTTTGAAAAATCTTATAGAATTAATTTCCATTTGTATAATTATGAGAAAATAAGTGTAAATTGGTTTAAGGATATATTATATAAGAAAAACACCCAAAAAAATATAATACACTTAAAATGTGAGAAATTGATGAGGTTTGATCGGATAAATGTAGTGTTGACGCTTAAGGATTAAGTGACACGTTAGGATTGAAGGTCAAGAGGCATTTACCTCTTTCGGGAGAAAAATGGCGTGCTGGGCTCCGCGTTACACAGTGTGGAGAGGTTGTGTGAGGGAAAGCAACCATGTTGCCTGTGAATGTGTGTCTGTTGTAAGGGTGTGGCGTAGGAAGTGCTAGTAGATCTAAGCACAAGTTCGCAGGCTGGGCTGCAACAACGTGGTTCTTGGAGAAATGAACACAAGATCAGATCGAACTAGGCGTAGCTTGTTGGATCTCGCCGGAGTGATGGTATGTTGGCATCACATTGGGGTTTTTATTTTCTTCGATCTGTGAGGTTACTTGTACAGGAGTGCGTGCTGGGCTGGCTCCACAATCTGTGCATAGCTCCTACGACACACTACTCACCACACCTTACAAAGACACCACCACCCGAATTCTTCTTCTCCACACCGCAGACGACAGGCAACCAATGACAACAACACCAAGATTTCCATCCAGACTTGAATCTTTCTCTTCCTTCTGTTGCATTCTACATTGTATCATTTCCCTGCTTTTGATTACCTCAGATCTACTTGCTAGCAACATCTTTAAGCAAGATCTAGATCTTAATTCTTGTACTGCTATTTTTAAAGTACCAAGATCCAACACGATACCATCACGCTGCCATCAAACTAGTACGTTGCCCAAGAACCGAACAAGTGGAAAGCATGCTCCAGGCTCTGCAACAGCCTCTCCAGCCGAAGACCGTGCCTGCAACCGCATCATCACACCACGTCAACACTGCGCTACCCAGAACGAGCGAAACTCCACCAAAGGCACAACAACGCATGGGAAAAAACCCAATCAGGTACGTGGTACTCCAAAACCTACAAACCACAATATACTAACAAACAAACATGATCATGCTCGCAGGCAGAACAACAACAGAGTAGTACCAAAACTATAGAAGCGATCCCCAGCAAACAACGAAAACTGCAAGTGCACTAGAACTTCAAACCGAAGCAGGAGGAGTGTTCGATATGGATACGCAGCAGAAGCAAAAAGTACAGCCGCAACAGTTGGTGTGCACAGTGAACTCCCCCGAGCAGTCAAAGATACAAGACGCAAGCAAGCGAGAACACGAGGACGAAGGCAAGGAGCGACGCGTGATGGTGTGCAGGCAAGCTGCCAAACAAGAACGACGGCATACCGGCAAAATGGAGAGCAACGCCAACAACCGCAGCATCACAAGTCCAATCGCGACCCCAACGCCTGCCTCTACTGCGACCCCAACGCCAGCCTCTGCTGCGACTCCAATGCCAGCCCCAGCTACGCCCTCAAAGTCAGCCTCGATCACGGCAAAACCAATCGCCCCCGCCCCGACCTCTACAAAACACCGACGCAACCTCGACAGCCCTTGACGCCTTCGATAGCCCTCGTCAGCCCTCGACAGCCTTCGACAGCCCTTGACAGCCCTCGACGCCCCCGACACCTTCGACAACCCCCGACGCCCTCGATGCCCGCAGCGCCCTCGACGCCCGCAGCGCCCTCGACGCTCGTAACGCCCTCGACGCCCTCGCCAGACATGAACGCCTTCGCCTCGCCTTCAACCCAGCTGCGACAACATCAAACATATCAACGCTGCCAAGCGCATGAAGGTCCACCAGCAATGATTGAGGATGACATGCAGAAGAAGGTGTGGGCAGATAGTTGCCCTTGCCCAGCAACGCGCTCGTCCAAACTGCCAGCTAATCCGAGCCAAGGTGCAGCACGATGGGAGAACAGACAAAAATCCAAGAGGACGCCAACTTCCGCAGCACCAACACACGCAGCCAAGAAAAAGGAGAGGAAGCAGCTCGTGAACACACCCCAGGCCCCAATTCGCAAAAGAGTTCAATCGCTGGCAACATCGTGCTGCACAAGACCCCAGCATATCCGTGAAAAGAATCACGAGCATCAACTACAAACCCAACTTAAAATCCCACAGCCTGGCGACCATCATGCAGGACCTCCGAACCTCAAGAACATCGTGCAAGGCCTCGGTGGAAACCCTGAAATTACGAGCGTGATTTCATCACGTAGGACAACCCAAAACCTAAATAAACCTCCCTCGACCATTCCAGGTGCTGAAAAAGAGTCAACAAACCCTAAATTTGCTCCGAACGTACCTGGTCCACAAACACGACGCCCCCAAAACGCCGATTCCAACTTGAGAAGAAATTACGGCTTTTGTGAAAGTCTGGCAGCGCACACCAACAGAATCCAATTGAAGGTAAACGACACAGCAATGCAGAGAATGCCGCAACCCCAACGGAGCAATAACGACAACGTGATAGCTCCAGGATAAACACCCACGAATGTCCTCAACTACACTACCCAGCTTATAAGCTGCCGAGGTTCAATTGCTCCTCACTTCTCTTTGCTGCGCTTAACCACTACTCTCTACCAATATTTTCTTCATCCTCCCCTTACTGTAAATTCCGCCCCCTCTCTAGTTTCCATATCAGCTTTTCCAGCAGCTTCAGTCCTCATTTACCTACTACCTGCCACCCCCTGAGCTTCCAAGCTGCGTACTGTAGTACTCCCCTGCTTCCCAGACTTCACCATTCTCACTCTCTGTCTTCCTCACCACCGTTGTACAAGCCACAGGGCCATAGACCAATAGTACACTTGCACAAAGGAGCATCTCAACCCACACAGAAGGAGCTGCCTGGATACACTGAGGGAAAAAAGCTGCTTGCCAACATTGCTGGAGAGGAGCCGTCTGCCTGCCTTGCTAGAAGAACACATGTTGGTGCGGAAGAAGAGTTGCTGAAGGAAGGACATTACTGGAGTGAAGCGGATGCAGGCAAACTTCAACCAAGCCCAAGACAGAAAGGTAAGTATATTTCTCCCGCTCATCGCTTCGACGCTTTTCCTAGGAATTTTAAAGCTTCTAAGGCTTATTTTGAAAGCCTAGATATTTGTACTTTCAATATTATGAGAAAGGACCAAACCCAAGTGTGTATGCATACTGTTTTAGTTCTGATTTTGATGGATTTGAATGACAACCCTTGCCGCATTATTAGAAACAACTCCATGTATTGGAACATGCTTGTTTTGCTTTGCAATCTCAATCATAAGGATTATAGTGCGTGTTGTATTTGCATGACCAATCGTGATAGTAATATCTATTGTATTTCCACTACTGTGATAAAGGAAATTGCCTGTAATAATGCTATGAATGTACGTAGTAGATTAGTAGATATGTCTTGTCCAATCATTAGCAAACATTGTAGGACTAGCAATCCCAACTGAAAAATTTCTAGTACCAACAATACTTCAAATATCTTTTTCTTAATAGTCATACCCCGTGCGGCCCCACAAGTTACATTGTGGGGAGGGGATATGTACACCCAATCTCATAAAACTTATGTTACTCTTCTTAAAATTTGCCCTTATTTGTATGAATGCTTGTATAGCATTAACCAGTCTTGCAACTTTACCATAGTAAAACTCACTCACAAAACTTATGTCTCCTTCTCAATGATTATACTCCACTCAGCCCCACAAATTAAGTTGTGGGGAGGAGTAAACCATGAGATAAAAAGGAGAGACTTTTTACTTTACAAAATCCAAAAAAATCTTTTAACACAAAGTTTTGTTATTTTCAGCATGTCTCAACGCCCCACTAGCTCCACCTCCTCTCAAAGATACAAAGACAAGCTCCAAGCCTTAGACAATGACCCGGATGTAGAAATGATTGTAACTCAGAAATGCACCTCTAACTCATCTCAAGCTGCTACAAGCCAAAAGAAGGCCAAGGGCAAATCAAACTCCGGTTTGAAAAGCCCTCCCTTTTGGCTCGGGTATCAAGCTATGAATTGGACAAACCGTGGAAAAGGTTACCCCATGGATAGTAACGAACCTGTAGCAACGCTTGTTAAGAACAGGATGAGAGAAAAGGAAGCTAAGGAATGTCAATTAGCATTGATCTCCTTCCCGTTTGTCATTCAAGAGGAATGGCCCAACTCACGGGAGGATGGCAAGGATGGCCAACACTTCAACCTCACACAGATTCCATTTAATGTTGAGGTTGATAAGTATGGTTTCTCCTTTGATTACCAAATCGCCATCCTCTTCGAGATGGGGGAAAATGAATGGGAAAAAGAAATTATCATGTCATTGGTAGAGGGAAGACTCAAAGAAATGAACATTCTGTTTGGGGATATCATTGGGGAACCCATTGCCATCATGTGCTACCACAAATCCACTAAGTGGAGCGGGGTTATCAAGTTGCACTTGAAAAACCCCGAAATTGATGGAGTGGGCCTTCTCCAAGGATTAAGACCATTCATCCTCCAACTTGACAATGAGAAGTTCAAGAGAGGAAAAATTTGTAAAACTTACGACTCCCTTGCTTTGAACAACCTCTTATCAGTCAAGTAACAAGTGCAGAATTACAGCACAAGGAATGGTATGAACTCTATGAAAAAATACTAGTGGAGAGTTTCAAAAGAGGGATGGAGTATGAGATAACGAATGTTCAAAAAAAGAAAGAAAACCTCTTTGCTTGGGTAGTAGCAGCATCTCCCGAACAAGCTCAAAAAATGAAAGAACATCAAATCACATACAACCACGAGATCTTAGAGGGGAAACTAGCGGATCGTGCAAACGCAAAGGATGACATTGCAAGGAAGAACGCACTCATCCTTCTCGCCAAGAATCTCAACAAAACAAAGAGTGTTGAAGAAATAGAAGCAAGCATCGAAACTCACATGGGACTAAGAAATGCGGTGAGCTTCTTCTTCAAGCGTGACGAGAAGAATGGTAAACACTTAGGCTCATGCAACATTCAATGTCTCTATGCCACAGTGTACAAAACGTTTGTCAAGAAGTCTGCAAAACTTCTTGGCAAACATGTAGAATTTACTGCACATCCTAGGAGTCTCGATGGTGCAAACGTCCCCAATGCTCCTAAACTCACAAGGCTAGGGTTCAGTGATGTGAACACTGCCCTAGCAAACACCATAGAAGCAATAGGAAATTCCGCAAAAGAGACACCTCAAAATGACATTATGAAAGAAATAGTCGGAATTAGAGAAGAAATCTCCACCATGAAGAAAGAACTCCGCAGTGAACAACAACAAATCGCAGAGAAAGCAGTGGAGAAGTCATCATCAAGCCTCACAGCGCAAATGGCAATCCTTAGAAGACAACTTGCTAGTACTATGCAAGCCTTGGACGAGAAAAGTGGCAACACTCTAGCCATTGAAGATGGCAACATGGACACGTCAAACTAATTTGGTCAAACAACGCGGCGGTAAATCTGCGAGTATATTTATATACTAAGAAAAAAGTAATAATAGAAAAGGAAAAAAAGAAGAAAAAACATAAAAATAAACAGATATTTATAGTGTCTATAGATGTTATAAAATATATAAAAAAACACAAAATAAAATTAAAAAACCTCAAAAAAACACCACCGAAAACTACCTCCAAATTAAAAACAATAAATAAAAATAAAAATAAAAATAAAAATAAAAATCAAGAACAAAATAAAAACATATAAACAAAACAAAAACTCATCTAAACAAAAATGGACTTCCATTAATCCAAACCAAAAAATACCAATAAAATTAAACCACCCAAAAAACCACCAAAACATAAACTCTAAGTGGCCTCGGCCAAAAATCACACACAACAATACCACTTCACAAAACTAATACACCCAAAAAAATATACAAAAACACCCCATCTAATAACCATCCAAATAATAATAATAATAATCGTAATTTCAAAAATCCTATTCGCCACAATCACATAAAACACACCATTAACAAAACAAATAAAAAGGCCTCAAAACCCCTCAGAAAAAAAAAAAAAAACACCTTCCTAACAAAAACAAAATTAACATCAAACCAAACTTAATCAATTACCACATCCCAAAACTACTACTAGTACTCTCTGGTGACATTGAAACTAACCTAGGACCAATGCCAAACTTACTTAAAACACATCCTACATCACATAAAATAGAAACAAAACATATTTTATACCATGGACAATAAAACTACATCCAGAGTACCAAGATTTAGCAAAAAAGTTCGCTCCCTGTTTAAAAACAACACACCCAAACCATCCTGAAGCATCCACAGACTATCCTCACCTCTCAAAATACATACTTGAAAACCAACACCACTCACCTCCGCGCATGCTATATGCTCTCATTACCACGCTAAGTCCATTACTAGAATCATGTGACCACCAATTAATACAAATTCCCGACCCAGACTGGACAACAATACTTCTTGAGAAAATGGCACTTCTTCAAAATCCCCCTGAAAGACACATCTTAAACCCACACCCATACACCGAATTTAAAAACAACAACCACAACCTAATTAACCCCCCAATACCATACATAAACAACTTTATGATTTTATCAATCAAAACATTAACCCACCAAGCTTACAAACACTAACAATCAAATTCCCATTCCTACCCGAAAACTTACTAAAAGAATCTCTCAAATGCAATGAACCTATAAATGAATATTTACACCCACCTCCACTACCTAATATACCATTACCACAAATCCAAGAGACACAAACAACAAACCACAACACACACATTATTACATGGAACGCGTCATCTTTAAACACAGCCCTACCAAGTCTACAAAATCTAATCTCAAACACCACAACAAACCCAACAATTATCACAATACAAGAAACCAAGTTAACCGCAACAAAATCAACAAGATATATACAAAACCTATTCCCACAATACAACCTAATCTTCAACAACACACACGCCTTAACAAGATGCATGCAACAAAGAATGCCATATACCCCTGCTAGAGGTGGACTCCTCACTCTAATAAATAACAAATATGCATACCGAGGAAATATCACCAAAATACCTACCCCAGCTGAAATCTCACCATATTTACAAATTATACAAATTAAAAATGCACCACTACAACCCTGGCTAATACTACACATGTACATGCCTTCCCACTTAGAAGATATTCAATACATAACAGTAATACAACAACAAATAGAACAACAAATGACAGCACACCCAAACCACTCATACATTTTATCTGACGATTTCAATAGAGACATAGCCCTTATCGGCACACAAAATGAATTCAACATAACACCTCCACAAACAGAAGACACAGAATGGCGTACATTCACAGACTCTCTAGATTTAACCTACATACCAACTAATAGCACATTTACCAGACAAGGTGGAAAAAATTACACTCAAACAAGTCTAATAGATGGATACTACATCAAAACTCCCAATAATACATTATATACCTCAACCACAAACCATGACTACAACCTCAACTCAGACCACTCACCAGTCACCCCACAAGTACCACCAAACACACTACTAGCTCGCCCCACTCAACCAAAAGCAAATAAACCACCAAGGATTCTAAACCCCATCCCACAAGATAACATTGAAAAATTCAAAACATTATTTTACGAAGAAAACTCACTTCAAATAAATGAACTCACTACAATATTGATGAATGAACAATTAACAGACAACCAATGGCAAACATCTTGCACAAAATTAGACCACTTAATACAACAAATATCACAGAAAATTCAAGAAACCTGTAGTGCTCCACCTCTACCCTCACTAACACACCGCACAGCTCAACAAGGAGGTTTTTTGCCAAGAAAACTCCAGAGAAAATGGAAAAAACACCTATCTACCTACCACTTAATCACAAAAGCAATATACATAACAAAAACCACACCAGACTGGCAAAACCACCCAATAATAGATGAATTGAAAAACCACAACCACACTATCATACCACGACCTCCTAACCCAGAATTAAATCCACAAGAATGGATTAAAACTTTAGCAGAACTAGCTAAAAACGCAAACAAACAAGCACGTAAAATTACCACAAAATACACACAAGAATGTGTTAAAAAAGCTATCACAAAATACAGACAACTATACGAAAAAAGCCCCAAGAAAATAAATAAAAAAGTCTTCAAAAACCACGAAACACCACCGTTAGATTGCATTTTGGATAGAAACAACAACATTTTAACTAGCCCAGACGACATAGCAAATGAAATTTATATCCAACAATCAATTAGTAATAGACCCACAGTCCCAACATGTTACTACCAACCAGAGCACCGATCTAATTGCACATGTGGAGTTAAACAATACCCATGGCACGACCTAGATGGATTTATAATAGATAAAAGAGGAGACCCTCAAACACCACTATATAAGTACTTCGACAAGGAAACATACGACCTATGTTTAAAACACCTATCCAACAACAAAACACCAAGTCCAGATAAAATTCCAAACTCAATATTAAAAAATATGCTTGATAGCTTTCACAAACTACTATTCTTATTTTTCACCCATTGCTATAAACAAAAGAAAATCCCAACATCTTGGAAAACAAGTTTAACCATACTTTTGTACAAAAAAGGTGACCCATCACTATTACCAAACCACAGACCTATAGCACTTGCAAACACAATTTACAAACTATTTACTAGCACATTAACACTAATATTATCAGCATATGGTGAAAGATTTCAAATACTCCACGATAGTCAAGAAGGATTTAGAGCAGAAAGAAGCACATCTAGACAGCTACAACTACTCATAGCAGCCCTGGAAGACGCCACATTTACAAACCAAAACATATACCTTCTATACATAGATTTCAAAAATGCTTTCGGCTCCCTTGATCAAGCTAGACTATTAGCTATAATGAAAGACCTTGGATATCCAACAGATGCAGTAACACTAATTGGAAATATCTACTCACACTCTACCACTATATTTACCGGTGAACACTTCGGCAAAACAAAACCAATACCCATTCAAAGAGGCACCATCCAAGGAGATACACTAAGCCCATATCTATTCTTGATATTCCTTGAACCACTACTCGGATGGTTACAAAGAGGAAATAACGGGTACATATTTGGCACATCGAAATTTACAATTAGCTGTGCAGCATACGCAGACGACTTAGCAGCTATAACAAATAATCTCCAATCACTACAAACGCAATTAAACAAACTAGATAAATTATGTGAATGGGCTGGAATGGATTTAGGCGTACAAAAATGTGCCATCACTGGATGTCCCAATACATCCAAACTAAATCCTAAAAAATTTAAAATCCAAATACAAAACCACAACATATCTTATAGAAATCAACCAATACCAGTCCTACACCAAAACAAACCATATGTATACTTAGGCATTCAACTAGTACCCTCACTAAAATGGAAACTCCAAACGCACATCACCACAAACAAAATAATAGACCAATGTAAACAACTAGCCAAATGCCCTGCTACAATTAAACAAAAAATCAACATGGTTGACACCGTCATTAGAGCAGGCATTGCATACAGTTTCTATGCAGTCCCATACTCATTACCGACCATAAAAAAACTAGATAATTTTTTTTTATAGGAATCCAAAAAACAATATGTGGTCTACCAAAATGCACAGCAAACGTAATAACCCAATTACCTCACGAACTCTTTGGTCTTGAAGCCTTCTCACTAAAAAACGCATACCTACGATGCATTGGTGAACAACTTCGAAACGCCCTTAACGACCAAGGGAGACTAGGTATAATATACAAAGGACTTATACACCACATATTTGCCAAATATGGAGGCGTGGAAGAAATCCCAAGAATCACAAAATATGATTGCATAAATTCACCAACCATACGTACACTATTTCTACTAAAAAATGCCAGAGAAATACACCTCAAAAGTACACATATAAATTTCCAGCTACATGTGACAGAATTGGAACGAGAATGGCGAGCACAAGCGACAATTGAACTTCCACATCTCAACCCCGAACTATCACTCAAACTTTTACACAAATTATTAATCCATAACATATATGAAATAAAAGACATCACCCTTCCCAACGGAACAACCCTTATGACGCCAGAAAACTTCAAAACATACTACAAAACACCAACCAAACTAGAAAGAAGTGCACTTCAAATAGCTCAAAAATTGTTTTGCTATCCAAATTGCACACCAAATTGCCCGAACCCATGTGCACGACACCCTCCCACCCGAATGCTAAAACCTAGATACATCACACACAATCAAAATTTACTACCTAGAGCACCAGATAACCCACCTCAACCCCTAGCCCCACATCAAAACCTGCACCCACACCCACCCCCCAATGTCAAAAACAACCCACTAAGATTTCCCATCAACATAATACTAGACCATAAAACAAAATCCACAAAAGATAAATACAAAATAACAAAAAAATATAACACATACCTATGTCAATGGACTCTCCAAAACAACATCACATACAACAAATGGTTGCCACAAAGAGAAATCTTCCCCTTCAACCACCCAACTATCATAACACATAACATTAAACTACTAACAGAATACTACACAAAATTACAACACAACCACTACCAAAAAATTATTAACACACACTTCACTCTTGAACAAAGCAGAGATGCAAGATTCATCCCACCATCCACATCCACCCCGCTCACACAAATACACATACAAGAATGCAACCCGGGAAAAGACATTATTTCCAATTACGATACCATACAAATAAATAATGAACAAACCCACCTATACGAAAATACCGGTAGACATCTTATCACTATACCAACCACGAGACTAAAATGGTTATGGCAACAATATAATAAAGCAATCTATAGCTCACACGGCCTAGTACCGCAAACACAATCATTTGAAAAAGAAGTAATATGGCTCTATCAAAGATACAACCATAAAATCCCCAGAAAAGACCCACTAAAAGCAGCACAACACACCCTACCAACAAGCATTCTTGACTCCATTACTACCTCCTTTAATATCTCCCATTCTTACTTCTCATCACCAATAACATGCTCCACACAAATTTCAGAATTCTACTCTCCATTTGCAAGAGATAAAGTCTTTGGATCACTCGGTACCGCCTTTCAATACAAATGGAAAGGCATAGGTTACGCCCACCCACATAATGAAGAAACAACCCAACAAGCAATTCACTGGGCACGACTGGCAGCCAAAACCGACCCAAATACCATCACTATACTAGTAATACCAGATACAAACTGGTACCAAAAATTTTCCCCACACACAGGGCCCTTCCCAGACACCCATATAATTGCCCACTTCGCTGCAGATTCCATCACATATGAAGAACCAACAATCCCACAAGAACTCCATAAACCAAAGACAGAACCCCTTGCAATCCGCGTCCTATGCATTCATCACCAAAATCACAACATTGGTACACCATACCAATTAAATACAATTAAAGCAGCAATTGAAAACCTACAAATCCCACAATACCACATACAAATTGCTCCAAGTACCCCCCACAACACACCGGTCAATAAAAATAAAAAATGGAACAAACTCATATACCCACCTTCCACCAACCCAACCACTTTAAATACGCCACCTCTACCAAACTTTGTGACAAACACCACACCTAAATTCCAACCACAACATAGCTACTATACCGATGGATCCTTCTTTCCTCCTGAACAAGCTCCCGACGGACACTGGAAAAAAGAAAAAGCCGGGTATGGGATATATAACCCTACAAAAGCAGACATGCAAATTTCAGCAAGATTACCAGGCCTACAAACATGTTTTCGAGCAGAACTAATGGCTATCCATAGAACACTTAGACTGATCACTACTAAATATCCAGACGAACCGGCACATATATTTACAGACCGCCTCAACTGCCTATACAATCTAAACACACACATCAAACATCCAACCACACACAACAATCACGCGGATAAAACCATACTAACAAGCATGGTAGAAATGTTAAAAACTCGTACTCAACCCACCACATTTCACAAAGTCAAAGCACATATAAACATTAAAGGCAACGAACAAGCGGATAATCTTGCAAAAATGGGAGCCAGAAAAGAATACTTCAGAGCCACAAGTTCATATGAATTTGCACATACTACACCATTTTATTTTCAAAAAGATATATGGCCAGGACCTATAAAACGGCCAGATAAAGGCCCCGTTAGATGCCTCCAAACATACCTAACCAAATATGACCAAGAAAATAACCTTGAAGAAATGGCAATCGAATTTCCAAACATTAGCAAATGGACCATGAACCCAAACATCGATAACGAACTATCCAACACATTTTGGTCCAATCCTACAATCACCGACTCACAAAAAACAATCATATTAAAACTTCGTACCGGATAATACATGGGAAATGCTAGAAAACAACTATTTTTTGGTAGAGAAAGATTCCCCTCAATAACATGTTCTATCTGCAACTCTGCAGACGCAGACACATGGCTACATGCACTTCTAAAATGTAGTCATCACCATATTCACGCCATTAGAGTCAAAAGACACAACAAAGCAGTTTGGGAACTAAGGAAACTAATCCTCTCATCACAAAAATCTAGATGTTACACCCTCATGAACGCAGGAACATTCAACAACAACCCCCAAGAAAACACAGTACCCCCATGGCTACTACCATGCACATGTGAACAACAAAGATGCCATTGCAACGCTAGATTTAAACCAGACATCCTCTATGTAAAAGGACTCCCATACAAAAATGACCCACCATCATATCCATCAGACAACCTCACAATTCAATTTATTGAATTTACATACTGTAATGACAGATTCCCACAACAAACAATAGATATCAAAAATAAAAAATACCAACCACTTCTTAACAACATTATTAATTTAGGATGGAAAGTCGACCCACTCATAGTCATCACGGCAGGTGCTAGAGGCACAACACATATCCCCTCAATGAAACTCCTCGAAACAAAACTTAAACTACCAGAAACTGCCATTAAACACACATTCAAAGAAATAAACACCATTGCTATACATCATGCCGGATCAATTATCCTACACAAAAGAAAAATAGAAAATAACCAACCACTACCAATAGATTACTAAATAAAACAAAACTACCAAACAAAAGGAGGGTAATGGTGAAGACCACTACTTATTTCCTTGGTATTTTTGTTTGTTTAGCTCAGAGTACACACTTGTCTCAGGTAGATGGGACGGGGCCGGTTGGTCGGTACAAACTTTCTTGCCTATGAATAATTCACTAGCAGCACCAAGTCATGTATATCACAATAAACGCTCAGACGGACTCCACGGAAATCGAACTCGGACCGTATAATTGTAACATAAACGCCCTTCTCCAACCAACCTTGGAACCATGACTTGGCGACCTCCAGCGAAACAAACACCAAATTATACCCGTGAAAGTTATAATCTAACGTATTTTACTAGTGTTACTAGTATTTATCTCTGGTCACTAAAGTGTCTATTCTCGTAAGAGGTGAGTAGTCTTGTACCAATGGCCCTTTGTCCAGTGGGCATTGGCTCATTGTCAAGACGAACAGACACTTTATTCACGCCGGCCTCGAAAAAGGTCCGGTGTTCATATCTATCTATCAAGAGGCATTTTTAAAGGGCCTTGAACAATTTTTATCTTGTTATTGCGTGTGTAGACTTTGGGAGGGCATAGGATGCGGATGCTCTCATATCAAATTTAACAAAGAATGATTTAATGTACTTCCGATATTTCATTTACGATTCAAAAAAAATAAAAAATTGTAGTCATGTAGTAAAATAAAATAAATCAGATCATGTTTCAACCACAAAGATTTCACGCATAAATTTCAAAATATTAAAAAAATCATGAAATTACCAAAATTTGTTTTACGCTACCTATAGAATTTAGGGGGTTCCAGTTCATTTACAAATTTAGAGACCCAGGGAGTGCACTCTTCAAGTACTGTAATTATACACGTGCGTGCACAGCAAGGGTATTATTTAGAATAAGCATGTATAGAATGTATGTATGAGAGACATATTTCAATCAAGTGGAAAATAGATATATATGGGGCTTGGAGTTAAATTCCTCATTTTTAACCCCTGTGTACATATGGAAATGTATTTTGAGGCTGTGAGATTTGAACATATTTTGTTTGATTTTAACCCCAAAAATATGTATACAGTGGTGTTTTAATAAGGGGATGCACGCACGTGATTCCTGGCTTTATTGAATAGTGCACTCCCTGACTTCAGAGAAAGTGACTTCCGAACCAAACAAATTTCCAATTTCCATATTCCATGTGTTCACATTTCTATTTTCCTTGCTCGTTTTGTGACTATTCTTTTGCTAAAGAGTAACCAGAACTACTAACACAGTAAATGAGAGCACGTGAATGTCTCGGTAGGTAATGATAACCACACAACAGTAGAGACTTTACCAGAGGTTATTATTTCGACCGAGAAATTTGCACCAGCTTTTGTAATTTTTGAATAATTTGTTCAAGACTGCATTCAGAGCTCGATCATCAAGCTGTGAAACAAAAGACTGCAAATCAATTTAGATTCAGACAAGGTATGACAAGGATTGCAATGAAGATGAATTGCTGTTTTACATTGAAGCTTCCGATTGTGAAATACATCAAGGAAGATGACCATTTCGGTAACATCACCTCTTCAAATAACAACAAACCTTATACATTGGCTCAGGGCGTGGCAACAAACGAATGTGCACATTTGCAAGCATTAACCCCTAAAGGACCAAGAAGTCCAAATTGTGCCTTAAGCTTTTTTTTAGCAGTTTTGAGTAGACTTTATGTGGACTTCTTTTTGTCCAAATTTATATGTTTTTTGACCAACACATGCAATGTTCTTCACTAATTCTAGTGATATAAAATTTGGTCCTATCTAAATTATATTTTTCATAGTATGATTGATTGAATTTGTCATTTTGAAACCATGAGTCCTTGGTCCTTTAGGGGTTAATATCAAATGTTCACGTTGATTTGCCACGTTATCTTTCTGCACTCAAAAAGACAAATCATTTAAGGAGCCGTCAGTATTATAGAAGTAATAAATGAAAGTTTTGGAGACCTTTTGCTGCCCATCAGTCATGGCTTGGAAAGGAAATGCTACTACTGACAATCATGGAGTATAATACGTAACTACCTGCTAGAGAAAGAAAGCAAAGGGATTGTACTGAGGGAATATTACTACTACATAGACGACTAAAAGAGAACCTCTATGAATAACGATACTCAAAATTCCTAATATTGTGAAGTACTTTAAATTCGTAGGCCCAGAAAGGGAGGCTAGAAATTGGAAAGTGGCTTAGATAGATCTGATTAAATTGCAGTGAAGTCAGCAATTGCATGGACTCGAGCACTATCGCACCACATTTCAGCATAAGTGCATGCCATTACGAACAAGAAACCTTCAACATTGGTTCAGAGGTAACGCCCAACGGCAAAAACAAACAATGACTTTATTATTCCAATGGATTCACAAAAGTTAAGACTCGTATTCATAACTTCAAAGAAAGAGAATCTGGCTCATTAAACCTGAAGAGTCTTAGATTGTTACTTGAAACAAAACAGACGATGCTCTGAATCCATATCTACTGCACAAAAGAGAAGAAGAAAAACCAACCTGGGTAAAACTTGAATCATTCGTACCTCGTCAAGTTGCATGATAGCCTGTGAGGAACCTGCAGCATCCAGAGGAACAACATTGTAGGGAACATATGTTTCCTTTTTCTGATCAACATCTGCCGCTGCTGCAATAATCTGCGAAGAGATCAAACTTCAAAGATAACCATGACATAATGAAAATGTAGGCAAAAATTTCAACTACGTTCAGGTATTCATGAGCTAAACACAGAATCTCAAACATTTAAATAAACGCTTCCAAACCGGTTGAATACAGATAGAAATTCTGTTCTGAACCATAAAGCCTCCTATTTAATCCAAAACTCAGGAATCAACTGACCTCAGGTGGAGGTTCATCAGCCTTAGATCTCGATTTACAGCCTTCAAGACCTCAAAAAGCACAGCTGCTGTTTGATACGCTCTTGCTAATTGTGCCCTGCAGGAAGCCAAAGATAACATTCGTTAACTTAAAAAGACTTCAGGAAAAGCAGTTGTTAATATATATCAAAGTGACAACATTCTCCACTGGTAATTGACTCAATTTTTTAATATTCTGTCAATTTCTTCATTCCAAGTAGCAGATTTGCCAGTTTCAGAGTTCAAGAAGAGAAATGTGTTTCTAAACCAAAAACCAGATCGAATTAAAACTGGAGAAAACCAAACAGTCTCTGTCACTATAACATTGTAGAAACCATCCAGTTGCAAAAGAAGATCCACATCTAATTGATGTCAAAACGCAATAACCAGAATGTGGTAATGTCGTGAGGGTACCAACGAAAGTTTCTCCTGGCAGTATCTGGGTAATTGAATGTTAAATGATAAACCAATAGCAGGAAGCCGTGACCCCAGACCTATAATAGGGTCAGGTTTTTTCATTGCTAGTCCCTACTCCCTACCAAAACAAATACAGGAATTTTGGAGCTGCTAAAGGAGTCAATAACATGGCAGAAAAGAAAATTCATTAAGACATACCCTCTCCAATCTCTGCAGCAGAGCTGTTTTGAATTGTCGAACAACACGGCCACTGGAAGTAGAATCGATACGGTGAGCTTTCTCGAATGCATGGTAACGGCCTACAATTAGCCACGAATTAAGAGAAAGTGTTGTGCGATTCCAGTAGATTGATGATTTACAACCATACCTGCCATAACGTTGAAAAACAGACTGCGGGGAAAAAAGCCCTTATCTTATACTCCCTCTATTGTCATGTTTGAAAGTCATGTTTGTAAGTGCTTTTTTAAGTAGGTCATATTGTAAGAAACGTGATTAAAAAAGGTTCCAAATTATGTCACTAGAATGATTGAAGAACATTGCATGTGTTCATTGCAACCTAAATAAAATTAGCCACAAGGAAGTATTTTTTTGACCTAATTAAAAAAACACTTTCAAACATGACTTTCAAACATGACAATAACTTTGGGACGGAGGGAGTACCTCAGAAGCAGGCATCCGAAATCAAGCCGACCCATGCAATTGCTCAATCACATGTCTGGCACACAGCTCCTGCAGCTTGTGTAGCTTCTTCGTATTTGGATAAACGCAATCATCTTACTAAAAGAAAATCAATAAGCTTCCGTCATAGACAATATCTTCGAATACCCCAAAAATTCCTCCGATAGCCAAGCTCCAAACCGTCACGTTCAGATTTCTAGCGAAGAGGCAACCTTGTTGATTAAACATTGTTGATTTTGACAATTTATTTTCGACAGTGTTTTCAAGAGTAAAAAGTGTTGAACTCTATCAAGATTGTAGTCTTGAAAAATTTTAATGGCGAAATAAAACAGTGTGAAGAGTGTAAAAAAAAAATGTTGAAAAAAGTGCCAGGAAGACTGTACAAAAACCTGGGTCAAAGAATGCTCTTCCTCCTGCACAACATTCAGTAGCCTTCAAAGAGACTGCCTTTTAAGTTTCATCCACCTTTATATACAAAGTGACCAGTGATTTCTAATTGAAAGAACTATTGAATCAAATAAACAATGACGAAACACTATTGAGTGAGAATCAATCAAATAAACAATGAAAAAACACTGTTGAATTGTGCTTTCAATGACGAAACACTATTGAGTTGAGAATCAATCAAATAAACAATGAAAAAACATTGTTGAATTGTGCTTTCGATTACTGTGCACCATGGTTGCTTGCTCTTGCTTAATGCCACGTGCCCCCATAGCTACTAATGGGATGTGGAATATCCCACATCATTTCGTTGGAAGGATGAAATGATGTGGGATACTCCACATCATTCCATGCAAGGGAGGGCAGCAGGCTCAAAGACTACTGAATGTTATGTGAGAGAGGCAATGTACCAAAGAATATACCAGTCCAACAATTCTATTGCATAACGAATCTCGTATTACGATAATGAACAATACACAAATATTGTTTTGAGAAGGAACACATGACAAGTCATTTCCATGAACAATCCATGCTTGCCACTGGAGAAATCATGTGATCTTGTTCCAACCAAGAAATCCACCTAAGTAATATAATTTCGACTAGAATTGATCACTAACAACCAGCTCCAACCAAGCTGGCCAGGTGGGAACATGATTTCCACTACTATTACACTGCTTAATATGAACTGAATCTCTCAAAGCGGTGAATCTGAGGATCCTTTCCACACAAATCTCCACCAACGGCCTGGATTGAGTTTCAATTTACTCATCACACTGTGGGTAAAACTTCGCGGCTCTGGAGCGGCTGCACCTGGCGTCGCCGGCACCACATCAGCTGCAGGGCGTTTTCTTCCTCTCGGTATTCCTTTGAATGTAAACCCAACCTCTTGCGCTTTAACCACCTCAACAACTCCGAATTCAAAGATATCATCACTTGAAATGATAACATAAGACATAGCTCCATCTTCTATGGAAACCTTGTACTCTCGATATGTGGCATTTGGTTCAACCCGTATCTCATAACTCTTTCCGGGCTTTAATCTTGTTAAGTCCCTGAATATACCTGCATTTCCCTCCTTCATAGATATCTCATATTCAGTTAAGTTGATTATTTCTGTTTTAAGACGCATTGTATACGATGTGCTCCAACCTGGAAATAAAACAAACACGCATGTGGTAATCAGAAGTCAGCCATATCCCACTAGGACCCGAGCAAAGTATCACATCAGTCAAGTGCAATTATGTGGGTTACACTAATTTACATCTTCCTATCCAGGATTGAATCATACATGTCATTATACTAACCCATTTCATTTTAAATAGATAAAAAATTATGCTTTTAACTCAAATGATTTTGATTATTGTCTCTGCCCAACCAAGGGAAAGACTACGGAAACACTTTGTTTTTCAAGGAGTTACATGGCTGAACAGTACAAACAATGTGTAAAAGTAAATACGAAGGCAGAGACTATGCCACAGCCCCTTGTTAGAATTGCCTAGAACCACAAAAAAGGGTCGGTACTAAAACACTAAATGGCAAGGGAGATAAAGCTAATTTTTCATAATGGGTGATGGATAACACGTCATAATTGTTTCTAAAATTTGCCACTAAAAGAAACGTAGCACCGGTGATTCCATGAGCAACAATAAGGAGCATGAAACTGTTACCGTACCAGAATTTGCACCTCAGTAGTATTTGCCACACATGATCAGATGGATTAACCAAGCAAAGAGAGCAGATGCGATGGTCAATGCCGCAAGCACAATAACTCTGATTCTGTGATCCCTCGCCAAGGCTGCAACAAAATTAGCCCTCAGAATTGCAACAGGTTTTTTAGCCCTATCTTCAATTGTATTGAAGTCGAATTTTAGACCGTGTGTCGCACATTCAGAGATGAAGGATTCCCGAACCTGAAGAAAACCAACATGGCACGATGAGACATAAAAGGATACACTGCCAAGGCGGCATAAAAATTCATTGACAACATCATACAAAGTGACCACATTGTAACCCACCTCTATTGGTTTCCAATATAATTCAATCTCTAGTACTATGGGGAGCTACAAGCACTGCAAGAAGGAAAAAACTTGGTACTTCTTTTTACAAACTATACTCTGACAATTATAAGCCCTTGATTCCGAGTCCAGAAGAAACTCCACTCTCATTAGTGTCATATTATGTGTAAGATCAAATTAGTACATGAGCTCTTTTTGTCAAATTGTAGTGCAAAACCACCATCATGATTTCTTTGGTAAATCATGGCCAACATGAAATTCAAAGCAAATAAAGGGTGTTCATAAAAAGGTACACTTATTCATAATGACCTCTTGTGGTGGTGATAGGGCTAAAAATAGTGTATAATACACTAAACAAAGACGGTATAACCATAAGGTTATGTCCCAATCTTTGTCACATTTGTTGTAAAAGATTTAAAGTTAGATTTTTATTACTGAAGCAATATAAACGTGCAAATAATATATACCATCAGACAATATATGTTGTCTTAGGATAGTACATTGCTTACAAAATTAAATTCTTAGCTTAAATAGCAGTGTGAAGAAGATATGTTTTAAACCCTCCTAAAGTAGGCCATGTGAAAAGGGTATTCAATAAGAATTGTCATCAAGGAGGAGAGTAAATAGTCAGGTAGTCTTTGCCCAAAAGGACAGAGCCAGTAAAATGAAGTGTGTAGTAAGTACCTTCGAAATCAGTCTGTCCTTGTATTGAGCTTCTTGAAGTTCCCGCACCTTTGAAAACTTATCATAAACTCCCACTATGGTGGCTACAGAGACAAGTAGCGACAAAATGATAGGAATGATGGAGAAGCTACAACCTCGCTGTCCTGCCAGTCCGGTAACACCTTGGAACCACACCCCTTGAAAAACGTTGTCAAATCCGATCAGGTGATATATTTCGTTTTTCCTGTCCTTGATTTCGGTTTTCTTGCGATCTTCACGTATCAAAGCTTTTTCAGCGTCTTCGCACCATACCCGATAAGCAAATCGTTTCTTCTCTAGATCCAATAGAACGGCACGAATCGCAGCTTTGTTTCTCTCACAGTCAAGATCCCAACGGTTGTTAATGTAATCACGAGCAGACATCTTCTGCTGTTAACTTACATGGGGTTGATACTGACCTGCATTTAGAGCACGTCACGATACATTAATATCAATTGCGGCGACAGTTCTGAGTGAGCCTTGCTTCTAATCTGATGACATCTGTAAAAAGACCCGTCACTATGGTCGAGAGGCCGTCGATTTCTTTTCATAAAAAATGAAACTATATTTTATTGGCTATTTTCAGTAGATTTCTTTGGACTCTCAACAAAGTTTGGACTCTCAATCCCACGGGCTCTCAACGTGGACGGCCATATAGTGTGAAGCAGCCTTAAAGACTAAAGACTCCATATATCGATCTCATTTGATCTACTACATGGATATATGGGAAATGAGCACTCATTGAGCACTTTTATAATACTAAAGTAACCCAATTAATTATTTCTAACGGTCTTTTATAGGCTCAAATATTTTTCTGTTACAAGCACACAATGAATCAATTGGGAACTTGGACAAGAATCAAATGATCTTCGTACCACCTCTGCATTGCTCCTGCTTCTTGCCTCTTTACTCCGTTTCCGCTCCATCTTTTATTCCCGTGCCTTGAAGACTCCCTGGTGTTGTTTCTTAAATTTTGCGTTTATAGTAGACATGCAAATAATCGTGCACAGACTTTGGCCCAATATCGTTTACTTTTTGGATAATTTTATTTGCATTGAAGTGCACGGTTATTAGTATGTCTACAATACCACATTGACCCATCGGGTCACAAAGTTGATGCCAAATTTGGGCGTGTACCAAATAAAAATATCTAAAAATAAACGAATCTTGATTTCGGACCTACAGTATATTGCAAAACAGTGTACAGGCTGTGTTCTTTTCATGCAGAAAATGCCATACACACCCACCATTGATTGATGCTCCTAAGATTCTCTCGGACCAAGAACCGCTCTTTATTGATATCTTAGCTGATCAAGTGTCCGAAGTCCTGAATTGCTTTAAGTGAGTAGTTCTCCCTTTGTCCATAAATAATTGTCCTAGTTTTTGGCATTTTATTTTGCCAACAAACAACCAACCAACACTCAATGCCATTCTGCTTTGCCCTAAGTCTTTCGCACTCTCCGAGATTGAGTTCCTTTTCAGTACACGACTTTTTTTCTTTTTACCCTTTCTCTGTCTTCACATTGCGTGTGAATTGCAGGCTGGATGAAGTGATAGGCATGGGAATCACAACTGGAGCGTACGTCCTTGTGATACGGTTCTTCTCAATCAATGCTTTTCAACACTTTTTTTCCTCGTTGATGTTTCCAGCAATGACTTACTTGGAAGGATTTGGTCGTGTGTTGCAGTGCAAGTATACAGACTGTGCTTTAGGGTTGATCCTCCTGTCACCTACTCACGTCTTGCGTAAAGCATATGATCATGGACTTAGTCAATTCCTTATAATCTTATATGATTTGAATTGTAATAAGTTTTAACTAGTAAATCACATACTCATGCATGTTTCAAACAAAGAGGATGGATGCATTCTCAATCAAACTACCCAAGGGTGCCCAAATCTAACAACTCATGATGGGTGTTCAGGAATTCATATCTTCAATTTATGTCGACTCTCAATGGGTGTTCAGGAAATTATATCTTCAATTTATGTAGATATAAGAAAAATCAAAGGACATCTTGAGTGCTTAGTAAACACATTTTAGTTCTTACTTACAACTGGTTACGACCATATTTTAATCGTTTTGGAGTACCAATAATTTCTCAAACATTCTCAAAATTTAGTATATGGTAGAATGACATATATTATATGTAGTTATTAAATTATATCGCATTATCAATTCAAATGATAAAAATTTTGCTTGGTAATTCATAAAATAATCACAGGTTATAGTTTTCATGAGTCATGTTACTGTGAATGTACCAGGATTAGAAACTTTCTACGCGCACTTGTTTGCATAACTATCTTCATAGTACTTTTTGCATTTGTGGTGCATCGATTTTCTTAAAGACTTTGTCCACGGCAATGGTTTGATCATTGTACTCTTGAATTGTTCAGACGATAGAAAAAAGTCTTTATAAGTAATGATATAAATATTGGAAATCACAAAAATTACGTGGTATTACAAATGGCATTTTGCATGGTATAATAGAGCAATGGGAGTCAACACCCTTTTGCAATGGGACCATAGTCTAGTTATAATTACAAATTAAGTTTACGTGGCATTGACACAATAGTCCCAAAATTCATGGAATACAAAAAGGCATTTCTTCATAACTTCATTAATTAGAAAAATGAATCTAAGTGAAGATTATTTTCCAATCCAATTTTCAAAAGAGTGCTCCATTGCACTACCGGTACTCTATTACATATGCTACGTGGTTCGCAACAATCATTTCCTATATATATATATATATATATATATATATATATATATATATATATATATATATATATATATATATATCAATCAAATTCAAAAAAATAATTCTTTTAAAGGTAGAAATGTGTGTTGAGATTGCTTTGAGGCATGCCTCAAAGCAACCTCGTCACGATTCTTTACTTTTACTAAGTTTGGTCTGACTTACTTGATAAACTATTTTGTAGCAATGAAACAAAATTGCTAATTTGATCAATTAAAGTAATAAATTACATATTTTGCTTCATTTTGGTGTACACTATAATTATGTCCAAAAAGAAATTTCTCCAAAAATCGAATATAAAGTTGTGGATATGGTGCTCAAAAAGAAAGAAAAAATCCTCGTATTTAAGGGCTAACCAAGATACCCAAATAGAGTCTCATATTGTTTTTTGGCAGTTTTGAGTGACTCCTTTAAGAACTTCTTTTTATCAAATTCATTTCAACACAAGCAATGTTCTTCACCAATTCCAGTGATGTAATAACTTAGTCTAATTTGAATCATATTTTCCACAATACAGTCAATTGAATTTGTCATTTAGAAACCCTGAACCCTTGGTCCATTTGTACTACCACCGGACTCTTCTAGTCTCCCTTTTGTAATCTTGCCAAAAGCTCATAACTCATAATTCAATTTAAATATCTAATGAAAACACCAACTACAACAAACTTAAAGCACTTGATTTTTTAAGTTTTTGACCAAAAACCATCCAAAAAAAAATGAACGTTGGTCTTGTAGGGGTTAAAACATGTCAAAAATTCGGACAATTATTTACGAGACGAAAGGAGTACTACATACGCAACCAACACTCAATGCCATTCTGCTTTGCCCTAAGCTTTTTGCCCTCTCCGAGATTGCAAACCATTTTTTAGTACATGGTCTCTTGATTTTTTTCCTTTTCTCTCTTTTGACATTTCATGTGGCCATTGCAGGCTGGATAAGGTTATAGGCATGGGGATCACAGCTGGAGAAGATAGAAGCACCAGAAACTGTTAGAGCATGGCCACCCATATGCCCTCGGAGAGTCTCTCACACTCCAGAAGTAGATGAAAAGTTTGAAGGGCCCTTTCAAAATACTTCTTGACTCTGGATTCTAGCGTGTTAGAAATTGCCTTCAAATCACTATTTAGTTGACTATATTCTCCCATTCTACTTGTGATTGGTCCATTGACTATTTGATGCGCACTTTTGATACGTGAAGGGCGTGCAAGGGTGGGGGAGTCTGAGTGCAAGGGCCCTTCAAATATAAATGAATAATTTGAGAGGGTTAGTCCTAGCGTGCATGGGTGGGAATGCTCTTAGTACCAACTGTGGTCACCTGTAAAAGCACATGTTTTCATTTCAAAAGTACCCAATCTAGGTATCGCAAGCATTAATTATGAATACCAAGTTAGCAATCTAATTGGACTAGAAATGAAAAACAATCATTGGTACACCTACTAACATCGATAGTGGTCTATGCATATTAAGTTTGAAAATTTATTAAAAAAATCATACATTGTGAAACAATTAATTAAAAATTGAGCTTGGTTAATAAACCCAAAGTTTTATGTACTGCAATTTTTTACCATTGAAAACCATTGCTTCCTGTAGGTTGAAATGCTTAAACAGGCGGCAACTTACATCATGCTTATACCCCTTACATCATGGTTTCTTCCACTAGTAGAAGAGGTAGCATACTGGCATTGTCGAGGGAGTTGCCCAAGTATATGGAGTTTAGTTCCACGCATGAATAGTGATTTAGAGAACACAATATAATAAAATAAAACGAGAAAATAAACTTCCAAGCATTAGAAATACAACATAGTACATATGCTATACTTGTATATGTTTATTGTATTTTGAGGTATTTGCACAGAATGCCACACACACCCAAACAATGGATCACTTACGGAGTCTTTAAAGCATGGCCACCCATGCCCTCAGAGTGTCTCTGACCTCGAGAAGTAGATGAAAAGTTCAAGGGCCCTTTCAAAATGCCTCTTGACTCTGGATTCTAGGGTGTTAGAAATTGGGCCTTCAAATCACTATTGAATTGACTATTCGATGATTATTCCTCTCATTCTACTTGTGATTGGTTCATTGACTATTTGATGCGCACTTTTGATATATGAAGGGCGTGCAAGGGTGGGGGAGTGTGGGTGCAAGGGCCCATCACATGAAAATGAATAATTTGAGAGGGTTAGTCCTAGCGTGCATGGGTGGGAATGCTCGTAGAGCATCTCCACCCCTACTCCAAATGGAGGGCCGTGATTGCCTGTGGCGGGCCCAGGCATTTTTTGGTCCCCCACCGCGACTCAGAGGAGCGGCCTGGAGGTCGCGGCCTCGCCAAATTTCGGACTTGTCTCGCCATCCTCCCGAGTACGTCGATAGCTTCTGGAGCCCCCTGGATCGGGACTTGTGACAAAGATTGCGCTATTTTGGCCGTCTACAGTCACGTTGGGGTTCGACCGTGAGCATTAACAGCTGGACGCCCCCTGGATCGCCGGTCGTAGTCGCTCCCGAACCCAAATTCAGCCCTGGACTTCGTACTTGCAGCAAACCCGGCTGCAGATTCCCTCATTTTTAGACATGGCAGGTGGCGGGGACTCAAAACTGCGTGGCCCGGTGCGGGTCCATTTTTTTCCCGAGCCACTATTCATATTTGGGGCCCTCCAGATGTGGAATTTGGACTTAAAAATTTGGAGTAGGGGTGGAGATGCTCTTAGTCATTAGATGACTAAGGTAGACGACCTGTTTCCGATCAGGCCCCCTATCACGCAGTATAGGGCGACCTATTTCCGTGAATAGGCCTACATTATTTTTGAATTCATTTGTAAACGGTGACAAAAACATGTTTCTTCTTAATATGGAATGGTAGGCGTCAAGAATGGAAACTTGTGACCGAGTTAGTATGATATCATGTGTTCTCGAAATCTAGTTTTATAGTTCTTGGAAATAGGTCAGCCTATATTGCGAGAACGGGTTGGAGAGAATCTTCATTTTGAAAATTTGTAGTAAATTGAATATTGCCCCAAAATTTGTTCAAAAATATGTGACCTTCTTCAAATCTATTTCCCTACACTGCAAAATTATTTGCCTATTCGTTACTCCACCGGAAATATGCAGAATTGCTTAACGTGATCGGAAACAGGTCGTCTACTTTATGCAATCCCCATAACCTTGATCTATTTACTTGGAGTTCCGGAGGACGAATTTGGGGCCGTAGGCTCCAAAATTGCAGACAGGACTGCTAAAGAAAAGTGAGACCCTAGAGTGCCAAAAGTGGAAATGTCAGGAATTGGGGCCATGTGGGAACAGTGGTTGCATGAACTTAACGTGGGGGGATTTTAGAGGCGGGGGAATCATCGGTAAGAACTGAATTATTGACTGTCAAGTTGGAGAAAGGAAAGCACTGACAGCCAGAGCTGCCTGGTCTCTTGAGTCAACAGGAGTACGTCCTGACGGATGCCTTCACAACGTGTCCATACTTAGCGTGCGAGCGAGGCGGCACTCTCACTGCCATTCCCGCCCCGCCCCGCCTCACTGAAGTTAAGCCGCCGACTGGGAGAGTTGCTTGCCAATTGCTGCCCTTGCGACGGGACGGACGGAGCTGCGGCGTTTGTGTGTGTGCGCGGCACGCTGGTGCAGCTGGCCGGCGTCCAGTTGGTTGGTGAATCGGTTGAGCAAGCGCATGCAGACGATGAAGCAAGTTAGCTTGTAACCAGCTGGCCGGAACTGAACTGGCGGAGTACGTTACGTTGCTCATCGATCGGCCGGGAGCTTGCATGAGCCAGGTTCGTCTCGTGCATGCACTTCGATTGATCTCCTCCAGACCTCCTCTGCTCGATCTTCTTGCACTTGAGTTAATTCTGTGTCTCCTCGCCCTCCCGTCTAGCTAGCTTGAGGTTCAATGCGCTGAACTAATGCTGGAATATATTTGCTAGACTTCTAGAATTAATGGTGGGTCTTCAACCAAACCAAACGTCCATGTAATCAACCCCGTGGGACGACCCTGAACCCCTGCCAGTTTTTATTTCCATCCTGTCTGAGCACAATTCCTGTGTGGTTGTGTAACTTGTGATTATGACTTCAGGATTGCTAAATATTCTACCTGCCAGCCCTAGCTATACTAGCGTAAAACCAGCATATATAGCAGAACTCGAGGTAGTCGCCTCCATATATATGTCGGAACAGTGCAAGTTAATTTCAGACAGCCAAAGCCTCCAGGGCCCTGGGCCTGGAATTTCAGTTTGAATTATGACGTAAGTAGCTTACCGATCATAGTCTGCTGCAGGATCTGAATCTCCGGACGGTCCTGTTGAAATATGTCAGTGTTTGATCAATATATGCTCAAGTGGCAATTCAGAGTCTAGGGAACGAGTCATTCCTGAGAATTAAATATGCCGTAAGAATCAATATGATTGTCGTTTTTGAGGCATATCAGGGTCCTGGATAGATTTTTGGCAAGATGTAATTTCGAGTGTAGCCCACAGTATTTACTCTTGACTGATTTGATACTGTGCTCAGGTCCTATTGGAATATGGTTGACATCTGATATAACGTGCATGTTTGCTATTCAGGTTGGAAGACATCGTGTACAATGCGGCTTAAAACGAAAGTAATCAACTCCACTCAATATAAGGTAGCTCTCAAGGTGGGAAATTTTGGTGCATACAGGGATATATATTTATTAACTCCTGGACATTCTCAGTTGATAGAGACTGATCCAAATGCCGAAGAGACCGAGTACGTAGCTACCATACAAGATGGAAGTGGTGATCACGAGGTCATATTGACATTTTCTCATTGCATTGAAAACAAAGTTATTGAGGTGGTTCATACGGTAGGGATGAGGTATGAATCTAGATTAATCGGACGCGATTCACATTCTACTGTTCCAGTGCCGAGAGGTTTTAAGCGCCGTTGGTTTAGTGAGTGGAAACTCAATCCAGCCAGTTGGTGGAGATCTGTGTGGAACGGATCCAAAGATTCACCGTTGTGAGTTGTGAATATGTTGTCTCTTATAGGTTTAATAGGATTAGATTGGTAGGATGTTGTATCGGGATGCTCCCGTGTATTATCATGTGTAGAATGTAGCCATCGGGTACATTTGCCGAGGTGAGGTTCCTTATCCTACATGTGTCTTGGATTAGATGGCATGTTGTAACCCAGTATGGATGGAATTGGTCGTTAGTAATCTTTCTAGTCAATTTTATTCTACTTTGGTGGATATCTTGGCTGGAACAGGACATGATTTCTCTCTGTGTATTATGACTTGTTCGAGGAATTCCCCAGGGAGTGCACTCTTCAAGTACTATAATTATACACGTGCGTGCACAACGGTATTATTTTGAACAAGCATGTACAAAATATATGTATGAGAGACATATTTCAATCAAGCGGAAAGTAGATATACATGGGGCTTGAGTTTAATTCCTCATTTTTAGCCCATGTGTACATAAGGAAATGTATTTTGAGGCTATGAGATTTGTACATATATTGCTTAATTTTGGCCAAAAGAAAAATGTATACAGGAGGGTTTTAATTAGAGGGATGCACGTACGTGATTCTTGACTTTATTGAATAGTGCACTCCCTGAGAGGAATTCTTAGCAACTTAATGCCTACAACCATCCTCCAAATTTGGAGAATTGCATAGATGCATCATAATATGCAACTAAGAGGGATATTTTGAACTTCATGTACCAATGTGAATAAAAGCTCTACATTATGAATTGTAGATTCCATTCGTGTTTATTCTTGGCAGAGGAGAGTAGTTTTGTTTCAATGGCTCTTTGTCCAGTGGGCACTGGGGGTCATTAACATTACGAACAAACACTTTATTCACTCCGGCCTTGAATAAAGGCTGGAGTTTCTATTTATCTATCTAGATTCCATGCATATGGCTAGATCTATGATTACTATCACCGATATTTTAGAATTAAAATAGCCAATATTCTTTTGTAATTTGATTACAAATATGCTATTGATAATTTGTGAATGACATACTCTATGTGTGACATACTCTAGACAGTGATCTTTGGAGATTTTATGGTTCTTTAACCTCTAAATGACAGAAGGGTTGAGGGCAAAACTTAGATGTGTTATACAATATTTCTTTTGCTACTTTGATGAAGCTTAGTCTAAATGAAATAATGAGAAGCACGATGTTTAGTAATTATCCGTTGGGTCAAACTTTCAAAGAATGTTTTACATACTCATTTAATGAATTTAGAAGAATTTAGCATTTATTATTTACTAAACTTACAAATTGAGCTTTTAGAATATGAATTTTGAGATGATTGGTTTCAAGTAGACATTCTCTTTGAAAATTCAAAAGTCTAATAAGTCATTATTGCTTTAAAAAAATCATCAGAAGTTATTTTTAGAAGTTTGACAATAAGGATAATTGTGGAGATGAATCAGATGATGATTGCATTTTGTTTATTGAACCAATTTGTATTAACCCCTAAAGGTCTGAACGTGCCGTGGCGAATTTGTATTAACCCCTAAAGGTCTGAACGTGCCGTGGCGACCAGTAGAATACGGTGTATTTTGGTTGTATTTGGAATGGATCCACTCCTTCAATGGATTTGAGTTCAAAAAAGAAGTTAAAATTTAAATCAATGCTGTTCTAATGAGCTATTAAGATCCCAATTTAGAGTTTCATGTTGATAGCAAATCTCAATTATACGACAACGTATATACTATCCCCATGGGACTTTTAAGGGTTAAACATATCGAAGGCACATATTATAACACATCTGTATTTTGTTCTATAATCTCGAGTTTTTAGGGGTTAAACATCAAAAGGGTCCCTGGAGAGGAGCTGGAAGTGCATATCTAATAGTTTTCAGTAGCTGCTGCAGTATTTAAAAATTAAAACGGCCAACCTACAATTAGCGTTGGCAAGTAGGTGTTATTCCCCATCGTTTTCATTGCTCTTGTAATATATATGTCAAAAAAACAAGAGCTAAATTCAACACTCTAGTTTTTTAGGGGTTAAACTCCACTGAGGAGAATTAATCTATGTGAACAAATTTTCATCCATTATCATCCAATTTGGATGAATTTTACTACAATATTTTGAGAAAACAATTATTAGTAAAGCCTCTTATAAATATTGTTGGCCACGATATATAGTGATTTTAGTGTAAGGTGACTATATCTTAACCCAAAACGGCCAAAGAGGGTCCTATACCTAAAACTACCTTATTTTGGACATTTTTGTAGATAATCTTTGGATGCTTTTAAAAACCTATTTCTCACATTCCAGTCATAGGATCTTATACTTTTAGGCGTTATAAACCATCTCAATATTTCAAAACATTTGACTATATGTATAACATTGTATTTTTTATCTTGAAAAATTGTTATTTCATTAGGCCTACGCAGCCTAGAAAAATGGGGAACAACCAAAAAATGGTCTCTTGGGATTTTAGGGGTTAAAAGGAGCATTTACCTTAAAGCGTGAGTATTCACGGATGTGTCACATTTCTCAACTGAAATGTCAAATAGCAATAGATATGAAAGCACTTTAAAGTAAATGCTTCCTTTAACCCTTAACTACCTAGGCGTCCTTCTTTTTGAACGACGTACAAATTTCATCCAAATTTTCTCATTTGTCATGCACATTTTGTAATGTGAATTTTTTACTATAAATTTTATGGGAAGTTAGCTTTATGCATGCATGTATGATCCAATTAGAAAAGGGATAGATGATTTGTGAAAATTTTATGCTGCATTTCATGTTGCAGTGATTCACCAAAAAATTCTAAAATCTTAGTTCAAAAGTGTTCAAAAGTGATCTTGAAAAAGTCAACTCATAGAATCACGCAACCAAAAAATCTCCAAAAATCACAACACTTAGAGTATTACATTTCAACCCATCATAACAAATTTCATCTACAAATTGTCAGTATCTTGTTTGTAATTGAATTACAAAAATAATTTTGAATTTCAAGTTTCGAAATATATACAAGAATATTGGTAATAGCAATTACAGATCTAGTCGCATGAATAGAATCGAAAAATCACAATGTACAACTTGTGTTCATGCATCAAGTTCAAAATATCCCTCTTAGTTGCATTTTATAATGCATATTTGCAAAACTACCCAATCTAGAGAGAGTTGTGAGCATTCAAGGGTTAAGATACAGTTACCTCAGTGACAATCAGTATTACTATGATTCTTCTTTTGAAAAGTACTTATTGGTCAACTTGATCTCCAATTTATTCAAAAAAGAGAGAAAAGAAATTAAAATAAAATCTTAAACCAATCTTGTTTTTACTAATGTAATCCAACTTCAGACACATTTTCTGTTAAATATTATTAACTAAATCATTTGTTCCCTCTTTAAGATTGCCACACCATTTGTGAGAGCAACAGAATGAAGCTATATAAGGTTGATTGTTTCAAAACCACCAACTTAAGGAATATGGCCTATTTTTGGCAGTACTAAATTCAAAAAATATATGTGAACCGCATTTGAAATAGGTTTTGATGAGGATTGCAAAAATTTGCAACATCTAATTCGCATTTGTCAATTTTATACAAAATCCCAAAGTGGAAAGTAACCTCTGATCCAAATCAAACCTCTAGGTGTTCCCATATCTACATCATGTGGTACTAACTTTCATTCATAATGATACTCAAAACCACCAACTATTTCTTCGCAATGCTTGGCGTGCCATTGATTTACTTGAATAGTGAAATTGGTGGCTTTGGGTTTCAACTGTGGTGGCCCAAGGAAAAGTCTACATGTCATAACTGGGGGAGGTGGTGGTTTTAGGACATCCTACCTTACACATACATAACACATATGTAAAAACGAAGATATATCTCAATGCAGATAGATATGAACTCCGGTCCTCTTGCGAGGCCGGCGTGAATAAAGTGTCTGTTCGTCTTGACAATGAACCAGTGCCCACCGGACAAAGGTCCATTGGTACGAGACTACACACCTCTTTTGAAAATAGACACTTTAGTGACCAGAGATAAATACTAGTTACACTAATAAAATACATTAGATTAGTACTATCGCGGGTATAAATTGTTGTATGTTTTGTTGGTGGTCGCCAAGTCATGATTCCAAGGTTGGTTGGAGAAGGGCGTTTGTATTACAATTGTACGGTCCAGGTTCGATTCCCGTGGAGCCCATCTGAGCGTTTATTGTGATATACATGACTTGGTGCTGCTAGTGAATTAATCATAGGCAGGAAAGTTTGTACCAACCAACCGGCCCTGTCCCATTTACCTGAGACAAGTGTATACTGTGAGCTGAACAAAAAATACAAAAGAAATAAGTAGTGGTCTGCACCATTACCCTCCTTTTGTTTGATTGTTTAGTTTTTATCTTAATGCACCTATACAAGAACATCTACTAGAAAGAACATCTACTAGAACATCATGCAATTCAATTCCTACAAGGCTTGCATTTTTATAGAATGCTTCAAAGAAATCTTCCTCCTGAGGATGTCAATGAAGCAAACGATATTCCAGTGCAAATAATGAACCTCATATTACAAGAAACAATAACACAAAATATTGTTGTTAGGTGCACGGAAGAAAGACGTGCCAAGTCATGAACAATCCATGCTTGTCACCTTAGACTTAAGGTTTTCCCAAACATGTCATAACAGAGAGTCAGAAATCATGTCTTGCTCCAGCCAATAAATCCACCCAGCCTAGCCACTAAACCCTAAACCCTAAACCAACTTAATTAGGTTTATATGAGGTAACATATTCGATACGAAGTGAAACTCTCACAGCGGCGGATCTTTGGATCCATTCCACACAGATCTCCACCAACGGCCTAAGTGTGTTTCAAACCCTTGGAAGAACCTCCCAGCTCTCGAACAATTTCAGGGGCTTCAGAGCGACTTATTTTTTTAATTGCATAAACACCGTCTTCCCTTTTAACCACCTCAATGACTGCGTTCTCAATGCAATCATCAGACGTAATTAAGACATTCTCGCCTCTTTCAGTGGTAACCACATACTCTCGATATGTGGCATTTGGATCAATCTTTAAAACATGAACATTTCCGGGGTCCATCACTCTTATTAACCTGTATACACCTGCATTTCCCACCTTCAGGGATATCGCAACTGCAGTTGAGTTGACTAATTTTGTTACAATCATTGCACTGGATGTGTTCCAACCTGAAAAACAAATGCACTAGTGGTATTCAGAAGTGAGCCATATCCCAATAGAACCTGAGCAAAGCAACACACCAGTCAAAGTGCAATTACTGTGAGTTACACTAGAATTTACATCTTCCAATAAATGTATCCAGGATTGAATCATTCATGACTCTGTACTAACCCATTATGTTTTAAACAAGTAGCTAGTCGCGTAGACTCTGCCTTAGTAGTTACCCTAGTTTACTTTCACCTTGTTTGTATTGTTCAGCCATGTAACTCCTTAAAAACAAAGCATTTCCGCAATCTCCCTTGGCGGGGTAGAGACAATAAATAAAAACATATGCTTTTAAATGATGATGAAAACAAAATCTTATTAGAATTACCTTAAACCACAGAAAAAGATATTAAAACACTAAATGACTAGGGCGATAAAACTAATTTTTCATCATGCGTGATGGATAACACTTCATCATTGTTTCTTTAGGATGACATTCAAAGAAACGTAGCACTAGTGGTTCCATGAAAAACAATAGGGAGCTTGAAACTGTTACCAAAGTTTGCAGCTCAGTATTTGCCACACATGATCAAATAGATTAACCAAGCAAACAGCGCAGATGCGATGATCAATGCCGCAAGCACAATGACCCTGTTTCTCATATCGCTCGCCAAAATTGCAACCAATCCATTCTTCAAAAGTTCAAAACGTTCTTCAGTCTTTGCTTCAATTGTATTGAAGTCAAAGTCTACACCGTGATCCTCACATGCAGTGATGTATAATTTCCTAGCCTGAAGAAAACCAATATGGCACAATGAGACCAAAAAGGATATGTTGCCAAGAAGCATAAAAATCCACTGATAACATCATACAAAGTGACCACATTGTAACCCACATTAGAACTTAGTTTAGAAAACTGCACTATAAAAATTATCTTCCCTCGCTTCCTTGCCAAGAAGAATCTACACTCTTCATTCTATTTAGTGTCGTCTTTCATTTAATATAAGATCAAATTAGTACATGAGCTCCTTTTATCAAATTTGTAATGCGGGACCACTATCCTGAAGCTTTTTAGTGAATAGTGACCAACATGAAATCCAAAGCAAGTGAATGGTGTTCATCAAAAGATACACTAATTCATGATAACCTTGTGATAGTAATACGGCTACAAAATAGTGTACATAATGGGTGATGGTATGGTTCGGGTACCCAAAAAAGCTGTCTTCTGGACAATTGCACTATGTGCTGGTGTGTCAAACAAGCATATTTTTTAATTTTAATAAAATAAGACTTTATTAAATGTGATTTTAGTTTTCTACACTTATAACGTATCAAGGAAAAAAATTTGATCACAATCAAAGATTTTAAAGTAATATTATTTGATTTTTTAGTTGAAAAAGTAAGTTATGTCCCAATCACCTAGAATCACTGAAATCAAGCAAATGGAATATCAAATATATATATATATATATATATATATATTGAATATGACCTACATCTGATTGTGTAGAGTACAAAATAATTTATTTTATCATTAAAAAAATTAATGAATTGTGCACTATGTAGCTTGCAAATCCCAAAATTCAGCATTTTTTAACACATCTATGAACGGATCTTAAAAAAATTAATTTTTTTAATATAAACTCTTTGAACATATTCATTTTGATTCCATTGAGGTGCAGGATTTCATTTTTTTCATTTTAGGGTCTTTTAACTTGATCAAAATGAGCAAATTAGGCAAACTTTGGAGGTTTTAAACAAAAATAACCTAATTAGTGTGTCCAAAAAGTGATACCCCAAGCTAATTATTGCCCTAATACACTTAACAAACGAGGCTTTGTCCCAATCGTCTTCACATTTGTTGCCCATATTAACAAAATATTTAAAATTAAATTTGTATTCTTGAAGTAGTATAAATGTGTAGATAATATGTACCATAAGATAATATGTGTTGTATTAGGATAGTACATTGCTTACAAAATTAGATTTTTCTTAACTTGATTAGCATTGTCAGAAAATGAAATATATATCTGTGTATATGTGAAAAAGGTATTCAATAGGAATTCGACAATCAAAGAGGTGGGTAAATAGTCGAGTAGTTTCAGTCCGAAGCGACAGAGCCAACAAAATGAAGAGTTTAGTAAGTACCGACGCAATTCGTTTCTCCTTGTATAGCGCGTGTTGAAGGCCCTGCACCCTTGAAAACTTAAAAGAAACTCCCACAATGGTGGCTATAGAGACGAGCAACGACAGAATGATTGGAATGATGGAGAAGATGCAACCTCGTTGTGCTGCCAGTCCAGTAACACCTTGGAACCACACCCCTTGAAAAACGTTGTAAAATCCGATTATCTGATATATTTCTATCCAA
Source organism: Pohlia nutans (assembly GCA_022496805.1). NCBI lineage: Eukaryota > Viridiplantae > Streptophyta > Bryopsida > Bryales > Mniaceae > Pohlia > Pohlia nutans. The sequence goes on along the minus strand of CM040095.1, from coordinate 2,625,086 downwards.
GTGTCCTTGATTTCCGTTTTCCTGATATCTTCACGTTTCTGGGATCTTTCAAAGTTTTCGCACCATATCCGATAAGCAAATTGTTTTTTCTCTATATCCGAAAGAATCGCAGGAAACGCAACTTTGTTTTTGTCACAGTCTAGATCCCAACGCTTGTTAATGTAATCACGAGCAGACATCTTCTGCTGTTAACTTACGTGGGGCTAGTACTGACATGCGTTTAGAGCACGTCACGGTACACGAATACCAATTGCGGCGACTGTTGTGAGGATGCCTTGCTTCAAATCTGATGACATCTGTCAAAAGAAAAAAAATTCAAGTATTGTAAACCAATCTCACAAAGTAAAAAAGAACTAGCAGATGAGTGTTGCCTCTACCGACATCAGTACGCATCTTTCGACATTCTTGTCACGATTATCCACTTCACTAAATCTGCCAACAAACTGACAATCACTGATACCTGGATATCATAGTAAGGACCTCATGTTCACGAAACCCCCTTTACAATGCAAGTGTCATACAAGCGTGCCTTAAAATTCTAGGTTCTATCACAGTCAAAGGTGCTTTCGTGAAGTACATCCTAGATGCAATTCTTACGGTTTACCTTGGCATGTGGAGGGTGTCCCCACAACCTGATATGTCAGGTTGTATCCTCAAAAACGACACATTCTTAGGAAATAGTTCCCTCGATCTCTGAATTGCAAAGCATCAACAAGACCGGAGATTCAGATCCTGCAGACTCACCGTAAAGGTCATTCAAACTGAAATTCCAGGCCCAGGCTTCCACTGTCTGAAACTTCCATTCTGACATATGGAGCGACTACCTTACGCTAGGGCTGGCAGGTAGGATAGCAAACCTTCGTAATCACAAACCCGAACACATAGGGTTTGTACTCAGGATGGAATAAAAAAACTGGGGTACGTTCAGGGTCCCACGGGGTTGATTACATGGCCGTTTGGTTGAAGATCCACCATTCTAGAAGTCTACTAAATATATACCAGCATATATTAATTCAGCGCAAGATAGTTCTTGGACCTTAACCCTTAAAGGACAACCCCAGCCCCACGGGCTTGGTTTAAAGGAATAATTGGAGACAGAGTTTCATTTCTCAACCAAATCAAGCGAGACTTGTTGCATTGGAAAGCTACTGAAAAAGCGATCTAGATTCCAAATTTTCGCCTCATTTGAGAGATTGTGGAATCGTTGGTAAGCAATCAAAGTTATGGAATTGAACAAGTTTTGAGGATGGGGCAGCTGAAGTTCAGCAGTGCCGCAATGCTACAGTGCTACAGTACTAGCTAGCAGTGCACTGCAGAGCCGTTTTTGTAAAAAAAAAAAAAATTCAAAAAAATTTAGATTCTTTCCGGGCTGCCCACCCAGGACCCAAATTGTCCTTTAACCCCTAAATGACAAAGGGGGTAAGGGCAAAACCTAAATGTGTTATAAAGTGTTGCTTCTACAACTTTGATGAAGTTTGGTCCAAAAGAGAAAATGAGAAGCACGATGTTTAGTAATTATCCATACGGTCAAACTTTCAAAAAATGTTTTAGATACTCATTAAACGAATTTAGAAGCATTTATCGTTGAATATTCACCAAAATTACAAATTTTATTTTTGGAATTTGAAATTTGGTATGATTGGTTGAAACTAAACATTATATTCTTGAGTTCAAAAAAGTAAATTTTTAAAAAGAGGGAACATCATTACTTTCCCGAAATAGTAAGTTTTGTAACACTAGGACAATGTTGAGGTGTTTGTCTTTGAAAATTTCTCCTTGATGGAGTTTAACTCCGATTAACATGATTCAAATTGGGTTGGAAAGTAGACTTGATTTCCTATTTGAAAATATTTTTTATTTTCTAAAAAAGTTTTTTTTCCATCCCGGGCAGCCCGTAAAAAAAGGGCAGCGACCATAAAATGGTTGATCGGTCACTTAGGGGTTAAGGGTTAAGACATGAGAGCGAGGAGACACCGAATTAACTCAAGTGCAAGAAGAGCAGAGGAGGTCTGGAGGAGATCAATCGAAGTGCACGAGACGAACCTCGCTCGTGCAAGCTCCCGGCCAATCAATGAGCAACGTCACGTACTCCGCCAGTTCCGGCCAGTTACAAGCTACGCTTCAGTGAGGCGGGAATGGCAGTGAGGGTGCTAGCTCGCTCGCACGCTGAGTATGGACAAGTAAGTTGTGAAGGCGTCCGTCAGGACGGACTCCTGTTGACACAAGAGACCAGGCAGCTCTGGCTGTCAGTGCTTTCCTTCCTCCAAGCAGCTCTGTCACTGCTTTCCTTCCTCCAACTTGACATTAGCGTTTTCCGCAAATTCACCTTGTCTGTCATAGACAGAATCCAAATTTCTTTGGAAACCGAAAACGCACCTGCGCGAATGGGGGGGTCAACATTTTCTGGATTTAGGAGCATGTTAGGGCCAGCAGCAGGGCCAGCAGGGTCAGCATCTTTATGGACAGCGGAACATGTCAGGGCCAGCAGCAGGGTCAGCTCCGCCCCACCCGCTGCTAATTGGCAGGGTCGTGTGTGCTCCGCCTTGTGATTGGCTGGCTCTGCTCCGCTGCTGCATGCGCGTGGGTTTATTGTCAGACTGCAGGAAAACTGAGGGTGTGAAATCAAAAGGCACCGTTTTTAGAGTTATCCGCAAAGTGGTCTCAAGTAGGGTGACTGGACTATAGTTTTCAAAAAGAGAGGTTCAGTTTGCTATAAAAGTAGAGATGTCAGTTGCCCGAAAAAAACTACAGGTCTGAAGTTTGGAAGAACCAAAAACGGTGCCTTTTGATTTCACACCCTCAGTTTTCCTGCAGTCTGACAATAAACCCATGCGCATGCAGCAGCGGAGCAGAGCCAGCCAATCACAAGGCGGAGCACACACGACCCTGCCAATTAGCAGCGGGTGGGGCGGAGCTGACCCTGACATGTTCCGCTGTCCATAAAGATGCTGACCCTGCTGGCCCTGCTGCTGGCCCTGACATGCTTCTAAATCCAGAAAATGTTGACCCCCCCATTCGCGCAGGTGCGTTTTCGGTTTCCAAAGAAATTTGGATTCTGCCTATGACAGACAAGGTGAATTTGCGGAAAACTCTTTTGGTTCTTCCAAACTTCAGACCTGTAGTTTTTTTCGGGCAACTGACATCTCTACTTTTATAGCAAACTGAACCTCTCTTTTTGAAAACTATAGTCCAGTCACCCTACTTGAGACCACTTTGCGGATAACTCTAATACTTCATTCAGTCCTTACCGATGATTCCCCCGACGTTAATGCAACCACTGTTCACCCATGGCCCCAAGCCCCCAATTTCTGAAATTTCCACTTTTGGCACGCTACGGTCAAACTTTTTTCAGCAGTCCTTTTTGCAATTTTGGAGCCTACAGCTCCAAATTCGTCCTCGAGAACTCCAAGTTACTATCAAGCTTATAGGGATTGCATAAGAGTTATTTGTAAAGTCTCTCACAACCTGAGTTTTTGACTTGTACGTAATTTGGAATGGACAGAATCAGCATGATCTCACTGTAGACCCAGAATAGAACACTGGATAATTTGAAATTTTTATTCATAAAAATTTGGAAGGAGGGAGAAGAATTGGGTAATGGGGTGGGATCGTGGGGAGGAATGGTGCCAGATTGATGACGACCAGCTCTGGTATCAACTCTAGTCCATGAAAAAAGGAGGACAAAAGACCGGATGCCTTTACAAATAACTCTATAGTCATCTAAAAATTAAAGACTCCATAAACTATATGGATCCCATTTGATCTACTACATGGATATATGAGAAATGAGCACTCATTGAGCACTTTTATAATACTAAAATAACCCAATTAATTATTTCTAACGACAACCATATTCTTGGTACTAACAATTGGTGCTAACAATTTCTGGTGCTTGTACCTTAGGGCCGCTTCACACTATGCCCAAAGGTCGAGAGGCCGTCGATTTCCACCAATCAAATTGCAAGAAACCATGGTTTTGGCCTCTCGACCCTTCACACTAGAGGCCAAAGTCCAAAGGCCGTGGACCTTCAAAATGCTTACATGGCAACACTTTTTGACCAAGGTGACGGCCTCTCGAGAGGAAGTTTGGGTCCTAAATTTTGCAAGACCCGTCACTATGGTCCAGGGGCCGTCGATTTCTTTTCATAAAGAATGAAAACTATATTTTATTGCTATTTTCAGTAGATTCCTTTGGACTCTCAACAAAGTTTGGACTCTCAATCCCACGGCCTCTCGACTTGGACGATCATAGTGTGAAGCGGCCCTTAGTACAAACAAACTAAGGACGTTCGCTCCAGCTGTGATCCCCATGCCTATAACCTTATCCAGCCTGCGATCCACATGAAATGTTAAAAGAGAGACTGACAGGAAAAAAAATCAAGAGATCATGTACTAAAAATGGTTCTCAATCTCGGAGAGTGCGAAAAGCTTAGGGCAAAACATAATGGCATTGAGTGTTGGTTGCGTATGTAGTATTCCTTTTGTCTCGTAAATAATTGTCCGATTTTTTGGCATGTTTTAACCCCTATAAGACCAATATTCATTTTTGGATGGTTTTTTTGGTCAAAAACCTAAAAAATCAAGTGCTTTAAATTTGTTGCAATTGGTGTTTTCATTAAATGTTTAAATTGAATTATGAGTTATAAGCTTTTGGCATGATTACAAAAGGGAGAGTAGAAAAGTCTGGCGGTAGCACAAATGGACCAAGGATTCATGGTTTCTAAATGACAAATTCAATTGACTATATTGTGGAAATATGATTCAAATTAGACTAAGTTTTTACATCACTAGAATTAGTGAAGAACATTGCTTGTGTTGGTCAAACACGAAATGAATTTGATAAAAAGAAGTTCAAAAAGGAGTTACTCAAAACTGCAAAAAAACAATATGAGACCCAATTTGGGTATCTCGGTTAGCCCTTAAAGACGAGGGTTTTTTTTCTAAAGACGAGCATAAGACCAGCAATAGCAAAACTCAAGGTAGTCGCCTCCATCTGTCAGAACATTGCAAGTTTCGGACAGCCAAAGCCTGGGCCCTGAATTTCAGTTTGAATTATAACGTTTACCGCTCATAGTCTGCAGGATCTGAATCTCCGGACGGTCCTGCATGTTGATATTGTAGTGAATCGTGTTACAGATAGTCACAACAGATGATTTCAGAATGTCATGAACCTCAGCTTATATGCCATGCTTGGGCAAAGCCAGGGCTGCTCCACTAACTGATTAATAACTAGGTCTTAATGCAAATTAGTTAAACGCCACCTAGTGGGTTTAACTTATCTTAAGTGCATACTGCTGGTACTAACGTACTGTCCTTACTGACTGTGGTACTGTGTCAGTGGTACTTCGATCTTCCTGATCTCATGTGTCAACACCCCCTCTCGCTTCAGGTATGGGTCAATTGTCTGAAGTGCTTCTTCTCGGTCTGTTCCAATGTCGATCCCAGACACTGAGACTCTGCGGGCCTTTTTCTCGTGCGTGGCAGAAGAATTAACTCCTTGGCAGGTCTTCTTGTTGTCCCTCTGGACCTTTTCTGTGTTCGTGGGGAAACTAGCGCGACTTGCGGCAGAAATATTGGAACGGTGGTTCTTGGAGTCTCTTGGTGGCGGAGAAGAACAGGAGTCAGGAGCTTCGTCAGTTGATGTTCCGGCCAATGACTCGGCTGGGGAAGCTTGTGACGAGTCGTCTTCGGTGGTACTGGATGATTCAATTGATGCAGTTGGGCACCTCATCCCGTCGCTGCCGGATTCTCTGGTTCGTAGGGAGATTTGGTCGTCGTTGATGACCCCTCCGTCGCTGCAGCTCCTCCTACTCCTTCGTCGCGTGAGCAGGGCTTGGGACGGCTTTGTGAGGACTACCATCGAATGGAATGCCTGGACTCTGGTTCGTTTGGATACTCCCAACTACTTAAGTTTTTCCTCTCGAGATTGCCTAATCTATTGTTCATTCCAGCAGCGATTCAGTCAAGAGCTAGCAAACTATTGGAGCTTAGTGGCAGAAGATATGGAAGAGGTAGCCTACAGATTACGATATCTTAGGTCAGGTAGAGGAAATTTACCTCCCTATATTTCTACAAGTGACTGTCCTCCAGATTATGAGATCTGTCCCGAATATTATGAAATATAGCTGCAGCAGATCCTAGGTTTTTTGACTATCTAGTGTAACTAATCCTAGTTTGTCTCTGAGTCTTTCGAATGCTACTTTTCCTAGAGCTTTGGTTAGAATGTCAGCTAATTGTTCCGTGGTTGGGACGTACTCTAAATTTATTTCTTTTGAAAGAACTTTCTCTCTAATAAAGTGATGCCTTACATCTATATGTTTGTTCTACCATGGAAAACCGGGTTGTGGGATAAATTGAGACTACCTTGGTTATCGCCGTAAATTGTTGTTGGTTTCTTTAGGTCTTGAATCTTGAGCTCCCCAAACAATCTTCTCAGCCACACAGCTTCCTTCGTGCCTTCTGTTAGTGCCATGTACTCCGCTTCTGTTGAGGAGAGCGCCACGGTGGGTTGTTTTTTGCTATTCCAAGTGATGGGAGTGCTACCTGACAGAAAAAAGTAGCCGGTCGTGGATTTGCGGTCGCATGAATCCCCGACCCAATCGGCGTCGGTGAACCCGAATATGTCTCCATCCTCCCCTTGCCGATACAACAGTGCAAGATTAGTGGTCCCTTTGACATACCTGTAGATATGCTTGACTGCTTGGGCGTGGGTTTCTTGTGGTGCGGCCATGAAGCGACTCACAATACTGACCGCAAAGGCAATGTCCGGTCGCGTATGGGTGAGAAAGATCAACTTTCCGACCATTTTCTGGTACTGGACCGTGTCTGCAGGGGCATCTTGCATGTCTGGGATCAGATGCTGCTTCTCAGCCATGGGCGTAGCAACTGGTCGACATTCGCTAAGGCCGAATTCATCGAGCATGGACTTGATGTACTGCCTCTGGGTGAGGCGAATTCCATCAGCAGCAAAGATAAACTCGATGCCAAGGGAATATGACAAGATTCCAAGGTCAGTCATCTCAAACGCAACTTGAATTTTGCGGCGGATGAAGGCTATGTGGGCAGCATTGTTACCTGTCAAGTAGACATTGTCGACGTACAGGATGAGAAGCGTGATGAGGCCGCGGTCTTCGTGGAAGTAAAGATTCTGGTCGGCGGTTGATTTCTGCAGTCCTTGGCTCAACAGGTAGTGGTCGACCTTTTGGTACCAGGCTCTGGGAGCCTGCTTCAGGCCGTATAGGGCCTTGTTTAATTTGCATGCGTAATTTGGATGTTCTGATGATGCGAATCCTGGAGGCGGGGATACATAGATGTCTTCATTGATGACGCCATTCAAAAAGGCGGTTTTAACAATTAAGTGGAAAATATCCCAGCCATGATGTCCAGCGATTGACACAATGCTTCGCAAGGTGTTCCATTTCACAATAGGAGCGAAAGTTTCGTGATAGTCTAGGCCTTCACGCTGTTGGAATCCCTTAGCCACTAGTCGGGCTTTGAACTTTGCTGCGGAACCATCGACATTTGTCTTTATCCTGAAGACCCATTTTGTTGCAATGGCCTTCCGATCTTGTGGCAGTGGCACTAAGTTCCAAGTATCATTCTTGTGTATGGAATGTAGCTCGGCTTCCATCGCCTCTCTCCAGCCTGGGTGGCGTAAGGCTTCTTCGGCGCTGTCTGGGAGTTCTGTGTCCAACGAGATCTCGGCTGCGTTGAGGTAGAAATCCCGAAGGCTTGACGGTGGTTGTCTGGGCCGGTCACTTCTCGAGAGTGTTGTAGTGGTAGACTGATGAGCAATTCCACGTCGGCGCTGATATGTGAAGAGTGGGAGCTGGGCACAGCTTGAGGTGTCGGGGCAGATTGGTGGCTCCACCGAGAAGTCTTCGATCGGGCATGAGTTGTCGTGCAAGAGACCGTCATGCTGAGATTCTGACCTTGCCAGGATCGGGTCCGGTTGTGTGACTGATGGAGATGCTTCGGGATTTTTGCCATTCTGTGGATGCTGCAATGCAGTTGTTCTGCTGTTGCTTGAGGAAGGACTTCTGGGAACCAAGTCGCACGACGCAAGTGGCGTGGGCGTAGGTCCGTCAGCCACTGCTGGCCAGTCTTCGTGCAGCATGGAATCTGTCTTGGGAAGATCAGAGTTGACCAACGGGAAGACATCTTCATTGAATCTCACGTCCTTCGATACAAGAATCTGTTTGGTCGCCTTGTGAAAGTTGCGGTACTCTGTGGACACTGAATCATATCCAAGAAAGATGCACTCGCTTGCTCGAATGGACCATTTCTTCTTTGAAGGTTTTGTGTCTAGTACTGATGTCATGCACCCAAAAACTCGCAGGTGACTCACTGTTGGCTTGAGACCGGTGAGTTTGCTATAAGGTGTGTCCCCATTATTAGCCCTCGTTGAAGTTCTGTTGATAAGATAGTTGGCGGTAGCAACAGCTTCGGTCCATAGGTAGGCAGGCAGATTGCAAGCAAAAGCCATGCTTCGAGCCTTTTCCAAGAGACTTCTATTTTTCCTCTCCGCAACACCATTCTGGTGGGGAGTGTGGGCTTGGGTCAACTGTCTAGCTATTCCAGATGTCTCACAAAAATTAATAAAGTCTAGTGAGGTGTACTCACCTCCCCTATCTGACCGTATAGCCTGGACCTTGTACTTGCCTGGTAATTCTACCATTGTTTTAAATTGTTTAAATTTTGCCAAAGTTTCACTTTTATTTTTCAGGAAGAATATCCACGTAAACCTACTAAAGTCATCGGTGATGGTTAAAATGTACCTGGAGCCAGAAAGAGAGTTGACAGACAGTGGCCCACAAAGGTCTGTATGAAACAGCTCCATCGGTTTGGTGGTTCTGTTGGCTCCGTAGACTCCCTGGTCCTGCTTCTTGATGTTACGGCAGGTGCTGCATGGTATTCTTGGAGGTCCTTTGCTGGGAATCCGCTCCCTGAATTGCTTGCCGGAGTTGCAGGCTTGACAGAATGGGAGTGATTTTATGGAGCTTGGCAGCCCTTCAGCTTTGCTTTTAGAGGCCATGTATTGCAAAGTCCTGAGGTTGGTGTGACCCATGCGCTGATGCCACAGTATAGAAAGTCGGCTGTGGGTGTCCTGAATGGGGACGACTTCGGAGCTTGTGAGATCGACCCTGTCCCTTTCGAGACTCTGTGACTGAGCTGATTCGGAGATGTGAGAGTCGGCCTTGCTTGGCTCTGGACATGACGAATCTTTTTGTCCATGTACTTCAGGGTTCGCGCCTGGTGACTGATCCTTGGAAATTAGACTGTTGACTGATTCTTTAGGTGGCCGAAACTTGTAGAGTCCGTTCTTACGGTCTCTTTCTCCCTCGGTTACTACGTGATGGTCGTTGGAAATTGGAAAATCCTTCAATATCCATACCCTATCGGAGTCAAATAATACTTTGAACCTTTCCTTACCATCTGCTATAGAACCTACCGAGAGTAAATTTTTGGTCACACCGGGGACATAGAGAACATTATCAAATTTTATTCCTCCTGAAACGGTAGGGATGTCAACTTTGCCTTTGCCAGCGACACTCAGGGTTTCCCCACCGGCAGTGCCTATCTTAGAACTACTTCCTAGTTTCACTTCGCTAAGTAGTTTCTTACGTCCTGTCACGTGCTTGGATGCACCACTATCGACATACCAGTCATCTGTGACTTGACTAGTGAGTTGCTCTGCCATGTTCAGTTCTATCAGATTAGCTGCTATCTCTGAATCGGAATCTGAAGAGTCATCATCCTCACCACTGTTGAAGTTGTCAATGTCGAAGTTGTCAATGAGGTTGATTGTTGGCTTTTCCTTTCGATCGGCTCTTCGTTTCTTTAGCTCTGCAGCGAGTTCGGGACAATTGCGCATCCAATGGTCTTTTCCTCCACAGTAATGGCATTCTCCCGGTTTCTTGACCTTGCTGCGGCTGGATTCGTCGCTGGCTGGTTTCCGACTGATGAAATTCCGCTTGGTCTTGACTAGCAGCGCTTCACCATCATTGTGCTTGTGTCCTCGAATCTCCCTCCTGATCTCATCTTGCAGAAGTATCACGGTGAGTTCTTCGAGGGTCGGCAGCGTGGGTCTGTAGGTCAGCGTATTGATCAGGCCCTCGTAACTTTTGGGGAGCGCCATCAAAACTTGCTCAACTGTTTCTACGTCTGCTATCACTTCTCCCGCACACACAAGCTCGTTGAGGAGCTCCTTCAGGTGCTGGAGGAAGCTTGTCATGGATCCACCCTCTTCGAGTTTGAGACTTGTCAACTTCCTGCGCAATAACAACTTACGGGAGTTTGAGCTGCTTGCATAAAGTCCCTTCAAAGTAGTCCAGCACACGTCGGGCTCGGTGATATTAGCGATGTAAGGTATCACGTTATCCTTCACCGATAAAGCAATCATGGTGAGTGCTTTATTCTTCTGAATCTTCAGTGCAGCAAGTTCGGCAGGATCCGTGGGAGCGATGGTGCCCGCCGGTGGCTCCACCAGTTTCCAAGTATCTTCCCTGCACAGCATATTACGTAACTTGAAACTCCAGACGCTATAATTAGTGTTTCCGTCTAATTTGGATGAATCTCCCATGGTGTTTTCTCGTAGTGCCATAGTGGCCTATTCGTGAATCCTGATTCACTGATCTGCTACTACTGTCAACTAATCTGAGCCTTGACTTATTCTACGACAATTAGTTTGCTACCAAGACAACACTTAACAGTCCTGCAATTAGTCAACTCAGCTCAGACCATTCCTACCACGCTCTGATACCATGTAGTGAATCGTGTTACAGATAGTCACAACAGATGATTTCAGAATGTCATGAACCTCAGCTTATATGCCATGCTTGGGCAAAGCCAGGGCTGCTCCACTAACTGATTAATAACTAGGTCTTAATGCAAATTAGGTAAACGCGACCTAGTGGGTTTAACTTATCTTAAGTGCATACTGCTGGTACTAACGTACTGTCCTAACTGACTGTGGTACTGTGTCAGTGGTACTTCGATCTTCCTGATCTCATGTGTCAACAGATATATCATGTGGTTGATCAGATAGATAGATAGAAACACCAGCCCTATTACAAGGCCGGCGTGAATAAAGTGTCCGTTCGTAATGGCAATGACCCGATGCCCACTGGACAAAGGGACAGTGGACCAATACTACTCTCCCCTTTTGAGGATGGACACTATAGTAACCTAATCAAAGTAACAGTAACAGTAAATAGCATAAATTCGAAGAAATGTTGGTTGGATTCGTATTGTGTATAAAGGTGCGGTTTAGTGAAGTGTTATCACCAAGTCATGGGTTCTTTGGTTGGGTGGTGGAGGGCGTTTGTGTCAAATTAATGTGATCTGAGTGCAAAACCTATTGGGCTCGTTGAGCAATGGTGTGATACACATGGCTGAGTGTTGTGAGTGAGTTATTATGGCAGGGAAGATGTACCAATCAACTGGCCCTACCTATCCCTGAGACAAGTTGAGCTAGTGGATTTAAAAGAGTGGCTAGCAATGGTATTCACCACTTCCCCTTCTCGTTTAATGTACTACGTCTGTAAGTATTGTTTGATTATTCTCTGTACGTCTTTTATGGAGAAGGATAGAGCCGGCGTACTGTATGGCGATGGTATTGATTGCTTTGAATGTTTGTTTTATGGAGGTTTCGCAAATGATAAATTTTGTTTCTAGTTGTTTCATTGAGGGGACGTGTGTGGATCCTCTGGCGCCGGCTGTGATGACTATAATAGGATCTACTTTCCAGCCGTGTTGTATGATGCTATTTATGAGAGGTTGGTATTTTATGAGTTTTCTGCCAATTGTTTCTGGTGAAAATCTGTCGTTTGTGTATGTGAATTCTATAAATTGTATGGTTAGGTTATCATTGGGGTGTAGAGGGGGTGGGCTTTGGTATGGGAGGCCTTTAATGCATAAAATATCTGGTTTGAATCTGGCATTACATTGGCACCTTTGTTGGTCATAAGTGCAGGGTAATAACTAGGGAGGACTGTGTTTTCTTGCGGGTTATTGTTGAATGTGCCCGCATTCATGAGAGTGTAGCATCTTGATTTATTCGAGGAGAGTATTAATTTTCTTAATTCCCATACCGCTTTGTTGTGTCTTTTGGTTCTCAATGCGTGAATATGATGTTGTTTGCATATTAAAAGTACATGGAGCCATGTATCGGCATCTTGGGGGTTACAGACGGGACAGGTTTTTGGGACAGGTTTTTGATGTGGTTGATCAATATATGCTCAAGTGGCAATTCAGAGTCTAGGGAACTCATTCCTATGAATAATTATGCCGTAAGAATATGATCAATTGTCGTTTTTTGAGGCATATCACATTAGTGGAAAACCCGGTTGAAACAACATGTTGAAACAACATTCTCTCCAAAATGTTGTTTCAACCGTTAACATGGGCACATGTTGTTTCAACCGAACGTTGAAACCACACCATTGCAAGTTGAAACAACATTTTTGAGAGAATGTTGTTTCAACATGTTGTTTCAACCATTTTCATGAGCACGTTAAGACTAAAATCTTTGAAATTTTAAGTGAATCACTACAACATGAAATGAGACATAAAAATTTCACAAATCATCCCCTTTTTAATCGGTTCACATATGCATGTAGCTAAATTTATATAAAATCTACACTAAACAATTCACTGCTAAAAATGCATGATGAATGAGAAATCTTGAATGAAATGAGTACATTGTTCAAAAAATGGACGCTCGGGCAGTTAGGGTTAAAATAATTACCGTAGTTTAATAGTAGGTTAGGCACCTTTCTGCCTAATAATTAATTATTTTTAAAAATAAATTTAGGCAAAGATGGATATTTTTCAAAATCCGTTTTTTCACCATACAAAAAATATATTTTTTGGAAAAATAATTTTCCAAAATTTTAGGCATCTATTTTTATAAATATTTTCTGTTGAACTTGCTAGTAAACTACGGTAATATGTTACCTGTACCCACTCGCCTTTGGACCCTTCAACACCTTCGGGGCATTTTAAAATATATATGTTTTTAAAAATTATTATTATTATTAAATAACACTGGACGTTTTATTCCAAGGCAAATGGTTACATAAAACATCACAACTTCATAACCTTTTCGATGGGATAAATTTTATTTTCAATGAATGACATTTCATTTGCTTCATTTATTAGGCGAATTTGTGTTGAATCTGCCCAGGACTACGGTACACGGTGGAAAGCCCTCGACAATCGACGCCCTATTCCCGTGTATAGGGTTTTGATCACCCAAACCGTATCCCAAAACCGTCCACATCCAACGGCCTCCAGCTACCCAATCGAGCCCATCGACGGTGCAGAACCCATCACCCAGTCCCCGTGAGCAGGTACCCTAGAAAGACTTCGGCACACCCATTCCTTCGCTGTTTTTGCTCGCTTCCTCTGCGTCCCGCATCCTTCCGCGCATCCCCACACCGGCGTAGTCCCGCTTCTGAACATGGTGCGTCCCAAGCATGGCATTCCCTCTCCTACACCTCTTTTTTCCAATAAAAAACGCCACATTTTTTACTCACGAATCACTTCGCGTCGGTTTAGGGTTTCGATTCTCATTGATCATTGGTTTGGAGGATTTTTCGTGATTGCTTTTTTTTTTTCTGGATTTCGTACAGACCTGTTTTTTCTGTTTTTCCTTACTTTGTGGTTTGATTGAATAATTTTGATGCTGAAACTTACGCTAACTTATGTCGGCTGCAGGTTTTCTGCTGCAGGTATGGCGTCCAATGGAACCGCACCGGTTGGACAGGTTAGTGATCATTCACACTTGTATTCAATCTCTGTTGTTTAATTTCTAATGTAAGCTTAGCAATATCCAAACGCCTTAATTATCTTATGCGCATATGAATTCTGCTTAGGGTTTAAGGCCACCGGGGAATCAACTGTACTTTAGCAATTTGTTCGTGCACGATGCACAATTTCGATTCACTGCCTGCTGCACACAAGGGATGTTTAGGTTACTTATTTGGAAGTATGACAGGATTCGAGGCCGTAGAAGTAATGAGGACGTTGTCTTCTGTTTATCTCATTCGGCATGCTCAGGGGCTTTGATATGACGGGCTATTCTGATGCGACGGTCGAATGTAATTGCTTTGTCACTTTTGTGTTTTTTAACACTGCAATTGTTGTAGCATGAATGCAACCTTATTTGATTTCAAATATGCCATGCCTAGGGTTTAGGGTTTCTGACATTTTTGTGACATCAGGACAAAGCTGTAAAGCGGTTTTGGGTTTGCAACATCATCGAGCAGGCTGCTGTTCGTGATGTGCAAGAGGCTTGTGTCTACGACGGTAAATTTCTTTCATATCCTTGGGCTCATTTGTAGCATGCGCCCGGAGCTTCAAAAAAGACCCTGGAGCGCGGGCATCTGTGCCCTGGCGTCACGTTTGCAGGGACCTTGTATTGGAGCAGCAAGTCGGGGCAAGTGCTGCATGTAGAGGTAGGCAAGGACTTCGTAGACACTCTTCTCAGCTTCCTGCTTCTTCCCCTCGGCACTATCATCCACATCCTCTCTGCAGGTGGAAAATCTCCCCCCCCCCCCTTATCCCAACAATGACAGTCTTCTCTAGCTCTGGCCACATATGTGTGTATATATATATTAACGTTTGTTTCACATACGTACTCTTGCTCTTCAAAATAATGTTATTAAATAGAACTCCACTTGTTGAGTTTTTATTAAGGTTATAATTGGTTTTAGCCGTTTGAGAAATGATTCAGTTGGTACAGCATGTTGCAGTGTGGCTTCCTAGCTTTAAATTAACCGATATTTGGAAACTTATGCAAAATTTCGTTGACCAAGAGAAATTCTAGTACACAACTTCTACATTACGTCTATCCTGATGTAATTCATTGATTCTTAGAAATGGAGAGGGAATGTGGGATGCTATGAACAGGCATCAAGTGAAAGCCTGTTCAGGGTGGAATCTCGAGAATTTTTGAGTGTACATAACTTCTCTGTTTTTGATCAGGGCTGTACAATGGTAAATCTTCTGCAACCTAGACGTGCAGCCATCGGCTGCACTTGCCGCTCTTCTAGTCTGCCAGTGCAACAGGCCCTAGAAGTAACATGCATACTACTGAGTCCCCTTCAGAGGCCAGGTTTGGTTGGAGATTTTTTATAAATGCCCATCATGCTATCATATCTCACAAACCTTGCAGTCGGTTCTTGTTGGTGTTGTAAACATTATGCTTTAATCTGGGCCCATATTTTGTATTTGAGAAAGAATCAGGCTGTCACTCCGACGGGTTTGTTAAAGTGAATACCACATTCATAGTCACAGAATACAATATCTACTGTATATGTCGTTATGACAGTCCTGGATTCTAATTGAAATTACTGAAATGTGCAGGAGAACCGAGGTGGTCAATCTTTGTTGAATCTGTTGAGGAGGTGGAACTTTAGATGAAGTGTAGAACTCTAGTGTCAAAATGTACATATACTAGTGGGACCCATGCCGTTCAGCACATTGAGCTTGGGTTGTCTCCTCGAGCGTGAAACGGTTGAGCGAGACAAACCAAGCTGTATTGTATAATAGATTGAATAGAACTGTAGTGTCAAAATGTACATATATTGAATAGAGGAGGATGAATTCCAATAGTATGGAAATTTTGGAATGTACCTACTTTGAATGTGTGGATCTCAATGTAATATATATTGAATTTGAACATGTTGAAACCTTCTTGAAATCTATTGTTTTGTGATATTTTGGAATCTTCATTTTTATGGGATTTTGGGACATTTGAACGTAAATGTTGTTTAAACTGCAAGTGTTGAAACAACATTTCTAAAATGTTGTTAAAACATGTGTTGAAACAACATGGTGTGCAATGTTGTTAAAACTTGCGTTGAAACAACATATTATTAACAACATAAATATGTTGTTTCAACCCGGTTTAAACAACATGTAGATGTTTGAACCATCCATTGGGGTGGTTGAAACAACATCTACATGTTGTTTGGGATGTTGTTTCAACCAGGCTTCTCCACTTTTCTCATGTCCTATTGGAATATGGTTGACATTTGATTACAACGTGCATGTTTGCTATTTAGGTTGGAAGACATCATATACAATGCGGCTTAAAACGAAAGTAATCAACTCCACTCAATACAAGGTGGCTCTCAAGGTGGGAAATCTTGGTGCATACAGGGATATATGTTTATTAACTCCTGGACATTTTCAGTTGATAGAGACTGATCCAAATGCCGAAGAGACCGAGTACATAGCTACCATAGAAGATGGAAGTGGTGAACAGGAGGTCATATTGCCATTTGCTCATTGCATTGAAAACAAAGTTATTGAGGTGGTTGTTACGGCAGGGATGAGGTATGAATCTAGAGTAATTGGACGCGATTCACATTCTACTGTTCCAGTGTTTGAGGTTCTAAGCGCCATTGGTTTAGCGAGTTGAAACTCAATCCAGCCAGTTGGTTGAGATTTGTGTGGAACGGATCCAAAGATTCACCGTTGTGAGTTGTGAATATGTTGTCTCTTATAGGTTTAATAGGATTAGATGGCTAGGATGAGGTATCGGGAAGCTCCCGTGTATTATCTCGTGTAGAATGTAGCCAGCGGGTACATTTGCCGAGGTGAGATTCCTTATACTACATGTGTCCTGGATTAAATGGCATGTTCTAACCCAATGTGGATGGAATTGGTCGTTAAGTTATTAATCTTTCTAGTCAATTTTATTCTACTTTGGTGGATATCTTGGCTGGAACAGGACATGATTTCTCTTTGTCTATTATGACTTGCTCGGAAAATTCTTAGCAACTTAATGCCTACAACCAGGCTCCTTTCCAAATTTGGAGAATTGCAAAGATGCATCATAATATGCAGCTAAGAGGGCTATTTTGAACTTAATGTACCAATATGAATAAAGGCTGTACATTATGAATTGTAGATTTCATGTATATGGCTAGATCTATGATTGCTATCATCGATAATTGAGAATTGAAATTCAAAATTCTTTTGTACTTCGATTACAAATATGATGTTGATAATTTGTGGATGAAATACTCTATGCGTGACATACTCTAGTGATCTTTGGAGATTTTATGACTCTTTAGCCTCTAAATGACAGAGGGGATGAGGACAAAACTTAGAAGTGTTATACAATATTTCTTCTGCAACTTTGATGAAGCTTGGTCCAAATGAGATAATGAGAAGCATGATGTTCAATAATTATCCGTAGGGTCAAACTTTCAAAAAATGTTTTACATACTCGGTTAATAAATTTAGAAGAATTTAGCATTTATTATTCACTAAACTTACAAAGTGTTTTTAGAATGTGAATTTTGAGATGATTGGTTTAAAGTAGACATTCTATTTTAAAATTCAAAAGTCTACAAAGTCATTCATTGCTTTCAAAAAATCATCTGAAGTTATTTTTAGAAGTTTGACAGTAAGGAGAATTTGTGGAGATGATGCTTGCATTTTGTTTATTGAACCAATCTGTATCAAATATATGGAAGGCACATATTATAACACATCTATATTTTGTCCAATACTCTCAAGCTTTTAGGGATTAAACGTCAAAAGGGTCCCCGTAGAGGAGCCGAAAGTGCATATCTAATAGTTTTCAGCAGTTGTTGCAGTATTTAAAAATTAAAACTGCCAACCTACTATCAACGTTGGCAAGTAGGTCTCATTGGCCTTTGTTTTCATTGCTTTTTTGATATATATATATATATATATATATATATATATATGTCAAAAAATAAGAGCTAAATTCAACACTCTCTGATTCTTTAGAGGTTAAACTCCATCGAGGAGAATTTTTCAAAAACAAACACCTCGACATTGTCCTAGTGTTATAAAACTTACTACTTTAGAAAACTGGGTAAATTAATCCATGTGAACAAATTCTCATCCATTTTCATCCAATTTGGATGAATTTTACTACAATATTTTGAGAAAGTAATTATTAGTAAAGCCTCTTATAAATAATGTGGGCCATAATATATAGTGATTTTAGTGTAAGGTGACTATACCTTAACCTGAAAACAGCCAAAGGGGGTCTCACACCTAAAACTACCTCACTGTTTTGGACATTTTTCTTGATGATCTTTAGATGCTTTTAAAAACATATTTCTCACATTCTAGTCATAGGATCTTATACTTTTAGGCGTTATAAACCATTTCAAAATTTCAAAACATTTGACCATACGTATGACATTGTATTTTTTATCTTGAAAAATAGTTATTTTTTTGGCCCGGAAAAATGGGCAACAACCAAAAAATGATCTCTTCAGAGCTTAGGGGTTATAAGGAGCATTTACCTTAACGCGTGAGTATCCACTGATGTGTGACATTTTTCAATTGAAATGTCAAATAGAAATAGATATGAAAGCACTTTAAAGTAAATGCCCCTTTAACCCTTAACTACCTAAGTGTCCTTTTTTTTGGACGATATACAGATTTCATTCAAAAATTCTCATCCGTCATGCACATTTTGTAGTGTGGATTTTTTACTATAGATTTTATAGGAGGTTAGCTTTATGCATGTGTGATCTGATTAGAAATGGGAATGATGATTTGTGAAAATTTTATGCCGCATTTCATGTTGCAGTGATTCACCAAAAAATTCTAAAATTTTAGTTCAAAAATGTTCAAAAGTGATCTTTAAAAAGTCAACTCATAGAATCAAGCAACCAAAAAATCTCCAAAAATCACAACACTTAGAGTATTACATTTCAACCCATCACAACAAATTTCATCTACAAATTGTCAATATCTTGTTTGTAATTGAATTACAAAAATAATTTTGAATTTTAAGTTTCAAAATTTATACAAAATTATACAAAATTCAGAATATTGGTGATAGCAAAATTTACAGATCTAGTCGCATGGATAGAATCTAAAAATCACAATGTACAACTTGTGTTCATGCATCAAGTTCAAAATATCCCTCTTAGTTGCATTTTATAAATGCATCTTTGCAAAACTACCCAATCCAGAGAGGGTTGTGGGCATTCAAGGGTTAAGATACAGTTACCTTAGTGACAATAAGTATTACTATGCTTCTTCTTTTGAAAAGTACATTAGAAAAGTTGGGCCAAACTATTTTGGTGTCATTTTGAGACCACATGCCGCATATTAGTCATTTTAGTGTCAATTTATTCATACTTGGTTGGTATGGAGGTTGGCACCAAATTATCTTAAATTAATTGCATTTCAATGCATCATCATGACACCGTGATCACATGCCTTGAAGTTCCTCATGTATTGGTCAACTTGATCTCCAACTGATTCAAAAAAGAGAGAAAAGAAATAAAAATAAAATCATAAACCAATCTTGTTTTTACTAATGTAATCCAACTTCAGACACATTTTCTGTTAAATATTATTAACTAAATCATGTTCCCTCTTTAAGATTGCCACACCATTTGTGAGAGCAACAGAATGAAGCTATATAAGGTTGATTGTCCTAAAACCACCAACTTAAGCAATCTGGCCTATTTTTGGCAGTGCTAAATTCAAAAAAATATATAACCGCATTCAAAATAGGTTTTGATGAGGATTGCAAAAATTTGCAACATCTAATTCGCATTTTTCAATTTTATACATAAATTCCAAAGTGGAAAGTAACCAGTGACAGAAATCAAACCTCTAGGTGTTCCCGTGTCCACATCATGTGGTACTAAATTTTACTCATAATGATACCCAAAACCACCAACTATTTCTTCGCAATGCTTGGTGTGCTATTGGTCTACTTGAATAGTGAAATTGGTGGTTTTGGGTCTCAACTGTGGTGGCCCCAAGAAAGGTCTACATGTCATAATTGGGGGAGGTGGTGGTTTATGGACATCCTACCTTACACATACATAACACATATGTAAAAATGAAGATATATCTCAATGCACCTATTCAAGAACATCTACTAGAAAGAACATCTACTAGAACATCATGCAATACAACTCCTACAAGGCTTGCATTTTTAAAGAATGCTTCAAACAAATCTTCCTCCTGAGGATGTCAATGAAGCAAACCATATTCCAGTGCAAACAATGAACCTCGTATTACAAGAAACAATAACACAAAAGTATTGTTGTTAAGTACATGGAACCAAGACATGACAAGTCATTTCCATGAACAATCCATGCTTGTCACCTTAGACTTTTAAGGTTTTCCCATACATGTCATAACAGAGAGAGAAATCATGTCTTGCTCCAGCCAATAAATCCACCCAACTTAACCACTAAACCCTAAACCCTAAACCAACTTAATTAGGTTTATATGAGGTAACATATTCGATATGGACTGAAACTCTCACAGCAGCGGATCTTTAGATCCATTCCACACAGATCTCCACCAACGGCCTAGAGTATGTTGCAAACCCTTGAAAGAACCGCCCGGCTCTCAGGGGCTTCAGAGCGACTTGTTCCTGTAAATGCATAAACACCGTCTTCCCTTTTAACCACCTCAATGACTGCGTTCTCAATGCAATCATCAGACGTAAATAAGACGTTCTCGCCTCCTTCAGTGGTAACCACGTACTCTCGATACGTGAAATTTGGATCAATCTCTAAAACATGAACATTTCCAGGGTCCATCACTGTTATGAACATGTGTGTACCTGCTGCACATAATTCCTTCAGGGATACTGCAACTCCAGTTGAGTTGACTAATTGTGTTACAACCATTGTACCGGATGTGTTCTAACCTGAAAAACAAATACATTTGTGGTACTCAAAAGTATCCTCAAAAATGACATGTTCTTAGGAATGAGTTCCCTCTCTGAATTGCTAAGCATATATCAACCACATAATATATCAACAGGACCGTCCGGAGGTTCAGGTCCTGCATGCAGACTATGATCGGTAAACGTCATAATTCAAACTGAAATTCCAGGCCCAGGGCCCAGGCTTTGGCTGTCTGAAATTAACTTGCAATGTTCTGACATATAGACTATAGAGGCGACTACCTTGAGTTCTGCTATGCTGGTTTTACGCTAGCTAGGGCTGGAAGGTAGAATATTTAGGAAACCTGAAGTCATAATCACAAACACTACCACACATAGGGGTCTCATGTGGGTTCCCTGTGTGATTCCTCTGTGAGTGCCACTTTCCCCTGTGAGCTTCAGAACTCGACACATGTTAAAACTTTCCTTCTACAAGTAGGTGACTAAGCTTAAGCAGGTGATTTTGTACACATGTCAAAACTTGAAATCACGGGGAAAAGTGGCACTCACGGAAGAATCAACACAGGGGAACGATATGAGCTCCCTGTGACATAGGAATTGTGCTCAGGATGGAATTAAAAACTGGGGTACGTTCAGGGCCCTACGGGGATGATTACATGGACGTTTAGTTTGGTTGAAGATCCACCATTAATTCTAGAAGTCTAGCATATATATGTACCAGCATTAATTCTAGAAGTCTAGCATATATATGTACCAGCATTAATTAATTCAGCGCAAGATAGTTCTTGAACCTCAAGCTAGACAGGAGAGCGAGGAGACACAGAACTCAAGTGCAAGTAGAGCGCGCAGAGGAGGTCTAGAGGAGATCGATCGAAGTGCATGCACGAGACGAACCTGGCTCATGCAAGCTCCCGGCCGATCGATGAGCAACGTAACGTACTCCGCCAGTTCCGTTACGAGCTAACCTTCTGCGAGGCGGGGAATGACAGTGAGAGGCTCCACGCACATGCTGGTTTCTTCCCCCGCCACCGCCACCGCCATGACAGGTGGCGGGGCATGATTCCCTACAAAATCGGTGCGAGGGGATAAAATCGTAATAACTGGATGACGAAAGGTCCCATTCACACGAGCCCTGTGCTTGCGGTTCAGGGTATCCAGGGCGTCACTCCAGCAGCTCCAGCAGCTCACGCATTTTCAGAAATTGCTTGGCAGCTCACGACATGCTTGCGAGGGTTGTGCGGAGCTCGAGAGTGATTTTCCGGATTCTGCCGCATTTGAAGAAAGCCTCGCAATCCGGTGTGAGGAATCGAGTTGAGGGACTTGCATCTAGGTTTGTGCTGTCTAATTTGCAGAGTGAATATATTGACCATTTGTAAGAGAGAGCTATGTGTTAGGAAGAGAGAAATCTGCGTTAGGAGAGTTCAACCTATCTGTGTGAGCGTTACCCTATCTGTGTGAGCGTGAGGAACTTCAAACTGAAGGGCACTTATTCGAACCCCGCAATATTCTAACCCCAGTGGCTCTTTGTTTGAACCGAAGTGGTGAGGTTTGGATTTCTCCGTGCCAATTATCTGCAGGGTTATACTTACAGCAATGGTTTGAATCTTGCTCACGGGTGGTGATTACTCGATTATTCAAATTCTGGAAGCAGAAGAGGAAGAGCATGTTTAGGTATGTATCCGGTTGAAGAGCTTGTATTCGCCATCTATCAATACCGTAACTTAATTCACCGAGGACAGAAAAATGTTCTACTGCGTTCATCCAATTTGTATTGTGTTGTCTTTCTCAATCAATAGGTCGTGGAAATGCATACAATTTCGCTGCTCACAACAAGACTGAGACGGAGCTCTAGGGTTTGCATCAGTGGAATTCCGTCATGTTAATCAGCTGTCGAGGTGGCTCAATTTCGAGCTCAGGATTCCCAGGGTTCAGGGTTTAGGGTTTCGATTGTCATGACCAACCTCCGATAGGCAACCTGTTTGCGATGTCCGCCATTTCGATCTGCTGCCAAGGGGCTTCTCGCAGCCCCTTGACGATCAATTCCCACTCCGGGGTAGTTTTCTCGGGATCCAAGACCAGGCAAGTGTTTCGTAGCGAGCGGACCACGCGAGAACAGCCTTTCTCCCAGCCTTGTCGTCAGAATTTCAGTGGGAATGGCATTTGCGGAGGTACGACTTGTTATTGTTTTGTTTATTGCGGGAGGTGATTATCAGAGAAATCGCTGTTTTGTCAATGCGGGTGTTAATTGAAGCCAACAATTTGCTGTAGAGATTCGTGAGCTAGGGTTTTAGGTGGTGTACAGCCACATTGCTCTGGGTTAGCGGGAAACGGAATAAAACCGTTTCTGGTTCCGTGACAATTTGAACGTTTTTGAACGATTTTCATACTTTGTATGTGTTTTTACAGCTTAAGAACAGAGTATTTGAAAACAGAGTCGGGAGAATATGGAATTCTGCACAAGCGGAATTTGAATATGGAAACAAACGGAGATTCTGTTTTCCGGTGATCTTGACATAACTCTGCGTTCTCAATTTGCCTTTGTTGCATTGTGCAGGAAACCGACTGAAACCGGTGCTTGCTTGTACGTCTTCGACAGACAGCCAACACCGCCGTCTCTCTCATCAGTCACATGTAAAATCCCTCAATTTCCTTTCGTTTGTGAACATCGTATACTTGCTGTTGATTTGAGGTCAGTTGTCACATTGCTTCTTCTGATGATGAGGAGATGACTCTTTTTGGCCGCTTAGGAAAGTACCTGGCGTTTATTGCCAGAACCTCGGACGGGAGCTGATTTTGAGAGCACTGAGGATTTAGCTCCGGATTCTGATGATGGCGAGACAGGTGAATCAAATGCTTCTGTTAACTCAGATCTTATGTCCATTTTTCAACGCTATGTGAGTATCCAACGGTGCAGTTTTTGACTCGTCCATGTCAATCGCTGAAATTCTGATAAACATAACATTCTTGAGGAGCTCTCTGAACATCCTTGGAATCAATGAGCTAAGCAAAAAAATCCAGATTTTCTTTGGGCATAACCTCGAGCTTATGTTATGTTTGCAAAGGCGGATGTGGCTCACATTAGAATTATATATCCAGTCGTTGGTCAGCACGTTTGCATGTGGGCTTATCTGACATTAAGTGCTTGCCTGGCAATAAAATAAATTTCTTCAAAAATGAATCAATATGAAGTACTTGATAGTAGGGTTTAGTGAGAGTTTATTCTCAGAGACCATCATTTGGGTAAAATCTATCATGGGTCTTTTTGAACTGGGATAAAAGATATGGTTGGACTCTTTCTGGGACGTTACAACTCATCTACCTTACGAGTTCAGTATTTATCTTCCTCATGGATGATGCAGCCACCGCGCTACATTTGGAAGAGAATGAGAACTCTGTGCCAAACGATAAACCTCGCAAGAACTCTGGAAAACAGAAGAGGGCAGAGGTGGTGGAGGAGCTTCGATCAGGGCGCAGCCCATTTGATATCTTGAAGAGCATGACTGAGTGGAGTCCACCTGTGTTTTGGGCTGTGATTGACTATTTACATGCACATCACCGAATGCACGAGGCTCTGGAGGTAAATCTTTTAACCCCTAAGTGCCCAAGCTAAAAATCGAAAGTTCACTTTGGAAGCTAATAGTACCTTTCAAAACATATTTCTACTGTTCAAAAATGTAGGGTATGATTTCTTCTATCTATTGGTACATTTTTTTTCCTTCCCAGCAGCTTCCTAAATGATTCATTTCAACTCCTCTAGATACGGAAGTGGCCACTTTTAGCCATTT
Organism: Pohlia nutans; assembly: GCA_022496805.1. Taxonomy (NCBI): domain Eukaryota; kingdom Viridiplantae; phylum Streptophyta; class Bryopsida; order Bryales; family Mniaceae; genus Pohlia; species Pohlia nutans. Next base: position 2,600,639 of record CM040095.1, on the reverse strand, counting down.
GGGGACTTCGGGTTTAATATGCCACGCGTGTGGAATCAAGGGAGGTGTGCGTCGATGGGTACCTTTAGAAATCCAAGTGGTTTTTGATCTTGAATTGCTGAATTGGTGGTTGTTTTCAAAACTCAGGTGTTTAAATGGTGGAAAGAGCAAGATGGGTACCGACGATGTGAACTTCACTATACGAAATTTATTCGCATGCTTGGTCAAGCGCAGATGCCAGCAGAAGCTCGAGCACTGTTTATTGAGATGTGTGAATTAGGTCTTCGGCCGAGCGTGGTTACCTACACATGCCTTCTTCAGAGTTATGCAGAACGTGGACAATTTGAGGAGGCTGAATTGATTCTTACAGACATGGTTTTGTCCGGCGACGCCAAGCCCAATACTGTAACATATACAGGTAGCTCTCAGGCATCCACTATCGTTTTTGTTAGTGCGTTGACTTTTGACTGAAATCTATTTTCCTGTTCTGCATCGCAGGGTATTTTCTCCGTGGTTTCTTTTTAGTTGAATGCCCTGTGGTGTCCAGGACTGATTTATCTGCTTTGCACAGGCCTCATACATGCGTACGGCAAGCATGGGATGTATGATAGCATGTGGCGAACTTTCAACAGAATGAAGACCCACGGTGTTCCTGCAGATGAATTTACTTATAGGACTATGATTAAGGCCTACGCCCGGGGAGGGCTTTTTGAAAAGCTGCAGCTTACAGCAAAAGAAATGAGTCGCAACGACATGTTCGCAGACTCACCTACTCTGAATGCAGTAGTCCAGGCATATGCAGAAGCTGGGTTAATCAAGGAGATGGAGAAGCACTATGAGATTTTGACGAAATACTCGTTCATACCCGGTCATCTAACAATCAAAGCAATGACGTGGGTATATGTGAAGAATAGTTTGTTCTTTCAGCTGAGTGTGTTTGTGAAACGAGTGGGCTTGAGAAGACGGACAGTTGGGAATTACCTTTGGAACGCTCTCCTATTATCTCGTGCTGCTAACTTTGCAATGGAGGACTTGAAGATGGAATTTGAAAACATGAAGTATGCAGGGTTTTTCCCAGACGTGACGACCTGTAATATAATGGCCTTAGCATACAGCCGTATGAAACAGTTGTGGGAGCTCCATGAATTGGTCATCACGATGCAGAATAATGGCATCGCTCCTGACTTAGTAACTTATGGAGCGGTAATTGATGTTTTCATTGAAGAGAATCTGCGGCCTAAGCTACTGGAAGAGTTGGTGGAGTTCAGGAACCTTGATGTTGTAGCAGAGGTCGAAACCGATCCTTTAGTGTTGGAGGTTTTTGGAAGAGGGGGTTTTGTTATTGCTTGCGAGACTCTTGCCAGGAACATGGAAGGACAAGCTATGGATCATCGAACGTACTCTCAACTGGTTGGATATTTCCTACAGTCCCTGAGCAAGCGAAAACGTACACGTCAACGACGAGTTTCCCCACCTTAAAACGGATTTTGGAGGTTAGTCCGATCGGCTTACCGTCTTTTAGTGGCGCACCCTAAACTTCGGGTTCTTCATCTGCGTGTCCAGGAGTAACAAGAACTGTACAAATTCTGGCTCAAGAACGACGGCTGATTTGAAGCGTATTTTAGGAAGGTATACTGCATACACATTTTCCTTGTGCATATTTTTATCCCTGCAACTCCGTGGAACTGGCAATGTAGTAAGGTAAGCCACTCAAATTGTGCCACTATGTGAGACGCGTACATATCAAAATTTTAAGTCTAAGACACTGATACGAAGAAACCAAGAAGTGGCACAAAATAGGGTGGTTTACCTTATTTGGTAGCTAATGGAGCAAACATTTGTCACGATTACCGTTGAAATATACAATTGAATTGCTTATGCTGATTGTGTTTGACAGTGGATATTGTGTTTAGTGCTGTATGCATATTGTTTTACGAACCTATCAAGTGCTCTACTATTAGCTACTAAGCAAGAAATTGCTATGACTGCAAAATTACAGATCAGGAATCCATCCACTTTGCCTATGTGGATGACAGTTAGTGCTACTATACTACCATGGTTATGGTAATGGTCGACTGACTTACATTTCATTGAGACTTGTGCAGAGGACGGTTTGCGATGTTTCGAATACGCCCACAATTTGTATTTCGAGCAACACAGTAATATGATCTGCATAGCCATTTACTATACTCCAGTGTCTCATGGGAAATAGCACAGCATATGAACCTTACAACGATCTTTTGGCAACACGATTCAGGCAGGATTTATGATATCAGAAACTCCTGGAGCTTGACAGCACATGTACTCAATCCTCCCCCATGAAATAGAAATCGTGGTGTTTATTAATTCTTGAACTGACTTGCAGCTGCATTGTTGTCACGCAGGGAACGGCTGGGAGCCTTCAAATTCACGCGCAAAAATCCATCTGGACTCGGGATTTGCACGCAGGAAGTTGAAGGCTTCCAACCGCCTCCTGATTTCTCCACCCCCTGTATGTAGCCCCTTTTGTAGCACAAGCATCCTGGATGCGATTCCACCATGGAAGGTGCCCTCTTTGGTGAAAACACACCCAGGGCGCCTGGAGTCACATAAGTGATTCACTTCATAACATTCAGTAGCATGTAGTGGCTTTGCCTGGCCCCACAATAGATGTTGCAGCATATTCCAGGACTTCATCAGTAGCTAATTGGACAGGAGTCCCAGGGTGATGGAGTGAGCAGAGTGCATGAAGGCTACTTAATGTTAGTTTAATGTTATGTTGTTGCATTCTAAACTTCATCTCTATTCTCTCAGCACAAGAAATTGGAGGTGTCGGTGGCAAGCTTCTTCCTCTCTCTCTCATTCTTTGCCTTCGTTGAAAGTGCTAACTGGAGAACCTTGAAGAAGCAACGGAGTGCACAAACCTCTCTAATTGCACATTCTTTGAATATCCAATTTACAACTTCCCACATGACAAGTTGGAAGCCCGCAATGGCAGTGCAATTAGAGAGGGCGAAGTGAACTGCCTTGGCAATCACACACAGAGAGGGCCGTGGAGAGACTGGACAGGACCAATGCAGGACAGTTGCAACGTGCAACACCGAACCTCTCTAGTCTCGGCACACCCTTTCTGTACATAATTTGATGCTCTAGACTGAGCCATTCTAAACTAACAAGCCTCTGAACTAGTAAGTGATGGCTGCAAAAGATTTAAAGGGAGCTAACTTATATAGTGCTCTGAGTAAGCGCCAATGAGCATACAATAGCGTTATTGCATCACACGGGTATTTCCATGCTTGGAAACTGATGGCGGTGCTGCATCGTGGAGGCCCAGAATGACTCCATATGTTCCACAAATGAGGACACTGTGCACATTCTCTAAAGCAAAAGCAAGTCCGCGTGTCAACACGTGCTGCGACCGCTGGTCAGTCCCGCCGACCACCGGACTTCGTCTCCGACCACCGGAGGGTTGCCCTAATCTGAATCCAGGGGCATTTCCTTCCTCGTCATCGGCCTCTCTTGTTTTGCAGGAATCGATTGTCATGACCTGCATTTTGTGATGTCCGCCATGTTGATCTGCTGCCAAGGGGCTTCTCGCAGCCCCTTGACGATCAATTCCCATTCCGGGGTAGTTTTCTCGGGATCCAAGACCAGGAATGTCGCGCTAGGGTTTCGCAGCAAGCAGACGCGAGAACAGCCTTTATCTCGTCAGCCTTTCAGTGCGAATGGCGTTTGCGGAGGTACTCCTTATTGCTTTTTTTTTTAAGTTTTAAGAAAAAATTGGAAGGTGATTATCATACAAATCGATGTTCTGTCAATGCGGGTGTTAATTGAAACTAACAATTTGCTGTAGAGATTCGTGAGCTAGGGTTTTAGGTGCCGGACAGTCACATTGCTCTAGGTTAGCGGAAAACGGAATAAAACCGTTTCTAATTCTGAACGTTTTTGAACGTTTTTCATTTTTTATTTGTGTTAAGAACAGAGTATTTAAAAACAGAGTCGAGAAAAAGGTATGACTAACGCAATTCGAATCTGGAATAAACGGAGATTCTGTTTTTTTCGGTGATCTTGACGTTGCCTTTGTTGCATTGTTTTGGTATTTGCAGGAAACCAACGGAAACCGATTTGCGCACTCAGTCTCAATGATTCCGGTTTCGGTGCAAACAAAGTTCCTGATACTCGGTTGTACAAGGTTTTGCTCGGCGCGTCAGTAGCTGCTCGAGTAGTGCTTGCTTTCAGTTCGCAACATTCGCATTCGTCGACAAGTAGCCACCATGGCCATGACCACCATCATTCTCATGTAATGGCCTTTTTCTTGAATTGGATTCTGTGGCAGTGTTTGTTTTCGGGTTGTCACCTTTATTGCTTCAGGAACAAATGTATTTTGACCGTTAATTGCACAAGCTAAAATAGGTAGGGTAGTCCACTGTGGAAGCTAATATCGATTACAGTAACATATTTCTATTGTTCCAAATTGTAGTGTATGATTTCTTTTTACTAGTGTTAAATTCTGTTACCTTTCCTTGGAGCTTCTTAACCCCTAAGCGTCTAAAACGCCCAATATGGCCATCTGCATCACTGAACTTTGCAACGGTGGCGTTTTCTCATTTTACCTTGCAATACATCATTTTAAAGCTCTTGTTCTACACTACAATACATTTAAAATGCGTAGATCGTGTCAAACTGAGGTCATTTTCACAGGAACAGATGATTTGCAGGAGGGGGTCCAATTTTCCTACAGTACAGAAAATACAGTGGAAGCTTAGGGGTTAAATGATTTATTTCAAATCGTTTAGACATGGAAGCGGCCACGTTTGGCCATAACGACACTCTGGAGTTAAATTGTTTTTCTTTTGTTTTGGTTGTTGGATTATCATTCCTGCATTTACTTTAAACTGTGTGTTGTGGCAGGAGGAAGAAAAGCACGATCACTCCCACGGATCGTGCGATGAGGATCACTCGCATGAGCCACATGGGGAACATCACGCACATTCACACGGTTGTAATCACGGTCATAACCACGGACAGTCGACTACCTTGAACGCTGTACAGAGGTTGATAAAGAGGGCGTCGGAAGTACTTGGAATTGCAGCAATTGCAGAGGCATGGAGAGAGAATCTTACTGTTGTATGTGCTTCAACAGCTCTTTTGTTACTGGGGACCGTTTTGCCGTTGGTCCTCCCCAAGGCTGCCTCTTATCAAAAATTTCTCGTGATTCCTGCGCTTCCCCTCACAGGGGTATGTTTTTCTCTCAACAACAGAAGCTTCGATTCAATAGATTTGTTGGTTGACTTGTGTGCAGCAAGTTGTTCATGCTGGATTGTCGTTGTTGAGTGATAAGGTTGAGGGTGTCACTATAAGCATTATAACATATGTAGGAGTGTAATTTCTGGGAGACGTATAGAGCTGTAGAGTGATCTTTGGGTACAGGAGCCTAATCTATTGAGATCAAAAACTTATCAATATGTCTGAAAATTAATGCAATTTCATGTGTGACAGTAGGCAACCCTATTTTCATTCAAAGATCAGTGATCATAGACATTAACCAAGTCATGCTTGCACTACTTGCCATAAGTCCAACCAAGTGTACCAATAGATGAGTTGATGTTGGTAACAGGGGTCAATTAAGGACATGGGACGTGGTCCCTGATGTCCTTAGTATCCTCTACCTTAGGGCAGTTTGATGATTATGTTATCGTCAGTGACTGGTCGTTGCTACTGCGGCAAGACTGTTGACAGGTTGATCTGCATTAGGTTTATCAGAGGATTAGATCCCTTCTCAAAGAATCAAAGTTGGAATGATGTAGTTTCTTTAAGGCTACAGGCATGATTTTGAGTAATATGGCGGTCTCGACTACAGCTCAGTTTACAGTGTGGATCTTTGGTCCATTTTAGGTCCGTCTCTTGCAAGATCTTGTTGAAATGTTTTGGGCTTACACTGTTTCATGTGCAGGTGCCAGCTTTGTTAGACGCGACCATAGACGTGGCAGGAGGAAACGTCAATATTCATGTTCTCATGGCATTTGCAGCTTTGGCATCAGTGTTCATGGGAAGTGCTTTGGAAGGCGGGCTTCTTCTTGCGATGTTCAGTTTGTCTCACCTTGGTATGGTTCCTGTTTCAGAGTTAGTGTATGTAGTTGATTGACAGGTAGTTCTGTGGTTTCAGTCTTGGGTCGTCAGACTTTTGCACTCACCAGAGACTCCGGACAGTGTTAGCTTTGCCTCTGTTTCTGATATTGAGTATCTACGTGTCTGCAGCGGAGGACTACTTTACAGAAAAGGCGATGGGTGATGTGAAGGCGTTGAAAGACAGAAATCCTGAGTTCGCTCTTGTTTTGGATGATTTTGATCAGAGAAATGCCCCTCCACTGTCATCAGTCCCTTACAAACAGCTGCCTGTGAAAGATGTTGCTGTAGGTTCTTATGTGCTGGTCAAAGCGGGTGAGGTATGTTCATCAAAATCTTCATGCTCTTTTTAAAAATTACTGTGCATGTTGTGGTGGTGGCATTGCTTGGTTTTTTGCAAACGTCAAAGTTTGGAAGCAAGTTTTGTAAGCTGAAAGCTGGTGTTGTTTAGGTAGTTCCAGTGGATGGGGATGTGTACGAAGGGAAGGCTACAGTTACAGTTGAGCATCTGACAGGAGAGGCCACCCCTGTTGAGAAGCAAGTAGGAGATGGTATTCCTGGTGGAGCCCGCAACTTGGATGGAATCATGATCGTGAAGGTATTTAATATTCTATTTTCTTGTCGCTGTCGTGAGCATTTTCCAATATTAGGTTTATTGTATAGAAGATTATATGCTTTTAGTACGTCAATGTATGGATATTTTACGATATTTTGCAGAAGAGAAGGCTCTTCTGGACTGTATTCTGCACTCAAAAATTTCCCTGTTTTCTTACGAATGTCCCGATTTCGTGGTTCTGTAGGCAACAAAGGTTTGGTCGGAGTCAACAGTGGCCCGAATCATGAAATTGACAGAAGAGGCACAATCAAGCAGGCCAAAATTGGAGCGGTGGCTAGATGATTTCACTGAACGTTACAGTCAACTAGTGCTGGCCATGTCATTTGCTGTTGCTTTGCTTGGACCTGTTGTATTCAAGTGGCCTTTTTTGGGCTCTCAAGGTACCATGCTTAGAAGGCAACAAAGCTCATTCTATCTGGACTGCAAATATTACTAAATGTCATGTTCCAGCTATTTGCACAGGTAGAATTGATGTGGAATTCCACAAGTTTCGGATCTTACTAGAATCTTGCAAATTGTTTGTTGTTGGGAGAGAGAAAGAATAGGTATTGCTCATATTCAATACTGGATTATTACTTTTGGATTGTGCTTTCAGGCGTTCGAGGCTCTCTATATCGGGCCTTAGGCCTGATGGTAGCTGCTTCACCATGTGCTTTGGCAGTTGCCCCTCTTGCATATGCTACTGCCATTAGCTCTTGTGCTAAAAAGGTACCTGGATGAAGCTCCTTGTCTCTTGGAAGAGGAATTTTTTGATCAACTCTTCAAGACCTTTGGAAGATTCTATCTATTTTGGTTGCAGCAAATAGCAATTTGTGGTTCAACTTGTCCAACTATTATGATTGTACTTGATACAACAAATAGCCGTCGGTCAAGAAACAAGATAGTTGACCTAATAAGTGCCTTGTGCTTGGTCACAGGGTATTCTTTTGAAAGGAGGAGAGGTTTTAGATGCATTAGCTACTTGCGATACTGTAGCATTTGACAAGACTGGAACCCTTACAACTGGAGAGCTTCGATGCAAGGCAATAGAGCCACTTCGTGGTCACCAGTTGCCTTCAGAATCGTGTTGTACTCCCAGTTGTGAGGGAGAGGCACTTGCCGTTGCAGCAGCAATGGAGCGAGGGGCCACTCATCCCATTGCACGGTATAATTTTCCAAATATCATTTATCGTTTGAATAACACTAAGAAGCGGCTTGTTGTGAAGTGCCATATTCTCAACATGTTTTTTGTATCTTATGCAGGGCTGTTGTAGACCACTCTCTGGGAAAGAATCTTCCTGGAGTTGGAATTGACAATTTTGAATCTATACCCGGACAAGGACTAGCAGCTGTTATTAACGTAGAGGTAACCTTTCACATACTGCATCATTGAACTTCACTCCTCAGTGCCTAACATTTTTATTTTAGTGCTCATGCACATAGTTTCTCATTGTTTGGTGCTGTGGTTAGGTTGGAGAAAAGATGAGTCAGAAGGCACGCTTGGGCTCCCTGGAGTATGTGGCTTCTTCAGAACCGAGCTCTTCAGAGGCTGCAAAGATAAGGGAAGCTGCTGGAAAATCTGTGTACAGTAAAGAGCTAGTCCAGGCTGCACTTTCTGTAGACAAGAAGGTAATTCTATTACTGAATTGTCATTTTGTGGGAACTTTTTGTTTGTCTTCCTGTCTGTGATTAGTAGGTTTTAAAAAAGTCCCATCCATTTGCAATGCAGTATCTCATTAGCACTTCCTTGACAGTTGAGTTTTAGCAGGATCCATTTGGTATACCCAACATTTTCTGTTGTATCTAAGTGTTAATCTAGTTTGTGAAAATTTCTAGAGCGGATTGATCTTGCAAATGCATTTGTTTTAATTACATACTTGTGAACTCTATGCAGATTACTCTATTTCATTTTGAGGATGAATTGAGGAAGAATGCAGCAACTGTAGTGGATACTCTGAAGGTGCTGTCCGGCCTACGAGTATTGATGTTGACCGGAGATAATGCATCCACCGCAGGAAGAGTGGCAAAATTGGTGAAAATTGATGATTACCATGCAGGACTGAAGCCAGAGGATAAGCTTTCTCGAGTGAAACTTTTGACACAAGAGAAAGGTAATCTTCAGAAAAAGTAATATTTTTTTAGAAGCTGCTCTTGGATTGGGTCATGCAACAATGCATAAGCTCTTTATAACTAGAAGAGGTGGTGAGGTTGGAATTTTTAGAATCTCAGTTTCTTGAGGTGATTGTATTACATCTGCCCCTTAACGAAGCCGTGCTTAAAATATTTAATTATTACTTTTATGTGAAACAGGTTGCGGAGGTCTTGTAATGGTTGGGGATGGAATCAATGATGGTCCTGCATTAGCAGCTGCAACAGTAGGGATTGTGCTTGCAAAAAATGCAAGTGCAACCGCTGTTCAAGTGGCAGATGTACTTTTACTACAAAATGAAATAGATGGTGTACCCTTCGTTATCGCCAAAGCCCATCAAACAACGTCTTTGGTATGATCTGAGTATACTAACTAAATGTCTTCCTCTTTGCTGACCTTGAAACGCACTTCTGTTTTATGAGTTGATTGTTGTTTGTTGGTGCTATGTATACCCTGCTTTAAATTTTCCCCCTGGACTCTTATGCATAGTACATTAGCTATGTATGCAAGCTGTGTGGCTATCTTATTCCTCGGTTTTTCTGTGATCGTGTCAGTCAGAATCGAATGCTGTCACCCCTCTATTTTTTCAATATTAATCTTGGATGGTGCTATTGCAGGTTAAACAAAGCGTTGGGCTTGCACTATTTTCCATATTCCTTGCTGGATTGCCCTCAGTATTAGGAGTTCTCCCACTTTGGCTCACGGTATGCCTTCCCCTCTTGAACAATCATGTATCACTGAAATTGCTGTTTACAGGGTTTTCGGAATTTCTGTGATTGTTTCAGTGACTTTTAGACATCATAATGAGAATCTTCCCCATAATTCATGGAGAGGTACCCCTATGGTCAGTGATCACACAGAGGCCTCCTTGTGTATCACAGGGAGGTCTTCGTGATGCAGGGATACCTCTCCATGAATCATAGGAAAGTTTCTATTAATGATGTCTGAGGGTTCCTGAAACAATCTAATTTTACCAATGAATCCTATTTTACACCCTATTCTCATTCTTTACTGTAAACAACTGGATGCAGGTACTTATGCACGAAGGTGGCACATTACTTGTGTGTGCTAATTCTGTGAGAGCATTCAAGGATCCTTCGTATTCATTCAACCGCTGGAATCCGCTGAAAGGAGTCCTCTCCTCGTTGACATCGCATTCAGAAGGGAGCAAACCTTCTCCAGCTTCAACTGCACCGGTCCCTTCTTAACGACTCGACAAGATCAGAAGGTACAATTTGTGATTACTAGAGTATCAATAGATGCAGCGGAACAACGGGAAATGTAGTGTTGGCAAAGTCCAGCTTCTGTAACGTTATTGTAGATTATGATCTCCCGAACTTTTGTCATTGTTTATATGGAATCAGGTTCTCAGGTGTCCTGCACAAAATTTGTGATTATAAACTACGTACTTTGCGGAGGCTTGCACAGATGTAGCCCCTTGGCCATCAAACTTCATTCTTATGTCTTGCATATTGAGTCATGATTGCTGCGATAAATTTGTCAAGATGGCTCAGATGCAAAGGTGGTACAACTGTCCATGTCTTAGCAAGAATCTTATGAGCATCGTTTAGAATCAATTTTTTTGTAATTACAACCAAGATATTTTTGCTTACAATGTGGTCAATCTCAATGTCCACATCCAGTTGGCTGTTTGATGAATTCCTATATGTTTATTTTATGTCCTAACTCATCAGTAGGTGTATGCTCTGTTAGTACTGTAATGTGAGATTTCATATCACAACAGTACCCTTAACCTCTGAAGGACCAAGACGTCAAAACTTGGCCTTGTTTTTTGGAAATTTTGAGCTGATCATATGGGGACTGTCTTTTACCTTATATTTTTAATTTATTGAATCTGCTACATCGATTCTTCTGCAACAATTCTTATTCAAAGGTACAGTTCACAAGGGCTAAAGAACCTTATGTATAGTTTAGATTTGCGATAGCTATCACCAATATGTTTTTAGAAAACTTGAAATTCAAACATATTTTGTAATTCAATTACGAATAAGATATTGACAATTTGTGGATGAAATTTGTTGTGATGGGTTGAAATGTAATACTCTTAGTGTAGTGATTTTTGGAGATTTTTTGGTTACTTAATTTTATGAGTTGGTTATTTTGAGAGCACATTTAGACTAAAATCTTCAAAAAAATTTGGTGAATCATTGCAACATGAAATGAGGCATAAAATTTTCACAAATCATCACTTTCTAATCAGATCACACATGCATGAAGCTATCTTACCAGAAAATTTTGTAGTACTTTTGTCCTTGCAAAAAGAACTTGACGGATGAGAAAATGTGGATGAAATCTGTACATTGTTCTAAAAATGGTTAGGGGTTAAGTTATTCAAAGTAGCAGTTTTAGGGCTTCACTCTTCTCTTACAACAATGACAAAATCCATTATCCATGAACCCATGTTAAATCAAATTAGAAAACTTCTTGATCCCCATGATTGCATGCATAATCAAAGTATGGAAATTTTTTATCATCTCTGACCTCATATCTGACCTCATATCTGACCTCATAGATGGAAATAACCTTCAACCTATTACCACCATGTTTCAAATACCGCCTTCATCTATGAGCATGAGACAGTTTTGGTTTCATATGGTAACATGTTGATGAGTATCTTATATGTTTTTAACCCTTAAACGTCCCATGGGGATAGTATATATGTTGTCGTATAATTGAAATTTACTACCAAGAAGAAACTCTAAATCGGGATCTTAATATCTCACTAGAACTGCATTGATCTAAATTTCAACATCTCTTTTAAACTCAAACCCGTTAAAGGTGTGGATCCATTCCAAATACAACCAAAATACACTGTATTCTACTGATTGCCACGGCACGTTCAGACGTTTAGGGGTTAACTCCTAAATTCCCAACCCTTTGAACACAAGTAGATGCTAGTCCCAAAAATAAATATTAGCATGGCTTAGATGTAGATGAGGTGCACATGAGAGGAACATTGCAAGCATAAAATCCACCCAACAAATTTTACATGCTTGCAATTGGAGGCCTCTCCAATATTATCAACATCTCCTCGACACAAGAGATTTATTTTAGTTGATAGAGAATTAAATAGGCTTGAAAGGGTAACTTGGATGAAAGTCATTCAAGATTGGATGAAAGTCATTCAAGATTGTATGAAAAAGTTACAAGGCTTTGAATATGTTCATGATCCAATTGCTGAATGTTGGGACGTTTAGGAGATAAGATGGATAGTTGTTCAGTCTATATTTTAAGTATTATCAATGATGGATAGAAGCAAAAATAAAAGTGGTCATGTCTTTGTAGAGCGTAGGTGATACATTGGACTCCTCTAAGGGCAGAGTGTTGTGCAAGGCTTCTATGGAACATTGTGTTGCACATCGCCCCAGATAGAAGTTAGCTCCTACTTTCTCTGTCAATCTTCCCTAAGGTAGAAGCATCAAAACCTATTAGGAACTAATTCCAGTTACCTATGCAAGCATATGTTTCAACTTCCTACGTTCCCAATCAAATTATCACAACCATTAGTTGTAGCAGTTTGGTGATCAATTATGAATGCCAAGTTAGCAAATTGATTGGACTAGAAATGAGAGACGAATATTGGTTCTCCTACTAACATCAATAGTGGTCTATGCAGATGAAGTTTGAATATTCAAAACAAAATCATACATTAGAGTTAACCGAAAAGTCAGCTCTAAGAGGAAAGTTTTAGCTAACTCCTCTTGAACTCCTCTTGAACTCATATTGAACTCATATTGAACTCATATTGAAATATAAATAGACCAAAAACTAGTTCATGATGAGTTAGGAGACAATCTAAAGCAAGCCATTGTCATTGTTCTCTACACCTCACAATGACTCCCACGCCTTCTACCAAAGCTCCAAGCCCTTGGCCCACAACGGGACAAGCTATGACACGGCACTATTCAACCCAAGTATAGCTCAAAAAAGAGGTTAGAAGTAGAGCAAGAAGGGAGGTTAGATGGGCTTCTTTTCAGTTAACTCTATTGTGACAAAATTAATCAAAAATCAAGCTTGGTTATTGAACCCAAAACTTTATTACCTGCATTTTATTATCATAAAAAACCATAGCTCTAAATAGGTCGAAATCCTAAAGCTGGCAGGTATTGGTGCCTCCACCTTATTGTAGCTGGGACTCTAATCTCTCATGTTTCTTTGTTTTTTTTCCTGAATGGGTGGTTACTGTTTCCCCTGGAAAAAAATAAAGAATGCTATGAATGTTGCAGTTATAAATTTTGTGTGAATTTGATGAAATATCTAGTAGCATGTTTCAACAATCGACAATGACAAAAACCTGCTCCAAGCTTTCAGAAAGCATGTGGTTTCAGGGAATTGGACTTCTGCACTCTGAAAAGTCAGGTTTCTTGTTGCAGAGGGCAGTGGTACAGAGGAAATGGTCCACAAAATTGAGGCTGGAAATCTGGAATGGTCGTTTTCATGGACAAAAGCCTCCCTATGGAAAATGATGCCTCCCTATGAGGTGTGGAATGCATTGTACATTCAGAAAGATATGTCACGCTTAACCCCTAAAGGACCAAGGAGCCCAAATTGGGCCTCACGTTTTTCTTAGCAGCTTTGAGGTCTTATGTGGTTCAAATTTACTTATCCCATTGACAACAGTTTTTGTTGTACTAGCGGTGATGGATGTTCTTTCTCTTGGCATTTTTTTCATGGTGGTAGATTTACAATAGTTCAAAGTGGTTCACGATGTCAATTCCAAATGGCTCACAATGACAATTCCATTAAATGGTTTCACATAATTTGGGGTTTTTAATTTATGAATATTACTTTTTGTTTCCTATGAATGTTACTTCAGTGTCATGTACTATAGAATTTGTATTTAAAGTAATTTAGAGTATGACATAATCTAGAGTTTTCATTATCATTCATGATTTTGTTGTTTAACTTTCAAAAGTGCTTTACACTCATATTGATAAAAAAAATCACTATTACATTGTTGTACATGTTCGTCATTGGTAAGCAAAAAGAAGTGAAGCCCTAGTTTGTAACTAACACACACAATGTTTCTTTCTCATTCCAATGATGTAAAATTTGGTCCTATTTGGATTATATTTTTCACAATATGATTGATTAAATTTGTCATTTTAAAACCATGAATATGTGGTCCTTTAGGGCTTTAGGGGTTTAGTGCTAAACTATTGGTGGACTGAATTTTCTATTTAGCCTTTATTCCTTAAAGAATAATGACAAATTCAACCAATCATAGTGTGAAAAATACAATTCAAATGAGACAAATTTTTAAATCACCACAACAAATATGGCCTATTTGGGTTTTTAGAGATTAAAATGATCCTACTCAACTCCTCGTTTGAAGATTTGCAAAGATTTGTTCTACTTCCTCCATCTCATTGGAAAGGAGAAGATTATATCTTTTGTGGTAGAGCCCAGCGTGGGGGTGTCAGCGTTCGCAACTTTTGTCTCGCAAGAGGAGCGACTTGGAAATGCGAGTAGAACCTAGCGGTTTGTACACTATAAACATATTAGGATCGCTTTCAACTAATTTGGGATTGAAAAACAAACCAAAGTGATCAAGTATATAGGATGGAATGGATCTTAAAGTATAATTCAGAAAGATGGTTTAGGAATGATGTGTATACAAAAGTTATAGATCAGAAATAAACAAACTAATTTCAATGGACTCTTTATTCATGATGGTATTCAAGTCAACATCATCATCATTATAATCATTATTACTATAGTAGAGCATGTTCAACTTTGATATAAATTAATCAATCGTTGTCAAAATGCGCCATCAATACATAATCATTTGGTGACGTGGACCCCTCAAAATCTGACGTGGAAATTCAATTTTGACACCAAATGAGGGTGTCTGAACTGAATTCAAATCCAACCTTCTCGTATGTTATTATTGTTATTATTATTACCCTCATACGAATCAATGAATGGCGGACAAAAGTATTCCAAAACAAATAATCATATTTTATAATTATAATAATTATATTTGAAAATAAAAATACTCAATCCACCAAGGGAGTAAGTTAACCCCTAACTGCCCAAGCAGGCATTTTTGGCCTGATGTACAGATTTCATCCGCATTTTCTCATCCGTCATGCACTTTTTGTGGTGTGATTTTTTTAGTGAATTTTTAATGGGAAGTTAGCTTCATGTATGTGTGATTCGATCGAAAAGGAAATAATTTTTGAAAAAATTATGCCTCATTTTGTGTTGCAGTGTTTCACCCAAAATCCTGAAGATTTTGGTCTAAAAGTGTTCTTGGAAAAAAAAACTATTAAAATCAAGCATCCAAAAAATCTCCAAAAATCACTACACCTAAAGTACTACATTATAACCCATCACAACAAATTTCATCCACATATTGTCAATATCTTATTCGTAATTGAATTACAAAATAATTTTTTATTTTATGTTTCAAAATTTATAAAAAAAGATTAGTGATAGCAGTCATAGATCTAACCGTATAGATAGAATCTAAAATTAAAAATGTATAACTTTTATTCATACATCAAGTTCTAAATATTCATATTAATTGCATTTTATAATGCATCTTTGCAAAACTGCCTAAACTGGACATAGGTGAGGACGTTTAGGGGTTAAGCAAGAATCCAGGTGAGTCAGCCTGGTGTGCTGAGGCTAAAGTTTATCAGAAATACCGGCACAAAATCCATCCACTTGAAAATGGCTTTGTCAGCCTCGGATTCGTCTGTGCCTGCAACATGTGACTTCTGTGATGAGGTGCCCATGAGTTAAGGGCATCTCCAGGAGAACTCTGCAAAATGAACGGAATGTAGGGGAGATCCGGTAGTTAGTGTAAAAATCAGCCGAATGGAATTGTCAAATTATCGGTTGAAATTCATAGTTTTAGGTTAAAATTTGGATAAAATTAGTGATACTCGGGTGTTACTTGGGTGAAACATGGGTAACAACCGGATGGGTTCTTGTCTAAAACCGGTTGCTTTTTGTAAAATATTGAATTTTAGCTAGATTCCTTAGAAAACTCCCTATTTCGTGCTTTGAATAATAGAGAGCCATTTTCAACAAAACTTCCCCAATATCATACAACTATTTCACCTTGCATTTAGTTGATGATCCAATCACGCTTCACCACATGTATCAACATGTATCAATCCATGTCACTATTCATCATAATTTAGCTTTTAGAGCCCAGGGTGATTTTGAGATTGCTTTTCATTCATTAATCAGAGGGCGGGGTCTATTCAATTTATTTTTTTGAGGTGCTCTGAGCACATTTAGTGCTTAGCTAAAATTAACGGTGTTCTTAACCTTTAAAGAACCAACCAAGCCTTACAGACTTGGATTTCTTAATTTTCAAACTACTTTAACCATGAATTGCTAGTATTGGAGAAAAATATTATGAATTATTTTTTTCAGGCATCATCCATAACAATAATAGTATGTACTTACATTTTTAGAATGTAAAGTACTTCTAAATTTTTAAGTTGGAACTTAAAAATGCTCTTTTAATTCTAAATTAGAAAACAATGTTTAAGAATTACCTTATCAGAGCATCTCCACATTAAATTTCATCATTGGAAAGAACCACTTGTGCAACTTGTTATATTAACTTCCAACTAAGCACTTGTCTCCTAGTGTGCAAAAGCAAAAATAATCTTCATCATTTATTACCCAACTGATTAATTGTAAAGGAAAAGTAGTATTTGCTGGGGTTGCACAACCATGCCAAAAAAATGGCTATTTGCCTAGGCATGAAGAATATTTTAGGGGAACCAAGCCTTATAATAATTGCCTCCTTTTCATCCAGAACAAAGTCATCATCATCTATTTTGAAGGACGGATGACTATGCTCTAACTCAATGTTCTTAAGGCATACAGATGGCAGAAAGCTCTCCAAAATATTTCATTACTACAGAAGCTATCAAAATCAAAAAGAAAAATAGATGAAAAAGCTAGATGTCAACTATTGGTTGTAAAAAACTTGAATGAAAATAGTATCAAAGTTGGATGAAAATTATTTTAAATCCCAAATATGAACGAAACAAATGTTGAGCTTTGCCATAAATTTTTATTTTGCCACCGTAACTATGTCAAAAATATGAAAAAAGGAAAAAGAAAAAAAACCATAGTATAATTTTATGCCTATCCTGACACTTTTTTAAAAAAAATTGTTAATTTGGCACGATTTGAAAGAAACTGACTTACTAATTTTCAAAACCACCCAGTGCTAAATTCCACTTAAGAACAGGGTTCTCAATTAATGCCTGGCAGCTCAGCACCATCATGTGTCGAATGATCGGAGGTCGCCAAGTCTCATCTGACAACTGACAGAAGCCGCCTCATCTCAGCCAAGTCCTCGTTAGTAAGAATCCATCACACTCCACCGCTCATTAACTTAACATCCAGTAGCATGCACTATCTCTGCCTTGGCTCTCCAGTAGATGGTGTGGAATATTCCACACCTAATAGTACTTCATCAATACACTAAATAGGTAGATTAGTGTTAAATAATTATAAGATTTGAAAATATTATAGATTTTTACTCTCGACACAAAAAAATTACCAAAGACATTGATTCAAATACTATTGAAAGATCTCCATCTTGACCAATGTAGAGGGTAAAAAAATTGGTCAACGATAAAAACTTACAACATGTTTATGTAAATTAGTGTATTTAACACTAATCTACCTATTTAGTGTAGCTAAGTGGACAGGTGGATACTCAAGGTGATGAGCAGAGTGTATGAAAATAAGGCAGTGGACATGAAGGATACTAAATGTTATGTTAACCCTTGAACGCTCCTGCGTCCAATATCTGGACGATGGACAGATTCAAGTTATTCGATTCTCATCCGCATTGGACAGTTTTCATCCAAATAAATTTCTCTTGGTTCTTGTGCAAGTTCACTATGTATTGTACAGTTTGGATGTTTAAAATTGGTTATTATGATTTTTGGAAAAATCACACAATTGGTTTATGTCAAGTTTCATTCGTAGTTCAAAAAGTGAGACCTAAAACATGATTTTCCAAAATAAGTAGAATCAAATAATGGAAACCATACCATCTCATAGAGCATGTTATTCCAATTTCATTACAATATTTGAAATTTTTTTTGTGTTAATGTGGGATTTTAAATCGAATTTCAAGAGAAAACCTTGCAAAAATAATTAAAAATACTTAATAAAAAAATGATAAATCCAACCGTACAGATGTGATCTTCACGTTGACATTTACAACTTTGCTTTGTACATCAACTCCATTTTTGGTATTCATCTAACATTTTATAACGTTTCTTTGAAAACAGCTTTGAATTGGGACCTTAAAGGGTTAAGTCCCTCAAAATTATTAATCTCTAATTGAAACGCCTAATTAGCCAATTTGATTTTACTTTTCCTATGGTAGAGCAGCAGGCACCGGATGTAGCAGGTAAGAGAGAAAATGGGTAGAATCGTATATGTTTATGTATATAAAAGTGTGTGTTCATCCATAAAAATTTATATCATAAGATTCTTTCATCCAAATTTTTGCGCTTTTTTAAAAACAATTTGAAATTACTTTGACAATTTCATCCATTTTTTGTCTTTTTTTCTAGTGTAAAAGTAGTCAATCCCAAAATTAGGTTGGATTGTGGTGAATATTTTCCACAACCAATTTAGTTGTGTCAAATGGATCGATTCCCTTTTTTTATTAAGAGTTGAAATAAAGAGCTAATTACCGAGGCCGAGAAGGACTAAGTTAGGTTAATTTTATATTTGGGGATTGACTTGTTGGGGAGCTAACCCAATTAACTCACTTTACTGTCCAGCCTGTTCTGTAGAAATCTCAAATTTCTGGTGTTTTTTTCCTTTAACCTTTTAAGGTCCCGATTCAACACTGTTTTCAAAGATTCGTTATAAAATGTTTGATAAGAAATTAAAATGGAGTTGATGTACAAAGAAAAGTTATAAATGTCGATGTGAAGATAACATCTGTACGGTTGGATTCATCATATTTATTATTAACATTTTTAAATTAATTTTGCAAGGTTTTCTCTTGAAATTCAATTAAAAATCCAAAATTAACATTAAAATTTAAAAAAATATTGTAATGAAATTGGAATAACATGCACTACAAGATGGTATGGTTTTCACTATTTGATTCTACTTATTATGGAAAATCATGTTTAAGGTCTCACTTTTTGAACTAAGAATGAAACTTGACATTAACCACTTTTGCTATTTTTCAAAAAAATTCAATATCTTATTTTGAAGATCCGTACCGTACATATGGTAATCAACTAGCACAAGAATTTTTTTTAAAATTGAATGGATGAAAAACATCCCCGTGCGTGGTGAAGGGACGCGTCCAGATTCATCCAACGTCCATAATCTGGACGCATGCGCGTCAAAGGGTTAAACTCACTTTGTTGAAATCATAAATATTATTAATATATTCAACCGTGTAAATAGAAGCATAACTTAACCAAACAAGTGTTGATTAAACTTTGGTAACATTGGATTGTTTGATTGGAAGATAATAGTGTGTCTTTGAATCGTGTAATGCACACTTAGAAACAAGATTTTGGAGGGTGTGTGACTTCAAAATTAAACAAAATTTGGGGTAAATTAAAAAATGAAAGTCAAGTGGTTCATCAATGACCAATGTCAACCTCTCCATTGCAATTTTTCATGTCAAGAACTAATTCACACATATTTGTTGTGAATTTTATAAGTGGGAGTGACTTATCCATATACAAAATTTATACGTATAAATATGAAAGGAGCTGGTACATTGATCAAGATCGGAATACATACACTAATGGAACATGAACAAGAGAACATGATTCAAAAATTAAAGGAAGATAACAAACTTCCAAACACAAGAAGTAGAGCATAATACATGTGTTGTATTTGTTTGTGTTTGTTATCTTGACGTATTTGTAGTACTTTGGTGTTTTGTAGATAGGTGTACGTTTTGATATCTTCACAACTCCAAATGAGAATTTTATTTTTGAAATGTGTGCATGAGATGAAGCTCTACATTTGAACTTTAAAAAACCATGTTCGGTTTGAAGTAGATTTATAGTAGGTTGCAAAAACATGGCACTGCAAGCTTGCCCAAGCAAAGAGACCCAAATTGAAACTATTCGTGAACAATTACAATTTGAAAATATGATTATAGAGAGGAAACTCCTCTTTAACTCCTCTTCAATTTTTGATTAACTAAACTTGCCACCAATGTACTTAGCCATCAATTTTGGTGAAACTCCACTTCTCAATTTTCACTCTGGCGTGCCTGTCTTAGGGCCTCCTTCCATGTATGGGTGGCCGGTCCTCAAAAGGAGGAAGCTCTACCGAAATGGGTGGAACTAGGAGAAGTCAAGAGTATATATTTCATTTGTACTGAAATGGGTGGAGCATGGGTGGTTCTTGAGACCTCAATTCTTGTCTTCTAGTGCCTTCCACCCAACCGATCTTCACATGGAAGTCCGCCCTTAGTCATTGAGGGTGGTGGGACAGCTTTTACATTGTACAAATGACTCTATCATTGTCAGGGGTTAGTCAATAATTAAGTCACACTAATTTCCGAACCACACTGGCTGCAGCGAAAGACTCCGATCACTCTGCGTTTCCAAGCAAGAGCCACTGGTCAAACTCTAATATCCCTCCACGTGGCAGTTCGCCACAGCACCTACCGGGTCACGACCAATCGCATCCAGCCACCAGAGGCAGCCCGGTCTCCCCGGGTCAGTCGGGCCCATGGAAATACCCGACGCCCGACACCCGACCCGTCCCCGTCCTTCGCTACCACCAGCCAGCCCATTCTCTGCTCCTCCACTGTCTCCTCCTCACTCCTCCTTATGCCCGTCAATCCGACACTCTTCCACAAATTCTCCAGCTTGCCGTTCGAATTCTTGCTCCGTCGGGGTTCTCCTGTTCCGTGAGCCAAACGACCTCCATTTCGCTAGAATCCGTCCTCATTTGCGTCCCATTCACATCACTAGCTTCGCAACAACAGTACGTGGTTGTTATCGTCGCAGATTTTGAAGCTCTGGAGCTTCACTTTTGCCCTTGAGATCGGTTTTTACTGGAAAAGAGAATTGGCCAAGTGAATGGTGGTTTCGAAGCGGAACGAGTTGAATGCTTTCGTGAAGGTTGCTGCCTTACAGTTCTAGCCGATTTAGCACTTTGAAATACATCGCGTGTGTTGTATAGTTCTAGCAGATTTTCCATCGCCTTCCTTGTAGAGGATCTTTGCAAGTTAGGGTTTGGATCATGATGAGAGGGCCACCCCCGGGGTATGGTCCTCCGCGGGGATACGACCCGCGGGCGGGGTACGATCCGCGGGCGGGGCGAGATCCGCGAGAGTACGAGCCGCGGCGGCATCACGGGCCGTCCCCGTGGATCCCCGCAACGATTCTTGGAGTGATCTTGATCATCACGGGGATGCCATACACGAGAACCGTCACGGCGCCCGATCCCGTGCTGGCGTACCAGGCCGCGGCTGCCGCGGCCGCCGCGGCCTCGCGGCCGGGGTACAAATTCCCGCTGCCCCTGCTGTGGATCCCCGTACTGTGCGTCATCGCGTTCCAGTTCTTCGGCGGCGGCCATTGGTACGTTCTTTTCTGTATCGCCAACTTGCTATTTGAAAAATGGGCTTGCTATGTTCCTGTAAGAAAATTTGGGTAAAATAATAGAGTATATTTCTATAATCTTCCCTTTTAATTGATACGAATAGCTAACAATTCTAAGGTGGTTACTCCATTTCCAACTGAAAAAGAAATATGGATATGAGGCATTGATATTATTTAGTATTATTATTTTTTAGAGTTCGGCAAGGAGAAATAGATTTCAACACAAGTTGAAACATAATTTTTGGATGAAGAATGAATTAGTTATAAGTTTTCAAAGTTGAAGTATGACACATCCCATTCACCTCATATAGGTAGAGCTCTTTCTGTCTAAAGAAGATTTGTATTGCACACACTAAAGATGCTTAAACCAACAACAACGAATCCATAACCACACTTACATATACTAAAACCAATAAGAGAGAACCCATTATCAAGTGTAACTCATGCTACAACCAACATCATTGCAGCATTGATTGTGGAAAATGCCACTAGCTGTTGGTGAAAGGAGCCTGTTGGTAATGGGGTAACCACCTTATCTAATTTTTAGGTTTCAAATTTCAAATCGCTAATGGAACTCCCTTGATAAAATGATAAAAAAATCCACAGGTACGATCCCGAGGGCTACGGGGGCCGGTTTGGATTTCGCGGCGGCCGTGGTGGGTATCCTGGCAGGCCGGGTGCGTATCCCAATATGGCGCCTGGCGCGTACAGGAACAGAGGCCCTGAAGGAAACAACCGTGGCTGGGGAGGATCCTGGTGGCCATGGTCTGCTCCGAATTCGTGGGACGCCAACAGCCGCTACCAAAACCCTAACCAGCAGCGAGGGTTGATTTCCATGTTCATGGACTATGGTGGTCACTGGGTGCTCATCTTGCTTGGAATTGCGCTCTTCACACTTGTCGGCGCGAGTGGATCTGTGCTCCCTTCTCCTCCTGCAGTGCTTCCTGTTCCGCCTCTCGCTCCACAGAGACTGAAATTCCCATGGTCGCTGCTCTTTTGAGCATCTCCACTGGCACTCTGGATAGCTCTCTGGCCCTGGAAAACAATGGATGTGCATGGGTTGGTCAACACTGTCTTTTGAGGGAGACACTGAATACGTTAACCCAGTTCAGGGCTCTCAAAATGACTCAAGCTAGTGTATCTTCTCTTAATTAATTGCACAATCAAATCACTAGTTGAGTGATGTTGGTGGGAAACTACATGGTATGCCCTGTAATTTTTGGATGACTTTCATAGTGCAATTCAGAGTTGCTGGTGGAGATGCTCTCAGGATCAAAGAAGCGCACTGGCTGATGATGATGGAGCTTGTGACTGAGTACTGGAGGTTCATGGGTTAGGTGTCTGACACCTGCTTGTACAATACATGAAAGCATCGAATGGGTTTGGGAAGGGTTTAGGGCTTGTGCTCTGTGACCAACAGTGAGGGGAAATCAGTGGTGCACAGAGGTGATATGCAGGTGAACATTTTTGTAGTGGTTTTAGTAGGTATACTGATAAATTATTGATTCTCGTTCTGGCCATTTCATGAGCCTTGTTCTATCAGGCGGGGTACACTGTTGTACATAAACAAGCGGATCCCTCCAGCTTGAGACATTCTTTTCTCATCCCCTCTCGCTGTGGTTTGTTTCAATCAGTACTCTCTCTTGTTATGCATGCTGGCAGTACTGTGATGAATTTTAATTTTGTAGGGATTGGTTTTCAGACAACTCAATGGGACGGTTTATAGAAAAAATGATTCTTGTAAAATAGAGTTATCTGGAAAGTGAACTCGGGTTGTGCTGTGTTGTGCCGGCTCTTTTCGTGCCATATTTACATTTCCCTGCCACACACTGACATCACTAGGTAGGCAATGAGGTGTAGGGGAGCAAGTGTTGGGGTGGGGGGCACTTGGAGATTCATGCATGAGAATTTGAACACGGTATGGGGGCTTCTCTTGCATTGGGAAGGTTCAAGAATTGAATCTCTCCGACAATGCAGAGCATTGTGATTGGTTGAAACAATAGGAAGTCATTTTTTAATTTTTTAATTCTTTTTGCCTTTCAAGCCAATAGACCAATTCTGCCTTATCTTTCCTCTTTTGATTTTTTTTCTTGACTTTACGGATAACTCTAATCATCATTTCTAATTACTACTTCTACCAAAATATAAATGCTGAATTGCTTAACCCTTTAAGGTCCCGATTCAACAGCGTTTTCAAATATTCGTTATAAAATGTTCGATAAAAGTTTAAAATGGAGTTGATGTACAAAGCAAAGTTATAAATGTCAATGCGAAGATAACATTTGTACGGTTGGATTCTTCATAATTTTTATTAATAATTTTAAATTAATTTTGCAAGGTTTTCTCTTGAAATTCAATTTAAAATCCAAAATTAACATTAAAATTTAAAAAAATATTGTAATGAAATTGGAATAACATGCACTACAAGATGGTATGGTTTTCATTATTTGATTTTACTTATTATGGAAAATCATGTTTAAGGTCTCACTTTTTGAACTAAGAATGAAACTTGACATAAACCACTTTTGCTATTTTTTAGAAATTCTCAATATCATATTTTGATTATCCGTACCGTACAAATGGTAGTCAACTAGCACAAGAATTAGAAAAAAAATGGATGGATGAAAAACATCACCGTAAGCAGTGAAGGGGTGCGTCAGAAATCATCCAGTGTCCAGAATATGAACGCTGGAGCGTTAAAGGGTTAACCCCTAAATGACGGAGGGGGTAAGGGCAAAACATAAATGTGTTATAAAAAATTACTTCTTCAACTTTGATGAAGTTTGGTCCAAAAGAGAAAATGAGGAGCTTGATGTTTAGTAATTATCCATACGGTCAAATTTCAGAAAATAACTTTTTATCATCTCATAATGAATTTAGAAGCATTTAACTTCAAATATTTATCAGAATTACAAATTTTATTTTTAGAATTTGAAATTTTGTATGATTTGTTAAAACTAGAAATTCTATTCTAAAATCAAAAATTGCAAAATTTTCAAAGGAGAGAACATCATTACTTTCCCCAAATAGTAAGTTCTCTAACACTAGCCAATGTAGAAGTGTTTTTCTTTGAAAATTTCTCCCAGGTGGAGTTTAACTTGGATTGACATGATTCAAAGTGGGTTGGAAAGTAGACTTGATTCCCTATTTTAAAATATTTTTTATTTTCTATAAAAATAGTTTTTCTATTTTGGGCAGCCTGTAAAAAAAGGGCAGAGACCATAAAATGGTTGATCCGTCACTTAGGGGTTAAAAGTGTGGTTTTAGGGCCGCTTCACACTAAGTTATAGCTATCCAAGTCGAGAGTGGGATTGAGAGTCTAAACTTTGTTGAGAGTCCAAAGAAATTTATTGAAAATAGGCAATAAAATATATTTTTCAATTGTTATGAAAAGAAATCGATGGCCTCTCGACCATAGTTTGCGTTTCCATTCCCGTTCAACCCAAGCTTCCTTCCGAGAGGCCGTCGCCTTGGTCAAACAGTAATGCCACGTAGGCATTTTGGAGAGCGACGGTTGTTGGACTTTGGCCTCTAGTGTGAAGCGGCCCTTAGATGTTTGTGCCCTTAGTAGGAGTTTCATCAACTGTCTGCCATTGAAATGGCTGGTGACCTGACTAGCCTTAGGTGTAAGTCTTCTATCAGAGGAGCTTTGTACAGAGTATGGAAAAGTTTGCATTGGCAAGATGATGATGGGCACTAAAATCTGTGGAGCTGTTACAATGCAGAATCATATCGTTCTGGTTAGTACTGTATAACCCTGAATTTGCAGTCTTTCTGCTTTAGAGCATGGCCACCCATCAGTGCTGATTTTTCACAAGGTCCCTAATATGTCCAGGGACATGTTCAGAAAAAAAAAACATTTCCAGTGGACGGGTTCTAAAAAAATGAACCGGTTTTTGGACGGGTGAAATTCACTTTGGACGGGTTCTAAAAATATATATTTTTAATGTAAAATTACCCAAAAAAATAAATGGTGCAAATATCAATTACATTATGTCATATATGACATGTGAATGTAAGCATAATGGAGTCAAACCACTAATACCTAATCAAAATACCAATCTTCAAGAGCTTGATTCACCTGCACACAATGATTCATCAACTACAATATTTAGAACCTTTGTAACACAATGTCAAAGATTATAATTGAAGGTACACTTAGAAATTGAATAATTAATATTTTTTATAAGCATGTTCAAAATTTTATTAAAAAAAAAAGAACTTACCCTTCAAACAAGTGGATGAATTCTCCTTTCTTTCATGTTTCTCCAAACAAGCATCACTGCATTCCAATTGATGTTTTCAACTGGAATATTTGCACATGAAATGCGCATCAAAGCATATAAAGTCTCCAACTTCAAGCTAGTACATAGATGTCTTTTGATGAGGTTTTGTTTAGAAAAACCCCTCTCACATATTGCAATGCTTACAGGAATGACCATAATGACCATAATGTCCTTTTTTCTAAACATTACGGGACGGGTATTTTCAATTTGCAACCGGTTTTGGGACGGGTTGTTTTTTTTTCAACCTTTCCATGGACGGGTTGATTTTAAAATCACCGGTTTTGGGACGGGTTGCAATTTTTTTTGCCTTTCAATTCAAGGTTTTTGGACGTGGACGGGCTAGAACTTTGTGAAAAATCAGCCCTGCCACCCATGGCCTCAGAGGGTCTCTGACCTCAAGAAGTGAATGAAAAGTTTCAAGGGGCCTTTCAAAATGCTTCTTGACTCTGGATTCTAGCGTGTTAGAAATTGGGCCTTGAAATCACTATTGAGTTGACTATTCGATAATTATTCCTCTCATTCTACTTGTAACTTGTGATTGGTCCATTGACTATTTGATGCGCACTTTTGATACGTGAAGGGCCCTTCACATGTAGATGAATAATTTGAGAGGGTTAGTCCTAGCGTGCATGGGTGGGAATGCTCTTAGGTCACATTCACAAACTTACATATCACGTATTCTAGAAGGATCCCAAGACTTTTAGTTCCCATTACACAACTGTCGGAGGAATTTGGAGTATTTTTTATAATAAATGTAGTATGTGACAAAAAATGTACTTGCTGGCATTGACATTTTTGTGGTCCATTACTCGGAAACTGAATGGAACTCAGGGACCAAATCTGCAAAGTTTTCTTTTCAGCCGTTTGAATTGTCTTGAAGTTTTGGAAAGGCCAAAGCACTAGTACCACAATTGTGGTGGCAGTTCTATCTCAGGAGTTGCTTCTCTTGTTGACAAATTTCTTGAGTTGTGTGATTTCTTCATAGGCACTTCATACATAAGGTTCACCCTTTTGCTCTCGCTGCATGAAAGACAAAATATTCTAAACATGTGATTGTTGAGGTGGGGCTATTGTGGATTTTCAACCATCTATCATCATTCTTTAAGTAAACAATGATGTGGTAATCATTCTTTAGGTAAATCACTATGCCAATATTTTAGAATCTGTTACAATGATTCTTTGCTACAATGATTCTTGTGCAACAATTCTTATTCTAAGGTATAGCTCACAAGGGCTAAAGAATCTTATGTATGTTGCCAATTTCGTGCACTTCAATGCTATGTGTGTATTGACATAAGGTGGAGGCACCCAAAAATGCTAGTGTGTTTGAAAATTAAAAAAAATTAAATTGTGACTATTTTTGGATGATATATAGATAAGATTCTTGAATATAAGTGAAAAATAGATTACTTTTTCTCAATTAGAATGTAATTTATATGAATTTTGAAAGTGAAAAGTTAGTGGTATTCCACTTGTGCCATGTAATTGATGGTTTTCTTAATAGAAACAGTATCATGAATTGCATTCTAAACGTTCCAATTTTGTTTACTTGTATCTAGAAGCCTTTTGATTGGATAACAAGTGGTTAGTTTTAGGTTTTCTGGGTGGTAATAACTAGAAGGGGTGATGGGTCAAGGTGCTTCCATCTTAACTCCTAAAAGCCCGAGGGGTATTGGACAAAACACATATGTGTTATAATATGTGCCTTCTACATGTTTGATGAAGTTTGGTTCAATAGAAAAAATGTAGGGCACCATCTCTACAAATTATTTGTACGGTCAAACTTCTAAAAATAACTTTAGATCATTTGTTAATGAATTTAAAAGCATTAACCTTTGAAAATTTGTATAAATTCTAATTTTAACTTTTAGAGTTTGAAATTTAGCGAGATTGGTTAAATTTGGTTTATCTATTGTAAACTTCAAAAAAGAAAAAGAAAAAATGGAGGGAACATCATTACTTTCCCCAAATAGACAATTTTGTAACACTAAGACAATGTTGAAGTGATTGACTTTGGAAAATTCTCCTGAGTGGAGTTTATCGCTTAAACGTCAAGAAGGCCTGGACGGGGCAGCCCGGAAAGAATCTAAATTTTTTTTGCAAATTTTTTTTTTTTTAAAATAAAATAAAAAAATTGCAAAAACGGCTCTGTAGTGCACTGCTGGCTAGCACTGTAGCACTGCGGCACTACTGAACTTCAGCTGCCCCAACCTCAAAACTTGTTCAATTTGATAACTTTGATTGCTTACCAACGATTCCACAATCTCTCAAATGAGGCGAAAATTTGGAATCTAGATCGCTTTTTCAGTAGCTTTCCAACGCAACAAGTCTCGCTTGATTTGGTTGAGCAAAACTACTTTTTTCTCCAATTATTCCTTTATACCAAGCCCGTGGGGCTTGCTTTGACGTTTAAGGGTTAACTCGGATTGACATAATTCAACTTGGGTTGGAAAGAAGACTTGATGAAGTATTTTGAAATATATTTTTATTTTTTCAAAAAATTATTTTTTAGTTTCGGATAGCCGTTAAAAACGGGCAGCGACCAAAAAATAGTATCTTGGGAGCTTAGGAGTTAACCCCTAACTACCCAACCAAACAAAAAATGCTTCATGTACAAATCCACTTCTCGTTTTCTTATCTGCGGTGATTTTTTTGAAACGTGAATTTTTTATGGTAGATTTTATGGGAAGTTAGCTTCATGCATGCATGTGCGATTGGGTTAGAGAGGAGATGGTTTATAAAATTTGTATGCCTTATTTCACGCTGTAGTGATTCACCCAAAATTTCAAGGATTTTAGTCTAAATTCCTCTATGCGCAATGTTGGATCAAGGTTGGGACATACAAACCTAGACATGCATCGGATTGGGTAGCTCTTTGAAGGCTCATGTTATTAATACATTGAGGAAGGTCAATGTTTTTTTTTTTTTTTTTTTTTTTTTCTTCTTCTTACGTTGTAATCTCTCCAATTGTGTACCTCCTCGTCATGTTCATGGTACTATTGGAAAGTCCTCAATGAAAAGGAGTGCACAAAATTTGTTTCATTGCGTTTAGATCTACGGTGTGAAAATTATGGATTTTTGATCAAATTTCCTCACTATAAAGTGAATTAAATTATGAAAAATGTAATATGGGAGTTTTGATGTCATTCTTGGCATCGTTGGAAAGCTCTTGACAAACAAGGGTACATGAAAGTTGTTTCATGACTTTTGGATTTACAATGTATAAGTTATGGATTTTCAATTGAATTTTGTTACTTTTAATTGAAATGTATTTCTAAACTGAAATAAAAGGCAATAATAAAAGTATGGGGAACAAGGGAACGCGCTAGTATACAACAAGGGTTTTTTTGGAAAAAATATTGCCAGATTTCTTCAAAAAATATTTGGCTAAAAATGGCCAAAATCCATGAAGTTTTCTCCAAAAAACTTCAAACTAATAAATATCGTGAATAAAATCACTAGATTGTAGATGAAAATAATACAAAATTATGGATATGTGATATCTGCTTTCTAATACATGGATGAATGTTGAAATACGGTGCTTCATTGTAGCATTTTATATTGCCACTTTGGCACTTCATGAAAAATGAAAAAAATAACATTGGTACATGGGAACATAAAAGCACAAGGAACACGAGGAATATGGAAAACATGGAGATCAAAGGAAATGCGGGGAACAGAGAAAACATTTAGAACATGTGGGACATATGGATCACGTGGAACATCTAATGTAGATGAATGCCACAAGGACACAATAGTGATACATTAAGGGATGTAGTTTGTTTGTTTGTTGTCTCTGGCGTACAAAGGGGTGAGACTACAAAACTCAGGGAGTGCTTTTAAAGTTAAGATTAGGAATCACGTGAGCGCGTACTTTTGACCTCCCTATGTATGTACTAAAAAATTATTTGAAAATTATAAAAAAAATATGAAGTTGTTAAACACAATCTAAAGTTCTTGTTGTATAAATTTCAAAAAATAATCACTTGTAAATATTTTTAAATTTATTTTTGAAGCAAAAAACAACACATTTTAGTGTAAACTTCTATCATTTTTTTATAAGATTTAAAAAAAAATTGGGTATGAAATTTATACCAAATGATAGATATATACGTAATGATTCAGCATCTATTAAATCGTGATTTAAAAACTATTTTAAGGCCAAGTATTGTAGGGGGTATGCTATTAAAACGCACGCACGTGTATTCCCAATTCTAACTTTAAGTGCAGTCCCCGAGCTACAAAAGTGCTTTTTTTTCCGGAGTTACAAGATTGAACAATAAAAAAAACTATAAAAGTAAATCTAGGGTAAATACTAAAGCAGAGACTATGCGACTAGCCGCTGATTTTGTTTGTTTAGTCAGTTTGTTTTATGTGAGGTTGAGATCTCCCGGTCCATGCTTTCACCAGCCGCAATCTTGGTACTGTTAGGAAGGAGGTGTGTATAGAGTGGTGATTTTGTCACATTTAGACTTACTATGTGAGGGTTATAGATTTTTGAGTCATTTTTGTTGCCATGAAATGAATTACATTATGAAAAATAGAACATGGGAGTTTTGATGTCATTCTTGACATGGTTAGAAAGCTCTTGGCAAGTAGAGATGCACCAAAGTTGTTTTGGACTTTTTGGACCTATAGTGTAAAGTTGTAGATTTTTAATTGAATTTTATCACTATGAATTGAATTGAATTATGGATAGATTATTCTAAAAAAAAAACAAAAGTATGGAGAACACAACGGAGTAGGGGAATACACAGAGAACACATGAAGTATAGTAAGCACAAGGAGCACACGGAGTATGGGGAACATTTGGACCAACGACACATGGCCACACTAGTTTATACATTAAAGAAGGTAGTTTGTTTTGTTTTGTATGCAATGATGACATCACGTGAACCATGGGGTCATTGGTTGCATTCTTGGTATTGATGAAAAGTTCTCAACAACAATAGGTGCACTAAAGTTGTTTTGTAGCTTTTGGACCTATGGTGTAGAAGTTATGGGCTTTCAATTGAATTTTGTCACTATAAATTGAATTAAATTATGAGAATATTATTCTAAAAATAAACTTAAAATTGAATCTTATAATTTTACAAGTTTTAGTCTTGTGATATGCATAAAAATGGTCACAAAAGAAGTAAATAAAAATCATTCAATAAAAAACAATTATGGATAAATTATTACAAAAATAGCATAAAAATTAAAATTATGACTTTATTATGGGAAGCACTTGGAACGATGACACATGGCCACACTAGGTAGTAAATAAGTATGGTATAAAGCTTATGAATTAATAATAAGTCACGCATTGTAAGCTAACTATCACATGAATTTCATTAAAGGCATTAAATACTTTGTTTAATTAACTTTTGAGTATTTGAAAAAGAACAAAATAGAAGTAATACTTTACTACTTTTACAATGATTATTGATTTTGAAAATCAATAGTAATGAATTTTTGTACAATTTTATTTATTTAATTATAAATTAAAATTTTAAATGTATCATGAAATAAATTAAATCATGTTAAATTATGCTACAATATGATTTTAAATAATACTATATATAATTGAACATTATTATTTTTATTCCTTTAATTATTTTATTTATAAATTTTAAATTATACAATCATATGAGCTTATAAAATTCAATGTTATGCTTAAATTTTTGTGTGATTACTGAATTGGATCTTAAATTTAAAATTGTCCAAATCATAAATTATAATCCGCATATGCTTGTTTGTTTTCCTTTGCCTTGCTCTCTCAATCATCAGTAGTGGCATAGTCTCTACCTTTGTATTTACTTTTCCTCTTTGTTGTTGTGCATACACAATGTTTCTCTACGCACATGAAAAAACTGCAGAGAAATATGGTGTATGCACAACAACTAAGGTAGGAACCCAACACCCTTGTTGTTTTTGTTGTTATTCTTTTCTCTGTTGCACTATGTGATATGTTTATATTTTTATATTTTAAAATTTATTTATTTTTGGACATCTTTTCTACAACATTAGCACACAAAACAAGTGGGCCAAAAGAGTGTGGACAATGAAAGAATTAACATTTTGAACTCCTCGATAAAGCTCTTTTAATCTTGCTACGCTATTTTCACACAATTAATCAAGTGGTTGGATAAACAATGAACAAATGAACATACACAAAGAATGAAAAACAATGACCATATATGTTAAGTTATTGAAATCATTGTTTTGCATTTTTATCACTAAATCTTTAATTTGTAATAGTAAATTTTTATTTTTGGGCACCTCATTGACAATGTATCTAATATGTGGCAGGAAAACCTTCAAAATTATGGAGGGAGGCGGGCGTAACAACATGATCCTCTTTGTGTTTCTCGTGGCACTGTTAACCCCTAAATTTCCTTGTGTTTTTGGGAGCTTGAAACCTCAAAACTGCGATTTTCTACCTCTATGTACTCCCGGGGATGTGAACCAAGTTCTTTTACTTCTTTTAGAATTCCAACCGTAAGATCTTGTACCTAAGCCTATTCATAGCTACTGTTTCAAAAATTGACCGTTGGATGTTTATCATTTGCAAGATCATAACATCCAAAGTTTGTGTAAAAGTTTTTCGGGGCATTGCTTGGGAGGCATTGTCTCCATAGTGCAAAGGGGGACTTGAAGATTGTTACTCCAAACATTTTGCTCATATTTTTTTCCATGTAGATAACTAAGTTAGGTACGCTCATGCAAAATTTTAGAGACTCATTACGCGTTTCAAACCTTCATCCAAATTAATTTCCGGAAGTAGGTATAAAAATGGCAATTTGGTGAAACATGCATCACATTAATTGTATTTGATTTTTGGAAAAAATGAACGGTGATTAGGTACCTCAATGATTTTATAAATTTTAGGCGAAATTATTTTTAAAAAAAAATTAAATCTCAAATTTTGACAAATTTCGAAAGAAATGGATGTGAAATTACAAAAAACCTTGGAGGTTGCTGTTCTTTATTTTGGAGGCTGCCCTTGTCAAGCCAAGAATATAATCAACATGGGTCACTTCAAATTTTGAGCCTAAATGTGGCGAAGAGCATGTCTTCAAAAAAAATATTTTGAAAAAATGATTATAATAAAAAGTTTTTTTCTGCCCCAGTTGGACTTGAAACCAAAAATTTCAATAAATTTTTTATAAAATCCGAATTTGACTTTGTAATTTTTACCCCACACACCTTGTATGTATGACCACGCTCACGCCAAATTATAGTCTAAAATTCTTAATTTAGACCTTCCATCTAAGCTGCCCGAAACAGCAAAAAGCCATTTTGGCTTTTAAGGGCCTTTAGGGGTTAATTGTCCATGTCGATAGACAATTTCCACCCCGTTGAAGCTGCTGCGGGGACCCACAATTTGAACAGTGTTGTGTATGCCGCCAACGTCAACCACATGTCCAACCAACTCAAATATGAATCCATAAGAACTCGCAACCAAGTGGATATCTGCATTACTTTTCAGAAAAACAACTTCCTGCATGTTGCTCTTGTTGCAAAATGCACAGCCGTAAGGACTGTGACGAATGTTGTTTGTGCAACTTTCAAGCATCCAATCGCACCATACCAACACTTTCAAGTCCTCCCGCCAATCCGCCTGCCAATTGTAACTTACCAGTCACTTGCATGCTAGGTGATAAGCAAATGCCTCTCACAGTATGTGTGGAAGCTTCTAAAAGAATCCATAACTCTCACACCATACGTCTAAAAGCGACGAAACAACTTTGACACATCTTTCTTCATCAAGAGCTTTCCGACAATACCAAAACGTGGCGGGCGTTGGTTGGGCACTTGATTACATTTAGATTTCTTGAACTCTGTGTCTATCAATCGTGTTTTTGGTATGTCGAAAAGCTGTTGATGAAATGGGGCGCAACAAAGCGACTTCGTTGCTTTTAAACATGGTGTAGAAGTCATAGAATTTTAATCAAATTATGGATAGTTATTAATGAATATATTGTTAAATCAAATTATGAATAAATCATTAGGGCTACGCAATGCTTCGCACAACCGTCAACGAAGTGAAAGTCATAATTCATCATGCCTTTGACTTGCAAGCATATTAGTGTTCTAAAGTAGTGTGAACCAACCATGCCTATTATTGTACCTGCATTATCGTTGGCAATGACTACATTTGCTTATAAAAGTTGGTAGAATTATATTCTATTTATAGATTTTTCATTCTTTCATGTAAAAATGATTAAAGGATGTTGATGATGAATGTTTATTTGATTGTGCGAACATTTAGAAACATCAATGTGTTCATCAACCTTATAAAAGAAATTTGTAAAAATTGAGGACTTCATTGCATCATTACATTCAAAAGCGCAAAATTAATCATGTCTAGCAAGTTGGTTTTTTTAACTTACATTTAGAGGTATCAATTTCTAAAAGAAATTGGATGAAGGCACCATAAAATTGAATTGCCTATGGATTAATTTCCACAATTTTGTTTTAGGATTTTTCTTAAAAAGAAAAGAAAATGAAAAAAATGAAAAAATCATCATAAATAGTTTTATTTTTAGAAAGTGAAAATGAAAAATTGGTTGAAATTTCATAAGAATGCATTGTTGATTGTCATCACAAAGAAGAGCTATTGTAAAGAGACAAACATACAATTCTATAAAAGGACAAATAACCATGTCCATATCTTGAATATATTGTTAAATCAAATTATGAATAAATCATTACAAGAATAAAATAAAAAGTAAAATAATGACTAAATCATGGGTTTTCTAACAAAGGGCCTCACTAGATTTTTAATCCATTGACTGATATTAATATTTGAACATGTTAATAAATAAATTAAAGCATGTTAAATTATACTACAATATGATTTTTTTTTAAATTTGATATATAATTAAACTTTATTATTTTTATTCTTTTTATCACTTTTATTTATAAATTATAAATTATACAATGTTATGAGCTTATAAATTTCAATCTTATGCTTGAATTTTGTGTAATTACTAAATTGAATCTTAAGTATAAAACTCTCCAAAATATAAGTTATAATCATATTCATTATTATTTATAAAATAAATCATTTTGATTTTAAACTTTTTATCCTAATATTTAGGAAGGTAGTTTGTGTGTTTTTTATAACACATTAAGATCTCCTTGACCAAGTGCCCAACAAACTCCAGCCACGTTTTTGATACTTTTGGAAAACTCTTCATGAGGAGGGGTGTACCAAAGTTGTTTTGTCACTTTTGGACGTACGGTGTGAGAGTTATGGATTTTTTTTTTAGTGATTTTTGTAACTATAAATTGAATGAAATAATGAAAAATGGAATATGGATGTAATTGATGTCATTCTTGACATCATCAAATAGGGGTCCGATGAAGTTGCTTCGTAGGTTTTAGATCTACAATGTGACATTCATGCATTTTTCATCAAATTTTGTCATCATAAATTGAATTAAATTATGAAAAAAATATTTTGAAATATAAAGAAAAACTTGGCTTAATCATTGGGCCAATGACTCGAGGCCACACTAGTTTGTTATTGTTGCCAATGACTCCAGTAAGGAAAAGGATAATTCCGGCCTAACTATTAGTTGGATCGATATGGATTGAAAAGAATATATGTTGGAGGCAACCTAATGCTCCCTACATTTTATGATAAGAGTATACATTGCAAAAAAAATTGAAATTTAAGATGGAAATAGAGCCCATGTTGAAAGGGATGACACGGAATGGCAACTTTTAGAATTGAACACGCAATTCGCTATTTATGCACTTGGTCAAGTGCGTTCATTTCATGAGCAAATCTTGCTTAAAATTTTTTGTGTAAAAATTTCTCTAAAAAACAACCATTTTTGCCGTTCTACAATTACTTTCATTGTAAACAAACAATTATTTAATTTAATTTTTATTCTTATCTTTATCTTTTATCTTTATCTTTTATTTTATTTTTTCTTTTATCTTTTCTTTATCTTGTTTCATTTATCTTATTTCTTTCTTGTCTTCAATTTATTTTCCTTCTTGTCTTCCTTCTTGTCTTCTTCTTTTTCTTCTATTTTTTTTCATTCCTCTTGTGGCAGCCGCAAATCCTTCGCCCGCACCAAAGACAAAAAAAGTAAAAAAAAAAGAAAATTTTTTTTTTTTTTTATTTATTTTTATTTTTTATAGAGTTCGTCTTCTTTTTTGTTTGGGGCTCATGAACCCTGAAAATAGAAATTTAAAAAAATAAAAATTTAGGGTTCAGCCGCTGGCGGCTGAACCCTAAACGGCACAAAAAAAAAAAAAAAAAAAAAAAAGTTTTTTTTTTTTTTTTTTTCTATTTTTAGTCTGCTGTGCACTAGAGGGTGCACGGCCGCGCACCCTTTGCCTCATTTTCTCCTCTCCTCCTCTCCTCTCTCCCTCTCTCCCTCTCTCCCTCTTCTTCTCTCTCCCCTCTTCTTCTCTCTCCCCTCTCCCCTCTCCTCATATATATAGGGGAGAGAGAAGAAGAGGGAGAGAGAAGAAGAGGGAGAGAGGGAGAGAGAAGAAGAGGGAGAGAGGGAGAGAGGGAGAGAGGGAGAGAGGAGAGGAGGACAGGAGAAAATGAGGCAAAGGGTGCGCGGCCGCGCACCCTCTAGCGCACAGCAGACTAAAAATAGATTTTTTTTTTTTTTTTTTTTTTTTTTTTTTTTTTTTTTTTTTTTTTTTTTTTTTTTTGTTGTTGTTGTTGTTGTTGTTGTTGTTGTTGTTGTTGTGCCGTTTAGGGTTCAGCTGCCGGCGGCTGAACCCTAAATTTTTATTTTTTTAAATTTCTATTTTCAGGGTTCATGAGCCCCAAACAAAAAAGAAGACGAACTCTATAAAAAATAAAAATAAATAAAATAGATAAATAAAAAGTTTTTTTTTTCTTTTTTTTTTACTTTTTTTGTCTTTGGTGCGGGCGAAGGATTTGCGGCTGCCACAAGAGGAATGAAAAAAAATAGAAGAAAAAGAAGAAGACAAGAAGGAAGACAAGAAGGAAAATAAATTGAAGACAAGAAAGAAATAAGATAAATGAAACAAGATAAAGAAAAGATAAAATAAAAAATAAAATAAAAGATAAAGATAAAAGATAAAGATAAGAATAAAAATTAAATTAAATAATTGTTTGTTTACAATGAAAGTAATTGTAGAACGACAAAAATGGTTGTTTTTTAGAGAAATTTTTACGACAATATTTTTAATGCTTCCGGGGACCAAGTGCATGATTATATGGCAAAGTGCGTAAATAGCGAATTGCGTGTTATTGTAGGAATGCAACACAATGAATGTGGAATCTTAGATTGAAGCAAAAAAAATACGCCATTTTGGATTCTTATTATGAAACAGAGGGAGTTCCACTCAAACTACTACGAGCTGGACTAAACAGTTATATTGCTAAATTTTTTATGTTAAGCCAACTTGGTAGTAAAGTAGCCTATCATATTTCCAACTAATTCTCTATTCTCGCCAGTCTATAAATAGTTGCATTGCTACTAACACCGGGACACCTAATCACTAATACCAAGGTGGCGAGTTCACCCAATAGTAAAAAAATGGGATTAGAGATAAAAGTGTATGTATGCTACGGTCTACTAGAATTCCTGTCCCTGTACACACTCTAAATTCTAAAAGAGAAGAAGAATAGAGGGTTGTGGATGGAATTTTGAGCTATGAATTTTTCTAGTGTTAAAATATGTGAAGAAAAACATCATTCAATTCTTTCAATTTTTTTGAATGGATTAAGGTTTCAACTTTTAAAATGTGGTATTTTTAAGAATGATGAAGTGTTCTCTATGTTATATAATAAAGTAATTTTCTTTTTTTCTCACTTTTTTTGTTACACCATGTTGTCATAGTAAGGAATAACTTGGTGTCACAAAAAGATGAGAAAAAGGTCATTTAATACATTATTTTGTAATCAAACTAAAATTTAGCGTTCTTATTAAAATTTTGAATTGCAGCTGGATACAAAAATACCTAGGAATACCATTATTTTTTATATCACCATATTGTTCCTCATTACGACTTCTACCTTCTACCAAAAATTTGGATCCATGGCAGCTATTGGGTACCATATATGATTTTTTTTTAACGAAGGCCCAAAAGTTAGCAAATTAGCTCTATTTCATAAACTGTTCATTTTTAACATACCAAATTTTGCCCAAAAATGCTTTTTGTCCAAGCGGTGGTGCATGCAAAATTTCATGGTCAAAATCCTATTGTAGTGAGTGTGATAAATGTTTTACTGTGAGGTTTGAAAGTGGGGTTGCAACACTTGTTACAGGGTACTGTACATAATATGGAAATTGACCCTAAATCAAGAGTTGGTATCTCTTAGGTTCTCATAGTTGTACAAAGGATTCATTATTTACTATAGAGCTTCATAAAGAATCAAAAGATGAAAATACAGGTTCATTGTTAACTTTCAACATAGCTAACTAGTGCCTAACTCATTAGAAATGTAGATTCAAAAGCCAAAAAAAATGCAAAAATACAAGTGTTTGACTCCATTTGTTTACAAGAAACTAGCTTGCAAAATAACCTCATATAAACATTTTAAGGGAACTTATTGCTTAGTACATAATAAAGTAGTAAGCAATACACACTGCCTCAGCTCTAAAACCTCAGAATTTGGAACTCCATGCTCTAAGTGTATTGTGCCTGTAAAATACAAATATTCTGAAACCCTAAAAACTAAGCAACTCCTCTGCACAGACTCCTGTCACAGTGAGCAAGAGAAAAAAGAGTGAAGGCATTACATGCCCATTTGACCCCTAAAGGACCAACTGAAGCATGAACTGGGCTTCCTATTTTTCCTTAGTAATTTTGATTACATATTATGTAGGCTTCCTTCCTCCTTCATGAAACCCAATTTTTCGACTTCTTGGTCCTTCAGAAAAGAAAGTTGTTGATCAAAATGGCAGAATTCTTGACCTCTGTTTTGAGCTCGTGGGGTCACGTAGAGCGATGGGATGATGATCTACATTCAGAGTAGAGATATCACGCGTTGAGGGGATGTGTGATGAGGATCTACAATATTGTGAATTTAGGCGTTGCAAAATGATGTGATTGGACCGGAATCGGATAGGAATGCTGTTGAGATGGCCCTAGTAGCATACTTGTCGTTTTTCATTCCCACGACAAGGGAAAAGTGGTTGAATGTGCGGATATTTCTGTCATCTTGAGCCACTATTAGTAAAGGTGTTCCTTCTCACTCAAAACAATGTCAAAATTCATTGTACACATTTGTCCTACTTGACGAATCGCACTCACCAAGTCTTGAGCGCCTAGGCAGTGAGTGTGAAGTGGTGCCATTTGACTCACCTACCGAGTGAAAAGTGACGCCTTCTCCTTGTAGTGTGCCCAAAACCACTCACCAGCACTAACACAATCTTTAATTGGGACTCGTCTGACACGGTTTCATTCTTTTTTTTCAATTATAGTAAGTGAATAACGACACATTTTCTAATGGTGTGGTCTTTCATGTGATGGAGCTAGGAAGGATTGAACACGACGTGTTTGAGATTTGCAGACTGTGTGTCCAATACTCCCTCCGTTTTATAACAAGAGTCCACTTTTTTGACATGTTTTAACTTAACGCTTTTATCGTCAACAAAAGTCATCTCAATACTCAAAAAATGGTCTATCTTCAATAGCAGTATGTAGTTTTTGTGTCACTCTCATTGTTTGCCACGTTTGAATTGGACAGTGCTCACGTTTGAATTATAAAAACATAGGACAAAAACTAAGAAAAAAACAATGCCTAAAAAGTGCTCTTGTTATTGAAACGGAGGGAGTATGATGGATGAGGAAAGTAGACAATGGTGAGAATTGTCTTCAAGTATTTTCAAGACTATGCAAACGCAATCACTGAGAGTTTCAGCAATTAGTGCAATTCGGATCATTTTCGAAGAACTAGATGCAGCAGTGCCACTTCCCATTTATTCCCATATCCCATGAGCTTGACATTGGTGGTGCAATCCATGAACCGGAATTCTGGATTTTTGACAGTAATTTTGCTTAGATGCAGAAAGGGTGTTGCATGGTACGAGGTGATTTGAAACTTGTCAGTTTGAGACATGGTTTGAGACATGGCAGAGTTGGACATTCATCTTTGTTTTATTGTAATGTAGAGCGCTGGAATGGAACATGTTCATCAAATCATGGTTGTGGATTACTATATAGGCTTCATTCTATGTATGTTTTAGGTACCACCTGAGATAGCACAGGGAACCTTCACAGTTTGACTCGGGGACCAAATTCGGGTGGGGTAAAAATGAGGGATTTTTACCCCGGATGATTATTTTTTGCCTCCACGCCCATCAAAAGCATCATGGGTAAAAGTTCCAAAAAGGGAGTCAAAGTTTGAATCCCGACTTTCCGTCACACTGCTAAATGGGGTAAAAAAATGAGGCCAAATTATTCACTTTTTACCCTGGGACCCATGTGTAATAGTGTATTTAAAAGTGCCCAAAAATATAAAAGTCATTCTTACTATAATTAGTAATATTTCAAGAATGTTCTCATTTTTATCAATTTTAAGCATCCTACAGTGAAACTATGGCGTCTGGTTCAATCCTCATTTGTGAGAATGCAAAACCTTGGTTCCCCCAGAATTGACACTGTAAATAGAGTTGTGAACGGATGATGAACATACTCTTCTCAGGGATGCAGCCAATTGATCTTATACCTTCCTTGGATAGGTTCTAGAGTAATGCGAGATGAATGGAGGATTTGGCCGAAGACCCAAATGCTGGCAAGAATGGATATTTACACAGAGAAATTAAGACATTCCCACATGGGATTTCATATGGGCAGTGCCGGGACAAAATTCTCGCAATTGTAACTTTCTTGGGATAGTTGTAGTGTATTTTTTATCCGGGAAAGTTACAATTGTGGAAATTTGTCCGCGTTACCCGTATGGGAATCTTGTATTTATCTCCCTATAATCATGGGCTTTTCAGTCACAGTTTGAATACTAAAACATGTGTGTAGTGTGCAAGAAAGCTACGCGAGACTTCATTCATTTTGTGGTTGAATTTCAGATTTGAGGAATTTAAAGTGACGTTAGATATGGAATGCGAAATGAACATTGTCGTCCTTGTTCATTTTGTTCTGCACGGAATAATCAATGAAATGACATTGTGAACCTGGTTGGACTACATCTGTGGAAGACTCTGATATCCATCAGTTCACAAAAGATTTCAATCTTCTAGTCCAAGCTTGCGATATTGACTTTCCAATATTTACTTGTCAGCGTTGAAATGTGAGAGATCGTTCAAACAAGTAGAACATAACATTCAGTAGCCTTCACTGGCTCTGCCTTGCTCTGGAGGAGAATGTGCAACATATTTTGCATTATCATCCAAGAACAATCAGTAACTACCCATGTTTTCTCACAAATGGAGGTTTTGGAAAATTAAAAGGGAAGATAACTATGCATGGTCTTTGCTGACTCATCCCCACATGTCCCTCACTTTTAAAGAGAGAAACATTATAAGTAATAATATTTTAACCAAGAATGTTATGGTGCATGGCTAACCAACAGAAAATGAACAATCTAAATAAAAAATTCCTTGAACACCGCGCCACTTTTGTTGACCCTCCATTGACAATGGTTTATGACCTTCCTACATAACATTCAGTAGCCTTTGTGGGTACTGCCTCCCTCCCTCCAACAGAATGATGTGGAATATCCCACATCATTTCATCCCCCCAATGAAATGATGTGGGATATTCCACATCAAATTAGTAGCTATGGGGGCACGTGGCAATAAGCAAGAGCAAGCAACCATGGTGCACAGTAATCGAAAGCACTTTCAATCACAATTCAACATTGTTTTCTCATTGTTTATTTGATTGATTCTCAACTCGACAGTGTTTTGTCAACTCAATAGTGTTTTGTCATTCATTGTTTATTTGATTCAATAGTTCATTCAATTAGAAATCATTGGTCACTCTATTTATAAAGGTGGATGAAACCAAAAGGCAGTCTCTTTGAAGGTTACTGAATGTTATGCTACTTCCTTACCCACCCTCCCCATTCTCTGAAAATTGAAAAATAAAAGGCTGAACTTAATGCACCACATGGATGGAATTCACATGATACACTATAAATCACATGATGGATGAAAAGGCTAAGTGGCTGAACGCTACTGAATGCTATGGAGCTTGGAAATGAACCAATAATTAAAAAAATTCCAGAAAGAGTAAGCTGCTGTTGCATTTGCTACACTATGATATAACATGGCTACAGTACTTTCATGGTGCAATCATGGCTACTTTCGTCGTGCTCATATTAATTCAATATTCAGAAATCATTGTGTTATTTCTAAGTTGTGAAAGACATGATTCTGAGTTCCAGTAGCGTACTCTAGTTAACCACATTAATGATATATGTTGCACGTGAATCTGGCGCATGCCAACTTGTTAACGTCATGCACCCTTTTACATTTAATCTGGTTCTTTCATGGTCTGTTGCGACCCTTTAGGCCTTGTAGAACTATCACCATTTCTCCATACATGGTACATGGCAGCAACAGCAAGGCAATGCTTATGATCTCGCAAATCACTGAATCCTCCATGACCAGAAAATTCTTTAAATCTTCCTGCAACATAGACATGCCTTTGATAAAAAGGCTTCATAGATATTGACCTGTCATCCACAAACATGGAATATATTATTTTATGTGTCATATCAAGTTTAAATGTTTATATACAGGAAAGGACAGGAAAGAACATTGACAGTGAACTTTG
The DNA here is from genome assembly GCA_022496805.1 of Pohlia nutans. Lineage (NCBI taxonomy): Eukaryota > Viridiplantae > Streptophyta > Bryopsida > Bryales > Mniaceae > Pohlia > Pohlia nutans. The sequence goes on along the minus strand of CM040095.1, from coordinate 2,558,183 downwards.
AGGAACCTGATTCTCTACAGTAATCAGTAAACATAATTCAAGTACAAGCCTGGATGAATACACCTAGAAATTAAAATGCATATATACCACCATGTACAGTGATTCAACATGGATCCATTCAATCACACAAATGGGAAAGCACACGTATACTTACATGCACTGCATTTTTTCTCTGGCAAACCTCTCCCCAAGGATCCTAAAGTACCGCATATGAAGAGCTGGGAGCGCAACTACTCTCAAAAAAATGCACTGATTACGAGTATATCTAGAATGCCCCTCATTGCAAGATCAGAATAGACAGATCTTCAGTGCCTGATCACTCACAGGGTCAGCTTTTAAAACCTCCTGCCTAAGAGATTAAAGAGAGGTTCTCCAAAGCACTGCCTAAACTACCCTGACAATAGAGTTATCCTTGACAATGGACCCAAAAACCATCAAGTACTGTAATTCATTTTGATGGAAAGTCAGCCCTGCTTTGCATAGAAAATTAAAATGTTTTCAAGTTCTCATGTCTCACAAACTTCTTAGAAGATAGTGGACATATGGCACGTCTAGAAACCATATTTTGAGAATGGTTTTCACAGACTCAACTATCTACATTACCTATTTCTGTCTATCTATGGTTAACGAGATTGACAGAACGTTGCCAGTATAAATGGGAATTCCATTCCCAGGTATCTAATTCTCAAGCGACACCTCACGCACAAATCAAGCCTGCAAAATGGCTCAACTTGTGACAGTGTAGCAAGAGTGCATATTTACTCCTTACTGAAATGCCAAGGGCTTGCTATACATGGAGGAGAAAGCCACACAAAGGCGAAGGTCCCTGAAATCAGCCCACCCTCCCCACCCACGAAAACCAGAGTTGTACCCTTTGATGGGGTACTTGTGCACCGGCCAGTTGGGGTTGATGTTGAGCACTCTGTCAGCATCTCCAATGAGTCCCAGATGCATAGATGAGTCGCGGCATTCGGTCGAGCTCGATTTGCTGTAGCCCTGATGAAGGCCGCATCTGCCAAAGTGAACAGCACTTGTGTGAGGGCCGCGCAGCGTGTACACCGCGTTTCCGAAGCTCGGGAAAACCGTGGCCCACATGGTGATGTCCCAGTTGTAGTCATCAAACGTGCAAAACGGCTCGGCTTGCGCATGAATGGCCTCCCACACGGTGCGATTGAAAGTGTACCCGACGTTGCCGACTTTCTCCGCCACGAGCTTCTTGAATCCCTCACCACGAGACTTCACGTCCAGCGGCGCGGCGTTCACGGCGATGCAATCCGGGCACTTGGTCTGTTTCAGCCTCGCCAGCATTTGGATGTTGCGGTACGCGTTTGGTAACAGGTAGTGATCCTCCTCTATGAACATCATGTGGCCGTCGAAGCCCTGGCTTTCCTTCATGCCATCCCACACCGTGTTCATCATCCACCACCAGTGATGCTTCAGGGACACGATGCGCACGCTCCGATGGTTGCCGTATTGATCCGGATTCCCTTTGCACCCCATCACCTCTGCGTCGTCCTTGTTCTGGCAATCCCCTGGTGACATCCCCGGAAATTGATCCGTGTACAAGTGCGGCGACCATGGCGCAAAGATTTGTTTCACCTGTTGGATCAATCGTCGCCCCAAAACACACAAATCACGTTATTACGCGCACAATAAATTTACTCCCCTGTTTCCCACAGCAACTCATCTCTCCAATACATTCGGGTGACCTTCGATTTGAAAGTAGTGTAAAGCTAATGATCTCTGAAACCACTAATCTTTAACGAAAATTAAGGTTGTCTACTTCTCGTGATCTACAACCTCCTACTTTGAATAATTGCACAAGAAATCATCATGCATTGAATGATCAAGCATTATCTCCCCAAACACACAAATCGGGTTATTACACGCACGTTACTTCAGGTAAAAATTTACTCCCCTGTTCCCGACAGCAACTCGTCTCTTCCAATACATTCGGGTGACCTTCGATTTGAAAGTAATGTAAAGCTAATGATCTCTGAAACGACTAATCTTTAACGAAAATTAATGTTGTCTACTTCTCGTGATCTACAACCTCCTACTTTGAATATTTTCACAAGAAATCATCATACATTGAATGATCAAGCATTATCGCCCCAAACACACAAATCGGGTTATTACACGCACGTTACTTCAGGTAAAAATTTACTCCCCTGTTCCTGACAGCAACTCTCATCTCTTCCAATACACTCGATTCGTAAAGCTAATGATCTCTGGAACCACTAATCTTAACGAAAAGTGAGGCTGTCTACTTTCAATAGTGATCTACAACCCACTTTGAATGATTGCACAAGAAATCATCATACATTGAATGATCAAAATTCGAGTTCGGCTATACAATGGTTAATTAACGCAACGAGTAACATCTACCTTAACACAAGATTGGAGTACTTACAGGTTACTTATCAATTCCAGTGTTCTTCATGGAAACCCTAATAATTTCAGAATTCGATTTGCAAATAGGACAGCGATCGATAGACTGACAGACAATGAAAGGCGGGTGTAAGTTACCTGGCAGAAGCGGATCGACTCCACGATGGCATTCATGTCCTCGTAAAAGCCATCGTGGCTAACAATCAGGAGCGTCTCGTTAATTCCAGTGACGGCGGAGAGCGACTTCACGACGAGCTCGAGGTATTTCGGGCGGTAATGCACGTACAAGACGAGCGGGATGTGATCTGGCGGGAGCGACGGGAACAGGTCGAGGTTGCGCGGCGGCAGGCTGTTGCGCTTGAGCAGCGGCTGGGAGAGTTCGTTCAAGTCGGGCAGGTTGATGCCGCGCAGCCGGAGCGCCTCCACGTCCACCAAGAATTCCTGGGGCGAATTCCTGGCGCCATGGAACGTGGTGTCCAGGTACGGCGCCACGACGAACACCAGAATGACGACCTGAAGCAGCAGCAGAGGCCAGAGCTGCTGGCGCCCCCTCCAGCGGATCCCCATGCGGCCTGCTCATGAGCCGATGCGTCGCCCATTCCCCATCGATTTCTGACAAATCGAAAAGGTGGGTTCAGTTGAGTGCTCAATGGCTGCCCTGACAAGGTAAGGTAAGTTATGGCGAGCGCGTGAAAAATTCAACAAAAGGGGGAAGAGGGTCGTCAGCGGAACGAGCACGGCAGCGGCTCGTGAGTCGCCGGTCAAGTGCGCTTTGCGCATGCCAACGTGCATGCCAGGGGCCACTTTTCCGCCCCTCGTCGTCGTGGCTCTGTATTTTATATTTTGCAATTGAATTCGTTTGACGGATTTGTGAAAAACACACCAATGCCTGTGCATGCCGTGGCAGCCGGGGAGGTGAGGGGGGTGCAGGGAGGTCATGACTGAATTTTCAGGTGGTCCGTCGACGAGGGAGTGTGAAAGAGTATGCCCACTGTGGCCACACGCGCCGGTCCCTCGGAATGGGCAAGTTCCTCAACTGCGGGATTGCCTTCTGTGGCACGGGCCCGGTAAAACTGGAACGGATGCGGGGCCCCAGGACAGAACTAAGTCCCATGACGGGCAGGATAAGTGAGCCCCTCCCCATGAAGCACCTGTCCCCGTCCTCACTAAAAATGCATGCTAGGGTAAACTATGGTAAGGTGATCAATAATGGCTCAATTTTCAGCACGGGAAATCTATAGCAAAGTTAACAGTGCAAGCAATTTTCGTGCATGTGGAAAGTAAGTGGAAAGATAGAGCAAGTGGAATCATCATTTTTGGACTCTTTTGCAATTAGTTATGAATTCTTGAAGTTGTATTCATAGGTGTTTCTAAAATGGTGCCCTAAAATGACACCCTATAATGTATGCGCTCATTACATGGTACTGTTGAATTGAGAAGCTATTATGTACCTGTAAGTGAAGATTACTAGAGCTCCATTATTGGACCTGCTCCATTTTAGAGCACTCACCCATACAGAAAAGTTGGGCCAGACTAACTTATTTTGGTGCTAGTTTGACACCGAGGGCATGAAGTCATTTGTGTCATTTTATCCATACTAGGTTAACCCTTAAACAACATTTCAGGTCCTGGGTGGGCAGCGCGAGCATCTCTCAAAGAATAAGGGTTATATATTTAGGCCGGGCAAGGGTGCATGACCAATCACAACAAAGGAATAAATTGAGTACTTGGGCAAGAATCAAATGATCCTCCAAAACCTTTGATCTAGACATTGCAAACAAGCACGGAAGAATTTGTTGTAGCAATTGAGCACATCAGATGCCTCACCTTGTTGTGCATCCAATGATCTATGTATGGTTCAAAGGAGTTAAGTAGTGTTCCTGCTAGAAGCAAGATTCCTTGAAAATCAAGCCCGTGGGGCTTGCTATGTCGTTTAAGGGTTAAGTATGAAGGCCCCATCTCTAAGGGCGGACTTCCATGTGGGGATCGGTTGGGTGGAAGGCACTAGAAGACAAAAATGAAGGTCTCAAGAACCACCCATGTTCCACCCATTTCGGTACAAACGAAATATATACTCTAGATTTCTCTTGTTTCCATCCATTTCGGTGGAGCTTCCTCATTTTATGAACCAACCATCCAATGCCGCCCTTACAAGGAAGGAGGCCCTAAAGACAGGCTTCCATGTGGGGATCGGTGTGGGTGACCGGTCCTCAAAAGGAGAAAGCTCTACCAAAAGGGGTGGAAACAAAAGGATTCAAAAATATAAATTTCATTTGTGCCGAAATGGGTGGAGCATGGGTGGTTCTTGAGACCTCAATTATTGTCTTCAAGTGTCTTCCACCCAACCGATCCCCACATGGAAGGAGGCCCTAAATCCCCCGGTGGTCTTGAATATGGTCACTATTCATCCATTCCTCTTTTTTCTAGAATTTCCATTTTGAGCACCTTTTGTGCTTTTTTTGGTAAATGTTTTTTGTAATTTGGGGGCTATGACCCCAATTTACCTTTAGGTGATTCACTTGGGAATAAAAAAACCATTAGAAGAGAGGGTCGTTTTCAAAGTGGGGCCTAAACCGGACAAACATAGCAGGCACTTTTGTCCCCATTCATTCAAGACCATCAGGGGTTTTAAAGAAATCCGATATGGAGGTTGGCACCAAATTATCTTAACCCCTAAAGGTTGGGCCTATGACTATGGAATCATGTTTTATTTGTCACACTCAATTTTGTTACTAAAATTAATACAAAAATTCAAATTTATATTTTTAGTAGATGAAGTCACATGTCTACTACAAATCATGAATTTTTCATAAATTTCGGTGAAATTTTGAAATTACTATGGTATTATGAAGTGATTGTAAGGAAAATCTATATTGATTACAAAACATACTAGAAAATTTTGATTTTTTCACCTAAAGTGTAAATTACGATGAAGAAAAGTTTGGTTGATGAAAATCATCCATTTATCTAAATTTAGACATTTTGCTACACCTTGGTGATACCTACTGAACTTGTAACTACAATAAAACACTCAATTTTCAATTTTTTCCAAAAATTCAAAGTGGAGTAGAAATTAAACTTGGCAAGCTTCATTTTTTTAACTAAGCTCAAATGTAATGGAACTCATTGTCATGGCCTAAATTTAGTTTAAGTAGAACAAGCAAAAAAAATCAAAATACACTAAGTGGTGAACTGTTTTTACGACTCTTTTTGTAGTTGGGACTCCATATAAAATCTAAAAATAGATTAAATGATTTGAATTAAAATTGTAGGGGTGGCATCACCAAGCAAAGCCCTTCACATAAAGAATTGGATGAAAATCATCCACGCGAGTAGTTGGATTTGAACAATCAACTTCATTCATAAGCCATTTTTTGGTCTCGGCGGCGTTCAGGGGTTAATTGCATTTCAATGCACCATCGTGGCACCTTGTTCACATGCCTTGAAATTCCTATTGAGTGGGGTTTGTGACTCCGATTTTGTTTAGGTAGATCTAATATGTTCAAAATTAAAGGCAAGCCTTTGTTTTAGTTTTTTAATGTTTGATACAAGTATGGGTGTAGGTTTACCTTGGTCTGTTCACTCTCTTTTAATAAAAGTGAGAGTGGGTTTTTAACCCCTAAAAGTCCAAGTGGACACATTGTGTCCAAGAATAATTTTATTACTTTAATAATTTGTTTGAATTCTATAATTTTGACTCAGTATTAACTAGAGAATTGTAAATGTCCGTTACCAGAACATAAAAATCCTTCAAGATTTGCAATTATGTTAATCGATCTATGAGAAAAAAAACTAAAACGTCAATGCAAATGAACTTGGAACATGGTAGTTAGGGAGGTTGATGCCCTAAAGGGCATTTTCACGCTTGGGGTCACATTTGTCTCCAAAAAAAGTGTAAAATATATAAAACATGTGCCATTACTACATCATTAACACTATATAATATTATGTAATATATTTAAATATAATTAAAATGGAATATTTTCAAAATCTTTAGAATCTTTTTACATATTTTATATCATTTTGGAATATTTTGGAATATTCCGTTACTATATTTGAAAATCTTTACACATTTTAAGCAATGTAACTATTAATAATAGTGAAAAACTCCAACTCAACAAGTCACTTCATTCAAATATAAATTTTTGAGAATCAATCATTGTTGTTGTATTTAGTTTTAGAACTCCATTTTTTGTAAGCACTCAGATACAATAAACACATCTTTATATGATTTTTAAATTTCAAACGCTAATCATGGTTTTAACATTTATAATAATGTTTGCAGTGAATGACTTGTTGATTTTGCTCAAATGTTTTAGAAAAAAGACTCATAATCAAACCTTATAATCCTGTAATATATACGGTAGATTGTTCTGAAAATTAATATACAGTCTCATGATTAAGTCTTCTTTGACCTTCAACGATGAAATTTTTTACATGAACACCAATTAAAAGATACAACTATTTTTTTTTTAAACATTACGAAAAAGGAATAAATTTTTAAGGATGATCATAGTTCTTTAGGGATTAAGAGACATCTGCGATAGTTTGAGGAAGTGCCAAGCATGTCAAACTTGTCCAATATCATATAGTTAATAGCAATGACCAGACGCACCGAGATTTAAAAATAAAATAAAAAATTGTACTTGGTTCAACTTGCTACACCTACAAAGAAAGTTTAGATCGTCGTTCAAGAGGGCATTCACAGTTTGAGGTGTCTACCTTTAGTTATTGAATCTTAGCCATGCCCTTGTAAGTCATGTGATTGAATATAATTTTCTTTTTGTGACTAACTTTTTAATTTTTAGATTTTGCAATGGAGATGGTGAATTTAGAGGGGGGAGATGAATTTTGATGGGAAAAAAATACTTGGAACATCTCCAAGGTACAACAAAACCTAATCAATAGAAAAATAAATTGGTTTTGGATTTAGAGGGTGGGCCGTTGTTCACTCCCATCTTTGCAATTCACAAAACATACTTTCAACCAATCACATGTCTCCAAGTGTGACATCATTTAAGAATCTTAGGCATGAATATTTTCAATCACAACCAAACAAGTTGTCTCTTCCATACAACACGTGGACTCTTCTTCCAAAAGCCACATAATTTCAAGAAAATTATGTTATTTTGCAAGGCACGGCCAAGAATTTGTATTTTTGTAATTGGGGAACAATAGAATGAGCTCAAATTCCGTGTAGTGTTTGGTTAAACATAACCTTTTTACCAATTAGAGAATAGAATTTGTAAATGCCAATTTGTCAACCTCAAGTTTGAAAAAGAACGAAAATCTAATTGCAGAAGTCCAACATTACCATCATAATACAAAACAAGCAAAAACCATCACTTGCCAGTTTTTACAATTATTTGTTCCTGAATGTGGTTTCTGCCTGTGTGACCCGCCCTGCAACCCGGGTTTGCAGGATCACTAAACAACAAAAACAAGGATGACAAATCTTTTAGTAAGCTGAGGTGAGCCAGTCTGACCATGTTCACAGTGCCACGTGTTTCTCATAACTTATGTGCAGTCTGTGGGGTGTCAGTGAGAGTTCTAGATAGTGAGGGTTCCAGATTGTGATGCAAGATTTTAGTTTTACTTTCTAAATGGGGTTGAATGTGAATATGAAATCAACAATCATGCATGCGTAAAAGTAGTGGCTTTAGTCGTGAAATTCGAGTCTCATTTCTGAAAACAGATTTTGGGTGTGCGAAGTAGGAAAGCCATCAATGTTCTTTAAAGGCTAACTAGATTCACAGTAAATGTTGGTTATAATATTAAATTTTGATCATTTGAAAAACAAGAATAGTATAACCATGAAGCTATATTCCAATCTTCTTTATATATGTTGTAAACATTTGAACAAATTTAAAACTTATCATTTGTAGTAAAAGTAGTATAAATCTATAGTTAATTTATACTGTTAGATAACATATGTTGTATTAGGATATGAAATTGCTTGCGTTTAGTAAGCGTTGTGTACAAAGGTAGACTTTGAACCATTGGCTAAAGTGGACATAAATATAAGGGTGCTTAACAATAAAGTGATTGATTCCATAATTAAAACATTTTAGCATACCCTTGAAGTTGAACACATGATATATTTGAATGTGCATAAAAAAAAAACATATGAGAAAATATATAGTAGTCATGCATACAATGTCCAATGGATGTGTGTTAAGCACTTGTAGAAGACTCGGTTCCTTTAGAAATCAAGCTCGCAACAACGCGGAATTAGCATCCCAAGAATACAACAATGCAATGCATTGTCACAAACCGTAACGGTGTATTACACCTCGCCCGGGAACACGATTGCAAAGATTTGACATGCGTAGAGACCACCAAGAGAATGTCGGGGAACTCAAGCTTAACGTGGGGTTATACCTTGCTACATAGGCTCTCCATGATATGACCCTAAACCAAACGGGGTCACGCCCTCGGGCAGTAATATTATGGAAAGCCTTTGTAGCAAGGCGTAACCCCTTATGTGCTAATGCCCTCATGTGAGGCTGGTAATGCCCTACGTCGTGGTCAGTTTTGACATTAATTAATTATTTTTTGTTCAAAAGTGCCACATGTCATGGTAGGATTGGATTATGGTGACGTAGACCTTTCAAAACATGATGTGGAAATTAGATTTTGACACAATATTGTCCGAATCTGACCCTCACATACGGTGCCTCAACAAGTGCCAATACCCGGATTCCATCACGATACTCAACCCAAGCATCTATCCATCCATCCATAACATTGTTCATCCATATGTCATGTTCATCCGTCTATCAACTCTGAGTGGGTCCGTCGTCATCCCTTTCGTGGCCCCTCCAAGTGGAGAGCCCAGATTTCCTGGCTCGAAACCATTCGCAATCTTGTAAGCCAAATTCTGTTTCTGGAGCTCAAGCATCAGCAGCTCGGGCGCCAATCACCGAGAGAATTTCCACCGTTTTTTCAGAGTCATTTTTCTCTCGCCATTGATCGATTGTTCAGCCATGGCTTCTGCAGCGGCAGCTCTCACGGCATGCTCTTCTGCTCCTTCTCTTCTCACTTCTTCCACCAGGAGCGTTCGAAGCCATAGGCGGCCCTCCATCTGCGCATACCCGAGGCGCTCATGGCGAGCGCAATCGCAGTCGGACAAAGCCACGCCCAAGACGGAAGAGAAGCCGGAGCCCACGCCGTCGTGGGCCAAGCCGGGAACCGAAGAGCTCCCGCCGTGGGCGAGGAATGAAGCAGGAGCTCCGCCTGTTGATCCTTCCGGAGACTTGCCGTTCCCCGTTTACTTAATTGGCTCCTGCTTGGTCGCCATCGCTGCGGTACGTTGCTCTCAACTCAAATTGAATGTCATTTCAATGCTCAACATTGGAAGTTGAATTAATTCCTCGAGGACATTGCTGGCCTATGCTCACAGGTTTCCTTTCCTGAACCCTAGAAACCAGTGATTTCTTTTTGTCAGGAGACAGTTTAGCATTTTTGCTACTTTTCCATGGCTTGAAGAGCAATCCAGGCTCCTTGGATGCTCCTTTCATATTAATACTCCCTCCGTCCCAAAGTTAGTGTCCAACTTGTTTGCTTGGTATTTCTTTGAGTCAATTTCATTGATCATATTGTAATAAACATGATTAAAAAAGGTTCCAAATTATGTCACTAGAATGATTGAAGAACATTGCATGTGTTCATTGCAACCTAAATAAAATTAGCCACAAGGAAGTATTTTTTTGACCTACTTAAAAAAGCACTTTCAAACATGACTTTCAAACATGACAATGACTTTGGGACGGAGGGAGTATATAGGTAATATCAGGATAATACACATGTGCTACCTAGGTGCTACTTAGGCAATACCTGGGTGATACCTAGGTTTAAAGAGGCTACACATCTTGACTCTGTGTAAATCTGGTTATTATTCCTTTTCTTTTTCAAATTTTTTTAAGGAAATCTGGCTATTATTCTTCTTTTTTTCAAAAGTTCTTTGTATCAATTAGCCGGCCCAAATTTTATGTAGCAATTTGGCCAAAACTAACAACAAAAAGATTCACTGCTAAAAACACAAGCATCCTCGTTCTCCTGTGTCTTGCAGTGAGCACCAATTTTGATTGACCCTTAAACGACAATGCAAGCCCCACGGGCTTGGTTATATTTTGGGAGAATCTTGTTCATAACTTCTACTCCATTGCACCAAATGGGGTTTATAAAATGCCAAACCGAGCACCTTAGAGAGATCTATACTTCTTTAGAATAGAACCAAAGTAAACTAAAAACATAATCATGCTTAAAATGGTATTTAAAAGAGATTTTGGGTGTGGTATCAGGAAAGCATATGTCGTTTAAGGGTTAACCGAGGAAGCCTGATGCCTTTTTAAGTATCTCATACGGGGACTTGATTTTTTCCGGTTTTTATTTGTGTGTTTTTCAATTCATGCATTTTTCTTCATTGATTCTAGAGATACAGAATTTGCTCCCATGTGAATCCTGTTATTTTCAGTGTGTTAAATTGAATTGGTCATTGTTAAACCATGAATCCTGGTCCTTGAGGGGTTAAGACGTGCATTCTTCTGAGGCCATTTTGCTTTAATGTTTGTCATACCATTACATTTTGAGATAGGATTATCTTCCCCGAGACGATTTGCTGTTTCGGTTATTTTGAGATAGGGTTATCTTCCCCAAGATGATTTGTAATTTTTGGATTTGTATTGAATTAGTTATGAATTTTCAAAGTTGTAGTTAAGCATGTACTAGCATTTTGACCTTTCCAACTCCTTGAAACCTTGCATAAAAAGGTTAAAAGAAACGTATTTTGAATAATTGAAATCGTTTTTTTTTGTAGGTTTAAGGTTCTATTTGAATGACATTGAGTGTAATTATACATGTACTAGGTTAGTCCATGCCGGGATCTTGACTGTTCCCACGGGGATCTTGCGTGTGTGTACCACTGTGCGTTATATAATAGACTAGGTAAGCCGCTAGCACAACACGACTGTTTTGGGAGCGGAATGGTTGAGGACCATGCGTCATATAATAGATAGTTTAGTGGAATTTAAGGCATCTTGGTTAAACCCAAAAGATATTTCATGTTGCAACTGAATTGTGTACTTCCCTACCATGACCTTTGTGAGAGCATGAATTTCCATCATTGTCCCTGAGAATGTTCTTCATTGGCACAAAAGTTACAAACCAGTTCTTGTTTCAAAGAATGATGCAGAAATGCTAACTGAATCTTGTGGCGTACTTGTCGTTTGTGCAGGTTGGCTCTATATTCGAATATTTTAACCAAAATCCCATTTTCGGCATTGTTCAGCCTGACAGTCCTCTTTGGGCTCCAATTCTAGGCGTGTTTGCAATTACAGGCTTCCCCTCAGCAGTGAGTACATTCATGGCATTCTTCTTATCATCCTTTTTGCATTGTTGTTACAGTGGGTACCATTTTTGACCTAGTTTGAAGTTTTTTGAGCTGTTTATGTTTGTGCCTTAGGTGTGTGCTATGATTAAGTTTGTTTTTTTAATCATTTTGTGCAGGGATTTTTGTTTTACAAGGCAATTAGTTTAGCAAACAAAGCTTCAGAGGAAGCTGACAGAGCAGACGGCTTTGACCCATGAAGGTCTCTTTGATACATGTGGAGAACTTGTGGTTGCTCCAGGTTTTGATATTTCTGTACCATAGCCTAATCCTCAGCTCTATTCATTAACACAGCTCCGTACTTACAAAGCTGATTATGCTCAGGCTCAAGTTCTGTCACGGTCAGGATTGTGTGTCAAATTTTAAGATTGTAGTATAGTTTGTTCGTTTCTATTGCACCGTTGTTTATGAGTTGTAACAATTTGGAAGAATTTGGTCTAGACACTCCTTGTTTTGGCGAACATCTGCAAGTTTAGCTTCCTACTTGATCTCTTCTACCCTTGTTGATTCTCCTGATTTTGTCTACACCATTTATTCTACATCTACATTATTTGAAAACACCTATAATAATGTGGTTTGCTTCAATATAGCATAATAGAGCAGTGCAATGAAGCACCCTTTTGAAAATTGGATCAAAAGAGAATCTTCACACATATCCACTTTTCTAAGAGCCCGGACATACCGGGGTAGGTTGGAACAATTTTGAAGATGTTCTTAACCCTTTAGTGCCCAGCTGACCACATTATGGTCACTACAACGTCCGAAATGTAAATAGCAGAGAATCCGTGAAGAATTGGAACTTCAGTTTTGAAGTTTAGATTTGCCCACATACATTATGCACCTTCCAGAAAAAGAAATTTTCAATTTGGAATTGTACAACTATCAAAATACCTATCAACAGAACGCGAAAATATTGTAAATATTTGAAAATACAATAAATACTTACAAATACAACATATGTATTGTGTAGTATTTCTTGTGTTTGGAAGTTTGTTATCTTGTTTTATTTTTTGGGATTGTGTTCTCTTCTTCATCTTCCATTAGTGTGTGTAATCCGATCTTGACTACTGTACCCACTCCTATCAATTTTCAACGTATAAAATTTTGTCCTGAACTGTACATGGACAAGTCACTTTCACTTATAAATCTCACAATAATTATGTGTGAGTCTATTTTTGATATGAAAGATTGCAACGGAGAGGTGTTGACATAGGGCATAGCTGAACTTTTTTGCTTTTATTTTTGAAAATTTACTTCAAATTATATTTAACTTTGAAGTCACACACCCCCCAAAATCTCGTTTTTGAGCGTGCATTATACAGTTCAAATACATACTATAATCTTCCGATCCCACCATCGGATGATTCTCAAATTTTAATAGAATGTGTGCTCTCGAGTTGAGAATATAATTGTACGGTTACTTTCTAATTTAACCCATTCTATTTTTGGTAGTCTCAACCACAGTGGAAAAATCTACTAAAATCCAGGGCTTTGAGCTACAGTACCCTGGGCATTAAAGGGTTAACCCCTAAATGCCTAGAGCCCTCTCCAAATTTGGCAATTTTACAAAGATGCATTATAAAATGCAATCTAGAGGGATATTTGTACTTGATATATGAATAACAGTTGTACATTATGAATTTTAGATTTTATCCATACGGTTAGATCTACGATTGTTATTACCAACAATTTTGTATAAAATTTGAAACGTGAAATTCAAAATTATTTTGTGATTCAATTACAAATAAGACATTGACAATCTCCGGATGAAATTCTGTGTGATTGGTTGAAATGTAATACTCTTAGTGTAGTGATTTTTGGGGATTTTTTGGTTGCTTAATTTTATGAGTTGACTTTTTTTAGAGCACTTTTACACTGAAATCAACATTGAATTAGGAATTTTTGCACTTGGCCAAGTGCATTGTTCGATGGCCACAATGGTGCAAGATTTGCATTATTTGGAAATTTTACTCCCATGAAATTTCATATATTTTCAATTTCAAAATATCAACAACACATTCATTCATATCATATTTGCTATGTATTAAAAGAAAATCAAACATAATGTGCAATATTGATTTATTTCTATCCTATAGAAAATTAAAACAAAACACTTCATTTCATATATAAATGAAGGTACGTACTACAAAGTAAATAATATTTGCACTATCATACTACATCAAAGGATTCCGCCTAGCATATTTTCCCAATCTGTACTACTGCTCCATTTTCGGCCTCAATCCACCGTCCGTGTTGTTCCCATTGGTTGCAAGTCTTAAGTGCCATAACTGTACAAAGAAAAAAAATCAACACACAATTAATACCTGAAGTCTTTAAAAATTTGGTCAATATTGACATTCATTCAAGATTAAAAGAGTAGATGGGAAAAACATAAACCCAACAAATTATCACATTCTGTATCACAATTATCACATTCTATAATTTTCATTTTACTACAACGGGGTTTATGATCATTTGGCCTATAATGTATGTTCAATAGGCAAAATTTGCAAAATTTAACAATATTGGCTCTAAATCTCTTAACTCAACATGAAATTTGGGTGCCCTTAACTACTAAAGGCCCTAATGAGGATTTTGTCTTTGTAATTGTGGAAATCTACAACAAATAGGAGCATTTATAGCAAAATAAACTAACTTTAGCATCTTATGACTATAAATTTGGGAAACCAACAAAAGACTTGGGTACCCAAGACCTCTAGAGACCCTAACAAATTACTCGTCTTTCAAATTGCGGAAATATAAAACAACTTTGAACAATTTTGACAAAATTTGCTAAATTTAGCAACTATTGACTATAAATTTTGAAACCCAACATGAAATTAGGGTGCCCCTAGCCTCAAGGGGCCCTAACGAGTTTTTTGTCTTTTGAATTACGGAAAATTACATCAAATTTGACCATTTATGACAATATTTGCTAAATTTAGCAAAATGTGACTTTAAGTTTGGAAACCCAATATGAAATTAGGGTGCCCCAAACCTCAAGAGGTCCTAACAATTTTTTTCTTTTAAATTGGACAAATCTACATCAAATTTGAGAAGCTATGGCAAAATTTGCTAAATTTAGCAACTTCTCATAATAAATTTGGGAATCTGACGTGAAATTTGGTTTCCCCTAACCTCCATGAATCTTTAAAAAATTGTTTATCAAATTGTGCAAATTTACATTAAATTTGAGAAACTATGGCAAAACTTGCTAAATTTAGCAGTTTTTAACTCTAAATTTTGGAACCCGACATGAAATTTGGATTCTCCTAACTTCAACGAGTAGTAACAAAAATTTTGTTTATCAAATTGTGCAAATTTACATCAAATTTGAGAAACTATGGCAAAACTTGCTAAATTTAGCATCTTTTTACTCTAAATTTTGGAACCCGACATGAAATTTGGATTCTCCTAACCTCCACGAGTAGTAACAAATTTTTTGTTTATCAAATTGTGCAAATTTACATCAAATTTGAGAAACTATGGCAAAACTTGCTAAATTTAGCAACTTTTTACTCTAAATTTTGGAACCCGACATGAAATTTGGATTCTCCTAACCTCCACGAGTAGCAACAAATTTTTTGTTTATCAAATTGTGCAAATTTACATCAAATTTGAGAAACTATGGCAAAACTTGCTAAATTTAGCAGCTTTTTACTCTAAATTTTGGAACCCAACATGAAATTTGGATTCTCCTAACCTCCACGAGTAGTAACAAATATTTTGTCTATCAAATTGTGCAAATTTACATCAAATTTGAGAAGCAATGGCTAAATTTGCTAAATTTAGCAAATTTTTCCTCTAAATTTTGGAACCCAACATGAAATTTGAATTCCTCTAACCTCTACGAGTTCTAACAAATTTTTTATCTATCAAATTTTGCAAATTTACATTAGATTGGAGAAGCTATGGCTAAATTTGCTAAATTTAGCAACTTTTTCCTCTAAATTTCGGAACCCAATATGAGATTTGAATTCCTCTAACCTCTACGAGTTCTAACAAAAATTTTGTCTATCAAATTTTGCAAATTTACATTAGATTTTAGAAATTTTAAAAGAATTGCTAAATTTAACAACTTTTGTCTAAAAATTATAGGACCCAACACGAAATTTGGGTGCTCTTAACCTTTAGGGCCCAACGAATTTTTTGATTCAAATTTAAGAAATTCATGAGAAAATTGAACGAAATACGCTAAATTTAGCAGCTGATGCCAAATTGTGCGATCCACATGTGATGTTCAAAATGCAATTGTACAGTGGGGTGACACCGAAATTGTCCCCTTGTGCAATTCCAGGGATAGTGCCCACACTGCTGCCAACTTTGACACCCTCCCGAGCGCTGAAAAATTGTTATTTATACATGAAATTTTAAACACAAAATCATTGTTATGTTGAAAACATGTGTACCAAATTTCAAAGCTAGAAGATTGATACAGAAAAAGATATTCAAGATTTACTAACAAGGGGTAGTTGTAAGAAATGTTTCACAGCTGCCAACTTTGACACCCTCCCAAGGATTGAAGAATTTTTTTTTCACATGGAATTTTTGAATAGGAACATATTTAAGTTTTTTACACATGAAAAAAAATTCAAGTCCAAAAGACCCACCAAAAAAATGATATTCCAAATCTACCAACAGGTGTAGTTGTGAGAAACATGGTCGCGTCACAACTACGTTGGTAGTTATAGAATAACTATTTTTGTGTGTATTTTTTGGCCTTGAAGATTTTCATACATGTGATCAACATCATAAAGTTCATGTGACAAAAATTTCATATTGAAATAACAGATTCTCAACCGTAGGGAGGCTGTCAAAGTTGGAAGTTGTGAAGCGACTATGTTTCTCACAACTACACCTGTTGGTAGATTTGGAATATCATATTTTTTGTGGGTCTTTTGGACTTGAATTTTTTTCACATGTGTAAACAACATAAAGATGTTCCCACTCCAAAAATTTCGTGTGAAAAAAAATTTCTTCAATCCTTGGGAGGGTGTCAAAGTTGGCAGCTGTGAAATATTTCTTATAGCTACCCCTTGTTAGTAAATCTTGAATATCTTTTTTTGTATCAATCTTCTAGCTTTGAAATTTGGTACACATGTTTTCAACGTAACAATGATTTTGTGTTTAAAATTTCATGTATAAATAACAATTTTTCAGCGCTCGAGAGGGTGTCAAGGTTGGCAGCAGTGTGGGCACTATCCTTGGAATTGCACAAGGGGACAATTTCGGTGTCACCCCACTGTACATAACTATGTGTATTTAAAAATAAAATAAAATGATTTGAGGTGAGTACAATACAAATTTCCGAAATTAATGCTTACCTTTACTTGTTGTGCGTAATAATGTTCGCTCCAATGAATCATGCTTAAATTCAGTGAAACAAAAAAAATGTTAAAAGCATTGTACATATGTGTTTTGAAAAACAATTACTAAAAAAATATCACTTGTGTGTCCTAAGATGCCTATATATTGAGCATCACAACCCTAGTTAGTGTCATTTGCAAAAAAACAAGAGTGTGAGAACATACCTTTTAGAGGTAGAATTTGAAAAGTGAGATATAGAGTGGGGAAAATGGGCATTATATAGACACGGGGTTTCGAAAGTCACACTTGTCCCTTTGGCGTGTCCTCCCATAGGACACGCTTTCTCAACCCCGCGGAGCTCCACGGGGTTGAGAAGGGCCAGCTGCAGTCAGCAGCTAACTGTAGCTGCAGTTAACTGCTAACCGCAACTGCAGTTAGCAGTTAACTGCCGCTGCAGTTAACTGCTGACTGCAGTTTATGCATTTTTTAAATATTAAAAAAAAAACTAAAAAAACTATTTTCTTAACTATTAATAAATTTAAATTTAAATTCACATTGTTAATTTTTAATTTTTTATTTTTAGGTTTTAAATTTTTTTTGTCATTGTTAAAGTTTTTTTATAGTTGAAATTTTCAGTTCCTTTTTATGTTTTTAGTTTGTTTTATTTTCATTGTATCTTGAAGTTATTGAACTCGCAATTTATTTTTTTATTTTTATTTTGTTTTTGAATTTGAAGATATTTTTTAAAAAATGATCATCTTTGATATTTAAAAAATAATTAAATTTGTAAATGGTTAAACTTTATTTATTTTTAGTTTTTGTTTACTCGTAGAAATTTCTTATATGTATATTTTTAAAATTTGTAATTTTAAGAAAAAAAATTAAATATTGTAAATTTTACTGTGTTTTGGGATTTCTAAATTTGTAAAATTTGTACATTTTTGAAATTCTAAAATTTTAAAATTCTAGAAGTTTAGTTTTCTTTTTTTGTATTACCAACATAGCTAACTATTCACTCTGGAATTGGTTCAGGGCACACGAGACGGATGAAATGTGAAGTGGTGAAGAAATCACATCTCATTGTTTGAGGTACAGTCACACGATTACACCTTCGTTGGGGTTACATTTTTCTTTCTAGTCAAATTAGCCGTTCTTCAAAATTAATAAACTGTGTCTTCTATAACGCTTTAGAGTTGAAACCCCTAAAATTCCAATATACTTTGCAGAAAATATTTTCCTATTAAAATTCTTTTTCTGTAAGCTCAAGAAGCAGGCCACCATTACTTTGTTGTTCATCACTTTTATTTACATTTCCACTAAATAATTCATACTATTCTAAGATGTTTTGTAATTACTAAGATATATATATTTTAAATACTTTGGAAAACATGATAATATTTGTCTTTGTATGAATATTTATGAAAAATTCAAGGTAATTTGTTTTAACAATACCTTGTATGAGAAAAATATTAGAAAACTTTAATGTGAAGAATTGATAAGGTTTGACCAGGTAATCGTAGTAAAGACACTTAACCCCTAAGTGCACGAGGGATATTAGACAAAACATAGATGTGTTATAATATGTGCCTTCTATATGTTTGATGAAGTTTGGTTCAATAGATAAAATGTAGGACATCATGTGTACAAATTATCTGTACGGTCAAACATCCAAAAATAACTTTAGAATTTGTTTAATGAATTTTAATGCATTAACCTTTGAATTTTTTATAAATTCTAATTTTGATTTTTCGAGTTTAAAATTTAGCATGATTGGTTATAATTGGTTTATCTGTTGTAAACTTCAAAAATAAATTGATGGAGGGAACATCATTGCTTTCTCCAAATCGCAAATTTTATAACACTAAGACAATGTTGAGGTGATTCACTTTGAATGAGGCCTTTGTAAGCGCAAGACATTTGGAGAATGTGAAGGACTGAAAATCTCTTATTACACCTCATCTTCTAATGGGGGGCGATGCACTCACCGGTATAACCTTCCCACACCACATGAGATTTTATATGGAGAATGGTGTGCCTTGCGTACAACACAAGCATTTCAGCAAGAACGCATAGGAGACAACAGAGGTCCAATTTGGGAGCCATCTAGTGAGGGACATGGACGGATTGTGAAAGACGCGGCTATATTTTTGTGGGAAAATGCACCGATAAGAACAAGGGGTGGAGTTGTACATGAGAACAATGTGCCAGTGCAGGCAATGCAATGGGTATATTATTCCATTGTCTGATCGATCAACCAGAGACTCATGTTCATAACATGTGATTGGACATTGCTCAAAGAGATGTGGGAAATACATCAGCATGTTGACCTTACATTGACTGGGTGATCTTTGCAAGACTGCACAACTTGCTCAAATCTAGTTTGTATAAAATTGATGTATTTTCATTAATGATCGCATGTTCCAAGAATCTCCACAGATGATATACTTTTCCAACTTTGAATATTCAACTCTCACCACCTTTCTCTCTCTCCACCCATTACTTAACCCCTGGAATTCAGTTCCAGAATTGTAGCAAATATAACTTCCTTTATAACTGTGCCTGAAACTAAACCACTTGTAACTAACCCATGGTCATCCCTTGCTTGACGGTATAACATCATTCGTAAGCTGATCTGGAAAATACTCCTATGACATGAGTTAATTATATCATCAAAATTATCCGTATAACATCTCCTCCCTGGCATGTGCGGTTTCACGTCATGGAAATTGGACGGGCCATTTGTTATGATTCTCGCTTTCTATAAATCTTAAGCTTAGAGCCATTCACATATCTGTTGATTAGGTTGCCCTGCATGTTGGCCAATTTGTATGATCCGTTGTTATATTTCTTCCGTATTTGGAAAGGCCCTTTCCAACGCAGTCGGAACTTTTGCCCATGTTGCTTCATTAGGTAGCTATCAATCAGCATAACCAGATCTCCCAATTGAAACTCCGTCATTTTGTGTTTTTCGTCGTGTAATTCTTTACGCCTACGTTGTATAATCTCGTTTCTTTGCAAGGCAGCTAAGCGGTTTTCGTCGAGCTTTTCAAGCAATGCTAATCTCGCTTCAATGGATTCTTGTTCTCCCAACCGATGCACAAGTGCCGTTCGAAAAGATGCAATTTCTAATCAACGGGTATCACTGCTTCGAAACCGTAGGCTAATTGAAAAGGAGTGAATCCAGTTGTGGTCTTGTACGCAGTACGATATGCCCACAATGCCTCGCCAAGTCATTCATCCCATGAGCGGCGATTAGTTAGCACAATTTTCCCTATTATATCACAAAGGATTCCGTTAGTTCTTTCTACTAACCCGTTAGATTGAGGGTAGTACGGGCTAGCTCGCCTGTGTTTTACAGACATCTTCTGCAATAATGATGTTATCATTTCAATGACAAAGTGCTGTCCTCGATCTGTTACAATCTCCAATGGGCATCCATATCTGCAAACTATTTGGTGAAAGCTAAGATAAAATCTGCAGTTGTTTCTTGCACACATCGCTTTACCGCAGCCGCTTCAGCCCATTTTGTTTAGTAGTCCGTTGCTACGATTAAATATTTGTTTTGTTTAGAGGATTTGGGGAGTGGGCCAACGAAATTGACTCCCCATTTTTTGAATGTCCCCGTCGGGAGAATTGGATGCAATTCAGTACGGGGGAAAATTCTTCTCCCATAGGCTTGGCAGGTGTCACAACTTTTGCAATATTCCAGGCAATCTTTAAAAAGTGTCGGCCAATAATATCCACTCATGAGTATTTTCCTCGCGGTTGTATCTACTGCGAAGTGCCCACCGCACAAACCTTCATGGCATTGTTTTAGTACTTCTCGAGTTTCGTTTCCCTCAATTGCTCTTCTCAAAACTTGATCTTTACCCGCTCGATACAAATTTTCTCCAATTAAGGTGTATGGAATACTTTGTTTGCGTATTAACTTCCTCGTTGCTACGGTAGCATTTTCCGGAAAGCTTAAATCTTGTAAATAATGCATGATGTCTTTGTAGATGCTAACATCGTCTGATTCTCGGCTCTCAAGAATGCAACATTCAGGTTCGTCTGAAAGAGCTTCTTCTGAAGTATTTGGGGGTCTGCCCAACTCTAGTAATATTTGTGATTGGAGAGCTCTCTATCCTTTTACTCCTTTGACAATTAAATCATATTGTTGAAGCTCTGACATGAACCTAGCTGCTCTACCTGTTGGATGAGCTTGTTGGATAAACATTTTTAAACCATCTTGGGCGCATTGAACCTCAATTGGAAATGAACTCGAAGGCAAATAATGCTTGAATTTTGAACATGCGAACAACATCGATACAACAAGTTTCTCCGGTTCGTTGTACTTGGTTTTGCCGATTGTGAGTAGCCTACTGGCGTAGTATATAGGATGAGCCCTCCCAGTTGAGTCGTTTTGCATCAAAATACAAGCCACAGCTACTGCATTTGCGGAAGGATTTATGATGAACGGCTAGGACCAGTTAGGGTTTCGCATAACTGGATCTGCAGCTAAGCTTTTACAAATGTATTCTAACGCCCGATCACACTCTATGGTCCACTCAAACGGGATTTTTGTTGCCATTAAACGAGTAATAGGTCGACTTTCTCCAGCTAGGTTATCAATAAAACGGTTATGATAATTCACCATACCCCACAATCGTCGTACTCCGGCTCGGTTTTCAGGAGGAGTTAATTCTAATATTCTTTTCATCTTTGATTCATCAACGCGAAGTCCATATCTAGAAACAATATGACCAAACAAAGGCCCTTCTTCAAATCCAAATTTTCATTTCTCGGGGCTTAGACTTCCTTTAAATTTTGCGAGTCGCATGAATATTAAGCGTAGTTGCTCTAAGTATTGTACGCGATCTCCATAAACGCAGAAATCGTCCAAGTAAACTCGGATAAATTTTCCGATATATGGTTCAAATATTTTATTTTGTACCCTTTGAAAGATACCCTCGGCGTTGCACAACCCGAACGGCATCCTTACATATGCGAAAGTTCCCCAAGGAGAGGTAAAAGTGGTTTTTAGTCTATCCTCTTCGGCAATTTGCACCTGATGATACCCTGCATAGCCATCGCAGAAAGATAATAATTCATGCCCTGCGACTTCGTCTAAAAGCTGGTCTATGAATGGCACGGGTTGTCGGTCCTTTTTCGTTATTTTATTCAATGCTCTATAATTTACACATACGCGCCATTTATTCCCCTTTCTCGGCACTATAACAATTGGACTTAGCCATTGGGTGTTATGAACTGGTATAATGAAGCCTCCGGCTAACAAGTGATCCAATTCTTCTTTCAATATACTCATTTTGTCTGGCGCCATTCGTTTTTGTCTGCATCTTACGGGAATTGCGTCTTCTACCAAATCTATATGGTGTTCTTCTATCGTTATGGCTGGTAAGTCAATATGTTTGTTGACAAAAATCTCTGAAAATTCCACAACCAATTCCTTGAGTTTGTGCTTTTCTTCCTCGGACAAGGTGGGTCCGAATTTAACCATGCTTAGCAAAGATTCTCGAGGTATCCTCCCAATTGGTTTGGAAATAGACAATGGCTCAGTTAGCATTTGTGGAAATCCTTCTAATGCAAAGACTTCCACCTCGGTTTCGCTATTTGATGTATCACTTTCTGAAGCTGATCCCGAGCTCCAAGAGGAGTCAGTTTGATAGTCGGAAGAATTTTCAGGGGACTCGCATCTACTGCTTTCTTCTGATTCTTGCAGTATCACTTCTATTTTTACTCGGTTCATGTGCGGACCGATCTTCATTTGGCCATTTTCCCAATAGCTTACAGCTTTCACTTTTCGTAACCACGGTCTACCTAAAATTATAGGATAGCCACCATGTCCTTCAGAAATTTCCAAGATTTGTAAATTGATGGGTACCGTAACGCCGTTCACTGTTACGGGTAGACTTGTTACTTGTCCTAACGACCGGATACTACGTTGGTCAACTGCTTTCAATCTTATCGATGATGATAGAGAAGGGACTAATCCCACTTCATCCATGAACCAACTTGCTATTACATTTACAGCTGTACCTCCATCAATCATGCAACCTTGTACGACGCAACCGTTGATTATAGCTTCTACCTGTGGAGAAAGTAAATCTCCCCTCATCTTTTCGGTTCGGTAAGCCTCGACCGCCGCGATTTCTTTTCTTTTTCTAGAAGAGATACTGGCACGCAATTTTCTTCGTAACGAAGGACATTTCGCAATTAATTGGCCCACCGTGATGTTGGCATTTTGTCTTCCAAGTACTGCCGCTAATGAATATTCTTGTTGCCCATGACTTAGCATCAAGTCGGATATTCCTATTTTTCTTCGAGTTCTGGTAATATTTTCTTTGTGAGATTTAAATATGACTTCTTTGTGGGGTTTTTTTCGTGGACGACCTATAGCTTGTGGTACTCGTAATTCTGGTTGCATATCGATACCTGCTGACAACCGGTCTCTTTTCGTCACCATCACTTCGCGTTCCAAGTCTAATATTTCAGGTATTGTGCATTCTAGAAGACTAACTTCAGCTGATTTTCCTTTAGTATCTCCAGGAGGTCCTGGATGCTTCAAATTTGGGCAATCATAGTTTAAGTGTCCTTTTTGACCACATTCGTGACAAGTCACGTATGGTGGAGTCGGTCTCCTTGGGCCAAAATTCTGATTTCTAGGTGGGGCTCGGGGCTCCTTTTCCTTGTAAAAGATAAAGTTTGAGTTCTTTCATATCGTCTACTAATCGTGATAAAGCTGGTTCCAGTAAGATCGACTTCACTGTTTGAGCTTGGGCGTGTACAGCGGGAGATGTTCCAGTTTGAACTTGGGCTGCAGTATAACTTTGAGGTATCGGAACAACCGTTGTCATATCACTTGGGATTTCAGCAGCGATAGGCAGACGAACCATATTCAGTAGACTGCCTCCTTGCGCTGCGCTAACTCAAAAGCCATCCAGTGTGGGCAAATTCACGAACGACATTGCTTCTTAGATTGCCGGGAGGAATCCAAAGGTGAAACTTCGCAGCACCAAGCTAGCCACACCCGCATATTCAGCCGTGTGGTCTTTCAAACTTCCGTCACTATTCGGGCCACTCATCTGAGCGATACTGCGCTCGATGCTGGTCTGTAGTTCTCGGACTCGTTCGCAAAAGACTCTCACGCTTTCATATGGCTGTTGGCTTACTGTACTCAAAGCATGCATCAAACTTTGATAACTCTCTCTTGGCTGAAACTCAGCTATGAATTTTTGGCGTAATTGATCCCAGTTGGTTTTGATAACTATAGGTTGTCTTAGGTACCACCGTTTTGCCGCTTTCTCCAAGAAATCTGGCAAAATTTGAACCCAACTTGCTTCGTCTCGATCATTATTGGCGACACAAACTCTTCTGAATTCTCTTAAATAAACTTCGGGGTCTTCTTTGTCCTCCCCGTAGAATACCGGGAATACAGTCATTTTCGAGCTCCTTCTTTCAAACTTAGTCGATACTTCTTCTAAAAATGAACTCGTTATGTCGATATCGTCACCATAGCTGACGGCTAATATTTCGGAGAAATCTTCTTCACCACCAATTTCCATGAGTTACCCATTTGATTTGAAAATGTACCCTGAGGGTGTTAATGTCCTTCTGACGCGGTCTTGGCGAGACAATCTGCTACCGCATTTTCTTTTCGAGGGACGTGCTCAATTTCAAACATTCTGAAATTTTCTTTCAAGCGTAATATCTCTCGGTGAAATGTTTGTAATCCGGTTGATTTTACCTCCCAGTCTCCTTTTACTTGTTGACAAACAAGTTTCGAGTCTCCTCGGATTCGTATTTTGGTGATGTGTAACCTGTTGGCCAATCGTAACCCCGCCGTTAAGGCAGCATATTCGGCTTGATTACAAGTTAGCCCTCGACCCAAATTTTTCTGGTATAATATTCTTTCCGAAGTCGAGTTTTGTAGAACTATTCCGGCTCCAGCGCCGAGTTGGGAGCTATTTGAACCGTTGAAGTATAAGGTCCAAATTTGCTCTTCCGACATCGAATCAATTTCAACACATATAAATTAAGTTATAGAACTCTTCATTGAATTTGCTTCCTATTATAAATTAGTCCGTCTACGTGTTGAATTTTCACGAATAACCCGTCTGTTTTGTCTAGCGCTACGTATAAGATCATGTCTCAGAATTTCAAACGTTGGTCCGCCAATTGTTTGCCTGCGTCTCCAATCAAGTTCGATTTCTTTGCGTATTACTCGTCGTAGTGCTCCTCTTGTATGACATGTGATTATATTTCTTACAATGGCCATGTCTTCCGAATCGTTTGTGTTATTTCCAGTTACAAAGGTCAACTCCAGATTTGACAAACTACGTAAGGCTTCCCGAAATTGAGCTCTGAGACGATCGCAAGCTACCTGAAGAGGAATACCAGTGCACATCGGATTTTCAAGACCAGATACCACGGATGATTGATTTTATCATAATTTTATCTTTGAGCGTCACGCCATTCGTAATCTTCTTTAATTCCAGGTAATTTGAGTCAATTTCTAGGAGCTCAGCCATATGCACATTGAACCGTCGGAAATAATTGAGACGCCCGAGGATACACTTGAGTAGGAACTTTACTCGTTTCTCCAATGCCTCGTCCATTTGGCTCTCTTGTATCACTTTATAGCCTATTATTCCTCGAACAAATTAAAAACCACAAGTAATTTTTGGCAACCGATTTTGATGAATGGCATTCACAAACGAGACTCCTCGCTTTTCAGTATGATTCCCGAATCGTACAATTGGATCACCAACTCTGCAGGGTTTGTACTTATGGAGTAAGATAACTCGGTCTATTTCCGAACAAATCCTATTGTAAATTAATTCTTCACAGTTTGTCCATATCTTTTCGGATCCTAATGCAAACGCGAGCAATTTTCCAAACTGTAATGATATGTTAGGTAATGGGCCATATTGAGCTTCAATCTCCAGGATAAACTCAAAAAATTCAGCCAATTCACTACTGTTGACAGGGCTGATACGCGTCTTGAGCACCATGATTGATTCGATACATTGCTATGATCAACCAGATATTCAAGACTTCTTTAATTATATTTGTGTTTGAGCAACTTACTCGCATTAACCTTCCTGACAGTAATATGACCGAGCTTATTGGTTGCCATTCCAAATTATTAAGCCCATTTCACAAGTAACATCTTCGATAATTTTTGCTATCTCCGTATTGTTAAGTAATGATTGATAATTAATTAATCGAGAAAAACTTTCGGCAAAATCCACTAATGGTGTGTATTTGACTTCTAAGAATCTCATTGTTTCGATAAATCCTGACAAATCATTTGGTGGAATTGTAGCTTCATATTTTTGATTATTCAATCCATAAGGTTCGGTCTCATGAACCTCAAAAAGCTTACCCATTTCATACTATATTTCAATTAAAGCGACTCGTAATCAGCAGCACTCCATGCTACCAATTCGTGTCCCGACAACGGAACCAAAATGCAATGGGTATATTATTCCATTGTCTGATCGATCAACCAGAGACTCATGTTCATAACATGTGATTGGACATTGCTCAATGAGATGTGGGAAATACATCAGCATGTTGACCTTGTTGGTGACGTAGGTTCACCCGGATTGATGGAGCCACCGGCCAAGCAGGTCCATGCAAGGACGGTACTGGAAGCCAACGAGAGTTACCAGAAGCGTACCAGAAGAAAGGACTGGCTGGGTGTTAATTAGCGTTAGTGGTGCTTAGTTAACCACCACTAACAACTTCAGTTACAACTGTCGTTAAGTTTGCCAGGAGTGGCTTAGACTCACAGTGTGTATAAATGCCCATGCGTGGCACCGATTAATTTATCTCGCTTACAAGGTCTGACTAATTCTTCCGATCCGTAACATGGTATCAGAGCCCGGTTGCGTGAAGATTAGCTGTTAGTCCCAGTCAAGTGTCCTGAGCAATAGCAGTCGATACTTTGTCTAGGGAAACGAGCTAGCAGTTAGACGATAGAAGCAGATCATAGAGGTGAGATAGCTCCACTAGGAAGAAATGGCCTCAAGAGACTCATTCATGGGAGATGCCTCCAAACTAGATGGAAACCCAAACTACAGTGTTTGGAGTTTCAAGATGAGAAACATGATGAGTAGGGAGAATGTTTGGAAGCTTGTGGATCCACCTGCAGGTACAGTGGCACCAACAGAACCAGCTGAAATTGCAGCATTACAGATACAGAAGGCTTTGACAATGATCTCTCTCTCTGTCAGAGACAACGTCATTCCTTACATCTCAAATATAACGGAACCTGATCAGTGCTGGAAGGTATTGAAAGACCTTTACGCAAATAGTACTAACTCCCGTAAGTTATTGCTGCGGCGCAAACTCACGAACTTGAAGATGGAGGAGGGGAGTTCGATGACTGACTTTCTACAGCACTTGAAAGAGCTAATTAATGAGTTTGCTTGTATTGGCTAAGTCATTACTGACGCAGAAGTAGTAGAACATGCCTTAATGGCATTACCTGAATCATTCGAAGGCCTAGTTAACACCTTGATGTACAGATCGACTTTGCCTTCAGTCGCAGAGCTCATCGTCATTTTGATGCAAGACGACATCCGTCGGGAAGTCAAGGGAACGCGAAGCAACGAAGCCCTGCTGGTTCGAAGCTCACAGAGAAAAGTTCCAATCAACCGAAGATCGGGACCTGGAAGTGAAGACTCGCGGTCCAAGACCAAGAAGGGAAGTGGCGAATGCCACTACTGCGGCTCTAAAGATCACTAGATCTGAAGTTGCCCTCAATTAGCAGCCGAACTGAAACTCCGCAAAGCGAGTCGGCAGGAGAAAGCGACTGTGAACATGATCGATGAACCCGCCATCGACAACTTTCAAAGCAGCGATGACGATGATACTGGTGAGCATGAAGTTGACCTGGCTGTGAATGTTACAGAACTGAACTTAGCAAGTAGCAGAGAGAAAGCCAAAAATCTTGACTGGTTCATAGATAGCGGAGCATCGAAACATGTGACAGGCTCGAAAAGCATGTTTAGCGAACTTGAGTCAGGCTGTCGCTCGCAAGTTAGTACCGCAAGAGGAGAATCACTGATTGTAGCAGGAAAGGGAAATGTGGAAGTCTCCACAAGTACCGGAGAAATAAAATTTGATGATGTTTTATACGTGCCAGGTGTCACCAAAAACCTCCTTTCAGTAGGGTCAATAACTGACAGAAAAGAAAGACTAAAAGTCCTTTTTGATTCTGGAAAAGTGTGGTTGCTCAAAAATTTCCCACTGCCAGATCCTAATCTCATAGTTGCAGAAGGTGTTAGAGACAAAAGAAATGGCTTATACAGATTCCGGCCACCAAACTGTTCAGTCAATAGCATAGATACTAGCAGCTCAAGTGAAGAGCAAGTGCTGCTGTGGCACAATAGACTAGGCCACGCCAGCCTGAGAGTCATTCTGTACATGCAGACAAACTCCAAAGTCAAAGGCCTGCCGCCATTAAAGATGATACACCTGTCCTGCACGGCATGCTTCCAGGGTAAGCAGTGTAGATAACCCAAACCGAATCAGCAACCAAGAAGAATTCCAAGTGCGATCAACACAGCAGAAGCAGCCAAAATATCAAGAACAAGCAGCCCATTCGAAATGGTACATACTGATATCTGTGGGCCATTATCTGTCAAATCTCTCTCAGGATCGAGATACATTCTAACGATCACTGACGATTTCAGTCGTTTCACGTGGCTTTTCTTTCTTAAGAA
Source organism: Pohlia nutans (assembly GCA_022496805.1). Taxonomy (NCBI): domain Eukaryota; kingdom Viridiplantae; phylum Streptophyta; class Bryopsida; order Bryales; family Mniaceae; genus Pohlia; species Pohlia nutans. The sequence continues at coordinate 2,529,365 of CM040095.1, read as the reverse complement.
CAAGTCGGAAACTCTACTGAAATTTAAACAGTTCAAGGCTACTGTGGAACTCCAAGGGAACCACAAACTTAAGATCATTAGATCTGATAGAGGAGGTGAGTATATTTCTCATGAGTTCGTAAGTTTTTGTGAAAACTCTGGGATCATACGACAGCTCACTCAAGCTCACACGCCTCACCAGAACGGGATTGCCGAAAGGAAAAATCGCAGTTTGCTGGAGAAGGCGAGAAGTATGGCGTTCGGAAGTAATACTCCCGCTTTTCTGTGGACGGAGGCGGTGGCTACTGCGAATTTCCTCATCAACAAGACGTCTACATCAGCCAATGGAGGCACAACTCCATTCGAAAAACTAACAGGTCAGATACCCTCAGTAGAAAACCTCAAAGTTTTTGGGTGCCGAAGTTTCGTTCTTGATACCTCTCCGTCACGAAAAAAATGGGCACCACGTGCTCATGAATGTGTATTTATAGGATATGACTCCATATCACGAGGCTTTAGAAATTACAATAGACAAACAGGGAAGATCATAGTGTCGAAAGATGTGCAGTTTGACGAGAAACACTTTCCGTGTCTCTCCACGCAAACTGAGAACTCCAAACCCTCCAGTCTACCTGAATGGCCTAGTGTAGAAGACGCCAGTACAAACGTCGTTCCAGAACCAGTAAACCAAGGACCCAGTCCCCAAGCTCTGAGTAGCACAGGTCCAGAGATCACTCAGAAGACACCCGAATAGCTCAGGCTGCTTAATGGAGAACATAATGCCGCACCCATAGAGTCAGTAAGAGAGTCACACAGTCCTTGCGATGCTCAAACTCATGAAACCCACGAGAGACAGGAAACCCAGTTTTCCATTACTGATTTCTCAGTAGACATACCATTGAGTCAAGACGTCTCTCATAATGCCTCCCTGCCACTCTTTACTTACCAGCGAAGAAGGCTAGTATCACAGAATCAAGAGCTACAAAAGACTGATCCTAGCTGTCAAAACGAGTCCCTGCCACCGACCACTAGAAGTGGCCGCACGAGCAAACTCCCACCCAAACTCAGAGACTTCTACCTTCATGTAGCCGAAATTCCCAAAAATTTAAGTCTCCCTGTCAGCGCAGAAGCTGCATTCCTGCATCCTGGATGGAAGCGTGCAATGGACGATGAATTGACCTCCATTTACCAAAATGGAACGTGGGATCTTGTGCCATTGCCCCCTGACAGAAAGGCAATAGAAACGAAATGGGTCTTTCGCGTTAAAACAAATGCTGACGGAACAGTAGCAAAGCTTAAGGCAAGGTTAGTGGCAAAATTAAAGGCTTTCAGCAAAAAGCTGGACAAGATTACTCTGAAACTTTTGCACCCGTAGTGAAGTGGAACACACTTCGTAGCATCGTAGCACTCGCGGGCCATCAAGGTTGGAACATTTTCCACCTTGATGTAAAAACGGCCTTTCTCAATGGCATAATAGAAGAGGACATTTACGTTAGTCCACCACCTGGTTTCAACTCACTGCCAAAATCTAACTATGTGTGCAAACTAAAAAAAGCCCTTTACGGGTTGAAACAAGCACCAAGAGCGTGGTATACTAAGGTAGATAACTACTTACTGAGTCAAGGATTGACCAAATCAAAAGCCGACTATAACCTATATTTTCATGAAGATCAAGGAAAGATCACTTTGTTGCTTCTTTACGTTGACGATGTCTATCTAACGGGAAACAATGACGCACATATAGACTACATACGAAGAGAAATTAAAAAGGCTTTCGAGATGTCGGATTTAGGCTTGCTTTCATACTCCCTGGGCTTAGAATTCCTGTTCCAGCCAAACGGCATCTTTGTGACCCAGCGGCAGTACATAAAAGAAATGCTCAAGGAGTTCGGACTTACAAGCTGCAAGTCAGCTCCTACTCCCATGCATGAAAAATTAAAACTAACACCGGACATGGAGGCCCCACTTACAGATGTCACTAAGTATCAACGAATGGTTGGGAAATTGATTTTCCTGACCCATACACGTATTGATATCGCTTACGCTGTTAGCGTTGTAAGTAGATTTATGACCTGTCCTCAAGAACCGCACGCACAGGCTGTAAAGACCATCTACCGTTACTTAAAGGGAACCTCAGACTATGCCTTGATGTATCGAAGAGGAGAAGAGGATAAGCTCTGCGGATTTACAGATGCAGACTGGGCTGCCGACACTCATGACAGGAAATCAACTATTTGTTACATATTTTTCTTGGGAAGCACTCCCATAACCTGGAACAGCCGCAAGCAACCTACAGTAGCTCTCTCGTCTACTGAGTCGGAATACATGGCCTTAAGCGAAGGCACCAAAGAAGCAATTTGGCTAAGGCGTTTACTGGGCGAAATTCATGCACAAGATCCACACACACCGACAACAATTTTTGGAGACAATCAGGGTAGCTTGAATCTGTCCCATAACCCTGTCTATTACGGTAGGACTAAACACATAGAAGTGAGACACCACTTTATACGTGAAAAATTCTTTCTGGTGAAATTAGTGTAGACTATGTACCCACAACTGAACAGATTGCTGACATACTGACAAAGGCACTAGGAAGATCAGCCTTCAAGAGACTGAGAGGACAGTTAGGTCTTGTAGACTTGGGAAAATCAGCAACTTAGGCTTAGATTAACAAAAGCTTGCTGCAGTTACAAGTTGTAGTACTGTGGGCACTGATCAAAGCTAGCACTACTAAAGTATGCGTAAAAACCAAGACAAAACCAACACACATCTGTTGGAACCAATAGAGAATGGGTTTAATGTAGCAAACATTTAGTCATCAGCACAGAACCAACAAGTTTTCTGTTGGAACCAACAAGTTCCTGTTGATTTTCTCTTGGTACTAACAAGTTCGTGTTGATTTTTCCGGAATCAACTGTTCCTAACCCGCATAGAACCAACATAATTTCTGTTGATTTTGTGCGTGTCAGGAACCCCATTTCTCTAGTAGTGTAGGGGGACACTCATCAATAGAAACATAAGAGGGTAAGCGTTTCAAACCCCATCCAGAATACCGTAGCCTATTCTCTAGAATCTCCAAATCCTCTGATACTAACAATCTAAAGTTTTCTACCTCAAAACTTAACCGCCCAACTGTAGAATAGAAGTCTAACTGATTGCGCAGGGCATAAGACAAGGATCCTGGCGAATCAAGCAAGACAAAGGTAAGGGCGCCCCACTCGATCATAGTCCCTACGAACCTGTGCCAAGATACATTAATATGACGGAGCCAGAGCAATTGAAGTACCGAAGGAGTGTTGATCAGAAGAGGCCAGATCCTCTCCATCACTAACATATCATGAAGAGCAGGGATTAGGTCTCCACCTGAAGTGGAAGCTTCACCGACGCAAGTTGCAGAGGCGCCGCCCGAAACGTCGACACCAGAAACATCACAATCCGGATCTGCACACATCGGCTCTCTTGACCTCAAAGGACCGCCATCGCTGAACGAGTCAAGAAGCAGCCGCTTCAACGCATCCAAAGCAACTCCTAGAAGTCGATGAAGGAGCAGACAGAAAACCCAAAGACCGGGCAGAAATGTTTGCCAGACTGACAACTCACCGGCAACAATCAAACAGAGTTTCTCCACCGATTCCATGAGAGGATCCGACATAGTGACCGATCAATCCTAAAGAGCGCCCAGAAAGAGACTGTCTGGATTGAGGGGGGGTGTTGGTGACGTAGGTTCACCCGGATTGATGGAGCCACCGGCCAAGCAGGTCCATGCAAGGACGGTACTGGAAGCCAACGAGAGTTACCAGAAGCGTACCAGAAGAAAGGACTGGCCGGGTGTTAATTAGCGTTAGTGGTGCTTAGTTAACCACTTCTAACAACTTCAGTTACAACTGTCGTTAAGTTTGCCAGGAGTGGCTTAGATTTACAGTGTGTATAAATGCCCATGCTTGGCACCGATTAATTTATCTCGCTTACAAGGTCTGACTAATTCTTCCGATCTGTAACAGACCTTACATTGACTGGGTGATCTTTGCAAGACTGCACAACTTGCTCAAATCTAGTTTGTATAAAATTGATGTATTTTCATTAATGATCGCATGTTCCAAGAATCTCCACAGATGATATACTTTTCCAACTTTGAATATTCAACTCTCACCACCTTTCTCTCTCTCCACCCAGTACTTAACCCTTTAGCGCGCCGGCGTCCGAATTCTGGACGCCAGATGAATTTCAGCAGCTCGATTTCTGTAGGTACCAGATGTTTTTCATCCATTTTTATTTTTTTTCATTCTTGTGCTAGTTGAATACCATTTGTACGGTATGGATCTTCCAAATAAGAGAATGTGAATTTTTGAATATTTACAAAAGTGATTAATGTCAAGTTTCAATCTTAGTTAAAAAAAAAGACCATAAATATGATTTTCCATAGTAAGTAGAATCAAATAATGGAAACCATACCATCTCGTAGTGCATGTCATTCTAATTTCATTACAATATTTTAAAATTCTTTTGTGTTAATTTTGGATTTTTAATTGAATTTCAAGAGAAAACCTTGCAAAATTACTTTAAAAATATTAATAATAAATATGATGAATCCAACCGTACGGATGTTATCTACACATTGACATTTCCAACTTTGTTTTGTACATCAACTCCATTTCCGTTTTTCATCAACCATTTTATAATAAATCTTTGAAAACAGTGTTGAATCGGGACGTTAAAGGGTTAACCCTTGGAATTCAGTTCCACAATTGTAGCAAATATAACTTCCTTTATAACTGTGCCTGAAACTAAACCACCTGTAACTAACCCATGGTCATGCCTTGCTTGACGGTATAACATCATTCGTAAGCTGATCTGGAAAATACTCCTATGACATGAGTTAATCATATCATCAAAATTATCCGCATAACAGCAAGCTGATGGAGGTGAAGATCAAAATTTCAACAGAAGCAAAACCGCATTTGGTGGAGTATATTGCACTACAATTGGAAGACATGGACAACGAACGTTTGGAGAATGACCTTGATGCATATTAATAGGTTTAGTACGTCGTATGAGACACATAGTACTGTCAGGTGCATTACATAGCAGCAATAGCCGTATAGTATACCGCAATGTGTATTATTTGATTCATCGTGCATAGGTGTTTTGAATGACTTGCTGTTTTGATAGAAAATGTCCATAACTTTGTATTCATTTTGACTACCCCCCCCCTTAATACATGGTTTGGAATAAATGTAGTACCAATGCAATATTTAATGCACATGTCACCAAATTTGCATGATTGGAGTAAGTTGAAACTCCCAAAATTCCCACTTTAACACTTCCTAAATTCTCAGCCCGCAAAACCCACAAGTACCAAAATTATACCCCCCCCCCCCCCCCCCCACAATTTCAAAGAGGTTCATTTCTGTTCGACGGGCGACAAGTGCATTGTCATATGGCCAAGTGCAAAAGTTCCTAATTCAGTGTTAATCTTTAAAATGCTGGTGAATCACTACAATATGAAATGAAGCATTAAAAATTCACAAATTATCCCCTTTCTAATTGGATCACATATGCATGAAGCCAACTTCCTACACTGCAAAAGTGCATGACGAATGAGAAATTATGGATGAAATCTATGCATCGTCCAAAAAACGGATAATTTGTAGGGATGATGCCCTACATTTTTTCTATTGAACCAAATTTCATCAAACATATGGAAGGCATATATTATAACACATCTATTTTTGTCCAATACCCCTAAGGTTTTTAGGGGTTAACCCCTAAAGGACCACGAGGCCACCACGTGGCTTCTGGAACTAGAAAGTAAGGAATTTCGAGTTGTTGGACCGTGAATTGTAAAGTGAGCAACAAAGAGACCCTAGTTCTTTTTAAGAGCTGAATCCGTGAGTACTTCTCGATCGAAATTTCATGAAGTGTGCAATTTTTGGTGATTTTTTTGAGTTGCACGGTGGGTATTTAGGCGTCACTTCAGACCCTCATATCTTCTTCCTCGCACCTCCAAATCACTTGAAATTTTTTCCACGTTTTTAAAATGATGATTTCTACTCACAGTAAAAATTTCAGATTTTTTGGAGCAATTTTGATCAATCCGATTTCAGCATGTGTACAAAATACCCTGAACAAGTTCCATCAATCTTCTCAACGGTGGCATTTTCTCAAAAATTGTGCGATTTTGTTGATCTTTTTTTCATACAAAAGCTATGTAAGTCTTCTTTGATTTCAACGGTGCTGATCGTCAAAATTATCCCACACCAATGAGGAATTGAGCTTGTTATAAGAGCTAGTCAAGAAAACAAGAGCTAGGCTAAAAACACCCCCGGTCCTTTAGGGGTTAACTATTACGCCACTCTGGTTGTGTTAGAGAGTCATCCACCATGGATGACAACTTGGTTCTTTACAAATTTTTGAAGGAAACACCAGTTTCCCGGATGTTTCTTGCATGTTATCGAACTGCTCATGATCTTTCAAGATAGTGGATTTCAACCAGGAACAACATGCATTATATCACATGTCCAAAAGCAAAGGAAATTGCAAACACAAGTACGGAAAGTAAGAAAAACCGCATGAGAAACATGGATTTTTTTCTAATTATAGATTACAGAGTACAACCCTTCAAAGTGCTCACATCCTTCAAGCCCATAAGCAACATTTATTTTTGAGTATCCTTTATATAGATAGATAGACAATCTGGTCCTCTTGCAAGGCTGACGTGAATAAAATGTCTATAATGTTAATAACTCAGTCTATCCTTTACACTTGTCATGCAAGGTGACGGGTATGTATCTATTGCTCATTAATTCCACTTCTGAAGAGCCTATGATATACCGCCAACATCACAACTAGTCTTTGCTCATGTTGATTCAACTGTGATGGGAAGGTTCAGTAGCAATTAGGAAAGCATTTTCTATCGGACGTGACTTAGAATCAGGAAGAACTGTTGAAGCAACTGTGAAAACCCTAAATACTCTAATTGACTACCTTTCTAGAGTAAGTCATAGTGAACCTTGACCAATTCACTGCCAAGTAAATATTACTGCCAAACTGCAGTTTATAGCAAGTTTTGCAAGTGGTTGTTCAATTTAGCAAGTATTTTTCAAGAATTCATCATCATTCTTGTACTACTTATTAGAGTTATCCGTAAAGTCCCTCAAAAGTGGGTGAGTGGATCATAGTTTGAATGAATAGTGATAATAATCTTAAAAAAAGAACATGTGTTGGGCACACAAAAAACTGTGGATGCAAACTTTGAAAGCATCAAAATTGGTGCTAAAAAGCTTCTCATCCAAGTTTTTATTATTCACCTGCGCTCATGAAGAAAGTGATTGCTAGCCCCTTTTCTGGCAATAGATTCTCGCTATATATACCTAGACTGTTCACACTCACTCATTCTTTTGATTTCCTAAAACTTCTCTCAATAGTTTTCGTTTCTTCAAATTTTAGTCAAACTAAGGCCTACTCAACCCTTTAGTTTACGGAGAACTGTACTACCTAGTGAATGTGTACTACCTAGTGAATGTGTCAAGGTGCCCTGTGAGTCGTCCCTAAACAGAAATGATCTTTATCGAATCCATGCACTCTTAAAACTTTAACCACCACGACCGCAATCGGTATAAGAGACTCAAATGACAATTTGCTAACACGATTGACTATAACCCTAATGCACAGTGCACAAGAAAGATCCGAATCAAGTAGCGAAAACGCAAGCATGGACAGAAGGCGGTGAAGATAAAAAAAAAAACAAAACTCATAGTTATGTATGGCATGCCGTGAAGAAAAACTCCGTCACAAGGATGTTACTTCCCAATTTTTCATCCAGTGTGGTCAACACAATTGTTAACATACCCTAAAACTGTGGGTCTTGGGGACGTGTCGGTTTTAACTTTTGTGTGTCAATTTTAACTTTTGCGTGTCAATTTTGCACCTAAATTGCTGATCTCAATAGAGTTTTCCGCAAACTCATCCGCTTTCAGAGCCTTACTTTGGCAATTTTTTGAGTATACGGAAATTGGCCCGTGGTGGGCTGTCAGGGGCTGTCAGTTACTGGTTTTTCTATTTCAGTGAATAGACCCACTCCAAAGACCCACTCCATGTAGATACGTGTCAAGCCAAGGAAGCCCATGTGACAGAGCATCCCCAAGAATAGAAACTGAGGTTGGGAAGTTTTTGGGCACCGTATTTGGTGCCTTCAAACTTCAGACCTCTAGTTTATTTACAGCATCTGACATATCTACTTTTATTGTCTTCTCAACCTCTCTTTTCACAATTTGCGGTCCAGTCACCCAACTGTAGAGCACTTTGCGGATAACTCTAATGATGATACAACTGTCAAATCGGTTCTTGGTGGGTCCATGCTCCAAGTAATGAAGAAATGTCATTTGTATTCCATGAATTTTGGGATTGCCCTGCCATTACCATGTATACTTAGTTTCTAATTGTAATTGATTGTAGTCCCATTGCCAAATGATATTGGCTCCCATTGTCAAAAAGTGCCACATGTTATCTTGTGATTGGTTTAGGGTGACACGGACCTCCAAAAATTGACTTGAAAATTCAATTTCGACAGCAGGGTGACTGAATCTGACCCTCATGTATGATCAAGTGTGTCATGCAATGATTTTTTTGGGTGGGATACAGCATAGTTGCTGACAGCCAAAAAATGGTAATATTGTTTTAAAAATAATGGGATGTCCAAATTAACTTATAATTGTTGTAGTGAACAGACATGTCCAATTCCGTCATGGGTTTTGCAGCATGGGTTTTGCAGCAGTCTTTCATCTAGAAAGTAAGTTATCCTAGAACGAGTAACTTTTCTTTGAAGCCTGAAATGAATTCCTTTTGGTAATAGGTAGGGATAGAAGCTGGATTTGAATTTGAATAATAAAAAATTCTACTAATGTACAAAAACTGCATCCTTAAAATGTTGCCCAAAGCAGGCAACAACCACAAAATGATTACGTGGGTCATTAAGGGCTAACCTCTAAATGACAGAGTGGTATTGGACAAAACATAGTTACACCCTATGCTATGGTCAGATTTGATAAAAAGATAATTAAAAACAAAATTAAAAAATGGCACGTAGTGAAATTTTCAAAAATTCTAAGGTGGCGTAACCGGATGGTGTAGAAAACATTAATGATGTAAATAATCAAAATTCATAAAAATTCAAGATTTTTGCAAACAACCTATCCAAGTACAAATTATAACACCTTTCATCAAAATAATCATCACAAATTGCTAAATGAGGAGAATGAAATCATCTTGTTCTATATCAATTTCTTGGGGTTGCACTGTACTAAACATGTACGAGTATACTTGAGTGCACAAAAGGAGTATTAATTTGAACACTTTTGTACTACATATACATACAATAAACACATTTAAAATTGAAAATATTCACGTATACTTACATTAAACATATATTTAAAACATAATATATCTGTATATAAAGGTACTTAGACATATAACCTCTCATATACAAGGGTTTTTTTTAGTAAGGGTCATGAACGCCATGTGATTCTTAAACATAATGTAGAGTGTACTTCGGATCAATGATTAAGATTTTTAACAACAAAAAAGCTCAAAGAGGTGTAACAAATGATGCTTAGGATCAAAAGTCACAGGGAGATATCGCAAAAAATGAAATTTGAAAAATTGAATTTCAATTTATGAATAAAAAATAACCCTAAAAGAATTAAATTCATATTAGGCCTAATGAATTTGATTTGAGGGTATGGTAATATGTGACCTCTTTATCTTCAATGAAGTGTTTCCAATAAAGAAAATGAAAATCATGATACGGTATTTTAGACTTATCCATATGGTTAAATTTCCAAAACTAGTTTAGATCTTCTTGTAATGAATTTGAAAGCATTAAGCTTCAAAAATTTATCAAAATCACAAATTTTATTTTTAGAATTTGAAATTTGGTATGATTAGTTAAAGCTAGACATTCTATTCTAGAATTCAAAAAAGAAATTTTTTTAAAGGAGAGAGCTCATTACTTTTCCAAAATAGTAAGTTATATATCAAGAGGACAATGTTGAGGATTTTGACTTTGAAACTTTATCCTTTGTGGAGTTTAATTTAGATTGACATTATTCAAATTGGATTGGGAAATAGACTTGATTAGTTGATTTCCTATGCAAAAATATTTCTTATTCTTCATAAAAGTAAATTTTTATCCTGGGCTCCTTGTAAAAGAAGGGCAACAATTATAAAATGGTCATTTGGTCACTTAGGGACTAGCTCCTAGTGGACCGTGGGTTTTTCTTGTTTTTGAGCACCATTTTCTCCTCTTTCTATTCATGTTCTTTTGAATTTTTTTCTCTCTTGATGGCTAATACCAATTTGAATATTAGAAAAATAAATTAAAGAATTTTTTGACCAATTTTACAATTTTTTCTATGTCTCCAAAGACAGTTAGAAACGGTTATAAAAGATTGTCATTTCATCTTTTCATTACAAACGCTATCAATTTACAATCTCTATGGTCAAATTCCATGAAAATTTTATCATGCATTCTTTTGGTAGTTTAAAGCAAGATCCTATTGTTAGAGATGCACAAAAATAAAATTTAAGATTTATTTAAAGCCTCGCCCAAACTACCCATTATCCCCAAAAACCTCCTTCCCTCCATATTAACTTCCACTTACGAAGTCGCAATGATTTTTTTTTGAATCCCCATTTTTGTATCAACATACCAAATTTATATAATGCTTTTCAAAAAATTAGGATAAAAACTGACACCTTGGGAACCTACCCAAACATTGAAATGTCTTGGTGAGAAGACTTAGAACACTTGGTCCTTTAGGGGTTAAAGAAATATGTGATATGTTCAATATTCTAGAATCTGCTACAGCGATTCTCCAGAGACATTCTTATTCCTAAGGGCTGCTTCACACTATGGCTGTCCAAGTCGAGAGGCCGTGGGATTGAGAGTCCAAACTTTGTTGAGAGTCCAAAGAAATGTACTGAAAATAGGCCTAAAATATAGTTTCATTTTTTATGAAAAGAAATCGACGGCCTCTTGACCATGGTGACAGGTCTTGCAAAATGTAAGGGGGGTTTCACACTATGGCCGAAGGTCGAGAGTCCGTCGGTTTCCACCAATCAAATTGCAAGAAACCATGGTTTCGGCCTCTCGACCCTTCACACTAGAGGCCAAAGTCCAAAGGCCGTGGACCTTCAAAATGCTTACATAGCAACACTTTTTGACCAAGGTGATGGCCTCTCGATCGAGAGGAAGTTTGGGTCCTACATTTTGCAAGACCCGTCACTATGGTCGAGAGGCCGTCGATTTCTTTTCATAAAAAATGAAAACTATATTTTATGCCTATTTTCAGTAGATTTCTTTGGACTCTCAACAAAGTTTGGACTCTCAATCCCACGGCCTCTCGACTTGGATGGCCATAGTGTGAAGCGGCCCTAAGACCCAAACTTCCTCTCGAGAGGCCGTCACCTTGGTCAAAAAGCGTTGCCATGTAAGCATTTTGAAGGTCCACGGCCTTTGGACTTTGGCCTCTAGTGTGAAGGGTCGAGAGGCCGAAACCATGGTTTCTTGCAATTTGATTGGTGGAAATCGACGGCCTCTCGACCTTTGGCCATAGTGTGAAGCGGCCCTAAGTACAACTTACAAGGGTTAAAATGCCTTGTGTATGAGAAAAAAAGTTGAATTAAGGTTGAGGTACCTTGAAGCGACTAGGGACACAAAACCGATCAGGCCTAATTTCTAGATTTTGAAAGAAAAGATGTACCTCATTTGTACATTAGAGCATATTATCAGTTTTGGGTTTTGAAGTACTTTTCACTTTGAAATTTTTTACAAATTTCAATATTGGGAAATAATTCATGGAAAAATTTGCATTCTCCGCGAAAACTAACTTCCAACCCGGGAAAAATATCACCCTATTATGGCTGGTCCATAAATAGTGTAGGTAGCTTAAGTTATCGGAATAAGGTACCTCAACCTTATGCTCTCTCCCAAGAATCTTTCAGAGGTATAATCCTCTTGAACAAAGCAAGGCAGGCCCTGTTTGGTGAAGCCATGATATCCGGTTTAGGCAGAGAAGAAATTTCCTCGGAAAAGAGAAACCGAACATTGCAGTGGCCCACAGCAGGCTCACAGCAACTTTCGGTATTCTTTCCCAGTAACTCTACTACCATTACCCATGAGCACTGAGCATGCACTGGTCGCGTACATCCCAAAACAGAAATGTACATCACTGGTACATGAGGGGGGATTGTAAAATTGGTGGTAATTTGTAGGCCTAGCTTTACAGAACTCACTCGCTCCTACTACCAATGATCCCCGAACAACTTACGATATCTCTGTAATATCTGACAATATCCTTGACATATTAAGGGGATACCATGATGATATCCGCGGATATCACCTCATGAAGTTGCTACATGATGGGCATTCTCGCTACATTTTTTTTTTTCATTTTCTTTCTTTGTATGTTTAGCAGCCCTGTTTTTTGGGGGGAGAAATCCAGCTAATTTTAGCCAGTTTTGAGATCACTGCTTACTACTGAAAATAAACCAGTGGATAACACTAGTAAGAAATGTGTCGCTTTTGACTGCCGTTAGAGGTGCTCATCAGTTTGGTTCGTCACAACAGACAAATAAAAGTGACACTTTTCCTGATTTTCAGTCAGCCAGAAGCGTCACTTCTGCATCCAGTGTAATCAGTTCTGATGTCACCATGGTAAATCGGATCTGTCTAAATCCCCCCATCGAGCGTGGCTCGGAGGCCAGGTTCGGTGGGGGTGGCGGGGGTGGGGTAAAACCTGCCCCCTATTTTGAAGTTGAATGGGGCCTTACTAGACCTCATCGGGGACTTCTATGGGTAAAATGGGGCCGCGGGCCCCAAATTTAGCAAAAAAAAACCAAAAAAAGTCTCCAAGGGGCCAAAACGGGGAGGGCCAGAGAAATGAACCCCACCGAGCCTGGCATCCGAGCCACGCTCGATGGGGAGAAATAAAGAGACCCTGGTACATCCTCCCCCAATTATTTTGACTAACAATCTTTGGCAGCAAATATGAAGCAGCAATGGAAGCTACTAACTTCCTGTAGTGCATTGACTCCAGTAGGCGGTGTCCACTACAGTAGTAAGTATATATTGCCCTTCACATCTCTCACTCTTACCCTTACTACCTTGCCCCTCACTTTGATTCCTGACTGTCGGTACAATCAGTAGCAGCAACAATTAGTAATGCAGTTTGCATAATTGCTCGTTTTCAGTAAGACTGCATCTATTTCAGCCTCCACACTCTGTTGTTAGTTTCCGAATTCCGGCGATTCTGAGCCCCAATATCAAAGTACTGGCCCCCTCATAGAAACGCCAAATTGCGCTGTCCAAACTGCACAATTCTGAGTTCTCTCATTTCTTCTCCAAGTATTAGCTACGTCCCTTGTAGACACTTTGAATTGACACCCCCCCAGTACTGGACGAGCTGCTCGCCATGTCAAAGCCTGTGGTGTTGATCACGAGCGCCACCAGCCGTAATGGCAGCCAGGCTGCGGAGCTGCTGCTGGCCCAGGGCAAGGTCACGGTTCGATTGGCAGCACGGGACCCGTCCAAATTGGCCAAGCTTGTAGCCGCGGGCGCCGAGGCCGTCGCCCTCGATATCACAAGCTCCGAGTCCATGGCCCAGGTGTGTACAATTGTCCCTCTCTTTTATGACAACTTCAAGGTGGCGGGCATGGATTAGTCACAGAAATGACTTGTCACATGTGTATTGCTTGAAGCAATAATATCTTTTGGGGTAGCCAGTTGGCTAAAATTTGCACAAAACATTTTCACTGAGCGTCTGTGTGGAAAATGATCTGCTGCAGGCATGCGCCGGCGTGGACGTGGTGTACCTGATCCTACCGACACTGGTGGGAGATGCGGAGACGGTGCTGTTCAACAACTTCGTGCAAGCGGCGAAGGCCGAGAACGTGAAGCACGTGGTGTATCTGTCGGCAGTGGACGCCGTGCCCGAAGACAATGCGGCGTTCAAGCCCATCCACAACCACGGCGAGAACGAGCAGAAGCTGCGGCGCAGCGGGATCCCGTTCACGGCGCTGCGGCCCGCATGGTTCCACGAGAATCAGGTGCAGTGTTCTTCTCTTCTTTTCTTTTCTTTTCATCAGGCGACAGTTTAGCAATTTTGCTACTTATCCATGTCTTGAAGAGCAATCCAGGCTCCTTGGATGCTCTTTACATGTTACTCCCTCCGTCCCAAAATTATTGTCATAGAAATTTGTTTGGTATTTCTTTGAGCCAATTTCATTGATCATATTGTATGAAACATGATTAAAAAAGGTTCCAAATTATGTCACTAGAATGATTGAAGAACATTGCATGTGTTCATCGCAACCTAAATAGAATTAGGCACAAGGAAGTATCTACTTAAAAAAGCACTTTCAAGCATGACTTTCAAACATGACGAGAAGTTTGAGACGGAGGGAGTATGTGTTACTTAGGCAATACCTGGGTGATACCTAGGTTTAAAAAGGCTACACATCTTGACTCCATGTAGGGAATCTGACTATTATTCCCTTCTTCATTAATTTTTTTTTTCTTTGTATCGATTAGCCAACCCAGAATTTATGTAACAATTTGGTGATAATAGGGTGGAGTGGGCCTTACTTTGACTAAAATTTGGAGAAATGAAAATTGTGGAGAGGAAATCAAAAGAATGGGTGTGTAGGGACGGTCTACGTATATATAGCGAGAATCTATTGCCAGAAAGGGGTTTAGCAATCATCTTCTTCATGTGTGAAGGTGAATAATAGAAACTTGGGTGAGAAGTTTTTTAGCACCGATTTTGGTGCTTTCAAAGTTTGCATCCACAGTTTTTTTTTAGTGGCCGACACATGTTCTTTTTTGAGGATTAATGTCAGTATTCACTCAAATCATGGTCCACTCACCCACTTTTGAGGGATTTTACGGATAACTCTAATTAGCCCAAAATTTTATTTTCGCTGATCAGGTGATGTACCACGCGGAGGCAATTAAGCACACCGGGGAATTCAAGACCAGCGCTGGCAATGGCGTGTGGACGTCCGTGGCAGTGCAGGACATCGCTGCCGCGGCCGCGGTGGTGCTGAGCGACCCCGGCAAGCATGCTGGCCACATCTACACGCTCACTACGGACGCCGTCACGGATGGGATGGTGGCGGCGATGATCAGTAAAGTGACTGGGCAGAAGGTGATTTTTTCCACAACTCCAACTGGTTTTTTTTTTTCTTCTTGCATAACATTCTTGAACTTCCTTACAACCAAGTTCCATGGCCGGGTTTGAAAAGCCGCCCATGGAAGTAAGCAAGAGGAGGGGAAAACTGGAGCTTGGGAATGTCTCATACATGGCTATGAAATGGGTGCACGTTCCATGGACCTGAACATGAACAAATTTGATTGGTTAGGGAGAAGTTGTCCTGAAGTTGAGGGCTTGAGAACCCTCTATAACACCATGTATGCAAGTGCAACCATGCCGTGTATAACACCATGTAATTTTTGTAATTTTCTTCGTTACATAGATGAGTGAGGTTCTCCAAAGTCCAAACAATATTGAGCAACAACGTTTGCACATTGTTTTTGGGAATCTCGACAATGCCAAAAATACTAACAATAGGATATATTGGTTGATATATATATGCTAAAAATTCTCATAGGATATATTGGTTTGCAAACTATCGAGTTCTTCAAATTTTGTTGCCTTTCTTTTGATATTTTTTTTGGTAAAAACTTGTGTGTAATGAAAAATGGCACTTTTAGGTGAGGCATGTGAATTTGACGCCGGAGGAGCACACCGAGATACTCGTGAAGATATTTGGCGGGACGAACGAGGCGAAGGAGCGAGCCGCAGCGCTGGTGACCCTGGACTACGAGAAGCGCAGCGGCTTGTTTAGCAAAGTGCATCCAGACTTGGAGCAGTTGCTGGGCCACAAGGGCCTCCCCTTGGACGACTACCTTGCCCAAAATGCTTCTGCTTTCATACAGCCTTGAAATTTCTTCCTCTTACTCCCGTAAAAATGTGTTGGAATTAATCTTAACATTTCATGGGTATTTGAGAATATTCCAATATTCTCAACAAATGATGGATGAGAACTCTGTGTGACGTCCGTGACGGACATGACATTCATTTTTGTGTCTGTCATGTATCAATACTTTGTTTTTTTAGGAGCTTAGCTAGTGAAGGCCTAACCACACTGAATCCCATTGGCGTTCACAAGAGTAAATAAACTGTAAGAGATGGTTTTGACTTGTTTGTGTTTGGAATAATTATGTATTTATGTTTGATTTCCACAATCAAACTCATATTTTATTTCCATATAGTGTACCATGAATTCGTGTTTACAAATTAAGTTCTTTAATTGGTGGAGAGATTATGCTTAGTGTGGTGCATTGTTACTCTTCCCTTCTTTGCCAAAATACTTCTTTTTTCTCTTTTTCTTTTTTCCTGTTGCCACAGGCCTCATGGATGAATCTCACCAAGTTTGTGAATTCAACGGCAACTGAAGGTCACAATTGATTAACCCTTTAACGTCCCGATTCAACACTGTTTTGAAAGATTTGTTATAAAATGGTTGATGAAAAACGGAAATGGAGTTGATGTACAAAACAAAGTTGTAAATGTCAATGTGTAGATAACATCCATACGGTTGGATTCATCATATTTATTATTAATATTTTTAAAGTAATTTTGCAAGGTTTTCTCTTGAAATTCAATTAAAAATCCAAAATTAACACAAAAGAATTTTAAAATATTGTAATGAAATTAGAATGACATGCACTACGAGATGGTATGGTTTCCATTATTTGATTCTACTTACTATGGAAAATCATATTTAAGGTCTTTTTTTTTGAACTAAGATTGAAACTTGACATTAATCACTTTTGTAAATATTCAAAAATTCACATTATCTTATTTGGAAGATCCATACCGTTCAAATGGTATTCAACTAGCACAAGAATGAAAAAAATTAAAAATGGATGAAAAACATCCGGTACCTACAGAAAACGAGCTGCTGAAATTCATCCGGCGTCCAGAATCTGGACGCCGGCGCGCTAAAGGGTTAAAGACAGGAGGATTTGTTTTTTTACATTTCTGTCAAGGAGTTTGGGGCCGGTTTACACCCTAAAAAACGTGGGGTACAACCCAAAGACACATAGTGGTACCTTGCTCTCGGATGAGAGCATTGTAAACAAGGTACCATCCTTGAAAATGGGGTTATAATGTTATAATCCTTCTCTATGATAAATAGTACCAACGGAAAAGGAAAAACCTTAAAAACAATCACGTAAAAAATAGCTCAGAAACAAGCATTAAACTAATATAAATGGTTGGTTGAAAAAAGTCTCCCCGAATTCTCTCCTTACTTTCAGGAATAGGAAGCTCCATGACCTTCCTCAAAAATACTCTCATTAACCATTTAGTGTTTGGTTGACCACATTTTGGTCACTAGAATGTCGAAAATGCAAAGAACGGAAAATCCGTGAAGAATTGAAGTTCAAATTTTGAAGTTTAGGTTTAAAGATTTGTAATACACATCTTCTAGAAAAAAAAAAATTCCATTTGGAGTTGTGCAACCATCAATTTGTTTACGTTCTAAACACCAAAATACTGCAAATACCTCAAAATACAGAAAATACCTACAACTACAACACATGTACTATGCTATGTTTCTAATGTTTGGAAGTTTGTTGTCTCGTTATTTTTTTTGGGATTGTGTTCTCTTGTTCATGTTCTAATAGTGTATGTATTCCGATCTTGATCAATGTACCAACTCCTTTCAATATTTAACAAATAAATTTTTGTCCTAAACCATATATGGTTAAGTCACTCTCACTTAAAAAATTCACAATAACTATTTGTGAGTTTGTTCTTGATATGAAAGATTGCAATGGAGAGGTGTTGACATAGGGCATTGCTGAAACTACGTGACTTTCATTTAAAATCACACACCTCGAAAATCTCCTTTTTGAATGTGCATTTTACAATTCAAAGACATAGTTACTATAATCTTACAATTTCACCATTGAATGATTCTCTAATTTTGGCAAATTTTCTCTACCCCAGTTGAGAAGAAAGTTGTACAGTTACTTTCTAATCAATCCATTCTATTTCTGATAGTATCAATCACTGTGGAAAAAACTACTGAAATCTAGTGCACGCAGTTACAATACCCTAGGCACTAAACAATTGAACATAGAAAATCACTATCTAGTTTTGCCATGTAGGATTCTAACTAGATTTTTCATCCATAAAAAACAAGGGTTGCAACCCAAGTAAACCTAAAAGCTAGGAACCAAGGCTCAGTGCCAATCAGAATTCTCCAATTCTTTGGGCTCTAACCCAATGTTTCTTGGTGTAAATCAACAGTGTCAACAAAGTTGTAAAACAGAGTTGTAAAACAGACATATTTAGCCCCGGCTAACCCTTTAGCGCTTTGGGTAGCTGGGTTCATTGGTTTTTTCTGGGTTTTCCACTATGAATGATACTACCAGAAATAGAATAGATTAAATTAGAAAGTGACCGTACAATTGTATTTTCAACCGGAGTGCAGACAATTTGCCAAAATTAAAGAATCATCATATGCATTGGTGGGAATGGAAGATCATAGCATGCATAACATTGAGTAGCCTTTGGTATGGCTGCCTTTCCCTAACAGATTGATGTGGGATATTCCTCATCACATCAGTAGCTACGAGGACATGTGGTATTAAGCAAGAGCAATCAACCATGCTTCACAGGAACTCAAAGCACTCCTCAATCACAATTCAATAGTGTTCTATAATTATTTATTTGATTCAATAGTCCATTCAAATACAAATCACTGCTCACTCTATAAATTAAGGTGGATGAAACAAAAAGGCACCCCTCTTGAAGACTACTGAATGTTATGTGTCTTTGAACCGTATAATGCACACTCAAAAATGAGATTTTGGAGGGTGCGTGACTCAAAGTTCAGTAGAGTTTGGGTAAATTTTTCTAAAATGAAAGTAAAGATGTTTAGCGATGACCTATGGCAACACCTCTCCGTTGCAATCTTTTATGTTAAGAATGGACTCACACATAATTATTGTGAATTTTAAAAGTGAGAGTGACTTATCCATGTACGGTTTATAACAAAAAGTTATACATTAAAATATGAAAGGACTTAGTACACGGATAAAGATCAGAATACATACACTAATAGAACATGAACAAGAGAACACAATCCAAAAAAAAAAAATAAGATAATAAACTTCCAAACACAAGAAATACCGCATAGTAGTGATAGTACATGTGTTGTATTTGTAAGTATTTACTGTATTTTCAAATATTTACAATATTTAAGCATTTTCTTCATAGGTGTTTTGATAGTTGCAAAACTCCAAATTCAAATTTTCTTTTTCAAGATGTATATTATAACATTCATCCTCTAAACTTCAGAATTCAAAATCCAATTCTTCACGAATTTTCTGTTCTTCGCGATTACGACACATCAGGGACCACAATGTGGTCACTTGAGCACCAAAGGGTTCAGGAGCCTGCAGATTCCTGCTACGCATTCTGGTATTTTAATTTTTGACAAAGTTTGCCTACAAGTACGTTGACTTACAGTGTCATGAATTGACCGTCCTTAAGTATCAAGAGTTGACGTGTTGCCGCATCTCATCACTAATCTCAGCTACCGCTTCCAAAATCTCTTCGATGTATTTGGAGTCCTGACTTCGGTCTCTTGCATTGTATTCTATACCATGTTGGTCGCAAAGGGTCTTCACTGCAGCTCTACATTCTTCCACATCTAAACGGCCCATCTTCCTCCATCTTTCATCCCAAGCTCTTGCTCTCAACCTAGACCTCACTTCATCTACATCCAGCCTGTAAAACAAGGGCAATATTCGCATTTCCTCATTCCTTCTAGTGACAAACGAGAGCAGCTCGGTCATGGGCCACTTGTTCTGAAAAAACTCCTCGGTAACGATCACAACTCCCACGTGGGTTCGGTTCAACTCTCGATTGATATTCTCAGGAAAATCCTCAGCCCAACGCAAACTCCGCCGATCGAAGAAAACGGTGATCAGATCCAGCTGACATCTCCACGTTGACTCCAGCTCCCTGTAGAGCCGCTCTGCGAAGTTTTTCCCAGCGCAATCTTCCCCAGCCGAATGAGCTAAGAACAAACGTACAGGTCTAGAGCCCCGACTAAAAAGTTCATGCTTTCCCCAACAAAAATACATGATAACGTAACATATGGTTCCCACAATACCGAAGAAAAGTCCCACAATCAACCGCACTGTCCCTGCCGGTGGTGCAGAATCCAAGATTGGAGTACTCAAATGTGGTACAATACGCTTATGCATAATATCTCTATGTGCGGTTGAGAATTCAACATATATAAAGAGAGGGATGAAGGTAGCGGTGGAGTTCATGACTCTCAAGTCAATACCAACGTGATTGTCGATTGGATCGTTGAACTCCGGATTCATGTGGGTGTCGAATTCCACTGCGAGCGTGTGAAGATTACTGTCGGTGGTTACACTGTCGGTGAGAAGTCCCATGTAGTCCACAGCTCCACCGACGGTGCTGTTGTCTGGAACCATCATGAACGTCATGCCCGAGCCTGTGTGACCTCCGTTTACATCCGGCATGAAAATTTGGAAGATGAAATTGCAGCTGAACGAGTTTGCACTCATCGTTTTGGGGTCCATCATCTGCACTAGATGTGGATACAGGAATCGACCGGCGACGGAATTGATGGAGGGTTCCAAGTAAAGAGAGCTATCACTGAGGGAATAACTCCATTGGCCGCCATTGGGAACGGTGTAGACATCAGAAAGGCTTTTGAAGCCATTGAAGGTAAAATTGATACCCTCCACGGCTCCACTTGACAAGATCAAAATGAGAGATACCATGCCCAACCAGAGTCGGTTGGGCAGCTCTGAATTCATCATGGCGACACTTGAACTGTCTAGCCTGGGATCCATACTCTGTTCAAACCAAGCAGTGATTGAATCAATATTATCCCAAGCTGTAAAACATTCCATGAATTAGAAATTGTGCTTCAGAGTAATTAATATTGGAAGCAGGTTAGATAGAACTCCTCAATGGTGTCTGAATGATATTGTGGCATTTCCAATCCATGATGCCAGATTGATCCCCATGATTGATTCAAACTTCCCCGACGAGTCAATGGGCCAATATTACTGTACATAATATATTCTGGTTCCATGGACGTTTGGCTCGAAATGAATAATTTTCTCCTAGGAAGTGTCCTTGAGGAAGTCAATGGTTCATCTTCCAGAACAATGTGATGTTGATCGAACCCTAGCCTGCTGTTTCAGTGTGAACAAAGTAATTAGTAACTATGATACCGAATAAGCTGAATACTTCAAGTTATGCATGGCAATATGATACTCCTGTGCAATTTCTTCAAGAACATATACCGGTATGCTGGCAAGCTTCAACAGAATCAATATTATGTTGATCAACATGCTGATTAAACCGACCTAACGATCACTGAATGCTAGAACGCCTACACCTCTTTCACATTAGCAATTGAGTCTGCATAGTGTTCATGTGCAGAAATATTTGATGCGCTAAATAGCCAGTGAATGGCAGATGGAAAATCTGCTGATAATCTGCTTGGAGAGAAAATAGCCATAATTATTTCGTCAAAATGGCCAAGTTATATATGTTGGACTGATATGGTATCCGTCTACAGTGAAACTCTGGGTAACGGGGGCGAAGTCTTTCTAAACTACCCAACCTCAGGTGATACCTCCGATGGTCAAATCTATTGGACTTGCTTTTGGGCCATGAGGTTGACGGTTCAAATCTTACCGATATCTGAAGCTTGGGTTTGAGCTCCGGAGGGAGTGTTGCCCCCGTTGTTAGTAGTAGGGCAAGGGTTAGACTAAATATCGGTTTGAGGTCTACTACTTCTCAAAATGACTCTAGTTCTTTCAATTTCACTAAGACTTGTGTAATACCAATATAACACTCAAGAAAACATCTAGAAGAGATTGTTGCGAGATAACACCTAGAAGGGATTGTTGTGGAAGTTTGCCATGTTCAGAAAAAGCCGCTACAGAATAACAGCCCTAGAAAATTTGGCCAACAGAATATGGCCGTTACTTCATACTAATCCGTTTAATTCAAGGGTAGTAACTACGGCCAAGAGAAAGGCCCTCACATACAGAACCCAGAAAGATGCGTGAAAACTCATTAAGAAACTGAGGTGAAAATGAGAAAAATGAAACGGAAAGAAATCCCTTCAAGACTCAAATCAAACCCCAGCTTAGCCAGGCTCTTTCCTAACTCAGTTGCATACACCTTTGCTGTACTTAGTGAGTGCGATGAACTTCCCATGATTCACTTTGAACTCGTTAGTATCACACTCTTCAACGCACAGTTCCTGAGAATATTTGCCTTTGAGTACACAAGTGACTGGATGCTTCCCACATGCCAAGTTCGATCTGAACTTATGTACGTTATTTACCAAAGGACCGTGTGATATAAAGAGTTCTGAGTGTACAACGTACCAGAAATGATTTCCATGTACCAAGATCCAAAACTCCAGAAACCTCAAATTCTCCAGCGTTGCATCGCGACAAGTCCAACGCTCCTTAGCCGGTCATTCGAAAAACCTAAACAATGAATGAAGCAGACAAGTAACAGACCTGGCAATGAATCCGAAGCCTGTCCACAAGGGAGTCTTCCACCACTTGACAACCTTGCTTCCTCCGACAAATTCCAAACGCGGCAAAAACAGGCTCCTCCGAAAGCTCCAGCCAACTTCCATGGGTGTCGTTTCTCTCTAAAAGACAGTCAAATTTTTAGGGACTTTGGGACAGTCAAGTGAGCAAGTTTCAAGAAAAAGGTGGTGGAGAAGTTGTCATGAGAACATGGCCAGCGGTACACTGGCAAATGTGACCAGCGCAAGGGCCGGAAACACAGTCCAGGGCTCAAACAAAAAAGTACCCAAGAAGTGCCCGCGTCAGCATGGGAAGATTTCAGCCCCACTAAAAGAAAGGCGTCGCTTTTCACTCAGTAGGTGAGTCAAACGGCGCCACTTTCGCACTCAATTCTTAAGCGCTCAAGAGTCAAGATCTGGTGAGTGTGATTTGTCACGTAGGACAAGTGAGTACAGTAAACTCTGACACTGTTCTGAGTGAGAAGCACGCCTTTGGTAGTAGTGCCCCTAGTTAGCTCTTGTTGCAGTGCTTCATGGAGTTTTGAGCTGGGAGCTCTTGTTTGGATTTCCTTTGATTTTCTGTATTTTCAGTTGATGGTGTACGTTCCTCAGGCTGGAATTAGGTTAGTCACTTGAAGGCATGGATCTATGGTGCGCCAAAATGCAGCGAACAGTTTTTAGTAGATGAGGAAGAAGAGGAATACACGATGAGCTATGTTCTGGGTTTAGGGGTTGCCAATGACGCTCCTAATTCGCCTGCTTCCATGCGGGGATCTCGTCATGGGAAGGACCCAAACATCGACAGGAGAAGGCATGATATGCACAAGGGGATCATAGGAGACTATTTATGTGACCAACCGTGTACGGGCCGAATTTGTTCCGCAGGTGATATCATACAGTATGTGACGGTCGTTGTTTCTGACGATCTTGGATAGGGTTTGCGCAAGGTGTTACATATACTGAAATTATACAATATAGAGTAGTATACTGGTTAAAAAGAAAGCTGCAACTCTTAGCATACATAGAGTTGTGACTTTACAACAGATAAGTAGATAATCAAAAGAGATTCTTCATATACCGTACTAGGAAGGCAAGTCAGCACTTTTGTGTCGAATAATTAATAAAAGTTCAAAAAGTGGAGGTCAGCTTTTTCAAAAATAATTATTAAAAATTTGGCTATTAATAACTAACATTGAATTTTACTAGCGGCTAAATGTTTTTTTTTTTTTTTTTTTTTTGTCTACGATTTTTGTTGACTTCATTTTTGTTGATTTCGACAAAATACTTCGTAAGTTTATTTATTTTTTTGGCATTTTTTTGGAGAATTATTTTCTGCCGACCCTACCTTCCTCGTACGGTATATAAGAGTGTATAAAACGCTTATTATTCAATATATATATATATATATAAATATAAATATATATAAATATAAATATATATATATATATTACAATTGATAGTAGATTTCCTCTTCCTCTTTCAATTCCAACACAAAGAACAATTATTTTGTCTGAAAACATGACGCCGCAAATTTAGTAGGGCTTTCATTTCACCAAAAAATCACAACAACCTTACGGATGCTACGTTAGGGTTTGTGTTCAAACGCCATGGATGAATATTGTATCGTGATGGAGGCCATGAAATGGTTTTGCGTGGCAGTTAGGACTGAGTTCAAAGAATACCACTTGAAGCAACCCACTTGATCAAATTTTGAAAAACAATTTGCCGTTAACAAAGCCCATGGATTCCCAAGTCATTTGTCATCTCACAATTGCATTGAAGTTTTGTAATTCATTATGATTGGCATAAGCCAATATCTCGGAAAGTCACTGTCAAAAATTTAAAAACCATGAGAGGACAAATAAAGGGTGTATTTTATTCATTTGAGATAAAATTTATCAATAGACTCTATACCAAAAAGGGCATAAGTCCTGTTGGCATTTAAATTTGTTGGAAAAGGCTATACATTTCTCCTAAATTAGTATTTTTATTTAATTTATCTCCTACAGGAACAAACACTTTATTCAAGCCGGCCTTGAAAGAGAACCGGAGTTTCTATCTATCTATCTATCATCTATCTAACTATCTATCTATTTCCTATAGTTTTGTAGAGTGTTCATGTTTTTTAGCATCATTTTCACCTTGTTCTATTCATTTTTTTGTGAATTTTTATTTTGCTTGTGATAGCCTACACCAATGTCAACATTCAAAAAAAGTATTTGAAATTTTTTGATGAATTTTAGCAATTTTCCCCATGTAATTTGACCATACTGATTTTGTCAAAATCTCTTACTTCCCTTCATACCCCTATTCATTACAAGGTCTCTCAAAAAATGTTAATGAAGTGAACATCTTGTCAAATTGAGTCATGCATCTTGTTGACTACATCATCTTGAGGATGGTAAAAAAATTGGCACAACATTTCAATTTTTCTTTTGGTTTTGAGAGCCCATCATATTAAAGCTCCCTGGATTTTTCATGGCTTGAAATTTCAATATCTCAACTTCATTTATTATTATTTTGACATGTGTATGGTCAAATGTTTTTAAATTTTGAAAGATGGTTAATAAGGCTTAGGAGTACAAGATCCTACGATTGGAATGTAAAAAAGGGTTTTGAAAAGTATTCAAAGATCATAAACAAAAATGTCCAAAATGAGGCAGTCTTGGATGGGGATCCCCCTTAGGCCTTTAAAGGTTAAAATGTTAAATCATAGTTTTTTAATAAAATTTGTGACACCTGTGTTGAAAATTAATATATAGTATGGGATCACACTGACTTGCCATATGTTGTTTGACGATGTTGATATTTCAAATTTTGAGTCCTTCACGCCATCCTCCTCACCTTTGATTACACCATATGGTTTGCCTTACAATTGAATTTTACATAAATATGTCAACGGATAAGAGTTTTGAACATAATTGTAGAATTTGAGGTTGTTAGAAGTTAGAGACAATTTGTTTTTGCATCATATTAGGATGGCGGCGTTCCCATTTGAAGTTTTGAAGTACCCTGACTACTTTTGTTTGTTGACATGTTTGAGCTGTGGCACAAGTAGAATTGAAGCCACAACACTTGAACACATCAAGTCTGTTCAAAAGACTCGCTAGTAATGCTCTTGCACAATTTTTAATCGTGATGGTCGTTAGGACAATGTTATGATGTCACAAAGGCAAACTTACATCCATGCTCATACTAGAGGATGAGGGTAAAAACCAAAACTCTCCCTTATTCTTGGACACGGTGGGTACTCCTAGTCCAAGATTAGGATTGCAGACCCAAATTTTGAGTTAAAAATTCCAAAAAGAAGCAACTAGACCCCAAAACGAGAAAACCAAAAAAAATGGCTGGGTACCAGCACTGGTGTAGTATCGCCCTAGCCCATGTTGTCAACTTGTCATGTAAGTTGTCATTACAGCTGAGGGTTAAAAAATCGTTTAATAAACATGGGTACCGACAAACATTGTCGTGAAGTCAATTTAGGCTGTTTCACAATACACTTCTCTCCCATAATTAGCATCAAACCGACGTGTGCATGGAATCCCGGCCGCATTTTCAGGTGGGGAATTCAATGAAGCTCCAACTTCTTATTCCATTCATTGACTTAGCAAACACAGGGCTAGATTCCGGATACAAGTGTCTGCGCCTCAGTCTGTGCAGAGCTTTGCCAAGAGCGCTTTCGGAGGAGCCTGTTTTTGCCGCGTTTGGACTTTGTGTTGACTCGTCGGAGCAAGCTTGTCAAGTGGTGGAAGACTCTCTTGTGGACATGCTTCGGATTCATTGCCAGGACTGTTACTACTCTGCTTCATTCATTCATTGTTTAGGTTTTTCGAATGATCAGCTAAAGAGCGTTGGACTTGTCGCGACGCAACGCTGGAGAATTTGAGGTATGTGAAGTTTTGGATCTTGGTACGTGGAAATCCTTTCTAGTGCGCTGTACACTCAGAATTCTTTGAATCACACTGTCCTTCGGTAAGTAACGTACATGAACTTGGCATGTGGGAAGCGTCCAGTCACTTGTGTACACAATGGCAAATATTCTCTGCAGATACTGTGCGTTGAAGAGTGTGATATTAACGAGTTAATGCAAAGTGAATCATGGGAGGTTCATCGCACTACGTAATACAATAAGTACAGCAAAGGTGCATGCAGCTGAGTTAGGAAAGAGCCTGGCTAAGCCAAGGTTTGATTTGAGTTTTGAAGGGATTTCTTTCCGTTTCATTTTTTTCTCCTTTTCACCTCAGTTTCTTATTGAGTTTTCACTCATCTTTCTGGGTTCTGTATGTGAGGGATTGATTCAGAGTTTCAGACAGCGTTGTGTCGAAATTGAATTCCCAAGCTCAAACCCAAGCTTCAGATGTCGGTAGGATTTGAACATGGGCCCTGGAAAGCAAGTCAATGGATTTGACCATTGGAGGTATGACCTGAGGTGGGGTAGTTTAAATAGACTTCGCCCCCGTTACCCAGAGTTTTCACTGTAGAAGGACACCATATCAGTCCAACATAACTTGGCCATTTTGACGAAATATGGCTATCTTTTCTCCAAGCAGATTGTTAACAGATTTTATATCTTCCATTCACTGGCTATTTAGCGCGATAAACATTTCTGCAGATGAACACTATGTAGCTAATGTGAAAGAGGTGTAGGCGTTCTAGCATTCGGTGATCGTTACGTCAGTTTAGCATGTTAATCAATATTGATTCAGTTGAAGCTTGCCAGCATATATGTTCTTGAAGAAATTGCACAGGAGTAACATATTGCCATGCACAACTTGAACTATTGAGCTTATTCAGTATCATACTAATTACTTTGTTGTTCACACTGAACAGCAGGCTAGGGTTCGATCAACATCACATTGTTCTGGAAGATGAACCATTGACTTCCTCAAGAACACTTCCT
The DNA here is from genome assembly GCA_022496805.1 of Pohlia nutans. Lineage (NCBI taxonomy): Eukaryota > Viridiplantae > Streptophyta > Bryopsida > Bryales > Mniaceae > Pohlia > Pohlia nutans. The sequence goes on along the minus strand of CM040095.1, from coordinate 2,501,809 downwards.
AGGAGCAAATTGTTCATTTTGAGCCAAAGGTCCATGGAACCAGAATATATTACAGTATTGGCCTGTTGACTCGTCGGGGAAATTTGAATCAATCATGGGGATCAACCTGGCATCATGGATTGGAAATGCCACAATATCTATCAGACACCATTGAGGAGTTCTATCTAACCTGCTTCCAATATTAATTACTCTGAAGCACAATTTCTAATTCATGGAATGTTTTACAGCTTGGGATAATATTGATTCAATCACTGCTTGGTTCAGAGTATGGATCCCAGGCTAGACGTCGCTATGATGAATTCAGAGCTGCCCAACCGACTCTGGCTGGGCATGGTATCTCTCATTTTGATCTTGTCAAGTGGAGCCGTGGAGGGTATCAATTTTACCTTCAATGGCTTCAGAAGCCTTTCTGATGTCTACACCGTTCCCAATGGCGGCCAATGGAGTTATTCCCTCAGTGACAGCTCGCTTTACTTGGAACCCTCCATCAATTCCGTCGCCGGTCGATTCCTGTATCCACATCTAGTGCAGATGATGGATCCCAAAACGATGAGTGCAAACTCGTTCAGCTGCAATTTCATCTTCCAGATTTTCATGCCGGATGTAAACGGAGGTCGCACAGGCTCAGGCATGACGTTCATGATGGTTCCCGATAACAGCACCGTGGGTGGAGCTGTGGACTACATGGGGCTTCTCACCGACAGTGTAACCACCGACAGTAATCTTCACACGTTCGGAGTGGAATTCGACACCCACATGAATCCGGAGTTCAACGATCCAAACGACAATCACGTTGGTATTGACTTGAGAGTCATGAACTCCACCGCCACCTTCATCCCTCCATTTCGTTTGGCGCAAGGAAGTCCAGAGGTTTATCACCAGGTATGCAGGGATTTTAATTTTTTTTGTCAAAAGACAGTTTAGCATTTTTGATCCTTTTCCATGGCTTGAAGAGCAAACCACGGCAGGCTCTTTTGATGCTCTTTCAATATGAAAATATATAGATAATATCAGGGTAATACACATGTGCTACCGAGGTGCTATGTAGCCTGGGTACCTGGGTGATACCTAGGTTTAAAGAGGCTGCACATCTCGACTCCATGTAGGAAATCTGACTATTGTTCATTTCTATTTTTTCAAAAAAAATTATTATCCATTAGCGTTTATGTAGCAATTTGGCTAAAATTAGAACAAAAACAATCACTGCAGGTATGGATCGATTATTTCCAAGCGCCGGACTCCCGAATGGATCTCTATATCAGTCAATATGGCCAAGTCAAGCCTAGCACGCCATTTTCAACGGTTGTCGATCTGTCAATTTTAAACGAGTATATGTATGTTGGATTCTCAGCCGCACAAAGTGATAATGTGCACAAAATCTTGGCCTGGAGCTTCAGCACGGACGGCTCTGCTCCGCCAATTGGGATTAATACCATAGATCTTGCTCCGAGTCCTTCATCCCCTCCAACCTCAGGACTTAAGCCACCATTTGGGTCACCGGCAAGGACAGTGAGTTTGATTGTGGGACTTTTCTTCGGTATCATGGGAATCATATGTTTCGGAATCGTGTTCCTTTGCTTGGGAAAGCATGAAGTTTTTAGTCACCCCAGACGACGGCCTGTACGAATTTTCTTAGCCCATTCGGCTGGGCAAGATTACGCTGGGAAAAACTTCGCAGAGCGGCTCTACAGGGAACTGAAGTCAACGTTGAGATATCGGTTGGATATGATCACCGTTTTCTTCGATCGGGAGAGTTTGGGTTGGGCTGAGGATTTTCCTGAGAATATCAATCGAGAGTTGAACCGAACCCACGTGGGAGTTGTGATCGTTACCGAGGAGTTTTTTCAGAACAAGTGGCCCATGACCGAGCTGCTCTCGTTTGTCACGAGAATGAATGAGAAAATGCGAATATTGCCATTGTTTTACAGGCTGGATGTACATGAAGTGAGGTCTAGGTTGAGAGCAAGAGCTTGGGATGAAAGATGGAGGGAGATGGGCCGTTTAGATGTGGAAGAATGTAGAGCTGCAGTGAAGACCCTTTGCGACCAACATGGTATAGAATACAATGCAAGAGACCGAAGTCACGACTCCAAATACATAGAAGAGATTCTGGAAGCGGTAGCTGAGATTGGTGATGAGATGTGGCAGGAAGTCAACTCATGACACTGTAAGTCAACGTACTTGTAGGCAAACTTTGTCAAAATTTAAAATACTAGAATAGAGTTATTTTGTAAAGGCATCCGGTCCTTTGTCCTGTATTTTTCATGGACCAGAGCTGGTACCAGAGCATTTTGACACCACTCCTCCTCACGGTCCCACCCCACTACCCAATTCTTCTCCCTCCCTCCAAATTTTTATGAATAAAAATTTGAATCTATCGAGTGTTCTATTCTCGGTCTACAGTGAGATCATGCCGATCCTCTCCTTTTCAAATTATAGGTCAAAAAGAGGGGTTTTGAGGTACTTTACAAATAACTCAAATGCCTAGCAGGAATCTGGGTAAAACTTCTTACAGCATCTGCACCCATGCCCTCCCAGAGTCTGACACATGCAATAACTAGATGAAAAACGCTAAGGGCCCTAAAAAATGCCTCGACCCCCAATCCTTGTGTATTAAGAAACAATCCTTCGAATCTCAGTTTAGTTAACTATATGTATATTCGACATTCTACTTGTGATTGGTCCATTGACTATTGGATGTGCACTTTTTGGTGCTTGAGGGGCGTTCAAGGGTGGGGAAGTGTAAGTTCAAGGGGTCTTCAATGAATGTAGATGAATGATTTTAGCGTGCATGGGTGTGGATGCTCTTAGGGCCACCTTCCATGCTCCAGTGGGTGGATCATCCAACGCGAGTGCAGCATAGAATTTGCGTTCATCAAGAAAGTTTTGGTAGCTACAATGTGCTCCTGTAAAATTCATTTTTTTAACCCGACTCATGCAAAGAGCTGCTTTAGTTGACGCATTTTAGGCGCCACAAGAAATTTGCGCTCCACCAATGTACATGCGTTGGCCAAAAGCTGGAAGAGACAAGGCTCTGACATTGCAAGAAATTATATATTATTTTTGAAATTTACCTTGCAGCATTCCAGGAAATGCAACGCAAGTTTGGAGCTGCTTGGTGTGAATGGGCCATCAGTGTCCATTCCCTGTTACGGAGACTGATCTAAAGCACATGATCATGAGTAATGGATCGATGCAGGTTCACCTTAACTTGCGTGCAGCTTCGTCGCGTGCAAGCATTGCAAACTATGTTAAAACCTGACTGCATGACTGATTATTTTGTTAACCTGGCTAGCTATGGAGAAGCGCATGAAAATGAACGAACCTTACAAGTTCTAGTAGCAGGCAGCTCGTGCTCTAGTTGGGTAAAATGAGCTCAACAGTTTGTGGGAGTTACCGATTAGGTTGTGTGAATGTTTTTTGTTTTGATTTTCATGCGGAACCATTGATGCTAGCTAGTCATACCTGGCTCTCAGTCACTATCAATTCCAAGACAATGAATTTGAATGGCTTTAGATATTCTTTTTTCTGACTGGTTAGCTTCTAACAGTCCAGAGTATCCTTGGCCCGTTGTTGATCAAGCTCAGAATACCAACTTCAGCTTCTCCTAATTCAGCCCAGCAGATCAATATCTTTATAGTAGACAATGTGCAACTGCACTGTACACATCGAACTCTTCCTTCCTGCTGAACTTGAGGGTGCAGCGTTATCGACCAAGAGCTGTGTGAGGCTGTTGTATCACTACTAGCAAAGGCGTTGCTTCTCACTCAGAAATTCACTTGTCCTACATGACGAATTGCACTCACCAAGTCTTGAATGAGCGTATGGGCAATCATTGCGAAGTGGCGTCATTTGACTCCACTTACTGAGTAAAAAGCGACACCTTCTCCTTGTAGTGGTATTTCATCATCACTTTATCTTTGTACACTACAAGGAGACGGCGTTGCTTTTCACTCCTGTGAATCAAACGGTGTCACTTCGCACTCACCAGGTTTTTAGTTGGACTTGGCAAGTGCGATTTGTCACATAGGACAAGCGTGTATAGTGAAAAGCGACAATGAACAGGATCCTCCAGAGTGAGAAAGGATGCCTATGCTTGTAGTGTATGGGCAGTTAGCTTCGGTCAACGCCACCATCACATTCCAAATCACAGGCCCGAACTACACAATCGTTGCTGAGCAAGAGCAAATCCACAGGCCATCAATGGGAGACTAGTGCCCAACACAACCAATGTGTCGTGAATGAATTATGAATAAATTTTTGTACAAGCCTCACTTCCTATTCCTTACAGACATCTAACTCTGCTTGAATGTCCCAAAGCTCTGGGTGACAAAGAAGAGCACTAGCTCTTATTTGAGGACAGCTGGCATCTTCTCGCTCATAAATAATAAGCTGCTAGCCTCCCCCAAGCTCCATTCCGCCTGTTCAGGCGCTGCACATCCACCAGAACCCGTCATTATCATGCCCAAAACCCTAAACCCTATAAACAGATAGAGGTCCTTCAAATATGTTTAAGATTAACCCTTTAAGGTCCCAATTCAACGCTGTTTTCAAAGAAACGTTATAAAATGTTAGATGAATACCAAAAATGGAGTTGATGTACAAAGCAAAGTTGTAAATGTCAACGTGAAGATCACGTCTATACGGTTGGATTTATCATTTTTTTATTAAGTATTTTTAATTATTTTTGCAAGGTTTTCTCTTGAAATTCGATTTAAAATCCCACATTAACACAAATATATATATATATATATATATATATATATATATATATATATTGTAATGAAATTGGAATAACATGCTCTATGAGATGGTATGGTTTCCATTATTTGATTCTACTTATTTTGGAAAATCATGTTTTAGGTCTCACTTTTTGAACTACGAATAAAACTTGACATAAACCAATTGTGTGATTTTTCCAAAAATCATAATAACCAATTTTAAACATCCAAACCGTACAATATATAGTGAACTTGCACAAGAACCAAGAGAAATTTATTTGGATGAATACTGTCCAATGCGGATGAGAATCGAATAACTTGAATTTGTCCATCGTCCAGATATTGGACGCAGGAGCGTTCAAGGGTTAAGGAAGCACTAGCTTGGGGAGGGCACTTCCAAATATTTCGTAACAAAATAACTCCCCTATATACGTTTTTATAAAGTTTGATCTAACTCCAAAATTTAGAGTGTGGTCGTATAATCATTATATATTTTATTTCAGAAATTCTTATCTCGATTAAATTCAAAACCAGCTCTAAAAGCACAAAAATTAGTTGTATTCATGTATTTATTTACTTCAAAAAATTGTAAATAATTCATTTAAATTAATTATTTACAATGTGATATAGGGGATCAAAGATTTGTTATACTAATAAGGTAGGTGGCTCAGAAACTGCTCAAATTTCAGATTGGCAAGTTCATTAGGGGGAGTTATTAAGGGAATCAATCTTGGAAGATGTGCAAAGTATTTAGGAAATTGGACCAATTGGAATGATTAATTTTGGATTAATATTGAATTAGTTATGAATTTTGGAAGGGGAACTTATAGGTGTACCCAAAACCACTCACCCTAAAATGTACACCATGATTACATAGAAATTTGAGGTTGGAAGCTATAATGTACCTCATGCTTGGATAGGTCTAGTGAGCGGTTTAAGGTGTTGTGCAGGTTTTGAACCACCTACCTTAAAATACATTGAATGTACTCCCCAAGCAGGAGAACTAATATTTGCAAAGCTAATGACTCTACCAAGGAAAAAACTTTGAAGTTGTTGAGAAAAGGCAACTGGATTTGAGAAACCATTGATTGAATCATTGTTGTAAAGTTGTTGCCATGATTCCAAAGCCAAAGATTGAGCCTTAGAAGACATCTACCAAGAGTGACGACGACGGCACACTACTAGAAAGCCATGACCAAATCAATAGAAAATCAATTGATTTTTGTTGTTTAGGGCACTGCATTGACCATTTTAACTGATTTTTGAACTTTTTTGTAGAAAAAACAACAAAACAACAATTTTCTGTTGATTTGAATAGCAAATCAACAAAATTCAATCAAATGAAAAATCTTTTTTTAAATCATTTTGGAATCATCTTAAATCTTTTAAGAAATTTTTTAGTATCTTTAGGAATATTTTTGACTCTATTTAGCACATTCATAATATTTTAGATTGTTATGCCTGGGAGCAAAAGTTATGTCGTCTTAAGTATAATTTTCACAATTTTAGGCACAAAAAATAATCCTCAAAAACTTCTTACAGTTTCTTGAAAAAAATCTTATAGATCATATTTTTTTACATGTGAAGTTTGGATTCAATCAATATGGACTAGTGATGATTCATTTTCAAACATTACTTTTTTAAAACTTTTTTGAAGATTTTTTTCTTAAAGTTGGGTTCAAGTACCTCAAAAAATTCTAAAGGGTTTCATAAAATTAAAACCAAAATATAATATATAACATGCAATTTCCTATTTTTGCACTTGCCCAAGTGCAATCATTTCGGGACCTAATTGTGCTAAGAAAAAACTTCTCAAAAAAATTGACAAAAAAACATTGGTTTCTTTCTTTGTTGAAACTTGTAGTATATTGCAATAAAACACAAACTTTCCAAATTTTCATAAGAAAAATTTGAATTTCATTTATTTTTAGAATTGCAAGATTGATTATTTACAAACTATTTCAAATTATAAATAGATTAAGACACTATAACACCGTTGCCAAAGTGTATGGGAGGAGATATTAATTTATTTTTATTTTTTTCCTTTTTTTTTATTTCATCTTTTGTGTGCCAAAAAGTACATAAGGTTGCGTAGCTAACTTCTTCCTTCAAAACAACATCAAAAGTCGTGTACCCTCGGTCCTTCCGCTAGACCGCCACGCCCAAAAATAAATAAATAATTTGTTTTTAAATCCGGGATTTTCGGGCCTGAGGGATCGCACGTGCGGACTCCATTATTTTCATTCTCTCCTCAAAAGAACATGAATATGTTCTCCCATGCTCCCATGGCCGCCTTACATATTTATGAGGTGGTTATGAGAAGGTTTGAGAGAACATATTTATGTTTTCTAAAGGGCTGAAGGACAGAGGGTGCGTTGCCGCATACCCTCAACTCCTTTGCCACGCCAACAAAAAAAACCAAACACAAAAAAATCTTTTTTTCCGGGTTTTCCGGGGCTGAGGGTCCACGCACGCGGATCCTCTTTTGTCCTCTCTTCAAGGGAACATCAATATGCTATCCTATGCTCCCATAGCCGCGAAAGAAAGCAAAGGGGCAGCTATGCATCATTAGCAATGCACAAAAAGTAGATAACTAGATAGACAAATAGATGTTTTATGATTTTTTGTTTTATTTTTTGTGCAGGTGGTTGAGGATACATGGTCGTGCATTCTTTTTCACCCTTTCCTTACAATAGTGCATTTGGAAACCCCATTGGAGTTGACAACAATGTTGTTCATGTGGAATCTCATGAACTTTATAAAGGGAAGTGAATCGCTTGGTTCTTTGTTCTTACAAGTCGGTTCCAAGAAGTTGGACAGTTTATTTTGATAACACGGTAAAAAAAAGTCATGGTGGAATTGCTATTTGGACGGAGGAAGCAACGTTGCAACAACGGTGCTATATGATTACATGTGGATGAAGCAAATTACTATTCCAAATGAAGCAAAGTAGCACATACTTGAATATGTTGCAATGCAGATTGAAGGCATGAGTGACTAGAGGTTGCAGAATGAACTAAATGCTTACTAGAGTAAATGAGTACATTATTGTATAGTACGTGGTTTTCTAGTTTTATTGTCAAGATTGATGGAACTTGTTCAAGGTATTTTGTACACATGCTGAAATCGGATTGATCAAAAGTGCTCCAAAAAATCTGAAATTTTTACTGTGAGTAGAAATCATCATTTTAAAAATGTGGAAAAAATTTCAATTGATTTGGAGGTGCGAGGAAGAAGATATGAGGGTCTGAAGTGACGCCTAAATACCCACCGTGCAACTCAAAAAAATCACCAAAAATTGCACACTTCATGAAATTTCGATCAAGAAGTACTCACGGATTCAGCTCTTAAAAATAATTAGGGTCTCTTTGTTGCTCACTTTACAATTCACGGTCCAACAACTCGAAATTCCTCACTTTCTAGTTCCAGAAGCCACGTGGTGGCCTCGTGGTCCTTTAGGGGTTAATTAAAAAGTTTGTACTATTCTTATAAATTGTAAACTTGTAAAGTGTTTTTGTGTACTAAAAAGTATATTTAAAACATATTCTTCTATTAGTGGCCTACTTCCAATTGCTTACAATATGTCTATACGGTTTTGTAAAATGTGTACTTAATTTGTTGTTTAAAAACTCCAACCTCCTGTATTTTTCTAACATATTGTGTGTCAAGATCAATTTCAAAAGAGAGTTTTGTTGCGTATAGAATGCAATTCGAAAATATTCAAAGCACAAGTAATGAATTTTTCAAAAAGAAAGACTTGACAATTTCCAAAAATTTGCAATTTATCTCTTTTTCAACCAAATCTGTGGAAGAAAAAAATTGGCCAAATTTTTCATGCAATTTCTATCGGTTTGAATTTTTAGTGCACCCGAAAGTCAAGTGCATGATTATATGGCCAAGTGCAAAAATAGGAAATTGGATGTTATATTTTGATATAAAATTATGGCCTTTGACAAAAAATTATGATTTCAGTATAGCTAACTAACTTTTAGGTAGAGTTTTTTGTGCTTTCACCCAATAATTCAAATTTTTAACAATATCATGATGTGTTATAACAAAGCCTTTGATTTTTGGGCCCCACTTTTTAAAAATGGACATTGCATTGCAATTCAAAAACACCTTCAAACTAATTAAATACAATTCTATAATCACACTACAACAACCCAATTTAAAAAAATGCATGTGCAATATTTAAACTAGTTTTGCACTCAAAAGGACAAAATTCTAAAAGTACGAGCTATAAGGAGGGTGACAATTGCCTACCTCCTTCAATTCATAATATAAAATTTAAAATTGCTTGATAAAAAATTTGACAATTGTTAACATCATGAGTATCACAATCCAAATTCATAATCATAAACTTGTACCATGCGCACTTTAAACAACAATGATGTTCTACATTAAAATTATTGTAATCAACCTCAAAATCATCTCCTATGAAAATATTTCTAAATAACTTTACAATACAAGTGAGAAGGAGCAACCAATGAATTACAAAATATAAATCCACTACATACAAGTTACCAAATCACTTACGTTGCACAAATACTGTGAGTGCATGAATGGAGTTAATAAAGTCATTCAATTGATCAAATTCATTTGTACTACGATATTTGAAAAAGTAGTTAAATCAGTGTAACCTCTTGTAAATAATGTGACCCACAACATACGGTAATTTTAGTGTAGTTAAGTAAAAAATTCTTCAAAATACCTATTTATAAGATTTTATTCATTCACAAATTCAAACTTCTCAAAATTGATTTAATATGGAAGAATGATATTTACTCGGTACATATTATGTTAATATTATATTTAATCAAGCAGCTATTGATTTAAAAATAAATAAATAAATATTTCATGAGTTAACACGACCCTATGTGATCATCGTTATCTTGTTAAATCTGAACATCACACTCTCAACACGTGTGATAGGAGTCCGGAGCCTGTGACATTAAAGAGTTGAGCAACCATTAGCATTCCTGAGATGAATGCCACACAGGTGAAGCTCAGTCTGTTCAGGAACTCAGTGAGTGGAAGGGGAAGAGTACTTGTTACATTTCATCTTCAGAATGCAAATAGACAAGTAACTAGTAAATTAGTTAGCCATGCAGGTCAGTAGATTGAATGAATCACTCACCGACCTGGATGCAGTCAAATCAATGGGCTGTACAAGGTACTCTTTTCGCAATGAACTTTACTAAAATGAGATAAGACCATGGATTAAATAAGAGAGAAATTTACTGTGGGCAAGTAATAGTTAAGTTTTTCAGGGGGCAGGAGGGATCGGAGGGAGGCGGGCAGGGGCAGCCAGAGAAAAAAACAGGCCCCGTGTTTCCTTGTTCAATTTGTTCCAAGCGAAAGCGTGGCGGTAGCCGCCAAGTGCACTTACGGCGCCCTGAATATGCATTTGGTTTTCCGATTCGATGCTTCTCTGTTTCTCGAAGTTTTTGTCTTTCCTGTTGCAAATCGCAGTGAAGTAAAATTCGCCTTAACTTAATTTCATACCACCAGCTCTGACCTACTTGCCAGTGACAGACATGTTTTTGTGTAACATTTGTTGGTGGAATTCTCGTGCTATGTCGATCGGCAGAAGCAGCTTGAATGGTGCGCAATTAGTAAAGATTTTAGACAGAGTAATAGTGTTTGCGAGAGAGTCGTAGCTTAAAGAGTTGCTGCAAGGTATCATGGTGTCGACGAAGAGTATGCCCTGCCTTTCATGTGAGGAATTCAGCTAGTCGGGAAGTGGGAAGAAATTTGAAGGAAATTAAGGAATCGATGTATACCAATGCGGTGGCGCAAGCGACTGCCGTGTTGCAAGAATGCGAAGCTTTCAGAGCCAGTTGCAGCTCGCCGAGATTGAAGAAGAAGGCGGACAGTTTGGACGCCAATGCCGTGCTGCGAGAATGCGAAGCACCGCGAGTCGTGCAGAGGTTGAGGGGAGTGTATACCAATGCCGTGGTGCCGTGTGACGATGTGGAAGCAGCTCCTTCCTCTTCGTATGCCAATGCGGTGGCGCAGGCGACTGCTGGTCGGGATGTTTTCCACGACACCGGATCGCTCTACTTGGTTCATGCTCAGGAACTCGTCTCTCTTCAAGGGGGCGGTGATCTGAGCCTCGTCATGGAGCAGGACAGAGGAGAAGTACCATGGATCCTCGCGAGAGCGGCTTTGAGAAGGAGCAATCTTGCTCATGTTTTCGACCTAGAGTTGCTGTCCTCAGACGACATCGCACAATTGGCTGCGGGTGAGTTCGAACCCGTGGAGCCCTACTTTTCCTGTCGATTGATTGTTTGTGGTGAGGTTTACAACGAGTGATGATGTCGCAGGAGCACGAGTAACCGGATGTTCACCGAAAGAGCTTCCGTTATGTGTGAATCAATCAATCAAGGCAGGGAAGAGCGCGGCGATGGGTCCACGGACACCGGACATCCTGCAAGATCGAGGACGATCGCCGTCTACTGACTCCGTTCCTTCGCCAGAACATCACCGCGATGCGAATGGCTCATGTGGTAAGGCATCCTTTTCAATTTCCCCGCTTGCCATGCGTCAAATTCCCTGAAGAGCTTGAGGTTTTACAATCCCTTCATATTCCAGAGACGTGCGTGGAACAAAACCTTTTTTGAGTGTCGTCCTTGCGGTTCAGGAGAGCTCTTGAGAATTTTGGAGACACTGGATGGAGCGAATACGTTGCCTAATGTGTCAACCAAGAACCAGGTGATATCCGCCCCTGTTTTCAATATTCAGCTGTAATCAAGATATGTGTGCATACATTCAAACCTCTTTATCATGGCGTTCTCTAAAATGACATTCTAGAATATCGTTAACTGTAACACACTTGTCACACATTCAAATTATGTCATTGTGAAAAGTTGAGACTCTAGGAGGTAAGATTGAAGAGGTTTGAGTGTACTGACCACTCATAACAGCGTTGTTTCGGGATTGCAGGCGCAAGAAGCGCAGCGAAAGGCGAGAAAGAGGAGATATATGCCCAAAGTCCTTAAGCCGAGCGTAGCTTGTGCAAAGAAGCCTAAGGTAGCGAAGGCTGCTGATGACCAAGACAAGTGCGCTGCTGCCAATACTCCCATTCTCGGATTGAGCTCTCCCACGCTTCTGCAGATGAAAGCATCGGCTCGACAGAGAAAGCCTCAACTGAAAAGGCGGTGCCACGGAAAACGGCAGAAGCGAGACGAAGCCGCTACTCCAGTTTCCCTAGCTGCACACACGACTGATAAAAGTAATGCACCAAGGCTTGATGCATCGGCTCCTGATGGACAGAATTGCGTAGATCCCTTCTTACCAAGATCGGACGAGATGTCCTTGTTGCAGATACCTCTTGCTGACCAAGAGAGCTCCAATTTGGTGCCCTTCGCGGAATGGAATCACGGGATTAGTTTCGAGTCAGATGCGCTAATCGAAGCATTCTCGAGCCTTCCAGGAAATGACATGAGCAAGGTTGAGCTGAGAGATGTTCTGGAACCTCTTTCGTTACGCCTTAATGGCCCTCCAGATTTTCTGACTGCAAATCCCGCCTGTACTCCCGTTGGAGACGAGGACAATCCATCCACACCACGCGGGCCTGCGACATCAGTGCCTGCGTTGCAAGACTTCACTGTTGTGATGCCGCCCTCATCGCCACCGTCGCCACATTGCACTTCCGGTTGGAACGGAGATTTTTCACGCATTTCAGCCACATCCACTCGGCGTAATATCAATTTCGACGTGCTTGTAAACGAATTGGAGGAGTCTGAGTCGGTTTTTTCGAAGGATGTCGAAGTGAGGAAGAAGCCGGCTGGTTCGATTAAGGCTATTGCGGGGATTGAGCTGGCTGGTTCGATTAAGGCTATTGCGGGGATTGAGCTGGCTGGTTCGATTAAGGCTAATACGGGGATTGGCTTCGCTGGTTTGATCAAGGTTATGTCGGGGAACGAGGAATCGTCGCAAATGGCTGAGCGCGCCTTAACTGGATATGAATTACAAGTCCCGGATCAGGAATCGCCTGTTCCTGTTCTGGAAGCGGTACCGCTGGCCATTGATTCAAGTCGAGCGGACGAGCTGCAAATTGTGGCGTATAACAGCGGGGCCAAGAAAATGGTCGTGTACAAAAATCCGCCGATGAGGACACGCAGAGTTCGGTATAAGCCCAAGGTGCACTTGGACGTCAGCAGTGTGAAGATGTTCAAGACTCTGATGCTCAAAGGCGCCGTTGAGGATGACAGCGAGCAGGACAAAGCATCGTGGGAGCAATCGAGGCAGCAGTGGGAAGATCGTGCTCACCGGTTTATTTCCACCATGCGTCAAGTTCAAGGTAAGAGTTCACTCCCGCGCTTATGCATTCAAATTCTAGAGATCTTTGTTTTCTTTTAACTCCGGACTATCTGCTGTTGTGTTGAAGGAAATCGAGCTTTCTCAAGGTGGAAGGGCTCGGTGATGGATTCCGTTGGAGGAGCGTTTCTTACACAGAACGTTTCAGATTTTTTGTCCAGGTATGTGAAATAAGGTCTTCGATTGGTCAAGCAACGGCAATTGCAATTTAGTTAGTGTACAATCTGATTGATATCTCATGTTCCAGCAATGCATTCATGGCCTTGCGAGCACGATTCCCCGCACGCCGTGGCGCTGCCAAAGAAGGTACAGAGAATAGCACTCCTTTGACGAAGGATCAACCTCCGGTCGAGAAAGAATCTTCCTCTCCTCCTGAAAGATCGACAATAGTGGAATGCAAGAAGCTGCCGCTGGATGAAGATCAAGGGCAGGAGGAGGCATCGGAGCGACTGACCGCATTGTTCTCCCAGAACGTGAACGAGGAGGTGTGCGTTGACGAAGCGCTCGTTGAGGCATTAAGAGCGACACTGGGGGAGTGTCACATCGAGCACGAAGAAATCGATGCCGATGCAATGCGAGGGAACGAGGTCGGCATGCTGAGCAACACTACGAGTTTATGGCAGAAATCTAAAGCACTGGACACACAGCAGCGATTTCTGCAACCATGTTTAAGAACTGAATTTACTGCATCGCACGAGAACGCCTTGGGAGCGGCTTCTGCATCAGAAGAGCATGCTCTGGTCACGAAACCCCTTTCTTCTACCCACACAGTGATGAAGGAAAATTCATCCTCTAAAAGTTTAGCAGTGAGCGTATTTGAGGACCGAGAATTTAACTCCATGGAGGAAGCCGGAATGTTAAGCTCTTTAGTGCCACAGGATGCGTTCCTACCGATGGAGATTCTTGAAACCGAGCAGAACCGTCCATGGACCGGAGAATTAGCCGTCGTCCAGGAGAAATTTGCGAATGTTGTCCAGGAAGAGAATTTTGGTAGCTTAACCGTGGTTGAGAAGGAGAAATTGCTTGCCACGACGCTGCGCATGGTTCTGGGAAAGAAGCAAACGACGAGGGAGGGAGACAAAGCGGCGAAGGTGAGGGCTCTGAAACCGGTGAAGCTTCGACCGCAGAGGACGCTGATGCGGCGCAGGGTTGATAACTACAGGTACAGGCAAGGGAACGTCTCATTTAGGTTACTTTCGGGTGAGGCCCGAGCGGCGTGGGAGGCGGGCTTTGTGATGAAATCGCAGAAGGAAAAATGGGAGCCCCTGCGAGCCAGCATCCTGGCAGACGAAACTCACTCCCGGGATCCCTTGACGGAAGATTGTGTCGATTGGGAGGCCGTCCAACGAGCTTCGGTTCACGAGGTCGCCGATGTGATCAAGAACCGGGGCATGAACAATGCGCTTGCAGGGCGCATGAAGGCGTTTCTGGATCGAGTCCACCGTGATCAGAACGGAAGCATCGACCTCGAGTGGATCCGGAAGCTCCCGCCCGAGGATGCCAAGTGAGTTCTAGGTTTTGCTGTGTAAGGTAGACCATACTATTCGTGTTTCTCTAAGCATTTTAATATACGTGAGAGCGTGATTTTTGGGAGAGCAATATAGACCTGTGGAGAGATCTTTGGGTATAAGAGCCAAATCTGTTGTTTTATCACTGTATGAATTTCTTATGCAATCATTCAAAGTGGGAGGTTGTAGACCACTATAAGTGACAGTAGACAACCCCATTTCCATTCAAAGATCAGTGGCCATAGACATTTAGGCAAGTGATGTTCACACCATGCATTGCTAATAAGTCCAAGCAACTGTATGAATAGATGAGTTGCTGTTGGGAACATGGATCAGTAAAAGAGACGGGATTAGGTCCCCAACGGTTAGACCGCCGTCCACTGCGGAATTGGAGAATTTTTTTCGTCTGTGAAACTCTTCTTGTCTGAGTGTCTGCAGAGCGTTTTTGTTGAGCTTTCGGGGCGTGGGACTGAAAAGCGTGGAATGCATCCGCTTGCTCGCACTCCATCACCCCTCATTTCCTGTAAGAATTTTGATCTCTGTCTACCCGTTGCTGCAGGTCACTGTGTGCTTTTGTGGAGGAGGACTAAGAGCTTCGAGATTGTGTACAGGTTGACACGAATGTGGGGCGGATTGCTGTGCGCCTTGGTTGGGTTCCTCTAGAGCCTCTGCCCGAAGAGACACAGTTGCATTTACTAGAATTGTAAGCAAGACTGAACATGCCCTTGGACCACCGAGCATTTATGTCGAGGAATGAATAGAGACAAAGGATTTTGCAGTGCATATCTCAGTTTCTGAAACTGGTTAATTATCTGGAGTGCAGGTACCCTATTCAAGCACACATTCAGCAATATATATGGCCGCGCATTTGTAAACTCGATCAACAGACTCTGTAAGCACTCATAAGTACACATGCACTCTAGTGCAGATAGAGGACGGTTTGAAGATTACGGTATAGTATTCACTGATTGGCATCTGCATCGGTGTTATGCAGGTACGAGTTTCATTACCAGATGATCACTTTCGGAAAGGTGACAACTCCCTTCCTGTATCCGCCTTGTACCCCATCTTGACAGGAATCGACACAAATGTAGTTTGCTGACAACTTGTGATTAAAACTTCTGTTTTGATGCCCTGTTGTATGCCACTAGGTATTTTGTACCAAAAGTAAGCCCAACTGCAACGCATGTCCCTTGCGAAGTGAATGCAAACACTACGCTAGCTCATATGCAAGGTAAGCAAAGACCACTTACCATGTGATAGATACTTAATACAGAGTAGTAGGGATTTTTATTTCTTGCCAGGGACTATGTGTATCCTTGTTGAAGTTGTAGACATGTGGCAGTGCGAAATTACTCCTCAAGTGGCCTGAAAAGCAAGAGGAGCAGTCAACAGTGATTACATTGCCTGGACCCGATCCAGCTGCACAAGTAGAGTCAATACAACATAGCACAATAACCGAAGATCCTTGTATACCAATCATTGAAGAGCCCCGTTCCCCAGAGCCTAGCACAGACTGTAGTATCCTAGACATTAGTATCCCGGACATTGAAGAAGTTCCTTTCCATATAGATAACAATTCAAGTGCTGAGACCCACATGTGTCGGTCTTCAGGGTTTTCATTGATTATAGAGGAGCTCCGTTCAATACTAGATAGAACAGAATCTTCGCTTAAATTAAACAAAGACCTAGAACCGGATGGATTATTGGAGTCGCTTCCAACGAGTATAGATCAGGGAAATCTGCCAGTGGTGGAGTTCGAGGAAAACGAAGAAGTCATAGAATCGAACATGAACCAGATGGCGACATTGGAGAATATAGCAGTGGCTCCTGATAATGCAGAAGTAATTATTGAGGAATTCATGAATTTGAGCACGAGCACGGCGGACATGGCTCTAAAGAATACTCAAGTAACTATTGAGGAATGGGCAGTGACTGATGACTTCAGACATCTTCCTTCACAAGAGCTGATATTGCTTCCTCCGCAATCTTCCTTAGCCCCAGCACCCAAGCTGAAGAATATCCAGCGTTTGCGAACTGTGCACTTTGTGTGAGTGCCATCGAACCTCTTGTCACTAGTACCGTATTAAATGGTTGAAGGATTTGGAAAAGCATAAAATCACAACCTGAATAAACTGTTTTGTTCAGAATTTGTGAATTTTCTTGCGGCTTAATGGTATGACTGTTGCAGGTATGAACTGCCAGACAACCACCCCCTTCTTTTCGAGGTAAGAGCCATATTTTCGATGACGTGGATCTTAGAATGAAAATAGATTACGTCAGCTTTGCAATTTAACTATTGTATGAAATGATCTAAGTGCTGTTATGGAGTGTAACCTTTTTTTCTGGGGATGAAACAGATGGATCAAAGAGAAGCTAATGATCCATGTTTCTATCTCCTGGCCATTTGGAGTCCTGGTACACGACTTCACTTCTCTACCAAAATGTTGCCTACCTTGTTCATGAGATTGAAGCCTTGGAAACCTCTGAAACCATCGCATAGAAGTTTTAATGAGTTTCGCTGTCAAGCTTTGAAGTTTCAACCAAATTCGATCTCTTAAATAGAGGACACAACTGATTCTTTTTCTGGTGATTGTAGATGAAGTCCCAGCAACGATGCCCAAGATTAATGACGATGAAGCTAGTAATCCATTTGCTTCATGTCAAAACGACTCTGAGCAGACTGTCCGGGGAACGCTTTTAGTAAGGCTTACTGCCTCCATCTCTTGACTGTCTCTTCGCACTTCTGATTTTCTGTTCGGTCATACATTCGACCTGTTGATAGAACTGTTATCAGGAAACTTACTGCAAGCTTCTGGTGCTTACAGATTCCGTGCAAATCTGCTATGAGAGGGTGGTTTCCATTGAACGGAACTTACTTCCAAGTGAATGAGGTACCTCAAAGCTTTACAAAAACAGCTCTCTGAATCATAATCTTAACAGAGCCGGTGGCAAGCATGCATTGGATATGGAGAGCATGGTTATGTCTCATATCTTGTGTTTCTTTGATGTTATGATGTTCTTTTGAGACCCTTGATAATGATTGAACAAGATCCAAACATCAAGGTTCTGTCCAGCAATGTGAAAGTAGAGCCTTGTAACGAATATATCATCCCTTGCCGCTACCGCAGCTTGGCATATTATTTCTCATAAAGATGCGCTTTTTTCACCTTTACTATTCCATTATGTGATAAATCGTAGCATGAATTTAATAATTTTGTGCAAATCCCATTTTTTCAAATATGGTGTGCATGGCAGGTGTTTGCGGATCATGCAAGCAGTATAAAGCCCATTGATGTTCCACGGACACTACTTTGGTCCCTCCGGCGTCGATTTGTGTATTTTAGCACGGCTGTGAGTAATCTTTTTAAAGGTATTCAGATGAATTTCAGCAGCCATTGCCCTTGCTCTATTAGTTTTCTTGAACCACATCATGAGTTTTTACGCCTCAAATAGTATAGATTTCATACGTGTGAGTTCTTTGCGTGAAACAGACATGTCCCAGGAGGAAATACAGTGCTGCTTTCAAAAAGGTACGAAAACTTGATAAGCTATTACACTCGCCTGTTGCATTTTGATGAGCCCCTGCGAGTGCACTGCAGAAAGTAGAGGTGTGAGAAATGCAGCTTGTTTGTATTACGCAGCTCTTACTTCTTTCAATCTCGTTTTATGTATTATGCAATAGTGTGATAGACTTGATTCTTAACCCCAGCACTGAGTTTGCCCTCTACTCAGGGTATGTTTGTCTACGTGCATTTGATTTGGCAACAAGACAACCAAAGCCCCTGGCCCCTCGCCTCCACCAGTCAGGAGCTAAAATTGTGACAGCACCGGTTTCCCGCAAAGGCCAAGGCAGAGGCAGGCAACGGAAGAATACACCAAAGGATAAGTCTCAAACCATGACCACCCAACAGTCTACCAGTGAAGCACCACCTGTGCAGACAACCACAGTCGCAGTTGTTAACTAAAATAGTCCTCAAATGCAACCTTGTTGTAGATTTGGGTTTTACAACACTATGAATTCTTTCTACCAGAAAAACAACATGATAGGCAAACTTCTAGCTTGCCATCCTTTTTCTGTTGTTTTGAAGCACCAAGGAAGAGATTATCGGATGAACTTATCTGGTAGGTAAACTGTCAGCTGGACTGTCTTGACTTGCAAAGCTGCGAAGACGTGGATTCCTTTTAGACTATTTGGATAGAATTATGAATATATTTTTGCTGTATTTATATTCATGTGAGGTGGTTCTTGTCGGCGGGTCCTCAGGCTTGAAAATTTTATATATCCGAGATGACATTTGGCAATTTCTGAGTGAGTTACCCAGCTGCAATAAACACTGGATCTGACGACTCATGAATTCTTCGAATGTTATTGTATCAAATGCCATTTTATCGGTTTAACCCCTAAACGTCCTCACCTATGTCCAGTTTGGGCAGTTTTGTAAAGATGCATTATAAAATGCAACTATTTGGAACTTGATGTATGAATAAAAAATTATACGTTTTCCATACGTTTAGATCTATGATTGCTATCACTAATATTTTTCTATAAATTTTGAAACATAAAATAAAAAATTATTTTGTAAATCAATTACGAATAAGATATTGATAGTTTGTGGGTGAAATTTGTTGTGATGAGTTATAATGTAGTGCTCTAAGTGCTCAAAATTTTGGGTGAAACACTGCAACACAAAGTGAGGCATAATTTTTTCACAACTTGTTTCCTTTTTGATCGGATCACACATACATGAAGCTAACTTCCGATAAAAAATTCAGTAAAAAATTTACACTACAAAAAGTGCATGACGGATGAGAAACTATGGATGAAATCTATGCATCATGCAAAATATGCATGGTTGGGCAATTTAGGAATGGTTTAGTGACTACAAAAGAGTCTTGTATTTTTTGTGTGTAAAATCATCAAAAAAAATGTGGTAATTCAAGTTAGAGTCTCTACAATAGTATGGCATTTTAAGAAAATACTAGGACCACTTTAGGTAAGATAGCCATTATGGATGAGTAAAGTGACCATTTTAAGAGGTCTAGTGACACTTGTGGGTTTTTGGGCATTGTACTTCAAAATTTTATATAAATCATATGTCAATAGATTTATTCTTAAATTTGTGCAAAAAGATATTGATGACCAAACAAAATAACAAGTTGATTTCATCATATTTAGTCAAATAGACAAGAGTTGATTTGATCATGTCTAATAAACAAAATAGGAGTGAGCCATAAAACTTTGGATTTTAAGAACAAATCTAACACCCAAGTTGCTATTTATGCACTTGGCCAAGTGCACTCATTTCATGGGCAACTTTGGCTTAAAAAGAATTAGCAAAAAAATGAAAAAAATAGGCTAAAAAAGAATTGACTAAGAGTTCTTTAAAAAATAGCAATTTTTGTCTTTCTACAATCACTTGCATTGTAAACAAACAATTATTTTATTTGTTTTTATCCTTGTCTTTATCATTTCTTTTGTCTTGTCTTCTTTATTGTATTCCTCTTGTCTGCTTGAAAGAATATTCATGATCTGCAATGAATTCGAGATTTACAAAATTCTTGCTTCAGAGTCCTCTTTATATGGAATGGAAAAAATGTTATACATTCTTGCTAAGTCTACACGTAAAAAATCACTACATCAAAAGTTGCTCAAATTTCCTTTATTCTAGTATCACACTCAATAGGGGCATTAGGGGGATTCATACTAATTTATCATTATTTCACACTATATAAAGAAATACCATTATTATACATAAACACAATAAATTTTTATTTTGTTTGACACGAATAGTTAGACAATCACAAATAAATCCTAATTTTTTAATCACTCTATGTCACTCTCCTTCTCCCTCTCTCTTCTTCGTCTCTCTCATCCTTCCAAGGATACAAGTCATTGGTATGGATCTTATTCAGGGGTAGATCACTCTAAAAGATTTTTGTGCACCACGTGTGGCGAGGGGTATTTGTTTAACCCCTAAAGGCCCTTAAAAGCCAAAATGGCTTTTTGCTGTTTCGGGCAGCTTAGATGGAAGGTCTAAATTAAGAATTTTAGACTATAATTTAGCGTGGGCATGGTCATACATACAAGGTGTGTGGGGTAAAAATTACAAAGTCAAATTCGGATTTTATAATTTTTTTATTGAAATTTTTGGTTTCAAGCCCAACTGGGGCAGAAAAAAACTTTTTATTATAATCATTTTTTTCAATTTTTTTTTGGGAGGCATGCTCTTCACCACATTTAGGCTCAGAATTTGAAGTGACCCATGTTGATTATATTCTTAGCTTGACAAGGGCAGCCTCCAAAATAAAGAACAGCAACCTCCAAGGTTTTTTGTAATTTCACATCCGTTTCTTTCGAAATTTGTCAAAATTTGAGATTTTGAAATTTTTTAAAAATAATTTCGCCTAAAATTTATAAAATCATAGAGGTACCTAATCACCGTTCATTTTTTCCAAAAATCAAATACAATTAATGTGATGCATGTTTCACCAAATTGCCATTTTTATACCTACTTCCGGAAATTAATTTAGATGAAGGTTTGAAACGCGTAATGAGTCTCTAAAATTTTGCATGAGCGTACCCAACTTAGTTATCTATATGGAAAAAAATATGAGCAAAATGTTTGGAGTAACAATCTTCAAGTCCCCCTTTGCACTATGGAGACAATGCCTCCCAAGCAATGCCCCGAAAAACTTTTGCACAAACTTTGGATGTTATGATCTTGCAAATGATAAACATCCAACGGTCAATTTTTGAAATAGTAGCTATGAATAGGCTTAGGTACAAGATCTTACGGTTGGAATTCTAAAAGAAGTAAAAAAACTTGGTTCACATCCCCGGGAGTACATAGAGGTAGAAAATCGCAGTTTTGAGGTTTCAAGCTCCCAAAAACACAAGGAAATTTAGGGGTTAAGGGCTATTTACCTTCAAGGCATGAATTAAAGGCTCCCTATAATCTCGGGGGGTGCACTGTACTAAACATGTACGAGTATACGTAAGTGCACAGAAGGGGTATTAATTTGAACACTACCGTATTACGTATACATACAATAAACACATTTAGAACTAAAATTATTCACGTATACTTACACTAAACATATATTTAAAACGGAATTCATCTGTATACAAAGGTATTTTAGACATATAGCCTTTCGTATACAGGGGGTTTTTAGAAGGGGTCATGAACGCACGTGATTCTCAAACATAATGTAGAGTCCACCCCCCGAGCCTATAATTACTTAATCTTGTAAAATTGTCCATTTTTTTGCACTCTACTATTACTTATATTGCCCATGTCTATATTCTTTTGACTCCTAAACGTCACAACGTTTAGAAATTGAACGACTAATAGATTCAAACCTTTCCTACATTCTCATCAATGCTTGAATGAAAGTCATTTAATTTTTTTAGAGATACCTCACTAAGTTGTTGTCCTATCTAATGGTTGGATTTAGTCATACTTGAGTACATAGTTTTCTAAAATTGCAAATTTAGAAGTATGTTAAGTTGTTGACCAAGCCAAAATTGCACTGATTGTAGTTCAAAAGTGGCCTTGCAAAAATGAGGTCATAAATTTAAGGAGTACAAAAATTTCAAAAAATCACCAAGTTTAAGAGTATATCATTTCAAATTTATTCCAACAAATTTTACTCAAAAAATATTAAAAAAAAAATTGTAATTAGAAAGAATTTTCAATCGTAACTCCCAAATTTTATAATTAAATATTGGTGATGGTATTAGTGAATCAAATTGTACAATTGAATCTAAAATTTAAAATCTAGAACTTTCATTTGTGTATTAATTCCAGAATATTCATTCCTTTTCTAAATGAACTTCTATATCATTGGATGGATGCAAAGCCAGTGCGTGTAAAATCTACTAAATGTTATGCTCATTTGGGTTACTTTGTATATTTGTTGTCTCTACCCTACCAAGGGAGAGACTACAAAAATGCTTTGTTTTCAAAGAGTTATATGACAGAACAATATAAACAAGTTATATAAGTAAATCTAGGGTACATACTAAGGTAGAGACTACACGACTAGCCAATTGTTTCTATCTTGCAATTTAAGGCTCTCAGTTTTTGTAAAAAATAAATACTCCCTTCATCCCAAAATACTTAACCATTTTGGTTTTAATTTGAGTTCCAAGTTGGATGAAAACAATCTTCAATTACTCATAGTGTATTAATTGTTTAGAGTTAGAGAATGAGCATAAATTCATAGAAACGCTCTCAAGATGTACCGGTACTACAAGATAGAGTATTATTTTGTTTCATTTGGTGTAAAAATATGCAAGATATTGAGGATAGGATAATTTAACATGTTTAATTTTCAACCCTCAATATCTTGTACTTTTTTTTCACATAAAAAGATAAACACTCCCATCTTGTAATACAATTCATTTTCTTACTCTAAGTAATTTGTGCACTATGGACAATGTGTCAATTGGATGATCTGGTCTCAGCAAGTGAAAGACTTTGAATTTCCTCTTGGTAAGGTCTTACAAAACCTTCACTTGATGTGAAATTTTGTGCATAGAGGGCAAATTGGATCTTGAAACTATCTATAAACGCAAAGAAATAAAATCTTGCAAAGGATTCTTAATATTTTTCTCTAACTCAAAGTGGTCATCAAGTATAATGGCTTTGAGGGAGTAAGGAGAATGTTGATAATATTGGAGAGGCCTCCAAATGCGAGTATGTCAAATTTGTTGGGTAGATTTCATGCATGTAATGGTCCTCTCATATACACCTATTGTACATCTGAGTCATGCTAATATCTATTTTTGAGGCTAGCATCTACTTGTGTTCAAAGGATCGGTACGTCACCGCGGTCTGGCTATAGTGCAGCGGAGTTCTTCATCTTTGCAATGAATGAATGATTGCTAAGTAACACACATTTGGCATGAAAGCAAATAATCATGGATGTCCTACAAAACTCCCCCTTTCTACACTACTTGTAGTAGTACTGTTTTGATTGTACACCATAAAAAATTTGCTTGACAGCAAGTGCTCAGACTTTACTTTGAGCGAGTACGAGCATACCATGGGCGATTATAATGTGTCAAGTAATTATAATTTTTTGGATATTTTCGTTTCAGCACTATGGAATTTTCTCAAGATTTCCTTCTTCACCCTTCTAATTTTTTTTTCTTTGATTAAAAAAAGTGTGTTTTTTTTGTTTTTTTTTGTTTTGTTTTTTTCCAGTTTTCATGTTTTGAATCACTTTGTGTCAAACCAACTATTAACCCCTAACCGCCCAACCATCCATATTTTTGATGATGTACAGATTTGAACTTGGATTTCTCATCGATCATGCACTTTTTGCAATGTGAAATTTTTACTTAAACTTTTATGGGAAGTTAGCTTCGTGCATGTGTGATCCGATTAGAAAGGGGATGATTTGTGAAATTATTATGCCTCGTTTCATGTTGCAGTGTTCCACCCAAAATTTTGTAGATTTTAGTCTAAAAGTGCTCTTGAAAAAGTCAAGTACTAGCAATAATCAACCAAAAAATCTCCAAAAATCACTACACTTAGGGTATCACATTTCAATCCATCTCGAAAAAATTCAATATTAGATTGTCAATATCTTATTCGTAATCATATTACAAAAGAGCTCTAAATTTTAAGTTTTAAAATTTATACACAAATATTGGTGATAGCAATCGCAAATCTAACCGTACGGATAGAATCTAAAATGCATAATAAACAACTTTTATTCATTCATCAAATTGAAAACACCCCTCTTAATTGCATTTTATAATGCATTTTTGAAAAACTGCCAAATCTGAAAAGGGTGAGGACGTTTAGGAGTTAACCTATACTATGGTACGATGATTTCATTTCTATGTACAGAAAACTAGTATATTAACCCCTAAGTGCCCAATTAACCATATTATGCTTGATTTTTGGTCAAACATCCTAAAAATCAAGTGTTTAAGCTTTATTGCAGTTGGTGTTTTCATTAGATGTTTAAGTTAAGTTATGATACATCTTTTGACCGTTGGGATTAGATAATAGACTTCATTTGAAGTTTTCACACCGTTGAGAAATTTGCAATTTGAGTGTCTAAAATACAAAGGGCTTTCTAAAGATGCTCCAATCATAAGTCTCTTTTATTTTCTTCACTTTCATATTTTTACTACTTGTCAATGTAACTTTTATCTACCTTAAATACAATTTTTGATATTAAATTTGACAAAAATATATTTATTTTGAATTTTTATCTTGTTTACTTAATAAAATTTGTAAATATTCAAAATATCTTCCAATCATGTTGAAATTTGTTCATACCTTCATAGTGCTAATGACTACCAATGAAAAATTATAAATCATCCAATGTGATATTTCAAATATGCAAATTGTTGTGATTTGACTTTTACAGAATAGGTGAGGACATTTAGGGGTTAACCTTGACTATGGTATGATGATTTCATTTCTATGTATGGAAAACTAGTATATTAAAGCAAAATTTACGATATTTTATTCAAACACAAGGTGACTTTAAAGATAACTCTAATAACGTTTTACAATTTTATCATCTTTCTCTAAATTTTTAGTAGTTCACTTAACCCTTAAGTTGATGAGGGTTTTTGCTACGAACTAAATGTGTTATAATATGTGTTATATATGAATTTTTTGAAGTTTGTAAAATATGAAAGTTGTGATGAGTAGTCTCTAAATTTCATCTACATGGACTACGCACCATCCTCTTACAATGACTTACGGAAGAAGCTCTTGGTGCAAGCCAAGAATGAACTGGAGGCAGTGTTAGAAGGTAAAATGGTTGATAGTGTTCGCAAGTTTGGAGCCACTTTGACATTTGCCCAAGGGGTACCACCGCCTTGAGCAAATGTATTTAGGCACATAACTAACGCGGTGCCAGAGGAAGACGAAGATGCAAGCAACAATGCACCCCTACTAATACAGTAAGTTTCAATTGCTTTTGGGGTTTCGGACTGCAAGTTCTCTTTTGCTTTATTTTTGTTTGAAAATTTGTCTTTCATGCAAGTAACCCCAAACTGTCTAACAATTGGCATTGTTTTATTTCCAGATACCTCAATCTTACTTGCATGAAAGACAAATTTTCAAACAAACATAAAACAAAAGAGAACTTGCAGTCCGAAACCCCAAAAGCAATTGAAACTTACTCAATCAATAGGGGTGCATCGTTGCTTGCATCTTCATCTTCCTCTGGCACCGCGTTAGTTATGTACCTAAGCAAATACATTTGCTCTAGCAGGCGGTACCCCTCAGGCATCTCCATAGCATCCTCTAAGAAATGTAAAGCCCACCCACTTTCTACACGCAATAAGACATACTCCCAGCGTACAACCTAATAAAATTTTCCCCCAAAATTCTTCAATTTTTTTTATCTTCTTTGGGAACTTGGAAAGTTGTTAATATTGCTAAATGTAACATGTTGAAGGATACATGGAACAAGCAAGTGGATCCTTTTCAAGAAAAAATTGTATAATGATATTTGAAAGTTTCGCCTACATCAAAAATTAAATTACCAGTAAGTTATAAGTTATAAAAAAAAAAATTGTGATTAATCTAAATATTTAAAGGAATATTTGAAAATGTTGAGATATAGGAAGATTGATTAAATATGCATGATCATTGTAATTCAATGCATCATAATTGTACTCAAAAAGTCATTTAATATTTAAAACTTACCTCCACTTCATTCCAATCAACCACTTTTGATGCCGCCACTTTCTCGGCCGTCAACAAATTAGGTATTGAAACTCAACTAATGCATCAAATTTTTTCTAAGGACGAAGCGGAGAAGAACGCCTTGTCCCAAAATTTACAAGCTACGGAGTTTTTGGAATTAAAAAAATTAAGGGAGTTTCATAAAAAAAAACTATGGCCAATCAGCACAAAGTAATCGACATTGTGCATTCGAATGCGTGTAAATTTTTGGGCAAGGCGTTCATGTCCGCTTTGTCCTCGGAAAGGTTTGTTGAGTTTCAACACCTTCTTCAATCAAATATGAGATTTCATAATATCCGAAACACATGCCTGAGAAGATAACACCGTGATGAGTTGCAAAAAAAGTTGTTATATTTTGTTGAATCCAAAATCGCAATTAACTTCAACCAAAGAGAGCCTCTCATCTCTCCCCAACTCAATTATATAGCAAAGATGACTTTTACTTCAAACAAGGACTTTACTACTACTTTTGGATTTCTTTTTTTGGTTCCATTTAGAGTTCATCCCTAAAGTAATAGTATTAGTTAGTCTAAGTCTTAGTACTCATCTTTATTTCAAAAATCGCCCATTTGGAGCTTTCTAACTATACGTGAGGATTACTAGAGTGTAAGTTGAAATGGAGTCAAGATATACAATTGAAAGTGGATAAGTTGTGCTTGGCAGTTGGAGAGCTTTAATTAGAAGGATGCCACAATCTCTAGAAGCCATGATTGAAGCACACAATAACCCTAAACCACAAAAACTATGACAAAGGGAGTTGAGGGAGACACAAAATATTGGGATGTAACAAAAAATAATTCACAAATAAAGCACGTGGGAGAGGGGTGACAAAAACAAGGCCTTAAGTGCATGTTACAAACTGTGGTATCTAAGTGTACACATTTACAAGGTGGAGTTAAACTCCTATTTCTTTTTTTTCTTTTTTTTTGAAACACACGAATTGCATTTTTGCAACCCTCGGCAAATTTTCCAATCAAGTAGTAAGACGATTTCACAGCCGGGAATCAAACCGCCAACCTCTCCATTCAGTTTGGGTATCTTACCACCGTCACCTTGGTAGTTTAGGGTCATCTCAGACCATTAAACTCCTATTTCAATGTAAAGGGTTTGAGTTAACATCTTGTTTGCATGTAAAAGTTGTTGAGAAAAGTGGTTGGCGGTAAACTAGTAAAGTCCAAGTCTTTTGGTCAAGTAAAATAATTACACATGAAAAGGTGTAAATATAAGAAAGTAAAAAAGAAATACATCAAAAATAGTAAAGTAATATAATTATACAAAAAATGGGTTAAAAATATAAGAAAGAAAAATAAATACATTAAAAATAGTAAAGGTTTACAATTATAACAAAAAAAGTTTATAGATATGAGAAGGTAAATTAAATACATTAAAAATGGTATGGTAATACAATTTTACCATAAATAGGTTTATAAATATAAGAAAGTAAAAATTAAATACATTAAATATAGTAAAGTAATACAATTATAACAAAAGGTTTATAAATATAAGAAAGTACAAAAAATACACTAAAAAAAAGTAAAAAAATGTACACAGAAAACAAGGTTACAAATTCAAGAAAGTAAAAGAAATAAAATAAAAAGACACTGACTTAGGAATTTTTGCACTTGGCCAAGTGCATTGTCCAATGGCCACAATGGTGCAAAATTTGCACTTTTTTGAAATTTAACCACCTAAAATTTTCATATATTATCATTTTTTAAATAGCAACAATACATTCATTCATATCAAATTTTTCATGTATTGAATGAAAATTGAACATTATGAGCAATATTTTTTTATCACTACCTAATAGAAAATCAAAACACAACACTTCATTTCATATATAAATGAAGGCACACACTACAAAGTAAATTATATTTGCATCATTCTACTACACCAAAGGGTTCTCGTACATCATTCTACTACACCAAAGGTAGGTGCATTCACAATCCTCATATTCAAAGTCAACCCAAATTCCTAAGCCACCCTAAACCAAAAACCAAAAACATCCATATCTTGCAATCTAAACATTGGATCACGATTCCTATTACACCATTGAATTTATAGACATTGAAAATGAGGAGGTAGATTAAATCAAAATTTCAAAATACTTCAAAACCTTAAAAGTCAACACAAAAAGCTTAAAAGTCAAACATTCCATATCTCACAAACGGTGATATTTATTATAAAGTAAATTGCAGCATTCGAATTGCAGCCTTTGAAAATGGGGGGTAGGCGAAATCCCAACCTCAACAGAAAAAGTCAACTTTCTTATGGACGCCCTTGTAATAACATGGTTGAATATCATCAGAACCATTTAGATTTTTTATAAATAAAATTTAAAAGAAAACTTTGAATATTCATTAAAAAATACATTATTCAATATTTTTCTGTTGAATTAAATTATTATTACTTTTGTAATTTGTAACTTTTTCATACAACCTTGGATAATTTCATCCAAGTCACCTTTGAAAGCCTATTAAATTCTTTACCAATTACAATAAATCTCTTGTGATGGGGAGTTGTTGATAATATTGGAGAGGCCTCCAACTACAAGTATGCCTAATTTGTTGGATAGATTTTATACTTGCAATGGTCTTCTCATGTACACTTCATGTACATCTCAACCATGCAAATATCTACTTTTGAGGCTAGAATCTACTTTTGTTCAAAGGGTTGGAACGTTTAGGGGTTAACCTTGTGCTTCTAACCAATCATACCATAATTCAAAGATATTTTTTTGAATTTTTGAATTTTTGAATTTTGGAAGTTTATTAGGTAGATATTATATATAATTGTATATGATGATTTTTAGGAATCCATTTGCATAGATTTGACTTAAAATTCATAATTTATAATCTATCTTTGTACATCCATAAAAAATATATACTTTATCATGCATTTTTTCACACATTTACAAATTTAATACTTTTGTAGATTGTTCCAACATCTACACCACCCAACTATCTTTTTTTTGGAATTTTTTTGAACACATTTTAGTGATCCAATGACATAATCTTACGAGAAATTTGATTCTAAATAGGTTAGGCCCAAGAAACACTCAATTTGGACACTCCTAGCTCATTTTACAACACTTTTTTTTTTTTTTTTGTAAAGACCACTTTTAGGTCGCCTCAGCACTTATGGGTTCAAACACTGTACGTAAGGGTCATATTCAAAGAGTTCAAAGTGAAAAAACAGAGAATCTTGAAAGATATTCACAATTTTCTTTTCTTTTTTGTTGTACAAATATATTTATTTTTAATTCCATTGAAAAGAGAACAATACAAGAGCCAAACAAGACAAGCCTATTGGTCACCAATTATTTGTTTCATTCACATAAATTGACATCTTTTGGAAAAAAAAACCAAAAAAATAGAGAAATATTTGGCATGAGATGCCAAGTGCAGTATTATATTTACCAATCCTAGTTTTTGTCCAAAAAAATAAATATTTAGCAGTGCCCAAGAACCTACAGTGGTCGGTCTACTCGTAATTAGGTAGCAGTTCCGACAATTGGCTGCCAAATACTTTTTAAAACCACAAAAATACGTCACTTTATTAAAATTAATGGATATTCTCAAAAATTCCCTTTTAAACCCTTAAAGGGCTGATGGGGATAGTAGATACATTGGCATATGTTTGACATTTGTTGTAAATAGAAAGTTCCAAATTGAGACCCCAATATCTCATTAAAATCATGTCAACGTGACTTTTAAATTTACTTTTGATCTTAAACCCATAGGAGGTGTGGAATCATGCTAAATACAATGAAATATTGATGTATAATACTCGTCGAAAAGGGCTTTCTTGACCTTTAAAGGTTAACCCTTACAAAAAAAATTGAAAAAAATGAATTTCTTAACTTTCTAGCATATATTTTAATAATGTCTTTTGCGCCAGAACTGCTACCTAATTACACTAGTGGCAAACGTGTCATTTTTCATTCCTCATTTTGTGGAAACAGTAATAGTACCAGAATATTATACTTACATTTTTGTCTTCTTGTGACCAAAACTACTCATGAGCACTACCATAGCCTACGTGTCTGGCGCCGTTTCATTTCTTTTCATTTCTTTTTCATTTATAGGAAGCGAAAAACGACACATTTCCTTCTAGTGTTGCGGTAGTTCTGTAGTTGAAGAGCTTAGAGTCTTAGACTCAAGAGCAAAAGCATGATTTAGACAAAACTTGAAAGAGATGATGCATATAATGAGGTGAAGAGGATTGCAAGGTACACAATGATACTGATGGTTGCGTATTTATGTGTAGAGTGTGTGAGCAGATGGATTTGACCACTGTAATAATGCATTATTATCATGTAACTATCCGTCCTGTGGCTAAATTGTTTCTCTCAAGTGTGATGCATTATTAAGTCAAACTACTTCACCCAACTGGAAGTAATGGTCCAAGTAGGAAACTAAAACACAGTACTCGAAAACTACTCAAATTTTTCTGCTCATGAAGATGTAAACATACCGTGCGTGAGGGTCAGATTTGACACCTCGTGTCGACATTGGATTTCCACGTCAGACTTTGAGTGGGTTCACATCCCCCAACCAATCACAAGATGACATGTGGCGCTTTTATTTAAAATTACTTTATGTTAAAATGGACTATGATGTAGAGTATGGAGTACCGTGAAGGTGGTGAGAAATTATTTCTAGAAAGAAATGAAATTTTTTTCTTCAAATTTTTTGTATGGTGAAAAGGAATATTTTCAAATGTTCCTTTTATCAAACCTTATTTTTCAAAAAAATTAAATGTTTTGACATTTCCGTCTAGCTATAGTTACGGTAGTAGTTAAAAAGGAGGTTTGAATTCAAACTTTACATGTTTGGTAGCTTAGCAAATAATTGAGTTAACAAACACCAAGTCTTGCATAAGGTTCTTAACCCCTAACCGCCCAACCATGCATATTTTGCATGATGTACGGATTTGAACTCTGATTTCTCATCCATCCTCGCATCCATCATGCACTTTTTGTAGTGTGGATTTTTTACTCAAACTTTTATGGGAAGTTAGCTTCATGCATGTGTAATCTGATTAGAAAAGGGGATGATTGTGAAAAATTTATGCCTCATAGTGTTCCACCCATAATTTTGAAGATCTTAGTCAAAGCGCTCTTGAAAAAGTCAATTACTAAAATCTAGCAACCAAAAAATCTCCAAAAATCAATACACTTAGAATATTACATTTCAAACCATCCCAAAAAATTTCATTATTAGACTATCAACACCTTATTTGTAATCATATTACAAAAGAGCTCTATATCTCTATATCTATATATATCTATACATATATCTATATCTATTTATATATCTATATATCTATATATATATATATCTATATATATCTATATATATCTATATATATCTATATATATCTATATATATCTATATATTTCTATATAACTTTAACTTTGGTTTAGCACTACCCAATGTGAATTAACTACCCGTTTCTCTGTAGAATGTTGTTGGTAGCTTGCTTGACATAAAGAACCTTATGTGTATCGAGATGTGTATCAAACACTTTAGCTTTTTTATATTTATATTTATACTTATTTAAAACTTTAAACCAGTTTAGCTAGTTGTGTAATGTTGCAACCTATATAGTTGAAAGCAAAAGCCAAAGAATTGAGATCATTCATCATAGCTATGCATAACATTCAGTAGCCTTCAAGCGCACTATCTTAACATCTATCCAACGATATAGAAGTTCATTTAGAAAAGGGATGGATAGAACCGGTTGTTGGAAGTTGCTAGAGCTCGTTGAATTGGAGTGAAAGAGAAATGAAAAAAAGAATAGGAGAAAAGAAAACCACCAAAGAAAAAAAAAATGTTGCCAGCGTCTGCCAACACGTAGCTTGGCGCTTGTAGCGCCATTCAACGCTAATTTTTTTTTTTAAAAAAACGAAAATGAATGAATGAATGAATTAATTTTTACTTCTCAAAAATATTTTAAAAGCTGTCAACTAACGTTGATCAGCGTGCTACTCTAGTGCTGGCATTAAGTCACTACAATCTTTTCTTCTTTTTTATTATGTGTTTGAAGCATTGAGATCTTGTTGACCTTGTCCTCCGGGTTGCCATTAATACCTCCACCTTCCTTTGAAACAAACTACACTAAATAGTGTATTTAGTGTGAGGTGATGAATAATGTGCTTACCCCTACTATTTGTCTAACACTAATTGTCAATTTGTGGGTAATTAGTGTTGGCGGCTGCATGCATCGCCACCTCTCTTCGCAGCCGCCATTTCAGTTTTTCATCCAATTTTTCATCCAATTTTCAGTTATCATCTAATTTGATTCATTCCATTTCTAAAATTTCAGTTTTTCCATCTAAACTTTCATCTCAAGTTTCATTCCTTACTCACACTAAATATCCATATCTCAAAAGATCACAATGTCAAAACGTTACTATTCTTCATAAATAGTGTGAGAATTCACATTTAGTGTTTTTAAAAAAGTAGGTTTTTTGATATTTAGAGTGATGTTCACAATTACAGTGCCTCACACTAAATACACTATTTAGTGTAGTGATTTGCATGGATGATGATGTGGGATATTATGTACATTCTCCTCAAGCGCAAGTGAAGGCTACTGAATGTTATGTGCAGAAAGAGGATTCCATTCCAACTGAGTGAGATAAAAAAAAACCCTTTTTTTATTCAATTTATGTGACCCCACAATAACAATCATTTTTCTTCACCCATGCCGAGATCCTCATTCCTCACTCTCATGCATACGGTATTTGCTTTTTCAACCCTTCCCAATAATGTTCACAGGCTTTTCTCTTTTGGATCATTCACAACAATTCCACACTAGAAAGTCCACTGTCTGATCACCCAAAGCATAGTTAATACTCACGCCTTGAAATCTACACCTCGCGTACATTCTAGACTAAAGAACGATGTCCTCTGAGACAACTTCAATGCGAGCATTCTCATGTTCCATAACCAGCTGCATGGACTTCGTCAGTTCCTCGAGAGCAACGCCGCCTGCAATTATTGCAGGAGACTCCAATTAACCTTCGCAGCATCTCAACGAGAAATAGCTTATCAATGCCCCTCGTGTGCAGTTTCGCCCCTTTATTAATTCTATTCAGTAATAGAACGACCAGGAGCTCTAACTCATAACGGCAGCCACATCATTCATACAGCGTTACTTACTGATCGAAAACCGTTTTTTTTTTTCTCGCTTTCTAGCTAGGCAACGTTGCTGTTGCCATGGCCTTTTCGGTATGTACTAACAGTCTAAAGCTCCATTAAGATACTAAGCAGGTCACTCTCTCATTCTGCTGTAGAGCCAGCAGATCCCTGAAACGATTTCTTAGTACAGGATATATCATCATAGTTCTATTTCCTGCACTCCTGGATATTAGTACAAGCTCATCACCACATCACCGGCAACTCCTTTGTGATCGTTGCATCTGATCAGTACCTCCAATTTAAATTTCCCAAAACCTGGAGCTTCTGTGAACATTGCAGACTGAGCCAAGTACTAGTACTTATTAACACGTCCATGCTTTGCACGTCGTGACACTGGCAGAGATGTCCATATCCAGGGTCTTCATGATTGGGTACTAGTGTTTCTTACAGGCTTCCAATCGACCAACTGGGACATGCAGATGCTGACCGGGTTATGGTGGAATTCTGCGTTGTGGCCATGTCCAGGAATTGTTGCGAGGAAGACGGAACTGGGGGTAGTCAGTAGGAGGATCGATTATTATCATTATTAGTATTATGCGAGGTTTTTGTAGTCTAGCTCAAGAGCAATTAAGTGTGAAAGTTCCGCCATGATGCGCAGCATTTTTCCACTTGTTGTTGTTGTGGTTTGGGTTCTCGTTGCTGGAGCTGCAGTAGCGTTTGTGCCTGCGAGGTTGGAAGTGGACGTGTTGCTGGACGTGAAGGCTGCTCTGGACCCTCACAGCGAGGTTTTGGTTTCGTGGCAAGCAGGCGGTCAACCGTGCAGCAGCTTCGAGGGAGTGCTCTGCAACGCAGGTGACTATCATCTTACAGTCAATATTTCGCTGGAGTTTACTAAATTTTGCCAAGGCTTACATTAAAACATGCGTTACAATTGCTCGGTTTAACACACCTTGCGGTTTTGTTTTAGACTCTCTACTGTTAGTTTCGGCACTTTGTTATTTTTGTCACTTCAAGAGTTTTTCATATCGCACGGTTTAGCTTTCTGGAACTTGGGGAAGCTTTTTCATCATTGTGGCTGAAGCACATGTGGTCACGGAACGAACTCGATTTTTAGCGGAAACAGTCGCGTTACAATTACAGTTAAGGTTTACATTAAAAACAGCACGGTTGAACACAAGTTAGTTATCTGAATAGGGTGTTTTTTTAGCTTTTTCCCTCATCCTTGTCTCTGAGCTAAGTTGTCAATTGGCACGGTTTAAGCTTTCTGGAAGGGGAACCTTTTTCACTACTGTTTCATCATTTTGTGCATTGTGGCTACTGAACTCATGGTGGGTCGATTTTTAGAGGAAAAGTCGCGTTACAATCGTCAAGAAAACTGCACGGTTTAACACTAGTTAGTTTTCTGGAGTAGGGTCCTTTTTTCTGAGACTTTTTTTTTCATTATTCCTTAAAAGGATGTCATCCTTGTCTCTGAGCTAAGTTGTCAATTGGCACGGTTTAGTTTTCTGGATTCGGGGGAACTTTTGTGCTATTATTTCATCATTTTGTGCATTGTCGCTAGCTGGTGGTTCGTAAATTTCTTTGGAAAAATTGTTGCAGTGTTGAATATTGGGGTGGGTTGGTATTGAAAGAGCAGATGGGAGAGTGAGCAATATTTCCTTACAAGGGCGATCTCTGTCCGGGTTCATACCGGACGCGCTGGCGGAGCTCTCGGCGCTGACGGGGCTGTTCCTGCACTTCAACGAGCTCCGGGGCGGCATCCCGGCGTCTTTGTCCTCGTTGACAGGCCTGACAGACTTGTACCTGAACTGGAACCAACTGTCCAGCGCCATCCCTCCTCAGCTGGCTCAGCTGTCCAGCTTACAAGGTGCCTGCAGACTCCCTCGCTCAAAACCTAACAGTAACTGTCGTTACTGTCACCTTCCATACTGTCACTGTAACTTATTATAGCTTCGTTGCCACTGGTAAACTGTTACCTGCAGGTCTGGTTTGATTTTATGAAGATTCCTGTTCTGGGAATGTCCATTAACTCGACAGTTTTCCATTACTTTGGCACGGTTTTCTGCAGCCTGTGTGCAACAGTGATCTCAAAACTGTCTAGAATTAGCTGGATTTCTACCCAAAAAATGAGGCTGCTAAACATACAAAGAAAGAAAATGATTTTTTTTTTGAAATGTAGCAAGAATGCTCATCATGATATAAATATGTAGCAACTTAGTGAGGTGATATCCGCGGATGTCATCATGGTATCACCCTAATATATCAAGGGTATTGCCGGATATTATAGAGGTATCGTGAGTATTATATGCACTGGGTAGCAAAAGTAGATACCATTTATGTGGGAGGTCGCATAATGTTCTAAATGTCATAAAGTGGTTCTCAGATCACTGGTGTGCAACTGAGCACACAG
The DNA here is from genome assembly GCA_022496805.1 of Pohlia nutans. NCBI lineage: Eukaryota > Viridiplantae > Streptophyta > Bryopsida > Bryales > Mniaceae > Pohlia > Pohlia nutans. The sequence goes on along the minus strand of CM040095.1, from coordinate 2,465,974 downwards.
AAACTAAAATCTACACTCTTCCTAGTTTTGCAATTCTCCATTGTAGATAGAAATAAAAAAATAAAGAACTCAACATTAAGCAGTTTCTCGCTGTAGATCATGGAAGTGATAAAAAAAAAACTCATGGTCCACCAAGACACAACTTACACTTGCCACTTGTGAAACTTTCTATTTAAGGACATATGTCAAGTTTAACTGACAATTGATGGGAAAAGTCTAGTTTCGACATAGGGAATTGCATATGAGACCTCTGTATGGGTATATTATTTTTGCGAGGGTGGTAAAGCTAGGCAGCTGAGCCCTCAAGAATGTTATGGGAAGAAGTGTCTCATTTTGACAATTTTTAATGAAATGCTTGCCTACATATGATAAAATTATTTATAGCACTGGCAGGGCATGCGTACTGAGTTATGATTATATGGGATGGGACGGGTTTCAGTGCTGGAGCTGAGCTGCAACAAACTGGAAGGGGAGCTACCAGTGGAGCTTGCCAACCTGTCTAACCTGGAAACATTGGCCGTCAACACCAACAACCTCAATGGCACCATTCCAAACTCCTATGGCAACATGGCCATGCTCGCGCGCCTCGACGTCAGCAATAACTCCCTCACAGGCAGCATCCCGGACTCCGTGGCTAATCTGTCCAACCTCGTCTTCCTTGATGTGTCTCATAACTTCCTCTCCGGCCCCATTCCCTCCAGTAAGCTGCATTAATTCCCCCTCCCCTTGAACCATCACATACCCATGGTCCATGATGTTATATATCATGTTCAATTTATGTTGAAAATTTTATGTTGAAATTGCGTTGAAACTTATACAAATGCATTATAAAATAATATGTTCTAAAATAATAACTTTCTAACTTAAATTTCTATTACTGCCCATGCAGAGTTATACTAGTGAAACTCTTGCATTCCAAAATTGTCTTCTTCAACCTTTTTTTCCCCTTCCTAGACGAGTGTTGAGAGTGGAACTTGAGACTTTTATACTGAATTTTAATTCTCAGAAAAGTATTTTTTTTTAGAAGTTTTGGCACCAAAGAAACTCAAACTTGAAGCAAGAGTTAAGTTTAGCAAAATATAGAAACCCAACTCATTACACCACAAGAAAAGTAGAACTTGACCTTAAATTTGAGCTTTGAAACTTGAGATTTGTGTAAGAAAAGAAAGTAAGATATTAGAATCATCGTTAAAGTCATATGCATAGCATAATAGAGCAGTGCAATGGAGCTCCTTTTAAAAAGTGGATCGAAAGAGAATCTGCACTTGGATCCACTTTTCTAAGTAATGAAGGAATGCCATTTGTATTCCATGAATTTTGGGACAATCGTATCATTGGGCACCGCATAAACTTAGTTTTTGATTGTAACTAGACCGTGGTCCCATTGCAAAAGGGTGTTGGCTCCCATTGCTCTATGATGCTATGTGATTTGCCCCCATTTTGTTTACTCAATACGATCAAATGAACTTGTACTGTTGCATGACACAAGGTCAATAATCTTCTTTTCCTTTTGTACAAATTTTGAAAGAACGGACTTGAAAAGCAACATAAGTTACTCAAAACAAACATTGTCTAGAATAGTGTCCAAAGAGGAATCGATTGAGCCAAATCAGTCAATATCCAAAGTTCTTTATTAGTTATTCATTGATATGCTTCGGTTCTAATCTCTTGTACCTTTACTTGATAGTCATTTGTTTGAAATATCGATCATCTATTACCGTAGTTGTCATTCTGAATCAGCTATTATAATGTGGGAAATTAAACGGATCGGTTGACTAGACGTACATTGGTCTATCCAGAAGTACCAGAAGACATGACATGTATTATCTAGGCGTTGACTTTCTGAAAAGACTCCTCTACCATTATCATTCACAGGGTCCCAAACATTTTCGCCGAGGTAAAAAGTGGATAGTTTGGTCTCATTTTTTACCCCATTTAACACTGTGACAGAAAGTGCAGATTGGGAGTCATGTCAAACTTTGACTTCCATTCTGGAACCTTTACCAGGGTGAAATCATGGTGCAAGGACAAAAAAACTGCTCTGGGTTAAAATCCCTCATTTTGACCCACCCGAGTTTGGGCCCGGAGTCAAATTGTGAGGGTTCCCTGTGATTGCAGATGTTTTTTTTTTCAAAATCGTTAAGAAATCTGATCATGAGTGGTGTTCGTCGTCATTCACAGGATTGTTCGGTCTGCAGCAAGGATTCAAGTACAGCAACAACAGCAACCTCTGCGGGGGGCCAGCAGGCTCCGGCACATCAGCCTGTCCGGGAGCCACAACAATGGCCTCGCCATCGCCAAGCTCGGCACCTTCAAAGAGGCTGAGATCGATCATGAGCATCGTGACGGCCATCGTGTTCGCAATCGGCGGCAGCACATTCCTCCTGCTCGTCTTCATCTGCTTACGACGCCGCAACGCCAAGCTCCGCAGCCACTCGTTCTCCTTCTCCTCCACCTCCGACATCAAATCCGTGCACAAACCCCCCAAACCCGAGCCTGCTGCACCTCCTGTCGGTGGCTCCTTCCATGGCAGCACCCCGGACTTCTCCAGGTCAGAGCTTCTTTCTTTTTAATTTGGTTTAAATTGAGATTTAATGCCCACATGTCCACAATGTCTTTAAACATCAAACATCACTGCTGTTGTGGCGACTTTGTGATTTCTTTTGGGGTTAACCAACCCGGATTCACGATTTTAAATGAAAAATTCAGTATAGACTTCAAAACTGCTAAAATGAAAATCAAGCCGCTTTTTGGCCCTTTAGGGGTCAAATTAGTTTGCTACATTGGTCTCAGTTTAGTTAAAGTTGTGTTATATTATGGCAATCTAAAAGTTCCAAATCTTGAGTGCATTTGAATGGTGACAACTATATTAGTAAGAAGCAATTACGCAATTATACTTGAACAATATTGGTTAATAGTTGAAGCTCTAATACAAAAATTACAAGACATTGGGCCACATAAGTAATATTGAATTATTTTGGTCATGCTTGTTGAACTGGCATTCAAAGTTCAACAACTACATCCTCAATATATTCCATTAATTTGGCGACAAACAAAGAATGCATCAAAGAATGTCAAGGCAACACATGCAAACATTTATAGAAATTTAAAAAGTTACTCTCTCCGTTTCAAAATAATTGTGTTAGGTTTTGTCCTGTGTTTTATACTTCAAACGTGAACCCTATCCACTTCAAATGGGGTGGACAAAGAGAGTGACACAAAAACTACATATTACAATGAAAGATAGACCATTTTCAAGTACAGAGATGACTTATTTTGGCAACAAAAACATTAAGAAAACAATTGCCAAAAACTAGGACGCTTCTTTCAAAACGGAGGGAGTATCTGCCTCCATTGAATATCTCTACGTTGAATATCTGGCTACAATCATTGATCATTTTTACACCCAAATTTTGTCACCAAGGAGAAAATTTGGGTGCTAAAATTCTGGTGCAATTTAGCTTTGGATCGCCTAAAAAAATAAGAGGGGATGCTCCAGGTCCCGCGTCATGTCGTGTCGAAGCACGGGGCTGCCCAGTCCCATCGAGTGGAGCTCCTGGATGCACTTGGACGAGCTCGAGACGGCCACGAATTACTTCTCCGAGAAGAACCTGCTGCGCAAGAACTGCCACACGGCTGTGTACAAAGGAACTCTGCGAGATGGCTCTCCCGTGGCGGTGAAAGCGATCTACAACACGCGCTACACGTTCGGAGAGCAGGACTTTCAAGTCGCCCTGGAGGCCCTGATGCAAGTGAAGCATGAGAATCTCGTCAAGTTCGTGGGCTTCTGTTGCTCCAAAGGCGGATCCGAGTGCTTTCTCGTGTACGCGTTCGTGCCGGATGGCTCCCTGGAGCACCGCCTTCATGGCCAAACCGACGCGGTGCTGGATTGGAGCACAAGAGTCAAAATCATCCGCGGCATTGCCAAAGGTATATATACAATCTGTGGCTAATTGGTTCTAAGCAGTACAGTTATAACCCGTAATGTCTTTTCCTATGCACACAATCTTTGTAGCGTACTCCAAATCTCTGTAGAGAACTCCTGCTCATCTCTTTCTATTTTCCAACTCTTCATAGTAGGGGTAGTCACACATCTTCCACTCCATTCTCAATCTTCAGAGAATGAGGATGTGACACGCTCTTCTTGAATGGTGGAGGTCACTTTCTCTGAAGATTGAGAAATTTCATTCTTCTCCTCCAAGGGTGAAGAATGGGTGTGAAGAATGGAGAATGGAGAATGGAGAATGGTCCATGCTCGGAGGATGAGTGACCAACTAACAACCTTTATTCTCCATTCTCAATCTCCACAAACCACAAAAGGGGTGTCACACTTTCTTCATGGAGAAGGTGTCCTATTGGTTCCTCTTTTCTCTCATTCTTCGGAGGAGAAGTTCGCAGGATGTGTGACAACCCCTTACTCCTCAAAGTAAGACACTACTATACTAGTGTGTGAACATGTGTCGTAGGCTATCTAGTGCATTTCTTACGTGAAGCTCGTAGAGGACCAAGAACTCATAGAATTGAAATTCATGACCGATTCTTCTGTTTCCTTTTGTTGTTGTGGTTGTTGCAGGGCTGGCGCATTTGCACGAGGGGTTGCCGGAGCCGTTGACGATGGTGCACCGGAACCTGTGGGCGGGGAATGTGCTGCTCGACAAGCAAGGGAACGCGCTGGTGGCAGATTACGGGCTGTCGGACATCGTGGCGGAGGAGGTGATGTACGCGACGCACAAGACGCTGGCAGCGCTGGGGTATCTGGCGCCGGAGTACGCGTACCTGGGGCAAGTGACGGAGAATTCAGACATCTACGCGTTCGGCGCGCTGGTGCTGGAGGTGCTGACGGGACGCAGGCCCAGCGAGACGGCGGCGTGGGTGCGGCCGCTGCTGGAGCTCGGCAAAGTGCGCGAGTTCGTGGACCCGCGGCTGGAGTCCCGCTTCTCCCTGGCGGGCGCGGCGGGGCTGGCGCACGTCGGGTTGCAGTGCATGGCGGACGACGTGCGCGCCCGCCCCAGCATGGCGGACGTCGTTCGCAAGCTCCACGGCGACGACGGCTGGGCCGACTCCGCCGTCGACTCGTTCCTCGCCACCGCCACCGCCATGGCCGCCTTGCCCGATCATGCGCGACGACAAGCTCCGTTCTCTCGCGGCTATGGCGATGCGCTTCATCACTGTCGGTAGTCGCTTGCTACTGCAATAAAGAAAAGAAAAAAATAGCGTTGACTTCCGCATCATACCGACAACATCCCCACCGGTGGCAGCTATCCTCAACCAAATTGCCGTTTCGAGGTCGGTATTTTGCTTGTGGATACCAGCCAATTGACCTCTTCCCTTTGATTCCGTTTTTTGAACTGCTCAAGACTTTGTTCTTATACATACAAAGATTGAAAAATGTAAAAACAAATGTTCAAATATCACTAAGCTGGATTTCGGAGAGTGTTTTATTCCGATTTTTGGTAACCTTGGATCAGATTGCCCAGGAAAAAAGTAAAGGAACAAAAGAGAGGAGAGAGTGATGACGTGAACATACAGTGACCTTCAAAAGTGTCCCAATGTTTCTAATTTGGAAGTTTGGTGAGTCACCAAATAGTGATTGCATGCTAGACTGACATGGCATCAATTTAGTTACATGCTATTATCAGTAAGGTAATTGAGGAGCAAGTCTTGCCACTTGTCTCTACATGCATGTGCATGGATTGAAGCTCTAGATATTTCCTCTTCATTGGGACAGTTTTGAAAGTCCATATGAGTGAGTCTTGTGTGCATAGCAAGTGAAGTGTACATGCATTGTGAATTGCTTGGTTTATGTTCTGTTGTGTGTATCTGTTCTTCTTGCGTCATATATTTGTTTTTTTCGTGTTTAACTTCATAAGTGAAAATGGTGAGACCATTGTCCCAAGGGAAGCAACAGAATGTACTCTCTTTGCTTCAAAAAGGTTGTAGTGTGAGAGAGATAGCAAAGTCTTTGCATGTTGGTAAATCAAGTGTACAGAGGCTCCGTCAGAAGCATTTTCCAGATGCAAAGCTTTCAGTTGGAGGTAGACCACGCAAGTTGACAAGTGCAATGGAGCGGTCTTGTGTAACTAGTGTAACTAGAGGGAAGGTGTCTACTGCAAGAGAAGCTACTAAACAGGTGCAAGAAGTTTTTGGAGTACAAGTCAGTGAAGTTACTGTACGTCGTGGACTTTGTAGAGCAGGTTTGCAATCGCATGTGAAAGAAAAGAAACCACATTTGTCAAGCAATAATATTAGGGCTCGCTTAGAATTTGCCAGAAAGTATCAGCACTGGACTATTGATGATTGGAGTCACGTGATATTCTCAGATGAGACTAAAATTAATAGATTTTCTTCAGATGGGAGAGTTTGGTGTTGGGTTCGTGATCCACAAGAACTTTCAGAGCGGACTGTTATTCCGACTGTTAAGCATGGTGGCGGTTCTGTGATGATATGGGGATGTATGTGTATACATGGACCTGGCATGATGTATAGAATTGAAGGTCGCCTCAATCAGTATGGTTATCAAAAAATCTTGGAGGAGCATCTCTATGGTACAATTCAAAAATATAATTTAGATGTATCAGAAGTCATCTTTCAACAGGATAATGCACCTATACATAGCAGTAATAGTATGAAACAATGGTTTTCTAGGCAACCTTTTGGTGTCTTATCTTGGCCTCCTCAGTCTCTAGATTTGAATCCTATAGAAAATCTATGGGCGATTTTCAAAAGGAGATTAAACCGATATGATACACCACCAAAAGGGATACTTGAATCATGGTCTCGTGTAGAAGAAACCTTCCCTTCTATCACTGTTGATGATTGCAAGAGACTTATAGAATCAATGCCCAGACGAATAGCAGCTGTATTAAAATCCAAAGGAAAATGGACAAAGTGGTGAGGGATTTCCATGTTGGACCTTCAAAAGTGTCCCAATATACAGAGTAGCTTTAGGTTTTTTTCCCTTCTCATTGAGTGCTTCAATTTTGTTGGAATTCTGTAAACAATTAGTACATTGTATGTACTATTTCAGTAAATTTATTACCTTCCATTCCATGAGTTTCTCTTACCTACATTGTTTTTTGAATGTAATATGTACAAACATTGGGACAGTTTTGAAGGTCACTGTACCTTCCTGTTGTCTAGCAAAATTTAGGTTTAGGTTGGTACATGAGGTTTAGAAATAGTGATACTAGTCTCATTGGTGGACTTGGAGTATTTTCACATGTGGTTGTTGTTATCAAATTTCTTTAGATACCAACTTGACTTTGGAGACTTTTAGTTAACAAAACCACTCATGGCTGGTATTTTGTTTCTTGATACCGCTCTTGGTTGGAAAAATTTAGGTGTGGGTTGGAAATTGAGATAGTGGTCTTATTAGTTTGATATCAACTTTGCATGACATTCTATAGGAGTATTTTAAAGAGTCTTTTTCGTCCATGCAAGAACAATAGATTGGAAGGGTGTTAGGCAGTTTTCATTACACATGGTTGATAAGATGTTTCCATACTTGGGTGATAGGAGGGTTTTAAAAAAAAATTGTAATCATTGTAGTAAAAAGTGAAATCCTAGAAATGCTATAGAATGTTATATGAGTTTATGATAAACCTTATTTTCAATTTTTTAGAAATTTTCAATTTGCGAAATCTCTATTGTAATTGATACATTTTTCAATTTTCTTCTTGGGAAGATTGTCTATTTAAGTTCATGTTTTAATTGAGATTAGTGCTCTTTTCATATACTAAACTCGTGTTGTACATACGTTTATATGTAACAAGCTTTTTTTGTATTGTGTTCTACTCTAAACTAAATTACATTCAAACCTCTTCAGGTTCCAATTATTTTAGCCTGACATAATTTGAATGTGTAGCAAATATATTACAATCAATGATTTTGTACCAAATATTATTTAGAAAAAATATAATAAAGAGGTTTGACGGTTTTTAATAAGTTCCCTGAATTGAAGTTAGTTGGATATCTACAAGTATAAGGCATCATTTTGGTAACTACAACTTTGATTGAAATTATTAATTGATGTAATGTATATTCAATTACATAAAGCAATATCTATGATTTTGTATTATATGTGTTAACTTTCGGTTTTAACTCCTAAACATCCCGGCGTTCAGAAACTGAATCACAAACAGATTAAAAGCCTTGCAACTTTTTCATACAACCTCGAATGTCTTTCATCCAAGTCATCATGTAAGCCTATTAAATTCTTTACCAATTACAATAAATCTCTCGTGATGGGGAGTTGTTGATAATATTGGAGAGACCTCCAACTACAAGTATGTCAAATTTGTTGGGTAGATTTTAGATTTGCAAAGGTCCTCTAATGTGCACCTCATGTACATCTAAGCCATGCTAATATCTACTTTTGACGCTAGGATCTACTTTTGTTCAAAGGGTTGGTACGTTTAGGGGTGAAACAATTTTACCAATTATATAAGGTCTTTGAAAGGTTGCACCATTTCAAATACAACTTTTCATATGTTATCAACAACCATTTTTATGTCACCATGCATTTGAAAGGTAAATGGTTGAAAGCCAAATGGAAATATTGGTGGTAGAGAAACATAGGAATAATAACTCAAAATATGGTAATACTTTATAACATAAAGGTTTAAGACTTTATCTAATCAGTAGCATTCAAAAACAAATATCGTGCAAGATATTATCTACCACACTATAAACAAAAGATTCAATATTTCCAAACAATCAAAATTTAGAACATACAATGGAGATGATAGCACATAGTTATATTTCCGATAGTACACCTGATGCAATTTTTGACAACATTGAAGGTTCTCCAAGTGAGCTGAATTTCAAAGAAGGAAGAAAAATGAGAAGGGTTCAAAAATCAACTAGAGGTAGAAGTTTTGGAGGCATTCGTAAAGCTTCAAGTACAAGTAGGCAAGGTGGTGGTAAAGGAAGTAAACCTCGTGCAAAACGTCAACGAACTACAAAAGGACGAGGAAAAAAATCATCTTCAAGATTGTAATTTTTGAATAATTATGAAATTAATCAACTGATGTAAATAAACAAATGATTAAGATTTTCAATAGTTTTTCTTTTAGAAGTTTTCAAATCATGTAGTTCAAAAGAATCAATCTAGAAGTTAATTTGTAAATTTCAGAAATATTTAAATATTGAATAATTTCAAAAATAGAATGAAAATAGAAGAACCCAATCTAAGTCAATATGTCAAGAAATAATATTAATTCTTATATCAGTCTTGCAATTATAATTTTAGAAAGACAAAAAATAAAATAAAAATTTAAACAAACAATTTGTATTAATGAATGACTTATGTAGTCTAAAAGCATCAAAAAATTGTATCAAAGAAAGCTTCAATATTTGTGCCGAATTTTTATTGATACTATTTCATCTATAATTTAATTTTAAAAATGGTTATTTTTTTTCTTTATGCCTAGAAAAGATTCAATTTGTTTGTACTTGCATTTACAATGACTTGTTACAAAAAATTTATAATCATCTTTCCTAGATATTATTCTATTTTTAACATATTATTTAGACAATTTTAATAACTTTTAATTATTTTATTTATTCTTAAAATCAAGATTTTTAGTTGTATTGACAAGACATATAATAGTTTGTATAAAATATCTTATGGTATTAAAATTAAAAAATTCCCTTTTAGTTTTAAAGTTTAAAATGTTTATTTTAAAAAAAATATTGATGATATTTTGTATCTATTTGTGTTCTATTGTCATAAACTAATAGTTAGTTTTTATATAGATAAAACCATGCAATAAGTTCCATGTTTTGTAAAACTTTGATATGAAAAGGGATAAAAGTTTATATTAATTTAATTTAAATTTAAATAAATTTGACATTTGAAATTTAACTTCTGTGTTGTAGACATGTATATATATGTATATAATTACCAGTAACTAAAAATTGTACATTTGGCTTTACTAATGTATTTCACTTTCAATTTTGAATTTAAATTTCTTCTTTCAATAATAATGTTGTGCAATTAGATTGCAAGTTTAATTTTTGAATAAATTAAGTGTCATAACATTCTTCATTGATCTTATAGACCATTATCTAAAAGGTTTCTTTTTTCTTATTTTTTACACAACATCAAGAATTCAGAACCTCAGTGATTTTTTCCGATTTCCGTGTGACATTCAATATTTCATAGGTTTGTACATATTTTTACATGGAATCCATACGAATTTCGCGCTAATTCTGCACTGAATCTGCAAAGCTTCTACATTTATTATTTTTGTTATCTTACACATTGCAAAACCCGTGCAAAAAACGTACAAACCCATGAAATATTGAATGTCACACGGAAATCGTTTAAGATCCGTAGGGTCCTAAATTCCTAATGAAAGATAATTATTCTATGTGCTTCATGAGATGCTAATGTCTCATACTCTTATACCTTGTCATATAGAATATACTTGTTTACCTTGTTATACTTGTTTACAAGTTTGTTACAATCTTTTTTTCTTCAAAGTAATCCACCCTATTAGATTTAAAAATCTAATTAATAAATCACCTTCTTTTCCATGCCAAATTTTAAACTCCTAATACACTCAGCCCTCTTTAAGGGCACACTATACAATTGCACATCTTATGTCTCAAAAATCTCTCATGCTTTCTTTACACGTATGATTGAAGTATTTCCACATGTCAAATTGTGTAGAACATCAAAATGCATTTATCTTCAAGGTAGTTCAGTGAAAGAAGGTTGAACATCCATTTATTCTAAAGGCATATGCGATTGGAAAGGGTTGAGCATGCATTTATCTACAAGTCAATGCAATTAGAGAGGATTGAGTATACATTTATCCTAAAACAACACAATTAGATAGAGAGTCGAGCATGCGTTTATCTTAACATTTTAAAGACATGGTTTTCTTGGATCCCACACCCACAATCTCTTTTTAAACTCCAATTGAAACATGATTCTATTTTTAATTTACTTTGGTTTTATTTTCAAGAAGTACAGAAGTAGAATTTATGAGCAAGATTCTCCTAGAAAATAAGTAAGTTTGTATGGCTTAGTATGTCTTTTAAGGGTTATAGGCAGTGCAATGAAAGAAAGTTGAATATGCACTTCACTCTTATTCTAAAAGCAGTGCAATTAGTGAGGGTCGAGCATAAATTTATCATAAAGGCAATATAACTAGAGAGGGTTGAGCATGCATTTCTTAGGGTTGAGCCCCGTCGTTAGGAACCCTAGTTGTCTTAATGACAACACTATTCATCGGGGAAAATTCCATTTTAAACATTCTAAGGGCATTTTTTGGCAATTGTTTACAAATTCGGGGCCTACGATCTCAAATTATCCTAAAGGGAGTTACTTGGAAATTAAAAAAAAACCATGGGAGGAGAGGGTTATCTTTTTAGGTAGCCACCAACCGGAACAAAATAGGGAGAAATTTTATACCTTGGATTAACCCCTAAACGTTCAACTGTCCAGAAAGTGAACAATGTACAAATTCAAACACAAATTTCTCATCCATCATTGACTTTTAGTAGTGTGGATTTTTAACACTATATTTTTATGGGAAGTTAGCTTCATGCATGTGTGATCCAATTAGAAAGAGGATGATTTGTGAAACTTTTATGCCTCATATCATGTTGTAATGATTTACCAAAAATTTCAAAGATTTCTATGTAAAAATGCTCTTAAAAAAGTCAACTCATGAAATTAAGCAACCAAAAAAATTCCAAAAATAATTACATTTCAACCAATCATTACAAATTGTTAATATCTTATTCGCAATCAAATTACAAAAGCATTTTCAATTTCAAGTTTCAATTTTTATACAAAAATATCGGTGATAGCAATTGCAGATCTAACCGTGTGAACATAATTTAAAATTTAGGGCCTCTTTACACTAGAGGCGAGAAACCACGAGGAGAGAAATTTCAGCCAATGAGAAATTGATCTTCTCGGTTTCTAAGCCTCCCAATCTCCCATTACCTGAAATTTCTCTCCTCACGGCTTCTCGCCTCTTCTAGTGTAAAGTGGCCCTTATAATTTACAGCTTTTATTCACGCATCAAGTTCAAAATATCCTTTGAATTGCATTTAATAATGCATCTTTTCAAAATTGCTGACTTTGCATAGATAACTAAACATAAGTCTACACATGATTTCTTCCTCTTCGACAGGCTCAAGAATGTTTTAGGGTTCGACGTCTTGCAGAAGAACGATGCCGCATTTGGCAATATTGACGCCTCTATCTGAGCCCCGTCTCTATATCCCCTGGTGGTCTTAAATGCGCTGGCCGTGAATAGGCGTGGCAGCGCGAGACGCGCGAGACTAGTCCCACGGGGTCCCACGGCCCGCCCGCCTCTTCTTTTCCTTCCGAGCTTGATTTTCTTCCGCCCGATTCCGGCTTTTGTTCTTGCTTCCTGCCCCGGTCTCGCGTGGGTATGAGCACTTTGACCGTCGCCGGTCAAAGGCCCATATGTCCGGCCGGAAAGTGGGTGAATTGTGGACGCAAGCAATGGACTCCTAAATAAGATTGGCGTTTGTGTCGGGAAATTATAGCCAAAATGGTGAAAAAGTAGAGAAAAGGGAACGAACGGGTAAAAAGCCTAAAAATTACAGCGCATAACCCTTCTCTCACAAGGACATTGAATTCTCACAAGTGAGAGTTTTGGTGATTTTCGATCATTGCATAAACATTCTAAGGAACAATAAGCACCTTTGTGCCCTAAACAAACCAATGGCAATTAGTTAGGGTTTTGTGGGAAAATTTGGGCAGCGCTTCCGCGTCGTACCCAAAACCCTAAATCCAAACCCTAAATGATACCAAAAATACTTAATTGGCCCAGTGAATTCGGGCAGCGCTTCCGCGCTTCACCCTTCACCGGACCACTTAAAACTCACGATACACAATCAAAACCACAAGGTACAAAGCACCCAAATTTGATAACAAGTGGAACAAAATCATACAAAAAAAACTCACACTCAAATCTTGGCAATTACAATTACCAATTGAATAATAAAAGTTCCTATACTAACCTCCTAATCAATCCTAAATTCGTTCGACATAATTCAAAGCCAAAATATGCAAAAAAACAAAGAGGGGATTGCCTCCCTCTATAATAGCACCCTGGCTCCCTCCGTATTGTCACACGGGGAGGGAGACAGGGAGAGATGGCTGTCGCTGCAGCTAGCCGGCGTCGTCGTTGGTGTGTTGTCGTGAACTCGTGGTCGTCAATTCACCTTCGTGATCTCCTCCGACGTCGCTGCCGTCGCCCTCGCCGATCCTGGCGATTCCGTCACCCTGCCCTTGTAATCGCCGTGATCTCGTTCTGCTCTTCGTGATCTTCGTGGTGTTGTTGTCTCGCTGTCTCCTGTCGCCGCGGCCGTGAAGTCATCGTGATCTTGTTCGTCCTGCAGGTCTTGTCCTGCGAGCTCCGCCTCGCCGGAATTTCCGCAGCCTCAGCCCGTCGTGATCTTGGTCTTGGCAGTTCGCTGTGGTCGTATCCCTGTCTTGCTGCCGAAGCGCCGTCGGTGGCGAATCCGCCCTCGCCGTCGTTCTACACGCGCTGCCTTGTCGCTTTGACCTCTTCGTCTTCTGGTTCCGTTTTCCTCTTGCTGGAGTCGTCGGTCTTCGTGATCACTCTCCGCCTTGTTCGTTCGTAACCACCCAATGTTGGTCGTCGTCTTGCCAAAGCTTGCAGCAGCCCCGTTTTGTTCCCGAATCTGGCCTTCACCGGTTCAAGTCCCAAAAACTAGCACCCCAACTAAATTCAAAAACACAAAACAGTGTATATGCCACCACAATCCGGCAACCAAAACTCCTTCCTTAATTTCCCCTTCTAAAAATCCCCAATTCTAAGCATAAAGATTAACTCCTACTTTTAATCACACCAAATCTCTACACTAATTTTTTGTAAATATTTTCAACTTCTCTAACAATCCCAAGTACCAAGAAAAACAAGATCTAGATCTAGGATTCTATCGTCTCTCTCCAAACTCTAACCGTGCACACAATGGACTCGCCCAAGCAGAAGCGACAGGGTGGGACTTTGCATCCCACCAAAACTACATACATCCACTTCCATCTAAATCCTAAACTACCACTTCACTCTCACTCAACCGGGAGCACAATACACACTCACTCTACTAATCAATTAACGAATAATAAACCCTATCTAATCAACCAAAGAATAAACTCAACAATAGCCTACAAGATAGAACTAAACCGATAGGGATTTAAAGGACCAAAATAACGGACCAAAAGGAATAACTAGGATAACTCGTAGAATAATCTAGTAAACTAGACTAAACTCACGAACTAAAATGATAATCAAACCTCATAGAATAAAATCATAGAATAAAACAAAAGGGCAAACGGCCCAATTGCACATAATCACAAAATTAAATCGGTAAACGTAACTAAACACACTAATTTATCTAGATAAAAAGGAATCTAATAATTGTCGATAAAAACCGGACACCAAGGTACATAAATCCGAGAATTTGTCTAACCGGCTAAAATGCCCCGGTTAGACAAATATAAATCACTAAACATCCAAAAACTATCGAGCTAAAAATTCAATGCTAAGTGAGCCGTTTCAACGGTTCACAGTGGGCCCGCTGCGACGTCGGATGTCTCGACCCTCTTGCCACGTCGGATGGCTCGCTACCCCCGCCTCATTTGCCTGCCACGTCATCAGTCCCGAGACAGCTCGTGCCACGTCGTGAGTCTCGCGCCCCCTGCCACGTATGCAGTCCATGCCATGGGGTATCATGCATTCCATGGCATGTGTGAGGGTCTCATCCGAGTGACATATCTCGGGTGGAAAACGTCTGTAGCCGGCGGTCTAGGGTTTAGGTTTGAAGCGGAGACGCTAGTAGATTCGCTTGGAACAGTTTCGGTCTAGTTTAGGGTTTCAAGATCCTCGAGACTGCATGCACAGTATTGACATGGATTCTACGCTTGTACCCTTGGGCAGAGACGAGCTTGACGATCTTGACGCGTCTTGGATTGGTTCATTGGAGCGACAGTTCATCTTGCGGAATCGTATCCCACTTCAACTCATTCGAGACCAGGTGCAACAATGTCCTGATGGTCCTTTCACGCACAAAGATCTGAAGTGGGATTATAGGGGTGTGAAGGGTGGCGCCGGCGTAGCCTACATCCCGTGGCTAAGGTACGAGGATTTCGTGTTGGGCGAGTCGACGAAGCGGTCGGATGTGCAGACAAAGTTCAACACGCGCGAGACAGAACGGTACAAAGGGTCCCACCCGCGACTTGATACTCCACTAGTTTCCATCAGGTGTGCAAATATTTCTCGAATCGTATATGCCCACACAGTTACGTTCGTGATGTGTCTCGGTCATGTTTTTTGACCACTTTGTTGCCAAGCAGAATGGAGTGCGAGTTCGGGCCTCAAGACAAGTCTCGCGATGTTCTGGAAGTCACTGAAGACATGATGACGCACCCACAGAAGTACAAGAAGAAAGGGAAAAACCTCCCAAATGGGCGCGGCAAGAGGAAACCAAGACTCACAGCGGCTATGAAGGGGGGGTCTCGGAAACGTGGCTGCAAGTGTGAAATTTATGTGAGGCAGTTGTATTACCTCCGAGACGTTGCACAAATCGTCCTTCAACATCCGCGCCACACGAATGCCGACGGATTAATTGTTCACGGCATCGTGAAGGAGGGCGAGAGGTCTCGCTTCACATCCCAATTGTCTCCTGAAACTAGGGCATTCGTTGAGGAAAACCTTCGTCTCGGCGTTCCAATCTCCAAGATTAAGACCATGCACATAGAACTCGTGTTGAAGCTTAGGACTCAAGGCGAACCCGCGTCTCGGGATTATTTCATGAAGGACTCGGACATTCGCAATGTAGCGGTGAAGGTCAACCAAGCTGTATACCAAAAACACGAGAACGATGCTGAATCGGTCCGCATGTGGGTTCAAGCTAATCGGAACATAGTATTCTATTACCAGGAACTGAACTCCGGTTCAGTCTCGGGAGCTTTAAACGGAGATAACATGTCCTTTGTTATAGGTATTCAAACGGACTTCATGTTTAGGATGATGCTCAAACACGGCCACAAGAGTGCCGTCTCGATTGATGCGACATTCGGAACAAACAAAAAAATGGTATTGGGTGCATTGCATGTCTCGTTTTTTATTTTGAAACCTATACAGATGGTTTAGGGTTCGGAGTTTAGGGCCATCCGGACATCTATTGTTTAGGCGAGACAGAAGTACTAATGTGCTTCAATTACTTGCATGCAATTTCCCCTCTACACTATGATGATCTTCGACAAATGGCAGAATGGATGTCCTGGAGCTTACGTGGTGACGTCTTGCAGTAAGCAATTAGACCTAGCTTCGTGGATGTTGGCGCTCAAGACTAAAATGATTGCCACTCTTCCTGAATGGCGTCCAAATGCCTTCATTGTTGATGATGCCCTAGCCGAGATCAACTCGCTCCGGTAAGTATTCGGTTTCCCTTTGTTGTGATGTCTCGGTTTAGCACTTACATCATTCACGTATGCATGGTCTCATTTGTATGCTTCCCGAGACGCAGGGAGATATAGCCCAATTGCTTGGTGTTCCTGTGCCTATGGCAGGTGTGGAGGGCGTGGCAGAAGAACGCATGCTCGAAGATCAAAGGGATTGCCACGCGTGCATGGGCACTTCGAGAACTGAGGAACCTCATGTACCTCTCGGAATCACCCATAGCAGGAATGACATTGCTCGAATATGCGAGACAGAGATTCGCCACGATCAGAACCAAGGTTTCTGGTGCCAATGCATTCTGGAGCTATGTGGACAGTACATGGATGAAGAAACTCGATATGTGGGTCACAGGCAATCGGAACATCCCACATGCAGGCCAGGACACCAACGCCGCAATCGAGTCGTCCCACAGTAACCTGAAGGCCGTCCTCAGAGCGTCTCGGGAAAGGCTTGTGGGGAGACGCGTGGACTGGCTCATTGACGAGCTAACCAATGATGTTATAAATCGATACGAGTTTAACGCGTACATGAAAGAGAATGGCTTCGAGGGCAACCGGAAGAGGGAACGGGTAGTTATTAATTCCCTTCTACAGGCTCGCAAGATTCCTGACCATTGCGTCACACTTCCATCCGAGACTGGAGAACCAGCCTATGTGACATCCAACAAGCGGCCCCATCTCCGTTACGCTGTGCACAACCCTGAGACAGAGTGGGGGTGTTGTGAATGCCCTCACTCAATGAAGGGCAATCTATGCAAACACCACTTGAAAGTGCTGAGGATGTTACGCCCGGACCTTGCTGAAGGTGGCATCGTCAAGGTGTGCGGAACTCTATATGGTACATCTCGCGGCGGTATCTCGGAGCTTGTCCAGTTCCCGGAGCTCCCCGAGATAGAGCCCGAACTACCAGGCGAGAGCGACCCAGATAGAGCCCCGGGTACTCTCGGCCCCGACATCGAGACTGAGGATGTCACTCCATCATCACCTAGGGCCGTGGACAAAGACAAGCGTCTCACTGAGAGCATTGATCGTCTCGCAGCTTCCATCTGCGACAGGGCATTGAAGCACCGTCTCGTGAAGAGGCACTTGGAAGCAGAGCTGCACGCTATGGATGCGAGACACGCTGCTATGGAACTACAAATCTCACATGGAGTTCTACATCCCGCGCAGAGAGAGGCGGCGCCATTCGTTGGTAACGATGTAAACGGTAGTAATACTCTTCGTCTGCACCGAGACTTCCTCAGTAGCTGTTTCAGGTCGTCCAGGAACACGAGACAGCGATTGTAGTGTGTTTAATTTTTCCGAGGCTGTAACTGTCTGGCGAGACGGTGTCAGAGCCTACCGTGCTTGGATTATTGACTTAAGAATATTGTAATGGATTGATGGTACCAAAATTTGGAAATTAGTCCAATCTGTCTCAGAATGGTTATGCTAAAACTCTGAATGTTCAGTTCACGCATTTGCCAAAGACTTCGAAATTTTACATATTGATCGGACAACGCACATGATGTATGGGAAAGGATGTTACTGAAATCCAAGTCTTTTAATTTACAAGGATGAGTATTCCAATGTCTCCGTTCTACCGATGAGACTATATCAACGAAGCCTGAATTTGAAATTAGCGCAGTCTCGGTGCAAGACGTATTATGTACAAGTTTCACAGAGAAAAATCTGTACATCTGCAAAAAAAAAAACGAAGCTCTAACAAAATTCTATGTACTACATTCCCTAAGACATTATACCCTACAATATTGTCACATTGCTCGGACCCGGCTTGACATTTGTCCGCAGGGACCTCAGCTTTTCGAGATTGTCTCGTCTCGCCTTCTTGTCCGCCTCCACCCTGGCTCTGGTCTCGTGAGCTTCCTCCTCCTCTGGAAATGGAGGGGCTTGGACGTTGACATCTTGAACGTCTCGGATGGGTCCCAATACATCATCAAGGCCGTATATGGTGCGCCCGTCCTCGTGTCTCGCCCAAGTAGGAGCGTCGATCTCGCGGTAAACAAGTTGATGTTCAGCGAGATCAAGTACGAAGCGAGGCTTCTGGTACTTGTGATCTGGTCTGGTTGTCTCGCAGTATATCAACTGCAGCAGAATCCAAGCACATAACTCTCCATTCCAATCCAGCCACTTCACCCGCATTACGTTTGCTTTCTCGAACACGACGGGGTCTCGAGTTTCAAGACCCCGGTACTGCAAGTACTGCCACAACATGACGATGAGCATGTACCCGCATTCCCAGTCCGATCGTTGGTTTGGCCATTCCACGTTCTTCCATTTCCGCGCAACGAGACGGACCCATTCCGAGGAACCTGGCCGAAACCTTCGCACTATACCCCAAGCAGAGCTGACAAGCATTACGAAGTCGTCAAAGGCCTTTGTGTCGTGGACTACGTTCCTGGTCCCCACCAACATCGTCCTCTTGTCCTCCACTATTGCGAGACTCCAATGCTGTTTATCCATGTAGGGGACCACGAGGGTGTCTTCTTGACCACTGCAGCCTTGGAAGAATTTGAGACCCATGTCACCAAGCCACTCCCAACTATCCTTGTTCTCTACCAAGTAGTAAGGCAAGATCCCGGTCAGATTTGGGCTGATGACGTGAATCCTGTCTCAGAGCCAATTCGGTGCTCGGAGCACCAGGGAGCGGAGTCCGAGATCCAAAAAGGGGTCTTGGAGCATTTTACGGGGCTCGAGGATGCAATCCCAGTCCTGAATTTTTGTGGGAACCAGGACTAGCCTGCGGATGTCATCAGAGAAATACACTGCAGTCTTTCCAACCTCGTGTTCAGATTGAAGTTCATTTCCTTGCATTTCCCTGGTATTTCCATTAGCATTTGTTAGAAACGAGACAGAAATTGGAACAATCCGGTCTTATAACAACATTATAACGAAATATCAATTCAGGAATTTCAAGAGTGGTTAGGGTATCGTCACCTCAGACTGTTGTAGTGGTAGGGGAAGTTCAAGAGTTTCATTAACGTGCTCCATGTCCACCCTTCAACTTGCACGGCGAACTCGTTCTTCAACTTCGTAGGTCTCACGGTGCTGTCTCGGAGCGGAGTCTCAGGATTCATGAACTCAAAATGCCATTGACGCCCCCCCACCAACGGTTTGTTCGGATGAATAAAGTTTCCCGGGTCCAACTGGAAAATCCTGGGAACAAGGTCTCCCGCGCGACCTGTCTCTGGCTCGATCACCTCGAGAGCAGTCTCGGAGTTACCTTCGCTTGGGCGATCCAGAATGACCGCTACCTCCGTCGGTGGGGGTTCCGTTCCCACAACACCCTCCGCAACCACCTCTGTCTCCGTTGCTTCGGGTCGAGGCTCCTGTCTCGCCTCATCATTTGCTTCGACTGGTGCGGTTTCTTCTGGGTCCAGTCTCGCCTCAGCTTCCGCTTGGACTGGTGCGGCTTCTCCCGGATTCAGTCTCGCCTCGGCTTCCGCTTGAACCGGTGCGGCTTCTCCTGGGTCCGGTCTCGTCTCACCTTCTGGTTGGACTGGTGCGGCTTCTTGTGCAGGCGGTGCTAGTCTGGGCTTGGGCCATTCGCACATGTCCCACCTCTTGCGTGCCACACCCAAAACCAGACTCGACACTTTCTCGGAACACAAAACACCTGCTTTATAGAGGTTCACATCAGCTGCATCTGGAAACCAGGGATGGAAGTGAGTAAGGTAGAGCATCCACGACAATGAATAACCCAAGACAACACACATGATTTGGTCTCGCATGAATGAAAACGAATACACATTGGAATAGAACTTACCTAGGTTTCGAACCGGGAAGAAGTGGATATCCAAATCCTCCCGTCGTGCAAGGCAGTCCCGTAACTGTGCTGTTGGACCGGCCGGTCTATACACGGACTCCTTGGAAAAATTACACCACAGCGCTGCAAAGATGTCTGGCTCCGAGACAGCGTAGTCTTCTACACCTCGACTTTGCGTATGCATGACCCACTTCCTGAAAGGGGTCCATTTCCCGTCTTGCACCGCTTTCAATGCAGCAGCGGATACCTCCGGTGTGAAGCCCGTATCCAGCATTGCGTCATCAGGTACGCCAAATAGCGCAGCCCCCACTGCAACGAGCATTGCGGATGCTCCCTCGAGACGGACAGTGTCATCAGCCCACTTCTGAAGGGTCTCGCTGTTAGTGGCTCCTGTCATGGGATCCACTAAGCCGTACTCCACTTTGGCCAAGATAGAATACAGGCGAAGGAGACAGGCACTGGTGGGGGCTAAAAGGTGAAGTGTCCTTGAACGTAGGGCACTCACAACCGTCTTCGCCTCTTCCATAGTATGCTTCCATGGCAGGGGTGGCATCCTCCGAGACAACAGACAGTTACCCGTACACATATGGTATAAGGGATGCTAGCCCCACACGCATCTCTCCACCTCCAGAGCTTTTGTCTCATCCCATTGGCGTAGCTACTTGCGCACCCACTCCTCCCTCTCTCGACGTACTCGCTTTTGCATATCATCCTGTCTCGCCCGGAATACCTTGATCAACGACAGGCTCGCGAAATACTTGTGCGTCTCCACACATCCATTTTGGGTCTCGCTGGCCTTCTCATCCCCGCCTTCCAGCCATGATATGGTGTCGTTGACTTTGGCCACCTCCTCGGCTGTATACATGTTCGGATGCTGCAGTAGAGGGGCAATTGTAAGCACACAAACGTGAACCCCACGGAAGAGTATGAACCACGCCAAACGATAGGAACATCAACCCTACTAAAGGAGAGTATTTTTTACCTTTCGTTCGAGCCACGAGAATTTGCCATCTGCCTGGCATATTGCATTCTCAAAAGTGTCCCCTCTCCGAAAGGCCGAGACCTTCCCCACCATTTTGTCTGCTGTCCACGACGAGCAGGTATTGATGTCGTCTCTCATGAGGCCGCAGTCCATGAGCAGTATAGCGAGACCGGTTTTGGGAAGAGGAGTTGGTGCTAGGAGTGCTTCTTCGGGTATGGCGGTCTCGGCGTCCCGAGTGAATTTCAGAAGCTCCTCCTTGCGCTGCCTGCGGAGACGTTCACTGTCCGTGACAGAAGGTGCAGCTGCTTGTCCTTTGCTATCCACTTCCATTTGGATGGGGCTAGAATGCGGCTCCTCCCCCGAAGTGGAGGGAAGAAGTGCTGGACTCGAAGGACGTGCCCCCCCAGCACCACCGGAGTTGGAAGGGCGAGAGCCCTTCCTTTCGTAGACTAAACCCTCCACCTTTCTCTTCTTCTCCTTGCCCCGATCACTATCTGAGGGCACCTCCCTCTTCTTCTCCTTGCCATGGTCTCCAACCGCGCCCCCCGCACCTGAACCGCTGGTCTGAACGTCTCGGCCCGACTCCATCTCCCTCTCCTTCCCCTTACCGTGGGCACTTCCCTCTCCAATCACTACCCCCTCTGTTGGCCCGCTTGCATGACCATCTCGGCCCGACTCCATCTCCTGCTCTTTGCCCTTACCGGAGTTTCGGGCAACGTCCTCTTCTACTCTCCCACTCCGATCACCGTCTCGGGTAGAGTCTCGCATGGAGACGTGGAAATTTGAAGGGGAGCCACCACGTGGTTCACGAAACTTTGGCGGTTTGGGGGCTCTAACCGTGCACGCAGGGCCAAACGAGACAGGCTCCGTTTCTGGCTCCTCTTTCTTAACCTCGGGCTTGATTCGCTGGGGCTTTCGCTTCGCTTTTCTTCGGGCCTTTTTGGACTTCTTTGAACCCACGTCCTCGAAGTCGTCGTCATCATACTCGATCCGAGAGGGAGCGGCCAAAACGGAGTCCACATCTCGCTCCTCCTTCACCTCCTGCTTCACCAGTGGCTGACATCAGGAATTTCGGACCCCACTGATTCTGCACTGATTCAGTGCGATTTCCGATATTTCAAGGGTTCGTACGATTTTCGCACTGATTCCGCATCGTTGCGTCATTCATCGCAACTACACTGATATGACACGATGTTCGTACAAGCGGATATAGTACTGATTCGACACAATTGATACATCCATTGAAAACGTATGAATTCAGCACTCTTTATAGTCGTCAAATGTCGTGTTTTAATCGTCTTTAAAACTACACTGATTCAGTGCGTTTTTCGTGCGACATCATCTTTTCCATATCTAGATTTTATTTTCTTTTTATATCTAAATTTGATCAAAATAATATTATTAAAAAATATAAAATAAAATAATATAATATAAAATATAAAATAATTACGTTCCTCATTACCCACTTCAATTACACGGATATTGCCCGCACATGCGGTGGGGCCCACCATAGCTTCCCAAGCTCTATCGCCAACGGTGGGATTTGAACTCTCAACCTTCTGGTTCCCAATCAAGTTCCCAACCACCAAACCACCTCAAACTCTTCATGCATAGAATGGAACTCTTTTGGTAATTATCGAACTTTTTTTTCAGCGGACTTTGAATGTTTTTAACTATGTGAAAAAAACTTTTTTTCCAAATTTTTTTTTGCACCAGATTATGCAGGACGTTTTCTATATCTAGAATTTTTTTCATAATTTTTTGAATTTTTGAATTTTTTGCCAAAATCGTGATGGCAGATCAGGGATTCAGGGCTGTGAGCTGTTTTTTTTTTTTCAGCGGACTTTGAATGTTTTTAACTATGTGAAAAAAAAAAAAATCCAAATTTTTTTTTGCACTAGATTATGCAGGACGTTCTCTATATCTTGGATTTTTTTCATAATTTTTTGAATTTTTGAATTTTTTGCCAAAATCGTGATGGCAGATCAGGGATTCAGGGCTGTGAGCTGTTTTTTTTTTCAGCGGACTTTGAATGTTTTTAACTATGTGAAAAAAACTTTTTTTCCAAATTTTTTTTTGCACTAGATTATACAGGACTTTTTCTATATCTAGGTTTTTTTTCATAATGTTTTGAATTTATTTATTTTTTGCCAAAATCGTGGTGGTTGTGAGCTATTTTTTTTGCTCCTATGATGAAAAGTACAATCATAACCAATAATACCAAATTTGAATTCTAAAAATATAAAATGTTATTTCTTTGAAATTTTAATGTGTATTGCTTCTAAACTCTATAAATGTAGATCTAAAAATGTTTTGGGAAATTAAACTGGAAGTATAATTTAAAGAAGATTCTTGGAATATTCCAACATATTCCAAAATAATATAAAGTATTTTGAAAGATTCCAAAAGATTCCAAAAGATTCCAACAAATATATTAAAATATTGTACACGGATGTCATACGAAAATAATTTGCATTATAATAGATACTGAAATCGCACGAATATAGTAAAAGGCATTAATATGATACGTATACAATACTGAATTCGCATTAACTAAAACCGCACGTTATCCGTGTCTTATCAGCCATGTGATGTAAATACATGATTAACGCACGGATTCCGTCAAGCACGACTTTCGTGCGGAAACAACACTTTTCTGATAATCATTGAAAAGACACTGCATCGACACTCTAGAAATGCATGTCACTTCCGTACCGTAACGACACTTCTAAATGCACGTATGACGTGCGGAATCAGTGTTTAACGATAAACGCACTGAATCAGTGCAGAATCAGTGGGGTCGGAAATTCCTGATGGACCATCCGGATGCTTTGTCCACCAATCGTCAATAAGCTCCTTCGGAGTTTTAGGGTGGTTCTTGTGGTCTCCAACCAAAAGGGCAGGCCAATTTTGCTCCAATGCATTCGGATAGAACTTCAACCCGTCGTGGTCTATCCGACGGTGGTTGTTTAAACGGTGCTTCTGCATTAAACGTCTACTCTCTATCGGACAGAGCACGCAATAAAATTTCTTGTGTGTATAGAAAACCGGGGGGTTGTGGCATTCTACGAGCATTCGTCCCCATTTCTCTTCTGTCCATGTCTCCAAATAGTGATGCTTGTCTATAGTTATTCGCTCCTGAACAATCCCGCCCTGCAAGCGAATTCTTGGAGCCTTCAAATCCGCGTCGCTGAAAATCTCTCGCACCATTGTGCCCTCCCAGTTGGTACTCCCTATACCGAGACATTCATGTAATTAGTATATGAACCCATCTACAAACAAGGCAATAAACTACACGAGCCCGAGAAGTAGGCGAGACCCTATCCCAGACCTGAACCACCTAATCAGCAATGAAGAACATATATGAAATCATCACGCCATGCCACTGGATCCTGTAACGAGATATAAAGAAAGTCAACATCCTACATACATTTGCCACTACATCAGGAATTTCGGACCCCACTGATTCTGCACTGATTCAGTGCGATTTCCGATATTTCAAGGGTTCGTACGATTTTCGCACTGATTCCGCATTGTTGCGTCATTCATCGCAACTACACTGATATGACACGATGTTCCTACAAGCGGATATAGTACTGATTCGACACGATTGATACATCCATTGAAAACGTATGAATTCAGCACTCTTTATAGTCGTCAAATGTCGTGTTTTAATCGTCTTTAAAACTACACTGATTCAGTGCGTTTTTCGTGCGACATCATCTTTTTCCATATCTAAATTTTATTTTCTTTCTATATCTAAATTTGATCAAAATAATATTATTAAAAAATATAATATAATATAATATAATATAAAATATAAAATAATTACTTTCCTCACTACCCACTTCAACTACACGGAAATTGCCCGCACATGCAGTGGGGCCCACCATAGCTAACCAAGCTCTATCGCCAACGGTGGGATTTGAACTCTCAACCTCCCGGTTGCCACCCAAGTTCCTAACCACCAAGCCACCTCAAACTCTTCATGCATAGAATAGAACTCCAGTGGTAATTATCAAACTTTTATTTTCATCGGACTTTGAATGTTTTTAACTATGTGAAAAAAACTTTTTTTCCAAAACTTTTTTTTGCACTAGATTATGCAGGACGTTTTCTATATCTAGGATTTTTTTCATAATTTTTTGAATTTTTTAAATTTTTGCCAAAATCGTGATGGCAGATCAGCTGTGAGCTGTTTTTTGTTTTCAGCGGACTTTGAATGTTTTTAACTATGTGAAAAAAACTTTTTTTCCAAAACTTTTTTTTGCACTAGATTATGCATGACGTTTTCTATATCTGGGATTTTTTTCATAATATTTTGAATTTATTTATTTTTTGCCAAAATTGTGGTGGTTGTGAGCTATTTTCTTTTTTGCTCCTATGATGGAAAGTACAATGATAACCAATAATATCAAATTTGAATTCTAAAAATATAAAATGTCATTTCTTTGAAATTTTAATGTGTATTGCTTCTAAACTTTATAAATGAAGATCTAAAAATGTTTTGGGAAATTAAACCGGAAGTATAATTTAAAGAAGATTCTTGGAATATTCCAAAATAATCCAAAATAATATAAAATATTTTGAAAGATTCCGAAAGATTCCAAAAGATTCCAAAAATATATTAAAATATTGTACACGGATGTCGTACGAAAATAATTTGCATTATAATAGATACTGAAATCGCACGAATATAATAAATGGCATTAATATGATACGTATACGATACTGAATTCGCATTAACTAAAACCGCACGTTATCCGTGTCTTATCAGCCATGTGATGTAAATACACGATTAACGCACGGATTCCGTCAAGCACGACTTTCGTGCGGAAACAACACTTTTTTGATAATCATTGAAAAGACACTGCATCGACACTCTAGTAATGCATGTCACTTCCGTACCGTAACGACACTTCTAAATGCACGTATGACGTGCGGAATCAGTGTTTAACGATAAACGCACTGAATCAGTGCAGAATCAGTGGGGTCGGAAATTCCTGATGTAAGAATGCACTCTGTAGTAAACAAATGAAGCCACCCTGACCGAGACCTACGAGACTGAGCATGTAGCACTGCAAACAGAGTAGGTGAGTCTCCCTAAACCGAGACTGAGATTTACATGATCAGTATTCCAAATCTAATGTCAATCCATCACGCCAGGCCAGTGGACCATTTCAGAAGAGCTAATCGATGTTTTCGGGCTATTATACATTTGCCACTTAGAAGGCACACTGCAATAAACATATGAAGCTAGCCTGATCGAGACCTGCGAGACTGAGCATGTAGCACTGCAAACAAAGCAGGTGAGTCTCCCTAAACCGAGACTGAGATTTACATGATCAATATTCCAAATCTAATGTCAATCCATCACGCCAGGCCAGTGGACCATTTTAGAAGAGCTAATCGATGTTTTCGGTCTATTATACATTTGCCACTTAGAATGCACACTGCAGTAAACATATGAAGGCAGCCTGATCAAGACCCGC
This sequence comes from Pohlia nutans, assembly GCA_022496805.1. Classification (NCBI taxonomy): domain Eukaryota; kingdom Viridiplantae; phylum Streptophyta; class Bryopsida; order Bryales; family Mniaceae; genus Pohlia; species Pohlia nutans. The sequence continues at coordinate 2,439,257 of CM040095.1, read as the reverse complement.
GAGACTGAGCATGTAGCACTGCAAACTAAGCAGACCCTAAACCCTTCAATGACATCCACGCATGAATTTGCTAACCAATCACGGGAATGCATCGAAAACATAACCCTAAACCGAAAATGACCGAATTTCTAAAACCGTAAACCAAACCTGCTGCTTAAACCCTAAACAATCTAGTCCGGACACATGCAATGTGAAGCAATGAAATGATAATCCGTCAACCTTCGCCAACTTAAGCGTTAAAACCGCACCCCAGATTATACAAACAACTGCCTTTATAGACGATCATTTATGCATAGACGCAAAATAGTAATTCGTCTAAACTCTGATTGCATATACTCACAATTTTTTCGTGAATGAGATGCGCTGCGCTCCAGTCGATGAGGATCTCGACGTATGCCTAAACCGCGCTAAAACCCTGAACCCTAAATCGAGTGCTATTGTAGGAATGGCGAGACAGAACTTTATCCTCCAAAATCTCCAGGGCCCAAAAACTAAACCGCAAATAGCAATTCAAATTCAATTGCAACAAGAGCAAGGCGCAAACAACCAAAAACAAAATGAGGAACCAAGGAAATCTGAGGAAGAAGAAGATGGAGGCTACCATCATCATCAACCGTCTCGCCATCATCATGCCATGATTTGAAATGAATTACCAAAATGATTAGCCATCCTAACCCTAGGCCGCCAAACGTACGAGACTGGGTGGGCCACCACTTGAATGATTTGATGAGAGACAGCTTGGGTATGATGGATGACATTTGACATCGGATGGATGACACCTGTCACTCGGATGAGACCCTCACACATGCCATGGAATGCATGATACCCCATGGCATGGACTGCATACGTGGCAGGGGGCGCGAGATTGACGACGTGGCACGAGCTGTCTCGGGACTGATGACGTGGCAGGCGGATGAAGCGGGGTAGCGAGCCATCCGACGTGGCAAGAGGGTCGAGACATCCGACGTGGCAGCGGGCCCACGCGAGACCGGGGCAGGAAGCAAGAAAAAAAGCCGGAATCGGGCGGAAGAAAATCAGGCTCGGAAGGAAAAGAAGAGGCAGGCGGGCCGTGGGACCCCGTGGGACCAGTCTCGCGCGTCTCGCGCTGCCACGCCTATTCACGGCCAGCGCATTTAAGACCACCGGGGATATTGAGACGGGGCTGTCCGAGCACCGCGGATCATATTACGAATGAATCGGCTGCATTAATAAAAAAATTCTTTCTCTTAGATCAGTTGTCACGCACCTGAAGAGCCATTGTTGCACATTGTATTCAACGTAAAGCTTCGATCATTTTTAAGGTGAATGCACTCTTATTCTCGCAATCTCGAAATGGCCTTTAGTTCAGCTCTGTACATTTGATATTTTTCCAATAGAAAAAACTCGATAACATGGATTCTCCTAGTGTATGCAATTGTTTTTAGCCTTTGGATTGCTATTTGTCACATTTTCTAGGACTCTGTTACTCCCTTTAGAAATCTTTAAGCGTTTTGCAAGGCACAATCGGTTGTGAGCATTACGAATGTTCAGGGTTCAGCTCAAATTTGGAAGGAAAGGTCATCATTATTGTTTGAAGATCAAGTGTCGAACGTGTTTATTCATAGACACTGGATCAAAGCAATTTGCGGTTGAAGTGGCTCTTGTGATTCGTGACAAGTGTCATTAGCAAGGGTTTTAGGGTTTTGGCTTCCGGCTCGATAGTTATCCCTGTCTTGGCAGTGACTTAATTTTGTGATTTTCAGTTTCCTGGTCCGTTTTGAGGTTCGGTCTTGTTCTTTTAAACTATATCGTTATATTGTCTTCGTTTTGCAAGGTGATGAAGTTCTAGTATGAAAAAGGCCTGGGATGCTGAATAGGAAATTGAACGGGGATTTTTGAGAGTTTTGAAACATGCCGAGGAGAAGGAAGACACCGCATGTTACGGATCCAAACATACGCGGTAGTCTGTTACCTTTGCAAGGACGGAATCCTGAAGAAGAAGGGCCGCCTGCTTCGCATCACAGGGAAGTCAGATCGCCTGGTAAACATCTTAGGGAAGCACATCCTAGCGGCAATGAATTCGGTGCACCAAGAATAAGAGGCTCAAGCAATGAGTCGAGGTTTCCGAATCATTTTTCAACGAATCCTCCGGGTTTCGACAAGAGCATGAAGGAGTCAAGTTTCCCTCTAAAGAAACCCCCGGGTTTTGACAAGAGCAACAGTTTTCATGGCGGCAAGACGGTATTTCAGGAGTCTTTGGAGATCACCTCAGATAGGCCGTTTCTTCCTCAGAGAAGAACACTTCACACAAGCAGCCCGTCCGATCAAGTTCCAAGGGGAGATAGTCAGGGTAGCAAAGCTGAATTGTTAAGCTCCGTTGCAGCAGATGATTCCAATGCGCGGGAGACATCTGAGGGAGGTCCAAGTGAGTCGATGCCAATTATGAAAATGAGGAAGAAGAAGCAACGAAATGCGATGGATGCTCAACCAGCTCATGCAGGTCTGCCTTTTATCAATCAGTGATGCCTAGAAAATAAATCAATCAAGCGAGATAAGCTTCAATTGAATGCTACATGGAGCACAATAAATGATAGTAATGACTAGTTTTCACTACTGTTTGATTACAGAATGGACCCTCGTGGTTTGGTATTGGTTGGATTCTATCTGTATAGGAAAGATCGACTAGATAGAATCGAGGTTGGTGAATGCTCATCATTTGTCTAAAGATGCATTAGGGGTACTAGAGAATTACTTGAATTATCAACTTCGTAAAGCTTTGGAGTTGCATGGCATGTTCTATACATGCACGAGTTATATGTCAGAGTTCTTGCATTTGGTGTAGTAATCAACAGGAAGAAGAATAGATAGTTGAACTTACCTTCGACTTTTTATACCTGCAATTAGTTTGCATCTTAGTATGTATCTGCTCATTAACGTTTGGGTTACAATTGTATGCAGATACTATCGTGTCAGCGTCATCACTTGAGAAGGCGAGGTCACCTTCCCTTCCTCCTAGCATCATAGGGAAACGTGCCAGTATCCTAGGGGGTCATCCTAGTATTCTAGGAGAATTTCCTGTTCCTCCGTCTGGCGAGGCTACAAATCCGAAACCAGCTACTGCCGATGATAGTTCTGAGCCAGCTACGGACGCGATTTGTTCGAAATTATGGAAGGACCTTGGGCTTGCAATGCAAAAGAGAGAAAGGTAGGTGAATCACAAGCAGGCTTTCCGGTTATTAATCGAGATTTTTACCAAACTGGTGAACCGTATACTGAAGAATACACTGGCTTTATAAAGTTATATTTACAGTCAATAATTTTGAGTTCTGTGATTTGCAGGGCCTTGCGAGAAAGAGAACGGAACCTTACGCAAAAGACTACTAGCAAACAAGCCCTTGAGGAGGAAATCAAACAGGCTGCTGGTACGAAGAACGAAGTGATGGCAGAACTGAGAAAACTGGAAGGAGAGGTAATAGACACTACATACATTGACGCACTGTTCTTATTTTTTAAGCATTGTATGGGAGAGATTTGAGTTCAGTGAAATTGTTGGATATCTGCTGAGATTTCCAATTTCTTGATTCCTAAGCTATTTGGGCTACATGGTGGGCTTCACCCGAGAAATTTTGGGGTTCACATGGTGATTTCGACATTCAATACTATAGTACTTCCTTCTTTGGATTAATTATTATTTACTATTTTCTTAACTTCGTACTTGTGAAATGAACAGGCACACAGAATCAAAGAAGAGAAGGAGGCTTTGGAACGCACAAGCAATGATATTGCCGTGCAGGTTTGTCTCTCATGATATGCTATGCAAGATATCTACAATTGGGGTGCATTTATTCCTTTTTGTGTCGTCGAGCTCATCTCTCATGCCTGTTCTTGACTTGCACTTCCGAAATCGCTGTCATTTTGTCCCATTCAATTATTCCAAGCATATGGATGTAGATTTCTGGATTTATTATACAGTTGTATATAACTCTGAATCAGAGTTCTAGTGAGGCTCTTATTGTGAGGTGGTGTATTTTGCAGATGACTGAGCTCAAGCAACTACAGAAGCAGATTGCAATAGAGAAGGTGCTGAATTATTGGGCCAAGTTTCGTTATTGAGGTCAAGAATTCAATATTTTCTAATTAGTAGTGAAACATGCAGTGTTAGTGAAATTCTAAATGCCCCTGTGCTGTAAAGTGGCATAGTGTGTGAAGAAGAGAGTACTATGCTTTGGGAGCTTCTTCTCTCTTACGTGAAGGAGTCAATGTCGGTACCTTTGACACCCCTAATTTCATCTTCCTGTGTACTCTGCAGGCAGACATTTTAGCACTTAAAGCAGAACTGGGTGGAAGGAAGAGGTGCTCACAGGAGGAATGTGTTGAAGCTACTGTAGATATACCACTTGGTCCAGTCAAGGAAAAAATTGATAAGCCGGTTTCTAATTCAAGTAACTGTCGTCAGATTGTAAATTTTTGCTCGAAGTCAGGGGTGACATCAAGCAACAGGGAAATCCGAGAATCAGAAATGGCAGTGGATATCCTTTCCAAATCAAGAATATCGTCCGTGGCTAGTGACAGAAACTTGAAATCTGTGAAAGCCGAACCTGTGACTTCAGCCAGGGATGCTGCTCATGAAGAAGAAAGCAGGCTCAATGACGCTTTCAGTAAGCTATCTAACTTTTGCGCACGTTTGTTGCCCTTGATGCAGTTTGCGTTTTTTGTGTACAAATTTTCTGTTTCTTCCTGATCACTTTGTAGTTGTTGTTTTTAGGGCTCCAAGCTTTTGCTTCTGTGGTTCTTTTTTCTTGTACTGTATTTGGAATGACATATCTATTAGAAGAGCGGTTCCAAAATTTCTTGTTTCTGACGTTCTACTGAGTGCAAAGGTTTTATGTTGGTGGTCTTTCGGTTGGCTGTGATCATAGTGTTGTTAAAACACTGAAGATGCCTGTTGCCAAATGTAGTTGGTTTTATGTGCGTGTAACTTCCAAGATTACAGAGCACCGGTAGAATGAATCAAGAAAACTGGATTACCTTTTTTTCGGATTGAGTGTAGTATCCGAACATGATTCAGACTAACTGTTCAATTTATGTTTCAGGTGAGGATAGTATGGATGACGTTCCACTGGCCACTAGACTCAAAAAACAGCGAGTGGAGAAAATAAGTGAGAAGAGTAGATCTTCGGAGGAAATAAAGCAACGTGCGGACATTTATACGAAGAGAAATACAGTGTACGTGTTATTGTAGGGGCTAATTTTCTTTGGTTTTGCAACGTTGGTGGCTTGCATGTTGATTTGGATGCATAGTGTTGGGTGTATTTGTTTATACCGATGACATATTCAGAAGGAAGTTGAAGAGTTGTGGATGTGATCAATCTCTACTATAATAAACTTTGCTTACGGTACATTGAAACCCAGTCCTTACTTTGTTGCTTTGGTCATTAAGGCCGATTGAAGTTGCGCTTCAGGAAGATGCACCCGGCCTACTGGAGGTACGTCCCTCGAGTTCCCCGTCCTCGCCAAATTTTGATGCAAAGGTCTTATAGTGAGTGGGTATGAGGAATGGAGGGCACAGGTTTTGTCCATTATAGTACCATTTAAAAATTAGGTCTGTTCCTATGTCTTCAGAGTCTTTTATTCTCTGTCTGCTACAAATTACACCACTATTGGCGTTTTGGTGATTTATTCAGTGACTTTGTGCTGTTCAAAACTCTTTTGAACTTCCCTAATTGTACTAACTGGGTTGCGCAACCCAGATACATATGATGTCATTACTTATTAAGTAAGAGAAAATAGACTGTTATTCTTCCATTCATATTGCACACCTAAATGATATTACCTTCTTAGATAAGCTTTTATTAGTAGGGACCTAAATGAAGGAGCATACCATCTGACAATATTGCTTGAATTTGCAGCAATTAGAAGAAAGAGGACTTCTTGAAGACATGACTGTCTATCAAGATATGGAGATGGATGATTCTTTAGCCGTGGAGTGCTCTGGAAGTGAATTTGGACTACTTGAGGGTGTCATTGGCAAGGTATGATGTGAGCCTCTTCTGTTTGATGCAATGTCAAGTGCTCCAATGTGTTTAGTATTCAATATTTAACGTGGTCATTTTCTGATGTACAGCTTTGGGGATCCACAGCAGGACTTGGGAAGGATCTTGTACCTGTTAAAGTACAAGCCGCGTCAGGCAACATGCCGAGTTACTGCCTTGAATGTTTACTGTTGTTGATCGATCAGGCATTTTTCTGACTCATGTCTACTTACCCTCATTGTTGTTCTGCCTAGCGAAGTAGCTACAGTAGGGCAGTCCTTCATTCACGATGCTTTGGTTGTTTAGAACTTGCATGATTTTTAATTAAGTTCATTGTCTGATAGTCGTCACAAAATCATCATCATCATCATCATCATAGTTGGATTAATGTTTCTAGAAGATTATTTTTTAATGTGCATTTAATTCAGAGGATCACGATGTGCTAAGTTTGCCTGTTCTGAAATGGCAGACGAAATCATTGCGTAAGCGAAACTGGCCAGTAGACTGGGGCTGGTGTCGACGCCTACGGGCTTTCCTCTTCGTTTTTGAAAAGCACAATAGGTACTTTTTCCGCGAGCCTCTTTACACCGGGTTGAGTTGCAGAATATATTTTCTTTTTTCCATCAACTGTTTGATCAACGAAATAGATTTGTGAATCATCAAGAGATGCACTTAATAGCAACTCTTGTGTCATCATTGTTTCTTGCTGTCGGATCTTCTAATTATTACGATTTTTTGGTAATTTAGTCACCTATGTTTGACGTCTGGCATTTGCAGGATTGTGATGGAGCGCCCTGAATATGGGTATGCGACCTACTTTTTTGAGTTGGTTCAGAATTTTCCTGTAAAATGGCAAGTGCAGCGATTGATCACTGTCATGAGCGTCGCAACAACTGGTCGTGCAGCTCTTCTGGAGAATCGTCAGCTCGAGGTAGACCGATCCATTCAACTGAGAGTTATGTTTTGCTCATTAACCCTTAAAAAGACCAAGGATTCACATGAATCATCCTGCCAGTTTAGCATTGCTTCATAAACGTACACTTGATGAGTGCTATTGTATTAATTGGAAATTTTGTGTCCTGACTTTGGTACCAGACTAAGTCCCAAACAGAGTTTGATTGGTTTCTGTTGAACATGAGGAGCTTGTGTTAAGAAATTGTTCCTCCGAAACAGGTTGGTCTCCATCTGACAAACGAGGAAGCAGCTATTCTGGAGGACTATGGTTGGAACCCCAGCAGTGGTTTGGGTTCTCTTCTGAATTTCTGCGAGCGCTTGGTACATGACTACAACAAAGGGCAAGAGGACTGGAAGCAAAAAATAGGCAAGCTTCTCATGGACGGCTATGATCATGGCAGCATTGTGCAGAGCATACCACGGAGGTTGCAGAGAGTTCCTTTGGATACAAATTTGAGTGACGGTGATTCTTTTCCCGGGCTGCACATGAAGGCTGAGCCAGCTTGACTCCAACAATATAAAATAGGTGTATCATTCATTACCTTGTCTGTTATATCACAACAACAGCTCATGTTCATATCGCTCCCTGGAAATTTGTATACGTCACCAGAACACTGGGAAGCGGTGTGAGGAAATTGCTGACGGGGTGTAATTTTGTGATACATACTGTATGAAGGTATTGATTAACCCCTAAATGTCCAACCGTCCAGAAAGTGGACGATGGACAGAATCAAACACAGTTTTCTCACCCGTCACTGACTTTTTGAACACAGTTCTCTCACCCGTCAGTGACTTTTTGCAGTGTGGATTTTTTAACTAAATATATTATGGGAAGTTAGCTTCATGCATGTGTGATCTGATTAGAAAGGGGATGATTTGTGAAATTTTTGTGCCTCATTTCATGTTATAGTGAAGTTATCCATAAAGTCACCTTGGATTTAAAGAATCAACAAAGAATTTTGGAAAATCGTATTTAAGGTCCCACCTTTTGAACTAAAAATGAAACTTGACGTAAACCAATTCTATTGTTTAAAAAAAAATCACAATAACCTATTTTGAAGATCCAAAGCGTACAAAGGATAGTCAACTTGCTCAAGAACCAAAAAAAATTGGTGGATGAAAACCGTCTAATTTGGATGAGAATCTAGCAGTTTCAATTTGTGCGTCGTTCACATAGTGAATGCTGGTGCTTTAAAGGGTTAAAAGGTAAGATTAGGAATCATGTGAGTGGATACTTTTGACCCCCCTATGTATATACTAAGAATTCACCTGAAAATCATGAAAAAAACATGAAGTTGTTAAGCACAATCTAAAGTTCTTGTTGTATAAAGTTAAGAAAATAATCACTTGTAAATACTTTTAAATTGGCTTTTGAAGCAAAAATACAACACATTTCAATTCAAACTTCTATCATTTTTTAATAATATTTAAAAAAACATTTGATCCTAAAATTTATGATTTAGCACCTAAAGAAATTTTAATTCAAAAACTATTATAAGGTCAAGTATTGTAGGGGGCATGCTATTAAAATGTACTCATGTGGTTTCCTGATCTTGACTTTAAGTGCACTCCCCAAATGTGTCATGCACTTTTTGCAATGTGGATTTTTTACTATAGTTTTATGGAAAGTTAGCTGTATACATGTGTGAACCGATAAAAAAAAAAAAAAAGGGGATGATTTTGAAACTTTTATGGCTCTTTTCATCTTGCAGTAATTCACCAAAATTTTCATAGATCTTTGCTTTAAACGAATCAAAAGTTAGTGCTCTTGAAAAATCCTTTGGGGGGATACCATGTCCGGTATCTTCAAGGCATTAGTGGCTAGCTAGGTAGTAGCATAGTGTGTCACTATAGTGTCCATCCTCGAAATGGGAGAGTAGTATTGTCCCAGTTTCCCCTTGTCTGGTGGGCATCGGATCATTGGCATTACGAATGGACACTTCATTCACGCCGGCCCCTTGCTTAAAAGGGACCGGAGTTTCTATCTATCTATCTGCTCTTGAAAAAGTTAACCCATAAAATTAAGCTACCAAAAAATCTCCAAAATATCACTACATTTAGAGTATTACATTTCAACCAATCACAACAGATTTCATTCACAAATTGCCAATATGTTATTGACAATCATGTTACAAAAGAGCTTTGAATTTTGAGTTTCAAATTTTATACAAAAATACTGGTGTAGCAACCATAGATTTAACCATATGAATAGAATCAAAAATTTATATTGTACAACTTTTATTCTTAAATCAAGTTCAGAATATCCCTCTTAATTGCATTTTATAATGCATCATTACAATTCTCCAAGTTTGGAGAGGGGGTGTAAGCATTTAGGGGTGAAAAGAAATAAATACGGTTATGCCTTTTGTATATGTGCTTTGGAGTAGCTCGTGTACTTGTGAACAATACTGCGCTGGTTTGGAATGATTGTAGAATGAACTACTGTAGAAGCATACTTGAAAAGAAGACTGATTAATGAGGTACTCATAGTAGGCTTCAATAGAGGACCAGAGTTTCTATCTAAGTATGTATATATGGTATGTTGTGATGATTTTGAGTTAGTTATGAAATAAGGTGGAGGCACCAATACCTGTCAGTTTATGGATTTCGATCTATTTAGAGCAATGTTTTTCAATGATAAAAATTGTAGCACATGAAACTTTGGGTTTCATAATCAAGCCCAAATTTTAATTAATTTTGTCACAATGTATGATTTTTTAATGAATTTTCAAATTTAATTTGCATAGACCACTATTGATATTAGTAGGGGAACCAATACTTGATTTTCATTTCCACGCCAATCAATATGCTAACTTAGCATTCATAATTGATCAACAAACTGCTACAACTAATAGTTTTGATAATTTGATTGGGGATGCATGAAGTTGAAACAAGTGCTTGCATAGGTGCCTGAAATTGATCCCCAACAAGTTCTGATACTTCTACCTTAGTAGACAAATTGGATGTTGTACCCGGATGTGAATGGCCAAACAAGGCATTGGCTGCAATGAAGAAGTAAGAGGCATGTTCAGAGTGAGTACATATAAGATACCGGTAGAGGGCTCCAAAACCAACGAGGTTCGAATTCCAATAGAATCTAGGCACAACAATCATCTTAGAACCTAAATCTAGGTATATCATAGATAGCTTATCATTTTGGTGAATATGCAATAAGAGCTCTACGATGTACCTAGATTTTTGTTCTAAAATAAATGCATGTCTAGATTCTATTGAAATTAAAACCCTATTGGTTTTGGAGCCCTCTACCTTATATATATCCTTTGACCGAGTCTGGATTTTCATTTTTTTAACATAGTCACATTTAAAAAAATAAATCATATGCTACTAACTTACTGGTAATAACGTGGGAGTATAACACATCAGTTCCACCTTAGAGCATGGCCACCCATGGCCTCACAGGGTCTCTGACCTCAAGAAGTGGATGAAAAGATTCAAGGGGCCTTTCAAAATGCTTCTTGACTCTGGATTCTAGCGTGTTAGAAATTGGGCCTTCAGAACACTATTGAGTTGACTATTCGATGATTATTCCTCCCATTCTACTTGTGATTGGTTCATTGACTATTTGATGCGCACTTTTGATACGTTAAAGGGCGTGCAAGGGTGGGGGAGTGTGAGTGCAAGGGCCCTTCCCATATAGATGAATAATTTGAGAGCGTTCGTCCTAGCGTGCATGGGTGGGAATGCTCTTAGTTCCAGGAGGCTACTGCAATGATTTCTAATACGTAGAATGCCGTGCAAAAAGGTATTTATTGGATGGGCCTCGGTTACAACACTCGTAGAAAAGATGGTGTTCCCTAGGGAGATGCCAAGGCAAAATCACTGTGCATGCGTGGAATTGGGCACCACATGCCTAAGTATCTTCTTCGGCACTGTCACTTTTTCTACTAGTGCAAAAAGCACGAAGATGGTCCTGAAACATCAAAGAATTATTAGGAACCTTGAACTAGCTATCTACAAAAAATATGGGTGAATTAGTCTAAACGCTTCAGCATACATAGTATACATGTGCTCATTGCTAATATGCCTTTTTTCGTACTCTAATTGAAGCAAAGGGTGAGAGCACGAAATCATAGATAGGTATATAATATCTTTAACTTGTATGATTTTCACTAATACGAGTGTAAATTTGTATTGATATTGTAGTACACTCCGATGTGATTGCAATGCACTTTACGGTTTCCAAATCGGATCATTTTGGAGTACACACGCATTGTTCAAAGTTTATGAATTTTTTTCCTACAAAGAGGAATTCGTAAGTATATTAGACCTGACTATACAGTGCCCTATAGAAAGTAAGGTAACGCCCATTTCAACTTGTAATATTTTTTTTCAAAATTTGACCTTTGTAGACCCATTTTTCAAAACTAACCTATCAAAATGATAGTTTTATGCAATATTGATCAACACATCAAATTTCAATTTCAAAAAATAAAAATTTTATTTTTGATAAATTATTTTGTGTAATTTTTGTTGTGGTACATAATAGTTGACTGAAAAATATTGGTGATGATTTTTTAAAATTTTATTGTGCAAACATATAGGAAACATTGATGTGTGCATCTTACTTTTAGGGAAAAATTGCATTACCTAAGAAAATTTTAGACTATAGAGAATTCAATGTTAAAGGCTTGCCTTCCCAGATTTTGTTAAATAGATATTATTAAATTGAAATTATATTTTTCTAATTGACCCTTATATTATGACTACTTTTATACCTTTGAGTACTATGGTGCAATTGGTTTGCGAAAACCTAATTAGATTTAGAGAAATTTGTTGTACAAATTCTTGATTAGTGACCCCTTGATATTCAATTCTTTGTAGTTTAAATTTTTTCTGAGGTAATGCAATTTTTTCCTAAAAGTAAGATGTGCACATCAATGTTTCCTAAATATTTGTATAATAAGAATTTAAAAAATTGCTTCCAATATTTTTCAATCAATCATTATGTACCACAATGAATGAAACACAAAATAACTTATCAAAAACAAAAATTTTGTTTTTTCAAATTGTGTTCATTGAAGTTGCATAAAACTATTGTTTTAATAGGTTAGTATTGAAAAATAGATCTAAAATGGTCAAATTTTGAAAGAGTTTATGACAAGTCAAAATTGGGGTTACCTTACTTTCTATAGGGCAATGTACATAGTGGATTGAGGTAAATTATACTTTGCCTTCACTGGACTATTGATTCCATTTCATTAGCCTCAGCTCCAGCTTCCTTCACAAATTTCTGTATTCAGGTGTTGTGTTTCACTTGAATGCATGATCTACAAATCTGGAAGATTTCACAGTTTTAAGAATTGCTCGATGTCTACACATGGACTACAACAAGCAGGACTAGACAAAGAGCTTGCTTTAATTTTGTATTCAAAATTCAAATTTGGAATCAAATTGGGATAGGTTCCACAAAAAGATATCTTTATGACACATTGGGTAATTTTCTATGGAATGGATTTTATAGGATTAAAAATGTTATGAACTTTCTATGGAGGACGCTCAGAGGGATAAAATCAAAAGAAGGGGGGGATGTCACGGTGTTTTTGAGAAGTTGATTCTCTGAAGATTGAAAACCTCAAAAGAGAATTCAGAGCCAATCTCATGACAAGCCATGACACCCCTTGACACCCCTTGAATGCGTGTGAAGAATAAGAACAACAGAAAATTGGGAAATTTACCTACTACAGTCAACTTCTCCACCTCAGGAGAAGAATGAAGCTTCTCAATCTTCAGAGAATGGCTCCTCCAATATCCCAGGAGAAAGTGCCACGTATCCATTCTATGAAGATTGAGAATGTGAAGAAAGCATCACATCAGGAACTTCAAGGCATGTGAACATGGTGCCATGATAGTGCATTGAAATGCAATTAAGATAATTTGGTGCTAATCTCCATACCAACCTAGTATGGATAAAATGACACGAAAATTACCACTATGCGGCTTTTGGTGTCAAAATGGCACCAAAATAGTCTGGCCCAAATTTTCTGATGCAAGTCCACAATTTTACTTCTAGTGTACAATTCCCATCTGTTTTTGCCTCTAGCCTGAGGGCAAATCATCATGCCTATATGTTCTATGCTCTTTCCTCCTTTGCCGTTTGAAGCTCTCATGAACGTCATCTAGAACTGTGTCACGAGCTTTTTGTTTCTCACGGTCATGGTGGTCCCTGTCCTTGGCATGGACTTCTCCTCCCTTAGACCTCGAGCTCTTATGCCGATGTCTATGGTGTCTCTCATGACCAGCAGCTCGGCTATCATCCTCACTACCTTCTACTACAGATTTCCTACTAGAAAAATCTCTGGGTTCTGAAGTATTACCAGCACGATCCGACTCGGAGGAGGTCCCAGTGGAAGAGCTGTGGTGTTTTCTACGATGGCCTCTGCTCTTGGATTTATGACTTCGATGTTTGTGGCTTCGATGTTGCTGTTTCTCCTTTGTGTCACTGTCCACATCCGAACTCTCATCAGTGTCAGCATGCTTTCTTTTCTTCTTTCTCTTCCTTCTGCGATCTCCTTTCTTCCATTTCTTCTCGTCTACTCTCAACGCTGCAAGCTCCTTGCGCTGCTCCTTGGTAAGGGAGGCCAGAATGTCCGGCATGGCCAGCTTCCCCTCACCGTCATTATCATCACCGCCCGCCAAAAATCCTAGACTCATACAAGCATTCGATACTTCATCACAGAATTCCAAAACCATGAACTAGCAAAGATATCAACACCAAACAGCATGATCGTACTGAGCACCTCATTTGACAAAATAGTAGAAGGTGATACTCCCTCTGTCCCACTAAAACACCCGTGGTTCTTGGCATTTTTCTTTTGCAATATTTGTCCTATATTTTATATTTCAAACGTGAACCCTGTCCACTTTCAAACGGGATGGACAATGAGAGTGACAAAAAACTACATACTACTATTAAAGATAAACCGTGTATCGAGTATTGAGACGGCTTTTTTTTGGCAAAAAAAAGCATTAAGTTAGAACACGCCAAAAATCGCGGGTTTTCTTAGTGGGACAGAGGGAGTACTAGACAACTTGGTACACAAACTGAAATGAACAACTAAGAGTAGTGTGGATTCCATTCGTCACCATTGAAAGGCGACAGGAACTCACCTCCGTATTCATCATAAATGTCCTCATCAGCAAGAATTTGCTGGTTTGGGTCGTCTGGTCTAAAGCCTCCGCGTGCCGGACTCATGGCACCAGGCTGACTCTTGAGCTCCCATTTGAACGGCTGTAGATGCAACATGAATTCAAAGAATTATCAACAGAATGATAACCAGGTCCCTCAGTAGTAAACAGCGTGGATGGCTATCACTCAAAGTTGTCTACTAAATAACAATGGGTTGAGTACAGCAGCAATCATGAGATACGGAAGATTATAACTCCACGGAGTGATACTTCAATGTTTTTTTAGAGAAAAAGGATACTAAAACAGTATTTGCATACCTCATCACCAGTAGCCTGAGCTATGATAGCATTGAGAGGATCGTTTCGCTTCAACCGCTCCATCTCATTCGGTGTAAGAATATCCTTCAAAGGGCACTCACGATCCCCCGACTGGTGACCAAAACCTCCACATCTGGCACACTTGACATTTCGAATCTCAATTGCGAAAGGCTTCACTCTTCCAGCAACACCTGTGTCCATTCTGCACGGATGACAACAGCAGGGATGACGAGAATTGCATTGCCAACTTACAATAATCCTTAACACCTAAGCGTCTAAAACGCCCAATATGGCCATGATCTGCATCACTGAACTTTGCAACGGTGGCATTTTCTCATTTGACCTCAGTTTTCTGATTGCAATACATCATTTTCAAGCTCTTGTTCTATACTACAAGATCAACAGTGTCGATCGTGTCAAACTGAAGTCATTTTCACACAAACAGATGATTTGCAGCTGGAGGTCCAATTTCCTACACTACAGAAAATACAGTGGACGCTTAGGGGTTAAGGGTGTCAATGGTTTAGCAATATGTCCAGTCAGAAATCCAATCTTTTGGCAAACCACTTTTTGACATCATTGCAATGTAACCCAGCATTCCTATTCGTGAAAAAACATCAGCCCAACATGATAATATCATGGCACAATGAAGCATGTAGGTTTTGTGTCCTTCTGACAGCATACTTTTAACGGATAAAAAAGGACAGAAACTTGTATTTAAGTACTCACTTGGGAGCATCTTTCAATACCGCAAATTCCTCTTCCGTGGCAACGTTGCGCCCAAATACATCTTTCACTCGAGGTTTTTTCTTAACCTCTGGCTCAGCTCCGCCTGCTTCCCTGCAGATGTTTGCGTTTGTAAGCATATGTCCTCTTTTTCCACTGACGTAGCAACAAGAAACTTAGCAATTGATATCAAACTACATAATCTTCCGGCTCAGCTGATAGATTAACCCCTAAAGGATGAAGAGGCTCAAATTGGGCCTTATGTTTCTTTAGCAATTTTTAGTAGGTAATAAGGAAAATTTCTGTAGTCCAATTAAATTTTTTTTTTTACCAACACATGGGCTGCTCTTCACTGATTCTGGTGTTATAAAATTTGGACCCGTCTGAATTATATTTTCCACAGTAAGATCAATTGAATTGGTCGTGGTAGAACCACGAATCCTTGATCCTTAAGGGGTGAAAACGGAGACATTGCCAGTTTGCAAACCCTAGAAGTTTCAGATACAATGACTACTGCATACATGTTTCCACTACAATTCATTATTTTGTGAGATTACGAAAACGACTGGATTTCCTCTTTAAAACTTTGTAGACGTGACTTTTAGGGTTTATCGAAGTAGTACCCCTGAGAAGCAACAGCAAGGGACGCATCTTGGGAAGAGCTGGGAGGAGCATCCAGGCCAAGCATCTTCCTCTCATCCGCAATTTCTGCAGCTCTGGCACTTTCAGCATTATAGCCAGGTGGCCGCATGTACATGAACCCTACTGCCTGTAAAGCCTCCACCTGCATACTACCAACACCAGTTAAAGATCTAAACCAAAATAGGCACATATGCATTTCTAATTTCTAATTAAAAAGTATCGAAGATTCAAAATTGGAGCCACGAGGCAATCAAACAATTTACTCAAAAATGCTATCTACATTCGACTCTCAAGTAATAATTACTCCCTCCGTCCCAAAGTTATTGTCATGTTTGAAAGTCATGTTTGAAAGTGCTTTTTAAAGTAGGTCATATTGTAAGAAATATGATTAAAAAAGGTTCCAAATTATGTCACTAGAATGATTGAAGAACATTGCATGTGTTCATTGCAACCTAAATAAAATAGCCACAAGGAAGTATTTTTTTGACCTACTTAAAAAAGCACGACGGAGGGAGTACTATAGAACCTACAACACATTACAGAGAAAACCAGCCAATAAAGTTCAATAACACACATCCCTTATAACCCCTAAGCGTCTAAACGACCAAAATGGCCATGATCTGCATCACTGAACTTTGCAACGGTGGCATTTTCTCATTTGACCTCGGTTTTCTGATTGCAATACATCATTTTCAAGCTCTTGCTCTATACTACAAGAGCAACAGTGTCGATCGTGTCAAACTGAAGTTATTTTCACACAAACGGATGATTTGCAGCAGGGGTCTAATTTTCAGAAAATACACAGTGGACGCTTAGGGATTAACAAATCGGCGCTCGGTCTAAACAACAGACGTAAAAAAATTCAAAGAAAGCAGGAGGGCAAGCAAGTAGAGCTGACCTTCTCTTTCTCCCTCTTGCTCATTTCGGCTGTTTGACGAAAAAATTCCTGCTGCTGTGCGAACTGAAAAAAATTCCCCGAAATACATGCACAACATTAGAACCCTCACCAGCCTCATGCGTAAGTATGTCAAGAAGGCGAGCTCCAGAGCAGGAATTTTTATTTTTTTGAAATAATTTGCGGTACCTCGTGCGCGACTTCTTCGGCCTTGCGAGACTTCTGAGCATTCTGCTGCTCCGCAATCCATTTGCGACGCTGATTGGGATACGAGAGGGGATGCCATGGCTTCTGATTCAGATACGAATGACTCCACGCAGTGCCCGACTTTTGCTTGTACTCCACCTCCTCTTGACGGTCTGTCTTCTTCATCGTTGTTTCCCAGCCTCAATTAAAGCCCAGGGTTCCCTAAGCACAATCAGCGAGCTTGTGCGGGGGCATCGGGATCTCCGTTGCGATTGAAAAGGAGGATCGAGAGGCGCAACAAGGATCGATCTAAGCGACATGGAATTCAAAGGGGACCGCAAGAGTGATGAAGCTCCAGCAAACCCTAATTCTTGTGTGTGAACGGGACAAGGACTGGTTCCCACACTATTTTCTCATGCTGCACTAAATCTATCTATTATATTAGGGGTTGTCACACCTTCTATCATTTTTTTTGGCCCATTTTTGTGTTCAAATTTTACCTTAAAGATTTTTTAAGGAATTCTGGTAGAGTTGATCAGAATTTTACATAAGATTATATCACCTATAATCAAACAAATTCTATAATAGCTTCAAAATTACATTTTCAATCAATGTACTCCCTCTGTCCCATATTATCTGTCCCGTAGGTTCTCTCAAATTTACCTCAAGAGGTAGGTTTGAGAGAAGATAATATGGGACAGAGGGAGTACTATCCTAATAGAACATATATCATCTTGCATTTTTAGTAGTATATGTTATATACACATTTATATTACTCCAACAATAGAAATTTAATATTGAAACTTGTTCAAGAATTTCCAACAAATATATTTTATAGTCATAGGGTTTACCTTTGAAAGAAGTCATCAAGGGTAGCATGCACCTTTTTGGTCCTCCTGAACAAATCGACAACATTTCCTCCCACAAACCTTCATTCACGTTGGTGGCCAAAGTTCCACTCTCTCTCTCTTCAACAAATATAAAGAAGATTGGAACTAAGCCTAATAACATTCTTTAGGACACTTTTCAGAGAATTCAAATCGAAACCATAAGAATTGAGAATGTCATGAGAAATGTTTGTTTTGACCAATTGAAATCACGTAGGATGGCTTGCTTTCTAAACAATTTCTCAATAGTAAAGCTTCTAAATGTAATACACAAGTTACAAAGCTCTCATTAAATTTTGAAATTCCAACTCCTCCTTTGACAAGTCCAGGACGAAAAGGATGAGTACTAACATTGGCTAAAGAATGTTATGCTCACAGGTACCCGTATATCGTCCTTGTTATTTAACCCCTAAACGTACCATCCCTTTGGACAGAAGTAGATTTTGGCCTCAAAAGTAAATATTAGCATGGTTCAGATGTACATCAGGTGTACATGAGAAGACCGTTGCAAGCATAAAATCTATTGACATACTTGTAGTTGGAGGCCTCTTCAATATTTTTAAAAGCTCCCCATCACAAAAGATTTATTGTAATTGGCAGAAAATTTAATAGACTTTCAAAGGTGATTTGGATGAAAATCATCCAAGGTTGTATGAGAAAGTTACAAGACTCCGAATTTGTTCGTGATCCCGTTTCTGGACGCTGTGACGTTTAGGGTTAAAAATCTTGAATTCTTGGTCAATTAGGGGTTATTAAACTTGCCCGTGATCAGACAGAATTGGACGAAAGTGGATGGATAAACTCAAATTGGATGAATACATTCATATCGGACGAATGAGCCTAGATTGGATGAACAGACTCAGATTGGATGAGTGAGACACTGACTCCGGCGGGACTGCGAAAGGCGAAGATTGCAGCAGCGACTGCAGGAGCAGCCCGCCCATTCAATTCAAGCTCTGGTGGCGATGGCGGGCCTGTCGTCGTCGTTGCTGCGATGGCGCACCACCACCTCCCCCACCTCCACCACCGCTGCTGTAGGGCTGCCGCTGCATTGCATTCTTGCCAGCTCAATGGGACCACCTCGATTCCCATCCACCTCGCACCGCAATTACCATGCCAGATTCCTCCTGCAGCTCCCCCGCCAATTCCGCCCTCCTGCTCCTCGGTTCGGACGCCCCCGCCACCAATTGCCATCGTCCACAAGCTTGCTGTGGACCACCCGGCGGGCTAGTTTCCGCGCTTCTGGTAAATAAAAACTCCCACGGGTTTTGCAGAGGTTTGAATTGTTTCTGAATTCCGAGTAAACCCTAATGATTTCAACCAATCATAATTAATTACAAGATGAGAGCATTAAAATCGTAATTTCAGTGAATTTTTTTTTCGTGTAAATTCATTCGAAAAATATCTAGGCATATTTATTTCAAATTCAACTGTACGGATGTGTGTCTTTAGAGTTGAAGCTCAAAAAAGTTTAAGAATCCTCATTTTATATTACATTTAGGTGTTGTCCAAAACCTGAATGATTAAACCCTAATGATTTCAACCAATCATAATTAATTACAAGATGAGAGCATTAAAATCGTACTTTTAGTGAATTTTCAAAGTTTTTCTTTTTGTGTAAATTCATTTGAAAAATATCTAGGCATTGTTATTTCAAATTCAACTGTACGGATGTTTTCTAATAAGGATGTCTTTAGAGTTGAAGCTCAAAAAAGTTAAGGAATCCTCACTATATATTACATTTAGGTGTTGTGGAGGCATTTAGGGGTTAATTCTGGTTGCTTGATTGACTGGAATGAATGCTAATGCAGCAGTGGAGAATCTGCCTCCTGTGGAGCTCGGGAAGAATTTTGACTTTTCAAGCGAAGAGCGCCTTTATAATTGGTAAATTCATGAGCTGTTTCTTTTTTTCCCTATCTGTGGCTTCGGTATGGGAATTGAAACCCTAATTTGAATTCATTTGGCAGGTGGGAGAAGCAAGGGTACTTCAAACCTGATGCTACTGCTGCTGAAGGAGAGCCTTTCGTGATCCCAATGCCGCCGCCGAACGTGACGGGCGCTCTTCACATGGGCCATGCCATGTTTGTCACACTTGAGGTACTCTTTTCTTTGGAATTCAGTGTAGTTCATTAATGTAACTACACTGATCATAGTTACTACTCCCTCCGTCCCAAAGTTATTGTCCAACTTGTTTGCTTGGTATTTCTTTGAGCCAATTTCATTGATCATATTGTAAGAAACATGATTAGAAAAGGTTCCAAATTATGTCACTAGAATGATTGAAGAACATTGCATGTGTTCATTGCAACCTAAATAAAATTAGCCACGAGGAAGTATTTTTTTGACCTACTTAAAAAAGCACTTTCAAACATGACTTTCAAACATGACAATAACTTTGGGACGGAACGGAGTATTATCATTATGGGCAAATTGAAGAGGATTCCAGTGCACCAAAGAATGCGTTATTGGGATACTGTGTACATTCTCATATTTATTGTGTAAGATTTTGGTGTTTTGCATTTTGGTACGTGTCTCAATTAGGTACCTCTACCTTATACCTAATTTTTAACATTTCTGGCAGGATATCATGGCAAGGTTTTGGCGGATGAGGGGACGGCCCACATTGTGGGTGCCTGGCACTGACCATGCTGGCATTGCCACTCAGGTAGCGTAAGCTTTACCTGTTAATCAATTGAAACTAAGGTAGAGGATAATATATTAGCATTTTAACCAATATGTAGGAGTGTGATTTTGGGAGATTACTTTGGATTCAAATGTGTTGAGATCAAGTTTTTATCACTTTGTATGAAGTTCTTATGCAATTTCAAGGTGGGGGGTTGTAGACCACTGAGTGACAGTAGACAACCCCATTGATCGGTGGCCGTAAGTATTTATCCAAGTCATGCTTTACCCTACCTGCTAATTGAAGGCCAACCAAGTGTATGAATAGACGAGGCGCTGTTGGTAACAGGAGACGGGATCAATATCCTCTATCTTACCATTGGGCTTAACCCCTAAAGAATCAAGGATTCACGGTTTCAAGATGACAAATTCAATCGATCATATTGTAAAAACACAATTCAGATGGGGTCAAGTTTCATATCACGGGAATCAGTGAAGAACATTGTATGTGTTGGTCAAAACACAAATAAATTTGAACTAAAGGAAGTCCACATAGGACTTGCTCAAAAATGCTAAAAAAATAAATGAGGCCCAATTCGGGCTTCTTGGTCCTTTAGGGGTTAATTGAGCTGGATCAGTAGTATGGTGTGAACAGCTGGTGGTGGAGAAAATGCTGACTGCCCAAGGAATCAAACGAACGGAGCTTGGACGTGAAGCGTTTGTCGACAAGGTCTGGGAGTGGAAAGAGACTTATGGTGGAAAAATAACCAACCAAATGCGTAGTTTAGGAGCATCATGTGATTGGAGTCGTGAGCATTTCACTCTGGAAGAACAACTTAGTGGTCCGAATCTCATCTTTTCCTTCGCATTTGCTTTTCATGGAAGTACAAATCATTGGGAGCCAAGAATCTTGCGAATCTGGGGTTTGAAAATTCAGTCTTTCATTCAATGGTTATAGTGTCACCTCCCTATATTTCAAATTTGGTGTATGTGTTGTCTTCTTTCTCTACAACTATGGAACTTAGTATTGGCTTATTGGTATTCCTGTGCTTGAATTGCAGGTGCGGTGTTGGAGGCTTTTGTTCGACTGCATGAGAAAGGCCTTATTTATCGCGGTAACATACGAGTATATCTTTGCTAGCATAATTTTTGGAAGGCAAATACTTTAAACCAAATTCTTGCGGCCGTTTCCTTAGCCAGAATCATGTTCCTGGATTTAAAGTTTCGTGTGTGTGCAGGTAGTTACATGGTTAACTGGTCGCCGCATTTGCAAACAGCTGTATCAGACCTGGTAATTGTACTGTCTCTTGCAATATGCATAATCGTTGTTAGATTTACAGTTTAAGATTACAGTGTTTAATATAATGTTGTGGTTTAGGAAGTTGAATATTCGGAGGAGCCTGGCAAGCTTTACTACTTCAAGTATCCAGTGGCAGGTGGCTCGAGGTACCCTTCACTTCTTTTCTGCAGTCCTATATCATCGCCTGCTTACCCAAATTTATGCAGTAGTGCAACAAGTTTGACTAGGATGAATCGTCCATATACATTCTGTTGTGTTTGTGCCTGATTTTGTAAAAGGCCTGATGTGATGTGTTCTCGCTTTTTCAATTAGTACTTTATATATTTTACACATCATGTATATTACTCAGTTCTTAGTAGGAAGCCAGGGTCATGTACAAGCTTTAGATCTAACCAGCAGTGTACGCTTTGAGCAGTGAAGATTATTTGCCAGTGGCCACGACAAGACCCGAGACTTTGCTGGGAGATACTGCTGTTGCAGTGAATCCTGAGGTTTGCCACCAATCCATGCTACTCTTTGCTACTGGAAGCTACTACTCCGTGATTATATTCTAATCTAGCAACTCAACCTCTAAGTGCCAAAATAGAATGTGGATGCATCCAAAGGCTAATAGGAACTTTCAATACGTATTTCTATCGTTCAAAACTGTATGATATGATTTCTTCTTTCTATTGATACAATTTGATGGCTTCCTAATGATTTATTTCAATTCCTAAAGATATAGAAGCGGCCATTTGGGCACTTAGGGGTTAACATCTTGTATGTCTTTTAGGACGAGCGCTACAAGAAGTATGTTGGGAAAATGGCAATTGTGCCATTGAGTGGAGGGCGTGAGGTCCCAATCATCGCAGATGAGGTATATTTGTAGACTGCATTTTCTTATGGTTTTCCTGCGTTTTATATCTTAGAAAGTTAACCATAATTTTTTTGCACTTAACGGCACTTAGAATGCTACTGGGGAGATGGTCAATTTGAATGATTGGCATTTGATACAATTCAATTTCCATGCTATTCGCATTGTCTCTTCTACTCTTCATTGGACCAACTGACGTTTTCCTGTCCACAATAAACAGTACGTGGACAAAGATTTCGGGACAGGAGCCTTGAAGATAACCCCGGGGCATGATCCCAATGATTATGCAATTGGCAAGAAGCTGGGACTTCCGTTTATCAACATCTTCAACAAGGATGCCACATTGAATGAAAATGCAGGAGATTACTGGTACATTATTCCAATCCTTGGAACTGCTTTAACCTCTAAAGGACTCAGAAGCCCAAAGTGGGCCTCTTTTTTTTTATAGCAGTTTTGAATAGGTCCTATGTAGACTTTCTTTTGTTCAAATTTATTTGTCTTTTGATCAACATATTTAATTTTCTTCACTGATTCCAGTGATGTAAAATCTGGTCCTATCTGAATTATGTTTTTCACAATAGGATCGGTTGAATTTATCATTTTTAAAACTATGAATACTTGGTCCTTTAAGGGTTAATGAGCGTATGCGTTTGAGTGAGAGTTGGCAATCTCATATCAGATAGGTTCTTCTCTCGCCATCACTTTGCCATTCGCTTCCTTCATCTTTCTGTGGTCATATAAGATAACATTCAGTTGATACGTGTGTGATCCGCTCAGTGGTCTGGACAGATTCATCGCCAGAACGAAACTTTGGGAGGACTTGGAGAAGTCAGGTCTAGCCATCAAAGCAGAGCCCTACACACTGCGAGTTCCTCGATCTCAACGAGGTGGTGAGGTTAGCCATCATACAAACTCTTCTTCAGGCTATGTCTTGAGGTTTTCAAACTGAAGCTGGAGTAGCTTGTAATGGAACCAGATTTCTTTTAGAGAATCTACTCCTGCTTGCATTATATTTGTCTTAGGAAACATACAGTTCATAGTTTATCGACGGTGAGACCATGAGTGTAGAAATAAAATTTCAATAATAGAAACTGATCTTTCAATCTTAAAGCGCTTATTACTGCAGGCACCAAGATATGGGTACTCTTGGTGGGGGTGGTACATGTTTTGACTCATCTTGCTGGTAATTACAGGTGGTAGAGCCTCTGGTAAGCAAGCAATGGTTCGTCATAATGCAGCCACTAGCAGACAAAGCTCTGAAGGCCCTGGAAGATGGAGAGCTTCGTATTATTCCTGATAGATTTGAGAAGGTCCTTTCTCATTCCAGTTTTCATCTTTCATCTTTGACACAAAGGCAATGATGTGGTGAGAGGGCCCTTAGCTTTTTAATCTACTTCGACATGGTTTGAAGAGCTTGAAAAGGTTTTAGACAAAAATGGTGTTACTAACATGCTTTGTTGGTGGCAGTAGATTTACAACTTTTGGCTCTCCAACATCAAGGACTGGTGTGTGAGTCGGCAACTCTGGTGGGGTCACCGTATTCCGGTTTGGTATGTAGAAGGCAGTGATGAAGCAGATTATATTGTAGCCCGCTGCGAAGCCGATGCTTACAAGACGGCTCAGGCTAAGCATGGAGAGGATGTGAAACTAATACAAGAATCCGATGTTCTTGACACTTGGTTCTCCAGGTGTGCACCTTAAACCTTGAATCATTTAGCCTGTCAGGGACCAAGGATTCATTGCTTTAAAATGACCAATTCGATTGATCTGATTGTGAAAAGTATAATTCAGATGGGGTTAAATTTTATATCCCCAAAATCAGTGAAGAACGTAGCATGTGTTGGTCAAAAATTAAATAAGGTTGAACTGAAAGAAGTACCAAATGACCTACTCAAAACTGCTAAAGAACATATGGCCTCTTGGTCCTTGAGGAGTTAATTAGGTTGCGCAAAAGTCGGTGATGTAAGTGCTAGAGCCTGAGCATACTTTTTTTTATTTCGTAGTCATTTTACTGGAATTCTTTATTCAATGTAAAACTAAGGCCGCCTTGCAAAATCTCCTACTGCAGTGGATTGTGGCCTTTCAGTACCCTGGGTTGGCCTAATACTTCTGCGGATGATTATCAGCGCTTTTATCCTACAGCTGTGCTGGAGACTGGGTAAGGTTTTCAACATCCGAATTGCAAGTACTCAGTTTGGTTTTGAACTTTGCACAAAGGCAATTAGTGTTTTGACTTATGCACAACTATTTATGTACGTTGTTTGTTCATGGAGACAGGCATGATATCCTCTTCTTTTGGGTAGCAAGAATGATCATGATGGGTATTGAGTTTACTGGGAAGGTGCCCTTTTCAACTGTTTATTTGCATGGGCTTGTCCGGGACGCTCAGGTTGGTATAATGTTCTCCGTTGACTGTTGTCGTCTATGAATGTTCCTTTCACTTTTATTATTTACTTGAGTTTGTACATATATGTATTTAATAATTTTCTTATATGATGTAGCATAAAGTTTACTGTCACAAAATTGTATGGTCTGCAGGGACGCAAAATGTCAAAATCACTGGGCAACGTAATTGATCCCTTGGACACCATCAAGGAATATGGCACTGATGCTCTCCGCTTCACGCTGGCTACTGGCACTACCCCTGGTCAGGTACCTATTAGTGAATGTTAAGAAGTATTGGCTGTAGTATTTTCACTGTCAGGGTTTTGATGTATTAAAGTGCTTTAATTTTGTGAGCTGCCTTCCAATCAAATTTTCTTGGACAAAACAGTTTGGTTTGAAGCTTACTTTTCTGTATAATTCTTCAGGACGTAAACCTTTCAATGGAGAGGTTGACATCTAACAAAGGTTTCACCAATAAGTTATGGAATGCTGGGAAGTTCATTCTGCTTAATTTGCCGCCGTCATCTGATTCTTCTGCATGGGAGCACATCCGAGAGCACAAGGTAGACACGTGGAACATTCAATTCTAGCGAATGTGTCAGACAGCCCCGTTTTCAGATACGAGTCTTTGTACCGTTTGATTTCATTAAAGGTACATCTATGCATGTACTGTGCCACAAGGAAGTCATGATAATTTTTACCTAGTCCCCACATGAGTAAATTACACCTGATTATTGACTTTGACAACTTTAATGCTGTTGTCCACAGTTTGACACAGAAGTAGGAGTGGCTAGTCTCCCTTTGGCTGAGCGCTGGGTGGTGAGTACTCTATTTAGGCACTTTGAAGTGGATGTTAAACAAAATGATTCCTTGAAAATTCAAACCATTTGCTGTAAGGGTTTGTCATGTCATAAGAAACTAACTAATGCAGCTACTGGATTCTTACTACAGGTGTCAAAGCTGCATGAGTTGGTGAACTCTGTAACTATCGATTACGAAAGATTTTTCTTTAACGAAGCTGGCCGAGCTATCTACGACTTCTTCTGGAGTGATTTTGCTGACTGGTAACCCTTTGTAACCCTACCTTGTAATCCTTGGTTCCAAAATCCTATTCTAACTCTTAGTATTTTCAGTAACGTCTGTGGTTGGTTTTTTGAATACAAGGTCTGATGAGAAGGGTTGACACTTGTACATCTAGAAAAAAGTGTATCGGAAAGGCCTTTGTATTGGAGACATTGTATTGTCTTTACTTCCCATCTTGTGAATCACTGAAGGTTACTACAATCTTGGTTTGTGCTCAGGTACATTGAGGCCAGTAAAACTAGACTCTACAAGAACGAGGATGCAACATCCTTGTCACGGGCTCAGGCAGTTCTATCTTATGTGTTTGAAACTGTGTTGAGATTGCTTCACCCCTTCATGCCGTTCGTCACCGAAGAGCTTTGGCAGGTCATCACCTTTCTATAAAAGAAATTCTTCAAAATTCTGCGTCAGCACCATTCTGGAGCTTTCAATAGACATCCGTGCAGAGCTGTAGCCTGTCATTTTCTGCCATCCGATTAAACTTGTTTGGGTTTGTTGATGTTTAGGGAATGCCACATGAAGGTACTGCTCTAATTGTATCACCATGGCCACAATCTGGCCGTCCCACGGACTTGAAGGCTTTACAAGAGTTTGATAACTTGCAGGCTTTGGTATGATTCATCATGAAATGCCTAATGTTATTGTGTATCTTGTATTGAATTCTAGAACTAGAACGTTTGTGGCACTATGTAGGAATTATACACAGATGAACAGTTTGGACTATTGGAGAATCAGTTGAAAAAGCACTTGTTGGTTTTTAATTCTTAAATCCAACTTACGGGGATTCGGGAAACAGGTACGTAGCATAAGGAATGCACGAGCAGAATACTCTGTGGAGCCAGCAAAGCGCATCTCTGCATACATAGTTGCAAGCCCTGCAAATCAGCCTTTTATTGAGGTATGCCCTGGGGCTTCTATTTTCTCACCTAGTTGTGTACAGCATCAAGTCGCTCTCCAATTCTTGCACTCATAAGTTGATTAACCTCTATAGGACCAAGAAGCCCAAATTAGGCCTCGTGTTTGTTTAGCAATTTTGAGTAGGTTCTGTGTGGACTTCCTTTTGTTCAATTTTTTTTGTTTCTTGACCGTCATATGCACTGTTCTTCACTGTTTCCAGTGACACAAAATTCAGTCTCATCTGAATTATATTTTTCACAATATGATTGATTGAATTTGTCATTTTAAAACCATGAATCCTTGGTCCTTTAGGGGTTAGGCATGGAATTCTTCTATTTAAAATATCTTTGGTTGATTTTCTGACCCAACGAATTTTTTGAGGATGTCTACAGGAAGAGAAGGCCGTACTGGTATCTCTTTCAAGACTCGACCCTGACAGCTTTCACATAATTTCCTCCCCTCCAGGTATGACTTGTGTTGGCTCTCGAGTAGGATGATGTTTTATGAAGGAACTTGATATCATTTTCTTACTAATCCATTACTACACAAACTGTAGGTGAACTAAAATATATGTTTATTCAGATTATCTTGCATTGTGAATGGGTGGCTTTTCAACTTTGGAGAGGTCTTAATTTTGATGTTTGGTTAGCTCTTTGACATCCCGGTTTCTGCATTCTTATCGTTGTATGTGGATTTCCATGCAGGGGAGGCCAATCAAGCGGTGCACTTGGTGATTGCGGAAGGTCTAGAAGCTTACTTGCCACTTGCTGACATGGTAGACATTGGCAAAGAAGTTGAACGCCTCAAGAAACAAGCCACAAAGCTGCAAGCTGATTTTGATTCAAGCATGAAGCGGCTTTCTTCCAGCAAAGTAAGTCAACACTACCACACTCACCCTCCATTCATTCAACCATGTTCATTCACTAGTAAGAAATTCCGTTGGGGAAATAGCATGCAAACATCACGTTGAATGTGTTATGGATAAGCAAGATGACATGAAAATTGTGTTATCTATAACACATTCAACATTACAGTTTCATGTTAGCTCTAACGGGGTTTTTTTACTACACTAAATTTTTTCTTTAGACATTATTTCCCAACACGGACACTATTTGATTTTTGGAGATATAGTGGCTTTATAACAAAACATGGCATACCACCTCATGTCACTTTCGTCACTTGGAAGGAACATGGCACTCAATGAAAGTGGGAAAGACAAGCGGCAAACTCCTATGTACTGTAGGGACACTATTTCTTTTCACCTTTGAACGAATTGTGATAAAAGACATCAATTCTCACTACACTAAATAGCCATTTAGTGTAGTGATTTTCTATATAGATTTTCCCATATCTTGCACGTAGTTCCATGCTCTTTATCTATCCCTTTACCAAATGGAAGACCTTGCAATCAGATGTTTCAAGGTAGGGACACCCATTTATGTTGTATAGCTTTCATATTCATAGTTTTGACATTGGGGTTTGTGCATGGCCTATTTGGATCCTTTTCTAGCTGTTCACTTTCCACTGCTATCGATTTAAGCAAGTGTTACCTTACTGTTATCTCACAAGCTTTGGATTTATTTGCAGTTTGTGGAGAAAGCCCCAGCAGCTGTAGTGCAAGGGGTTAGGGAGCAGGCAAAGGAGGCAGAAGAGAAACTGCAGATAATAAACTCACGCCTAGAGCTTTTAAATTCCATGGCTGTTATCTCCCCGCAATAAGAAAATCATTTTTCATCCGTCATCCTAGAGTGTGCATTTTAAGTATTAATGCTACCACAATTGATCATCTGTATTTAGTTTGTTCATTGGTATGGAATAAACCAGTGTTGGACTAGTATGCCATCTTTCTACAGTGAAACCTTGGACAATGGTTCATTCTAGATACCCATTTGAGGTCCACTACTTCTCATAACATTTGACATCTAAAATTGTTAAATGTCAGAGTTAGTGAGGATTATATGAAATGAGACATACAAAAAGTATGCATTTCTAATTGCGGTAGACACTTCACTAGTAGCAAATCGGTCGTTTTTCATTCCCTACTATGTGGAAACAGTGAACAGTGACAGAATATTCTGCCTATATTTTCTGTCTTCTTGTGACCAAAGCCACTCACCAGCACTTACACAACCCATGTGCTAGGCGCGGTTTCATTCCTTTTTCATTTGTAGTAAGTGAAAAACGACACATTTCCTACTAGTGCTTGCATCAGGAAATACAAGAATGGGGATACATAAATGTATACTAATCAATCCAATGCACATGGAAACAATTTGATGGTGGAAACAGAGATGTAGAAGAGAGAGTGAGTCACAGACGTGAGATGGAGATGCGGATCAACGGGCTTTCTTTTTGGTTTTCTTGTTCATGGAGGGCTGCTTTTTGGTCTTGAAGGCGGAAGTGGCGTGACTGGTGGCATTGCAGGTGCGGCAGTCGGCGTGCGCAATATTATTGTTATTGTCGTGGTCGTCGTGGTCGTCGTGGTCGTGGTGGTCGTGGTGGGGAGTGGTGGTGGAGGAATTATTATTCTTGGGCAGGAGGACGGAGTGGATGTTGGGCAGGACGCCGCTGTGGGCGATGGTGACGCCGTGCAGCAGCTTGCTCAGCTCCTCGTCGTTCCGCACCGCGAGTTGTATGTGTCGCGGGATGATCCGCGTCTTCTTGTTGTCCCGCGATGCATTCCCCGCTAGCTCCAGCACCTGCACCTCCATTCCTCCTCCTTGTTAGCAACATCAAACAGTAGTAAGGATTCCAACGCCACCTTACAATAGGGGTTGTCACACATCCTACAAGAATGGAACTTCTCCGAAGAATGAGAGAAAAGAGGAACCAATAGGACACTTTCTCCATGAAGAAAGTGTGACACCCCTTTTGTGATTTGTGGAGATTGAGAATGGAGAATAGAGGTTGTTAGTTGGTCACTCATCCTCCGAGCATGGGCCATTCTCCATTCTTCACGCCCATTCTTCACCCTTGGAGGAGAAGAATGAAATTTCTCAATCTTCAAAGAATGGGACCTCCGCCATCCAAGAAAAGCGTGCCACATCCTCATTCTCTGAAGATTGAGAATAAAGTGGAGGATGTGTGACAACCCCTATTGATGTACACTACAAGGGGAAGGCGTTGCTTTTTCACTCAGTAGGTGAGTCAAACAACGCCACTTTGCACTCACTGCCCAGGCGTTCAAGACTTGGTGAGTGCGATTTGTCACATAGGACAAGTGTGTACAGGGCACTATGATATTGTTCTAAGTGAGAAGCAACGCCTTTGCTAGTAGTGGTAGTTGCAGGGAAGCTTCGCCCATAAATAATTAAAAAAACCAAAGCTGGGATTTTTGCACTGTACGGGTGTGGGATCAAAGAATTGAAAAATGTCTAAATAACAAATTATATTGTAGTGCATGACCCAAATTAATCCAATTGAAAGAGTCACCCACAAGAGCCCCTTGAACAAATATAAATAATCATTGTCAAAAGCCCATAATTGTGCTCGCACATGGCTTGGCACAAATATAAACATTATGTCGGTGCTCTCCCATGGATGAAACTACAAAAGTCGAATTTCCTATTGATTAGGTCTTACAAAAGTCGGATATTAAAATATTCGTCGAATTTCCTATTGATTAGGTCTTACAAAAGTCGGATATTAAAATATTCGTTTCTCTGATGTCGAACTCTACTTTTCCAAAATAATTATTATTCGACGGCAGAGAGACAAAGCTGTCGTGCGCCTATGGTATTTGGATGCCATGTGCAAAAATTATAAAGTTCAAAGTTTATTGGTGATGATCTAAACCCAAAAAGAGTTTTGTTGTTAACCCTTAAAGGACCAAGGATTCATGGCTTTAAAATGACAAATCCAATTAATCATATTGTGAAATATATAATTCAAATGATACTAAATTTTCTATCATTAAAATCAGTGAAAAATAATGCCTATGATGGTCAAGAAACAAACAAATTTGAACAAAAGGAAGTCCACATAGAACCTAATGAAAATGGCTAAAAAATTATAAGGTCCAGTTTGGACTTCTTGGTCTTTTAGGGGTTAAGGTGGTGTACATTCTCGAAATCAACATGTACTCATTATGCAACATTTTGGGGTGTCACACTTTATCAAACACAATCAAAAGGGAGAATAATTTTAAGTATTAGTAATTAAAAATGATGATTTTACAACAACAAAATAGAATTTGTGAATAAGCTATGTAATGGATTTTCACACTGGAAGCAACTTAGACCATTTAAACAACTCGTCATAAAACCAATCTCTATAAAATTGAAAGTCAAGAAAGAAGGAAAAATCTGATGAAGACGTGATCCGATTATGATCCGATTCCGTATTTTTATTTCTAGGAGATAATTTTATACAAATTTTCAAAGTGAAAAGTTTGTCAAACCCTAAAATTGTTTCCTAAACTCATCAATGAACCAAGTATTACGATAAACGATTTTGTGCCAAGAATCACCCAAAACCAATAGGCCCATGAACTGAGCCTATTCAATTCCAAGGTACCAATTCTCAAATTAACTCAGTTTCAAAAATGATCACACCTTGCACCTAGAATTGTCTCAGTTGTTTAACATTCTCAAAAATGAGTAAAGGATGTCTCCATTCAACAAAAGTCGCCAGTTTGGTTCATGAGTCCTCACGGTTTTCCGTATTTCTACCTCAGTTTCAGAGCAAGAATGGGTGCAGGGTTGGAAGAGGGTATTTCTCCCTTACTATAAATTTTGTCAACTTTATAGACGTTTAGCGGGTTTGAGTAGCCGATTCCATCGTTTGGAGGTTCCCAAGAACTCGCATTCCTCAAGGAACTCTTTCAATGTTGGAAGTTGCCACCCACCCAAAGACGTAAGTAATGAAAGCTCTTTTCTGAGCCGAATCTGTGATCAATATTTCAAACATGTATACGATCTGTATACATCTTCATGAGAAGAACGTCCAAATTAACCCCAACGCGTGCAATATGCCCAACATGGGCCATTTGCGTCACTGAACTTTGCAACGGTGGCATTTTCTCATTTTACCTCAATTTTCTGATTGCAATACATCATTTTCGAGCTCTTGTTCTATACTACAGGATCAACAGGGAGGAACGTGTCAAACCGAATGGTGTAATATGCCCAATATGGCCATAAATCGCATCACTGAACTTTGCAACGGTGGCATTTTCTCATTTTACCTCGGTTTTCTGATTGCAATACAAATCATTTCAAAGCTCTTGTTCTATACTACAAGATCAACAGTGTCGATCGTGTCAAACTAAAGTCATTTTCACACAAACAGATGATTTGCTGCAAGGGGTCCAATTTTCCTACACTACAGAATATACACAGTGGACGCTAAGGGGTTAACCACAGGAGAAAATAGGATCAGTTTCTACACAGTCAGATTGTTGACATGCAAGAGCCTCACGGGATTATGAAAAAGAGAAATCATGGGCCAAGTTGCTGACCTCGGCAGCAAGATACTCCAAGACGGCTGCTAAGTACACAGGAGCTCCGGAGCCGACCCGGTCGGCATACTTGCCCTGCTTCAAGTACCGCGCCAACCTGCTGACGGGAAACTGAAGGCCTGCCCTCGCCGACTTGGACACCGCCTTCTTCCTTGCCAACACCGTGCCTCTGCCCATCGCTATATAGCTCTCTATGATATATACCACCTCCTCCGATCCTTTCTTTCCTTTTCTTCAGCCACTCGATCTTCTTAATTATATATGCTCCTCACCAACTTAATTTCCCCCAATCGCTTGAACAGAATTATTGAACGTGATTGAATGCCAAGGTGGTTGCTGAGGAGGGACTCACTCAGCAGACGGTTATTTGTCCAACCACTTGTCTCTTCACCAGTTTTTCCATCTTGTCTTCACACCTGTTGAAATGACATTACGCACCAAGTTAAAACTAAACATAAGGATCGTTAATCCTTAGGGTGCGGAATTGGGTTTTGGGTGGTTTTAGGTATGTTATTTGTCCAACCACTTGTCTCTTCACCAGTTTTTCCATCTTGTCTTCACACCTGTTGAAATGACATTACGCACCAAGTTAAAACTAAACATAAGGATCGTTAATCCTTAGGGTGCGGAATTGGGTTTTGGGTGGTTTTAGGTATGTTATTTGTCCAACCACTTGTCTCTTCACTAGTTTTTCCATCTTGTCTTCACACCTGTTGAAATGACATTACACACCAAGTTAAAACTAAACATAAGGATCGTTAATCCCTTGGGTGCGGAATTGGGTTTTGGGTGGTTTTAGATATGTCCACCTTTAGTTAGCGTTTGGACAATAGGAGAAAATTCAAGTTAATCTGTTATGCGTGGCAAGGAAGGCCAATTTTGTGTTTGATATTGGCAAGTGTTAAAGCCAACTTCTATGGGTGTTTCTGACTAATAGACAAGTTTTTAGGGTCTTTAGGGGACCAAAGTTCAACATTTCAAGTGAGCTATTGAGAAAAAAGTGGAGGAAAAGTTGTCATGAAGTATAAAGCCCTCGGCTTCATGACAACTTCTCCCTCACCAATCAAATTTGTTCATGTTTCACCTTATGCAAGTGTGCACCACTTCATGTCAATGTAATACCACTTTTTCCCCTACCTCCATGGGCACCTTCTCAAACGCACGGAAGTTGTACCTTAGAGCATCTCCACTCGGACACGGGCAACTGGCCCTTCCTACATTCAAAACAGAGAACTTCAAACTTGCACTCCCCACCCCACACACAACCCTCACAAGATGATGAACCACTCACAAGTAACCACATGTGGAGTGAAAGCTAATAACATCATTATCCAAACAAAGATTCATCTAAACTTGGTTTCTCTACGGAGTTGAGAGAGCTCTCTACATTTCACCATTTTGCCCGAGCCCTCTCCAAGCACACTAAAAAGGAGCCCAAAAATACCTACTCTTTTCATCCCCTTGACAGTGTCATAGCCTTGCCAACGTCCTAGTGGAGAAGCTCTTATACTTGTCCCCGCACATGTAGCTGCAAGCTGCAGCCTTCGTTGATGAAGATACATGTGGAAGATTAAGAGTGGCTCGCTATTTTCGGCAAGTCATTGAATATTGCCTTAGGGGCTATAACAGCCGTGAACAGTGATTGCAAACGGCTGTAAGGTTTTTGACCACCTGGGAGTGTAGCGGCATCTTGCAAGATCTCGCCAATCTTCCGACGAGAACACTGTGCCGCTTATACCAATGCCGCGGATGCAGCCATCGGTTGAGGTCGATGTGCGTGGGCCTACTAGTGATACTTAGGCTATGATACACTTTATTAATTTGGGTAACGAACCTGCAAATCTATTTGCAGGTTTGTTGCCAAATTAATAAGGTGTCACGACTCTTAGCATTACCAATGCATAAACCCTAAACCCTTGCAGAATTCAGTTTGCAAATGCGTTGAAAAGACTGCCAAAGCAGGCATGCTGATTCTCCCATTTTCGTGAGTTATTCTCTGAATTTCAACAACGTACCTGGGCGATGGCGAGATCAGCACCACAACAAGAAATGCGAGGCGTCCCCTCACACAAATGGCCATGCCCGCACGGCGCCAGAAGCATGAGAACCAGTTTTCGACACAAAAGAATAAATTCTGATTTCAAAACATGGAACTCACGGCAAACCCTAGTCGCTCGCAACGTCACAATC
Organism: Pohlia nutans; assembly: GCA_022496805.1. Lineage (NCBI taxonomy): Eukaryota > Viridiplantae > Streptophyta > Bryopsida > Bryales > Mniaceae > Pohlia > Pohlia nutans. The sequence continues at coordinate 2,404,704 of CM040095.1, read as the reverse complement.
CTCGTCTACTGCACCGCATTTTCTCGTGACACATTATTACTGTTAGAACGTCTGGCGAACAGATCTCCGGAACCGAAGCGCAGGAAAATTTGATGATGTTGCCGATCAACAAGCTTTCCTGAGAATTAGGGCATTGATCAAGGTAAAACGAATTATACCTTCTGTCACGGTCTCCAACCCCGACGAGAAAGTCATGTCAACTCGGTCGTCGTCGTCTTCCTCATGGAAAAGGCAGAAATGGCTCTAAAGCTTATTACTTAGTCCCAACAACGAGAATTAAGCTACAGTTGAGCGAACCACAACCTTCCACTAGGGCTTCTATTCTCGCGATCTTGCATCGTCACGTCCAAGTAGTCTAAGCTTAGATTATTCGCTAAAAGCCCTGTGCGCAATCTGCACATGTACTGCCATCATTTCTAATGCAATCATAACCTTTAGAGTTTAGGGTTTGAAGCCTCTCATGTATTTTTTCTAGCAATGGGATGGATAGAGGGGGCATGGTGATGTGATTCAGGTTAGGGTTTAGGGATTGAAGGTGCGATGGGGACTCTCGTGGGGCACGTCGCGACGTCGCTGGTGCTGGTGTTGCTAGGGTTCTGGCACTTGGTGTCTGTGTTCGCGAGTTTCCTGAAGGGAAACCACAGCGCCAAGGCGTGGCATCCCGCCCCGACGTGGCTGCCGCGGGGCCGCGGCAAGCACGCGGAGCTCTACGTGTTGCTGGTGTTCGTGCCCGTGGCCGTGTTCTACGAGCTGGGGGTCGCCACGGGCTTCCGGCCCGTGGTGGACGGCGTGATTCCCAAGAACCGCGTGGCCAGCTTCGAGCACTCCACCACCTTGGTCATGTTCTGGATGTACGCCGTGATCGCGCTCCTGAGCGACGCCACGGCGCTGCTGCCGCTGCCCCCCGACGCGTCGTTCCTGTTCGCGTCCATCGCCTTCGGCTTGGAGTGGGTCTCGCTCAGCCACCAGGCCGCGCGGAACTCTGGGCTTGAGAGCCAGTGCAACTTGCTGCTCGCCTACGTCGCCGCCTTGTGCGCCATCTGCACTGGTACTGTACCATTTCCCAACCTCCTTTAGGGTTTAGGGTTTGAAGCGTCTCATGGTTTTTCCTGCAGTTTTGAGTGGGTCTTTCTTTTGTTCCGCCATCACTTCCTCCATTTCCGATGCATTCACAACTCCCTTTAGGGTTTAGGGTTTGGAACGTCTCATGGGTTTTTCTGCAGTTTTGAGTGGGTATTTCTTTTGTTCCGCCATCGCTTCCTCCATTTCCAATGCAATCACAATCTTTAGGGTTGAGGGTTTGAAGCGTCTCATGTCTTTTTTCTGCAGTTTGAGTGGGTCTTTCTTTTGTTCCGTTCTGGTCGACACATGCAATGATGTACACTGATACAACATTTGACCCCATCTGAATCCTTCATTTTCACAATACGATCAATCAAATTGGCCATTTCCAAAGCCACTATTCCTTGGTCGTTTCGGGATTAAGTGCAGACTCTCATTCTCGCATTCGTTTTCAATTTCTTCAAGGTTCAAAAGCAAGACTCTTGCGTGCAGGTTTGCTACACCTCTTTCTTCCCATTCTCAATCTTCAATGTGGCACTTTCTCCTTAAATTGTGGAGGACCCGTTCTCTGAAGATTGAGACGTTTTATTCTTCTCCTCCCGAGGTGAAGAATGGGCATGAAGTTTGAAAAACCATGAAGATTGAGAAACCGTGTCCATTTTCATTCTTCACACGGTGAGAAGGGGAGTCACACCTACTTCATGGAGAATGGTCACGATTGGCTCCACCAAGGTTCTCAATCTCCAAAGAATCAAACTTCTTGGAAGAGGTGTGACAACTCCTAATCACCTGGGTCTCATATGTGATTCCCTGTGTGATTTCCCTGCGAGTCTCACTTTTCCCACTGAGTCTTAAAGCTGCTTATTCACCAGTTTAATGTTGACTCACCTGCCTGTAAAAGGAAAGTTTAACAAGTGTCAACTCTTGAGGCTCAGTGGGAAAAGTGAGACTAAAAGGAAACGCACTCAGGGAAACCATTATGAGCTCCCTGTGAATAGGGGTGTGCACATTTGAATGTCATTTTAACTGTGTGGGCATTTCCGACTCATTTCTCACTCTTATTGTTTTGCAACTGTGCATGGAATGCAGGTTTGCTAGCGCTGCGGCCCAAGTTGTTCCTGGTGGACTTGGTGCTGTGCATGGGGATGATCCTGCAAGGCACGTGGATGTTCCAAAGCGGGCTGTTCCTGTACGTGGAGAATTACATCCCAGAGGGGTGCCATTACAGTCTGGATCTGCCGACGGGGATCGACGGGTCCACGCAGTGCGACGTGGAAGTGTCGCGAATCCGAGGCGTGGCACTCATGAACCTGGCCTTCAACTTCCACGTGATCCTCGTGCTGCTTGTGTCGGTGCTGGTGCTCGCGCTCGTGGCCAAGCTGCAGGGAGGCCCTCGTCGCGGCTACGACGCTCTCTCTATTGCAGATGCAGACCTTCCCAAGCCTCACTTGGACCGACCATAACATAACGCCCAGCTTCTTGTAACATACACTCACCCCTTGCCTTCATCATGTATTTGTTATCCCTCTTGAGTCCTACTACATATGTTGTATTCTCCAGAAAAAAATAATACCTTCTTTTTCATACAATGATGTCTTGGTTACAGTGATACTCATTCATATTTTTTTTTGCAATCAGAGTGTCTGAAACTGCTTTCATTGCGTATTTGTTACTCCTATTGTTTGGTTAGCAGTCCTTTTCTAGAATCCTAGCATATATGTTGTATTCTCAGGAAAAATAATCACATTTTTTTCATATGATGATTTCTTGATTACTGTGATATTCATATTCCTTTTACAATGAAATTCCCTTCGTCGTGTATTTGTTACCCCTCTTGTTTGGTTACCAGCCCTATTCTAGAATCCTAGTATATATGTTGTATTCTTAGGAAAACAATGTACTTTTTTTTTCATACAATGGTCTCTTGCCTACAGTGATACTCATATATATTTCTTTTACAATCATGTTGTTTTAACCCCCAACAGCCTGAGGGGTATTGGACAAAACATAGATGTGTTATTATATGTGCCTTCCATATGTTTGATGAAGTTTGGTTCAATAGACAAAATGTAGGGCATCATCTCTACAAATTATCCGTACGGTCAAACTTCCAAATAAAAAACTTTTAGATTTTTTTAATGAATTTATAAGCATTAACCTTTGAAAATTTGTAAAAATTATAAATTTCCACTTGTAGAGTTTAAAATTTAGCATGGTTGGTTAAAGTTGGTTTATCTATTGTAAACTACCAAAAAGTAAAAGAAATGATGGAGGGAATATCATTACTTTCTCCAAATAGCAAATTTTATAACACAAACAATGTTGAGGTGATGCACTTTGAAAAATTCTCATGGGTGGAGATTAACCCTTTAGTGCCTAGCAAGCTAGATTATGGTCACTGCAATGTCGGAAATGCAAATAACAAAGAATCCGTGAAGAATTGGAACTTCAGTTTTGAAGTTCAGATTTGCGCACATACATTAAGCACCTTCCAAAAAAAGAAATTTTCAATTTGGAATTGTACAACTATCAAAATACCTATCAACAGAACGCAAAAATACTGCAAATATTTGAAAATACAGTAAATACTTACAAATACAACATATGTATTGTGTAGTATTTCTTGTGTTTGGAAGTTGTAAAAGTGAACGTAATTGTAAGTATTTATTGTCTCTGCCCCACCAGAGGAGAGACTACGGAAACGCATCGTTTACAAGGAGTTACATGGCTGAGCAGCATAAACAAGCTATAAAAGGAAATTTAGGGTAAATACTAGCCGCTTGTTAAAATAAGTGTTCTTTGTGAAAAGCCTAGAGGTGACTCTGTACTTGGGTGGAGTCTTGATTTAGATGAATACCATTGGTTCGCGTTTTGAGTGAATACCATTACTAACATGAAGTCATCTGGATCCAGATTAATGGGATGAATCCGGTACTCTTAACCCCTAAACGTCCCAACGTCCAGAAACTGGATAACGAACGGATTCAAAACCTTCTCACGTTCTCATCAATGTTTGGATGAAACTCATCCAATTTTTTGGAGATTCTTCACCAAGTTGTTGTCCTATCTAATGGCTGGATTTAGTCATACTAGAGTACATATTTTTCTAAAATTACAAATGTAGAAGAATGTCTAGTCGTTGACCAAGCCAAAATTGCATTGACTCTAGTTCAAAAGTGGAATCGTGAAGATGAGGTCATAAATTTAAGAAACACAAAATTTTTAATCAATCACCACATTTAAGAGTATCTCATTTCAAAATCATTCCAACAAATTTTACTCAAAAAATATTGAAATTTAGTTTGTAATCGAATTTAGAAGGAATTTTTAATTTTAACTTTCAAATTTTATAATTAAATATCGGTGATTGCATTAGTGAATCAAACCGTACGGATGGAATCTAAAATTCAAAATCTAGAACTTTCATTTGTATATCAATTCCAAAATATTCTTCTAAATAGTAGTTTATAATGCTTGTTCTCAAATTGTCAATTCCAGGAACACCCTGGTACGTTTAGGGGTTAGATAGTGAAGCCTTATATAGTTTCATGACTAATTTGTGTTCCACAAAAGATGAAAATTATAATTGCATTGAGTTTTCTTTGAATTTTTTTATATTTAATAGAGTTATCCGCAAAGTGCTCTACAGTTGGGTGACTGGACCACAATTTGTGGAAAGAGAGGTTGAGAACACAATAAAAGTAAATAAACTAGAGGTCTAAAATTTCAAGGCACCAAAAACAGTGTCCAAAAATTTCTCAACCTCGGTTTCTATTCTCATGGATGCTCTGTCACATGGGCTTCCTTGACTTGACACGTATCTTCATGGAATGGGTCTTCCTTGGATCTATTTAAAAATTAAAAATCAAAGTTTTTGAAAGCTCATTCACTGAAATAGAAAAACAAGTAACTAACAGCCCCACCAACTTGTAACTCGGTCCAATTTTCGTATCCCAAGGAATTTAATAACCCCACCAACTTGTAACTCGGTCCAATTTTTGTATCCCAAGGAATTTGATAAAGTAAGGCTGTAAACTCCCATGAGTTTGCGGAAAACTCTAATATGATTTTTTTCATGTACCAGTGGCCGGCATGGGACAAGCTAGTGTACCCACACCAGCTGATCATCTGCTTTGTTGAAAGCTCTTGAAATTGAGTATGTGTTTTAGGGTGGGTTGTTCCTCTTTCTTCACAAGGAACTTGGAATATAGTTTCTTCATTCCTGAAGGCCATCCTCGGGAAAGAAATTCCAGAGGATTTGGGCGAGTGTCTTCTGAGCTAGTCTTTAATGCTCCGAGTATGCTTCGGTGCATAACTATCCAGTCAAATGCAGCTTTGTGAGACTTTTGGTATATATGCTCTGGATGTTTACCCTTCAATTCGATGCTAAGCTACCTCGGCTACTTTTGGTTTCTAGCCACTCTTCAACCCCTCTTCTGGGTAGCGGCAAGAGCTGGGATTTTTCGGAGTAGTAGCTTCGATATCTTGGAGGATTCGATAAGTGCATTCTTGTTGATTGAAGTTTTTGTGTTGATGTTTGAACATGATATTTGATTCTTAGGATTGTGAGAAGCAAAGTGGTTCAACTTGGTGATATAAAACCAGTTCTATGAGATGAGCGTCTATGAATGTTTTCTGTTCATGACTTCCTGTTTGATCCTGATATCAACGAAAGCAATGTTTATTGGCACTACTTTTATGTGGCTGTCGAGACTCTGCTTTATTGATGATGAATTGGAAGCACTACGCCAGATACTCTCTAGTTTTTGACAAACGTGTCCTCCATCACTCATGCATTCATCGATTGAATTTGGTATGAATTGAGTCTCACCAGGGTCTCATATGCGATTCCCTATGTGATTTCCCTGTGAGTCTCACTTTTCCCAGTGAGTCTTAAAGCTGCTTATTCACCAGTTTAATGTTGACTCACCTGCTTGTAAAAGGAAAGTTTAACACGTGTCAACTCTTGAGGCTCGGTGGGAAAAGTGACACTCGCAGGGAAACGCACACCGGGAATCGCATATGAGACCCTGGTGTCTGTTGCAATGCATTTCTTCTGAAAGCGTGCAACTGTGCTTCACTTAGGCAGAAGCCTATGGGTGAAGTTCCGATGCTCATGAGCCAAGTAGGCTCTTCAGCTTTGGAACTGGATATTCTGTTTCATACTTGAGATTGTTGCAGGGTTGGTAATCGATAGTCATAACAGAACTTATTGACCACATATCTTGAATGTGTGGCACTTCTTCAGATCGTTGGATTTTCTTCGTCCTCGTCCTTGGCCTTTCAAGATTCATGTTATGCCATAACATCATCGCCTTGTAATAATGGGCATCTTCATTTGCAGTAGATTTGTCAGGTTACTTGGCGACGACCTTACACCTTGTCCTAATTCGTGTCTTGATGAGGAATTATTTGGTTTTACTTTTTGTTGACTGATCAGATCTGGTTGCGGATGTAACACGATTGCCAACAACGTGCGAAATGACAGGGCACAAGAAAAGAAAATGTGAAGGACACGATCTATTTGTGACCAGTGCTTCGAACACTGAATTTGGGGGTCCGTCGAACCCCACGAGTTCAAATTTTGAAGCTGCCGATCTTCTAAGCGATGGTGATGACTACAGGTGAGATGTTGTTGTACCAAGTCGGCACGATGATTAGGTAGAGTTGCAAGGTACCATGGCAGTTTTTATGGAGTGTGGTTAGTGTGTCACTTCCTAGTATTTGCTATACCTGAATTTTGACTGTTGCAGCCCTTGCCTAATACATGCCATTTTGAAAAGCTTGTTGAAGAGATCGTGGATGTTGGAGAGAATTTTATACGTGGTGGTGGCCAGCAGACTTTATAGTAATGAAGTATTGAATCATTTACTCTTGATTGTCATTTGTTCATTGACTCTGTGACCGATGGTTATGGCAGTGATCCGGAGTGGGAACCCGAACACGATATATTTATGAGTCACAGCGGGAAACAAAAAGACTTCACGGAGCTGGTGTGTAAGGAACTGGAAAGGTGGGGCTACAGTCCGTTCTTGGACGTACGTGACGATTGTTTACCGAAGGGCAAAAGGTTTCCGGAGCTGATCTTCCGTGCTGCAAAGCAATGTCGCGTTGCAATATTGATTCTGTCGGAAGACTTCTTCACTAACTCGAAGTGGCCCATGCTGGAGCTGGAGGCTTTCGTGGATGCACAGAACGAATCTCGAGAGAAAAAGCTTCCAGAGGTTTATATTTTGCCGGTGTATTTGCGGCTAACACGGAAAGAATGTACAGAGGACGAACAAAGGCGTTCAGACTGGTTATCTAAATGGAAAGAGTGGCAAGAGTTGGCTGCAAGGAAGGGCGAACGGCCGATTGATGTGCACAAGTGGGAGGCTGCTTTGAAGGTACTGGGCCCTGCAAATGGGATTGCATACGAGCAATCGTCACGCGAAGCCGGGTTAATAGATAGGATTGTGGAGGCTGTCCGCTGTCTGCTTCCACCTCCGAACATTGCCAGTGATGCAGATATCCATGCGAAGGATCGCATATGCAAGGTGGGGATCGTCTTTGTTCCGGACAACTTTGATCACCATTCACAGGAAATACCGAGAATTTGATACTTTTGAACAGAATATTGCTTTGGACATGTATATTGACGATGTCCACTAAAATGGGTGTGCATCGCTTTAGAGGGTTGACATTGGCATGATGTCCTGCAGAGTATAATCGGAAAGATTCTAAAGACGAAAGCATCATCAAATGGTGCTCGTGTGGTGGGCTTGTACGGCATGGGAGGAATTGGAAAGACCTCATTCTGTAAAGAGCTTTGCTACCGATATTACAAGGAGTTTGAAGGAAAAGTCTTTCATGCGGAACTGGGAACTGGGAAGAGCGAACGTGAGCTACAAGAAGATGTGGTGCGGCAGTTTACGAACATACATGATGACTCTTTAAAATTAGCCAAAGACTCGAAGGTGCGACACGAATTCCAACCACTTTTGAGCGTGATTGTAGTATGTGTATGCATGAAGTGCGTATGTAGTTATGATCCCTAACTTTGAACAATAGAAATTATCCATGTGTTTCAAGAAAAAAAAAAAATCCCTAACTTTGAAGATTGAAGCGGTTCTTAGTGCGTTTAAACTGCGTTGATAAGTGCAACTATGCGATCTTTGGTGGAAGTCTATGTGTAGGGATAGTTATAAGTAAATATTTTGCATCGCTTTGTTGAAAGCTGACGAAAAGATTCTATTTGTATTGTTCTGCAGTATGCAAGGTTGTGCAGTAGTGGGAGGCTATTCAGGAAATTTCTGAGTGTGACTGTATTTGGAATCGTATTTGTCTATTGATACTATTGCACTATTTGATTGCGAAGTTTTGGGATGATCCTAGGTTGTTGAACATCTTCGTAATCGCATGGCCGGAAAGAAACGGGACAACAAAGTGTTTTTAGCTTTGGACAATGTGTGGCCAGAGTCGATAGCGGAAGCTGAGGTTTATGTGCAACAGGCACGTTATGGCAACGGCAGCATTGTGCTGGTGACTGCTCGCTCTGTCGAAATACTGAAATCACTACAAATCGATGAAAATGACTGTTTGCAAATGCCCCAGTTGGATACAGAAGAGGCTAGGCAGTTGTTCCTTTATCATGCTGCTCCTAGTTTTCAGCCTCAAAGTGATGAGGATGACAAGAGTATCCAATACTGTCTCCGCAAATGTCGTTCTACAAATTTTGGTGAAGGGGTTGAGCACTTCCATCCTTTAGCACTGAAGGTTTTGGGCACACAAATGAAGAGAATTGAACGTAGTCCCAAGAAATGGGTGGAGAGTCTATCTGAAGGCAACAAGTTCAATAAGGATCGCCTGAAGGAGCATCCTCTATTTGTCATCCTGGGGATTGGCTATGACCGTTTAGAGCCAGAGGATCAACTTCTATTCATGGATGTTGCATTGACTCATGAAGGTCTGGGTCGTCTATATTCAATGACTCTTTACGAATGGTTAAGTATCGTACATGGTACAGGATCGGACATGTCGTCAATCAAGACGCGGGTGGGTTAATTCGCAACCATTGTTTAAATTTGTTCATTTGTAGTTGTTGAGAATCCCTTTAAACACTTGTGATTGAGAAATTAAAAAATTGAATTGCTGAAAGAAACAGAGACGTTGCTCTAATAAAACACTTTGGTTGGAGACCATGGTGCGGTTTGCAGTTGTATGGGAGTCCCTGGTTAAGTGACGTTTGTGCAGAGTGGGATACCTGGAGGGCATTCCAAGCTGTGAGAACCTTTTCAGGGTTGATAGTAGTACATGGAAATGCTCAATTGTACAAATATCTGGTCAGTTGCGTGACTGACAGTGGCTGACTGTTTTTTCACATTCCGAGGGGGTGGTGTTGTGAATGTTGCAGTTAGAATTTCTGAAAGCAAGGGCGTTGCTTGAAGATATTGGAGATGATTTGGGGCGTGTCATTGTTCATGACTTGTATCGAGAGTTTGCCAAATTTGAGGCAAACAGGGGTAAATTGAATGATAAGCTCATGGTGTGGCCTGGCAAGCAAGAACCAACAACTTATCTTGGGGAACTTGTGAAGACGCCTCCTGGTGGTCCTGACGGTTGTTGGTCAAACGTGGAAAGAGTTTGTATTGGGTGTGAGTGGACGGGGTGTCAAGTGGAGATTCCTCATTGGCCCAGGGGAGAAGTACAAAGAATAAAGTGGCAGCATTTTGCCAACGTTGTGGTACTTGTGCTATATATTGGGTCGTCGAATCAGGTGTTGGATCTGCGAGGTCTACTATGCTTGAGAAGCCTGACACCCAATGCACGAAAAAACACAGTAATTGGACTTGGGGAGCTGCGGAATCTTCGATGGCTTGATTTGACTTCATTTTGTTTTGGAGTACTTTATCAGGAAATTGGTCTCTTGACAGAGCTTCAAGTGTTGCGGGTGAGGACTTTTGGCGATTACATGATTGGTCATTGTCATCTCGATTGGAGTCGTAGAACAGGGGATTTACAACGTTTGGAACTTCTGAACCTTGACAACTGCATCAATTTACGAGAGCTTGAGGTACGGTGTTCGTGTTTGAAGGCATTGCCAGACCTGGGCCGGATGACATCTTTGAGAAGGGCAATCTTTCGTTGTAGAATGGCGACAGATGGGCCGGGTTTGGGTTCACGGTTGTCTGCGCTGCAGGAGCTGAGGTTGGAGTCGGGATTATTTTTATGTCTTCTGCCTCGTCTGGGTGAAGCGGTGACATCGTTGCAAGTTTTGGAGGTCAGGGATTGTAATGAGGTGAAGCAGTTTCCTGAGATGCGCATACTGACAGGGTTGCGGGAGCTCAGTATCTGTTATTGTGCGAAGTTATTAGAGCTGCCACAGTTGGGTGAGTTGGTGGCATTGGAAGTGCTCAAGATAGCGAATTCGCCGGTGCGGGAGTTGCCAGACATGCGCCTGTTGACGAAGCTGCGAAGGGTGTCGTTAGTACATTGTGGGCACTTGTTTGAGCTGCCAGAGCTGCATGAGTTGGTGGCATTGGAAAAGCTCAAGATAGACAATTTGCCGGTGCGGGAGTTGCCGGACATGCGTCTGTTGACGAAGCTGCGAAGGGTGTCGTTAAGACATTGTGGGCACTTGTTGGAGCTGCCACAGCTTGGTGAGTTGGTAGCATTGGAAGAGCTCAAGATAGAAGATTTGGTGGTGGGGGAGTTGCCGGACATTCGCGCGTTAACGAAGCTGCGAAGGGTGACGTTAACACATGTTGGGCACTTGTTGGAATTGCCAGGGTTTGTTGACTTGCTACCATCCCAACTGCGGTTTTTCAGTGAGGGCTTTTCAAATTTAAGCTGTCATATTTATATGATTGAGGAGACTTTGGATACAGGCGAGGTGACTTTTTGTGCATGTCAAGGCGATGACGGGTATTTATGTTGCGTTGAGCTAGAGGCGGAATTAAGCGGGACGACGGAGAAGTTTATAGACCTTTGGGAGTGCCGTGAGCTCTCGAAAAGTGTCATCGCCTGCCGAATCGATGAGAATTGTAAGGGTTGGGTTCAGAATTTGGTGGTTAGGTCGAGGCACCTAAAATCGATCAGTTAAAACATTCAGTATGCATGGGATAGATGAATCAATATTTTGAGTATTTTCCTCTTTTAGCGATAAGAAATTAAAAAGTTTTCATATTTAATTTAATTTTAATTATTTGAATAAGTACAAATTTTCAAAGTGAAAGTCATAGGTTTACCTAAAACCGATCACATGCTCTAATGTACAAATGAGGTACATCTTCCCTTTGAAAATCTAGACATTAGGCAAGAATCTAGGGTGGTTGGTTTTGGATACCTCGTCGATTTTAGGTGCCTCGACGTTAACCACTGTTCAGAATATTTTTTGAGCCAACCAGTCTGTTTCTTTCATTCTCCCAAACTAGCCAGTTTTTTAGAATATATCTCATATATTTCTTCTAAGAATACTAAATATAACTATTTTTTAGTCATTTCGTCCGGTCTTTTACTCTATTCTTTAAGTTTAATCAGTGATTTTAGAAAATCAGCCGGCTCACTTGTAACTAATGGCCGGTTCTTCCCGGACAGTGCTGGTAACCACATGTGATTGATTTGTTTGTGATTTTTTGTGACTTAAGTTCCCTTATTGATTAGCAAATTATTAAGGGAGAGGGTTCCAAACCAACAGGGTTTTAATTCCAAGAGAATTTAGGCACAATAATCATCCTAGAACCTAAATCTAGGTAAACCATAGATAGCTTATCATTTTGGTCAACATCCAATAAGAGCTCTATGATAAGCCTAGATTTTTGTTCTAAAATAAATGCATCGTCTAGATTCTCTTGGAATTAGAATCCTGTAGGTTTTGGAGCCCTCTACGTTACATCGTACACATGAGGTTTTCTGTTAGCTTATTGTCTCAATTTTATGCCCCCTTTGTTTCATTTTTGTATCAATGTTTCGTGCATTATCTCACTTTTTTTAGAGTTGTCAGAGGAGTGACTAAAAATTGGTCAATTATTATATGAAACAAGAATGGGACATTTTGGAATGATTAACCGCTTAATCTTTAAACGTCAAGAGGCCTTGGACAGGGCAGCCCGGGAGGCATCTAAATTTTCGGAGGGAAAAAAGAAAAGAAAAAGAATAAAGAATAAAGAATAAAAGAAGAGAGAAGGAAAAACGGCTCTGCTAGCCACTATTGTCCAGCACTGTAGCACTGTGCTACTTTTCAAAAATCAACCTCAGCTGCCCCTACCTGAACTCCAGCTCACTTTGATAATTTTGATTGCTTGTCATTGTTTCCACAATCTCCCAAATGAGGCGCAAATTTGGAATCTAGATCGCTTTTTCAATAGCTTTTCAACACACTTTTTTCTTCATTATTCTCTTTTAAATAAGCCCATGGGGCTTACCTTGACCTTTAAGGGTTAAGGACCAAGGCTGATTTTCCAAGTTCGGACAGCTTAGTGTGGAACGAGTATCTTTACATGATTGTCTACAGTTCGCCGAGCTGCTAAATTCATTTTGGATTTGGGACAACACCTTTTGATCTGGATATCTGGAAGGATGCCAACCACTCTTCTCTTTCTATCCTGGTAGCCTGCAATCCCATTTCATTTTTGCAATCATTTGTCCACGGCACTGTATAGAAGTCCCTCTTTGGAAAGGTATTCAGCATGACCCTTGTGATTAGGCTAATGTGACAGACTATGTTACTGCTGACCTAGCTATAATCGTTTTCACAAGATTAGATCATCTCATCGGGTTCCGTAATAGCTCAGGAGTTTTGTAATGTGGTTATATGAGTATCACTATCATAGGGGTTCCGGCTAACTCTTGTGGGATTGTACCACTATTCGCTTCATCCTGTAGTATTGACAATTAGGCTTGAAGATGAAAAGTATGAAGTTGGGTATTGACCGTGTGAACTTTCTTTGGACGATTGATCGTCACATTCAGGTAGCTCACTTATAAGGAAAAGGTAGGGACGACAAAGATGAGTACATGTCCAGCCGCCAGGTCGGATTTGTAAGCGTCAACATGACGGATATCTTTCTGTCAAGAAGTCTGAAATGGCGTAGCCGTACACTGGAAGTGAGTCATCTGGTAATTCCGCTTCACTGATGCCGACAGTAAGATCTGGAAGCGGAAGAAATTCAGGAATTGGATAATTAATCACTGTCAAGTGAATTTCAAATGGTAGTACATCGCAAATAGTTGGGCATGGTTGGACTGTTGTCTGGAGCAGCAGTTTATTTTCTTATTTTGTTTGGTGTCAGCTATGGTACCTCGGTGGAATCTTGAGTTCTCTTGTCGATTTGATATTTGGAAGTTGCTGACGGAGAGAAGAGCGTGTGGTTTGTCGCATTAGCTAGGGTTTGTGAATCTTGTAGGGAGCGTTGAAATGGTTGCGCGGAGTGATGGAATTAACATCAGCGTTGTACAGTGGGCTACCAATCAAAATGTCGTTTTCGAAATCGCAGTGAGAAAATTTTCAAGACTGCCAACTTTGAAAGCCTCCCGAGAGCTCAAACATTGGTATTTTCCCACAAAATTTTTACCAAAGCATTATCTTTAAGTTAATTATATGCATACCAAATTTCAAGGCCAAAAGATGCACCGACAAAAAGTTATTCAAAATCTACCAACATTGGTAGCTGCTGTGGAAAAGTTTTCACTGCTGCCAACTTTGACAGCCTCCCAAAGTTTGAATTAATTTTCTTTTTCCATGAAATTTTTGGAACAAAAACCTCTTTATGTTAGTAACATATGGTAAAAATTTCAAGGCCAAAAAATGAATACAAAAAAAGATATTAACAATCTACCAACATGTGTAGTTCTGGGAAAAAATGGGGGAAAACCATTTCATTGCTACCAACTTTGACACCCTCCCAACGGTTGAGAAATTGTCTAGTTACCATGAAATTTTTGGCACAACATGCTCTTTATGATAACAACATTCATGCCAAATTTCAAGGTCAAAATATTTATACAAAAAAAAATATTTACAATCTACCAACGTGTATGTCCTTCTTTTGCCTCAATCACTACTTGTAACCTAGAGGGCATAGAATGACATAGTTGAAGGAGCTTTATACTATTGATTAACTTCCACTCTCTTTCAATAACTACCTTCAAGTCATCTAAGTCTTTTGGACATATTGGGCCATGTTGCATTGCATCTTTCAAAATCTTCCAAAGGTTCTCAATTGGATTGAGATCGGGAGAATTTGCAGGCCAATCGAACTTTTCAATAAGATGTGTTTGTCTCCATTCTTCACATACTTTGCTACGATGGACAGGTGCGCCATCTTCCATGAGCAATCCCTGTGGCACTGTACTTATAAAATGAAGCAACTCGACATTGTAGACCACTTCAACAAAATCCTTAGCAGAACGTCTATCTTTGGGCATAAAAACAAGTTGTGACTTTTGCCCTCCAGCAAATGCACCCCAAATCATCAAAGAAGTTCTCCCACTCTTAAAAGTTGGAACCATACAACTTGATGAATAGCGCTCATATGGATTTCTCCAAACATAAACTTGTCTAGAATTTTTTCCAACTTCAAAGGTAGACTCATCTGTCCAAACAACTCTCTCCCATTCTTTTATAGTCCACCCACAATACTTTTGAGCAAATGCCAATCGTTGAGACATGTGACGATGTGTCAAAAAAGGTTTTTTAACAGCAATTCGACTGAAAATGCCACTCTCATGTAAGGCCCTTCGAATAGTCGATCTAGACACTTGAGTAGAACATATATTAGTGATCTCAGAGAGTGTCGAGCGACGATGAGTTTTTGAGACACGTATAATAGCACGGACATCTCTATCACTAAGCTTTTTAGCATGACTTCCACTACAAGGTTTGCACTTATAGGTTCCATCTTCTCGAAATTTCTTCACTACCCTCTGAACTGTTCTAACATGGACTCCAACAATAGCTGCAATGTGAACTCCTATTTTCCCTGCCTCACTCAAACCTACTATACGAGCACGAGTTTCCTCTAAAATAGCCATCACTCAGTGACCATGATCTAGCCTTCACTTAATCACCATGATCCAGCCTCACTCACTGAGCACATATTGAACTTCACTCAGTTATCAGAAAAAAAATCTCACATACCATCATCCTGCCATCATCTTGCCTCACAAAATTTAGGGTAAATACAAAGGCAGAGACTACGCGACTAGCCGCTTGTTGTATTTTGGCACATGCACAACTCCAAATTGAAGATTTTTTTATTTTATTTTTTTTAGAAGATGTGTATTCAGTATAAATCTCCAACTTTGAAACTTACAATTCAAAATTCAATTCTTCATAGATTTTCTGTTATTTTCATTTTATTTTTTTGTTATTTGCATTTTGACACATCAGTGAACAAAATGTAGTCAACTAGGCACTAAAAGGTTAAATTGCCTCCATCATATGTTTGTTATCCCTTGTGTTTTGGTTAGCAATTCTATTCTAGAATCCTTTTAATTTTTTTGAATTCTCATAAATATATGTTATTTTCTTTTCATACAAAAACTTCTTGCCTACAATGATTTATGTGCATGCCCCTTCTAAAATCAAGGTGTTTGACTTTGCCTTCATCATGTATATGTTGACCTTCTTGTTTGGTTTCAAGTCCTATCTTAGAATTTATGCATATAATCTATATATGTTGTATTTTGAACAATATCATCCAAATATTTACATCTTTTTACATTCAATCCTTATATGGAAGAAACAAGTTTGTCTTCATATCTACATCATTCTTCTACTAACTCAAAATACCAATCTAATATAGCATTGAGGAAAAATAAATAAAACTAAAAAACATACATCATCCGAGACATCATCCGAGGGAATGTTTAGTTGTTGTGTCTTCACCTTCCAAACCTTCAAGTCCAACACTTTGATTGTAGTCATTAGAAATTTGTTTCCTATTATTAGAAAATAAAATTCTATAAAATTATTAAACCTCTTTCATATGTATAATGTATCGTAGGTGTTGATTCTAATCCAAAGCTTGATTCTAAGACTCTTTACAAGTTCTTGTAGGGCATCAATGCTTTTAGCACCAAAAATTGCACCAAGAAGGCCAATTTTGCATCCCACCCCGCCCCTCCCCGCCTTCCTAATGAACTCACCTTTTAATTTCACTTTTGAACCTCACTAGCTAGGAAATGATGTCTTTTGTAAAGAAATCTAGGTACATGCCCTAATTTGTGAAGACAAAGAACATACAGAAGCCAAAATAAACCAAAAATGATTGAAAATGATCTCTAATGTTTTGGAATGATCCAAATACTTTCTAGGACATCCCATAAAAGCTTCAAAACACCCAAAACAACTAAACACAACATCTTCAATTTGGGACACTAAAAGTAATTGTTTTGTACATGTTTTACATGGACAGAAGGATCTTCCATTTGGGACACTAAAAGTAAATTTTTTGTACATATTTTACATGGACAGAAGGATCAGTGTTTTTCTATGTGAAAATGGCATTAGAACAATGTAAATTGAGCACATATGATACGTGGCAATCCTAATGCATTGATTCTTTTTCAAATCTACATTCATTGAAGAGATGTTTTGGGATATGTAGTTGCATTCAAAGTTTTTTTTATTTAGCTCTCCAAACATCCAAATTTGCTTTGGGAGGAAGTAAAGCGAATAATTACAATGGAATTGATTCTCTATAATTTTCAATTTATAATCCATGGGCCTATGAAATCATGCCCAATCCTCTAACACCTAATTAGAGTTTTAAAAGGCAACACTTCCACAAAAGGTGGCAACCATGAAAAAAAATTAACCTCTCTAACTGGTAATTCTCGCTAACAATTGTTTGCCACTACTGCCCCTTGGCATAACATTCCTCATACTGCCAACATTGGTCACAATCCCTTTAGTCCATCTCGAATTTCATTTTTGAAACTAGTGTCCTCGTTGCCTTTGTTGCCAACAATGTTTTTTGGTGTTTAAATATGATTTTTGGCATTTTCTACATAAATAGCATTAAATAGCTAGCAAAAAAATCATTATTTAGCCCCTAAACGTCTAAAATGCCCATTTTGGTTGTAACATGGTTGTTTTTCAATCAAACAGTGAATTTCACCCAGTTTCTAATTTCAAATAAAAATGGTCCGTACTAAAAAAAAATGTTGGGACTACCTACTACTTTTTAGACCCATTTACTATTTTTCAAAATTGTTAAAATTGCATTTTTAACATCGTTTGAATCTAAGAACTTTAAAATTCTAATATTCTAAAGCTTTTCTATTGAAGTTCTTTATACGTAAATTCAAAAAAGCATGCCACCTACACCTTATCATCATCACTATTATTTACGTTTTCCTTGAATATTTCATACTATTTTAAGCTTTTGTAATTACTATGATTTACACAAGAATAAAATTTGAAAAATCTCATAAGTTTTAATTTTATTTATATAATATTGAAAAATTCAAAATAAATCTATTTAACAATAATTTACATGAAAAAGAATATCAATAATATAAATTATATTTTAAAATGTAAGAAAGTGGTGAAGTTTGACAAAGTTACCATTGCGTAATCCTATTATCCTATAACCCCAAACTTCCCAAGTGTCCATTTTTTGAACAATGTACAAATTTCATCCAATTTTTCTCATTTGTCATGCACTTTTTGTAGTGTGGATCTTACTATAGATTTTATGAGAATTTAGCTTCATATATGTGTTATCTCATTAGAAAGAGGATGATTTGTGAATTTTTTATGCTTCATTTCATGTTTTAACATAATAATTGATTCAACAAAAATTTCAACAAAAAAATTTCTAATTTAATCTTAGTTAAAATTTGTTCAAAAGTGCTCTTGAAAAAGTCAACTTATAGAATTAAGCAACCAAAATATCTCCAAAAATCACAAAATTTCAAGTATTACATTTCAACCCATCATAAAAAAAATTCATCTACAAATTGCCAATATCTTGTTTGTAATCAAATTACAAAATAGTTTTGAATTTAAAGATTCAAAATTTATACAGAAATATTGGTGATAGCAGCCATAGATCTTAGTGCATGGATAGAATCTAAAATTCGTAATGTATAACTTTTATTCATACATCAAGTTCAAAATACCCCTCTTAATTTCATTTTATAATGCATCTTTGCAAAATTGCCGAATCTGGAGAGGGAAGTGGGCATTTAGGGGGCTATAGGAGGAAGGGGGGTGTGGGAACATATTCACCCCCATTTAAAATTTGCACTACATTTTTTTTAATTTTAAGGGGGGTAGGGGGGCATTGGAACAAACCCACCCCCTTTAAAATTCGCACTACATTTTTTGTATGTAATGTAAATTTAATTTTGACACTTTGTAAGAAAAATATGACTATATTTTTTTCAAACATAAAGAAGTTTAGTATGTGAACTTTTCATATGGCATGTGCACTTTTAATGAAACAAGTATTATTAATATATTTGAAATGTAGTAATTACTTTGCTTTCAACAATTTAAGAAAATAAATTATGTGAAATTTTGAAAAAATCACTTATAATTTTTTTTATTAAAAACTAGACTTTTAATTTTAAGAATATTCTTTGTTGACCTTGCCCTCTACCTAAGATATTATGGGTCTCCGTGACAATAATATTAGAAAATGTTTTTCTTACACCAGTTGTACTCTTTTTACTTGTATACAACTTTTGTGATATTAAAGAATACAATAGTGATATTACAGAGTGTGGTTTGATCATTCCAATTGGTTTAGTGAGAGAAAGGGATACCACATTGGAAAATGTGTTATTAACCCTTTAGTGCCTAGGGTACTGTAGCAGACAGCTTTGGATTTCAGTGGGTTTTTCCACTGTGGTTGAGACTACCAAAAATAGAATGGGTTAAATTAGAAAGTAACCGTACAATTCTATTCTCAACTCGAGAGCACACATTTTATTAAAATTTGAGAATCATCCGATGGTGGGATCGGAAGATTATAGTATGTATTTGAACTGTATAATGCACGCTCAAAAACGAGATTTTGGGGGGTGTGTGACTTCAAAGTTAAATAGAATTTGAGGTAAATTTTCAAAAATAAAAGCAAAGACGTTCAGCTATGCCCTATGTCAACACCTCTCCGTTGCAATCTTTCATATCAAAAATAGACTCACACATAATTATTGTGAGATTTATAAGTGAAAGTGACTTGTCCATGTACGGTTTAGGACAAAATTTTATACGTTGAAAATTGACAGGAGTGGGTACATTAGTCAAGATCGGATTACACACACTAATGGAAGATGAAGAAGAGAACACAATCCAAAAAAACAGAACAAGATAACAAACTTCCAAACACAAGAAATACTACACAATACATATGTTGTATTTGTAAGTATTTACTGTATTTTCAAGTATTTGCAGTATTTTCGCGTTTTGTTGATAGGTATTTTGATAGTTGTACAATTCCAAATTGAAAATTTCTTTTTCTGGAAGGTGCGTAATGTATGTGCGCAAATCTGAACTTCAAAACTGAAGTTCCAATTCTTCACGGATTCTCTGTTATTTGCATTTCCGACGTTGCAGTGACCATAATCTGGCTTGCTAGGCACTAAAGGGTTAAACCTTTTACCCTTTGAGACGCTTGCGTCCATATAGTGGACAATGAACATATTCAAACTATTCTCCCGACTACACATGAACAATTTTCATCCATCCAAACTTCTCTTGATTCTTTTGTTAGTTGACTATCATTTGAACGGTGTGTATCTTCAAAATAAGATATTAATTGTTTTTGGAAAAGAGCACAATTGGTTTATGTCAAGTATCATTTTTAGTTCAAAAAATGAGACCTTAAACATGATTTTCCAAAATAAGTAGAATCAAATAATGGAAACCATACCGTCCATCTCGTAGTGCATGTTATTCTAATTTCATTACAATATTTTTAATTTTTGTGTTTTAAATTGGGAATTTTAATTGGATCTCAAGAGGAAACCTTGCAAATTTAATTTCAAAATATCAATAAAGAATATGATGAATCCATCCGTAAATATGTGATCTTCACATTGACATTTACAACTTTTCTTTGTACATCAACTCCATTTTTGTTTTTCATCAAACATTTTATAACAAATCTTTGGAAAAAATCTTTGAAAACATTAAAGGATTAACGTCGACCAATTTCAAAGATGTATTATAAAATATTTGATAATCACCAAAATGAAGTTGATATATAAAGAATAGTTGTAAATCTTAATGTGTAGATTACATAAGTACAATTGGATTTATCGTATTTTTTTATTGGTATTTTTAAATTAATTTTGGGAGTTTTTCTTTTGAAATTCAACTTAAAATCCTAAATTAAAAATGTTTTATTTAAATATTTTATATCGAATTTGGAACAATATGCACTATGAGATGATATAGTTTCCACTATTTGATTTTACTTGTTTTGAAAAATCTCAAAATAAGGTCTCGCTTTTTGAGATTTCTCATTGTTTGTTAACCCTCAATCATTCATAATATAATTACTTGGTCAAACCTCATTAATTCCTCACATTTCAAGATATGTTATATTTTTCTCTTATTTTTCTGATATAACCTATTGTTAAACCGATTTACCTTGATTTTTGCATAATTGTTTAAATACAAATCAATTTTATAAGGTTTTTCAAAGTTTCCTTCTTGTAAAATTCATAGCAATTGCAAAATGCTTAGAATAGTATGAATTCTTTGGGGGAAATGTAAATAATAGTGATGAAAAACAAGGTGTAGGAGTGACATGCTTCTTGAGCTTACATAAAATGAAATTCAATAGAAAAACGTTTTTTTGCAGTGTATGTTGGAATTTTAGGATTTTGAGCTTTAAAGTGCTGTAAAAGACGCAATTTTAACAAATGGTAAATTGGACTAGAAAGTTGAAGATAGTCCCTATAGGCTTTTTAGAAGGGACCATTTTCATTTGAAATTAGGAACTAGGTGAAATCAACGTTTGATTAAAAAAACGACCAAACATGACCCCACAGGGCTCCTTGCATATTTAGTGGTTAAGGTCTCACTTTTTGAACTAAAAATGATACTTGATATAAACTATTTTTTTCATTTAAAAAATAAAATCTCAATATTTTATTTTGAATATCCATATTGCGCAAATGGTAGTAAACTATTACAAAAATAAAGGAAAAAATTTGGATAAATAAAAAGCTGTACATGATGTTGTCAAAAAAAGGTTGACAATTTCGTCAAAGGGTTACAGAAGTCTAGTTGTACAATATAAATGTTCAAACGGCTAGTCGTATGGTCTCTATCTTAATGTTTACCCCATATTTACTTTTACGACTTGTTTCTACAGTTCAGTTGTGTAACTCCTAAAAATCTCCCTACTGGTGTAACTCCAAACTCCTATAAACTAGAAGGGGTTTCAGAGTACAAGCTCCTAAGAGAAAAATTTGGTACCATGTTCAGAGCTACATGTTGGCATCTCGTAATCTATGCCCATAACCAATTTTTTTCTATTTAGAGGCAAATTGACACTGCACGGTCTCTGACCACTATTCAATGAGATAGGGGCCACTTCTTTGCTCCGGAAATTGCGACATAAGCCCCTTGCAAAAATTGGCTTAAACACTTGCATGTACAAAATCTGAAGCTTCTTAACCCTTTAGTGCGCCACCATCCAGATTCTGGACGCCGGATGAATTTCAGCAGCTCGATTTCTGTAGGTACCGGATGTTTTTCATCCATTTTTATTTTTTTTCATTCTTGTGCTAGTTGAATACCATTTGTACGGTATGGATCTTCCAAATAAGATAATGTGAATTTTTGAATATTTACAAAAGTGATTAATGTCAAGTTTCAATCTTAGTTCAAAAAGAAAGACCTTAAATATGATTTTCCATAGTAAATAGAATCAAATAATGGAAACCATACCATCTCGTAGTGCATGTCATTCTAATTTCATTACAATATTTTTAAATTTTTTTGTGTTAATTTTGGATTTTTAATTGAATTTCAAGAGAAAACCTTGCAAAATTACTTTAAAAATATTAATAGTAAATATGATGAATCCAACCGTACGGATGTTATCTACACATTGACATTTACAACTTTGTTTTGTACATCAACTCCATTTTCGTTTTTTATCGACCATTTTATAACAAATCTTTGAAAACAGTGTTGAATCGGGACGTTAAAGGGTTAATATGACAAGCCCCCATACGCCATGTGACTATTTGTACTACTTTGTGATCAAAACAAAAAATAAAATAGAAAATAGAAAATATATTTATGTGTGTGTGTCTATATATGTATATATATATTTGGAATCGTACATTTAAAAATTTGATATGTACACTCTCATTGGGCACTATTAGTACATAGGGTGCAAACAAAGTGGGCTTACCATAGTACTCTCTCTGTCTAGAAATAATTGTCCCCATTATTAATAGAATGTTCAATTTAACGTTGTTTTTGTTGGAAAAAAAACCAAAAACAAAAGTGGATATTCATGATAAAATCCAATTGAAAACCTTATCATTACAAAAAAATTCAGGCCTCTAAAAGGCTGCTAACTCAGCCAAATTGCCATGCAAAAATAATGAAATTACAATGTTCTCTTTAACCCCTCAAGGCCCCATGATATTTTGTACTATTTGAAGAAACTAAACTTTAACTGCAATTATCTCTTGTACAACAAACTTAAGTGAGAATATGACTTGTACTTCAAAATTTCCCACATCAATATTAACATTGCAATGTATTTTTTTTATATATGTCTTATGTAGTTTTTGAACAAAATGAGTTTTAAAAATGACCTACTGAACAAGTCAGAGGACACAATATGTCCCTTTGGGCCTTGAGGGGTTAAAAGAATTCACAAAAAATATTTAAAAAATCCACTTTAATGTGACTGAAATAGTGTCACTACATCTTTTAATATTTAATATTTTATTATTATTGATTACTATTGATATATTATTATTTTTGCATGGCAATTTGGCTGAGTAAGATGCCTTTCGGAGGTCTGAATTATTTTGTAATAAAATTGCAAAGTCGTAACCTGAATTTGGCTGAGTAAGATGCCTTTCGGAGGTCTGAATTATTTTGTAATAAAATTGCAAAGTCGTAACCTGAACAAGGTTCATGTTTCAGGTATAAAGCATAGGAAAACTATTTCAGGACAGAAAATGCCAAAAGAAATAGGCCAGTACATAGCAGGCGGGAAAGTTCAAGAGTGCCACGTCAGAAGAGACAAAACTATTTCAGGCAAACCGCGACGGCCAATGCGGGTCAATGCGCACACGTCAGCACATTCCGCCAATCACACGACGACCTCCGATTTAGTAACAATCCCCGAACTCACGATTTCACGAATTACCGCAGTCAAAGGTACGCTAAAGTCACGTTCACGTCCGTTATCTTTTTAGTGACCTAATTAGTAATTAGTAACTCACAAACCCTGATTAGTACCTTCATAAGCTCATACTTAGCAGTGGTCTCAGAACCAATTTATGACATCTAGAACATTATGCGACTTCCCACATAAATGGTATATATATTTTTGCTACCCAGTGCATACAATACTCACAATACCTTTATAATATCCGGCAATACCCTTGATATATTAAGGTGATACCATGATGATATCCGTGAATATCACCTCATGAAGTTGCTACATATTTATATCATGATGAGCATTCTCGCGACATTTCAAGTTTTTTTTCATTTTCTTTCTTGGTATGATTAGCAGCCCCATTTTTAGGTAGAAATTCAGCTAATTTTAGCCAGTTTTGAGATCACTGATACTTAGTGCAGACTCTATCTATTAGTGACCTAATTAGTAAACCGCAAACCCTGATTAGTACCTTCATAAGCTCATACTTAGTGCAGACTCTGGTGGCTATGGCGGACAGTTGAATCCTCCCAGCTCGCCCTTGCGGATTCAAGCCAATTGGCGATGGTGTGATGGATTGAGCTGAGCTCGCAGAAGCGATGGGGAATCAGCTGGGGTGTTTGCAAGTGCGGCCCAGTAGGAAGAAGAAGCAGAAAGTTTCCGGGGGTTTGCGCAAGCGCGGGGACTGGGAGAATGGCGTGATTGAGCAGCAGGCGTTGGCGATGGCGTTGCAGCAGCAGCACAAAGCGCAGCTGCGGTTCGAACGCAACAACTACGTCCGCGACCCGGCGATTCAACCGCCACGGAAAAGCTACGCCGGCAGGTCTCTCAGCGCGGAGAACAAGATGGAGTTCAAACGGAGCAATAGTTCTCGGTTTCGTCGTGTCGATGACTTGCTTGTTGATCCTGGCCAACTCATCAATGGCTCCAAGGTCCTCTTTCTCTCTTTCTTTCTTGCTTTTCAATCTCGCCTGCATTGGTGGAATTACTAGCCAATTCCTGTTGCTCAAAGACCCTGTCAATTCCGCTCTGAAGCAGCACTGAAACAGTTGATAATCAGCGAGGAGGGGCTTGACTCTTCGTGATGTGTAGTTTAGGGATAGCTCTGTTTGCTTTTCGCTTGCTTTTGTCGAGCTTTAGGCTTCTGTCACGCTACATTGTCATCTCTGCAAGTTCACTCCTAAGCGACCGCTGTGTACTTTTCTACAGTGTAGGAAAATTGGAACCCCTGCTGTAAATCATCTGTTTGTGTGAAGATGACCACGATCGACACTGTTGTTCTTGTGGTATAGAACAAGAGCTTTAAAATGATGTATAGCAATCAGAAAACCGAGGTACTATGAGAAAATGCCACCGTTGCAAGTTCAGTGATGTAGATGGCCATATTAGACCCCCTGCTGCAAATCATCTGTTTGTGTGAAAATGACTTCAGTTTGACACAGGCGACACTGTTGATCTTGTAGTATACAACAAGAGCTTTAAAATGATGTATTGCAATTAGAAAACCGAGGTAAAATGAGAAAATGCCGCCGTTGCAAAGTTTCAGTGATGTAGATGGCCATATTGGGCGTTTTAGACGCTTAGGGGTTGAATATCTAGCACGTTGATTGATAGGCTCGTTTTTTTGTAATAAATTGTGATGTTTGTTGTGCAGGACGGAGTTGTGAGAGGGAGTATTGAAACGAAGCATTTTGTGTTGGTGCATGGAGGAGGCCTGGGAGCCTGGTGCTGGTACAAGTCCATAGCGTTACTTGAGGAGGCTGGATTGGTGGCTACAGCTATTGACTTGAAGGGGTCGGGGATAGACTCCACGGATCCCAATCACATCAATAGCATGGCCGTGTACGTGAAGCCCCTTCTGGACTTTTTGGAGCGCTTGGGATCCGATGAAAAGGTCGGTAACTACGCATAAAATTCAGAATCATTCAATCCAAACCTTTTCTACGTTAGAGTTAACCGAAAAGAAGCCCATCTAACCTCCCTTTTTTCTCTACTTCTAACCTCTCTTTTGAGCTATACTTGGGTTGAATATCGTCGTGTCATAGATTGTCCCCTTGTGGGCCATGGGCTTGGAGGTTTGGTAGAAGGTGTGGGAGTCATTGCAAGGTGTGGAGAATAATGACAGCGGCTTGCTTTAGATTGTCTCCCAACTCATCATGAACTAGTTTTCGGTCTATTTATATTTCAATATGAGTTCAAGAGGAGTTCAAGATGAGTTTGCTAAAACTTTCCTCTTTGAGCTGACTTTTCGGTTAACTCTATTGTTTCTGTAAGTTCACGTCATTACATGCTGCTGTGTTTGGCTTAAGCTTTTATGTAGTAAGTACCTTGTCACTTTTTATAGTGGTTTTGAGTTTTGGCAATGCAGGTAATTCTTGTAGCGCACAACATTGGGGGAGCATGTGTATCATATGCGATGGAGTGCTTCCCGAGTAAAATATCCAAAGCCATCTTCGTGGCTGCCGCCATGATATCAAATGGTCAACGGGCATTCGATGTGTTTGTGCGGCAGGTAACCATCTCATCTGTTACAGTCTTGAACAGTGATCTCAGTACCACTTTATGACATTTAGAACATTGTGCGACCTCCCATATAAATGGTATCTACTTTTGCTACCCAGTGCATACAATACTCACGATACCTCTATAATATCCGGCAATACCCTTCATATATTAAGGTGATACCATGATAATATCCGCAGTTATCACCTCATGAAGTTGCTACATATTTATATCATGATGAGCATTCTCGCTACATTTCAATTTTTTCTCATTTTCTTTCTTTGTATGTTTAAGCAGCCCCATTTTTTTGGGTAGAAAATCTAGCCAGTTTTGAGATCACTGGTCTTGAAGATACTTGTGAATTGATAGCTTAGATTGACATGTATGAACTAGTGATCGGTAATGTCAGCTCTTCGATGTTTGTATTTTTTGTCGGTATACTTTTCTAAGTAGCGATTGGACATGTGCAGGAGAAGACAGAAGACGATTTGATGCCCAAAGCACAGAAGTTTTTATACGGGAATGGACCTTCCAGTGCACCAACAGCAGTAGAACTTGACAGAGCGTTAGTTAGGGATCTGTTCTTCAATGTTAGTCCAGCCAAGGTATTTTTATATAACTCCTTTTGTGTGTTCTTTGTTTCTATTACTGGATTTGCAGGAGGTTTCTGAGTATTATGGTTGAGACCAACATTTTTCTAACATAAGGAAATCTTTATGATGTTGTTTAAAAGTTTCTGAATCAATCTACTTTCACTGCAAGTCTTATTTGAAGGTGTACATTAACAGCTTCTGTGAATATTGTATCGTGCAGGATGTAGCCCTGGCGATGGTGTCCATGAGGCCCATCCCCTTCTCACCAGCTATGGAAAACATCACTTTGACTCCGGAAAAGTACGGAAGCGTGCGGCGGTTTTATATCATAACAGCACAGGACCAAGCACTACCACAAGATTTACAACAAAAAATCATTGACCAAAACCCTCCAGAACAGGTGTTTACATTGAAAAGCGGGGACCATTCTCCTTTCTTTTCCAAACCGCAGACTCTGCATAAAGTCTTAGTTGAAATCGCCATGATTGCTGCCAAATCTTAGGCCCTCTTTTGTAATACCCCACATATTACATTGCAAGAAATGTGCAAGGATCATGGGGATATTACATCAATGCCTTGTGTGCATGCATATGCGACTTTATCGCTGCCTTTTCAGGACCCTTTTTTTGGAGTTGCGCACATTTGCACTCCATTAGGTAGGAGTACGTGTACATTAATTATGAGTAGGGAATGGTTTGGAATACCACCATGCCCTATAGTTTTGTATGTCATGAAGTATTATTGGGACTAGGAATTGCTGCAAACAATTAGCATTTGATTAGGAAAGATTCTGTCAAAATTGTTAATTTATGTGGGAACATGGAACCTCAAATGAGATGATTCCTTACTCTTGCTCTGTTTCATGTAAGGTTAGTACACTTATTAATGCCACTAATTCTGATTGCGTTGAAACTCAGTGGACTGCTGTAGGTTAGTAGCTGGTGTGGCATAGATTGATTCAAAAATTATAGTTGAAAATTTTTGGAAATTGATTTTTCAGAAAATGTTGGTGGAAAAGGGAATCTTAAGGAATGTTTGTAGTGTTGAAATAAAAACATCCCAAAACAAAAATTACTTGGCACATTATTTAGTGTCAAACTAGCTTTTAATCTGTTGTATTGATGAGGGATTGATTTGTGATTCTTAGCAATTGAAAAAATAAAGCATCAGATTAGGTGGAAGTAAATGGTTTTATCTGTTAGAAATGGGAAGACATTAACCTTTGAAGTGGACTTCAGTGAAGTATCAATAAGTACCGTAATAGTAGTCATCGCTAAATAAATAACTGGTTATATTGTTGGAAGTATTGTAGAGTGCCATCCATACCATTGAAGAAACCTTGCCTCAATATATCAACTTCTTTAATATCACATTTCAGAATATTTGCTAGTGTAGACATGTGATTTTAGACATTACAAATTATGAACTCATGTATGTTGGTTATCAAAAGAGGTGATATAAAAGAGTTCAGAGAATATTCAGGTTGAAATTTGAGGTGTTGATATCAAGGTGATGTTGATTGTGTGCCCAGACCCTAAAACCCCCCTTGACGTTAATGTAAGCACTATTCATCCATGTGCCACATTTTTTGAAAATTTCATTTTGGGCATCCTAGAGTCTTTTTTTAGCATTTTTTTTGCAAACTTGGAGCCTATGACCCCAAATTAGTCTTGGTGGACCTCTTCGGGATTTTTAAATCCTTAAAAGGGGTTATTTTTTAAGGTGAGCCTTACATGCACAAAACAGTGGTAGTTTTTGTCCTCTTGCATTAACGTCAAGGGGATTTAGACTCGGGGGATTTTGTGTGTGCTGCATATGAACCAGGAATGATATGTTCTGCTTCTTCACAGGCATTTTGCCGGCTAATTTATGATGGTACTCATGCAATTAATTGTTGATAGTGTACTTCCAGGGTGATGTACTGGCAATTTTTCATTTTTCTATTATCTGAAATATGACAAATGATTACTTGTACCTCAAATGTGCATGTTTTCTGTCTCATGTTACTATTGTTCATATAACAATATAACATCAAGTTGGGGTTTTGAGGCAACTTTTTCACTTTCTCAATCACTTCTCTTTAGTTTCTGATCTTTAGTTTATGATACAGTAATTTATAAGTTTAATGCTACTTGAAACACCTTCTAGTAGTGTATTTTTTAGATGGTTAAACCTTAAACGACCGATTGACCATTTTCTGATTGCAACCCAAACAACACTGATTTCCCATCGTCAGAAAATGACATTTTTTGAGTTTTGATTTTTTGTCGAAATTGGGGGTAGAGATCATGTTCTAGTGTTGTTTGAAGCATTTCATTTGCAATATTGAGATTCACTAAGAATTTTTTAAAGACAAACACCTCAACAATGTCCTAGTGTTATAAAAATTTCTATTTCAGGAAAGTAATGATGTTCTCCCTTTTTAAAGTTTTGCTTTTTAAAAATTTAGAATAGAATGTATTGTTTGAACCAATCATTCTAAAAATAAAATGGTAATTTTGATGAATATTAAATGGGTTTTTTTTCTTTTTATTGACATCATCTCCAATAAGTTTTGAGAGCCATCAAAAATTTACACTATAGTTGTCCCTCTCTATTATGACATGTTTGGGAAGCCCTAATTTCAAAGTGGCAAACATGGATTAGTCATAGAAATGACTTGTCACATGTGTATTGCTTGAAACAATGATATCATCATATTTTGGAGTGTTGCATTATGGAGGGTAGATTGTGTGCAGAAAAGGCACAAATTTAAACCAACCTTCTTAGATTATATACTCAATTGGGTTCTCTTTGTAAAACAATGTCATCTTCATGCCCTTTAGAGAAGCAAAGATCCTCTAATTTTGTTATCAAGGAGGGCCAAAATCCCCTAGAGCAGGCCCATATGAGGGAATTCAAGATACTTTCTGATCACTTTTGACTAATGATGGTCATGGTCCGCTGATAAGTGGAAGTTTGGATTCCCATTTGTGATCTCGTAGAGGAAAAATATATACAAGTTAAGATATTCTGACAATCTCAAAGTCCGCAGATGCTGCGCAATGAAAATAGGTACAATTCTAAGATGGAGATGGGATTTATCATATCCCATGTAAGTTATACAACCACCACCAGATCGTCACACATTCAAAGAAATATTTGATGCAGGACTGTCCAACATTTTAACCCCCGAAGGACTAACCGTCCATTTTTGGATGATTTACAGATTTCATTCATGTTTTCTCATTCATCATGCATTTTTTGCAAGGAAAAGAGAGACAATAAAACTTTATGACAAGATAGCTGAGATCCAATTAGAAAGGGGTGATTTGTGAAATTTTTATGCCTCTTTTCATATTGTAGTGATTCACCAAAACTTTCTAAGAATTTAATGTAACAATGCTCTTGAAAAAATAAACTCATAAAATTAAGTAACCAAAAAGATCTCCAAAAATCACTACATTTAGAGTATTAAATTTCAAATTTCATCCACAAACTGTCAATATCTTATTTGTAATGGAATTACAAAATATTTTTTGAATTTAAAGTTTCAAATTTTATACAAAAATATTGGTGATAACAATCGCAGATCTAACCGTATGAATAGAATTTAAAGTTTATAATGTACAAGTTTTATTCATTCATCAAATTCAAAATATCCATCTAGGTTGTATTTTATGATGAATCTTTGCAAATTTGATGCTAAAATTGATTAAACGGGGGAGGTGTTTCTGCTAGTGAAATGACCTGAATATCCATTGTGACCATTTGTTCTTTTGTATGTAAATAGATGTTTTTTTTGTTTTTTTTTGTTTTAAATTTAAAAAATTCATTGCATCGACATATATGAGTATATGGTTGTATTTGAGAGTGTAACATATTTTAATACATGATACATACCTTATACATAGGACATACAAGAAAATATAACCCGATCCATTCCAGTCCATTCTACCGTAGGTGGGAGGGTAGGATCAAACAATTTGTGACAAAAAAATTTTAAAATTTAAAATTTTAAAATTGGAATAATTATGAATATATTCTGAGATTCTTTCATTCATCATAAAAATATTTTTTGAAAAATTTGAATTTTTTTTTAGATTTATTCATTTTGAAATTTTTGTTGAATCTGCCTTCCACCTATAGTATCTTCTACAACTTTGTTGAAGTTTGATAAAATCACCAATTAATGAATTAATTTTGCAAGAAAATATATTATATAATTTTAACCAATATTTTTTTTGTAAGTGATTGCAAGTTTTATTCTTATTTTTAGTAAATATAAAAAATTTCCTACTTTCATATAAATTTAATTAAGATTAGTTTAAAATTCAAACTGTATCTTCTCTTATTATATAGACTTTGATTATTTTTTGTGAAAGGTGTTAATTATGATACATTTAAGCTTTGCACGAGGCTTTCTAAAAAATTAAGGTTATTGATTAACAATTGTTTTAAAAGTCTACAAGCTATTGTTTTGTATTCTATTTTTATTTACTTTTGCTTAAAAGCATATGCACAACATTCTTTAGCTAATACTGCAACACACCTTTTTGCATGTGTAGAGAATCAGCATCTCAATAGTCAGGGAATTGACGATATGGAACATATAGAAACTATTAAAAGACAAAAGTTTGTTGAGTTACCAAGCCATCTTTAGCTAAAATGGCTAAAAGATCATGATTCTTGCAATGCTTTTAGCCTGCGATGCTAACTTCTATAAATGAACAATAGGATTACTAAAGATTATACTAAGAGGCACTTTATCGTAGTTTACTACCAGGTTCAGCAAAAAATAATTCTAAAGATAAATGCCTAAAATTTCAAAAAACATTGCCATCTTTTCCTGAATATAATATAAATAATGATTCAAAATTGCCGAAAAGTGAGAAGTTATTACTTTCCTTTAGATTTTTACTTAGTTTGGAGGTATGTGTGGATTTCAATGGAGAGAAGGTGTTGCTCTTGAGATCAAGTTCATTTACATTAGTTCACAAAGAATATGAGTTAAGAAGAAGCAAGACTCTAGGCAAGGATTTTGAAATGTGTCCTACATAGATTTTTGGAGTTCAATTGAACATAGAAGATGAAGTTTTATAGAATTGCATCTAACTAACAAAAGTTGAGAAATCAAACTTTCTTCCGCCTCCAGTAGGTTTTGTGTCAAAATAAGTCTTTATGCAAAAGATATGGACAAAACAACGCAACCGTGTAAAGGTCAAAAATCAAAATGCGTTTCTTACAGTTTTTCGGAGCTCATTTGTGCATAGAAAATCAACTTTTTTGGAATTTTGTTGGTCTAAGAATAGTTTAGAAATCAAACAATCTTTCACCTCCAACAAATTTTATGTCATTTGAAGATTTTGTGCAAAAACTATGAGTGTTATAAAAACGAAGACTAACTAGGTGCTTCACCTCAAAGTTTACATATCCCACATGCATTGTTGAATACAACTCCACTGCACTAGTATAAAGCACAAAGCATTCTCAACTCTCTACTCACATCTTACTTGTCAACCCATGAAAAAGAGATGGACTTGACAACAAGCCAAATTTAAAAAAATTAAAGAGAAAACTACATAAATTATTAATATACTATTTTTAAATGCCGAACCTACATTTTGAACTTTAATTAATTATTAGGCAACAAGGTGCGGAACCTGCTAGTAAACTACGGTAGTCCTTTTCATGTTAATAAAAATCATGCTTTTCTAGGCCTTTTGTAATCCATTCTACATTCACATATCATTAATAGCAAGCATTAAATGATGCTCATTTCTTCCCATAGATGTGGTAAGATTTTAAATCTCAACATTGTTCTAGAGTCAACTTATTTCTACAATTCAATCCACTTGACTTATAAACATCCATTGATCATTTCTATACACATGATATATAGAAGATAAATTCTCTTGATTGGAACGTAACTATACAGAACAAAGATGGCTTTGAAAGGCTTGAACCAAGAAGTGAATTTCTTTTAACATTACAATACCAATTGGAAATTCGACATTGGAATTGTATGTACTAGAGGTTACATTGACTACCCTCTTGACTTGAGATATTAGGGATCTCTCACCTAACGATAAAGCAATAGGTGAAAAATAGGGATTATATATTTATATATTGATACACATTGCAAGAAGTATCACAATCAAATCACAATAAACAAAACCGCATTAACAAGAAAAATATCATTTCTGGCAAATTCAAACCAATCCTAAAAAACACCAATTCAATCAAAAGCCTATATGGCCCACTTCATTTGCAGTTTGTCTTCAATGCCAAGAAAAGGCGTCTCGCACCATGTGCTGTCAAATTTCTCTAATTGTTTCTCAACTTATAGAAAATTTAAACTTATAGACGTAGCCAATTTTATTTATATTTAGAATTTCTCTACTTTCATATAGCTTTTGCTTGAATATGGGTTTTCCAATAGATTGTTGGTTCTTGCATGGCATGGGCTTTTGAAGCCATAGAACAATGTTTCTTTGCCTTTCTCTATACAACAATTTTGGACTATAAAAGACATCACTTCTTTCTTTTTATTGCTTTCTCTTTTGTGAACTTCTTCAAAAGGTTTCTTCAAAGTCACCCTATTTGTGCCACTATATACCAATAGTGTACAATACATATCAAATTTTCATATTTAACTCCTAAACGTCCCATGGGGATAGTATATACGCTATCATATAATTGGGATTTTCTACCAACAAGAAAATCTAAGTTGGGATCTCAGTAGCTCGTTAGAACCGCATTGATCTAAATTTCAACTTCTTTTTTGACCTCAAACCCATTAGAGGTGTGGGTTTATTCCAAATTCAATCAAAATACAACGTATTCTACTGGCTGCAAAGGCACGTTTAGGGGTTAAGACACTGATACATAGGGATCACAAAGTGGCACAGACAGGGTGGTTTACCTTACTATCAGATATGGCGCAGTTGCGCAGCCACTGTATGAAGAGCGTTTCCTTGAACTGATTTGGTGTGTGTTGCACAATGAATTAAAACAAATAGTACAAACAGGTAGCAATTACCTGCATCAGAAGCTGATAACTTATCAGCCATCCGCACTGCACCAGTCACTGTGCTTAAGCGCACTTGTGAAATAGTGAAGGCCAGGTTCTCAAAGGGCATAAAAACCACTTGGAAAGAATATGTCAGTTGCCCTTCAAACCCTTGTCTGCAACTAAAACCCTTGTCAGGTCATGATGTTACTCCTGACACCCACGGGACCACGGCAGGCGCTGTTGGGTGTTGTCGCCTGTACTCTTCACCGTAATGGCCTTTGAAATTCAGCACTGGCTCGTCAGCCTGCCACATAAATTGCCGCCAAAGTCAACTTCTGACTGATGTGTCATTTGTGAAATCCATGGTACTAAAACCGTTAGGGACCTGGATACTGACCCCTGTTACTAAGGGCCTCTTTACACTGGAGGCGAGAAGCCTTTAGGAGAGAAAATTCAGTCAATGAGAGGGCTAGAAACCGAGACGACCAATTTCTCATTGGTTGAAATTTCTCTCCTCACGGCTTCTCACCTCTAGTGTAAAGAGGCCCTAACATGAACTCATCTATTCACACACTCCGTTGCCATGCAGCTGTAAGCATGCCTTGGCCATTGATCTTTGAATGGAAATGGGGTCGTCTACTATCACTTATAGTGGTCTACAACCTCCTACTTCATGTGAAATTCATGCATGGTGATAAAAATTTAATGGCTCTTGTACCGAAAGAAATCTATAGTGATCTCCCAAAAATCACATGTTAAAGTGACGCAAATAGTATCCTCTACATAAAAGCTTCAACAAAGAAGGATCGTGAAAAACAGAAAGTGTGCTTGCAATTTTGACCATCCCACTGATTGCCAACATAGGTTCGTGTTGCTTCAGTTGGTCGCAGGTTTGTGTTTCAATAACACGAAAGCATCACAATACGGTCACTGATTCAATGCTATAACAACAATGACTAAATCAGTGGCCACTGATATAGTAACAAGGACTGACCTGCTTGAGCCAGCATTCGTGATTCTCGTGTGTATACTTGTCAGGGGAATAACATCCAGTTTCGCTGGGACAATACACCCAGATATTGCATTTCATTTGATCCGCCGTGGCATTTTTGGCATGATCCAGGCATGCCTGACAACAGTCAGCTGCACTGCCTACGTGATGCGAGAGCCCCCATCGAACCGCTGCCCCGCCATAATCAGTGTGTGCCTCTGCATGACATTCTGGAGGCAGTGCTCTCCCTGGTATAGTATCGTCCTCTGCATCAAACATCATTTTAGAATAATCAAAACTAAGGGTCTGCAAGTGCGAAAACAAATGCGACCTGCCATAAGGTAATCCACCCTATTTGTGCCACTGTGGTCACTATGTATCAGTGTCTTAAATTTTGTTATGTACACCACTAGCACCTTTGTCCCATTATAAGCTTCCTAATTCCCTTTTCAATTTGTCCCATAATAAACTTCATGTTTGCTCAAACTATTACTCCTAGTGACTATCATTGTACTCAAGGTCCACACCATTTGACTAGTTGATTCTTCTATTTTAAGGGTTGAGGAAGCTTGTTATGGGACAGAGGAGTAGTGGCACTTCTGAATTGTGGCACAAATAGGCTAGTTTACTATAAAAGCAAACCTTGCTCAAACCTTAGAAAGCACAGCAACAAGAAGAGATTGGAGATTGGTCTAATTAATCACATCCAGAAAATGATGATTTACTCTTTAAACCAAAGTTTTTTCTCTATGAGCTGATACTAGATAAAAGACTAACCAACGTTTCAATACATGTACAGTGTGGATTCTCACATTGAACACATTATTAACTATATGATATGAAACGACATCATGAAATCAACTCCAATTGAGTCCACAGGATCTCGAGTGTACAAGGTAAATAGGCTTTTTCTTGTATGAACTTCAAACTCCCATTTCACATGACAAACATGATCAGTAAGCAAAACACTGGTCTCTTGAAGAAAAATCTCTGGAAGTCTAATAATTAATCATCTTAATAGAATCACCAATGCATCAACCTATTTATAACTACTAGTAGAAAACCTTCGATTGTAAAGCCTGCCAATCGTAAAGCCTTTGAGAGAGTCTCTAGCGTAAAACCTGCCGATTGTAACAAGGATAGGTTTTCTAATACCTTTGGGGTTGGGTTTCTACAAATGAAATAAAGAAATGCACATTCGAACTTTATCGTAAAGCAAAAGAGCTTAATTTGTACCTGTATCAACCTCAAGATCGTTCACCAACAAATTTAGCCCATCGTCAGAGACACTCAAGGCCTGCTCATCGCCTGTCACATCCAGCAGATCAAATTGAAGGACTTGCATTCATCGTACAAGTAGTAAGAAATAAATTCATTCACTAGACATGAATATTTCTTGAACGTTATTCATACTCTTTTCTAGCTTTTTCTTCTTCCTCACTTTAATAATTAATCAACCAAAACTTATGAGAGTGGAGAAAGAAAGGAAAAAAAAAACCCTATTGAAGTGCAGAAGAAACAAGGTTAAAAAATTAGACAGATCTCATTTTTGAACCAATTATATCACTCCAACTTCATCGTAATAATAACAACCACCTTGAAGGGTTAGGTTCCCAATTACCGTGCTTGCTGAGCTCAAGCAGTTGTGAAGTGAGCTCCGAGGCTGACTTTTGCCTTGCTGAATTCAAGGCATCAATTCTATTGATCTCCTCCTCTGTCTCTTGTCGAATTTCCTCAAGCTTCAAAAAACCACACGGCTCCTCGTTAAAGAGACTCTGAACGTTTACTAATTAGGGCTGTCAGAATCTCCCTCCAGAATAATCATTCACTGCAGCCAAAACGTTTTGGGCTAATTATCGACAAATTAAAATTTGGGCTGGCTAATTGATACAAAGGATTTTTGAAAAAGAAAAGAAAGGATTTACTACATGGAGTCAAGATATATCGCCTCTTTAAACCTAGGTATCACCCAGGTTTTGCCTAAGTAGCACCTAGGTAGCACATGTGTATCACCCTGATATTACCTATATATTAACCCCTAAAGGACCAAGAAGCCCAAATTGAACCTCATGATTTTTTTTAGCAGTTTTCAGTAGGTCCTACGTGAAATTCTTTTTATTCGATTTTTTTGCTTTTTGATCAACACATGCATATTTTTCCTAATGTGATCGATTGAATCTGTCATTTTAGAACCATGAATGCTTGGTCCTAATATGAAAAGAGCATCCAAGGAGCCTGGATTGCATGGAAAAGGAAAAGTAGCAAAAATGCTAAACTATCTTCTGAAAAAAAAAAAACACTTTCTTTTGAACTTTCGAAACCCTAAAGCGAGGGACAGTACACTTAGAATGACATTCCACACTATCTAAGTTGTCCTGAGAGTATTGTGGAAAGCAAAGAAGAATCGTAAACCCTAAAACCTACCCGTTCAATCAAAGTCAAAGGCAGCAAATCGCGCCGTAGTCGATTGGAATCCTCAATACGCTCGAGCTCGTCCTTTGTCAACGCAACTTCCAAACCTGTAAAGTCATTCATTCCAAAGAAATCAGGACTACTCCCTAAAAAAGTTTAAAAAGTTTAAAACATACAAACATTACTATAAGTAAAATTCGACGACCAAGAAAGGAACTAAAAAAAACTTTTGAAAACTTTTGAAGACCACCAAGCTCTTACACACCTCTTACACACCTAACAATGATAAACCATCAAGATCTTCCACGCTTTCTAACTATTTGGAGTGAAGAAATAAGAGTATAATAAAGCAAAATTCTTTGTTGATTCTTCAAATCCAAGATGACTTTACGGATAACTCCAATACCATGAGAAGAAACGTGATTGATAGTTGGCGAAGAAGATGGCGAAGAATCAAAGCAAACGGGCGCCAGAGAAGCGTGCAACATGAACAGCGCCATCAACACATTCCCCGCGCACAAAACGAAAGTGGCCCGTTTGTAGGAGAATCGGAATCGCAACCAGTCGGCAAATGAAAAATGCGCCATCGATCACAAACGAAAAACAAAATAAAAAAATCAATCCTTTCTCTACAAAACCTAAAAAACCCTGCTCGTTCTTCAATTCTCACGGCCGAATCTTGGCGCCATGTCGGCCGATGAAGCTGGCACTATACTCGTCGTGAAAAGAATCCGGAAAATTCGCCCCAGAGCTCCGTTTCATGCGCGGGTGTAGCAACAATCTGAAATGGAGCGAGGATTGCGTAGCAACTTACATTCCATTTTGGTCAATCGCAACGTCGATCGATTGAGCAAGCGAGTGAGTGAGGTTGATGAATTCCCCGCTTCTTTCTTTTCAGTGATGCTGATTGTTAGAGCATCTCCACCGGCACCCTCTAA
Source organism: Pohlia nutans (assembly GCA_022496805.1). Taxonomy (NCBI): domain Eukaryota; kingdom Viridiplantae; phylum Streptophyta; class Bryopsida; order Bryales; family Mniaceae; genus Pohlia; species Pohlia nutans. Next base: position 2,366,857 of record CM040095.1, on the reverse strand, counting down.
AATGCATGTGCATGGGTTGGTGAACAATTTATTTAGAGGGAGACGCTGAATACAACAACCAAACTCAGTGTATCTTCTTTTCTTAATTTAACATGTGATTGCACAATCTCCATGCATAGTGACTCGTGAGTGGCTTTTTCACTACTATGCGGAAAAATGTGATTTGTTGAAATGTGATTTGTTAAAATGTGATTTGTTGAAATGTAATACACTAAAGGCCGCTTCACACTATGGCCGAAGGTCGAGAGGCCGTCGGTTTCCACCAATCAAATTGCAAGAAACCATGGTTTCGGCCTCTCGACCCTTCACACTAGAGGCCAAAGTCCAAAGGCCGTGGACCTTCAAAATGCTTACATGGCAACACTTTTTGACCAAGGTGACGGCCTCTCGACCTCTCGTTTGGGTCCTACATTTTGCAAGACCCGTCACCATGGTCGAGAGGCCGTCGATTTCTTTTCATAAAAAATGAAAACTATATTTTATGCCTATTTTCAGTAGATTTCTTTGGACTCTCAACAAAGTTTGGACTCTCAATTCCCACGGCCTCTCGACTTGACGGCCATAGTGTGAAGAGGCCCTAAGTGTAGTGATTTTTGAAGATTTTTTGGTGGTTGATTTCATGAGTTGATTTTTTCAAGAGCACTTTTGATTCATTTTGAACTAAGATCTTCAAATGTTTTAGTGAATCATTGCAACATGAAATGAGGTATAACAATTTCACAAATCATCCCTTTTCTAATCGGTTCACACATGCGTGAAACTAAAATCTACAATAAAAAAATCCACATTACAAAAAGTGCATGACGGATGAGAAAACATGGATGAACTTTGTACATCGTTCAAAAAATGGGCTCTCAAGCGGTTAAGGGTTAATGGTCAAATATGTGAAGAAGAATATCATCCATTTTTTGCTTTATTATTTTTTAAATTGAATTTTTGAATTTTAAATGAGTTATTCTTGGTAAAGATGAACGTTTTCTCTATTTTATAAACCTTTTTGATGGGTTTCTTTTTTGAATGTGTTTGAGAATGAAATTATGCACGGAGGCCTCTTTTAAGAAATTCTAACATAGAATCAAACATGGATTGTTTATATTTACATTCAAAATTTGATCATAAATTGGTCAAACTGTTATTAGAATGGGAGTGTTGATACCGCTCAAAATCTTCAAAATAAAATCATTTTGGCAAACCATAATTTTATTTTGTAATTAATGTGTACATAAATTTAAAATTTGGTTCACTTCATTTTTCATTATATCATTGCTATATATATATATTCTTAAATCGGTTTAAAGTCAGTCTTCTAAACAAAAGGCAAAATGTGCACACCTAGTGCACAAAGTGTAGACACACAAAAGCAAGAGCAGTGAAGCAAAAGCAGGAAGAATGCGTGATTGTAACTTAGTAGCTTCTTGCATGCGTCAGGTTACAGGAGCACATTGTAGCTACCAAAAACTTAAATGACAAATGCACATTCTTTGCCGCACTCGTGTTAAGTCACTATCATTGATTGCAGAACCCTTGTCATACATTCTTTAAAATATTCGACTCATAAAACGACCGTCACACTCGGCAGATCCTGTAGTCGGTTACATAAAGAAAGTCAGAGTGTAGTCAACTATGGATTGTAAGAGCAAGCCCAACAGTTGCAGAGAAAAAAAGTCCGCCAAGCATCAATTTGAAGGCCATTTTTATTATGGAGGAATATAATACAAGAAGTACCCCAGCAACATTCCTGGAGCAAACACCAAGGCAACTTATAAAATGAAGATTTTATGAAAGTAACTTGATGACCTTGAAGCACGGGCCGGTGAATAGTCTTCAAGCTCATTATTTAATTGTTGATTGAACATCTTTGCTTGCTTGGTGTGAGAAATTTGCTTGCACCAAAGCTTCTCTGGATGGCGGGGAAACCTCAAACTTTGGCTCCAAAAACTATTATTTAGCGTTAGTGGGTAGTTGCTGGGCCAAACTTCGAAGCAAGTGGAGATTACTACACCAAATCTTGGCGTTGGTCCCTCCAAAATACTTGCTACTGGGCATGCTCTAAGGGCATCCTCAATCTTCACGGCAAGAAGGCCCGCCAACGGCACTTTCCCGGGGTGGAGCCTCCTACGTGACCCAATCATGCCGTCAAAGGCTGCAGTAAGTTCACGGCCAATCCAAATGAACCTCATCAGCCGGTACTTTTATCTCCTTTCCCGGAGCTGGAAACTCCACGCTACAGCAAGTCAACTGGCGCAAGAGGTGCAATCGAGGAGCACAGGAGCGTAGAATCAACGGGTACGTCAATCGAGGAGCGCAGGATGAGGATACAAGAGCGCAACAGGGTTGGGGCCGCTTCAACGGCATATTATTTTTTTCCATCCTGCAGCCAAAACAGACACGCCAAATGCGGGTGGCGTGCCACCTTGCCAAGGCAAGATTGAGGATGCCCTAAGTTAGTCAATTTTTGGGGACCCTCACTAAGTTAGGCAGTCAGATCAGTGCAGGACTGACTGCAGGCAGTAACTTAAAATGGCGGTAAGAGAGTATGAATGTGAGGAGGGAGGTAGCATCTGGCTGACTTGGTGCATTCATTCCATCGCCTACTCACACGACTTCATACTTGGCAGGGTCAGTTTGGTGGCTGCAGTCAATGCCGCTGACAATCAAAGACTGAGAGCATCTCCACCCCTCCTCCAAACGGAGGGCCGTGATTGCCTGTGGCGGGCCCGGGCGTATTTTCGTGCCCCACCGCGACTCACAGGAGCGGCCTGGACGTCGCGGCCTCGCCAAATTTTGATGTTGCCTCGCCATCCTCCAGAGCTTGTTCGATTGTTTTTGGAGCCCAAAGTGCGGTACTTGGAACAAAGATTTGCGGCTATTTCTGTTTGTTGGATCAAATTCTTGGAATTAGGGTGATGACAGGGCGTGTACACTGCGACCTCCGCAGACGCGATCCGCATGTACGCCGCGACCTCCGCAGGCGCAGCTAAATACAAGCCTGTTGCACTGTATTTGCAGCGAATCCCGTGTTACTATTCATATTTGGGGCCCTCCAGATGTGGAATTTGGAGTTAAAAATTTGGAGTAGGGGTGGAGATGCTCTGATACGCTACACCAACGTACAATATTACCTCTACGTTTAAGGTGTAGCCACCCATAACCGATCAAATAAGCTTACTAGCATAACATTCAGTAGCCTTCAAAGAGACTGCTTTTTGGTTTCATCCACCTTTATAAACAGAGTGACCAGTGATTTTTAATTGAATGAACTATTAAATCAAATAAACAATGAATGACAAAACACTGTCGAGTTGAGAATCAATCAAATAAACAATGAAAAAATCGATGTTGAATTGTGATTGAAAGTGCTTTCGATTACTGTGCATCATGGTTGCTTGCTCTTGTTTATTGTCACGTGCCTCTATAGCTTCTGATTTGATGTGGAATATCCCACATCATTTCATTGGGGGGATGAAATGATGTGGGATATTCCACATCATTCTGTTGGAGGGAGGCAGTACTCACAAAGGCTACTGAATGTTATGAGAGTATTTTATGGAGTAGTATAACGTCAAGTAAAATTTTGCCTTGCAGAAAGAAAGAAATCACGGTGACTGCAAATTTTTGGATAATTTTATTCCCCGTATTGCAATTACTATAAATTTTTGAAGTCAAAAGTTGATTGAAACCTCGGGGGGTGCACTGTACTGAACATGTACGAGTATACGTGAGTGCACAGAAGGGGTATTAATTTGAACACTGCCGTATTACGTATACATACAATAATCACATTTAGAACTGAAAATATTCACGTATACTTATACTAAACATATATTTAAAACAAAATACATTTGTATACAAAGGTATTTAGACATATAACCTTTTGTATACAAGGGGATTTTTAGAACGGGTCATAAACGCATGTGATTCTTAAACATACTGTAGAGTGTACCCCCCGAGATTGAAACCCATAACTAATATATAGAGTGATCCATAACCGTTCACTGTGGGATTAGTTTCTAATCATCAAACCACGTTCATCCAAAGTGGTTTCTACCAATGTGCATGTCGTGCCACAAAAAGGCCTTTCTCATACTTAACCCTTAAATGACATATGCTTTCCTGATACCACATCCAAAATCTCTTTTAAATTTCATTTTAAGCATGATTTTGTTTTTAATTTACTTTGGCTCTGTTCTAAAGAAGTATAGATCTCTCTAAGCTGATCGGTTTGGCATTTTAAAATCCCATTTGGTGCAATGGAGTAGAAGTTATGAGCAAGATTCTTCCAAAATATAACCAAGCCCGTGGGGCTGGCATTGTCGTTTAAAGGTTAATTATCGAGCAGGTTGCCACCAAGTGTAGTCATGCATGGAATTCCAAGCCGTCATCATTGTCACCTTATTATAACCATCTCAAAAACAAATGACAGCAATGCGTCTCAGTCTGTGGAGATTTTTGGGTATCCTACATACTGCCGATGGGGTCCTGACTGGTAACGGGTAGCTTGACCTTACTATCAGGACAACATAATGTTCCATTGGAAAACAATTGGGGTCTTAAAACTTCTTTTATTTCAACTAACTTGGACCCCTGAAGGACCAAGGATTGCTGGTTCTCCAATGACAAATTTAATCCATCATATCAAGAAAAGTATAATTCAGATGGGACCAAATTTTATATCACCAAAATCACTGAAGAACATTTTATAGGTTGGTCAAAAAACAAAGAAATTTGAACAAGAGGAAGTCCACAAAAGAAATACTTAAAACTGCTAAAAAAACATGAGGTTTGATTTGAGCTTCTTGGTCCTTTAGGGGTTAACCCCTAAACGTACCAATCCTTTGGACACAAGTAGATGCTAGCCTCAAAGATAGATATTAGAATGGCTCAAATATACATGAGGTGTACATGAGAGGACTATTGCAAGCATAAAATCTACCCAACAAATTTGACATACTTGCACTTGAAGGCCTCTCCAAAATTATCAACAACTCCTCATCACAAGAGAACTACTGTTATTGGTAGAGGATTTAATACTCTTACAAAGGTGACTTGGAAGAAAGTCATCCGAAATTGTATGAGAAAGTTGCAAGGCTTGGAATCTGTTTGTGATCCAATTTCCGGACGCTGGGACGTTTAGGAGTTAAAGAGGCCCCTTCGATTTGACATTTGCATCAGCAGATCTCATGCAAAAAATAATTAAAATATAACATTTAAATATTTAAATGTTTTTATTAAAATTAAAAATTAAAACAAATCCAATCTGACGTACGTAGACTACTACCATCCACGTCAAATTGGATTTTCTCTCTTAAATTAATAGTATTTTTTCTATTTGCATGAGATCATATCTCAAGGTCTTTTAGGACCTCTTTACACTAGAGACGAGAAGTCGTGAGGAAAGAAATTTCAGCCAATGGGAGGCTTAGAAGCCGAGAAGACCAAAAAATGTCACTTTACACCCGAAAGTTTTAGTCCAAGGGACGGAAGGAGAAAATGACATGGACAACACTTTTGTCCTTCGTGGCAACAAAAGTGCACATTTTTCAAGGCCTCCGGATTTTGCGTCAAATCCACTTCAAGAGGTGGGTCTAACACAAAATCCCGGGGCCGTTTGGCCAAAATTCTCACAACCGATTATTTTTTAATGAATATGTAAGAACTTTATTTCATAAAATCAACATTTTATTTTGTGGCCCCTTCTCACTTTACACTATATCCAAAGGCCGTCAAGTTCAAAGGTTGGCTTCTCAAGAATGAGCCATGGCCCTCGTGAGGTTTTCTCCACTAAGGATTTTTCACTAAGGATTTTATGGGAAGTTAGCTTCATGCATATGAGAACCAATTAGAAAGGGGATGATTTTTGAAAATTTTGCACCTCATGTTGCAATGATTCACCAAATTTTTAAAAGATTTTAGTTCAAGTGTTCAAAAAAGCTCTTGAAAAAGATAAACTCATAAAACTAAGCAACCAAAAATCTCCAAAAAACACTACACTTAGAGTATTACATTTCAACCCATCACAACAAATTTCTTTCATAAATTGTCAATATCTTTTTCCTAATTGATTTACAAAAGAATTTAAAATTTTGAGTTTCAAATTTCATACAAAAATATTGGTGATTGCTATCATAGATTTAACCAAATGAATAGAATTTAAAATCCATAATGTACAACTTTTATTCATACATCAAGTTCAAAATATCCCTCTTAATTGCATATTATAATGCATCTTTGCAAAACAACCCAATTGAGAAGGTTGTAGGCATTTAGGAGTTTAGCCATTGCTGGACCACACCTTTTACATTGTAGGGAAACTGTGAATAAAATAATAAAACTCCCCATTCAATTGTCGATTGGAAAAAAATTCAAAACAAATCATTCTGAAAATAATAGAGAACATGCTCAGTTGCTCTAATGCATGAGAATGGATCAGTTTCTACCTTATGAATCAATCTGATTGCTGAAGCCCCTCATGCTTCGACAGTAATCCAGCAAAGAACAAATTGATCCCTGTTCACTTAGTCTTGTACAGTACACAGTTTTCAATCAAATAATTATGTTGCAATAAAATACAGTAAATCTCTATCACATCAAAAATTGTAAAATTCCAGAAAGGGAAGAATTTCTCCTGCTGCAACCTCTGGCCTGTCATCGTGTGGGCAGTGACCAACATCTGGAAGTATCTTCACAAACACATTGTCACGTTCTGCTGCAACTCGTCCAAAATAATTTGCTATCTGTCAAAGATTGCAAACCACAAAGATTAAAAAAAACTTATTTACAACACAACCAAATAATCTTCAATGCTGTTTATCAATGTCTGTTTGCAAGTACATGTAGGGTGGGTGTCTCTATATTGTACAAATGATAGTGAACTAGCACAAGAACCAAGAGAAATCTGGATGGATGAAAACTGTAAAGGATGTAGTAAAGAGAAAGGTTGCAATCTGTTCATTGTACATTATATGGACACATGCACGTCAAAGGGTTAAACACCCTTTTTGACCCATGTGTAAAATGAGGTAATTTCAAATAGAAGTTAACCCCTAAAAAGGACAAAAGATTTATGGTTTTAAAATGACAAATTCAATTGATTATATTGTGAAAAACAATAATTCAAATGAGACCAAATTTTATATCACCAAAATCTATAAAGAACATTGCATGTGTTGGTCAACAACAAATAAATTTGAACAAAAAAAAGTCCACATAGGACCTACTCAAAAATGCTAAAAAAAACATGAGACCCAATTTGGACTTCTTGGTCCTTGATTTTTGAGTTAACTTGATGTTTGAGATTGCAATGAATTTGTTTTATTTCAGAAACTTTCTTTCTATATGAAATAAGGGCACTGTAATATTTGTGAGAAATAATAGGGGTGACTACCCTATATTTACACCTCAAATTCTTAGATATCATCTTCTCTATTAACACGTTTTTTTTTTCTCTCACCAGATATTCAGTTGAAAATTCACATTGTACTCGTCCTGTCACTCTATTATGACAAAAGAAGTGGCATACACTTGTGATAACAAGGAGTACGACAGGTGTGAAAAGGATTCTAGACCAACGACCTGACTCCTACAATCCCAAGTACTTTTTTGTCACTTTTAAGTGCAACACATTGACTGTCACAATGTTACAAAACAGCATTAATAATCACGGGCATTTTGGGCACCTAGGTTGTGATGCGTTGTGATGCTAAAGAGGTCTGGGTTTGTATTTATAAATGTTCTGCCAACTACATTTGAATCAAATACTAGAGTGGGAGCTTTCAGTGTGGAAAATAGAGGTGACTCTGTTTTGAGACTAGAGAACTCTATGCAAGGGCAAGTGTGTTGGAGACAAGATTTTGGGCCCAAAATCATCGTGAGAATCTTGCAGGGCCAAATTCGGAAATATACATAAAGTGAAATCTCAAAACTTCCAAGCTCTGACATTCATATTAACTTATTCTAAGGAAACCTCACGAGAGACAACATGAAAATGTCATGTTGAATGTGTTATGAATAAACAAGATACCATAGTTATCACATTGTCATGCTTATCCACAACACATTCAGCATGAAATCTCCAATGAGGTTTTTTACTACACTAGAATTGTGATTTAGTGTGCAAGGAGAAATAGTGTCCATATAGTACATAGGAGTTTGCCACTTGTCATTCCCACTTCCACTAAGAGTGCCATGTTCCTTCCAAGTGATGAGAGTAACATGATCTGGCATGCCATGTTTATTATAAAGTTGCCATTCGTCATTGGAACACTACATCTAAAAGGTTTGCTTGAAGTTTTTATCATTTTAAATTTTACTATAGGGACGCTATATCTCCAAAAAATCAAATAGTGTCTGTGTTGAGAAATAGTGTCCCGGACCCTAAATCACGATTTTAGTGTAATGTAATAAATGAATTCTGATCAGTTGAGGAAGGAGAAAGAAACTAACAAGAGAAGTGCAATGTGGAGCTTACTGGTCCGTTTGCTGGTGTCCAAGGATCTTCTGCTCCCCATAGTAGCAATATAGGCACATTGATCTTGGGCACCATCACCTCTGGTCGTGGACCTATGTGCACAACCAATCAACTTTCTTAAGTAACATTGGCCTGCAGCTCTGATTATCATTAGAAATCTACGTAGAAAATCCAATGTTTGTACACTAATTTTTGACCTACAGCTGAGTCACCTACACTGAATGGCGTATTTAGTGTCTAAAGATAATTGATGTCTTTTACCACAATTTGTTCAAAGGCGAAGAGAAATAGTGTCCCTTGACACTACATAGAAGTTTGCTACTTAACATTCCCACTTTCATGGACAGTGCCATATGTGCACCTTTTAAGCAGCAGAAGCAGGGATACTGACAATTTAATATTGAGGACCTACCGTTTTCAATGCTAAAGTTAACTTGCAGAAGTTTAGATGAAGTTTTATGCCAAGTCGACACATCAGCATTTTCCCACGCCGACATGTTAATTATATTCACTGATTGTCAAACTCAGTTTGTATTGGTGGAAGGGGCTACACTGGAAGTTATTTCGAACACCGACCACTTGATGGTATCCACAAAGAAAAATCACATCCAAGAGAAGGGAGAGCCACATACCAGGTTCTCCAGTAAAAACCTTTACGAAAACATCCAAGGCTCCTTCATCAGTAGAGGGATGATGGAGAATGTCTACCTGTCAATCAATACACAAGATGCTTTAGTAAAGTTACATTGGAAAGGTCAAGGACGAGGTCTGCTACAACCCTTAGGACTGAAGTAAAATGGTTTCCAGTAAATTGTTTTCATCAACATCATGAAGAGATGATCATAGGGAGGCAAGATAAGCATGATGCAATTTATGGGGAGATCTCCCTAGAATCACCTACTTGCAAGGTGCTTATGCCATTATCTAAATATAGTTCATAACTTTCAATGAAATGAATGGGGAGGTCTCCCCATGATTGACCTACATAATTGCCATCTCCCCATTGCACACATCCCTAAAATTACTAAAAAATCTAGTTCTTAAAACCCTTTAGGCTAGAAAAATTGGAACTGCAAGCACCTCTTAATATTTACCATGATGCAATAGCACATCAAATATCTGCAGAAATTGATTCTCAAATGAAACGGCTGAGAGTTCAAACCATTGTACCAGCTGATCAGTAACAGCTTCCTTATCACGATAAGCTTGTTGCTGTAAGATTTGCTTCACATTATCCTTGCTGCGGAACCTGAACAGGCATTCACAAAACAAGCAAGATGAAGGCCACAGCGACAGACGATTTCTGCCTAAAAACCCGGCCTGAAGAGAAAGTTTGGTAGTCTCAAAGACCTGGTATTAATTATATGAAGGAGAAAAGGTAATTTATTTACTTGTTGAAGAGGAAGTTAGCAACTTTGGGTTGTTGCAACAAGTACTCCACTGCAACAAAGATAGGTGTAATAAGCCGGAGCACCAAACCATCTTGTGCAAGACCCTTTCTATTCATCGCTCCAGCACAATTTAACAAGACAACACCCCTGCCATCGTAACAAGTAGTATGAGAATTATGTCCGACGCGGGGTAACATTGTTCAGATGAAATCCTGGCCCACAAAAGACTTTAAACTTGGTAAAGCCTTCGAAATTGAAAGGAGCTCCATTTTTGGAAAACACTACCAGGTTCACATAGACAGATAAACCGTGTATCTCAAATGAGAGCATCCGTTTTCAGTAACGTACTTGAAAAGGTCACTGCCCGCCTTTGCAGCAGCTGCTAACACACAGAGTGAACCTATCGAATTACCAAATAACACCGAACCTTCACCAGCGAACTCCTTTGCGAAATCTGCAAAAGTAGAACAAATGAGAAGTAGACTAACATTAACGCTCGATGTATAAGACCAAACAATTAGCTTGTATTCGACCAAAAAGATTAAAATCAAAGAGAGAGCATGAATTTCTGATCCAGTCCATAGACTAGAAGATGTACTCTTCATGTGAAGAAACTATGGAGGCACGTTCATTTACATGTTAAATAATAGATTAAAAACCTCCCTACTTTCTTTACCTAAAGAGTACTAGGTTGCTGAATAATAGATTAATCGCATGGAGAGTGTATTAGTATGACAACGCACCACAAATAAGTTCGGCCCAGAGCTCAGGCCCATACTCAATATCTGAAGGCTTGTCTGATGCGCCAAATCCTAACAGGTCGACGGCGTAAACTCGATGATTCTCCGCAAGAAAGGGAATCAATCGTGCAAAATGTCCAACATTTCCCCCTGAGAGAACATTTTTATTAAGTTCAAACATCAACTCTCTTCATTTATCTATATACTCCTCATATTGTACTATCATGATGCAGGATTACAAACGACTGCGAATAGTTGTTTCTATTGCTGGTAGATAATTCCAAATTTCAATTCACAGCAAGGGTCCAATTCGTACCAAATCCATGTACCAGAATAAGCGGCTTGCCACAACCAGACACTGAATAGTTTATTTTGAAACCTCTGCAAGCCTCCCCCCATAAGTACATCAGCCCAATGCAGCAATGTCAAGTCACCTTGGCTAATATCAAATACTATGGTGCTATTTGATAATAGTTTCAAGAGACATGAAGACTTTACCGCCATAGCCACGAGTTGGACTTAAAAGGCAATATCAACAAAGCCTCATCCAGCGCCTGAACACTCTGAATTAAAGCAGGGAAGGGCACTCCCTTCTCCACTTCAATTTGTACGGTCACTGAGCCTCCTCGTAAACCTCCTTCCTTCAATGGACCCAGCCATGCGTTGCCAACACCATCAATATCTTGCACTTGTGACTTCAACCTGCCAAATAAACGGACAGGCTCAGTGAATAGTATTAGCCACTAGAGGACCAAGGATTCAATGACCAATTCGATTGATTAAATGAATTTCAAATGAGGCCGAATTTTATATCACCAGAAGAACATTGCATTTATTGGTTGAAAGATAAAAAAGAAAATCTCCACATGACCTACTGAAAACATAAGTTCCATAAATGAAGCGCGGATGTGACTACCATCCACAAAAAGCACAGTAATAAATTGTTGATGATTAACAGGAACGACAGAAAACTAGTGCACTTACCTTCGAAGGTCGTTTTCATTGATCACACCGCAGACACTGCACGCACAGTCAGGAAATGAGCACTTGTTTGCACAATGGCCACCTCTTCTCAGAACTTAACCACTGCAAAGGAAGAACAAAGTATGTAAAACCAATACCAATTTTTTTTTAAATCTCGAGCTCAGGACCTAAGAAAATCTGATCCGACAATTATTGTGGCCTTGCAAATATGCAGCAACGGTACTACCGTACGTGATGGTAACAGTTCGAGTCCCAGTTGAGAGACCAACGTCTTCAGGAGCTACAATCAATGAGGAAAGCTCGGCTTTTTTGGACTCGTCTGCTGTATCTGACCCTGCCGGAACTCCTGTCAAGAGAACACACATCAGCCAAACTGCACTCCTGATTTATAACTACAAAAGAGCGCTGTCTTCGTTTTGATCGCATTGTGACACTTGAACATCAGCTGGGCCTTCATGTTTATCCCCAAATGGACCAAGCATTCATGGTTTTTAAATGAAAAATTCAATTGATCATATTGTGAAAAATATACTTCAAATTTTATATCACCAGAATCAGTAAAGAACATTGCATCGAAAAACACATAAACTTGAACAAAAGGAAGACCAAAAATGACCAACTCAAAACTACTAAAAAAGAGGTGAGGCCCAATTCGGGCTTCTTGGTCCTTGAGGGGATATTTTAGCACTTTTGAGTGGTCCACATGGAAACTTTCTTTCGGTCAATTTAATTTAAATGTTTTTGACAACAAATGTAATGTTCTTCACTGATAGAAAATTGGCCCTCCCAGAATTATATTTTCTCACAATATGATCAATGAAAGTGACGTATTCTAAAATTAAGAAATGTTACATCGTCTGTTGGCAATGAAAACTAAAAAGATGCGTATTTGAGAAGAAAGCAGACCTGCACGAGTCACTAAGCTCCGACTTCTTCTATTCAGAAGGCATACCCGAGTATTTCTTGCAAATTGTCTAGAGACCCATGGAACTCCTGGACTATTCGAGCATTTTCCAGGACAGTCCTGCTGGAGCTACAGAAACAGAATCAGGAAACTCTTATAAAGGAGAAGGGGGCTCACTACATTTTGCAAGCCCTATTCGCAAAGTTCAGTTCTCCTAACCCTAGAATATGTATAGTTTTGATGGATTCAAGACTGTCGGAATGCCTTTAGAAAGAGAGGTCTGCATTTCTAACTCAAGGGAAAAGCAGTAGTTGGCTTTCTGCACTATGCATCCATCACAGAGGACAATCCTGTTCGACAAATTTGCAATCAACCCTAAACCCTAAAACCAACCCCACCTGAACAGCGTCGTCCCTGCGAGCAATTCGCCACTCAGCGCCCGTGAAGAGGGCGCATCGCGCAACTAATTCCATAGCCTCTGCTCTACAAGCCAATACTGTAAAAACCCACAAACCCTAATAAAACCTTAGCGAAGGAATGGAACATGGAAGTCGATCATCCTGCACTTGCAAAACAAACTAAACAGTGGAGCTGCAACTAAGTTAACGCCAAACGCGAATCCAAACACAAGGAAATCAATTCAACAGCCACGCACCAACAGCAGCAGCTGACGTGAACAGAAAGCGATTCGAGTTGACTCATCTGTTGAATGCGTCTCGAGCGTCTGATTGGAAATGGCGATCCCAGCGCGATAATCAAATCACCACGGATTTTACTCTGAGAAGGCCAATGTCGCTTCCCAATCTTATTACCATGCTAGCTTTCTCTGTACCCGGCAGTTAAGACACGGGCATTTTCCCCTTCAACTGAAATTCATGTATACTTTTAATATATTTTAACGTGCTAGAACAGAGAAGTAGAATGTATGTGCTTTCTATTGCACTCAATGGTTCTCAATTTGATGGACTTTTGAGCCTGTAGCACTAATTTCAAGTTGCATTTGTCGTTGCGAAATGCTGGGTGTATCCGTATCTTATCTGTCAGGTATTGTACATAGGAGTCGTCAGTAAACTCAATACCGGTAGTAAAAGATCGACTGAGTAGTGTGTAGTCTCATCTTTATTCAATACGAGGACTCAACCGACTGAACATGCTGTCAGGGTTTAAAAGAAAACTAAGAGTTAACTACATTGAACACCACAATATATAGGTACCCTTCCGAACACCGACTCTTCCGTGACTGCCCTTTGGCAGGTAATAACTTTCAAAAAGGGCTTCTAAGGGCAAAGCACCACAACCTCAAACGTGAGGATGTTGGTCAGTATTACTAGTTAAGCTGGCTGAGTCTGTAGAAAACTTGTTGCAATGTAGGCTGACTAACAACGTAGTCCTTGATTCTCAGCACCTCACGCTTTGCTTCAAGCTCTTGCAACAAGCCTGCGAGCTGTGACAGGCTTCGTATAGGCACCTGAAACTGCTTCTGTCCGCTCAGCCCCACTTCATCCTCTGCTGCTTCTACGATACCCTCATCTGTGTTACCAGGAAATAGAGTGTTTATGAACCTGCAAATCTCCGGCATGTTCTCCAAGTCGGCCAGCACGAGGAGGGTGTAGTTAGACCCATGGCGTCGTTTGAGTTCTTGGGGTGGAGCTAGACACTTGAGTTGGCCTCCGACAAGGATACCCACTCTTGCTCTGCAATAACGTCGTGCGGCCAATTTGTATCAATAAAATCTCAAACGTAATTTTGGATTCGTTGAATCTGGATTCGCTAACTATTAAGATATTTAATACAAGTGCATCATCTTACCCAAGTGCTGACGCTTCTTCAAATGATTGTGTACAGATCAATGTGGCGGAATGGCTAGATTGGGCTGAAATCTGCTTCCAGGCTCTTTTCCTTCTTGCAAAGTCCATACCTGGATAAATTAACCACGTCCACAAATTACTCTAGCTGCAATTTGATCTCGTGTAACTGAGCCTACAAAGGATAAATAAGTGATTACAGACAGGGAAGGACAAATACCAGACGAGGGTTCATCGAGCATCAAAACAGGTGGACTTCCTAACAATGCAACAGCCAGACTCAGCATTCGATTTGTTCCAGCTTTGCACTCTTCGATCCTTGTGTCCGCGACATCTGCATCGACAAGTTGTCAATGAATAGTGCACAACAGCCTTCCAACAGAGGATGGGTAGAACTTTAGCTCCAGAAGCCATAGAACGTCTTAAAAGGAACTTGATATGTCAAGTTATTAATTGCCAAACGGGATGAACTTTTACAATCTCTAAGCAGTCGTTCGAGGAAACAGATGTGCGTTTTCTGTCACACTAAAATGTAAAGGAAAGATACTGTCGGATCAGTGACTCTTCAGTCCTCATTAAACGATTGCACTTCTGTCTGATTACAGTTGACCAGTGGACGGGCCAACGGACGAGAAGCATAAATATACTTCAATTGAATTGAGTCATGAGGCAAATGACGAAGGTTGTGTGACACCGAAGCCAGTACCAGAAAGTTGCATAGCTCGCAAGGCTGTCTCCACAGCTAAACTTTGCGGCTGAGCTAAACCTTTCAATGCGGCATGAAGCTGCAAGTGCTCTCTTACTGTCATCGACATGTACATGGCCTGCAAACCAAGTTTGTTACCAATTAATAACACGGTAATTGATCAAAATATCTGCTCAAGATTAAAACCTCCTGATCTTATCTAATACATGGCAAAGCAGGATAGATATTTCCAGGAAACGGTTCCTTGGTATTCTGCAACTAAATCAATAAAGATTGGCACAGATGTGTCAGGGTTGCAGTAAAGATACCTCGTACTGAGGACAAAAACCAATCGAACGTTGCTTCTGCAGATACCCATATCGCACACTTGCTCCACATACAAGAGCATCACCAACGCTCAAGCGTTCAATTCCAGCCAAGCAATGCAACAGTGTGCTTTTACCAGCTTTGTGGCCCCCGACCAGCACAACAGTCTGGCAACATCCGGAATAAGAAAATGAAGAACGAGTAATTTATAAATCGTTCAAATCCATCACATTTGGCAGTTAAGTGACATAACTTCATCTACTTGGCTGACCAATTTCTGAAATTGTGCTTCCTACCTGGAATATGTTCAACTACTTCTTCCGGTGGCTTAAGCTGATGACAAACTTCTGTCAGCACCTTGCCTACCTTGGGACATACGAAATTATTAAGAATTCAACATAAACAAGAAACAACAGCGTTTATTACCTCTCCAGATCCAACTGCTAGCCACAAATCTTGAAGCGCACATGTACCTCGTGTAGCTCCGTATCCACAAATGCCCGCTGATGAACCATAGCTCTGCAAAGAATGATTAGTTAGCATCTCTGAACTCAAATTGCTTCCAACTTACCAGAGCAGTAGTACAAAGAGGGCTTTTAGTGCACCTTTCCAAGGCCGTAGCAGAGGATCGCATCACCCTCCGGTTCATCAGCTCCCTGTGCATGCCCAATGCCCTCCCAACGAGCAGCGCTTGTCTGAACTCTCTCTTTCTCTTGGTCAATGTCGCCGCCGCTATTGGAACCTTCTCGAGAAGCGACTTGGTTTATTGCTCCATCTAAGCCAGCTTTTGTTTCTGGGTCCAAGGAATGAGTCTCAAGTTGCCATAGGCAGACGGCATATATAATCACGGCTGCTACTGAGCCTACCATACTGACCACCACATAATTCTTCCACTCGAAGAAATAAGCAGGCGGTGGCATTTCTGAAGGAGCAGCACCATTTGAGCCCATCACATTATCGATGGTTCGCGCGATAAAATGCAATCCCGACGTGAGAGCATATGGCGGGTCAATCACAGTTAGAAGAATATGCCAATTACGATACATCAAATCACCTGCAGAACAGCTTAAAAATATTAGAGAGAAATTTTCAGCATCTCGTCTGAAGCAAATATAGCCATCATGAGCGCATGAGACCTAATGTCATGAACAATGAGCCAGTTCTTCTAAAATACAAGAATATGTTAATTTTAGGCATGAAGTTATAAAAGCTTGTCTATCAAAAACTCATCATTGAAATACTTGCCTCTGGGACTAAAATTCAAGGAGTACGGCAGGACTGCTGCCAGAAGAAAAAACAAGGCAAGGAAAGGAGCCGCTCTGTGGGAAAGGTCAGTCCACAAAACGAAAACGTTCGTAAAAGCTGGCGCAGCTCAAGTGCAAAATCAAAAGTACATTCTATGCAAAACATTTAACACAGTCTAGAAAGCGCAAAGAATGCCACCGTCTGCAAAATTTGACGTTTAATGATTGATTGCAGATAAGGATGCAATTCTGCAATTGCAGATGTCACTAGGTTAGAGAAAACATACGTGACGGCGCTGTCGAAAAAGAAACTGAGAGTGTAGCCTTGAAGAACTGTAGCAGGAATTGTGACCAGAAATAAAACAAATGCTGCTGGGGCCGCTTCCTGATGTCAATTCAGGCGTAATAGCATGTTACATCATCTCCACAGAAGTCCATGCACAGAAGTTGCAAATTTGAATCTAAAATTAATTCTTCCTCACAAGGAAGGATAAGAAAACACGAATGGATAGAATGTATAGCTGTAGAACATTTTTGCAGGACATGCGAAAAAACGTATGAAATTTACAAAACAAGTCATGAGTACCTTGATAAACGGTGCATGCCCAAATGCCAGACCCATGCCCAAGACAATAGAAACTACACCAAAAAACAGCATGCGATCGGAGAGCAAAATGGCCAGCCAAAATGCTGCACTTCGCATTCCGCTCATACGAAACAGACTGAGGATGCCATTCTGCTTGTCCAACACCACCTGCACATATATGTCGTTTTAGCAAACAATCAGATGCAGAAGTTGATACAGCTTAAGCGACGAGCATGATGAGCAATGTCCGCACAAAGTGTGACTCTTCCACGAACCCTCTCCCTCCGATGCGAGATAAAAATTTACCACCCACTAGGGTAAGATTGAAGAAAAACTAACAATCAGGGAATAAGAAAAGCTGTGCAAATAACCGCTTGACATTTAGATGAAGATGTTGGAAGTAAGAAGAAAACCTGGGCGCAGAAGATAGAAGGAATGAACATGAGACCCATGGCTGTCATAAGAACCACCACATAATCGAAGCCATTACTGTTGGCTTCGTATGGCAATGGATGGCTGCTGACATGCAGAGATGAAGGAGCGTTCAGTGTCGTATTTCCAGAATAGTTTCTTCGAAGAATCTGCAGGAACAAGTTCTCCACCATAGCAGCAATGGTGGGTACCTCATGAATTTGCAATGGGTGACAAGCAACTGTGTATTGCAACGTACAATCTGCATTCGCAAGAACACAAGGTCATGTATATGAATCGCGTAGAGAAAGAGGAAAATTTACACAGATAAAAGTGATTGAACATTCAACAGTATCAGTTGGAAGTTGCATTCTCTCTGCGTCTCGACTATAAGAATTGAATTCTAACATTCTTCGGATACCCCAGAGTACAAAATCTTCACTCGCAATACAGTACGAATTTAGAGGGATTTGAACTTACTCTGAAAGTCGAGTTTATCAAAACTTATTCCCACAAAGTGGGTTTCGTCATCATTGTTGGGCAAGTCAGTAAGGTCAGCAGCTGCATCAGAAGGGTCTCTTGGGTAAAGACGAATGTGATCTGGTCCGAAGTTGTCCAACATAGAGAGAGCTTGGGGTGCAGCTGATATGTCATTAACAGAATAGAATATAGGCAGAGTCTTTCCTAATCTCAAATCCTGCAGTAATAGAGCCTGCGGAGGGGAGTTTCTGCTTACAAATACTTGGGCAATTAGACTTGCCAAGATTAGTACCTGCAAGGGGAAGACAACATCATTAACCCCTAAACGTCTGAAAATGCCTTTGCGGCAAGTAGAATACAGGGTATATTTCTTGTATTTGGAATGGATACACATTTTTAATGGTTTTGAGTTCAGCAAAGAAGTTGAATTTTAGATCAATGCGGTTCTAGTGAGCTATTAAGATCTCAATTTAGAACTTCTTGTTGATAGCAAATGCCAATTATACGAAAACGTATCTACTATCCCCATGGGACGTTCAAGGGTTAAGCTTTGTAGTGTGCAACTTTCTACAAACCACAATAAAACGCATTCTGATACACTGGATAACAAATTTTATCACAGGTCTTGTACACATACCAGAGGTATCACAAATATGGTGCAATACAGCTGCCAGTTACGCCTGCATTCGTACCAGCACAAGTCCAAGTATTAGATTCTGAAAGAGCAGTATTCTGATTCATAAAACGTCAGCAACAAGGTTTATGCATGAGAACTTTCATAGTATCAATCTTGATACACATTGATACGCTCAACACCCTTTAGCAGCACCACCACATGCATTAGACATATTAGAAACAAGAACTTGATATTC
Organism: Pohlia nutans; assembly: GCA_022496805.1. Classification (NCBI taxonomy): domain Eukaryota; kingdom Viridiplantae; phylum Streptophyta; class Bryopsida; order Bryales; family Mniaceae; genus Pohlia; species Pohlia nutans. Next base: position 2,347,961 of record CM040095.1, on the reverse strand, counting down.
ACAAGAGACGAAGTCACAAGAATAGAGGAAGATGGAGAGGACCAGCAGAATGTTCAACGGATATACCAGAGGAATCTAGGTGTGTTCAAAATACATAATCAAGTTCACTAACCTAACATTTCGTGTTGAGTATGTAGAATACAATCCCAGGATAAGTATAAAGAGGTTGTCTAGCTTATCCTTCCTTCCCCAGAGGTTAATGCGATTTTCCAAAATTCACATTGAGAACAATAAGACGTCTGTTACATACTTGGGAAACGTCAAACGTGCTCGTAAAATGGCTGAAATCTGGGGCAACAGGGAGGTTTGACGTCTTTTTAAAGAATCTATGTCTGCTGACCGCTCGCCTCCAATAAGAAGTGTTTCATCATCAGCTTCATCAATGGAGGCTGGGTAGTTGTTCCACTCCTGCACATCGCGCACAGCCACCACTCCAGCAGCATTCTCATCTTCATCTGCATTGAGAACAATAAAACGTCACCTTTGATCTGCACTCAAGAAGACAGATATAACATGCCACAGAACTAATTACATGCTAACATATAAAATCAGGAGACACGCTGAGACATATCAGCTCAATAAATAAGAAAAATCATCATAAATACATAAAGTGTGTACAGCCTCTTTCACAACATGCTAGGAGAGCTCCCTGTAGATAACTATACGATACTGACCTTGAAATTGCATAAAGACTTCTTCAAGCGTGGTGGCTTCTAGTGCCCCTTCATCCAGCCCAAGTTCGACTGCACGTCTGCACCACAATTTCGACTTCTTACTATTACATGTCTGTCTAATACGTTTTTTGGACGTAACGACTGTAACTGGGATGTTCGCTGCCTTGCGGAACTTTGGTGATTTGATGCGAACCTATTATCCTTGTGGAGTAAAATATGCATTCCAATGCAATAATCCACATAGTTAAGGTTTACATTACGGTGGACAGGCATAGAGACTCGATTAAGCTTCGGTCGAATGACTTTGAATTTAAAAATAAGGTATATTCAGACTAACAATCGGCTGAAACAAGCGGCTACACCAAAACTTAAGAGGAAAACCACAAATCAGAAGAGAAACCACAAATCTTTTTAGTTAGTCTGGCCTTCCAGATTCCCTCGGCATTATTAAGCAAGCTGCAAAGAACCATTTCAAGAGGAGTCAAGACTCTAACTTACTCAGTTAATTCCACAACGAGGGCACTTGTTTGTGCAGGAATCCCCAGAGGAAGCTTGTAAGTGGCATGAGCCTGCCCTCTTGGAGCTGGCAATAAGACAGCAATGGGTACATGTTTTGTAATCAACTCCCATACAGCTGGTGCATTGAACCTTTCACCTTTCGTTATATGCAGTAAATAACTCAATCCTGCAATCACAGAAGCATGGAAACGTTACCAGACTGAGAATGCTCCAAATGTTTGGTGTGCTGAAGCTTCGAACAAAAATCATTAAACAACCATAAGAAAATTTTACAACAGCCATTACGATAGACATCAATAAATGAAAGAAGTTAGATTATCACCGAAGCGGTTCCGTAGGAAGAATGAGCTTCCGCAGCACTTGAGCACACCGTGTGACAATACAGCCTTTCGATCAGCAACAACATCAGCCTCCTCCATGGAGTCAGTTGTAAATAAAAATACTCGTCCTTTCTGGCGCTTATGCATCATATCCCAGAACTGCTTCCTTGAAACCAGATCAAGGTTTCTAGTAGGCTGATCCATAATCACAACCTGGACACATGTATATTTGTAAGCACAAGAATGCCAATAAATCACAGATACCATCTGCCCTTACCCAAGAACCACAAAAAATGAACATACCTGAGGATCTCCAATGAGAGCAATCGCGAGACTAAGTTTCCTTTTAGCGGGCTGAGAAAGTGTCTTTGCTTCCTTGTCAGCATCACTTAAGAGTCCTAAGTCAGCTATTAGATTCTCCACCATCTGCTCTACAGATTCGTTTGAGTGCTGCCGTTTCTCAAGTCCATCTTTGCCAAAATGCACACATTGCCCTTTGATTGTCGCAAAATATATAAGCTGCAGTGAAATAAAGACCTCAATTAGTCTTGCAAATTCGAGTTGTCCGTGATTTCCTTCGATAGAGCTAGCTACTCTTACAAACTGCTCTCACAAGGTGGTCCTTCAGAAAAATAAATCCCAAAATAAAGAAGACAAAAAATTATTTCCAGCAGGCGGGTTTAAAGTGCCCTTAATGGGTTCCATACGGGTCTGGATAATAGTTCCCAAAGGAACGGGAGCTGGAAACAACGCTAGTATGGAAGTACCATGCTAGATTTTTAAACTAATAAGCTTAACTAACAAGCTTAACTGCGTAGTCATATTTAGGGAACCAGCTAGGACTCATAAACAAATGAAAATCAGATTAACATCAAAACTTTGAGAAAGAAATTGTCAAACTGCATAAAATTCAATACCAACTGTAAAGTAAATCACTCTTCACCCAATTATGAGTGATTAACCTTTTTCTAAACTGTTCAGGCTAATGAAGGCCTCCAATTCAGCGAAATGTTAAAATAAAGGTTCATCTTGAGTCAAAAAGACTTCATTCTTCTCTCGAAGTCTAGACATTCAAGCATAGAGGAGAACTGCTGACCTGTTCACGAATAGTCAATGCACGCACTGCAACATTTTGTTGCGGACAAACACCAATCAGCGAACGTAACTCCTCCCCTACAAGACCACGAGAAGTACTCATTATTTATACCAACAACAGAAAATGAAACTAATCGTATTCCAGTCAGCTGTAAAACCATAGAATTCAAATTGATTCAAATGGAGTCATAGACAAGTAGCGGAGCACGGGGGATTATGCAAATAGATTCTGCAAGAATCCAAAAAACTTGGCATGGATAGACAAATTGGAATATTTGAAACCTTCCGACGCCATATGTACCGTGCCAGTAACATTGGGTTAGGATTCAGTAGAAGGCTAGATATGCATGCCAATGTACCCACCTAAACTAGGTGAAAACGAGAACTGGAAATTTAACAGCTGCTCAAAACTGGGATCGGCGAACTGAACACTACATAAAAACATATAATATAAGTATACCAGCATCTGTAACAGGGAGGCCATAAATGTATGCTTCGCCTGATGTCGCACGAGAGAGACCAGAAAGCACGTTCACCACTGCTGATTTTCCCGATCCGCTGTGACCCTGCAATCATTCAACCAAGAACGTCTCAGGAAATGCCGGCAAATTCGGAGAATGATTCCACTCAAACATTGAGCAGTTACCACGTGAAATCTTTATGAATAACATCCGGAGAGCCTGTCCAAAAATTCGAGTGGTTTCCAAAATTTGAGTGATGTTCCAAAATTCGAGATTTCCACGCATATTGCAACTTAGAACTTGCACTTAGGCAGATAGCGTGTCCACGACATAAGTATCGTGTGGAGCAAGGTATGGGTGAACTTACAACTATTGCAAAGCATTGCCCCTCATAGAGGGTTATATTAAGACCTTTGATGACCTCGTAATCAGTTACTGGATTTTGATTTCTTTGAAAACTGCGGCCAGATACCCACTGCCACCAACCCTTTCTTCGTCGATTTACTTGCCTCAATTTCTTCATCACAATGCCCGCTCTGCTTTGAAGATCGACACTTACTGGTTCTATGTCTGGGTTGCTCTCTTCCGGGGTTTCACTGAAATCGACTGCAAAAAGCCAAAAATGCAGATTTGGAAAAAGCTAGGTTAAGCAGAGCACATAGTCCAGGGACCGAAAAGCAAGCTAGTAGCAATAATTCAAATATATTGCAATTTCATGAATCAGCGAATGTCCATTTTGATGAAACCACCGATGTACCTTCTAACGCTGTGTCAGGTACTGAACTCATTTCTAAGCTGGCGTCATCCAAGTCTTGCTGAGAAACATGCTTCACCTGCCTCAAGAAATACAGCTATAAGTGAGGATTACTACACAAGACACACAAGCGTGAATATCAGGGCCTGGTAAGATGCCAAAGTCAAAAAAGTGACTCTTTTAAAGACTCTCACGGAGAACTCATACGACAGAAATGATTACAGAATGTGTAATTCACCATTAAAAACAATCAATACAACCTGCCCTTATATTCATGATGTCAGAGTATCATTGGTGATTCAAAATTTAAGAACCTCAAAGAACCAACCTGATGATTGACAGTGATTTATGTGCTCCAATCTTCTACATGCAAGAAGGGTTCAGTTCAAATGCGACACACCAGTACTTGATTTCAGAGAAAATGCTAAGCTTTTAGAGAGTATGTTGAAAGTCTAGAGAGTATGTAGAGGCATAGGTTTCCGTGCACTAACTTCTTTGTCTTCCGCAAGAGAATACTCCGTAGATGCTCTGGTCGGGAACCAATATTTTGATGTAAGACAAAATTCCCAAGGTCGTTTTGAGCCTCTCTCAGGATGCGGCCACGTGTTATCCAGATACCTAAATATCACAATATCACACAATACTCTCATCTATAAACCGTCACTACAGTTACAGCTAATCAGCCATCACCTACCACGGTTACAACGCCCTCTGAAATACGTCTTTATGATACTCAAGAATAATTACAGCAAAAAACACAGCAATATTTGAAGGCTTCCAAAGCAGGATTGCCAAAAGCCATTGAATAGAAGTCGTGATACATACTTCATACAACATTCTCGGATCCCAAAATTGCAAGTTAAGAAGAGATTTAGTAACAACCATGCTACAACGGCGTAAAGAACCCCATCAAAGAGGAAGATGATGACGAGTTCACCAGGGCTTAAAGGATTGGAATGGTCACTGAAGTCCAAACCTGCTGACTGTACCAACCAGGCAACATAAAAAATACCATTAATGATCAGAACTATTAGTTGCGCAGGTCAATTGCTAGCTTTCAATAAACTTGCCAGAAATTCGTATGAAGGAAATAATTAAGGTTCATTCGCTCAGCAATAAAAGCACATAAGGAGCAGAGGAAGACCCCTGAAGTTTGAAATTTCGCAGAGCACAACAGACCCATGATTAATTCTATTGTTGCACAAAAAGGCCTATACTTAAGCCCATGCATATTTCGAAAGCATTAAGCCAACGACAAGACAAGCTATGCAACCTGAACAATACTGTACATATTGTCTCACAAATTAGCAAGTCCTTGGGAACAGCGCGGCACTGAACAAAATAACAGGATTCACTAGGGATTAAACAATATCAAACTAGCAGGACTCTCTGCAAACATAAACAAATAAATTATCTGTAACATGAGAGCTCGGCAATGTCAAGAAAGACATATTAAACATGGTGTGTCTGAGAAAGGCAGATGGAGCAACCCTGGACCAGAAGTTTCTCTGACCACGAGAACCAAGAATATGTATTCCTCGCCCCCTTCCTTCAGCTCGAACAACAACGTTGATAGCCATTGCAAAACCAGCGGGCGAGAATAATGCCAAAAACGCACAAATAGGAGCAGGCAGGTGCAGCAGTTCAATTGGGATGACAGCCAAGCTACTAAATAACATCAGCACTCCCGAGACAGCACCTGCAGTCTGGGCCTGTGCAGTGCAATTATGAAAGATCAATCCTGAACTTCAACTCCGACAAGAATGTGAAGATAGTTAAGCCTAATGACAATGTAATAAATCATAATCGATCCATTTTAATAAACACCAATATCCACCAACCTTTGAGAAGACCGTGCTGAGTGCGAATGCCATGGTGATTAGCGACAAAGAGTACGCATATATGAGAAAAAATAACGCTCCTGTACTTGAGAACTCAAACAATGTTGTGATCTTCGCAGTAAAAACCTACAAAACGATTCGAGTAACCTGATGTGAGCGATGTTCACAGTTTCCAGCCTGTGGCTATCCACAAAATGAAATGTGCAGCTAGCAAGAGCAGCCTGGTCACGATGAATTAACAAAGCGATGAGCTCCTCACCAACACAATCACTGTAACTGCAGCCATCATTGCGTATGCAATGATCCAAGACAACCAATAAATGGACTCACGAAGCCCCATGAGCAGCATGTAGTCCTGGTACAAAGGAAAGATCATAATGGTTAAGTATTAAACACTAGGGATGATAAGATCAACCAAGTAGCGAATTTTTGAATCCATCATTACTATTTCTACAAAGAAGCTGAATAATATTATCTACAGGTGAACAATAATTCGTTACCCAAACATTTCATCTATCCTCCAAATTCATACCATGTTCATCACTCATGCAACATTGTAACATTTGGAGCAATTGAATAAATAGAAATGTCAAATATGCATGGCAAAAATGCAGTACCTTAATGAGAGTTTCCTTTTCCTCAACAATATTGGAAAGTGTTGTCTGAAGCAGGGGAGCAAAGGCCCACACTAGATACATTGCGGTGAACAACTGAAACACAGTATTCGCAAAAGACTGGCTAAATTCGTTCAAGGGTTGTTTCTGCACAAAAAAGGACTTCATCTGCTTTGTTGGGCCACATTGAGCAGAGAGTGCCATGCTTCTAGCAGCTTGAGAGATAGTGGTTTGTAGAGCCAGAAAACCTTAAACCAAGAAATCAGTAGAAATATATTATCAGCACATGAGCTAATAAGCCTTGCCAATGTCTAGGTAACTCCAAGTGACTTTGAAATGAGACTAAAACATAGCATTATGATCTAGTAAGAGAGTAACCTACTACTCTGTACTAACATGACATTTGCATGTTAACATTTCTGCGTTGGCCCTTGGCGGTCGATCTGGTAGCAACTGAAAAAAACAAGACAGTAATACCTAATAATATGCCAAACCTACCAATTCAGAAGATTACCCATTTACATATGCTTCTGTCCCTACCTGAAGATAAGTACTCGTCAGAAAGACAACTACTTGAATCGTGGTGACAAGAGGTTTTTTCTCCTTGCAACTTGTAAGTAGGTGGTACATAAGTACCTGCGCAATTTAATCAGGAAAACTATATAAGTATGCAATTTCAATTTCATAAACAATCAATGAACACAAAATCCAACCTCAAAAGCAAGGGAAATTGTTATATCAAAACTTCATAACATGTAAATCGACTGTAATCTTCCATTGAAAAAGCCTAAGGGACAACAGGTATGTCAATCTTCTCAGCAACAAATATTTACAGAATTTCTGATAGAATATTCTAATCTTAAAGAGGAAACGAAAGTCGTAGCGCGGTACCATTCATTCTTATACGAAAATTTAAGTCGGATGGGAGTTCCTCTACACCGTCAGCCCCGTCAAAAATGACACCAGCATACACCATCTGATAATAAATGAGACGAAGACCTTAGTGAACAACTCACGGCCCTTATTCTTCATCGTTTGCGTCATTCTACCACATGTTGATTCAGTCATGAGAGAAGGAGCTATGGTCAGTTCTCCATCTCAGTGGCCTCGACAGAAACACTTGCGGCTGCATTGTGAGATGTATTTGCAAGGCGTCAAGGGGACCACGCCCGAGACACAATAGCAACAATCCAAAGTGTAGCGTCAACCTATCATTCAACACTTTGCAGGACAATGAACAAATCAAAACGCTCTCAATTAGAACTGGAAAATAACATGCTTACCTCTGGATGTGTGTTGTAGAAAGAAACGAGGTCCTCCTCGGTATCAAACCCTCTTAGAGACAGTTGTTGAACTGCAGGTGAGTACCTGCAAACAAACACAACGTAGCATTAGATCTCAAACGTGCTCATCAAACATTCCATAAACTATATATACATATCCATGCATTCCATCAAAAGCCAGCGTTCTACAGACCAGATAACTAACGTACCATTCTCGATATTCCTGTACCACTTGTTGCATTAAGCTTCCAACGCCCCTGTTGTTTTGAGGTACGAAGCCAAGCTGCATTTCAAACAACTGTCGTGAGGCAGATGACATACTTGCCGACAGAAAAATATGTTAGAGAATGATAGACTTAGTTCGAGCTAAGAAAAAGTGATGAGTTCGTTCGTTTCTATGATGAATACCGGCGTACGAAAGGACAAGAAGAAAAGGAAAAGGTCAACCAAGTACCTCCCGTGATGCTTGAACTAGAAATATTACTTACCAAAGTTTCATTAGATTGTCGGAGATCGATGTCCTGGCAAACATAATCAAATGGTTGCTCCACTGGCTGACAAACGCCATCTACCTTATTCATCCATGCAGTGCCTGCCAGATACGTAGTCCTGACGCATGTACCAGAATACGTTATCAGATTTGGACTAACAATACTGGTAGCCAGTTAATGAAGCAGCGAATCCTTTCAAAGAAATATATGTATATATGTATATCCAATCTCAATCGAATTGGAGCAGATTTGCCTCTTTGCAGTGCACATAATGAACTCAAATGACATCAACACAAATAGAGCTTACGGTGTCCCGATTTTGACGATCACGAGAAGGAAGATGATATAAACCTGTAAAATAGAAAAACACAATTCATAATCAACCAAACGCATGACTATAAATTCAACAAGACAGACGAGCTAACAAGCTTCTCAATTGGACCAAAGACTGAGGTGAAACACAGGACATGTTCTAGCAAAGACAGATCTTAAAACAAAACTATCGTCCCTCCACAAATTCATTCACAGATATCACATGAAAAAAGAGTGAGGATTAAAGAAACGAACCGGAAGCAAAACTTCTTTGATAGTGTTACTGGCATCGCGCCTCTTGATCAAGAAATTGCGACGCACAGTGGCCAGCAATTGCGTATGCCATGGGGATCCCATCTTTTCCTAAAACCTTTGCCTACAGGAGATTTTACTGAGACTCCCTACCTCATCGCATTCCAAAAATGACAAGGCTCAACAATTTAGCAATTTCCAAGCCATCGTAATTGCCATTTCTTCAGAACCGAAAACGAAAGTGTCAGATCATGCGGGATTCCAGATCGAATCATGCGCTGCCTTCAGAAGGCAAACCTAAAATGGAATTGTGATCGCAATTGCTTGCAATGGCTCTAGGTGTCCGATAGTTTCTATTCTCTTCCCCGTGGAAGCTCTGTTTCTTGCGAGGATATATTGACACAATGCCTTGCAAAAAAATACTAAAAAATTTCCTCTCCGACACTAACAATTGTCTGCATGAATACTATACGACTATCGCAAATGCAGAGGCCAAGTGAAAACAAAACTGGAGGTGAAGCCATTGATCGTCAGTGGACACAACAAGGAGCAGAAGCTTAAGCCCTGGTGCTGGGAAAGCCTATACCAAAGATGAATGAAGGCGTTCGTCGTGTTACAATTTGGATGAATGAAGCGGATTATCATCAGCTCATCGTTGCATTACGGATGAATGAAAGCTGCAATACAGTACTGTACAGTGTGGACACGATGAGAAGCAGCCGGCATTGTGATCGCCCGTTACAGAAGGCACAACGTTAGGAAACCTCACCCGTAAAGCACTCGGATGGATTGCTTCAATAGGAAATGAGGGAGTTCACATAAGCCGGTAACTATACGTAAAAGCGTTCACCTTACCAACTGAGCTAATTTACACACATAAAACAAAAAATATTTTCAGTGGGTTTTAACCCCTAAAGGACCACGAGGCCACCACGTGGCTTCTGGAACTAGAAAGTAAGGAATTTCGAGTTGTTGAACCGTGAATTGTAAAGTGAGCAACAGAGAGACCCTAGTTCTTTTTAAGAGTTGAATCCGTGAGTACTTCTCGATCGAAATTTCATGAAGTGTGCAATTTTTGGTGATTTTTTTGAGTTGCACGGTGGGTATTTAGGCGTCACTTCAGACCCTCATATCTTCTTCCTCGCACCTCCAAATCACTTGAAAAATTTTCCACATTTTTAAAATGATGATTTCTACTCACAATAAAAATTTCAGATTTTTTGGAGCACTTCTGATCAATCCGATTTCAGCATGTATACAAAATACCCTAAACAAGTTCCATCAATCTTCTCAACGGTGGCATTTTCTCAAAAATTGTGCGATTTTGTTGATCTTTTTTCATACAAAAGCTATGTAAGTCTTCTTTGATTTCAACGGTGCCGATCGTCAAAATTATCCCACACCAATGAGAAATTGAGCTTGTTATAAGAGCTAGTCAAGAAAACAAGAGCTAGGCTAAAAACACCCCCAGTCCTTTAGGGGTTAATAGCAAGTTCAAGAGGATTTCAAAGTACTTTAGCATGCATTATTTGAACACCGTGTGAATTTCCAAAGTGCTGACTACAGGTTGATCTTAAAGCGACCCTAAACTCCGATGTTCAGATTGTGCACATTCTCATCAATAGGGTGTTAGAATCTACTTATATTAAAAGATTGAGCTATGGACGCTTTAAGGAAATGGTCGCTTTTAATATAGTTACCTTAGTGGAATTCTTTTATGGAAAATGGTCGAACAAGGTGCCCTCGTAAGAGGGGAAATGGTGGAATGGAATTCCTTCATTGCTTTACGTAGTAGGAAGCCCTCACCCTCGCAAATACCATGTAGAAAAAATCCTCGACTTTGGGCAAGCACTTGCTTTCAAGGTTTCCCTACGTGGTATTCCCTTGGGTGAGGGCTTTCTACTATATTTATGGAGTATTTGTTGGCAATTGCAAAAAAATCAAATATCATAGACTAGCATAGCATAATAGACTAGTGCAAAGGAGCACCCTTTTGAAAACTAGATCAAAAAATAATCTTCATTTTTCTAAATAATAAAAGAATGTCATTTAAATTCCATGAATTTGAGACTGCCATGTCATTGCCACGTATACTTCTCGGGTACACTTAATTTCTAATTAAAATTGATTGTGGTCCCATTACAAAAGACTGTTGACTCCCAGTGCACAAAACTGTTTTTTGATCTATGATTGTTATCACCAATGTTTTGTATAAAATTAAAACTTAAAATTCAAGACTCTTTTGTAAATTGATTATGATCGTAAGATATTGACATTTTGTGAATGAATCGAGGAATGAACTTTGTTGTGATGTGTTGAAATGTAATACCCTAAGTATAGTGGCTTTTGGAGATTTTTTGGTTGCTTAAATTTATGAGCTAATATTTTCAAACGCACTTTTGGACCAACGCTAATGATATCGCCACATCACTAATCCTTCTTCTCCGTTTTGGTCCAATGGCCCTTTTCTCTGTGGACACAAGGTCACTGGCATTACAAACAGACACTTTATTCAAGCCGGCCCAATTAAAGACTAGTGTTTCTATCTATCTATCCTTCCTCTCGAATATTTGTTGTGAATCCATGGATTGATGTTTCGTTGTGAGATTTGGATATGGAGACAAATGGTGACATCCACACTTTGTCAACAGGCCGTTGCTGTGCCACCTATGTCAATTGAACTAAGTGTCACGTGAATCACCTCTAGTAGGTCTAAAATCACCTCCTCAATTGTATATAATAGTACCATTGTTGATCCATTGGACTGTACAGTGGAGTGACAATCAAATGGCGTTTTAAAATTTGCTATGAAAGAAATTTCACAACTGCCAACTTTAACAACGTCCCAAGGATTGAAAAATTGGAATTTTACTACAGAATATTTTTTACAAGGTCATCTTTAAGTTAATAACATGTGTATCAAATTTGATGGCCAAAAGATTCATCAAAAACATATTTAAAAAATCTACCAACATGTGTATGAGCGTTTTGACCGTCACCGGTCAAAAGTCCATATGTCTGGCCAGAAAGTGAGTGAATTATAGATGCAAGCAATGGACTTCTATTGACCTAGGCGTTTGTATGAGGAAATTCTAATTAAAACGGTAAAATAGTGGTGAAAATTGGTCTAAAGGGGTAACTTGCAAGAAATTACAGCACATGTAAACGATCGAATTGGACCGTTTACGAGTACCTAAATGAACCCCAACCCTTCCCAATTCACCCTAGGCACTTAGAGTACTAAATCGGGCTTAGAATTGGGAATTAGGGCTTGCAATTAGGGTTTTTAGGCTTGACACAAAGAATTACGGCACCTAACCCTACTTTCACAATTACACTAAACTCCCACTATTAGGAGTTTTGTTGATTCCTTTGCTTTGCAAAATACCCTAAACACTATTGAACAACCGTGCATTTCAAACCACCCAATTCAAACAAATTAGGGATTTTATGGGTAATTTTGGGTAGCGCTTCCGCGTCGTGCCCAAAAACCCTAAATATTCAACCCTAAACACAGAAATTTACACCCAAGTGGCCCGGCGAAATTTGGGCAGCGCTTCTGCGCTATACCCTTCGCCGGACCGATTTTATACAACAAAGAATTCACACAACAGTCCAACACAAAGCTCAACAACTTTTAGGCAATTGAGAAAACATCAAACAATTATACCACAAATCTTTTTTAGGTAATTAAAACTACCAATTTTTATAATAAGGTTTTTTCCTATTCTTCTAACAATTAGTAAGCTAAAATAGTTCAAGGCAATCTTAACAAATTAGGGAAGAAGGGTAGGGAGTGCTCTCCCTCCCTATTGTAATATCACCAAGAAACACTGGCGCTATCCCCTTCGAATGCTCTGTCTCTTTGGTCGTCTTCTGTTTTCTTGTTGTCGATTCTCACCACTGTCGCTGCCGAATTCTTGGTCGCCGTGTACTCTCCCCCCTCTTGATCGTGTTCGCGGTGCCGTGAATTGCGCGGTCGTGATCGTCGCCCTCTCGATGCTGGCTGCGCCTTCGTGCGTGATCGTCGTCTTCCTCACTTGTCTATCCAGCCCTCTCGCCGTGATTTCCGGCCGTGAGCTGCCCGTCGCAGCGCCTGCCTGGTGTCGCCCTGATGATCTTCGTGTTATTGTTGTTGTGGTCGTGTTTTCTTGATCTTCGTCGTCGTTGGTTCTGTCTTCGGTCGTGGTCGCCCTGCCTCGCCGGATTTTACGCGGCCTGAACTCCAGCGCTCAATCCCCGTCGCCTCGGTGCAGCTCGCCGTCTGCTGTTGTCTTGATACCGTCGTTGCTCCGCCGGAAATTCCGGGCACTGTCGAGGCTAGGTCGCCGCAGCTGCAACCCGGCGTCGTGTTCTCCTGATCTTCGTCGTGATTTTCACCGCCGTCGTCAATGCTTGCTGCTGCCTAGCTCCCCGTGAATCTCGCCCTGGCTCAGTTCGCCCTGGCCAATTCGTCTTCACCGTCTAATCCTGGTCGTCCTGTGTCGATGTAGAAGAGCCTCGCCTTACTGCCGAAGCCGTCGTCCGCTGCACGCCATGAATTCCGGAACCTTACCCCCGGTTGCAATCTTCGCGCCCTGCCTTGGGCTCACAGTCCAACTCCAATAGGACCCACACACCCAAACAACAACCAATTCCACACCCAAGCAACAACCAATTCCACGCCCAAAATCCTCCTTGTTTTTCCTGATTTTCTCCAAATAAGTTTTCACTAACTTCTTTTCTCTAGCAAGCTCTACACAAATACTTTTGGTTTTTCTTAAACTATTTTTTTCAAAGAATCCCAAAAACTCAAAACCTAGATCTAGATTCAGAACGAAGCTCTCAACTACTAACGGGCACAGACACAATGCACTCCCTCCGCAGAAGCGGCACTGTGGGATTTTGAATCCCACCAAAACTACATCCATCCATCTAGAAACATTCATCCCACTCCATCAAAACCCTAAACTACCACTTAACTACCACTTAACCTCTACTAACCGGGAGTCCTAAAGTAATCCACTAACATAAACTAAACTCATTCTAATAGGCTAAAGAATAAACTCAACCATAAGTTAATAAAATAACACTAAAAAATAGAAAATTAGAAGGCTAGTAAAATAACACCCCACAAAGAATAACTCAATCGACTAATAAAATAGACTAATGAATTAGTTTAACTAATGAATTAGAATGACAAGCAATAGAAATGGGTTAAAAATCATCGAGTAAAATAAAAGGGCAAACGGCCCAATTGCACATAATGGATCAATCAAATTGTTAGAAGCTAATAAACACACAAAATTATTTAGATAAAAAGGAATCTAATATTGCCAAATAAAACCAAACACTAAATGCAACCAAATCCGGGAAATTTGTCTAACCGGCTAAAATGTCCCGGTTAGACAAATATAAATTGCTAAACAAATCAAAACTCTAGAATTAAGAGTTTATCAGTAACGTGAACCGTTTCGACAGTTCACAATGTGTAGCTGTGAAAAAAGTATGTAAAATCACAATTACAGCATTGGTAGATTGTGAATATCTTTCTTTATATAAATTTTTTAACCTTGAAATTTGGCACATAGGTTACCAACATGAAGAAAATCTTGTGCCAAAAATTTCATGGTAAATAGACAATTTCTTAGTCTTTAGGAGGGTGTCAAAGTTGGTAGAAGTGAAATGGTTTCTCATAGCTACACATTTTGATAGATTGTGAATACGGTATCTTTTTTATTATGATCCTTTGGCTTTGAAATTTGAAACATATGTTATTAACATAGAGAAATTGTTGTTCCAAAAATTTCATAGCAAAAAAAAATTCAATCCATAGGAGGCTGCTAAAATTAGCAATAGTGAAAAAAATTCATAGCTATAAATGTTGGTGGATTTTTAATATATTTTTTTGGTGAATCTTTTGGTTGATGCTTGGTTGATGTTCTGGTTCCATGGGTTGATGCGTGGTTGTGATCACTTCTTTTATTTGATCATTGATCAAGGATTCTACCTAGGCCTTACAAGATAAAGAACTCCTACAAACAATGACATCGACTACCTTATTTCTACCTTATTATCATCAACTTATCGTTATATAATTTTTGTAGAAATTCATAAAATTGTCACTTTCTCACTGAAAGAAATCTAGGCTTTAATTTATGCCTACAATTGTATGACTAAAAATATGTTGTTAGTGACTGAATATTGTCCAATACGACTCAAATTTCAGTCATTAGAGCATCATCAATCCAACACTGTAAAAGACGCAGCACAAATGAGAAATGTGTCCTGCAAGTACATTTCTCGTTTATACTGTGCCTTTTACAGTGTTCGATTGATGATGCTCTTATGTGGACAATTTACAGTGTCGTAAAATTTGTACTCATAAAACCCTGGATTTCTTCTAGTGTCTATACGCCTCTCTGGAAACATAGATCTATACATGTTGCATGCAAGTCATAATTTTTAAGAGCTTGCTGCAGTGGCCGGAATGGTTTCTCTTAAGGGTTTCTCCAGCTGAATCACGTCAATACAACGAAATTGCCGTTGATTGCACCACACACAAGGGGAATGGCATGATATGGGTACCACTTTTACACGTCTCACTAAGTGCGACTTATGTTTAACTCATTTTCTGTATGCTAGAAATTTCATTTTTAACACCAAGTATATAGTTGTAACCATGGATTCCTGAAAAGGGAGGGTAGTTGTCTTCCAATAATTCTCTGTCCAGTGGGCACCGAATCATTAACATTACGAACGGACACTTTATTCACGCCGACCTCTTGGGACTGGTGTTTGTATCTATCTATCTTGTAACCATGGTGTCTATAACCCCCTCTAATTTTTGTAAATTTTCAATGCTTTTTTCTTATCAAAAAGATATTTCTCGAAAATTACACTATATTTGGAGGGAGTACCCATATCAGGCCATCATCCATAATTGAAACGTTGACTTCACGACAGATTCTTATGATCAAACAAGAAGCACTGTGGCTCCATGGCTTTATTGAATAGCTAGTTACTAACTGTGTGGTATTCAATTCGTCTTCAGGAGCCTCTCATCAGACCAAACGCTGTACAACCAAGCTTGATCATTGAAGTGAGTCGTGTTTAAGACTTGGCTCTTCTGTCAACAATATAATCAATCAAGCTACACTGATCAAACCTCTTTCTGTAAAATAAAATCTTGCACACTTGTCACACATCCAATTTATGGAAATCATGGTCATTTATTCTGAAGATAAGACACTCAGGGTTGGATAAGCTAGAATCTTGCTAATATAACTACCTGGGATAGATTCCAGAAAAATCATGCATACTAGCTAACCGTGTCTGTATTATATACGATCAGTTTAATTACACTTGGAATTCTTTCTGAATCTCGTTGACAGTCTGCTCACTGATTCTGAACCCTGAGGTCAAAACGTCGTCGTTGATGTCAGTGCTGAACAAGGCATCGGCAATGATTTGGACGCCGGGGTTCTGGCTGTCAAAAGCGGCGAACGCGAGCGCAGGGCCGTTGCCAACATTGAGCTGGAAGTGCACGAGACCGCGGGGAACGACAAAAAGCTCGCCGGCCTTCACGGTGGAGGCGAACAATGTGTTGTTGGTGTCGACGAAGCCCTGGTACAGTTCCCCTTTGGCCACCAGGACGATCTCGGAGGCGCGCGGGTGCGTGTGCGGGGGGTTGAGGCCGCCCTGCGTTAAATATTGCACAATTGATCATCAGTATCTTTGCATATATGCATGTAATTGCTACCTTATTTGAGTTATATTGGCTAATTTGTATTCTTTTCTTGTGTGACAGGTTACAAGTTACACTAGAAAATAACAAGGATTGATGAAAGTAACCAACATAACATTCAGTTTGTAACCTTTTAAGAGGTTGCCTTTTAATTTCATCTGCCTCTATACATGGAGAGTGATCAAGTGATTTGTAATTGAATGGACTATTATTTGAATCAAATAAACAATTACAAAACATTGTTGAATTATGATTGAGTGAGTGTTTTCGATTACTGTTCACCATGGTTGATTGCTCTTGCTAAATGCCACCTGCCCATGTGATGTAGAATATCCTACATCATTTCATTGGGGATGAAATGATGTGGGATATTCCACATCGTTTTGATGGGGAAGGCAGTAGTCATAGAGGCCGCTGAATGTTATGAATATGCGACATTTCATACTTATACTTGAACATGCAACATATTTGTGTATCTCACAAATACCACTTTGTGTCACTATGAACTTGAATGATGTTATGGACATTTTGTCATTAAAGGCCTATCTGAACATTAGACAAGATTTCTACTAATGGTCCCTCCGGTTTGGTTTTCTTAGTTTTCGGACAATGAATTACTGCAGATGGAGAAATGTTTTTATGAAATTTCTTTTGCCGCATTGAAGCATCATCCATGTGACAAGAATAGTATTAATATGTACCTTGGCAAAGTCGAGTCTGGCCGCGGCGATGCCGAGAGTGTTGAGTCCGGGGAAAGCGGAGACGAAGGCCGGCGTGACGGCCGCCAGGTTGTGGGCGTTGTTGGTGTTCCCGGGTTTCGCCAAGACGTTGGAGGTGAAGTCTGCTGCTGAGACTTTGTTCGCGGGCTTGCAAGGGAAGCCGTTGATGGTGAGCCCGTTGGCCAAGTCCGCCACGCAGAAGTCTTGGAGCGGATCCGCGTCTGCTGCCATGGCCACCATGGGCGCTAGTACTGCCACGCTCACCATCACCGCCACCGTCACCCACGAACTCCGGAACTTGCCCATGTTGATCGACGCTACTAAGTCCTACTGAACTTGAAATTGATCGACGCTACTAAATCTGGACTTGCAATTGAGCGATGCTACCAATTCCGGACTTGCAATTGAGCGATGCTACTAAGTCTGGACTTGCAATTGAGCGATGCTACTAAGTCTGGACTTGCAATTGATCGATGCTATTGCTGGAATTGCGCGCAATTGATCGATGCCACTGCTGAACTTGATCGATCAGTTCGATCACTGGGCTTGATCGATCAGTTCGATCATGAATGAGTGGGCTTGATCAATCGGTTCGATCACGAGGTCGATTGCAAGTTGAGTGCTATGAGAGAGCGAAGCGGGTTTGTGGGTTCAGATTCTTGGACTCAGTGTAGCTAGAAGGTGTGTGTATGAATGGTGAGTGGTGCTTGGGTTTATGTAAACCTCAGCCGCGGATAGGAATGGTTGACTACTCTGGAGCAAACCGAACTGCCCGGAGGTTGAAACGTTGAAACATTAAGTTATCCCAACTGCCCCTTGGAGTTTTAGTGCAGTTTTTTCTGTTTTTTTTTCAACCCGTGTGTGCTTGTCATGCCTGAGAGCAATAGGCCCCACCCTCTGAATAATGGATGAAAAGCAAGTTCGAAAGCACCAATCTCTCACATTTTTTAAGCTCTCAACTTACCTTTCAAAAGTTAGTCCTTAACCCTTTAGTGCCCAGTTGACCACATTATGGTCACTACAACGTCCGAAATGCAAATAGCAGAGAATCCGTGAAGAATTGGAACTTTAGTTTTGAAGTTCAAATTTGCGCACATACATTACGCATCTTTCGGAAAAAAGAAATTTTCAATTTGGAATTGTACAACTATCAAAATACCTATCAACAAAACGCAAAAATACTGCAAATACTTGAAAATACAGTAAATACTTACAAATACAACATATGTATTATGTAGTATTTCTTGTGTTTAGAAGTTTGTTATCTTGTTTTATTTTTTTGGATTGTGTTCTCTTCTTCATCTTCCATTTGTGTGTGTAATCCGATCTTGACTAATGTACCCACTTCTGTCAATTTTCAACGTATAAAATTTTGTCCTAAACCGTACATGGATAAGTCACTTTCACTTATAAATCTCACAATAATTATGTGTGAGTCTATTTTTTATATTAAAGATTGCAACGGAGAGGTGTTGACATAGGGCATAGCTGAACTTCTTTACTTTCATTTTTGAAAATTTACCTCAAATTCTATTTAACTTTGAAGTCACACACCCCCCAAAATCTTGTTTTTGAGCGTGCATTATACAGTTCAAATACATACTATAATCTTCCGATCCCACCATCAGATGATTCTCAAATTTTAATAAAATGTGTGCTCTCGAGTTGAGAATAGAATTGTACGGTTACTTTCTAATTTAACACATTTTATTTCTGGTAGTCTCAACCAGAGTGGAAAAATCTACTGAAATCCAGGGCTCTGAGCTACAGTACCCTAGGCACTAAAGGGTTAAACGACTGAGGGGTAAGGGCAAAACCTAAATGCGTTATGAAGCTTGTGTTTTTTCTACAATTTTGATGGAATCTAGTCCAAAAGAGAAATGAGAAGCCTGATGGTTAATACTGATTAACCATACTGGCAAACTTTCAAAACATGTTTTAGATATTCATTTGATGAATTTAGAAGTATTTACCATTTAATAGTCACCAAAATTATAAATTTTATTTTTAGAATTTAAAAGTTAGTATGATTGATTGAAACTAGACATTCTATTCTAAAATTTAAAGAAGACATTTTTTTAAAGGAGAGAGCATCAATTATAGTTTCCCCAAATAGTAATTTTTATGACATTGGGCCAATATTGAGGTCTTTCTTTTTAAAACATTCTCTTCGGTGGAGTTTAACTTAGATTGACATGAAACAAATTGGGTTGGAAAGTAAACTCAATTTCCTTTGTGAAAATATATTTTGCTTTTTACAAAAATATTTTTATCATCCCTAGTAGCCCATAAATAAAGGGTAGCGACCATAAAATGATTGTTTGGTCACTTAGCCTATGTTAACCCCTAACCGTACCAACCCTTTGAACAAAAGTAGATTCTAGCCTCAACAGTAGATATTTGCATGGCTCAGATGTACATGAGGTATACATGAGAAGACCATTGCAAGCATAAAATCTACCCAACAAATTTGACATACTTGTAGTTGAAGGCCTCTTCAATATTTTCAATAGCTCCCCATCACAAGAGATTTATTATAATCGGTAGAGAATTTAATAAGCTTTCAAAGGTGATTTGGATGAAAATCATCCGAGGTTGTATGAGAAAGTCACAAGGCTTTGAATCTGTTCATGATCCAATTTTTGGCTCGGGGAAGTCACTTAGTGTAAATTTTGAGTGTACAAAGGGTATTTAATGGGGGGCTATGAAATAAATGGAATATTCTACTATTTACAATAGCATTAGGATATATTCTATGAATATTTTTAGAATATTCTCCAATTGGTTTTAAAACACCCTACATTACTTTTATAAATTTATAATTTTTATTTCAAATGAATAAAAGACACCCTATATTTGTTCTTTCATAGTTATTTAAATTCTTGACAGTGACTTCCCCGGGATTACTAGACACTACAGTAGGACGTTTAGGGGGTAATTAACTTGAGATGAATAGTACAATCACTACACTAAATAGGTAGATTAGTGTTAGATACACTAATTTACATAAACATGTTGTAAGTTTTTACTGTTGACCAATTTTTTTACCCTCTATATTGGTCAAGATGGGGATCTTTCAATAGTATTGGAATCAATGTCTTTGGTAATTTTTTTTGTTGAGAGTAAAAACCTATAATATTTTCAAATCTTATAATTATCTAACACTAATCTACCTATTTAGTGTATCACATGTGGTGGTGTGCGATTCTATCATCTGCTACTGAACGCAAGGTAAAACATTTATTTGTTGTTGAAAAGTATATAAATGACTTTACATTATCTACAGTCCATCCGTTTTGCAGAGTTCTCCTGGAGACGGATGCTCCAAGGCCCGAAGTAACATGAAGAAAAACTCAAAACTTATAAAAATTAAAAAAATAATAATAATCTTATAATAAAATTGAATGTTGTTTTATCTAACTGCCCAAAGGTCGAAACAAAATCCAATCATCTGTCTTAAGTAATCGCTTCAACAACGTGTCTTTTTGAACATTACCGTGTATTCCAGGACGCGGGGTGAAAATTTCGGAGAAGAAAATCAGAACAGGATCGAAGAGAAGGGATGAAGGAGCAGCTTACCAATGGAGACGAGTGAGTTGATCGAGAACTAGTGAGCAATCAAGCTGATCGAATGAATTAAAGTCAATTCACGGGCGCCGATAATGTGACGGAAGCTGGTCGGGATCGGCTTCCATCTGGAGCTCGTGATTTTTTATTTTATTTTTTGAAACCATCCGGAGCTCGTGATTCATGGCATTAAAATTAATGTTCTTGCAACTGATGGCTTGCTTTTTCAAACGCCTGATTGTTTTTTAAATTTTAATTTTCGTAGGATGTGTAGAGTCCAACATTCGAAAGGAGGCGCCAAAGACAAACTTCGAACTCTATTTTTCGCGATGGTCTTTGGACTAGGGTTATGTATTATTGTTACTTTTTTGTCAATCAATTCCATAGATAAATAGAAACTCCGGTCATCTTTCGAAGGCCGGCGTGAATAAAGTGTCCGTTCGTAATGTCAATGACTTAGTGCCCATCAGACAAAGGGCCATTGGAACAAAAGGGCCATTGGAACAAAAGTACTCTTCCCTCCCGGGAATGGACGCTAATCAATTCGACATTTATTCCACCGAAAGAAAAACCGGCTTCTAGTTCTCTTCTTATTTCATGTGAGAGGTGACCTGAAAGTTAACGTGGATTCTCATGTGAGTGAGATAGGCTTGATTTTCAACGCTGGTGACATTGGCATTGAAGAATTGATGACGATGGAAAAGCAGATGAGGAAAATTACAGGCACTGAATCGGATGTGGATATATTATTATTATGTTTGAAAGTCTAGTCACTAATTGAGATCTCTGGTTTCGAAGTCATGCAGTGCCGGTTTTAGTCCTTTACAATTCTGAGGGCCGGTTCACACTGTGCGGAGAGTCCAAATTCAATGTATATAGTAGAGTTAATTGAAAAGAGTTGAGTTAACCGAAATGAAGCCCATTTAATCTCTCTTTTGCTTCATTTCTAACGTCTTTTTCAAACTATACTTGGGTTGAATAGTGTTGTGTCATAGATTGTCCCCTTGTGAGGCATAGGCTTGGAGCTTTGGTGGAAGGTGTGGGAGTTGTTGCGAAGTGTGGAGAATAATGACAGTGGTTTGCTTCTCCCAACTCATCTTAGACTATTTTTTGGTCTAGTTATATTTCAATATGAGTTCAAGAGGAATTCAACACAAGTTTGCTAAAACTTTCTTTTTAGGCTGACTTTGACTTTTCATTTAATTCTAGTGTTTCAAAGTGAAAAGAAACCTTGAACTCACCTTAGACTCGTTTTGAGTTCAACAAGACTACAAAACTAGTGTATGGTGAGTTGAAATTTACTCTAAAGCAAGGTCGTGCGCTGCCCATGGGAGTGGAACTTGTGACCTCCTCAATGCTAGAGGAGAGTTCCGACAAGTTCTCCCAAGTCTATGGCTATATTCATATGGGGACCAAGGGACTATTCATATGTAAGTCATGTTAGAAAACAATAATATAAGATTGTTGATTATGCATACTTAGACTCAATATTAATAGAGCCTTCGTTGCTTTTGATTAACTCAAATGTACAGTACTTCAGCCCCCCTATTTTTCATCTCTAAATCTCAAGCATCTGTGAGGGGATTTGAGGAATTTAAAAGGATTTTCTCTAACTTTAGTTGGGCCAAGCAAAGAGGGTTGGACAATTGAATTATTTTGCAAGTCATTTCACTGTAGTGTTGCTATAGTGCAAAGGTATGTTCTACCGGCAATGGATGAAGAACATTAATATGCATGTCGGACAGTTAGAGAGTCCAAAGTCTTAGGTTGAAAAAAACATATTCCATATATTTGTGGATTACTTTTCATTCTTGATCAACTCTATTCTCCCTTTAACTCCTAAAGGACCATAGCTGATTTTCCAAATTTGATGAGCTCGCTATAAGTATTGATCCTCAATTTTGGAGATTTTTTGTAGTGATTTTGCTCTTTGTAACGAAGATGGGATGATAATTTGCATACGTATGTGATGTATAGATCAAAACATACAATCATACAAAAGTGAAAAATCCAACTACTGGCAGCTCATGAAAACTTTCACAGAATGAGCTATGCATCTTTATTTTTGCACACAATGAGCTTACACCCCAAAAAAATAATTACCAAATTCATTTTACCAAATTTGAGACAAAAATTTGCATTTTGGGCATTTTCAAAACGTTTCAAATTTGGGTATCAAACCAAAAAAAAAAGTACAAGCAACTCTGAAGCTTATAATCTTACTATTGAAGAACCCTGAACGGTTGAAAATTTGTAGGTTGTAATGAATTCAAAATAACATTATAGATTTAGGGCTGTATAAGGCAAAAAAACCTTAAAAGACACATGCCAAAGTCCAAAGCCCATTGTTCTCTAATGTGCAATACTTTTGTGAATTTCGATGCCAACTCGATGGTCGTTATCTTCTAAAGGATCACTATTATGTTTTTCTCCAAACACTCCAAAGTATTTGTTTTTATATAAAAGACAAATAGTTTTATCTAAAAACTTTTTTCAACAAATTAAATGGATTTTTGGTTGCTTAATTTTATGAGTTGGCTTTTTTTAGAGCACTTTTACACTGAAATCTTCAAAAACTTTGGATGAATCACTACAACATGAAATGAGGCATAGAAATTTCACAAATCATCCCCTTTTTAATCGAATCACACATGCATGAAGCTAACTTTCCATAGAATCTACAGTAAAAATTCCACACTCCAAAAGTGCTTGATGGATGAGAAATTATGGATGAAATCTGTACATTGTCCAAAAAATGGACGCTCGTGCATTTAGGAGTTAAGACACTTAATAGCTTACATGTTCAATAAAATATTCAAATTTCAAATTTAAAAAAAAACACAAATGTAAAAATGGAACGGGTGATTGCAAACTACGATCTACCAAGTGCAGAGTGCAGCTTGTGCAGCTAAAGGCCGTGCAACTCATGCACTAGCGTTGTAATGTGCACCTCTCAACTTTTAATTGGATCAAAAATTTCACCTTCCAAAATAGGGTTTATGCTAATACTTTCATTTTAGCAATTGTTAATTTTATTTCAAGACTTTGGGCTTTACTTAGCAGCCCTTTTTTTTTTTTACCCACCAAGGGTAATTAGAGCCTTTTTTACATAACATCCATAGCTAGGTCTTATGAAAAATTCATTTTATATCCTACCTTTGAAATTGGACCACTGTTTCATTTTTTTTTTAAATCCAAAATAAAAGTTTTAGCTACACGAAAATCTAAAAAAACAAAAACATCACGAAATAATTAATTAAAAAATAAGTAAGCGTAATACCAAAAATAATAAAACATGTTAGTTTTGTACATACTTGTGGTATGTTGCTATATATTTGTGAAGTTCAAATCTGACCCCCTTCTAGCATTTCCCATAAAACAATTGCACATAGGTGCACTTTTGATAGGTGACACTCTACCAAATCCAAGTAGAAATGATTAATTTGGATAGAAAGATTAAAATTTTGCAAACTTTACTGTGGTAGACATCGTGACTTTAGAATTCTAAAAGCAATGCAATTTGTTTCATCACAAAATTCCATCTTAATATTTATTAGTGATTTTCCAAAGATTGAAAAAGTGCAGCAATTCCTACACCGCAACAAAAAAGTTGGGTGATTGTAGCTTGCAATAACTTAAACATCTTTACAATTGTATTGCTAGTTAGATTTGAGTGTAGAAAAGTTTTTTTGAATGTTAAACTTATCTCTTTGACCCCTAACCGCCCAACCATGCATATTTTGCATGATGTACGGATTTGAACTCGGATTTATCATCCATCATGCACTTTTTGCAATGTAGATTTTTTACTGAAACTTTTATGGGAAGTTAGCTTTGCACGTGTGTGATCCAATTAGAAGGAGATGATTTGTGAAATTTTTATGCTTCATTTCATGTTGTAGTGTTCCACCCAAAATTTTGAAGATTTTAGTCTAAAAGTGCTCTTGAAAAAGTCAACTACTAAAATTAAGCAACCGAAAAATCACTACACTTAGCGTGTTACATTTCAACCGATCCCAAAAAAATTCATTATTAGATTGTCAGTATCTTATTCGTAATCATATTACAAAAGAGTGTTAAATTTCAAGTTTGAAATTTGATACACAAATATTGGTGATAGCAATCGCAAATCTAACCATATGGATAGAATCTAAAATTCATAATGTACAACTTTTATTCATTTATCAAGTTGAAAATATCCCTCTTAGTTGCATTTTATAATGCATCTTTGAAAAACTGCCAAATTTGAAAAGGGTGAGAACGTTTAGGGGTTAAACCCCTAAACGTCTTCAACCCTTTCTATATCTGGCAATTATGCAAAGATGCATAATAAAATGCAACTAAGAGGAATGTTATGAACTTAAATTGTGAATAAAAGTTGTACACAATGAATCTTAGATTTTATCCATATGATGAGATTTGTGATTGCTATCACCAATATTATTGTATAAAATTTGAAACTTACAAGTCAAATTTCTTTTGTAATTTGATTACAAATAAAGATATTGATAATCTCTAGATGAAATTTGTTGTGATGGGTCAAAATGTAATACTCTAAGTGTAGTGATTTTGATGATTTTTTGGTTGCTTAATTTTATGAGCTTATTTTTTCAAGAGCTCTTTAGACTAAGATATTTAAAAAAATTGTGAATCATTGCAATATAAAACGAGGCATAAAATTTTCAAAGATTGTCTCCTTTTTAACCCTTTAACGTCCCAGCTCAACATTGTTTTCAAAGATTCGTTAGAAAATGTTTGATGAAAACCAAAAATGGTGTTGATGTACAAAGCAAAGTTGTAAATGTCAATTTGAAGATCTCATCAGGTTGTGATTTTTGTACCCATGTTTTGATTGGAAGGGATGAAATATGGTTATGACTTTTGGAACTCTTCCTTGATTGAAAAGAGTGAACATAATTATGACTTTTGAATCCATGCTTTGGTTAGAAAGGATTATGCGCATTTATGACTTTTGGACTTGTTCTTGGTTGGAAGGAATGAATATGTTAATGAATTTTAACCCCTAAACATCCCATGGGATACTAAATAAGTTGCCGTATGAACTAGGTAGTTGTGAGAATTGATACCGGCATGTTCTCATTTACTTTTACATCTACTAAGATTAGTCCATATACCATGTCAAGGAAAACATATATACCCAACATTGGTTGTGACTATTGAACCTGTGTAGATATGAAACACTTAGGTTTTATTTTACAGAAAGACTTTTGAACCTATGTGAGATATGAAACACTTAAGTTTTCTAGGCCAAAATCTGATTTTTTTTTCATGTTAGGGTATTTGGATGAATAGTATGGTACACGTCGTAGAGTATGAAGAGGGCTTTTTGAAAACACTTTGAAGTCTAAATTTGGACATTGTTTGCATGCGGTATAGGCGGATGAAGTTTGGGATGGATGACGTTGACCGTTTGAGCTCACTTTTTGGGAGTTGACTTTTCGGGTTGACTTTTTTTTGGATTGTGGTGGGCCCAATGACGAAATTCCAGAATGGTATGACACTTGAAAATCGGAGCCAAAACGGATGAGAAACAGAATGATGGATGAACTTTTGATTTTCAGAACTTCATCCGCCTGTTACGCATAGACGGAGAGTCCAAACCAGAAGTGTTTTACCTTTTTGGTAACTGCTCACAAGCATCTTCAAGAGCGCATCTTTGGATCATTCCAAAAATAGTAATTTGAGGTAATCAAAACTTTACCATGCACTTTACATCTTGTTCATGGAAAAGGGCGATTGAAATTGAAAAGCGCCACTTAGTAGGGCATTGTTTTAGGATTTTAAAATGACATGGCACGTGGCAAGTTGACATTGCATTCAAAAGATATGGATGGATGAAGTTTGGACTTTTGAAACTTCATCCGCTTGTTACTCATGAACGATAGGTCCAAATGGGATGTGCTTTACCTTTATGGAGACCGCTCGCAAGCATCTTCAAGACCGCATCTTTGAAATATCTCAAATATAGAAATTCAAAGGGTTTAGAGCTCGACTATGCGCTCTGTATCTTTTGCTTGAAACTTGAAATTGAAACTTGGAGGTGCCACGTGATATGACCTTTTCCTACGATTCTTGAATGACCTAGCACATGGCAAGTCACAAGTGCAAGTCACATGCAAAAAATATTGACGAATGATGCAAAAAATATTGACAAATGATGTTTAAAATTTTCAATAATATTATACGTCTGAAGGCAATGTTTGAAGGATCCAAACCCCTAAATGTTATAGAAATAGCTTTGAAATGCACAATAGGAATAATCGAGCAAGTTATAAATGTGTAAGATTTTATTTTACAGAAAGAGGTTTGATCAGTGTAGCTTGATTGATTGCATTGTTGATAGAAGAGCTAAGTCTTAAACACGACTAACTCTGATCAAGCGTGGTTGTATAGCGTTTTTTTTTTTTTTTTTTTTACACAAATAAAGGGAGACCTTCATAGCACAAGAAAAGGATACAAATACGGACCAACCCCGCCAGGTCCGGCGAGGCTGTGGTGGTACAGTCAGGTAAGAATTGCTTACGAATTCCCACTGCAGGGAATTTTTTTTAGAAACTTTGAACACTCCTTGTGTACTAAAAAATTATCCGATTTGGAAACCGCAAAGTGCATTGGAATCACATCGGCGTGTACTACAATATCATTACAAATTTACACATGTATTAATGAAACTTATACAACAAGTTAAAAATAATATATACACTATCTACCATTGAGTGCTCTCACTGTTTGCTTCAGTTACAGTGTTCATTTTAGCAAAAAAAAATGAAATAAGTGTTTGAAATTGTTTTTGAGATACTCGAGCTCATACTTTTTGAACGATTTGTATCATTTCATCAGTCTCCTTTGTAATTTCTTCTTTTGTAATGGTGTAGGGGCTTTCATGGGTTTTGATAAAAGTTCATTTGTCATCATTCCTCCAACTAAACAATCAGTAGTTCATTTTGTGGAACTTATTTTTGTGGAACTTCGACGTGATGTTGATGATTGGGTAGGCGCGGCTACTCCACCTGCTTGAATACATGGAGGACTTGGTACATCATAGTTGCCCACCTCTGAAAAGTCCTATATGCACCACAGTGCTGGTTGTACCCCTCCAACATTAGAGTAATCATAAGCACAATTGATATTTGGATCCTCCTCATCATCACTGTACAGTGGGGTCCAACATGGAATGGCGTTTTTGGTTTCGCAGTGAGAAAAATTTCAGTACTGCCAACTTTGAAAGCCTCCCGAGAGCTCAAATAGTGGTATTCTACCACGAAAATTTTACCAGAGATTGATCTTTAAGTTAATTATATGTATGCCAAATTTCAAGGCCAAAAGATTCACCAAAAAAACGTTATTCAAAATCTACCAACATTGGTAGTTATTCACTGCTGCCAGCTTTGACAACCTCCCAAAGATTGAATTTATTTATTTTTGCCATGAAATTCTTGGAAAAAAAACTTCTTTATGTTAATAACATATGATAAAAATTTCAAGGCC
This sequence comes from Pohlia nutans, assembly GCA_022496805.1. Lineage (NCBI taxonomy): Eukaryota > Viridiplantae > Streptophyta > Bryopsida > Bryales > Mniaceae > Pohlia > Pohlia nutans. The sequence goes on along the minus strand of CM040095.1, from coordinate 2,319,824 downwards.
AAAAGATTAATACAAAAAAAGATATTGACAATCTACCAACATGTGTAGTTGTGGGAAACAATGGAGGAAACTTTGCTACCAACTTTGACACCCTTCCTACGGTTGAGAAATTGTCTATTTACCATGAAATTTTTGGTACAACATGCTCTTTATGACAAAAAAATTCATGCCAAATTTCAAGGTCAAAAAATCTATACAAAGAAAAAATATTTACAATCTACCAATGTGTGTAGTTTCCCCCATTGTTTCCCACAACTACACATGTTGGTAGATTGTTAATATCGTTTTTTGTATTAATCTTTTGGCCTTGAAATTTTTATCATATGTCATTAACATAAAGAAGTTCTTTTTCCAAAAATTTCATGGCAAAAAAAAAAAAAAATCAATCTTTGGGAGGCTGTCAAAGTTGGCAGTAGTGAAAAAATGTCCACAGCTACCAATGTTGGTAGATTCTGAATAACTTTTTTTGGGTGAATCTTTTGGCCTTGAAATTTGGCATACATATAATTAACTTAAAGATAAGTCTCTGGTAAAATTTTCGTGGTAAAATACCAATATTTGAGCTCTCGGGAGGCTTTCAAAGTTGGCAGTACTGAAAATTTTCTCACTGCGAAACCAAAAACGCCATTCCATGTTGGACCCCACTGTACTAGAAAGATACTCACTGTCCTCAAAACTATCATTGGACCCCAAGTCTAATCTATGAGAGCATTCCCACCCATGCACGCTAGAACTAACCCTCTCAAATTATTCATCTATATTTGAGAGGCCCTTGCACTCACACCCCCCCACCCTTGCACGCCCTTCACGTATCAAAAGTGCGCATCAAATAGTCAATGGACCAATCACAAGTAGAATGGGAGGAATAATCATCGAATAGTCAACTCAATAGTGTTTTCAAGGCCCAATTTCTAACACGCTAGAATCCAGAGTCAAGAAGCATTTTGAAAGGTCCCTTGAAACTTTTCATCCTCTTGAGGTCAGAGACCCTCTCAGGCCATGGGTGGCCATGCTCTGAGGGGGTACATCGAAAATTCTGTGGGTGTACTTGGTAGAGCACACTGCTAGAAAGTACACTGCTAGGCAGGGAAGGTGACCCAAGTAGATAGCAGATTACTGCGTTTGGAGGCACGGCCATCAATTTAGCACCTCTCCGTACTGATTTGGGTTTCTATAATTTATAACCTCTATTTGGGGAATGCGCAGACAACATCTTTTCCTTCAGAAACTCAAACTCACTCTGATTAGAGGTCCCTTTACATTGTTGTAAATAGAGGTTTAAAATTTATTCAGAATCAATTCCGAATTTTATAAATTTTGGACTACCAGTAGTGTGGAAATTATGAATTCTAAATTGAATTCCATCATCATAGTCTGAATTAAATTATGAATAAAGAAGTATAAAACTAAAATAAAATAAAAATGTAAGAATTCAATTTTATGATATTATAACTTTCAATCATTAGGGAAAATCTGTAGTCACAAAGGAGCCCTGGCCATTGTCACGTGCTGAAAAATTTAGGCCAAACCGTGCACTTTACAAGAGGGCACCAATGGTGCTACCGTGGCTGCCAGCAGTGCAGTTCCGTGGGTCGCGCCAATCGACGCTGCCGACACTGCCAGCACTGCCAACACTGCCAGCACTGCGGCTTCCGACGCTGTCAGCGGGCAGCGACTGCACCAATGGATTTACATAGAAAATGGTGCCTGGGCAGCCGGTTCACCTAACCTGGTCAAGCTTACAGAGCCCCGTTGGGACCCCATTTTTCCCCTAATGCTTGTGATATATATATATACACACACACACACTAGTAAAGCCGATTTTTGAATGCTTCTCAACTTCAACCAATCACAATTCAAATTTTATTCTCAACACTTAGTTTTTTTTCCTTTGAAGCGTAAAATAGGCCCTTATAGGTTCCCTTTGAGTTTCTTTTGCATTTTTTAGTTTAGTTCTTTCATAATAAGATTTAACTTGCACCTTTCTTGTGGTTCATAAATAGACAAAAGGCTATTTTTGGAGAAAACTGTAAAAGGAAAAGGTTGGCAATGTCCAACTTTCTTAATTTTGTCATGATACTATTGTTAGGATATTAATGTGTAATGAAAACAAACAATAAATCATACAATAATGAAAAAAATGCAATGCAAATGTAAATGAAGAAATGAAATAAAATAAACATTGTTTGAATTGCTCACATGTAGAAGTAAATTTCAAAAGACATATTAGATTATGACTTTCGTTACGGTTGTGCGTAGCATTGCATAGCCTTAGACTTTTATACAGTAAACGATTTCTCAATAATCCAAAAATATATAAACTATAATTAAAAGGAGACGTTTTCCTTCAACATAAATTTTTGTTCTATTAGATAACTACTTCAAGATTTCAAATATACCACAGGTCATTAGCGCAATTGATGTGGCCAAAATAGTATGAATGTATCATGCATTCACCATATTCATAATTATAATCTTTTTCTTTACTTTATATATCTGTTTTACTTTATCTCTTTTACGTTATATTTCTAACCTTGATTTTTTATTTCATCTTTTACTTTATATCTTTTGCTTTTAAAATAAAGTGTATAAATAAGCGTTGTAGACATTCATTTTATTTCACAAATGTACAGTGGGGTACCAATCAAAATGTCGTTTTCGAAATCGCACTGAGAAAAATTTCAAGACTGCCAACTTTGAAAGCCTCTCGAGAGCTCAAAAATTAGTATTCTCCCACAAAGTTTTTACCAAAACATTATCTTTAAGTTAATTATATGCATACCAAATTTCAAGGCCAAAAGATGCATCGAAAAAAAGTTATTCTAAATCTACCAACATTGGTAGCTTTGGAAAAAAAAATTCACTGCTGCCAACTTTGACAGCCTCTCCAAGTTTGAATTAATTTTTTTTTGCCATGAAATTTTGAAACAAAAACCTCTTTATGTTAATAACATATGGTAAAAATTTTAAGGTCAAAAAATTAATACAAAAAAAGATATTAACAATCTACCAACATGTGTAGTTGTGGGAAAAAATGGGGGAAAACCATTTCATTGCTCCCAACTTTGACACCCTCCCGACGGTTGAGAAATTGTCTATTTACCATGAGATTTTTGACACAGCATGATCCTTATGATAACAACATTCATGTCAAATTTCAAGGCCAAAAGATGTACCGGCAAAAAGTTATTCTAAATCTACCAACATTGGTAGCTGCTGTGGAAAGTTTTTCACTGCTGCCAACTTTGACAGCCTCTCAAAGATTGAATTATTATTTTTTTGCCATGGAATTCTTGGAACAAAAACCTCTTTATGTCAATAAAATATGGTAAGAATTTCAAGGCCCAAAAATTAATACAAAAACCTCTTTTTGTTTCAAAATTTCATGGCAAAAAAAAATTAATTCAAACTTGGAGAGGCTGTCAAAGTTGGCAGCAGTGAATTTATTTTTTCCAAAGCTACCAATGTTGGTAGATTTAGAATAACTTTTTTTCGGTGCATCTTTTGGCCTTGAAATTTGGTATGCATATAATTAACTTAAAGATAATGCTTTGGTAAAACTTTCGTGGGAGAATACTAATTTTTGAGCTCTTGGGAGGCTTTCAAAGTTGGCAGTCTTGAAATTTTTCTCAGTGCGATTTCGAAAACGACATTTTGATTGGTACCCCACTGTACATGATATTCGTATAATTTGAGTGGATGGTATAACTTTTTATTAAAAAAGAATTATTTTTCGTACTTTTAGACTTTGTAACGCAATGACGTCATCAGTACTTGTAGATATTGCTAGATTTGCGGATAATTTGTTGGATTTTGATGATCGACAAACCCATTTACAGCTAAATAACGTAACATGTACTATTTGTCTTGAGAATGTATTAAGGGACCAATATACCACCAAGTGTAGACATTGCTTCTGTGCAAAATGCATATTAGAATGGTCTACAAGCCAAAGTTGTCCTAATCAATCTTCAAAAACATGTCCATTATGTAGAAACAATATTGAAGAAGAATTGAAAGTTTTTAGATTTGAAATAAAGTTTTACCCAAACTATCTAGACACAATTTTATTCATACTTTTGGTCTATTTTGAACATATTGTGGGTCAAGAGTGCAACAGTTTGTTGGGTCCAACATTGATAGCCTACAAATTACCGGTAAATGTTTCAGAAGATGTAAAAAATTCCATCAAAGGAATTATTGAGAAGTTTATTTATATTTGTAATGAACGGTGTGATAATAGAGTGATCCATAAACTAAAGGGTTGAGTGAACCTTAGTTTGACTAATATTTGGAGAAACGAAAACTATTGAGAGAAATTCTAGGAAATCAAAAGAACGGGTGAGTGGGGACGGTTTAAGTATATATAGTGAGAATCTTTTGTCAGAAAAGGGGCTAGCAATCACCTTCTTCATGTGTGAAGGTGAATAATAGAAACTTGAGTGGAAAGTTTTTTAGCACCGATTTTGGTGCTTTCAAAGTTTGCATCCACAATTTTTTTTAGTGCCCAACAGATGTTCTTTTTTGAGGATTACTGTCACTTATCACTCAAACCATGGTCTCGGGGAGTGCACTTAAAGTTAGGATTAGGAATACACGTGAGTGCGTTTTAATCGCATACCCCCTACAATACTTGGCCTTAAAATAGTTTTTAAATTACGATTTTTTAGGTGCTCAATCATTACGTATATATCTATGATTTGGTATAAATTTCAGACCCAAAAGTTTTTTAAATCTTATAAAAAAGATGATAGAAGTTTACACTAAAATGTGTTGTTTTTTGCTTCAAAAACCAGTTTTAAAATATTTACAAGTGATTAGTTTTTGAAATTTATACAACAAGAACTTTAGATTGTGTTCAACAACTTTGTATTTTTTTTACAATTTTTAGATAATTTTTAGTACATACATAGGGGGGTCAAAAGTACGCACTCACGTGATTCCTAGTCTTAACTTTAAGTGCACTCCCTGAGACCATGGTCCACTCACCCACTTTTGAAGGACTACAAATAACTCTAATAATTATGTAAAATATAATTACTATTATATATTGCAACTATAGAAATTCCTATCTTTTGATTACTGATACTCGTTTAATTGATTACTAGTAAATCTTGTGTTGCAATGCAACACAAAACTAAATAAACATGATCAAGAAATATAGACTCCATTGCAAAAGAATGTTGATTGAAAGAAATTGAAAAACTTGATTATAGATGAAAACAGTTTACAAAATAGGAAAATGAATGAAAATGATATTTAATGAGATATAGGATGATAATTGATGGATGTAAAACTTGGATGAAAACGTGACGGATTTTGTGACATAGGGGTCGTGACACTTTGCATTTAATATTATATATATATATATATATATATATATATATATATATATATATATATATATATATATATATATATATATATACATGATCACAAAATAAAAAATAAAAAGTATATAATTTAAAAATAAATGAATTATGAATATATGATAATAAAAATAAAATAAAATATATTTTAAAAAAATTAGTCTTGTGATATTACAAGTTCTAGTCCTATAATATACATATAGACAATAAAAAATGAATGAATAAATAAATATAATATTAAATTTAGAAAATAAAATTATAAATAAAATATTATAAAAATAACATTTAAAAAGAAATGGCTTAATCACAGGGAATAATTGGACCTATGGCACAAGGCCACTCTAGTTGATAATTAAGTAAATTATATAGCTTATGAATTAATAATAAATCACACAATGTAAGCTAAGTATCACACTAAAGCTAGTCTAATTAACTATTTGAGAAAGAATAAAATCACATGTGATACGATATTAGTATATTACTTATATGATGATTTTTCATTTTGAGGATTTATGGTAGTGTATTTTTTTTTACAATTATATTTATTTCATTTTAGATAAAATTTGAATTCAACTTTTTATTTTTACAATTTGAAATATATATATCAAAATAGGACAAGAATCCATATTATATACTTTGTTCTACTTGAAATTTGCATTAACATCTATTAAGTATAATTAATTTCTTTATATTATAAAATCTATTTTATCAAAATATACTTATTATATGTTATTACAAATAAAAATAACAAGTCTAAATTGACTTATTATGCCACACAAACATATTGATTATAAGTGGATTGCCTCTCCGGGCTTTGACTCTATTGAATGTTGGGTCAATGATTGACTTGTGTCGTCTCTCTTGCAATCCCACTTTCATTGGGATTATGAACCAAAACTCTGAAAGATTATTATGACATTTCAAATGTCTGCACCCTTCTCAATTGCATGGTGTTGGTTTTTTCTATGGCCTTCCGTTTGTGGAGTTTTTGTATTGTTTACTTGCTGCTCACTATAAATTGATAATTGGTTGTTTCAATGAAATAACATTCTTTGTGTTGTGTTTCAAATATGCAAAATAAAGTGTCAAGATATGATTATAATCTTATCCTTCTTATGAGATAATTGATTTCTTAATTTTCTACAGGTTTTTTTTTTTTAGAAGATCTTTATGTTACTATACTAGACGAATATACATCCCTCGATCATTTCAATGTCATTCTGTTCATTTGCTCCTTTGATTAAGAGCAAAGGTGGTGAAGATTTTGGTAGAATTGATCGGTTATATTGTAGTGATAGTGCTCGTATTGGAATTAAATCATAAAAAACTATATAAAAGGTTGTTATTAGGACTTTTGATGTTGCTAGGATATTGGAAATCTATATTTCTCTTTTCGCTTATGTGGTACGTTCTGCAGACACGTTTACTAATTCTTAGATCACATTAGAAGAAATTCGAGGCCTCCAAAGGGCTATATTTTTTTATACAAAATAATTTAATAATAATAATAATAATAAAGAATAAATACTAAAAGAACTTAAATATGAAGTGGATATTTTAAAAAATCAAAAAAGATTTTTTCAATAATATGTATTTTAATAATCTATTTTTAATATTTAAAAAAAAATCTTTGCATGAGGTTTAAACAACCCTTTGAAGGCTTCAGATTTTTTTTAATGCATGTATGTTAAACATATTAGTATATATTCAAATCAATGCAAGTCTAAGCTAAGTTGAGAACATTTTGTTATGTTTTAGTTGGTTAGTCAAAAAAATACATTTATAATCCATAGCCTCTTTAATCAATGGTTAGATTCAATAATCGACATAGTAGTATGTCTGTTTACCCACAAAGGCTATTTTGTTCACATATATGACTCAACTTTTAACCCCTATTCCCCTAAAGGACCAAGAAACCCAAATTAGATTTTATGTTCTTTTTGGTGTTTTTGAGTGTCTCCTATTCAGATTTTGTCTTTACTTCAATTTTTTCTTTTTTTGAACAAACACGTACAATGCTCTTTACTAATTATGGCAATATAGAATCTAGTCCCATACAAATTATGTTTTTCACAATATGATTAATTGAATATGTTATTTAAAACTATGAATTCTTGGTCTTTAAGGGTTAATTAATATAATTGATAAATTTCTTCTTGCAAAGAAATGTGATCTTGACCCAAAATGTGGATTGCACAAGTGTTCTTGTTTTCTCTATTTTTGTTCTTCAATGGTTTTGTGTGGTTATGCTACACATATGTTGAAGAAGTCAACTACGTAATTTTTGTGCATCTAAAATTTCTCTAATTTGCTATTATATAGTATTCCCTCCGTTTTATAATAAGAGTCCAAAACCACATATTTTTTTGTGTCAATTTTTTTGTGTCAATAGTTTTTTGAGTCCATATTCATTATGTTGTCTTCCTACATTACCTCGTACTCATTCATCGTGTTGCCTTCTTGCATTCCCTCTCCACGTTTTTCATCCCTTTCCATCAAAACACACAATTCTAAAAAAAATATTGCATTTCATCCTTTTCAACATGAGGTTTGTTTCTATTCTAAATCTCAATGTTTCTGCAAAGTGGACTTTCATTATGAAACGGAATACAAAATTGTTATATGTTACCCTTTTTATCATCAAATTACAGTAGAAAATTGCATGCGTAGGTGCTTGTTCTAAATACACTGCCTGCTTTGTCCGTAGGTTGAAATTTCCTATGGCTTGGAATTTTTGGCTGGCGGTATCCAGTTATTTATCTACATCTAGTGCAAAATCAACACACCAAGAGAAGCCACACTAGGATCAGTGTCCAAACAACCCTTTTGCTTGAAAGTCCAGACTCCTAATGAAGTTCTAGCTCAGAGTGAGTCCTAAACGTTCTCACCCTTTTAAGATTTGGCAGTTTTTCAAAAATGCGTTATAAAATGCAACTAAGAGCGATATTTCTAAATTGATGAATGAATAAAAGTAGTATATTATGCATTTAGGTTCTCTTCATTCGGTTGGATTTGCAATTACTTTCACCAATATTTGTGTATTAAATTTCAAATTTAAAACTTAACACTCTTTGATTTGTAATATGATTACGAATAAGATATTGACAATCTAATAATGAAATTTGTTGTGATGGGTTGAAATCTAATACTCTAAGTGTGGTGATTTTTGTAGATTTTTTGGTTGCTTAATTTTAGTTGTTGACTTTTTCAAGAGCACTTTTAGACTAAAATTTTTAAAATTTTCGGTGGAACACTACAATATGAAACGAGGCATAAAAAGTTCACAAATCATCCCCTTTCTAATCGGGTCACACATGCATTAATCGGGTCATACATGCATTCTGTACGGTTGGATTTATCATATATTTCTTTGATATTTTCAAATTAATTTTGCAAGGTTTTCTATTGAAAATCAATTAAAAATCATGAATAACAAAATTTTAAAAAAATAATGTAATGAAATTGGAATATATGCACTACGAGATGGTATGGTTTTCATTATTTGATTCTACTTGTTTTGGAAAATCATCTTTGAGGTCTCACTTTTTGACCTAACAAAGAAACTTGACATAAACCACTTGTGTTGTTTTTTCAAAAATCATAATAACCTATTTTGAAGATTCAAACCATACAAAGGATAGTCAACTTGCACAAGAACCATGACAAATTTTGGTGGATGAAAATTGTCCAACTTGAATGGAATTCGAACAGTTTGAATTTGTTCAGCGTACACTATGTGAATGCAGGCGCCTCAAAAAATTAATCGAATCACACAAGCATGAAGCTAAATTCCCATAAAAATTCAATAAAAAAATTCACACTCTAAAAAGAGAAAACTTGATGAAAAAACAAAGTTTACTTCTGTTCATCAAGCATGAAATGCCTGGTCTAACAGTTAGGGGTTAACCCCTAAAGGACCGGGGGTGTTTTTAGCTTAGTTCTTGTTTTCTTGACTAGCTCTTATAACAAGCTCAATTCCTCATTGGTGTGGGTTAATTTTGACGATCGGCACCATCGAAATCAAAAAAGACTTACATAGCTTTTGTATGAAAAAAGGATCAACAAGATCGCACACTTTTTGAGAAAATGCCACTGTTGAGAAGATTGATGGAACTTGTTTAGGGTATTTTGTACATATGCTGAAATCGGATTGATCAAAAGTGCTCCAAAAATTTTGAAATTTTTACCATGCATAGTGATCATAATTTTGAACATGTTCTAAAATTTTCAAATAATTTGGAGGTGTGAGGAGAAAGATATGAGGGTCTCAAATGACACCCAAATAACCTCCTTGCAGCTCAAAAAGTCACCAAAAATCGCACACTTCATGAAATTTTGATCAAGAAGTACTCATGGATTCAGCTCTCAAAAAGAACTAGGGTCTCTTTGTTGCTCACTTAACAATTCACGGTCTAGCAACTCAAAATTCCTCACTTTCTAGTTCGAGAAGCCACGTGGTGGCCTCGTGGTCCTTTAGGGGTTAACAACCAAATCAATTCTCCATGAAATTTTAGCCACAAACCTTATACGAAAACTTTAGTCATAATTAAGTTAATAGTAAACACTAAAATAGAAGGAGAAAACATGAAAATTCTAAAATCATGGCATCTAACTTTAGTTGTTTAAAAGGGATGCAAATATTAAAATGAATATAACCATATCTATGTTAAGTTTTCGGTTTTTCAAACTTTTGAATTGTAGAATATGTAATTTGAAGATCATATTTACTTTTTTACGTCCTAAGAAGTAAATTTTGAAAATTTTATGGCAATAGAAAAATATAATTAGATATTTAGATTGCTTATCTTAGTGATTGTTCATATAATGAGAACATACATTGTAAACTAACACTTAGACGTTTTTAACCATTAAGTGCCAAGGCGACCCAAAAGTGGTCTTTTTAATGATAGAAAGTGCAAGTTGTAAAATGAATGAGAAGTGTTCAAATCAAGTGTTTTTTGGGCCTAACCTATTTGGAATCAATTTTTTTTCAAGAATACGTCATTGGATCACTAAAAATGTGTTCATAGAAAGATGGATTTTAAAACATGCATTTTAGATAAAATCTATAGGAATGGATTCCTAAAATCCATCCTATATAATTATATTTATAATATTTAACTAATAAACTTCCAAAATTCAAAACACACACAAAATTAATTATTTCTCTTTAAATTTTGGTATAATTGGCTGAAAGCACAAGGTTAACATGATGCTTAAATACCCATTGGAATTTTTTTAAATTAAAGCAATTCATTCTATTAGGTTCCTACGTAGTGTTGTTTAAATTGACATTTTTACAAATTATATACTCTAAACCTTGGTAATTTCTTTCCATGTGATGAACATTTATACCTTTAAATAATAATAATATAAAGTGAATTTTATAAGCGAGATTGACTTATCCATGTACTACGGTTTTGGACAAAAAAAATTATATGTTAAAGCAATGCCTTATGCAACTTGATGTTCTTTTAATTCATCTAACCCAAGATCTCAAAAAAATCTAAGGTCGACTTGGGGTTTCCACTTGGGGTTTGAGATATGAGAGGCCAAATAAATCAAGTGATCATTTTATGTCCTCCTATTTTAACCCCTACACATTTGGGGACGCCAAAAATTGGCTTATAAATGTAACTCACTACTTGATTCCAACTGCTGCATGGGTTTTTTCATCCAATTCTTTTCGTGAAAGATTTTTGTTGATCATCCTACCTCTTCAAAATAAATTAGATCATTCAAACTACAAAAAGAGTAGTAAAAATGGTTGACCATGTAGTGTATTTTGGATTCCTATGATTTTTCTACTTAAATTTAATTTAGAACATGAAAATGAGTTTTATTTTATTTGAGTTTAACTAAAAAAATGAAGCTTACCAAGTCTAGTGTCTACGCCACTTTGAGTTTCTAAAAAAATCTCAAAATCGAGTATTCTATCGGAGTTACAAGTTCGTCATGTATTACCATAGTGTAGCAAAACATTCTAAATTTAAATACATGGATGATGTTCATTTACTATAATGTTCTTCATTGTAATGTATTGTAATGCTCTTCATTGTAATTTACAGCTTTGGTTAAAAGTCGGAATTTTATAGTACATTTTGTAATTGAAATGAATTTTCTTTCAAATCACTTCAAAAAAACATAGTAATTTCAAATTCTCACCAAAATTTATGAAAATTTCATGATTTGTAGTAGACACATAGCTTCATCTACTAAAAATGTAAAATTGAGTTCTTGTCTTATTTACAGTGGCAAAATTAAGTGTGACAAGTTAAACATGATACCATAGTCATAGACCATACATTTCAGAATAAAGAAGTAAATTGGTCTAAAAACTCTTTTGCAATTGTAGAACCGATTCCAGAGTGAGTTTTGAGCTACTAATTTGGTGAGAGAACAAAGGTTTTGATATTAACCCCTAAACATCCTACCGTCCAGAAAGTGGGGGATGTACAAAATCAAACACAATTTTTTCATCTGTCATTGACTTTTTGTAGCGTGGATTTTTTACTAAATATTTTATGGGCAGTTAGCTTCATGCATGTGTGATCCGATTAGAAAGAGGATGATTTGTGAAATTCTTATGCCTCATTTCATGATGTAGTGATTCACCCAAAATTTCAAAGATTTCAATGCAAAAGTGCTCTTCAAAAAAGTCACCTTATAAAGTGAAACAACCAAAAAATCTCCAAAATTACTACGCTTAGAATATTACGTTTCAACCAATCACCAAAAACTTCATTTACAGATCAAAGTTATCCATAAAGTCGAGCAAAAAAATTCCACAAGATGAAAGATGAAGCAGAACTGGTAATTTAACTTAAAAGGCGATAAAAACAAATTTTGACTTTTTTTTTCTTTATCAATGAATATCCACTGCGTTGTCAAGGAGATTTGAACATGGCACCTTCCCAAAGCTAGAGAAGCTCTAACAATGCACACTCAAGTTCCACCACAAAATCTTCATGTGCCCCCACACCAACCCAACATGCTTGCCCAAAACAAACACTTAGCTCCTTGTGACAAACAATCTTTGCAGTTTCTAATTGAAGCTTAAAAACTCAATATTGCAGACGGGCTACCCCTCCTTGACTTTACTGATAACTCTGTTGTCAATATCTTATTCATAATCAACTACAAAATAATTTTCAATTTCAAGTTCCAAATTTTATACAAAAATATTGGTGATAGCAATCGCAGATCTAATCGTATGGATAGAATCAAAAATTCATAATGTACAACTTCTATTCATACATCAAGTTCAGAATATCCCTCTGCATTTTATCTGGGTTGCATTTTTATGATGCATCTTTGCAAAAACTGCCGAATTTGGAGAGGGGTTGAGTACGTTTACAGGTTAAAGTAGATGATAGATAGTAAAGAGGTCTGGGCATAATCTTCTTTGGAAAAAAAACATTGAAAAACATACTGTATCTTGGACGCCCAATTTTCTAGAATGTACGAGTAATGTTAGTTCAGGGGCTACCAAACAAAACATTCTCCCAGCTACAAGAAAAGTTTCAAGCCAAGATTCAGGGACATCTACAAGACGTTATTTTAGTTCCAGCTACGTCCACTTCCCTTCATCAACCAAGCTACATCAAAGCATTGAATAAGAAACCAACGTGAAGAATGCTGTCAGCAATTAGATCCCCACCAAAAAGGGGAGAGCACACATCTAGGTGCAAGATTGGCTATGCGTCCTCTGACGCCTCCTTCTGACAGGAATTAAAGAAACAATTTAATAAACTACAAACAGAGTCGAATTCAATTCTCTACGTGATGCCTGAGACCACAATGAATTTACAAAAATGAAGTAACTGCAGCTCATCTAACACTAGTTCAATACCTTCATAGATGACTTCGGTTGACACAGACAAGGCGAGCATTGTCTCATGCAGCATCAAAAACGTCCTTAGAAATAGCACTGGGCGGCTCTTGGAATGCACTATTTGCACTGGCTTGAACTGCAAATCAAATCGATGCTTTTGATGCTTGGGAAGGACTAAAAGCTCCAGCAGCTAGTAACAGATTCGTCCTGGAGAATTTGAGTGCATAAACTGGCGTTGCCTTCGTGGGCAGAGTTTTCAGAAGCCGGAGATGCCTTGTTGCACTCGACTTGTCTTCAGTGCGAGAGCCTTTGCTGCTGGCATTCACATCCCATAGCCGAACTGTGTTGTCTGCGGAACCCGAAGCCAGTAGTGAACCCTCACCACTGAAGGCCAAGGTCCAAACACAGCTAGTGTGCCCCATCAGAGGCGCCACGCACTGGCCAGATCCAAGATCCCACATGAATATTGCACCACGGTCGTCTCCAGAGGCCATGTAACGACCGTCACTCGACATAGCCAAAGACAAGACTGTGCCACAATGGCCATTAAACACACGTAAACACTCTCCGGTCTGCACATCCCACAAGCGCACTGTGTTGTCCGTGCCTCCAGTGGCTATGTAATTACAGTTGACATGCCATTGTAGGCAATCAACGTCCGACATGTGCCCTACTAATATACGTAGTGGCTGCATCCGTTCCATACACCACACCCGAGCAGTCCGATCATGGGAAGCTGTCGCGAAGTAATGTCCCACAGGACTGTACTGGACATCCCAAACTGGAAAGTTGTGACCTTTGTAGCCCATCAAATTTGTCTTCAGCTTCATGCTCCATAGTCTTACAGTGCAATCCGCTGACGAAGTCAGCAGGAAGTCACTATCTGGGCTGAAGCTAGCAGCATACACAGGTCCTGCATGCCCTTGCAGGAGCGAATACGACGACTTGGAACCCTCTAACGCAGTCTCCCTGGTCTCTGTGAAACCGTTACTAGAAGGTTTGTCCTGTGAACCAATCGTGTTCTGCTTCCCGAGCTTCGCCATGTCCCAAACCTTCACGGACGAATCCGAGAATCCGCCCGCGACTAATGCACCATCGCCAGATATGGCTGCACAATTGAGGCTGTTGTGCGTGTTGATGAAGCTGTAGAAACTTACAGAAGGTAAGGAGTTACTGCCCAAACGAGCACGCTTCCGAAAATCCTCCAACACCTGTCTCTCCACCTCCTCTGACATCGTGGGCATCGGCAGTTCAGCTTTCACACGAGGAGCACTTCCAGGACCAGTTGATTTCGCAGTCACCCCGGGACCAGCTGTGCTCGTTTTATCCTTCTTCGCCTTCTTGTTACCACCAGCCTTTCCATCCGCTTTGGCTTTCCCATCCTCCCCCGGTTCGCCATCCTTCTTTCCACCCACCTCTTTCTCAAGAAGCGCGGCTGCAGCACTCTCCTTCTCAAACTTGTCTTCAAAAGAATCCTCCAGTGCTCCCCACCGAATCTCCTTTTGGTTCATGTAATCCAAACTCCCTTGTGCCACAACCTCATCTTCTTTAGGCAAAGCTGACGGCGGACCCGGCAACACATGAATGTTCAAATGCTCATTGACAATCCCCAGCATCAGCATGTTGTCCGTCCCATGCAAATACAGTAACAGCAACTCGAAAGAGTACTGACACATCTTCACGTCCCGCTTGTTCTTCTTCAAAGTGATCACGAGCTCCGACTCCTGCAGATGCTGAGGAGACAACACGCCTTCCAATTTCTGAATATCGCGAACGTGACTCGCTTCGTGATCGTCACGGAACTTCTGCAAAAACTCGCGAGCCTCCTGCGTAAACCCTTTCCCCACCAAATCGATGTAGCAATGCGCAAACACGGGGTACAGTATTCGCAGAAGCTCGTTCTTGTAGCTATCTAACGATTGATACACCCACGACCTAAGCTTGCTGTAACTCTCCCTGTACCTGTTGGGATCGTTCTCGGATTTCGCGTAAAACAAAATAGGGTTTGCAATGCTGGGATCCACGCCGGCCTCCTGCGCCGTGTTGCTGCGAAGCCGCTGCTGCTCATCGTGAAACGCGAGCTCTGCCTGTCGATAGCCTTTGCTCTTCAAGTAGGCCAACACTGCTTGCTCCACTTTCTCCTCCTCCATCCCACCGAACCCTAAACCCTAAATCCGAAGCTTGCAATCGGAACTAAACCTCCTGACTTGCGAAATTTCCACCAAACCCTAAACCCTAAATCCGAAGCGTGCAATTGGAACTAAACCGGCTCCTGGCCTCCAGACTTGCGAAATTTGAGCTTCTGGAGAAGGAGATCATCACGGGCCAGAGTGCGAGTCGCTTGAGGCTCCACGTTCTGCCACGAAAGTCGTCGCCCTGCTTCGAAACATGCCACTCCCCCGAACGCCCAGAGCGCGGCTCCTGCAATTGCCAGAGGCGACCGGGGATAGCAGTTCACCATGATCGCTCACAAATCCCGACACAGAAACGCCACTGTCGTCGTCATCGCGTCGAAAAACGAAACCCTAAATGAGTGTGGAAAGTGTGAAGTGAGGAACTCGGTGCGAGGAAGACGACGAGCCTTCAAAACACCTCCCCCGCCAAAGTTCTATTCTTGTGTCAGTCACTGGCAGGGGAAGTCACTTCCAAATATTCCATAATGACGTGCGAACAAATAATAGGGTCCAAATAAATCTTTGAAGGTAAATTTTATAAATGAATTACATTCAGGGTATTTTATGAAGTACCAAAGTAGCGATATAAAATGATATAGTGATGCTCCATATTTCAACATTCATCCACATATTTAATAGAAAATTTCATTCAAGATTTTTTTTTTTTATTTGAAGTTTTTTAGCGAAAAACTTCATGGTTTTTCACCATTTTTTAGTCAATTTTTTTTCTGGTGCAATCTGGCATGTTTCGCCAAAACAAATGCCCTCATTACATTAATATAAAATGCTTAAAATTGATTACAAGAATAAAAATAAGAATATTATTGAAATATTACTAATTATAATAATTGGTATTTATATTTTTAGTGTACTTAAAAATACCCTATTATCTCATGTGGTACCTAAAATATACATAGAGTGACTTCCGAAAACACTCCAATGCTGCCATTTTTACTCCCCCATGCAAATATTCCAAAAAAATGTTATTTTTTACCTTCCAACCATAAGATCTTGTCCTAAACTACTTGAAAAACATACACAACAAATTTCGTTGATTTTGACCGCACGGATTGCAAGATAATTGCGTTTGATGGGAAAAAACACCCCAAAAAAACACATGCTCGAAAATTTCAGATGCGTTTGACCGTGGCTACATCAAAAAAACCTCACTACCGAAACCTGTCGCACTTCTCTTTCACATTCTATATGATGTTACTTAGTTGTGTACCAATTTTCGTTGCGTTTGGGGATGCTTAGGATGTTGAAGAACACCCTGCACTTGTTGGGGGTCTAAAAGTATAGAAAAGACTCTTTGATTTTGGAATTGCAATATTTTCAACTTTTGTTATTTAGAATACGGATCCGAGCGGTGAAACATAAGTACATTCCACCCTCTATAGAATGGCGAAAAAAAAATTGAAAAAAATAAAATCTCCAAGTTTTAGAAGACATGTAGTATTTTTTTAAGAATTTTGGGGGTTAGGGGGGAAATAAAGGGTGGAGGAAGGGAATCGAAGTGCCACCTCACCCAACCCATTCCAATGTTCATGACCCCACAAACTCTCAAGGTGGACTGCCACGTGGCAGTCTTTCATTCGACGATTTGTTTGTTTATTTATTTATTAAAAAAATTCAAACTAAATGTTTTTAAATTTTAAATTTAAAAAATTTAAAAATTTAATTATAAATTTTAAATTTTAAAAATATTTTTTCAATTTAAAATATCAAATTTTAATTTAGAAAATATCAAATTTTAATTTTTTTAATGAGTGTGGGAAATGGAGTGGTCTTCTGCCCCCCACACTCCACCCCATTTTCCACACTCTGCCCTTCTTGTTGCCCCCCCTCCAAAATTCAACCATTTCTCTACTGCCCCGCTGCCCTTTTGTCCTGAAAAAAACACATTTCCCCTCATAACTTCCATATACGGTGTCAGAATTCAAAAAAAAAAAAGAACCCCCATTTTCATGGCACATTGGGGGATCACCGGAACCTACCTGGTTCTCTAAATGTCCTAGTTAAGACACTTGGTCCTTTAGGGGTTAAAAAATAAATAACCAAAAGGGTGCCTAAATTTATGGAAAATTATTGATCTAGTTTGCCCAAAAAAATTAAAAATTAAAAGGCCAAGAGTTTTAATATGTATTTTTTATATGTTATTGCCCAATTTTAATATATTATTTTTTGTGTAGTTTACTGTTTTTTGCACTTTAATTAATTATTAGACATAAATCTGCCCAATCTACTAGGAAGCTACGGTACTTGGGTTGAATAGTGTCGTGTCATAGATTGTCTCCTTGTGGACCATGGGCTTGGAGCTTTGGTGGAAGGTGTGGGAGCTACAGCAAGGTATGGAGAATAATGATAGTGCCTTGTTTTAGATTGTTTCCCAACTCGTCATAAACTAGTTTTTGGTCTATTTATATTTCAATGTGAGTTCAAGAGGAATTCAACACGAGTTTGCCAAAACTTTCCTCTTTGGAGTGACTTTTCAGTTAACTCTAGTCTCTTAGATATAATCTCATTTGAGAGAAAATAAAACCTTTCAGTATTTGCCATACTCTATACGGGCAACCATTAAGGACATCTATTACATTCTAAGGAGCTTTTTACTTTAACAAGTTTTATTTTGGTTGATACGAAGTTATGAACACTTAAATAAATGAAAGGTAAAACCTTCACCATTTGAAATACACCATTTAATACAATTATTTTGGGCTACAATAAACTTTACATCATGTTTTAAATTTTGATGTAGGTTTTTACTCATTTTTTTTTAATGTACCAAGGATTAATTCGTACTTTGCTCTATATTAATTAATAATGAGTTACGTAAGTTAAAAATTTCTACTTAACATTCAAACTTACTACCAAAAGATTAAAAGAATCTTATTTAAATTCAATTATCTTGGTTTCAATTAATTGCATAGAATAGTGTAGAAGTAAAGCCTCAAATGTGGTCATAGAATAAAATGATTTTTCAATTGTGTAGAATCATCACAACATGTTGCCAACCAAGTAAAAAAAAAAAAAAAAAAAAAAGTTATTTTACAAATGAATGAATCATCTCTTATTTATAAATGACTTTGCAATGAATTAGCTTTTGTGAAACGAATGTCAAGTGTCACTATGTGAATGCTTGTAACTTCTTCAAAGTTAATGTGGACATTGAATTTTGACAACAAAGTGTTGAATCTGACAACAAAGTGTATGATACAATAAACATATCTTTGTTTTCTAAAAGTTTAAAACCGAGTCTAAAACCAAGGTCTTAAACAAAATTTAGATGCCTTAAACTTTTATAACTACTTTGAAGTTTGTATAATAGAAGAAGATGTTGTATAAAAGAAGATGATCTAAAATTATTTTTATGAAGAAATTTAGAATTTTATTTATTATAGTGACGACCGTAGGTCGGAGCTGGTAGAAAAATGGTATCGACGATTATAGGTTTCACTTGTGGCTTTTCGACAGTTGTAGGGTTTGTAAGAGAGCCAGCGAGCCAGCAGTCAGCAGTTCTAGGGTAGGGTTTTCTATAATGTAACCTTTCTAGGATGTAACCTAGCCTTTCACATCCTTGGATGGTCTTCCCATGACTGTTCTATTGCTTCCTCAAAGACCATTATATGAAGTAACCTAGCCTTTTATGTCTTCTTCAATTTCATGGCCTTTCATTTCGTCACTGGTGGTGTGGAGAGAAGCGGAGCCCTGGTAATTTTATGAGGAATTGATTTGGAAGAAAATTAATTTAATATTCATACAAAAACCTCATTTTTTTGGTTTCTGAAATTGATTTTTTGTAGAATACACTAGTTGATGGCGTTGGGATACAGGAAATGACATACTATCTTATGTACAGAGAAATGGATACTCAGGGAATGGTAACTACAATCAACATGGAAGAGGTCGAGGCAATGGCAGTAGCAGTGGGAGGGGTATTGGAGTAAGTCTCCTGATTTTAAGCGTTCTTTCTGGTAGAGTATGTTCTGAAATTGCATGTATCTTAGTTTAGATTGTTACCTCCGAATCCTGAAACTCGGCTATCTTGACGACGAGTTGGCATTCCAAAATATTATTGTGGAATGTTGATAGTTGTGTGTCGATTCAATGCTCTTCTTTGATATGAAGAATCCATGAGTTTTAAAATTGTGGTGAGTGGTTGATGCGGTGATATGGTGGTGGTTTGCCGCTGGGAAATTCCAGATGGAAGTTCACGGAAGACTTTGATTTCACAGCCATAAACGAGAAGTTCAACAAAGACGAAGTTTGGGACGCTCTTGGAGGGAAGGGCAAAAATGTGGTGGATGAAGAAGAATATGACTACATGATGGAATCGTTGAGGAGGACATCTATGACCCTGCAGAATCAGATCCGTCTAAGAAGGTACTCCATATTTTTGATTTGAGAACTCTTCAGATTTGCAGCTATTGGCTATAGAGGTGGAAGAGGAAAATGTGTTTGTTTTGTGTTTGAGTTGGAACAAGCGATGGGGGTGTGTGGCTTGACTGGAACTACAATGATTTGCAGATTGTGTATAATTTTCACACTGATACAATGGCTTGCGGATTGTCTATGATTTTGACACTAAAACTACAATGGCTTGCACATTGTGAATGATTTTGACATTGCAAGTGGTTGTTGTGGTGGTTTATGTTTCAGGTGCTATGTAAAAAGGACGATTTCTTGGACTCACTATCTTGCGATGCCCTTGATAAGAATAGAGAGCGCGTGCATAGAACGCACCAAAATTTCTGAGCAGAACAAGATCGACACAGAGGTACAGTGCAGGCATACTTGAATATGCGTCTTGAGTCACACTAACCATAAGTTACCACCGCCAGTATAGACTATTATGTGACTGGACGGTTTCCCTTGATATGGCTCTACAAAGAAGGTAATTGATGGAATTTGCCCAATGATGAGGATTGTTTAGAAGATGTTGTTGTTGCTTTGAGGATGTTGTTTTTGTAAGCAAAACATTTGTCAGCATAGTGTTATTAGTTGGTTTAGTTCTGAGCCTAGAGTGTGAAGTTCATTAGAGAAGTTGGATGATTTTCTTACTCAGTATTAAGAAGGTTTTTAATTTTGTATAGGGGCATTGTGGATATAGTAACCTTAGTGTGGATATTGATGTCGCTAGAAAAGGTTTGCTGCTACAACTATCACAGGGTGTGTGTCCGTTTTGGTCATGTGTATTGACTATTGACTGAAAGCTTTTGGTACTTAGACTTTTGGAGCTTTCTTGGTACTAACAGTTTCGCAGAGTTCTATAGTGGTGGCAGTGGGAGTTATGGGATAGGCAGAGGATTTGTTTTGCTTTTATAGGGGTGTAAGTTGTGCATGTTAGTAGAATGAATGTAGGAGACGCGGGAAGAGACCCTGTACATGGTTATAGATCTTAGGCATTTGCTTTTGACTTTTTGTTCGTGTAAAAGTCACAACAGAAGAACGCTATTAGGGTGGAATGTACCATCAATGAATATCGTTCTCTACAGTTGACATTCTAGAGCTGATGGCTACAAGTCATTGACAAATATGCTCCGGAATCTGTCATGGCAGACCCGGTAGGAAAATTTGGTGGAAAGCTAAGAAGGATCAAAGTACACAAAGAGACCTCTGCCGTGGGTGGTTTTTGTCAATGGAATGATTTGGATCAAGAATTTTAATTCTCTCCAATTCTTGGGATACACTGCAACAATGTTGTTGGCAATGCAAGGTTACCTTGTAGGTGGAGGTATAGTACTATCCAGATGGACACCAGGTGTCAAATTGACCAGCTCATGTGAATATTGATTTGGATAGTCAAGTGGTAGAATTCTGATGGTGGGAATCAAATTAGAGCCTTTTCATTGCCCATTTCGGTTGTCAAGAAACTGTTCATGCTCCTTCATTGTTTCCAAGAGAAGGTTCTCATATTTAACACGTCAATTACATTTCCTAAAGCAGTCTATGTTAGACACAATTGATGGTTCACCACTAGATGTAGCTCTTCTTTTAGCTGGTATATTTTGTATTTTCTGGATTTAAAGTTCACCTTTCATGTTCATTCTGATAATGCCCAGAAATATGACAGACCTGTATCTTCAATGCTTGGATTTGTTGTTGAACTTCGTCTCTTCGTTAAATTGGTGCCCAGTTTGTATTGCTTCGGGTTTGTGCTGCTTCTCTATTCAGCTCCTAAGGTAGGGAACCCTTTCATGTTGGGGTTTCATTGTTGTGAGCTACATAATCACACTGTATTGTTATGCAAACAAGTGATTTACGAGAAATGATATATACACCCAGGACTTTTCCATGATAATTCCGCGTGGTATTTATAAATGCAATATATGTTGTTCACCAGCCATCTAGGCTTATAACTAGGACCCTACTATTGAAAACTTCAAAAATCCCTAACTTATTCATACGTGTAAAAGTTCACATCTCATTCGTACAATATTCAAATATAATTGTGTTGAAAAAGATGAGCCAGAACTACAAAAAAGAACTCATTCTTACAATATTCAAATATAAGATTTCATGTTGAAAAAGATGACCTAGAACTACAAAATTTCACAACTCATTCATACAATATTCAAATATAAGATTCATAATTCATTCTGAATATAATGTTTTAATATACTTGTGTTAAAAAAGATAGAACTAGACAGTCAATTCTATATATCTAAAAATTGTTACAAATGTGCTCATAAGGATGACAACTGGTCAAATCAATAGAGTTAACAAAAAAGAGTGTCTCAAAGTGGAAACTCTAGTTGAACTCACGTTACACTCATTTTGAGTTCAAAAAGATTGCAGAACTAGAATATGATGTGTTGAAGAATAATCTAAAGCAAGGCTTTACACCATTGTGGGGTATGGAACTCGTGACCTCCCCAATGCTATGAGAGAGTTTCCACAAGTTCCCACAAGTTCCCCCAAGCCTAAGGGACTAGTTATTCATGAACAATGCTTGTCAGAATCTGTTATTATTGGGACACATGCTCACCTTACAAATTGGAAAATACATGTTCTGTTTTCGGATAACTCTAATAAATCTCAATATTAGAAATATCCCCAAACTTGCAGAGTAAGTGGCCTTGAATTGTGTCTTCACATTACAATAATGACATAAGAGTTATTAGTAAAGTTGAAGCCGGGTAGCCTATCTCTTGGCCGGAGTTTTTGGTTTGTAAATAACTTTTACTACCCATTTCTAACATGAAACGCCGGCTTGCTTGGTGTGGGTGAGCATGTGCTTGGGGTGGGGGTACGTGGAGATTCTCCCTTAGAAACTTGTCTGAGGTATGGAATAGCCTCTCTAGCATTGAAGAGGTTCAAGGTTTGAATCTCTTTGACAACGTAGAGCTTTGTTATTGGTCAAAATTAAAGGAGCCAAAACTCGTTTTTGCCGCTTTTTGAGCTAAGAAACCAGTTCTGCCTTCAGTTGTCTTCCCTCTTGTGAATTCTTTTTGCTCTACTTTACGGATAATTCTATAGTCAATGACAAGGCTCTGGAGCCAAGTCAGGCGCTTCGATGCTTTTTTGGCCGGAAATAAATCTCATGCAACACCTTGAAGCGCCTAAACCGCAGTGCACTTCGATGCCCCGACAAAAGCCAGTCACCCGACACAACTTCCTGTAATTGGGATTCGCCCGGTCCTTCTATCTGAGCATGAGGGGCGGTTTACACTAAGGACCAAGAGCCATGACCAAGAAAATTAAATCATTTTCATGGTCATGGCTCTTGGCCAAGAGCCGTGACCATGAGAAATCAAAAATGGATTTTTGAGTGGCTTGGTCACTCTTGTAGTGTAAAGTGGATTTGGACCGGGACAACTTTGGGCTGATTTTTTTAATATAAATCCCAACGATCTACAGTAACGTCAAAAAAATCGGGAAAAAAATTATTAAAATAAAAAAATTCGGCCAATGGTTGATTTTCACCCTTACGGCTCCCTTGATTTCCGTTGAGTCGAGCATTTTGCCTCGACTCAACGGAAAACCCGTTGGACCATGGCACATTATCCAAATGGCAGATTTTAGTAGTTTTAGGGGACCTCAAAGTTAGTGGTCATTCTCCTTTTTTCAAGGTAGTGTAAAGCCAAATGGGACCAAGAGCTCTTTTTGGGCCAATCACAGATTTTAGAATTCCATGGTCATGGCTCTTAGTCCTTAGTGTAAACCGCCCCTGAGCTTCCTGTATATTCACTACTTGCAGACATCTCGGTGCTAAAAAAGATGTGGACCAGAACAAGTCAAGTCTATGGTCCTGAGTTGGGGGAGGGGCGGCCATAATTCATCATCATCGATTCGCATTTCATGGCCCTCAACAGAGGAAGACTTATTCAAACGTAACCGACTCATGTATGATTGGCTTGATTCCCGCTCGATCACGAGGAACCGTTTACATTTCCAATTGGGTACACCTTAATTATAAGCAACTTTCTTCCGTCTCTATGGTCGATCATTCTTTGAGCCGTTTCAGGCCGGCCTGCTCCGACTTGTGCAGCTGCTTCTGCTCTATCGGCCAAAGCCCCATTGCAGGCAGAGGGTGTAGAAGGAATTGCCAGAGTCTGTACGCATGGATAGTAAACTCTGGTCTCTGTATTTGAGCCGTATATTTTCTTATTTTCGGTTCAGACTTCAATTGTAAGCTAGCTTGGCCCACCGGAGCGCACAGTGGCTGGACAGCTGCATGTTTTTGTGAGGTGACTACCCGTTCATCGATCACATTTCCTTATTTCATTTCTCTAGGACCAGTTCTAACCTTTCTTAATTGTTAAATAGTAACTGTATTAGACTGGGTGAATCCGTGATTTTGGGACATTGTCGTACTGCCTATCGATTGTCATCACCTAGTAATTAAGTGTCCAAGAAAACGCTATAATCGATCATCAACTCTTGACACTAGTATAACATGGTGTCGTTTTTCACCACATAAAGCCGTGGAAGGGCGCCACGTACAGTTGGCTAAATTGGGACTGTCACTGGCTCTGCTAAGTGGTGTTGGTTGCAACGGGACAAAGCGGATCCCCCTCTCAAATCTCAAGTTCAACTGGCAATCTCTTGAATTTTTCCATTTAAACTAATATGACGAAGTTCAGAGACTCCCCAGATGGAAAGCTAGCTAGCTTTCATAAACCAAAAACTTACGTGCTTGTAGTAATAACAAAGGGTTTAAAAAAGAGTGCATATATGCCTAGAGCTCAAGAAGATTGAAGCTAATATTAATACAAGAAAAGACAATTTCAACAAACATCGATCTGTACCTTTATTTATCATATGCGTTGACAAGAACAACAACTGCAGTACGTACAGAGCTTCTTTGCACGAATGCACACGAACAAACTTATTACACATGGAACCCCGCAACGGAGCCACATATAAAGGACAAATATATGCTATTATCACGAACGTAACACATATATAAAGTAACGTGCGTACGCTACAGGCAACAAAGTGTCGAAGAGCAAGTGATCGATCTTCATTGCCTCGAGGCTATTCCAGATCTCCGATCCAGTAGCTCGATATGTACGCAGCTGTAGCTGATTAATGCTCCTCAACAATGATGGGAAGCTGGCTGGTGAAGAAGATGTAGTCAGCCATGGAGAGGTATTCCAGCGTGATCCCTGGTACCACGTCCACCTCTCTGACTGTCACCGTGGTCGACTTGTGCAGAACCGTGAGCTCATTAGCAGATGGGAGGCTGGAAGTGTGCACCATCGCTGCTACAGACGGATCAACTGGGCCATGGTGGAGGACGACAGAAGCGCCAGGAATGAATTCTAAGGCAGTGGAGCGGTACACGTCGGAGGTAAGGATTTCCAGCACCAAAGTTGGGAGTACCGCGGCAGGTGCGAGCTCGAGGTTGTGCTCATGGTCGTCGTCATCGTGAGCATCCTCGTGAGCATCGCCATGATCATCGGTTGTCAACATGGTTGACGATCGGTCGACCGATCTCTGTGAATGCACACACCGACGTACTTGATCAGCTCTAGTGTATGTATGCTTGGATCGGAGGTGAAGAACGCATGCAGCTCGCGCTTTGTGTCTTGCTTGGTGCTGGAATCCTTTCGTTCTACGCCTACAGTTCTACTGCAGCATTTTCAATTGACCAGCGAATTGAATGACCCAACGGGATCCTCTAACTTTTACTTTTCCTTTTCTTTTGTTAAGTTTTTCTTTTTGACTTTTTGAGAGAACAAATGGAGGACCCCATCACATTGAAAGATTACGGACCCTCTAACTTTCATTCATAGCCAGGTAGTGTCGTGGTGGTATTTTTGCAGCCAGGGAAATTAGCCCGGCAAGCAGGGGATCTGGGGCTAAATTTGGTTCCAGGGCCACCCTTCACACTCCAATGCCCTCACCAAAGGAGTTGACCGGGTCCCAACAGTCGAGGATGCGAGCAGTCCAGAATAAATCTGGAATTCTGGAATTCTACGAAGTTTACCGGGGGCGAAGTGGTCACGGCCGGTGAGCTGCCGGCCGCAGGATTGATTTTGCCGGGACTGACGGAGAGAAGGGCTGTAGGTTGCCAACAGTGGCCAATAGCCACCGCATCAAACTGCTTTACCGGGCCACCCTCTGCAGAAGGTGGTGATGCTCTGATAGAGAATGACAAACCTAGACAGCAGCTCTTTAGTCCCAGCACCCGCTTCATCATCACCAGGTAGTTTGGCTCGCCCGTCGCAGCGTCGCTGGCTCCTATGCGGAGCTCGCTCCACACGCACCCTGCGGACCCAAGTGAACGACGCGGTCCTGTACTCTCGTTACCTTCTAGTTCTAAACACTAACCACATACTGTACTCTTCCCCACCCAAGCCATTTTCGGTTGGGTGTATTGTACTCCCTCCGTAACACCTTAAATGGAACTTTGGGATTAGAGAAAAATGTTACAGATTTACTGCAAGATTTTACCTACATGCAATTGTAAAAAGTTTTTGTATCCAATGTACTATGTGTGTAAAATCTCATACCAAGTGAAGATTCCTTCGGGTTGCAACAGGCGAAAATGAGAGGCTTGTTGGATTATTCAAATAGCACATTGCTCATTGCGCACAAATCGCTTGGAGTGACTAGAAGATGAAATTAACCCTTAACCCCTAAACGCTCAAACGACCATTTTCTGATCGCTACCCAAATCTAACGGGCTGCCTAGAACAAAAAAGTATGTTTTTGTAAAAAAAAAATATATATATTTTAAAATACTACATCAATTCTACTTTCCAACGCAATTTGAATTATGTCAATCCAAGTTAAACTCCACCCAAGAGAAATTTTCAAAGTAGATCACCTCAACATTGATTTAGTGTTATAAAATTTGCTATTTGGGGAAAGTAATGATGTTCCCTCTATCATTTAATTTTTTTTTAATTTTACACTAGATAAACCAACTTTAACCAATCAAGCTAAATTTTAAACTCTAAAAGTGAAAATTATAATTTATACAAATCGAGATAATTTCCAAAGGTTAATGCTTTTAAATTCATTAAAAAAAGATCTAAAATTATCTTTGGAATTTTGACCGTACAAATAATTTGTAAGGCACATATTATAACACATCTATGTTTTGTTGAATATCCCTCGAGCTTTTTGGGGTTAAGCGTCAAAAAAACCCTAGGGGCTTGTTTTAAGAGAATAATCAAGAAAAAATTGGATTTTCTCAACCAAAATTGAAATGGATTGGTGCTTTGGAAACGTGATGAAAAAATGAGACTAAATTTAACAAATACACTTGCTTTAGTAAATTGTACACTCCAAGGAAATTGAAAAGAGAATTGGTGGAGAGGGAAGGGAGGGAGTCGGGCAGCTTGAGATCTTGATGGATACCAGAGGTGCAACGTTGGCCAACGTTATTCAACAATGTTTATTTTTATTTTTTTTAAATTAATAAATTTTAAATCTAGAATTGCAGAGCTCACTCCAGAGCCGGAGTCTCATTGTATTTATTAAATTTGTTTTTAGAGTGACATTGTTCACTCCGTTCACTGTTCATAGAGGATTTGATGAATTCTCATTGGTTATTCACGTTACTCAAGGGGCTATTGTTGGGGGCAACTTTCTTAATTCTTTTCATTCCTTTGGGTTGCCCATCTAGTACCCTCTTGATGTTCAAGGGTTAACCCTTAATCCCTAAGTGACGGATCAACCATTTTATGGTCTCTGCCCCTTTTTTATGGGCTGCCCGAAATAGAAAAAACATTTTTATAGAAAATAAAAAATATTTTTAAATAGGTAATCAAGTCTACTTTCCAACCCAATTTGAATTATGTCAATCCGAGTTAAACTCCACCCGGGAGAAATTTTCAAAGAAAAACACTTCTACATTGTCTAGTGTTAAAAAACTTACTATTTGGGGAAAGTAATGATGTTCTCTCCGTTGAAATATTTGCAATTTTTGATTTTAGAATAGAATGTCTAGTTTTAACAAAACATACAAAATTTCAAATTCTAAAAATAAAATTTGTGATTCTGATAAATATTTGAAGTTAAATGCTTCTAAATTCATTATGAGATGATAAAAAGCTATTTTTTGATATTTGACCTTATGGAAAATTACTAAACACCAAGTTCCTCATTTTCTCTTTTGGACCAAACTTCATCAAAGTTGAAGAAGTAATTTTTTATAACACATTTATGTTTTGCCCTTACCCCCTCCGTCATTTAGGGGTTAAGCGTCCACACTACATTTATCTGGTCAAACCTCATCAATTTCTCACAATTTTAAATTTATTATACTTTTCTGGTATTTTTCTCATGTAATATATCCTTAAACCAATTTACATTGATTTTTTAATAATTATTTAAATGAAAATGAATTTTATAAGATTTTTCAAAGCTTTTCTCTTGTGATATCCATAGTAATTACAAAAATGCCTAAAATAGGATGATTTTTTTAGAAAGAATGTAAATAATAGTGATGAACAACAAGGTGTAAGTTGCATGCTTCTCAAGCTTACATAAAAAGAAATTCAATTGAAAAAGTTTTTCTACAGTGTATACGGCAATTTTAGGGTTGTGAGCTCTAAAGTGCTATAAAAAATTCAATTTTAACAATTTTGAAGCACCGTAAATTGAACTAGAAAGTAGAAGATAACTCCCACACATTCTTAGTTGGGATCAATTTCATTTGAAATTAGGAACTAGGTGAAAATCAGCGTTTGACTGAAAAATGATCAAACATGGCCCCACGGGGCTCCTTGCGCGCTTCAGGGTTAAGCTCTTTGAAATCCTCTCAAGACGTATTGCAAGATATTGTGTTTTTTTTTTTTTTTCTCTGGTGAAAAATTGTAAAAAATATTGAGGGCTGAAATTTGAGTATGATTTACTATCTTGTTTGGGAGGAAATAAATTTTGACCCTAGATATCTTGTTTGCTCTTTCATTAAATGAGCCAAATAAACATTCTATCTTTAAGTACATCTTGAGAGGATTCCAACGAATCTAGGTTGATTTTTGATTCCAAGTGGTTTGTGTGCTAAGAATATATGAAAATTGGTATCATTTAATTAGAGACAAAAATTATCCAAAAGTGCCAAGTAATATGGGGCAAAGGGAGTATCTTTACTCTTGAAATGAAACAAGTTTCATTAATCAGAGTCAAAAAATAAAATAAAACACATCTATAGACTTGTTTTGAAACCATCCCATAAAGTGTTTTTTAACTAACATTCCAAAATATAGAGAAATAATAAGCCCATGGTAGAGCCCCTTTAGCAGGTGCATGGGGGACCATTGTTAGCATTTAAATTAGTATTCTTGGGAAATAGAGAAGAAAATCTTGTTCTCCTATATGTGCTCATCATCAAGTTATTGAGCCATCATACCTATTTTACTGTCATTGAAGATGAGGAGTAGGGCACATACTGAAAGTCGAGCTTGTATTTATTATACCGTACACAATTCTGGTCTTTGCTAGTTTCCACACAAGGCACTTCTCAGAAACTAGGTATTTCAAGGAGAACCGTTGTTAGCATTTAAATTAGTATTTTATTTCCTTATAAAATCATCATTTTCAATTGCTAATACTATGAAACATACTAATCTACAAAATGCCCCCAAGTATGTTGAATATCTTATTTTGACACTTTTAAGTGTTTCTAACTTATTTGCAGTCACTCTCACTTGTTCTTTGAACTTGACTGATCAAGGAAGCCATACCCTAGGTGGTTGGGTAGATTATTTGATTATCTTCCTTTTATTAGAGTTATTCTTGAAGTCACATTGAGTTTGAATAACTCGGGGAGGTCACTTTCAAATATTACGTAACAACGTGCAAACAAAGATAGGGTCCAAATAAATCTTTGAAGGTAAATTTTATAAATGATTTACATTAATATAGGATTCTCAAAATTCATTACAAGAATAAAAATAAAAATATTCTCATAATATTTCTAATTATAGTAAGAATTACTTTTAATTTTAAAGATACTTTTAAATATCCTTTGTTCACACGTGATACTCAAATGATACAAAGAGTGACCTCCCCGAGTTGAATAAGCACTAGAAGAATAGTGGGATTATATGACTCGTTGTTACACAACTAGTTGACTACAACTAGTTATGAAATTAATTAAAATTGATTAAAATTGATTAAAATTGATTTTTCTTAATCATTAATTGCAAAAATTTACAATAATTGCTCCTACAACTGATGCAGTCGGCCATACAACTAGTGCAGTCGGCCATACGACTATTGCATTTGGCAAAACAATTACTTCGTATGAACTGGTCTTCAATACTAGTACGAATACGATCTTATTCTTGTAGTTATGGATACAACTATAGATACAACTAATGTTGATATTTTCCTTTCATTCTTTAGAGACCTTTTCTTTTCTAGATTATACAGACACCAAAATAAATTAAAATATGTAATTTATTACCTTAGTTGTTCAAATCAATAAGTTTTTTTTCATTGCTACAATGTAGGTCATCAAAAAATGCTTAAAATGTTCAAAGTCCGCTACGGAAAAGAAAACAACTCTCAACCATCACGATGTCATTCCCAAAAAAAAAATTAAATTTTTTGAATTTTTTTCTAGATATACAAAAAAGCCTGCATGATCTACTGCAAAAAAAATTTGAAAAAAAGAGTTTTAAACATCGCTAAAAATGTCCAAAGTCCGCTGCAAAATAAAAATAGCTCCTAGCCATCACGATTCTGTCAAAAAAAAATTACTCAATTTTTTTAAAATATTTTATTTTTATACAAAAAAAGCCTATAAAGGTTGAAATAAATGTAATTTAAAAAAACAGTTAACGTGAAAAAAAATCCTCAATGACAATGTAAATTTATAATTAACAAAAACTTCCAATCTCTTGCACAAGCAAATTGATGTAGTGTGATGGTTTAGTACATGTATTTGTAGATAGGAGGTCAAGGGTTCAAATTTGGTTACCGTCATTAAGGCTCGGGCGGACCTTGTGGCATTGTTTCAGGTAGGCCTTGAAATTTCGGGCAAACCTTGATTATTATTTTTTTGGTCCAGATTGGAAAATATGTTCTCAGTTGTTTAGCCCCTAAGTGACGGATCAACCATTTTATGGTCTCTGCCCTTTTTTATGGGCTGCCCGAAATAGAAAAAACATTTTTATAGAAAATAAAATACATTTTTAAATAGGTAATCAAGTTTACTTTCCAACCCAATTTGAATCATGTCAATCTGAGTTAACCCCTAAATGACAGAGGGGGTAAGGGCAAAACCTAAATGTGTTATAAAATGATGTTTCTACAACTTTGATGAAGTTTGGTCCAAATGAGAAAATGAGAAGCACAATGTTTAGTAATTATCCGTACGGTCAAACTTTCAAAAAATGTTTTAGATACTCATTAAACAAATTTAGAAGCATTTATCGTTGAATATTCACCCAAATTACAAATTTTATTTTTAGAATTTGAAATTTGGTATGATTGGTTGAAACTAGACATTCTATTCTAAAGTTCAAAAAAGCAAAAATTTAGAAAGAGGGAACATCATTACTTTCCCGAAATAGTAAGTTTTGTAACACTAAGACAATGTTGAGGTGTTTGTCTTTGAAAATTTCTCCCGGGTGGAGTTTAACTCGGATTGACATGATTTGAATTGGGTTGGAAAGTAAACTTGATTTTGTATTTGAAATTTTTTTTTATTTTTCAATTTTTATTTTTCATTTCGGGCAGCCCGCTAAAAAAGGGCAGCGACCATAAAATGGTCGTTTGGTCACTTAGGGGTTAAACTCCACCGGGGAGAAATTTTCAAAGAAAAACACTTCTACATTGTCTAGTGTTAAAAAACTTACTATTTGGGGAAAGTAATGATGTTCTCTCCGTTGAAAAATTTGCAATTTTTTATTTTAGAATAGAATGTCTAGTTTTAACAAATCATACAAAATTTCAAATTCTAAAAATATAAATTGTGATTCTTATAAATATTTGAAGTTAAATGCTTCTAAATTCATTATGAGATGATAAAAGCTATTTTTTGATATTTGACCGTATGAAAAACTATTAAACATCAAGCTCCTCATTTTCTCTTTTGGACCAAACTTCATCAACTTTGAAGAAGTAATTTTTTATAACACATTTATGTTTTGCCCTTACCCCCTCCGTCGTTTAGGGGTTAGTTAGTTGCTTGGTCATACAACTAGGCACAGTCATACTTTAAATTGGTCCGTAATGACTAGAACACTATTTTTCCATAATTTACTATTTTTAGTCATTTTACAATGAACGACTAAAAATCCAGTCATATTTTTCACTCTTAGAATCCCATTTTTGTTCTAGTAAAGATACTGTGAATTTTGCTTTACTATACTCCCATTTGTTCATCCTAAATAGTTAAAAGGTATGGAAGAGTTTGATGGTCTATCATTATTAGGTGTGTAAGAGCTTGGTGGTCTCTAAACTCAATGAGAACTTTCAAGACCTCCTTTTCTATGGCAAAAAAAGTTTTTCATGAATTTGAAGACCACCAAACTCTTACACACCTAATAATGATTGACTACCAAACTCTTCTATACCTTTAAACTATTTGGAGTGAACAAATAAGAGTATATTAAAGCAAAATTCATGGTATTTTATTCAAACTCAAAGTGACTTTAAGATAACTCTTCTGTAAGTTCCTTACAAGCATGGCCACCCATGTCCTTCCAAAGTCTCTCACACTCAAAAACTAAATGAAAAGTGCCAAGGATCCTTCATAGATGCCTCTTGACTCTCAATCATAACGTGTTAAGAAATGCCCCTTCAAATCACTGCTTAGTTGACTATATCCTACACTCTACTTGTGATTGGTCCATTGACTATTTAATGTGCAATTTTTATGTGTGAGGAGCGTGCAAGGGTGGTTGGGGGGTGTAAGTCTAGATGAATAATTTCAGCAAGTCAGCTCTAACTTGCATGGGTGTAAATGCTCTTAGAGCATGGCCACCCATGGCCTCAGAGTGTCTCTGACCTCGAGAAGTAGATGAAAAGTTTCAAGGCCCCTTTC
The DNA here is from genome assembly GCA_022496805.1 of Pohlia nutans. Lineage (NCBI taxonomy): Eukaryota > Viridiplantae > Streptophyta > Bryopsida > Bryales > Mniaceae > Pohlia > Pohlia nutans. Next base: position 2,286,992 of record CM040095.1, on the reverse strand, counting down.
AAAATGCCTCTTGACTCTGGATTCTTGCGTGTTAGAAATTGGGCCTTCAAAACACTATTGAGTTGACTATTCGATGATTATTCCTCCCATTCTACTTGCGATTGGTTCATTGACTATTTGATGCGCACTTTTGATACGTGAAGAGCGTGCAAGGGTAGGGGAGCGTGAGTGCAAGGGCCCTTCAAATATAGATGAATAATTTGAGAGGGTTCGTCCTAGCGTGCATGGGTGGGAATGCTCTTAGCCCCCCAAAACTTTCTTTGAAAGCAACTGGGCCCATGCAGATAAGATTAAATCATTCATGAAATACCTGGAGATATTCTTATCCCAGACTCTCCGTACCAGGTGAATCATATTGAATATCTTCATTCTATGCAAGCTGCAGGTAAATTTTGTAAGTTAGGGAGACTATTCTAGCCCTTAAACGCCGGGCCTATGGCCATGAATTCAGAATGGTTGTAGCGACTGTTTTGTTTTCTCTACTTTTCACTCAAATTGACTGATATTATTTTTGAAATATTTTTCCTAAATGAAACCTTACATTTTCTATGTGCAGTAATTTTTTCCGTTATTTTCCAAAAAAACTGAAATTACTATGATTTTTTTAAGGAAATCCTTAAGAAAATTCATATAAATTAGAAAATATACTCAAAAATTCCAATTTTTTTTCCATAGGTCTGACTTACATTGGAGTACATAGTGGTGGATGAAAATCATCCGTGTCTCTAAAATTAGTAAAAGGTACCTCTATGATAATAAGTGTTGAACTTGCAATTGCTATAAAATACTTAATATTAGTAATTTTCCAAAATTTCAAGATGGAGTCAAAAGTGGACTTGATAAACTTCATTTTCTTAGTTAAGCTCATATACAAAAAACGCCATCTTCATGGTTTAAATTGAATTTTTGTAGAAAAGGTCAAATGATTCAAAATACATGACATGGAGATTCGTTTTTACCACTTAATTTCCATTGAAGGCCCCAAATTAAGTCCCATGGTGGATATCTCCCATGCATGTGCTGTGTAGAAGAGTAGCAAGGAGGTGCACAGACAGAAATGGATGAAAATACTCTTTTTCTGTTGAGAAACAAGCCTTTTCAGTCATCCAAAAGCCACAAAATGGCTCTGCCGGCGTTTAAGGGCTAGACATTGGTGATTGTAGGTGCACTAACCTCACGTAAAATGTGTGCACAATCATAAAGCATGTCATTGGAGTGTATATCATAAAGTATATGACAAAGTATATCATAAAGTATATCATTAGGTTGAGTGTACTCTCTTTAGACTCTATAGGTTGTTTAAAAAAATAAATTAAGATGATTTGTTTTACGCATAGATACATGATCAAAATTTAGATTTCAATATGTGCAACATACTTATATAATGACATTTCAAAAGAGTTTTGTATCCATGATTGTTATGCTTGTCTTCCTATATAAATAAACATAGTGTTTAACCAATCAACCATTTTTTGGTCCCAGCCCAAACAGCAGTGACTGCCCATGGTCAGAAAATGACATTTTTTTACTTTTGATTTTTTTTCGAAATTGGAAGTAGAGACCATGTTCTAGTTTTGTTTGATGCATTTCATTTGCAATATTGAGGTTCACTAAGGAATTTTTCAAAGACAAACACCTCAACAATGTCCTAGTGTTCTAAAACTTTCTATATCGGGAAAGTAATGATGTTCTCTCCTTTGAAATTTTATCTTTTTTAAAATTTAGAATAGAATGTCTAGTTTTAACCAATCATACCAAATTTTAAATTCTAAATTTTTTTTTTTTAATTTTGGTGAATATTAAATGGTAAATGCTTCTAAATTCACTAAATGAGTGTCTAGAACTTTTTTTGAAAGTTTGACGGTAAAGATAAGTACTAAACATCATGCTTCTCATTTTCTCTTTTGAACCAAACTTCATCAAAGTTGTAGAAGTAACATTTTATAACACATCTAGGTTTTGCCTGTTAAGGGGGTTTTCTAGAAACCGACCTTAAACGAATGAAGCTACTCCGCCCAAGACAATTCCACTCTAGACTAGTTTCTAGAGATTGAGAGGAGTAGTATGAGGTGTCTACTATGAAGAATGAACGGTCGGCTAAAGAAAAGCACCAGTATGCTAGTAAGTCGACTCCTGCATACCCACAGACTACTGCAACTATCCAAGATACAACCACCAGGAATGATTCAAGAGCAGGAAACAACAGTAGTCTAACAACAGTAGTCTAACATACTAGTGCGCACAAGAAGAGTTTAAGACAAGAATGAAGTACAACTGAGGCTGCCAAAAAGATGTACAAATGGTATAGCAACAACTCTCTCGAAGAGAATGAAGGTACATATAGGAGACTAGTCTGACAGTGTGTCAGACTGGTCGACCGGAAAAGTCGGGTCGACCAATCTGTACCAGCCTGTACTGCCACGTGTCTCCTGCTGGGTCTATTCCTGCCGGGTATAGACTAGCCTACTCTTAGCCTAAGAGAATATCAACTAATATTCGGTTAACATTACCCTCCCTCCGAGCTAAGTACACTCCTGTGGACTTTAGACTACCCCGGTCGGTGACTAGGAAAATTTGTTCACGAGGAATGACAAAATTACCCGCGGTCAAGTAATTGACCCAGCTGAGGTCGAGTCATCAGTCGTGGACGTCGCTAGAGTCCTGGGTCATGCCTGGCGAGCCGATATCGGGAGGCATTCCTGAGAAGTCGAACCCCAGAGAGTGTGGTGAAGAGATGACCGGTAAGTCGACTGAGGTGTTGTCGACCGATGGTGGAGGTGCTGTCATCATCTGGTCGGGTGCTAGGGTCTGCTGATCCTGCTGCTACTGTGGAGAAGGGGGGTGTGGAGTGGCTGGCTGCTGTTGCACCGTGTCTTGAAGGTTGACTGGCGGTAGCTGCGGGTCTTGTTGCTGCTGATCGCGGTCTTCGTCTTCATTGGTCGACTCGCTGTCGTCTTCGTCTTCGTCCTCACTTAACTTGACATCGGTAGTCAAGACCTCGTCTTCGTCAGTCGACTGGTTCTCCCAGAGCGAATGGTCGGGTTCGAGGTAGCTCGTATCCTCCTCTTCGACTCCGTCGACTGCTGGAATCTCCAAATCCGGGTGGTCGAGCTGAAGTTGGTCGAGTTGCCTGCGGTACATGTTGAGCTGGTGGCGGTCAGTGCTGAGGGTGTGCTTAAGAAACTTGATACGATTTCTTGCCTTGAGTCGGAGTCGGTACTTGTGCGCTCGAAGTTTGTGTAACTGTAGCTCCCGACTTGCGAATGTTAACCGAATATTAGTTGATATTCCCTTAGGCTAAGAGTAGGCTAGTCTATACCCGGCAAGAATAGACCCAGCAGGAGACACGTGGAAGTACAGGCTGGTACAGACTGGTCGACCTAACTTTTCCGGTCGACCAGTCTGACACACTGTCAGACTAGTCTCCTATATGTACCTTCACTCTCTTCGAGAGAGTTGTTGCTATATCATTTGTACATCTTTTTGGCAGCCTCAGTTGTACTTCATTCTTGTCTTAAAGCTCTTCTTGTGCGCACTAGTATGTTAAACTACTGCTATTAGACTACTGCTGTTTCTTGTTCTTGAATCATTCCTTGTGGTTGTATCTTGGATAGTTGCAGTAGTCTGTGGGCATGCAGGAGTCGACTTACTAGCATACTGGTGCTTTTCCTTAGTCGACAGTTCATTCTTCAAAGTAGAAACCTCTTACTACTCCTCTCAATCCCTAGAAACTAGTCTAGAGTGGAATAGTCTTGGGCGGAGTAGCTTCATTCATTTAAGGTCGGTTCTTAGAAAACCCCCTTAACATTTGGCGACCATGCAAAGTTCAGCTCAGACGCTAGTCTTTCTGTTGGGCTAGTCAGATCCTGATCTAGATCTAGATCCAAATCCAAATCCTGGTCGATCCAGATCTAGATCCTAGTCGATCCTATCACCTATCGCTAAGGCGCTATACGTCCCTAGGAAACAGCAGCCATCTGCTTCCTACACGAAAATCGCATACCTTGAGAAAAATCGAGAGCCCGAGTAGCCGAAAAGTGCCTCGGAGATCAGTCTGTGTAACAGTCGACCAGGGTAGTCAACAGTCGATAAAGGCTACTGACCAAGAATCTGTAGGAGCAGTCTGTGAACAAGGCTTATGGTGCCACAGAGCATCCGACTAGGCTAGCACAAAAGACTAGCCAAACGGATCTCAGAGCCCGACCTAACTAGCAGAAGTCGGATCTAAATCCCAGATCCAGATCTAGATCCGATAACTGCCGCGTCGCTAGTATGGAACGACCGCGTACACGAGCTACCGGTTCTCCCTTAGCAGTCGAAGTAACTGCCGACCAGCTCTCTAACCCACGTTTTCATAGAGAATGGCGAAATTTACAGTCGGAGACCGTTCCACCGACAGTTGTCCATGAGACTACTACGGGAATAGATCCCCGACCAACATACAAGATTCGGAGGCAAGTCGCAGCATCGACTTCTACCGACCCGTCTTTACAGCACTACATGGAGTTCACGCAGGGACGGGTGAATACCCCGGAAGGTACCATTTTTCACGAAACTTCGGTACCAATGGGACGCGGCATTCCAAATATGCCAACCCGACCCCTGGCGATTCTACCGACCATGTACACCACGAATCATCAGACCCGCCCGACAGTGGCGTTTCAGACAAGGTCGAACTCGACTTCTCCACGAAGGCTCCTGGACGACCCGCTCGACTTACCGGAACGACCTTCCAGTGCGCATCAACGACTAGTAAGGTACGCTACCGAACCTCCCATCATTTCATATCAACGACAGTTAGAAATAGACCAACTACGTCGTAATAGGGATGAATTGGACTCCCAACTGGCCGATCTTTTATCTAGCCAAAACCCGACACCTGAGCAACTACACTCGGAATCGCAACCAGGTCGACCAGACCAGTCGCCTACATTTCGCCAGGAACCTAGTTCTCCTGGTCAAATGAATAGTCGACTCGGATCACCAGGTACCGACAACCCATACTCGACTGGCATAGACGACTTTGATAATGACTTAGTCGATAGGATCAGAAAAATCTATCAATCCAACCAACCAGTCGACCAAGTTGTCACTCGACCTAGTCTCCCGAATATTCGCACTCATATTCATGAGCCGAATATTCTATACATAGATCAGCCGAGGGTAACTCACACTACAACCCCCAGAGTGTCGACCCCTCGGACTAGTCTACCACCTGGTTACCAAACTCAACCAGCGATAGGCATTCCTATGATGCAACCTATCAATCAACCATCGTTTTCACAGACGCATAATAGGCCCATGCCACAAAACCCATACAACCGACCGGTAGCCTCCCAGCCACCAGTCCTACCGACTGTGACCCAATACCAACCCACCGTACCTATGTGTACACCTTGTGGCGACTATGGTCATCTTCTCGACCAATGTGCACTATACAACCCTCGGTCGATAGGCTATTCGGCACCTGCAGCTCAGACGCAGCAGCAGCCTCCCTACCCAGCAGCTACACTCCCGACTCCGACGACTGCTCAAAAACCGGTAGCGATGCCTACCTATAAGGAAGGCAAGTGTGCCATTACGCATGTCCATCGATTTCTCAATGCCCTTACGTTGAATGGCGAAACCGACCCGACTATTACTATAGCGTTATTCGGAAATTCCCTAGTCGATGCTGCCAACTATAATAGGTTCTCGACTCAACGAACGTCATACCTACACCAAAACTTACATGAAATCCTCAATGCCTTCAAACACCGCTACCAGGATATCGACAATGATGACCAGGCTTACCTACGTTTCCGCAGTATGAAACAGGATGCCAAAGAGTCGGTTGACGATTACTATGAACGGATGATGAAACTAGCCAGCCAGTTTGAGGTCCTTCCGGCTGATAATTTCCTACTAAGCAATTTCCGAGCTGGTTTGCTGAAGTATCTGCAGGTAGCCACAGTCGGACTACCAAGATCGACACTAGCCCAGGCCAAGAAATCGGCTAAGCTGGCAGAAAGCGGACTACCTAAGGAACCCGACTCGACTACTACCGAGCGGCCCGAGACTACAAAACGAGCATTTTGCAACCGATGCAAGAAGCCAGGTCATTTCAAACGCGATTGCAGGCTCAATCCGGAGAGCGAGATCGGAAAAAGGCGCGCGGCGGCTAATAGGACAGCGCCAATAGCAGCAGCAACACTAGTATCGACTACCGCCGAATCAAGGAGTCGACCACCGCGAGATAGCACACCACGACGGATATTCCCTTGCTCTCTGTGCAAAACATTGGACCACCCGACACACTTGTGTCCCCTACTGAAGGATCCGAAGGTCGTCCAATTCCTTAATCAGCAGATCGAGACCAAGCCCCACACGTCGTCAGTAGTCATTGAAGAACTACCGAACACTACGGTTGGTGTCCTAACAGTCGCAGCGATTACCAAAAGCCAGTCGACTACCGACCAGCCGACTTCTGACCAAACCACAGAGAAGACCGACTGGACTGCCCAAGAACTACTACGTGATCAAATGATGCAGGAAGTTCGTCAACTCCAAGCCGAGTTGGAAACAACCACTAAAGACCCAAAGTCGACTGAGGACTCACCCTCACTCGACTGGGACGCGGAGGCATTACCACAACAAACAATCACCCTTCAAGACAACCAAGACCAACCGACTCCGGCCCCAGTCGACCAAGGCAGCATCACAGTCGGCGCAGTCCAGCAGCAGATCCTCGATCAACTCCAAGATTGCAAATTGCAGGTGTCCATCCGTGACTTACTACAGTTATCACCGACCCTCACCAAACTGGTTAGGGATCGACAGACGCATTCAGACACAGAGTCCACTCAAGCGTTACCCTACTCGACTACAGAGGAGGTGTCGATCGCTGCTGCAGCAGTCATCGACAAACACATGCCAGTCATCACAGTCTCAGTCGGTAAAAACATGGTCGACGACGTTCTAATCGATGGCGGCTCGGGCGTCAATGTGATCACCGAAGATGAACGCCGCCGGTTGGGACTAGCTAAGCCGTCACCTGCACCATTCGACTTCAAGATGGCTAATGGCACCATAGCACGACCCAAAGGATTGATCAGGGATGTCAAAATTCACATTCATGGCATCCCCTACATAGTCACGCTTATAATCACAGGCTGCTCGACAGTCCAGTGAGACTACCGGTTATTACTTGGTCGACCCTGGCTTCGACATGCCAAAGTCATACACGACTGGGGCAACAATGAAGTGCAGATCATGGGCAATGGCACAGTCAAGACCGCCAAGATAAATCGACAGTTAGGATACGAGGCGGTTACACCCCATGCGCTAGTCTGTTACAACTTCGCGGAAGGAATCACCGATGAAGAGGAGGAAATTTTGAGGGCCTCCGACCCGACCCTCCACACAATGGGCACTATCGATTGGAACCTCCTAGCTACCGAGTCGACAGTCGACCAGTCTGGAACGGAACCGACTCCGACGGCCAGTAACCCTGGGCACCAAGGTATTCAACATAGACCAGGAACAATGTTGGTAGACGAGACACCAATACAAGACAAGCTGTGATTCATGGACATTGCCCATTTGAATCACAATGAGGAGGATCGACTCGACCATGTCAACCTCCTAGCTACCGAGTCGACAGTCGACCAGTCTGGAACGGAACCGACTCCGTCGGCCAGTAATCCTGGGCACCAAGAATTCAACATAGACCAGGACCAATGTTGGTAGGCGAGACATCAATACAAGACAAGGTGCGATTCATGGACATTGCCCATTGGAATCACAATGAGGAGGATCGACTCGACCATGTCAACGTCCGTACCTCTAGCGACCCCAAGCTGTTGAAGCTGAACGCGAATTTGAGCCCTAGTCTCAGAGCTAGCGCAGAATCCCTGTTTAAGGAATACATCGACATTTTTGCCTTCTCTTACGAAGATCTGCGAGGTATACCGGAACACATAGCGACTCATCGGATCGAGCTCGACCCGACCATCTCGCCTAGTCACCAGGCAAGATACCGGATGAACCCGAATCATGCACAAGCAGTAAAGGACGACCTGGAACGACTCCTAAAAGCAGGATTCATTGCACCAGTCGACCAGGCGACATGGCTATCCCCAATAGTGGTGGTCCCCAAAAAGAATGGGAAACTACGGATATGCGTAGATTTCTGTCGACTTAATGCAGCAACCAAGAAAGACCCGTACCCTCTTCCGTTTACGGACGAGGTACTCGACGCAGTCATAGGCTATGAAGCCTACTCCTTCATCGACTGCTTCTCAGGCTACCACCAGGTACGGATCGACCCGACCGACCGCCCCAAAACAGCGTTCATTACCGAATGGGGCGCGTATGTATGGGTCGTGATGCCGTTTGGATTGAAGAACGCCCCGCCTACCTACCAGCGCATCGTCAACCTGATCTTCAAAAAGTACCTGGGCGACTTCATGAAGCTATTCCTAGACGATTTCAGTGTCTACAGCGACATCGACTCCCACCTACCGAAGCTCAGACTAGTCTTCCACCGATGTCGACAGTACGGGGTAAGCCTCAATCCAGAAAAATGTATATTCTATGTTCCTTCTGGTGTTATTTTGGGCTACATTGTAGGACGGGAAGGCAAGTTTCCGGATCCAAAGAAAATCCTGGCCCTAGTCGACATGCCATCACCGAAGGACGTCAAAGCCATTCAGACGTTCAACGGCCTAGCCCAGTTCAACCGATGCTTCATAAAAAATTATGCTGCCATCATGGAACCCATCACCAAACTGACCAGGAAAGGCGAACCGTTCGACTGGACGCTGGCGTGCGCAACTGCATATCAGACCATCAAGGATTGATACCAGACTGCACGAATCCTGATCGGAGTCGACTGGTCACTCGACTTCCCCATCCACACAGACGCATCCGATATAGCAATCGGGGCGATGCTAGCAGAGAACCCGACTGGCAACATCGACCAGCCGATAGCCTACGCTTCTCGACTACTCAACAAAGCAGAGAAGAACTATACAACAACCGAGATGGAAGCCCTCGCAATGGTTTACGCCATCAACAAATTCCGCCATTATCTCGTAGATAATAAGTTCGTCTTCTCTGTCGACCACTTGGCGCTCCAGTATTTGATCAACAAACCTCAGGTATCGGGTGGACTGGCACGCTGGCTACTACTATTTCTTGAATTCGACTTCACTGTGGTTTATAAACCAGGCAAAACACATGGAGTAGCCGAAGCACTATCAAGAAATGAAGGGGCCGAGCCAGCCATAGGCATACCCGACCAGACAGTCGATGCACAACTATTTTCCACGGAACCCGACTGGCTACACCCGATAGTCGACTACTTGACTACCGGGACTTTTCCAACCCACATGACGGAGGAGGCTCGCAAGCGAATCGCTCACAAAGCCATTGCGTACCAAGTACTCGACGGACATCTGTACCGACTCGGCAAGGACCACCAGCTCCGACTAGTCCTGACCGGCAGTCAGCCGACAACAATCCTCCAAGAGTTACACAAAGGCAACGCGGGAGGACATTTTTCTCATGACATCACTGTCCGGAAAATACTAGACGCAGGCTACGGGTGGCCGACTCTACACCAAGACGCTGTCCAGTACTGCTAGTCGTGTCATGAATGCCAGAAGGCTGGCGGACTACCCAAGACAGTCTCCTCGAAGCTCGTCACCCAACTACCCGCAGAACCGTTTATGAAATGGGGACTCGACTTCATAGGCCCCGTCAAGAAGACCCGACATACAGCCTGTCGATACATTTTGGTGGCTACCGACTATGCCACCAAATGGGTCGAGGCTAGAGCTCTCCGAGGAAACACCGCCAGGGAGACCGCGCAGTTCCTATACGAGACAATTCTCACCCGGTTTGGATGTCCACTCCACCTAGTAAGCGACCAAGGTACCCATTTCATCAATAGCACGGTGCACACTCTCACCGAGCATTTTTTACTCCGACACACGACTTCAACAACATACAATCCACAAGGCAACGGCCAAGCCGAGTCGACCAACAAGGTCATAGTCCGAATGCTCCGAAAACTAGTCAACGAAAATCGAACCGATTGGGACTTACAGCTCCACACGGTCCTATTTGCTTACCGAACGGCATACAAAGTTGACACAGGTCACACACCTTTCCAATTGGTGTATGCTCTGACGCCGTTGATGCCAACCGAATACATCATCCCGACCCAACGGTCGACATCGACTACCGAATTCACTCCCAGGAGAGTCCTAGCAGCCCGAGCCGCCGAACTCGAGAAGTTAGACGAGACCCGACTGACAGCAACCACCCACCACGGCGCACAACAGTGGAACCGAGCCCAGTGGGCCCACATCCAAGGCCAGTCGATTCGATACAATGTGGGCGACTACGTCCAATCGCACCCGAAAGGGAAAAATGTCGATACCGGTAAACTTCGTAGCAAATGGTTCGGTCCATATCCTGTCCAGTATACCCTCCCCAACAACACTGTCCTCCTAGTCAGCATCCAACACTTTGACCCCGACCCGGTAGTAGTCAACGTCAACAAACTCAAACCCTACCGAGTTCTAGGCGAGCAACCTCCAACCTACTTGGCTAGCCCACTCACTAGCAAATCAGAGATTAGGTCAACACTAGAACTGAACGAAGATGAGCACAACCAACAGCAACGGAACCGACCCGACCTAGTTACCGTGGGTCGACTCGACTGGTCGACCCGACTGGTCAACCCGACCGGTCAAACCCTAGAAGAGCCGCCATATTTATGGCCGCCGCCCTCACCTATCTTCTCAATTTTGAATGCAAGGCCCATAGGGCAGGTACTTAGCACCATGGCCGCACCCCTTCTTCCTCCTCTTGCCTCCTCGCCATTAGCTTCCTCTCCACTCGACCCACAGGCCGCGCGCCTTCTATCTCCCATTTCTCACTCTCCTCCCTTCTACCCCTCTCCTCCGGCTGACCGCCACTTCGCCGCCCTTGCCTTATGCATTCTAAGCAAGCGATTTAGAGTATCACGAGCAGAACGGCAACGAGTAGTCAAGCGACCCTGTAGCTCGACTGTGCGAGAGATCATCGAGAGTAGATTGAGTAGGAAACGACCGCGCCCATCGCCACTGCAGCCGACTGTGTGCGAGCCGACTTTGGGACTACGCCGGCCTTTCTCTTGTCTACTTGTGCGCAGATTTGCAGCCGACCGATCGATGGAAAAAGGCAAGTCGACTGATCGCGGCCCCCGACGCCTTTGGTCCTCCGCACCGCCGAGTTACGAAATTCCGATCCGCACTAGGGAAGGACTCTACAAAACCCTCGCTTTTCAATTAATGCGGCCGATGCAGGAATGGCGCGAGTACGCCGCTGAAAACACAACCGAGGCCGACTTCATCAAGGCGATCGGCGTCTCAGAGTTTGTAGCACTCGACTAGGACAACCCTCAACGCGCGCTACGCATGGAGCTGATTGAGAAGTTCGTCAACGCTGCAGTAGTCGACCTCCCCAACAAGTCGACCACCGCGCGCGTCCGCACACACACAGTCACAGTCGACCCGACTGTGATTCACGAGGTTCTCAAACTGCCATTTGGCATTACTATCCAGCCAATCGACCCTGCGGAGTTCCCACCGGGTCGGTTAGAAGAATATTCTGCAGCCGGCAGGACTGCCGAGGGCTACAGCATCTGCTACTGCAAACCCGAACACCACAGGAGACTGACGGCATTCATTCAAGGCCTCGGGTTCAAACGCAAGACGACCTACATCAGCAAGGAAATGCTTGACGTAGTATGCACAGTCGGGGCCCTGATCGACCGCGCCATGCAATGGGACTGGACGACATGGATGTTCAACTCGATCGCCATCGACATCAAGGCGATGCAAACCACGAAGACCACGATCTGCCCTTCAGCCGAGGTATTAGACTTCCTTCTTAAGTCTTATTTTCCTAGCACTGACGAAGAAAATGCACACCAAACAGTCGCCCAGCAGAACACCAAAGACCGACGTCGACAGTCAGAGAACTCGGAAAACAACTCCTGAGGACCCGACTACATCGTTTTCCAAGGCGGGCTTGGAGCCGACCGCACCTCGAGGACCATGTTCGGCCGCCCCGACCAGTCGACCAGGGCCAAACATCGACTGTTCGACCCCCTACTCGACAAACTACACCTGACCCGGTAGCACCGACAGCCACTACCGGGAGCCAACCGACCACAGAACGAAGAGAGACGCACTCCTCACTCGCACGCAAGCGGGACCAGGAGCGACAAGAGAAACGTGCCAAACGAGGTAAACTCACACCCTTGAGTTAGTTTGTACCTCGACAGGTCGACCTGACTTCATCCGACAGTGAGGCCCAGTCGACTCCACCACCAACGCCAAAAGAGACTCCCATCCCGGACTCACCTCCGCCTTCTCTATTCGACTTCGCGCCGCTCAACCTCGAAGCGGCTTATGGAGCGGCACCAACCGGAGAATTTCGCCAGCCACCATTCGTCTCCCCACGACTCGACCGCCGCCATCAGCTGGGATCAATCGACCCGCACCCGACTCACCAACATCACGAGCTACGACACTAGCAATGCATTGGCACCAGCGCTTGGAGGACGTCCAAGGAGCAGTAGGTCGACTCGAGGATGTCGGCTCCCGAGTGAACCTCCTCTTGTACGAGGCAGTTCAAGCAAAAACCACCCTTCAAGCCGAGCTCGACCGCCACCAATTGGAGAGCAGTCGACTGACCAAGGACTCCACAACATACAAGCAACAGGTCGACAACCTCACCATCGAACTGGAAAGACTCCGTACTACTCTCACCACCGTCACGGAGGAGAAGAGTCAGACCGACTACAGATTGACCCAGCTAGAAGCCGACTTCCACAGTAGTCGACAGCAGGAACAGAAACACCAGAGCGAGCTCGTGGTAGCACGAAACGAACTTGAAGCGGCACGAGCCGCGGTAGCAGCAACACAGCTCAATCTTCAGCAAGCTAGGAGGGAGATAGTCGACTCCAATAACCGACTCGACCTACTACTCCAGGACAACGAGGAAAAGTCCCACCAATTCGCTGTTAAGGGGGTTTTCTAAGAACCGACCTTAAACGAATGAAGCTACTCCGCCCAAGACTATTCCACTCTAGACTAGTTTCTAGGGATTGAGAGGAGTAGTAACATGTTTCTACTTTGAAGAATGAACTGTCGACTAAGGAAAAGCACCAGTATGCTAGTAAGTCGACTCCTGCATACCCACAGACTACTACAACTATCCATGATACAACCACAAGGAATGATTCAAGAACAAGAAACAGCAGTAGTCTAACAGCAGTAGTCTAACATACTAGTGCGCACAAGAAGAGCTTTAAGACAAGAATGAAGTACAACTGAGGCTGCCAAAAAGATGTACAAATGATATAGCAACCACTCTCTCGAAGAGAGTGAAGGTACATGTAGGAGACTAGTCTGACAGTGTGTCAGACTGGTCAACCGGAAAAGTCGGGTCGACCAGTCTGTACCAGCCTGTACTGCCACGTGTCTCCTGCTGGGTCTATTCCTGCCGGGTATAGACTAGCCTACTCTTAGCCTAAGGGAATATCAACTAATATTCGGTTAACATTACCCTCCCTCTGAGCTAAGTACACTCCTGTGGACTTTAGACTACCCCGGTCGGTGACTAGGAAAATTTATTCACAAGGAATGACAAAATTACCCGCGGTCAAGTAATCGACCCAGCTGAGGTCGAGTCATCAGTCGTGGACGTCGCTAGAGTCCTGGGTCATGCCTCGAGAGCGGATATCGGGAGGCATTCCTGAGAAGTCGAACCCCAGAGAGTGTGGTGAAGAGATGACCGGTAAGTCGACTGAGGTGTTGTCGACAGATAGTGTAGGTGCTGTCATCATCTGGTCGGGTGCTAGGGTCTGCTGATCCTGCTGCTGCTGTGGAGAAGGAGGGTGTGGAGTGGCTGGCTGCTGTTGCACCGTGTCTTGAAGGTTGACAAGTGGTCGCTGCTGGTCCTGTTGCTGCTGATCGCGGTCTTCGTCTTCATTGGTCGACTCGCTGTCGTCTTCGTCTTTGTCCTCACTTAACTTGACGTCGGTAGTCAAGACCTCGTCTTCGTCAGACGACTGGTTCTCCCAAAGCGAATGGTCGGGTTCGAGGTGGCTCGTATCCTCCTCTTCGTCTTCGTCGACTGTTGGAATCTCCAAATCCGGGTGGTCGAGCTGAAGTTGGTCATGTTGCCTGCGGTACATGTTGAGCTGGTTGCGGTCTGTGCTGAGGGTGTGCTTGAGAACCTTGATACGATTTCTTGCCTTGAGTCGGAGTCGGTACTTGCGCGCTCGAAGTTTGTGTAACTGCAGCTCCCGGGAGTAGCCAGTCGGGTTCGGTGGAAAATAGTTGTGCGTCGACTGTCTGGTCGGGTATGCCTATGGCTGGCTCGGCCCCTTCATTTCTTGATAGTGCGTCGGCTACTCCATGTGTTTTGCCTGGTTTATAAACCACAGTGAAGTCGAATTCAAGAAACAGTAGTAGCCAGCGTGCCAGTCCACCCGATATCTGAGGTTTGTTGATCAAATACTAGAGCGCCAGGTGGTCAACATAGAAGACGAACTTATTACCTAGGAGGTAATGGTGGAATTTGTTGATGGCGTACACCATTGCGAGGGCTTCCTTCTCGGTTGTTGTATAGTTCTTCTCTGCTTTGTTGAGTAGTCGAGAAGCGTAGGCTATGGGCTGGTCGATGTTGCCGGTCGGGTTCTGTGCTAGCATCGCCCCGACTGCTATGTCGGATGCGTCTGTGTGTATTTGGAAGTCCAGTGACCAGTCGACTCCGATCAGGATTGGTGCAGTCTGGTATTGATCCTTGATGGTCTGGTATGCTGTTGCGCACTCCGGCGTCCAGTCGAACGGTTCGCCTTTCCTGGTCAGTTTGGTGATGGGTTCCATGATGGCAGCATAATTTTTTATGAAGCATCGGTTGAACTGGGCTAGGCCGTTGAACGTCTGAATGGCTTTGACGTCCTTCGGTGATGGCATGTCGACTAGGGCGTGGATTTTCTTTGGATCCGGAAACTTGCCTTCCCGTCCTACAATGTAGCCCAAAATAACACCAGAAGGAACATAGAATATACATTTTTCTGGATTGAGGCTTACCCCGTACTGTCGACATCGGTGGAAGACTAGTCTGAGCTTCGGTAGGTGGGAGTCGATGTCGCTGTAGACACTGAAATCGTCTAGGAATAGCTTCATGAAGTCGCCCAAGTACTCTTTGAAGATCTGGTTGATGATGCGCTGGTAGGTAGGCGGGGCGTTCTTCAATCCAAACGGCATCACGACCCATACATACGCGCCCCATTTGGTAATGAACGCTGTTTTGGGGCGGTCGGTCGGGTCGATCCGTACCTGGTGGTAGCCTGAGAAGCAGTCGATGAAGGAGTAGGCTTCATAGCCTATGACTGCGTCGAGTACCTCGTCCGTAAACGGAAGGGGGTACGGGTCTTTCTTGGTTGCTGCATTAAGTCGACGGAAATCTACGCATATCCGTAGTTTCCCATTCTTTTTGGGGACCACCACTATTGGGGATAGCCATGTCGCCTGGTCGACTGGTGCAATGAATCCTGCTTTTAGGAGTCGTTCCAGGTCGTCCTTTACTGCTTGTGTATAATTCGGGTTCATCCGGTATCTTGCCTGGTGACTAGGCGAGATGGTCGGGTCGAGCTCGATCCGATGAGTCGCTATGTGTTCCGGTATACCTCGCAGATCTTCGTAAGAGAAGGCAAAAATGTTGATGTATTCCTTAAACAGGGATTTTGCGCTAGCTCTGAGACAAGGGCTCAAATTCGCGTTCAGCTTCAATAGCTTGGGGTCGGTAGAGGTACCGACGTTGACATGGTCGAGTCGATCCTCCTCATTGTGATTCCAATGGGCAATGTGCATGAATCGCAGCTTGTCTTATATTGGTGTCTCGTCTACCAACATCGTTTTTGGTCTATGTTGAATACCTTGGTGCCCAGGGTTACTGGCCGTCGGAGTCGGTTCCGTTCCAGACTGGTCGACTGTCGACTCGGTAGCAAGGAGGTTCCAATCGATAGTGCCCATTGTGTGGAGGTTTGGGTCGGAGGCCTTCAAAATTTCCTCCTCTTCATCGGTGATTCCTTCCGCGAAGTTGTAACAGACTAGCGCATGTGGTGTAACCGCCTCGTGTCCTAACTGTCGATTTATCTTGACGGTCTTGACTGTGCCATTGCCCATGATCTGCACTTCATTGTTGCCCCAGTCGTGTATGACTTTGGAATGTCGAAGCCAGGGTCGACCGAGTAATAACCGGTAGTCTGACTGGACTGTCGAGCAGTCGATGACTATAAGCGTGACTATGTAAGGGATGCCATAAATGTGAATTTTGACATCCCTGATCAATCCTTTGGGTCGTGCTATGGTGCCATTAGCCATCTTGAGGTTGAATGGTGCGGGTGACGGCTTAGCTAGTCCCAACCGTCGGCGTTCATCTTCGGTGATCACATTGACATCGGATCCGCCATCGATTAGAACGTCGTCGACCATGTTTTTACCGACTGAGACTGTGCTGACTGGCATGTGTTTGTCGATGACTGCTGCAGCAGCGATCGTCACCTCTTCTGTAGTCGAGTAGGGTAACGCTTGAGTCGACTCTGTGTCTGAATGCGTCAGTCGATCCCTAACCAGTTTGGTGAGGGTCGGTGATAGCTGTAGTAAGTCACGGATAGAAACCTGCAATTTGCACTCTTGGAGTTGATCGAGGATCTGGTGCTGGACTACGCCGAATGTGATGTTGCCTTGGTCGACTGGGGCCGGAGTCGGTTGGTCTTGGTTGTCTTGAAGGGTGATGGTTTGTTGTGGTAATGCCTCCGCGTTCCAGTCGAGTGAGGGTGAGTCCTTAGTCGACTTTGGGTCTTTAGTGGATGTTTCGAACTCGGCTTGGAGTTGACGAACTTCCTGCACCATTTGATCACGTAGTAGTTCTTGGGCAGTCCAGTCGGTCTTCTCTGTGGTTTGGTCAGAAGTCGGCTGGTCGGTAGTCGACTGGCTTTTGGTAATCGCTGCGACTGTTAGGACACCAACCGTAGTGTTCGGTAGTTCTTCAATCACTACTGACGACGTGTGGGGCTTGGTCTCGATCTGCTGATTAAGGAATTGGACGACCTTCGGATCCTTCAGTAGGGGACACAAGTGTGTCGGGTGGTCCAATGTTTTGCACAGAGAGCAAGGGAATATCCGTCGTGGTGTGCTATCTCGCGGTGGTTGACTCCTTGATTCGGCGGTAGTCGACACTAGTGTTGCTGCTGCTACTGGCGCTGTCCTATTAGCCGCCACGCGCCTTTTTCCGATCTCGCTCTCCGGATTGAGCCAGCAATCGCGTTCGTAATGGCCTCGCTTCTTGCATCGATTGCAAAATGCTCGTTTTGTAGTCTCGGGCCGCTCCGTAGTAGTCGAGTCGGGTTCCTTACGTAGTCCGCTTTCTGCCAGCTTAGCCGATTTCTTGGCCTGGGCTAGTGTCGATCTTGGTAGTCCGACTGTGGCTACCTGCAGATACTTCAGCAAACCAGCTCGGAAATTGCTTAGTAGGAAATTATCAGCCGGAAGGACCACAAACTGGCTGGCAAGTTTCATCATCCGTTCATAGTAATCGTCAACCGACTCTTTGGCATCCTGTTTCATACTGCGGAAACGTAGGTAAGCCTGGTCATCATTGTCGATATCCTGGTAGCGATGCTAACCGAATATTAGTTGATATTCTCTTAGGCTAAGAGTAGGCTAGTCTATACCCGGCAGGAATAAACCCAGCAGGAGTTACGTGGCAGTACAGGCTGGTACAGACTGGTCGACCCGACTTTTCCGGTTGACCAGTCTGACACACTGTCAGACTAGTCTCCTACATGTACCTTCACTCTCTTCGAGAGAGTGGTTGCTATATCATTTGTACATCTTTTTGGCAGCCTCAGTTGTACTTCATTCTTGTCTTAAAGCTCTTCTTGTGCAAACTAGTATGTTAGACTACTGCTATTAGACTACTGTTGTTTCCTGCTCTTGAATCATTCCTTGTGGTTGTATCTTGGATATTTGCAGTAGTCTGTGGGCATGCAGGACTCAACTTACTAGCATACTGGTGCTTTTCCTTAGCCGACCGTTCATTCTTCATAGTAGAAACCTCTTACTACTCCTCTCAATCCCTAGAAACTAGTCTAGAGTGGAATAGTCTTGGGCGGAGTAGCTTCATTTGTTTAAGGTCGGTTCCTAGAAAACCCCCTTAACATTTGGCGACCATGCAAAGTTCAGCTCAGACGCTAGTCTTTCTGTTGGGCTAGTCAGATCCTGATCTAGATCTAGATCCAGATCCAAATCCTGGTCGATCCAGATCTAGATCCTAGTCGATCCTATCACCTATCGCTAAGGCGCTATACGTCCCTAGGAAACAGCAGCCATCTGCTTCCTACACGAAAATCGCATACCTTGAGAAAAATCGAGAGCCCGAGTAGCTGAAAAGTGCCTCGGAGATCAGTCTGTGTAACAGTCGACCAGGGTAGTCAACAATCGATAAAGGCTACTGACCAAGAATCTGTAGGAGAAGTCTGTGAACAAGGCTTACGGTGCCACAGAGCATCCGACTAGGCCAGCACAAAAGACTAGCCAAACGGATCTCAGAGCCCAACCTACCTAGCAGAAGTCGGATCTACATCCCAGATCCAGATCTAGATCTGATAACTGCCGCGTCGCTAGTATGGAACGACCGCGTACACGAGCTACCGGTTCTCCCTTAGCAGTCGAAGTAACTGCCGACCAGCTCTCTAACCCACGTTTTCATAGAGAATGGCGAAATTTACAGTCGGAGACCGTTCTTCCGACAGTTGTCCATGAGACTACTACGGGAATAGATCCCCGACCAACATATGAGATTCGAAGGCAAGTCGCAGCATCGACTTCTACCGACCCGTCTTTACAACACTACATGGAGTTCACGCAGGGAAGGATGAATACCCCGGAAGGTACCGTTTTTCACGAAACTTCAGTACCAATGGGACGCGGCATCCCAAATATACCAACCCGACCCCTGGCGATTCTACCGACCATGTACACCACGAATCATCAGACCCGCCCGACAGTGGCGTTTCAGACAAGGTCGAACCCGACTTCTCCACGAAGGCTCCTGGACGACCCGCTCAACTTACCGGAACGACCTTCCAGTGCGCATCAACGACTAGTAAGGTACGCTACCGAACCTCCCATCATTTCATATCAACGACAGTTAGAAATAGACCAACTACGTCGTAATAGGGATGAATTGGACTCCCAACTGGCCGATCTTTTATATAGCCAGAACCCGACACCTGAGCAACTACACTCGGAATCGCAACCAGGTCGACCAGACCAGTCGCCTACATTTCGCCAGGAACCTAGTTCTCCTGGTCAAATGAATAGTCGACTCGGATCACCAGGTACCGACAACCCATACTTGACCGGCATAGACGACTTTGATAATGACTTAGTCGATAGGATCAGAAAAATTTATCAATCCAACCAACCAGTCGACCAAGTTGTCACTCGACCTAGTCTCCCGAATATTCGCACTCATATTCATGAGCCGAATATTCTATACATAGATCAGCCGAGGGTAACTCACACTACAACCCCCAGAGTGTCGACCCCTCGGACTAGTCTACCACCTGGTTACCAAACTCAACCAGCGATAGGCATTCCTATGATGCAACCTATCAATCAACCATCGTTTTCACAGACGCGTAATAGGCCCATGCCACAAAACCCATACAACCGACCGGTAGCCTCCCAGCCACCAGTCCTACCGACTGTGACCCAGTACCAACCCACCGTACCTATGTGTACACCTTGTGGCGACTATGGTCATCTTCTCGACCAATGTGCACTATACAACCCTCGGTCGATAGGCTATTCGGCACCTGCAGCTCAGACGCAGCAGCAGCCTCCCTACCCAGCAGCTACACTCCCGACTCCGACGACTGCTCAAAAACCGGTAGCGATGCCTACCTATAAGGAAGGCAAGTGTGCCATTACGCATGTCCATCGATTTCTCAATGCCCTTACGTTGAATGGCGAAACCGACCCGACTATTACTATAGCGTTATTCGGAAATTCCCTAGTCGATGCTGCCAACTATAATAGGTTCTCGACTCAACGAACGTCATACCTACACCAAAACTTACATGAAATCCTCAATGCCTTCAAACACCGCTACCAGGATATCGACAATGATGACCAGGCTTACCTACGTTTCCGCAGTATGAAACAGGATGCCAAAGAGTCGGTTGACGATTACTATGAACGGATGATGAAACTAGCCAGCCAGTTTGAGGTCCTTCCGGCTGATAATTTCCTACTAAGCAATTTCCGAGCTGGTTTGCTGAAGTATCTGCAGGTAGCCACAGTCGGACTACCAAGATCGACACTAGCCCAGGCCAAGAAATCGGCTAAGCTGGCAGAAAGCGGACTACCTAAGGAACCCGACTCGACTACTACCGAGCGGCCCGAGACTACAAAACGAGCATTTTGCAATCGATGCAAGAAGCGAGGCCATTACGAACGCGATTGCTGGCTCAATCCGGAGAGCGAGATCGGAAAAAGACGCGCGGCGGCTAATAGGACAGCGCCAGTAGCAGCAGCAACACCAGTGTCGACTACCGCTGAATCAAGGAGTCGACCACCGCGAGATAGCACACCACGACGGATATTCCCTTGCTCTCTGTGCAAAACATTGGACCACCCGACACACTTGTGTCCCCTACTGAAGGATCCGAAGGTCGTCCAATTCCTTAATCAGCAGATCGAGACCAAGCCCCACACGTCGTCAGTAGTCATTGAAGAACTACCGAACACTACGGTTGGTGTCCTAACAGTCGCAGCGATTACCAGAAGCCAGTCGACTACCGACCAGCCGACTTCTGACCAAACCACAGAGAAGACCAACTGGACTGCCCAAGAACTACTACGTGATCAAATGATGCAGGAAGTTCGTCAACTCCAAGCCGAGTTGGAAACATCCACTAAAGACCCAAAGTTGAATGAGGACTCACCCTCACTCGACTGGGACGCGGAGCCATTACCGCAACAAACGATCACCTTTCAAGACAACCGAGACCAACCGACTCCGGCCACAGTCGACCAAGGCAGCATCGCATTCAACGCCGTCCAGCAGCAGATCCTCGATCAACTCCAAGAGTGCAAATTGCAGGTGTCCATCCGTGACTTACTACAGTTATCATCGACCCTCACCAAACTGGTTAGGGATCGCCAGTCGCATTCAGACCCAGAGTCGACTCAAACGTTACCCTACTCGACTACAGAGGAGGTGACGATCGCTGCTGCAGCAGTCATCGACAAACACATGCCAGTCATCACAGTCTCAGTCGGTAAAAACATGGTCGACGACGTTCTAATCGATGGCGGCTCGGGAGTCAATGTGATCACCGAAGATGAACGCCGACGGTTGGGACTAGCTGAGCCGTCACCCGCACCATTCAACCTAAAGATGGCTAATGGCACCATAGCACGACCCAAAGGATTGATCAGGGATGTCAAAATTCACATTCATGGCATCCCTTACATAGTCACGCTTATAGTCATCGACTGTTCGACAGTCTAGTCAGACTACCGGTTATTACTCGGTCGACCCTGGCTTCAACATGCCAAAGTCATACACGACTGGGGCAACAATGAAGTGCAGATCATGGGCAATGGCACAGTCAAGACCGTCAAGATAAATCGACAGTTAGGATACGAGGCGGTTACACCCCTTGCGCTAGTCTGTTACAACTTCGCGGAAGAAATCACCGATGAAGAGGAGGAAATTTTGATGGCCTCCGACCCGACCCTCCACACAATGGGCACTATCGACTGGAACCTCCTAGCTACCGAGTCGACAGTCGACCAGTCTGGAACGGAACCGACTCCGACGGCCAGTAACCCTGGGCACCAAGGTATTCAACATAGACCAGGAACAATGTTGGTAGACGAGACACCAATACAAGACAAGCTGTGATTCATGGACATTGCCCATTTGAATCACAATGAGGAGGATCGACTCGACCATGTCAACCTCCTAGCTACCGAGTCGACAGTCGACCAGTCTGGAACGGAACCGACTCCGACGGCCAGTAACCCTGGGCACAAAGGTATTCAACATAGACCAAAAACAATGTTGGTAGACGAGACACCAATACAAGACAAGGTGCGATTCATGGACATTGCCCATTGGAATCACAATGAGGAGGATCGACTCGACCATGTCAACGTCGGTACCTCTACCGACCCCAAGCTATTGAAGCTGGACGCGAATTTGAGCCCTAGTCTTAGAGCTAGCGCAAAATCCCTGTTTAAAGAATACATCAACATTTTTGCCTTCTCTTACGAAGATCTGCGAGGTATACCGGAACACATAGCGACTCATCGGATCGAGCTCGACCCGACCATCTCGCCTAGTCACCAGGCAAGATACCGGATGAACCCGAATCATGCACAAGCAGTAAAGGACGACCTGGAACGACTCCTAAAAGCAGGATTCATTGCACCAGTCGACCAGGCGACATGGCTATCCCCAATAGTGGTGGTCCCCAAAAAGAATGGGAAACTACGGATATGCGTAGATTTCCGTCGACTTAATGCAGCAACCAAGAAAGACCCGTACCCCCTTCCGTTTACGGACGAGGTACTCGACGCAGTCATAGGCTATGAAGCCTACTCCTTCATCGACTGCTTCTCAGGCTACCACCAGGTACGGATCGACCCGACCGACCGCCCCAAAACAGCGTTCATTACCAAATGGGGCGCGTATGTATGGGTCGTGATGCCGTTTGGATTGAAGAACGCCCCGCCTACCTACCAGCGCATCATCAACCAGATCTTCAAAGAGTACTTGGGCGACTTCATGAAGCTATTCCTAGACGATTTCAGTGTCTACAGCGACATCGACTCCCACCTACCGAAGCTCAGACTAGTCTTCCACCGATGTCGACAGTACGGGGTAAGCCTCAATCCAGAAAAATGTATATTCTATGTTCCTTCTGGTGTTATTTTGGGCTACATTGTAGGACGGGAAGGCAAGTTTCCGGATCCAAAGAAAATCCACGCCCTAGTCGACATGCCATCACCGAAGGACGTCAAAGCCATTCAGACGTTCAACGGCCTAGCCCAGTTCAACCGATGCTTCATAAAAAATTATGCTGCCATCATGGAACCCATCACCAAACTGACCAGGAAAGGCGAACCGTTCGACTGGACGCCGGAGTGCGTTACAGCATACCAGACCATCAAGGATCAATACCAGACTGCACCAATCCTGATCGGAGTCGACTGGTCACTGGACTTCCAAATACACACAGACGCATCCGACATAGCAGTCGGGGCGATGCTAGCACAGAACCCGACCGGCAACATCGACCAGCCCATAGCCTACGCTTCTCGACTACTCAACAAAGCAGAGAAGAACTATACAACAACCGAGAAGGAAGCCTTCGCAATGGTGTACGCCATCAACAAATTTCGCAATTACCTCCTAGGTAATAAGTTCGTCTTCTATGTCAACCACCTGGCGCTTCAGTATTTGATCAACAAACCTCAGGTATTGGGTCGACTGGCACGCTGGCTACTACTGTTTCTTGAATTCGACTTCACTGTGGTTTATAAACCAGGCAAAACACATGGAGTAGCCGACGCACTATCAAGAAATGAAGGGGCCGAGCCAGCCATAGGCATACTCGACCAGACAGTCGACGCACAACCATTTTCCACCGAACCCGACTGGCTACACTCGATAGTCGACTACTTGACTACCGGGACTTTTCCAACCCACATGACGGAGGAGGCTCGCAAGCGAATCGCTCACAAAGCCATTGCGTACCAAGTACTCGACGGACATCTGTACCGACTCGGCAAGGACCACCAGCTCCGACTAGTCCTGACCGGCAGTCAGCCGACAACAATCCTCCAAGAGTTACACAAAGGCAACGCGGGAGGACATTTTTCTCATGACATCACTGTCCGGAAAATACTAGACGCAGGCTACTGGTGGCCGACTCTACACCAAGACGCTGTCCAGTACTGCCAGTCGTGTCATGAATGCGAGAAGACTGGCGGACTACCCAAGACTGTCTCCTCGAAGCTCGTCACCCAACTACCCGCAGAACCGTTTATGAAATGGGGACTCGACTTCATAGGCCCCGTCAAGAAGACCTGACATACAGCCTGTCGATACATTTTGGTGGCTACCGACTATGCCACCAAATGGGTCGAGGCTAGAGCTCTCCGAGGAAACACCGCCAGGGAGACCGCGCAGTTCCTATACGAGACAATTCTCACCCGGTTTGGATGTCCACTCCACCTAGTAAGCGACCAAGGTACCCATTTCATCAATAGCACGGTGCACACTCTCACCGAGCATTTTTTACTCCGACACACGACTTCAACAACATACAATCCACAAGGCAACGGCCAAGCCGAGTCGACCAACAAGGTCATAGTCCGAATGCTCCGAAAACTAGTCAACGAAAATCGAACCGATTGGGACTTACAGCTCCACACGGTCCTATTTGCTTACCGAACGGCATACAAAGTTGGCACAGGTCACACACCTTTCCAATTGGTGTATGCTCTGACGCCGTTGATGCCAACCGAATACATCATACCGACCCAACGGTCGACATCGACTAGCGACTTCACTCTCAGGAGAGTACTAGCAGCCCGAGCCGCCGAACTCGAGAAATTAGACGAGACCCGACTGACAGCAGCCACCCACGACGGCGCACAACAATGGAACCGAGCACAGTGGGCCCAGACCCAAGGCCAGTCGACTCTATACAATGTAGGAGACTACGTCCTCTGGCACCCGAAAGAGAACAAATGTCCATACCGGTAAACTTCGTAGCAAATGGTTCGGCCCGTACCGTGTCCAGTATACCCTCCCCAACAACACTGTCCTCCTAGTCAACATTCAATACTTTGACCCCGACCCGGTAGTAGTCAACGTCAACAAACTCAAACCCTACCGAGTTCTCGGTGAGCAACCTTCAACCAACTTGACTAGCCCACTCACTAGCAAATCAGAGATTAGGTCAACATTAGAACAGAACGAAGACGAGCCCAACCGACAGCAACGGACCCGACCCGACCTAGTTACCGTGGGTCGACTCGACTGGTCGACCCGACTGGTCAACCCGACCGGTCAAACCCTAGAAGAGCCGCCATATTTATGGCCGCCGCCCTCACCTATCTTCTCAGTTTTGAACGCAAGGCCCATAGGGCAAGTATTTGGCACCAAGGCCGCACCCCTTCTTTTTCCTCTTGCCTCCTCGCCATTAGCTTCCTCTCCACTCGACCCACAGGCCGCGCGCCTTCTATCTCCCATTTCTCACTCTCCTCCCTTCTACCCCTCTCCTCCGGCTGACCGCCACTTCGCCGCCCTTGCCTTATGCATTCTTAGCAAGCGATTTAGAGTATCACGAGCAGAACGGCAACGAGTAGTCAAGCGACCCCGTAGCCCGACTGTGCGAGAGATCATCGAGAGTAGATTGAGTAGGAAACGACCGCGCCCATCGCCACTGCAGCCGACTGTGTGCGAGCCAACTTCGGGACTACGCCGGCCTTTCTCTTGTCTCCTTGTGCGCAGATTTGCAGCCGACCGATCAATGGCGAAAGGCAAGTTGACTAATCGCGGCCCCCGTCGCCTTTGGTCCTCCGCACCACCGAGTTACGAAATTCCGATCCGCACTAGGGAAGGACTCTACAAAACCCTCGCTTTTCAATTAATGCGGCCGATGCAGGAATGGCGCGAGTACGCCGCTGAAAACACAACCGAGGCCGACTTCATCAAGGCGATCGGCGTCTCAGAGTTTGTAGCACTCGACTAGGACAACCCTCAACGCGCGCTACGCATGGAGCTGATTGAGAAGTTCGTCAACGCTGCAGTAGTCGACCTCCCCAACAAGTCGACCACCGCGCGCGTCCGCACACACACAGTCACAGTCGACCCGACTGTGATTCACGAGGTTCTCAAACTGCCATTTGGCATTACTATCCAGCCAATCGACCCTGCGGAGTTCCCACCGGGTCGGTTAGAAGAATATTCTGCAGCCGGCAGGACTGCCGAGGGCTACAGCATCTGCTACTGCAAACCCGAACACCACAGGAGACTGACGGCATTCATTCAAGGCCTCGGGTTCAAACGCAAGACGACCTACATCAGCAAGGAAATGCTTGACGTAGTATGCACAGTCGGGGCCCTGATCGACCGCGCCATGCAATGGGACTGGACGACATGGATGTTCAACTCGATCGCCATCGACATCAAGGCGATGCAAACCACGAAGACCACGATCTGCCCTTCAGCCGAGGTATTAGACTTCCTTCTTAAGTCTTATTTTCCTAGCACTGACGAAGAAAATGCACACCAAACAGTCGCCCAACAGAACACCAAAGACCGACGTCGACAGTCAGAGAACTCAGAAAACAACTCCCGAGGACCCGACTACATCGTTTTCCAAGGCGGGCTTGGAGCCGACCGCACCTCGAGGACCATGTTCGGCCGCCCCGACTAGTCGACCAGGGCCAAACATCGACTGTTCGACCCCCTACTCGACAAACTACACCTGACCCGGTAGCACCGACAGCCACTACCGGGAGCCAACCGACCACAGGACGAACAGAGACGCGCTCCTCACTCGCCCGCAAACGGGACTAGGAGATACTAGAGAAACGTGCCAAACGAGGTAAACTCACACCCTTGAGTCAGTTTGTACCTCGACAGGTCGACCTGACTTCATCCGACAGTGAGGCCCAGTCGACTCCACCACCAACGCCAAAAGAGACTCCCATCCCGGACATACCTCTGCCTTCTCTATCCGCCTTCGCGTCGCCCAACCTCGAAGCGGCATATGGAGCGGCACCAACCGGCGAATTTCGTCAGCCACCACCCGTCTCCCCCACGACTCGACCGCCACCATCACCTGGGGTCAATCGACCTGCACCCGACTCACCAACATCACGAGCTACGACACTAGCAATGCATTGGCACCAGCGCTTGGAGGACGTCCAAGGAGCAGTAGGTCAACTCGAGGATGTCGGCTCCCGAGTGAACCTCCTCTTGTTTGAGGCGGTTCAAGCAAAAACCACCCTTCAAGCCGAGCTCGACCGCCACCGATTGGAGAGTAGTCGACTGACCAAGGACTCCACAACATACAAGCAACAGGTCGACAACCTCACCAACGAACTGGCAAGACTCCGTACTACTCTCACCACCGTCACGGAGGAGAAGAGTCAGACCGACAACTGATTGACCCAGCTAGAAGCCGACCTCCACAGTAGTCGACAGCAGGAACAGAAACACCAGAGCGAGCTCGTGGTAGCACGAAACGAACTTGGAGCGGCACGAGCCGAGGTAGCAGCAACCAAGCTCAGTCTTCAACAAGCTCGGAGGGAGATAGTCGACTCCAATAACCGACTCGACCTACTACTCCAGGACAACGAGGAAAAGTCCCGCCAATTCTCAAGTCGGGAGCTGCAGTTACACAAACTTCGAGCGCGCAAGTACCGACTCCGATTCAAGGCAAGAAATCGTATCAAGGTTCTCAAGCACACCCTCAGCACTGACCGCCACCAGCTCAACATGTACCGCAGGCAACTCGACCAACTTCAGCTCGACCACCCGGACTTGGAGATTCCAGCAGTAGACGAAGTTGAAGAAAAGGACACGAGCCACCTCGAACCCGACCATTCGCTCTGGGAGAACCAGTCGACTGACGAAGACGAGGTCTTGACTACCGATGTCAAGTTAAGTGAGGACGACGACGAAGACGACAGCGAGTCGACCAATGAAGACGAAGATCACGATCAGCAGTAACAAGACCAGCAGCCACCGCCAGTCAACCTCCAAGACACGATGCAACATCAGCCAGCCACTCCACACCTCCCTTCTCCACAGCAGCAGCAGGATCAGCAGACCCTAGCACCCGACCAGATGATGCCATTTCCTACACCATCGGTAGACAACATCTCAGTCGACTTACCGGTAATCTCGTCACCACACTCTCTGGGGTTCGACTTCTCGGGAATGCCTCCCGATATCCGCTCGCCAGGCATGACCCAGGACTCTAGCGACGTCCACGATTGATGACTCGACCTCAGCTGGGTCGATTACTTGACCGCAAGTAATTTTGTCATTCCTCGTGAACAAATTTTCCTAGTCACCGACCGGGGTAGTCTAAAGTCCACAGGAGTGTACTTAGCTCAGAGGGAGGGTAATGTTAACCGAATATTAGTTGATATTCCCTTAGGCTAAGAGTAGGCTAGTCTATACCCGGCAGGAATAGACCCAGCAGGAGACACGTGGCGGTACAGGCTGGTACAGACTACTCGACCCGACTTTTCCGGTCGACCAGTCTGACACACTGTCAGACTAGTCTCCTATATGTACCTTCATTCTCTTCGAGAGAGTGGTTGCTATACCATTTGTACATCTTTTTGGCAGCCTCACTTGTACCTCATTCTTGTCTTACGCTCTTCTTGTGCGCACTAGTATGTTAGACTACTACTGTTAGACTACTGTTGTTTCCTGCTCTTGAATCATTCCTGGTGGTTGTATCTTGGATAGTTGCAGTAGTCTGTGGGTATGCAGGAGTCGACTTACTAGCATACTAGTGTTTTTCCTTAGCCGACAGTTCATTCTTCATAGTAGAAACCTCTTACTACTCCTCTCAATCTCTAGAAACTAGTCTAGAGTGGGATAGTCTTGGGCGGAGTAGCTTCATTCGTTTAAGGTCGGTTCCTAGATATCCCCTTAACAGTGCTTGCAGGCGGCCAGTAGACATTGCAGTTTTTGTTTTAAAAAAATAAATATTTATTTAATTTAATAATAATAATAATATTTTAAATTCTATACCGGGCCCCGCTACTACGCTATAGATGCTGCGGCGGGCCCGGTTGGAGCCTTTCTCTTGTTCTTTTTTGTTTTTTCTATTGTTTTTTTTCCTTCGTTGTATCAATGTCACTACAACATTGTTTATGAATTCGGACATGGCAGTTCATGGTTGGCCATGCTCATGGGCACTATGGACAAAAAAGTGGGCATTTTGAGGGCCTCTTGTAGGTCCATATTTCCTCTAATGATATTAAGAGATTAAGGAGTCCGTACCACCACATTCACATATTAAAGCATTGGAATTATGGCTAAATTTTTTGCTTGAGATTCTTCACAATCATGCCCATACCACAAGTTTCATGAACATTATTTTTGATATATAAATATTTTTGTTCCCCTAATTGTAGAGGGCCCTTTAATTGATGCCCACACTAAGAAATTAAATCCGATATGAGCGTTTCGACCGTCGCCGATCAAAAGCCCATATGTCCGGCCGGAAAGTGTGTGAATTATTGACGCAAGCAATGGACTCCTATTAACCTAGGCATTTATGTAAGAAATTCCTAACTAACCGGTGAAAAAATGGTGAAATCCTAGTTTTTAAACCTAAATTGTAATCAACTAACTAATTGGTCCGGTGAAAATTGGGCAGCGTTTTCGCGCTATACCCTTCACCGGACCAAATTCACCCACAAACAATACCAAAAGGAACAACAAGTTCAAAGCAATTACAATTGACAACATTCAAACAAGATCACAAAACATACACCAATGTTTTTTGGGGCAATCAAAATTACCAATTTTATAATAAAGTTTTCTACTAGTACCTTTCTAATGCCTATTACGTCTAAATTGATTAATAAAAGCTTAAAACTTGAATGAAGAGGGGAGGAAGGTCTCCCTCCATATTATCACTCTGCCCGCCCTCCGTAATATCACGGAGGAAGAGAGAGCACCAGGTTGAGTCTCTGCAGCTCTTGTTGCATTTCGTCACCGATTCACCGTCTTGATCTGTGGTCGTCGTCCTCGTGATTCCTTGATGAAGCCCCGCCGTCAATGTCGCCTTGGTCGCCTTCTGATCTTCTGCTGAGCCCTTGCCGTTTCTGAACCTTCGTGATCGCCGTCTTCACAGCTCCGTCGGAGTCGTCGCCTCCGTCGTTGGTCAACACCGAAATTCCCGGCCGTCCATAACCTCCTGCCTGGCCGTCCATGAGTCCAATTCGACCCACAACATGCACTCTGCTTTGGGCTAATGCACACCAAGAAAACCTCCTCCAAAACATTTGAATTGATTCTACAGTTAATCTCTCAAAAAACCTCCACACAAGTATTTTTTTATAATTTTCTACAACTCTTCTTTTCCTCCTAAAGCCCACACTAATCTTTTGTGATTTTTCACAATCTTCTCCAAAAACTCCCAAACACACAACTAGCAAATCCCTCTTCACTTCTCCAATCCTCCTTTGGTACAAAACAATCACACACCAAGAGAACCCTATTCCAATCTCACACTTTTCCCAATCAAGCAACAATGTAGTTTTTCCCCAAATTTTTCCCTACCAAACTTCTTCACTAAGATTCAGATCTAAAACACTAGTCTCTCTCAAACTCTAACGGCGCAGACACACAATGAACTGGCGGCCACAGAAGCGGCACGGGTGGGATTTTGAATCCCACCAAACTACATCCATCCACGGGAAATTCATCCATTCTAAATTACATCCTAAACCCTAAACTCCCACTTAACTCCCACTTAATCGGGAGTACGACTAACACTAATCCACTAACATAAACTAAACTCACTATAATAGGCTAAAGAATAAACTCAACAATAAGTTAATAAAATAAGACTAAACAATAGGAAATTAAAAGGCTAAAATAACACCCCACAAAGAATAACTCAATCAACTAATAAAATAGACAAATCAATTAGACTAACTAATGAATTAGAATGACAAGCAATAGAAATAGGTTAAAATCATCGAGTAAAATAAAAGGGCAAACGGCCCAATTGCACATAATCAATCAATCAAATCGTTAGAAACAAATAAACACACAAAATTATCTAGATAAAAAGGAATCTAATATTGCCAATAAAAACCGGGAATTATCGAGCCTCTAGAAGGCCCCCACTTTTTGCATCGAGTGGAGCCAACATGCACAGCTGTTTGTGGCTAAGGTGGATGACCCAATAACCGACGTGTACTATAAACCAACAATATCTCCAACTGGTATTCATTGAGAGCTTTTAATTCTATACCAGTACTAGATTTGCGTGAAAAACTTAAAGCGTCGGTTTATGTGCCATCGACTATACATGAAGAACGCGTATGATGTGGGAGGCAGTTGTACATGTGTGATTATCCATCGAATGAGGAGGTCGGATTTAGGCGCGAATGAACCTCGTGTGCTTCTGTGGTGTTGCGGTCTTTCTATTTGCGCTTCTTTTCGTTTTGTGTCACTTCTCTTTGCGGGGGTACTTTGCTTCAAGGGTACCTTTGCTTCCATTTTGGCAATGGCTATCGGGGCGATTGAGTCAGTCAATATCGAAAATATTTCTGAAGCGGGGCTTAGGGTTTTATTAAGAGTAGAAATCAATTAGTGGGTTTCTTTTAGGCCTGGAAAAAAACAAAGGGCATGCTAAAGATGCGGCAAGGCATGGTGGTGTAGATAGCATTGACGGATGTGAACCGTTGAACCGGCTCACTTAGCGTTGAATTCTTAGTTCGATAGTTTTTGGATGTTTAGTGATTTATATTTGTCTAACCGGGGCATTTTAGACGGTTAGACAAATTCCCGGATTTATGTACCTTAGTGTCCGGTTTTGATCGACAATTATTAGATTCCTTTTTACCTAGATAAATTAGTGTGTTTAGTTACGTTTACCGATTTAATTTTGTGATTATGTGCAATTGGGCCGTTTGCCCTTTTGTTTTATTCTATGATTTTGTTCTATGAGGTTTGATTTGCATTTTTAGTTCGTGAATTTGGTCTAGTTTATTAGTTTATTCTGCGAGTTATCCTAGTTATTCTTTTTGGCTCGTTATTTTAGCCCTATTGATTTTGCTTTATCTTGTTAGGCTATTGTTGAGTTTGTTCTCTAGTTCTTTGATGAGGTTTATTATAGACTCTTGGATTAGTAGAGTGTGTGAATTGTACTCTCAATTAAGTGGGAGTTAAGTGGTAGTTTAAGGTTTGGATGGAGTGGATGGATGGATGTAGTTTCGGTGGGATGCAAAGTCCCACCCGGTCGCTTCTGCTGGAGCCAGTTGATTGTGTCTGCACGGTGAGAGTTCGAAAAAAGAAGAAGTTGGTCCAGATCTAGATCGAGTCTCGTTGTTGGAGTTTGTGATACTAGTAGACGAGATTAGGAGCTTTGTTTTGTTTTGGAAAAAAATTTAGGTGAAGAAGAAAAGAAAAGAAAAGACTTGATTGGATTGAGGTTATTTAGAGATTTTTAGCTGAATTATGGGAGATTAGTGTGGGTTGTTGGGTACGTGATTGACATTGGTAGAAGGCCTGGCCTTGAAGGGAAGCGAGGACGAAACCAAACAGTCACCTAGTACAGGCTTTGGAAGAGAACTGAGCAGAATTCGAGGGCGGCGTAGCTCCAACGACAGCAACCAAGAAGATCGAGACGGCAACGAAGGCGCCGGCATCTGCGGCGGGGGCTTCAGCGGCAGTGGGGGAACGGCGACCTCGACGACGACGATTCCACGGCGATGGCGATCACCAGAAGACGAAGACGACGACGATTCCACGGCGAGGGCGATCACCAGAAGACGAAGACGACGACGATTCCACGGCAAGGGCGATCACCAGAAGACGAAGAGGACGACGACCACGGCGAGGGCGATCACGAGAAGACGAAGAGGACGACGGTGAGCCAGCGACGAGCCAGGGCGACCATCGCCGATCCAAAGGGACAGAGCATTCGAAGAGGACAACGCCGGTGTTCTTGGTGATATTACAGAGGTCCAGCGCGACGATAGGGAGGGAGAGCACTCCCTACCCTTCTTCTCTAATTTGTTAAGATTGCTTTGAACTATTTAAGCTTAGCAATTGTTAGGAAGTATAGAAAGCCCTTTATCATTAAAAGTGGTGACTTTAGTTGCCATTAAGCTAATTGTGCGTATTTCCTTGAATTCTCTCAATTGTTGTGGATCGATTGAATTTGGTTGTTATGATTGTGTGTTTGTTGTACTTGTGTGGATGTTGTATTGAATTGGTCCGGTGAGGGTTCTAGCGCCGAAGCGCTGCCCAATTTCACCGGGCCAATCAAGTATCTTTGTGCAAATTAGGGTTTGGAAAAGGTTTTGGGCATGACGCGGAAGCGCTGCCCAAATTTTCCCACAAAACCCTAATTATTCGCCATTGGGTTGTTTAGAGCACAAAGGTGCTTATCATTCCTTAGAAGGTTTATGCAATGATTGAAACCCATAAAAACTCTCAATTGCGAGAATTTAGTGTCCTTGTGAAAGTGGGTTGGTGTGCTGTAATTTTTGGATGCAAGTCAAAAAACCCAAAAAACAAGCCCTAATTTCCAATTCTAAGCCCGATTTAGTGTACAAAGTGCCTAGGGTGGATTGGGAAGGGTTAGGGTCAATTAGGTACTTGTACACGGTCCAAATCGACCATTTACAAGTGCTGCCAATTCTTGCAATTTTACCCGTTCGTCCCCTTTTCCCTACTTTTTCACCATTTTGGTTAGCATTTACCGACACAAACGCCAATTTTATTTAGGAGTCCATTGCTTGCGTCCGCATTTCACCCACTTTCCGGCCGGACATATGGGCCTTTGACCGGCAACGGTCAAAGCGCTCATAACGGGTCTTATAAGGTGAGGGGTTTCGGGATCCCCCATGAGTCCTAGATGCAGAGGTGTTTCGGCAGTGCAGGTGCAGCACGCATTTCAGCGGTGTCAGCTGGACTTAGATCCTACAGTCCAAATTGAACAATCGGCCGTAAACTTTAAGTTCAAAGCATCGTTTTCGTATTGTGTGTTTTATATCGTTTTGTTATTTTTTTTCCTTCAAACGTTGAGGGTCTGTATACTGTCATTTTCTACAGACTTGTATTTGAGCCACTTCAAAGATTGGGTACACCCAAAGAGCATCATCGGAGTTATTGTGGTTCTTCATGCCGAGATTGGGGAGTGTTCTCGTGGGGTTAGGTCACATGCCGAGCTCTTGAGAGACAATGTTTTCTTTTATAATGCTAGATACATACGAAGATCAAATCCTTCGACTTTTGGGACATTGATCTCAATTCCACTTCCTGGACTTGAATCAGATGAATGGCCGCTGCCAGATTTGTATACAATAGAAGCTTTCCATGCCAGATTTCGCACAAAGTTTCAATTTGCATTGAAGTCGACCACCGGCAGCAAACAAACACATTTATCGTGGTTTCTACCTATTCAAGTCTTTGTTGATTTGTTTGCTGTTGCAAGTTCAGACATTGCAAAAAAACCAACAATGTTCGTTTTCAAACCCTTGAAACAAGAACTCACAGATTCCTTGATGGATCGAGGATGAAATGTTAAAGTTTCAATAAGAGCTGATCACATCAAATGTACAGTCGATTCTACTTCGGTGGTATTCCGTTATCACATTGGTAGGCCAATTCTGTACACAAACTTTGTGTACAATCGAGAAAGACAATTTGGTCTTAACAAATGGGAGGCTATAGATCATTTTGAGCATGAAGTTATTGTGACTATCCAGTGTGAGATGGGAGATATGTGGAGCCAAAGCTGGAAGTTGGAATATCGTGGTCCCTGTTAGATGTGAGAAAAGTATTAGAAATGTATTTGGGAACTGAAATTGAATTTAGGCTGTGGATTATTGACGGTAATAGAGCAAATTCAATCAACTATAGAAATGAAAAGAAGTTTGTCATAGACTTGACTGTTGCCACCGAAAAAACTTTGCTTTGTAGAATGAGTAGCTTAGCTGATCAAGATTCAAAATTTTTACTGTACATTTGACCACAGTGTATACCTTATGAATCGATTGAAATTGATAGGACTTACTTCAATTTTCATGTTCATGACTGTTGTTACTTGTGCATGCTTCTTCTATGATCGGCACCCACTTGCTGTATTGGCGTCGTCAGAGATTTACGCTATATTAATCATGTGAAGAGATTTAACATATCAAATTCAATGTGATCAATTCACTAGTTACTTTATAGGTAATGAGTTCCTACAACTGGTAATTATCACATGGTAAACTCATCAATGCGGCTAATAACTACACGGTATAATGTTTTTTATTCTCTCGGTTATGTTTGTAACTCACACGGTCACAAGAACCCATAGTTACACAGTCACATGATAACTTGGTCACAACTCACAAGGTCATGTGGTCGCTTGATTACAGGTAACAAGGTCATAAGGTCATAAAGTCACAAGGTCACATGGCTAAATGATAATAGGCTTTTAGCCCTAAATTTATACTCATTTCTACAGTTAAATTTGGAATAAATTCATATTTTTTTAATTCAATTTTCAAAATTCCATGGTCATAGAGGTTCCTTTTTTTCAAGTTCAAATAATTGAATTTGAGTTTTCCGCTCTCCACTCTCCACTTGCATACAAGCTTTCATGTTCTTGGACCCATCTTTTGTTTTTGCAAGTCTTCATATTAAGGTTCTTAATCTCTAAAAGCCCGAGGGGTATTGGACAAAACATAGATGTGTTATAATATGTGCCTTTCATAATTATATTTGATGAAGTTTTGTTCAATAGACAAAATGTAGGGCATCATGTTTACAAATTATTCGTAAGGTTAAACTACCAAAAATAACTTTAGATCTTTTTTTAATGAATTTAAAAGCATTAACCTTTGAAAATTTGTATAAATTATAATTTTTACCTTTAGAGTTTAAAATTTAGCTTGATTGGTTAAAGTTAGTTTATGTATTGTAAACTTCAAAAAAGCAAAAGAAATGATGGAGGCAACATCATTACTTTCCCCAAATAGCAAATTTCATAATACTAAGACAATGTTGAGGTGATTCACTTTGAAAATTTCTCCCGAGTGGAGTTTAACTCGGATTGACATAATTCAAATTGCGTTCAAAGTAGACTTAATTTAGTGTTTTAAAATATATTTTATTTTTTCAAAAACTTATTTTTTTGGTTTCGGGTAGCGATCAGAAAATGGTCGTTTGAGTGTTTAGGAGTTAAGCTCTTCTTTGCAATACTTCAGAATTCTGACTATTGTTTCCAAATCATTGTAGCAAATCCCCGAATCATGGTAAGTCCACATCATCTTTAGCTAAAGAAGGTGGGTGGTGAGACACTGTTGAAGCGTCTACAGTACTACTATTGAAAAGGGTGGACTCCACTAACTGCTAAAGAACCTTATGTTAAACTCCTTCTATTCCCAAATAAGCAACATCTCCTAGAATTTAGCAAAGTGTTAGTAACACCGTGCTTAATTCTTGGAGGTGTTGCTTATTTCGGAACAGAGGGAGTATGAGTAATAGAATGGATGGCCTTACGGCACCAAGGAATAGTGTCAAAGCATGGTGCCCAAGGCCTACATTGGCATTAGTTTGGTGCCCAATTATGACTTTTCTGCTATGGTTGGATCGAAAACGAAACTCAATTGTCATCTAGTCCGGTTGCTAGTTGGGTTGTATGTACAGTAGGGTCCAAAAATAATTCGAATTTTTTCTCCAAGCTATCTTTGAGGAGCTCCTTTGGGCTCAAAAATGCATCAAATCACAAATTGTAAAGTGCATTGGAAAGGTAGTGTTAAGCTTCAACAATTTTGTTTTAGTATTTAATATTTTTGGATATATTTTTTCAATATGAAAATTCTGTTTGCAAAATGATTTGAAACTTCAATCAATCAATCAATTTTATTTTAGTAAAAAAAATCCCAAAAATCGTGATTCTTTTTTGTATTTGATTCTTAAGACAATTTGTATATTTTCTTGATACATTATAAGTAACAAAAGTTGTATCTATTTTTGCCTGAAGTAAAGGTTTAAAATGGGTTTAAAATGGGGTTTTTTCAGTTAGTTAGAAATAGATGAACGTATTCTTTTTTGGATTGAAACTCATATGTATGTGTAGTGCATCTTGTATACTAGAACATGTCTAAATTTGGCTCATAGAAACCTAAATTTCTCATTGTAATGGCAATACATATAAAATTGAGAAATTCGATTTATTTTTGGACCCTACCGTACAAGTCCCATGCCTTCATTCTGACAGGCCTCACCACAAGTTGAGTTTGAATGTCATTTTTGAGACCACATACAATGAATTAGGCCATGATGCAAGACGGTGATTCAAGGCTACTTATGGCTCATTCCCTTATTTGATTGATTGTTGAAAGTCAACAATTTCTTGCATAAAACTCTACTCAATAGAGTTATCCTTAAAGTCACCGTGTGTTTGAATAAGATGCCGTGAATTTTGCTATAATGTATTGTTATTTGTGCACCCCAAATAGTTAAAAGGTAGGGAAAAGCTTGGTGGTCTATCATTGTTAGGTGTGTAAGAGCTTGGTGGTCTCTAAACTCAAGGGAGACTAGTTTAGCCGTCTTTCTTGACGGCTAAACTAGTTTTCCATGAGTTTGAAACCACCAAGCTCTTACACACCTAACAATGATAGACCACCAAGCTTTTCCCTACCTTTTAACTATTTGGGGTGCACAAATAACAATACATTATAGCAAAATTCACGGCATCTTATTCAAACACACGGTGACTTTAAGGATAACTCTAATAGTGCCTGCACATACAGAAGATTGAGTTTACTAACGGCTGACTTGGATTCTTCAAATGAATTGTCTGTACTGTACTGTACAGGTACAGTAAGTCTTAACTTACATTAAGTTATTGCTGAGATGAATATCACTAAGCTGATGGACACGCCACCCTAAAACATACAAATGCATATACAGTGGTCAGCAGAAGTGTTCGGACAGGACGCTTCTACTTCCAATATGAGCTAGTTTTCCTACATAACTCACATTCAAGTTGTAAAAATTTAAACATACAATCACATAGTTACAACAAACATGTAACATAACATTCATAATAAAAAATGTCAATCAAGAAATCAATCAAAAATAAAACACATGATGTGGGTGTCCAATTCTTTATGCAAAAAGTGAAGTGGTTATCTATTTACATGGGAAACAAAGCCATGAGCTACAAAATCAAGCTAAAAACTTGAATGTAGAATCATGATGACTACCTAAAAACTTGAATGTACAATCATAATGACTACCATCGTGTATAGCCACCTTTTGCTTGATAAACATCTGCAGCTCTCTCAGGCATAGACATGATCAATTTCCTCACGGTATCAATCTCAATGCTATACCAAATTTCTTGCAATTTCTCCCACAAATCCTTCTTATTAGTGGGTTTCTTCTCCGACATTCTCATACGACGATCTACTTCATTCCAAAGGTGTTCTATAGGATTCAAGTTAGGAGATTGAGCCGGATGCCAAATTAGTTGAAACTTCTGTGCTAACAACCAATCTGTAACATACTTAGAAGTATGTTTGGGATCGTTGTCGTGCTGAAAAATAACATTCTCCTCTCCTAAATCATTCATGTGTATAGTATTCATGAGCTCCATCTCCAAAATTTCCCGATACACAAACTTATCCATGTTCCCTTCTATAAGACGAAGGTTGCCAACTCCCTCCCAAGTCATACATCCCCAAACCATAATGTTTCCACCCGCAAATTTGATAGTAGGTTGCACATGCTGATCTAAAAGATGCTCTCCTCTCTTCCTCCAACAATACTGCCTCCCATCTGAGCCAAACAAATTGAATTTTGACTCATCTGAAAAAATCACATAATTCCAATCCATCCAACTTGCATGCCTACACTTCTTTGCCCATGCATATCGACGTGCTTTGTGCTTTTTTGACAAGAATGGCTTCTTAGTTTTCACTCGTGCTCTTAATCCCTGCCTCCGAAGACATCTTCTAACTGTATCATCACTCAAATCCAATCCTTGAGATCGCATTTCTCTACCCACTGCTGCAGCTGTACCATTAGATGGTGCATTCAACAACCTTACAACCTCATGATCACCACGTTCATCAAGAATTCGAGGTCTCCCTTGTCAAGGAGCATCTCTCAAATGACCTCTCATTGTAAACCTCCGCACAATAGCATGGCAAGTGCTTCGAGAGATGCCTAAAACCGCTGAAATTTCAGAGTACGAATTCCCTCTCTCATGCATCTGAAGAACTAACTCACGTTCAGCAAGAGACCTAGGAGCCATAGCTAATCAAGAGCAATCTTACTCAATTACAATGAATCATGAAATGCAAGAGGTCTCCATAAATACATGTTCATTCTCAAGATTTTTTAGATACACAACTTGTGTGCATAATGAATTGGACACCCATGATTGACACATCATGAACTGCTGCCCTTGCAAGTGGCTCAATGTCAATGATGGTACTCTTTCTAGTTTACAAATGGCTCTTTAGTTATAATTAGCTGAAAAAATCAGCACCTACCTACCAAACTTGACAAGTGTTACTACTAAATTGAGATTGTCATTACTGTCCAAACACTTTTGCTAACCACTGTAGATCCCAATCCATGACTGAGCCCATGTTGGTTCCAAGTTTCCAAATCCTCCTGAGCTGAAAAAATAAAATAAAATAAAATAAATGTAAAATAAATGTAAACTATCACCTCCACATTTGTTTTAATGGTGAACTTTACGTTAAAATCGCCAAACTTCACGAAATTGGCACTCCAGGCATAGTAAATTAACCCCTAAAGGCCCTTAAAAGCCAAAATGGCTTTTTGCTGTTTCGGGCAGCTTAGATGGAAGGTCTAAATTAAGAATTTTAGACTATAATTTGGCGTGGGCGTGGTCATACATACAAGGTGTGTGGGGTAAAAATTACAAAGTCAAATTTGGATTTTATAATTTTTTTATTGAAATTTTTGGTTTCAAGCCCAACTGGAGCAGAAAAAAACTTTTTATTATAATCATTTTCTCAATTTTTTTTTTTGGAGACATGCTCTTCACCACATTTAGGCTCAGAATTTGAAGTGACCCATGTTGATTATATTCTTGGCTTGACAAGGGCAGCATCCAAAATAAAGAATAGCAACCTCCAAGGTTTTTTGTAATTTCAAATCCATTTCTTTCGAAATTTGTCAAAATTTGAGATTTTGAAATTTTTTAAAATTAATTTCGCCTAAAATTTATAAAATCATAGAGGTACCTAATCACCGTTCATTTTTTCCAAAAATCAAATACAATTAATGTGATGCATGTTTCACCAAATTGCCATTTTTATACCTACTTCCGGAAATTAATTTGGATGAAGGTTTGAAACGCGTAATGGGTCTCTAAAATTTTGCATGAGCGTACCCAACTTAGTTATCTACATGGAAAAAAATATGAGCAAAAATCTTCAAGTCCCCCTTTGCACTATGAAGACAATGCCTCCCAAGCAATGCCCCGAAAAACTTTTGCACAAACTTTGGATGTTATGATCTTGCAAATGATAAACATCCAACGGTCAATTTTTGAAACAGTAGCTATGAATAGGCTTAGGTACAAGATCTTACGGTTGGAATTCTAAAAGAAGTAAAAAAACTTGGTTCACATCCCCGGGAGTACATAGAGGTAGAAAATCGCAGTTTTGAGGTTTCAAGCTCCCAAAAACACAAGGAAATTTAGGGGTTAAGGCTGAGTTTTTGAGGAACCAGTAAGAATGTTCAGTTTTGAGTCGTTAATGCATCTCAAAACTACAGTTGCTAAGTTGAACCTAGCTGAACCTCATATCTATACACCTCTAAGATTCTAGAGTTCTATGTTACCTCAAAACCCATCTAAGAGCACTTAATCATTAAAGGACATGACTTTCCTAATTCCCACACCCAAAATCTCTCTTAAAAACTCCATTTTAAGCATGATTCTCTTTTTAATTTACTTTTGTTCTATTATAAAAAAGTATAGATGCCTTAAATATGCTTTTTTAAACATATAATAAAACCCCAATTGGTCCAACGTAGTAGAAGTTATGAGCAAGATTCTCCCATAACAAAAGTAAGCCCATGGGTTTTTATTTTATATATTTTATATATTTATTTGGTATTTTTATTTATTATTTATAAAAGTATAGATAAATCTAGAGCTCCCTTTAATCCCTGACGACGGGGTTCTAATCCCAAGAGGAGGCACCAAGGGTAGACCTCGCTACCCATGCCCCGAGGCATGGATAGACAAACTACCCAACAAAATCTTCATTCACGATGGTCTTTAGGCCAGAGTTACTTAGTTACTATCATTACATTTAGGTCCTCAGACTAGTACGTTTTGAGCACACATTTGGCGCTCTGAAATCCACCATTTAATTGTAACAAATATAACCATTATCGATCGTACTCCCGGCAGGCAGCAAACTGATTCTCCTTTTCACCACTTGAAAACCTTCGTTTTCAAAGCTATGAGCTCTTGATGATTATACTAGTTTTCAAAGTAAGTTTTGAACACTTGAAAATAGATGTTTCCAGGAATTCCAGCGTCTGCCGGTTCTGTACACTGGACATCGAATACTAGTTTCCAGAGTCTGTTTTGTACATTGGAGATCGATCGAATGCTAGTTTTCAGAGTTCATTTTGTACACTGAAGACCGAATGCTAGTTTCCACATTCTGTTTTGTACACTCACTGGAGATCGAACGAATACTAGTTTTCAGAGTCTGTTTAGAAAACTGATGATCGAATACTAGTTTCCAGAGTCCGTTTTGTACACTCACTGGAGATCGATCGAATACTAGTATTCAGTCTGTTTAGTTCAGAATATGCAGTTTTCTGTCTGTTCAGAGAATGTCGATCGAATACTAGTTATCAGATCGAACTCTGGAGAATGCTAGTTTTCAGAGTTTTAAAATTACACTAGTTTTCAGAGTTATGACGATTGATCGTACTGATGATCTCGTCGGTGCTTGATGACGACGCCGCAATCGGGTCGGGGATCATGAGTACTGCTACTACCAGCGTCAGGGTACACGTCATTGAGCATTTTCAGCATCTCCCGGGCCTGGCCCTTGGCCTTGTGACTGCACTCACTCGACATGACCATGAGCAGCATCGAGAACACGCCGGCCTGCATGGCCGTCTGCATCACAGGCCGTCGATCAGGGACTGTGATGCAGAATAATACGTACGTAGAAAAGATTAGGGCAAGAATTGAGAGTGGAGGCGGCCGCCATCATAGATGAAAAAAAAACAAACGTTCAGTAAACTGTAACGGCTTCTTGGATTAATGCCGAAATTACGATATATATATTTTAGTAACTTCCGAATTTTTTATTATTAAATTTTTGAGTGCTGAACCACGTTTTTCCACTTTAATTAATTATTAGGCAGTAAGGTGCTGAACCTGCTAGGAAACTACGGTATACAAAGCTTCACAGCTCATTCATACAATATTCAAATATAAGATTCCATGCTGAAAAAGATGAGACAAAACTCCTACAAAGATTTATAATTCATTCTGAATGCAATATTCCGACATAGGGTTGGATAACCTATTACCACCACCTCCCCCAATTACAACCTATAGACTTTTCTTGCGGCCACCAGAGTTGATACTCAAAACCACCAATTTCACTATTGAGGTAGACCAATGGCATGACAAGCATTGCGAAGAAATGGTTGGTGGTTTTGGGTATCACGATGAGTGAAAGTTAGTACCACATAATGTGTACATGGGAAAATCTAGAGATTTGATTTGGATAAAAGATTACTTTCCACTTTGGAATTTGTATACAATTGACAAATGCGAATTAGATGTTGCAATTTTTTGCAATCCTCATCAAAACCTATTTCAACTGCGGTCATATATATATATTTTGAATTTCGCATTGCCAAAAATAGGCCAGATTGCTTAAGTTGGTGGTAATAGGTTATCCAACCTTGTGCTGAAAAAGATAGAACCAGTCAATTCCAAGTATCTCACTGTTGTAACGAATGTGCTAAAAAAGAAATTAAAGTTCTACATTAGTCAATTCAATAAATCTCAATATTGTGCTCAATAAGATGAGAACCAAAACAAGTCAAGTCAAGAATTTTGGGGTCATAGTTACTGACCTTCTAAATTCACAATTCAATTTCTAATCCAAAAGGCAAACAAGTGCCAAATAAACATAACGACATCAAGGTGCAAACACCACAACAAGAACCTCAACCTTCTTCCATTACTCCTTGCACATTGCAATACATTTAAATCTATTTGTGACATAATATGTAATTCAATATTTATAAGAAATCTTGTTGGCTACTCAGAGGAACGAAAAATAAATAAATTATAGATTTGGATGCTCTCAATTGCATAGAACTTGACATTCTGCATAACATTCAGTAGTCTTCAAGAAGGGTGTCTTTTTGTTTCATCCACCTTTATTTATAGAGTGAGCAGTGATTTGTATTTGAATGGACTATTGAATCAAATAAATAATTATAGAACACTGTTGCCGAGAGTGTTGCATTGTGATTGAGGAGTGCTTTGAGTTCTTGTGCACCATGGTTGATTGCTCTTGCTTAATGCCACATGTCCCCATAGCTACTGATGTGATGAGGAATATCCTACATCATTTCATTCGAGGATGAAATGATGTGGGATATTCCACATCAATCTGTCAGGGAAAGGCAGCAGTAGCAAAGGCTACAGAATGAGACAGTGTCTGAAGGGAGACCCATTCTGTCTAGCTTGACATAAGGTAGAGGACCCAAGTTCCAACCGGGTCCAATTCCCAACCACTGACAGGGCGTACATTTTAGGTCAGACCTTGAAATTCTCATGTAGCCTGTATGAACATTTTAGGGGTGGACGGTTTTTGGCACCTCTACATCTCTAACTTCAAAAATACATAAGTAATTCAATAATAGTCTGAAAAATATGGTTCAAGTTGGATTGGGCTTGTACAAACTCTGCACATATTTCTAAATCATTTTGATAGCCACTCCAAAAACAAAACTTGCTGAACCTGAAATTCGGACGGGAATTGGGTCCGCTACCTTAATAACACATGCAATACTAAATGATAAGACTAGGAAATTAGTTTCTCTTTTGCTCTCATTCTTGGATTCCATGAAATTCCAATAATTAAAATAATTAAAATTTCATGTAATTCCAATACTAACAATAATTAAAATTTCATGTAATTTCAATAAATCAATGAACTTCTAAAGAACATTATTAATAAAATATTCCTACAGATTCATAGAGAGGCCTCTCCAGTGATCATACAAAGGCCTCCCATGATACATAGGGTAGCCTCCGTGTGATCATTGTGTTTATGGCAGTGATCTCAAAACTGGCTAAAATTAGCTGGATTTCTACCCAAAAAAAAATGGGGCTGCTAAACATACAAAGAAAGAAAATGAAAAACAAATTGCAATGCAGCGAGAATGCTCATCATGATATAAACATGTAGCAGCTTCATGAGGTGATATCCGCGGATATCATCACGATATCACCTTAATATATCAAGGGTATTGCCGGATATTATAGAGGTATCATGAGTATTGTATGCACTAGCTAGCAAAAGTAGATACCATTTATGTGGGAGG
This sequence comes from Pohlia nutans, assembly GCA_022496805.1. Classification (NCBI taxonomy): domain Eukaryota; kingdom Viridiplantae; phylum Streptophyta; class Bryopsida; order Bryales; family Mniaceae; genus Pohlia; species Pohlia nutans. Next base: position 2,242,499 of record CM040095.1, on the reverse strand, counting down.
TCGCATAATGTTCCAAATTTCATAAAGTGGTTCTGAGATCACTGGTTTATGGGAGATCCTCTCATGAAGATTATCTTTACGAGGTTCTCTTATCCTGAAACATTTTAAAACGCTATGAAAAAGAGATTTGGAAGTGATTTGTTCCAGCTCATTAGCAAATTCTGAATATGAATAAGTAATACTTTGTGAGTAAATAAGGTGGTTACCCCATTCCCAACTGGCGCCTTTTACCAACAGCTAGGGGCATTATCCACAATCAATGCTCTAATGGTGGCGGTTGTAGCATGAGTTACAGTTGGTAATGGGTTCTCTCTTGTTGGTTTTAGTATATGAAAGTGTGGTTATGGATTCGTTGTTGTTGGTTTAAGCATCTTTAGTGTGTGCAATACAAATCTTCTTAAAATAGAAAGAGGTGTACCTATATTATGTGAATGGGATGCGTCATACTTCAACTTTGAAAATTCCAGTGACGACGAAAGACGGAACTGGTTTAGCCTTCATTGGATGGTAGGTTCGTCGTCAAGACAATTCTATGGAATTGGTCATGGTGACGAAATTTCGTTTCGTCTCCATGACCGTTCTAAGGCATCTCCAGGACTGTTCCGGTCGCAGCAACTGGACCTCCGCACACGCTCCCACAGGAATGTGCACTATGCGCCGCGCCGTCGTCGTCCGAGCTGCGGTCTCGGAGGCACCGGCTGGCTTCGTGACGACCAAGGGATGGCTTGTGAAGACGAAAGGATGGCTTGTGAAGACGAAGAGATGGCATGTGAAGAGATTGATGGAAGCGCTGGACGCCGTGGGTCGCGATGAATTCAATTCCACTGCTGCCGAATTAGGGTTTTTTTAATCCTTGCTGGAGAAGATCTAATTCTCGAGCACCACCACTCCATTGAAATTTACACATTCTTTCCATAGAATATGCACTGGGTGTCACCTGAGCACCATCGTACCCTAATTCTCTGAATTGATTGTGATTTTGAAGTTTTGGTGTTGAAAGCTCAGCCTCTAGAGGATTCAATTGCCAGGAAGAATAATCTTCCGTGAATGCCTGGATTTTGGATTTGATTATACGTATCATTAATTCCTGGCCTCGAAGAAAATTCTCTCATCCTTCATTCTCCCATTTCAAGGAATTATGTGACTCCCTGTGACCCTGTGATATCAAATTTCATTTTAATACGCATAAGAACTTTTGAATATGTGCAGATGAACAGTGTACAGCGATACAGTATATGAACTTTGTAAATCTATTTTTTGACGGGAAGAAGTTGATCTTTAATCGAGGGAGCTAGGGTAAGTTGAATGTTTAATATATTGGATGTTCTTACTACTGTTGTGGTTAGGGTTGCATGCAAGTGCTTCCATTTAGATGCATGGTTGAGGCTCCTCAATTGTGATGGAAGCATTACGGTGTCCAACCTCTGTTTTTCTAATGCAAGCGGAGATGAATAATCTCCATAGTCGAGTCAAGAACAATTTCAGAATGACCGGTTCTGTGGACAATGAATGTGCTGCCAGGGATTGATGGAACTCTGGCGTGGAGAGATATGCTTCCTCAAGGTACTAGGCCAGGGATTTCTTTTGTCGAAATTCTACACAAGTTAGCTTTTCATGGCTTTGATCATCGACTGTCATCAAATTGTCATTCCTGCTTTGGGGAATCCGGGTGGGGATGTTGAATGGGGAAATTTGTCTTTGTGCACTTCCTCTAGAAAATGGGCTCTTTTCATTCCATCGATCATGTCACTTTTCAAACACTGTGTCTAACTTTGGTGAGCCTCAACAATACCATTTCTTTGTGCAATAAGATCACCAAGGTTCCAATTTCGTGGTTTAGGGTTTCAGTTGAGCAGAAGGGGGCGTAACGGGGGCACTTCCCGTGTTCCTGAGGTTTCATGCTTTTTGCATCATCATGGTTTCAGTTGTCGTCTATCGCAGAGATCCGGTGTCACGTTTGGACCTGATAAATGGTCGTTTTGGTTTTGATACAGGGTCACAAGGAATGCGGGATCTGTTACCATTGCCATTTTTTGTGTAAAGCTCGAGATTACTCAAAATTTTCCTCTAGGTAGCTTAAAAACTCAAATACTGGATGAGTCAAACAAAACTTATATTTAAGCCTTGCCTGTCTTTGATGGCTACAATCCATGTGCATAGTTTGGACCATTCTGCACCTGTGTAGTTTGGAGATGGAGACTGATGTATTTTTCTTGATCTGTCAGGATACAAACCATTTGTGGAGGCTTGCATAGAAGAAGAAAATGCTGAAGCTTTGAAGTATATTGTCAAGCTTACAGATCCTCAAGAAAGAGCTGAGGTATGCTTTCATCCTATGAGCTGAGGTATGGTGGGTTTCGTATTCAGATTTCGAATTCCTGTTATTCGAATTCCCGTTTCGTAGAAGCAGTGGCTACGGTGCGCACGCACTCACATAGCAGAGGAGCATCAACAAAACTACAATTTTGTTATTGCCGCGTGTTTTGCTGCTGCGCGGTTTCTGTAAACAATGGAGGACAATTTGAAGACTTCCGTGATCGTGGCTTGGTGGTTGCTGCGAGTGATACTTTGAAAAGTTCCGGTGCTTCGAATCAAAATCATGCGAGATCTTCTGATTCTGAGAGAGAGGCTTCAACAGCACGGGAGGGGCCGGCGTGGATTTAGGTTACCAAGAGCAGAATTGAGCGGGTACGGCTCGGGGATTATTCGAGAACTGGCACCTTGGTTATATCCAGGCTAGGGTTTCGTATTCTGACGAGATGACTCACTTTTTGTGCAGGCTATCTTTGATTTCCGGTTCCTCACTCTGATGGCAATTGTTGGTTCGCTTGTAGGTTCCCTGCTTTGGTTCCTTAAGGTCACAATCTGAACCGAGTTGCTCTCTTTCAGGAGCCTTCTATTATAATTCTTGCCATTCTAGTTTGCTGAAACGAGAATTTACATTGAATTACAAAGTAGAGCACATTCTTGAAACTTCTAAAACTACGAACTGGGTAGATCATATCTGTAGAATGGCATTTGGACAGCAGATAAGCGCAAGTTTTGTAAGATAATAGTTTTGATTTGGCTGTGCATGTTCTGACACTAACTGGTTCTTTTTCAGCGTGGAGACAATCACTATTGGGGACAAGAAAATTCTTTTTTGGTTTATCGGATCACCCTTTTAATGTTGGGAGAGTCTAGGAGCTTACTTCTTTTGATTGCTGGATTCTCCACGTTGGTTCCCTGCCCAGGAATTATACGTTGAGCAATGCGTTCTGCTATTTTCGTGCACCCTAGTTCTTGGCTCAAATCCTCACTGCTTTTATGGAGCAGCTACTGTTCTAGGATTCTGGTCTGATAGTATTGCAGGTCTTGGCTGTGATGACATAACCTGAATTTTTTAATTCTATTTATCATGCATGACAGAAACGGCAGATTTGCAAGAGTCAATTTATCAAGAAATGCGAGGTAAAGTAAAGGAGGATGGGACTCAAGCTACTCAACGAAAAGGTCCATTCTTCTACTGATGTTATGCATGCCTATTATTCTTGGTGATAGATTTTCCACTGAAAAAAGGCTGTATCCTGGAAGTACAGAAGCTTGACCAAAAATCTTGAAGAGACGATGCTCTTTCAAATTTTCATCACACAATTATACATGCTGTACTTGGTCTGAATTTAAGTAATGACCTAGGCGTTTCTGTTGTTTCACCTACTTTTTGAAAGGCTCTTATCCTTAACAAGAATGTTTATTCTGAAGTGGTTCTAAACTTCCAATAATTGGCTTGGTGATTCGTTCTGGTGGGCTTCCAGGTTTGGCTGCACAAATTACATGCTGAGCAATTTGACGATACATGTCTCTACCATGAACAAGAGCAGGAACGCTCTCTTGATCTTCAGAAGTCCGAAAGTGACGAGTACATTTTTCTGTAATCTAATACCAAAGTGACCCAATTTATTCTTTACTTGAGCTGCAATGAACCAGATGGTGATATTAAGCCTCTATCCCGTCACATTGAAGGGGAAGACTATTCTGTCACTCGTCGAGGAGACCACTTTTATGGAACATTCTACTATAAATATGCAAACGTTTTGCAACAACCAGACAATTCATCATGTGGAGTATTTGCATTAGCATTTGCAACTGACATTGCATATAAAATAAATCCTGAAACATCAATATACAATATTTCTAATATGAGACAACATCTAAGAGATTGCATCACAATCAAAAATAATACCATTTCCAAAGAAAAATATAATGGACTAATATATATTAATAATACTTGCACAATATATATAAACCATCTTTGAATAAAAAGTAAACTTATCTACATATAATAAAATCACGTATATTTTTGTTACATAAACATATACATACCACTATTATATGTATTATATTATATCATATATACCAATTTTTTCCTATATATGTACCAATGTATCATAAGATATCAATCGTCACTGGTAATGCGAAGAGTAGCATAGCCCTAGTTTATTCTTCGTCCAAAAATTATGTTTCAACTTGTGTTGAAATCTATTTCTTCTTGCCTACCTCTAAAATATAATAATACTAAATAATATCAATGCCTCATATCCGTAATTCTTATTCAGTTGGGAATGGGGTACCCACCTTAGTACGTTTCCAATTGGTGTTTGACAATTCCTGCAAACATCATCATACATAACCCATAAAAGGTTGCTATATATATAACACAAAAATCAGATGAGGTAGGGGCTGTCAAGAACGCCATACCCTGCAGCTACACCACCTTCATCTGAGTGGGCATCTTTACTACGTACAAGGTGCCCAGTTTGCTTGTTCAGAATCTCTTTGTTTCCGTTCCTCAAGTAAGTGCTGAAGATTCCCAGCTCCGAGACTGTCTTGGCCGTTCGCCAGACGCCAGCTCGAATGAAGTAAGACGTATTGACAGCAGGGAAAATGCGTTGCATTAATATGTAGGCGGCCAACTCGTCAGATTGCTTCAGTTTCTGGATAGTTGTTGCAACGTCTTTCCCAAAGATATTGTTGCCACCTCCTTCACGCTGTGGCTTCAGAACAAAGCCTTCAGGTTTAGCAACAGCTTCCTCAAGGATCTCGCCATCGCCTCCCAAGCTCCACAGACCTGCAAAGGACTCCCTCACCTGCAGTGATCTCAAAACTGGATAAAATTAGCTGGATTTCTACCCAAAAAAATGGGGCTGCTAAACATACGAAGAAAGAAAATTAAATGAAATGTAGCGAGAATGCTCATCATGTTATAAATATGTAGCAACTTCATGAGGTGATATCCGCGGATATCACCTTAATATATCAAGGGTATTGCCGGATATTATAGAGGTATTGATCATGAGTAGTACATTCACAAGGTAGCAAAAGTATCTACCATTTATGTGGGAGGTAGCACCCTGAGTGTGCTAAATGTCATAAAGTGGTTCTGAGATCACTGCTCACCTGAGAAATGGCTTCAGGCTTGTCGTGCAAAAACCGCTCTAATACTCCAGGCCTTGCCAGCTCTTGTTGGATTTTCTTGGCGCCTACCAGGTGGTATGAGATACTTGGACACTTCACAGCGGTGGACCTTTCCATCAGCAGCCTCGCATCCCAGTCACGGTCTGAAAAGTAGTAATCTGGAGAGTACCCTGACCTGTAGTACACCACTCCTACAGGTTGCTCCCCAATAACCAAGGTGCGTTTGTCATCAAGCTTCCCCTCCGCGCTAACTTGTGCAAAAGTTCGTCGGATCACCTTGGCACCATAGGATTCATACAGCTTGAAACTGAGCCAATGTTGGTCGTATATATTTGACTCCCTCGCGTGCACTATCATCAGCACAGCTGCGCTGGGGTCGCCATATTCCAACCAAGCCTTGCCCAGACCCTCCGCAAAACCATCTCCCGCACAGTTGTCTGGTACATTCTCAATATGAAGCCCCAACTCTCCCCCAAATCGGCCTACCAGATATCTGTGCAGTTTGCTTGTCAAAGCACCAAATTCTGCCGGGGCGGAAGAAATGGTGTTCATCTCCACCTGCAGCAGAGCTCCAGTCGCCGCGTCTACCATATAATCACTTCGGTGCAGCCCCAGCTGTATGTCCTGCGTTATCCCTTCTGCAAGAACCTGATCATAGATGTCCATAAGCCGCGCTGTGAAGCTGTCCACTCTCCGTGCCTGCGCAAGAGATTCCCGAAGAAACTGAGTGTCTTGACTGAAACGGTCCACCAGGGTGTTGTAGTGAGTGGCCAGGTCAAGGGCTTGGGTGAACGCTTGCCTTGGAAAGGGGGTAGGCAGCAGGGCTACCGGCATATGAAGTATCCCCACGCCAGGGGATACAGTGCCTGACCTTTCCTTAAGTTTAGCCTTGTCGCCGACCACGGCCCCATGCAAAGTGGCCCAAAAAAGTGCCTCCCGCAAAGTTTCCTCCAAGACCTCCTTCGGCAACTCCTCTTGAACTGGCCCAATCTTCTGGCCTGTTAACCCCTGAAGGACCAAGCAACCCAAATTGGACTTCATGTTTTTTTTAGTAGTTTTGAGTAGGTTCTACATGGTGTCTTCCTTTTATTCAATTTTTTTTTTTTTTTTGATTAACACATGCATTGTTCTTCACTGATTCTACAGATATAAAATTTGGTCCCATCTGAATTATATTTTTCACAATATAATCAATTGAATTTGTTATTTTAAAACCATGAATCCTTGGTCTTTTAAGGGTTAAGTCATCCCCCATCGTTGCCAAATCTGAAACTCCCAGGCTAGCTGTTACCTCTGTTGCTGTTCTACGTTGCAAACTTCCTTTATTTGCGCTCCAGCCAGGTCCTAATTCTGATTGTCTTCCAGCTGTTGAAGAAAGAGCTCGGAATTCGCAACCCCGGCTTGTTTGCCTTGCACATCTCAGAGGCCCGTTGTCAACCAACTGAGCAGAGAGAATATTGGATTGGAAAAATCTAGCGCATCCGGAGTGCATCTGGAATGGACAAAGGGATGCCATCAAAATGTGACACACCTTCAGGAGAAGTACCATCAAAAAACAGGCCAAATAATATCACTTCTACATGACGCCGATAGCATAAAATCATACAATTTGCAACACCTCCATAATCAATAAACTCCTCCTAATTCGCATCCATCAAACAATTAAAGAGCTTGGATTCCAGCACGTCACAAATTACCTAATTTGGCCTCATAGTGTCAATGATTTGGTGTCATAGTGTCACGATGTACAATTTTGGGCTCATCAGCTGTGAATTGTGAATTCTCTCATTCAAAATTAAATTTTTTTCATTTAATTTATTTTAATCAGGTCCCATATGACCCCTTTGGAGGGCTGCCACGTGACAAAAACAATTTTAAGCCACCAATGAAATTCAACTCAAATTTCAAATCCACCTGACATGCCAATTAGGTTGCAAAACTAATTCGCAGAATTAGCAAAATGGTTCAAATGCTATCTTTCCACAATAGCAGCCACACTGGACTCATGGCCATTTTACACTCCAATGTGACATCCCTTGAAATCAGCCCTCAGACAAGCAGTACATCATCTGCAACAATGCTTTCAATTTGACTATGTGATGGCAGTACCAAATAATCCATGCACATAACTACATGTGGGTAGGAGCTGCACATTTGCATTCAGCTCTTGCATAGACTCAGAACACTATATTTGAGAGCGAAACTCATCCACCAGAAATTAATTAACTCTCAAGCACAACACTTCATACAGGGTGAAGAATTCTCACATTTCAAAGACTATGAAAAAGTTCTGTATGACAGTAAACAATTTTGTCCAAAGCAATTCACAAAGCCAATTCTACAATAATTCTAGGGTTTGTCAGAAACCTCAGCGGGAGCTTTGGTGATGAGGGAGAGAGCGTGAGGACCCAAAATCCTCAGAGGACCCCCTCGGCGCGCCAGCATGACCAGCATGTTGATGGGAAACGTCCTCCACAATCGATTCCAATGAGATGAGACAGAACTCCTACAAAGATTTATAATTCATTCTGAATGCAATATTCCGGCATAAGGTTGGAGAACCTATTACCACCACCTCCCCCAATTACAACCTGTAGATTATTCTTGGGGCCACTAGAGTTGAGACTCAAAACCACCAATTTCACTATTGAGGTAGACCAATGGCATGCCAAGCATTGCGAAGAAATAGTTGGTAGTTTTGGGTATCATGATGAGTGAAAGTTAATACCACATGGTGTGGACATGGGGAAATCTAGAGGTTTGATTTGGGTAAAAGGTTACTTTCCACTTTGGAATTTTGTAAAAAATTGGCAAATGCGGATTAGATGTTGCAAATTTTTGCAATCCTCATCAAAACCTATTTTGAATGCGGTCATATTTTTTTCGAAATTAGCACTGCCAAAAATAGGCCAGATTGCTTAAGTTGGTGGTAATAGGTTATCCAACCTTACTTGTGCTTGTGCTGAAAAAGATAGAACCAGTCAATTCCAAGTATCTCAATGTTATAACAAATGTGCTAAAAAAGAAATTAAAGTTCTAAGGTTGATTGTCCTAAAACCACCAACTTAAGCAATCTCGACTATTTTTGGCAGTCCTAAATTCGAAAAAAAAATATGACCGCATTCGAAATAGGTTTTGATGAGGATTGCAAAAATTTGCAACATCTAATTCGCATTTGTTAATTTTACACAAAATTCCAAAGTGGAAAGTAACCTGTGACCCATATCAAACCTCTAGGTTCCCCCATGTTCACACTTTGTTGTTCCTAATTCCGCTCATGAGCTAACCCAAAACCACCAACTATTTCTTGGTGTGCCATTGGTCTCCTTCAATAGTGAAATTGGTGGTTTTAGGTCTCAACTGTGGTAGCCCCAAGAAAAGTCTACATGTCATAATTGGGGGAGGTGGTGGTTTTAGGACATCCTACCTTACATCAGTCAATTCAATAAATCTCAATATTGTGCTCTATAAGATGAGAACCAAAACAAGTAAAGTATATGGTAGTCAATTCAATGAATCTAAATAATGCGTTGAAAGAGATGCCTGAGGTCCAGAACAAGTCAACTGAAGTATAATTATGGTAGTCACTTTAATAAATCTCAATATTGTAGGTTAACGAAATATGAGGATCAAAACAAGTCAAGTATATGGTAAGAATACCCAAACCCGGCACAACCCTCAGTAATGTACAGTAGTGTAGACTTTTCCAAAACCACTATCAAACTCACCACAGTTCACTATTATTCTAAGAACAAGCCAATCAATAGTATGCAAAGCACCGGTGGTGGTTTTACAACACCGGGAGAAATAAAGACATTCTCACATGGGATTTCATATGGGAAGTGGGACAAAATTCCCACAATTGTAACTTTCTTGAGATGATTGTAGTGTATTTTGATTTAGGAAAGTTACAATTGTTTCCCATATGGGAATCTTGTATTTATCTCCCTGTGCAGCTCAAGCATGCATAGTGGTTTTTGAGAACAAGTAGTAACTATTGCCTTGAGTGAACTAACATGTTGATCATGGGTTCAGATGTACTTAAATTGTGTTTGAAAAATTGTATTACCCTCACCAAGCAGAATTTTTTTTTGAAAAATTCATAAGTCTCATGAAAATTTACTTCCAACATCTGGTATTTCACCTGTGGGGAACCTTGTCCAATTCACTGGGAAGTACCACTAAGGTTGAGACACCCATTCCCGACCAGGTACCCAAAACCGATCAGGCCTAATTTTTAGATTTTGAAAGGGAAGATGTACCTCATTTGTACATTAGAGCATATGATCGGTTTTAGGTACCCCTTCAACTTCGCACTTTAAAAATTTGTACTTATTTAAATAATTATCAAAAAAATTAATTAAATATGAAAACTTCTTAATTTTTGTAGTGCTACAAGAGGAAAATAATCAAGGTATCGATTCATCTATCCCAAGTATAGTACATGTCTTATTTGGTCGGTTATAGGTGTCTCGACCTTACAAGCGGAGGCGTTGTTTCTCACTCAGGAGAATCTTGTTTATTGTCTCTTTTCACTGTACACACTTTTCCTAAGTGACGAATCACACTCACCAAATCCAACTGAACCTAAGAAATTGGTGTGTGCAAAATGGCGCCATTTGACTCACAGGAGTGAAAAGCGATGCCTTCTCCTTGCTGTGTGCCAAACTGCAAGTTTTGCAAGTGGTTGTTCAATTTAGGAAGTGATTGAAACCTAGAATTTATCGTCATTCTTGTACCCATTACTGTCTAGTAATATAGTCAAGGTTCATGGTGTTCTTTTGCACAATGAGAATAAAAAAACATTCCCACATGGGATTTCATATGCGAAGTGAACAAAATTCCCACAATCGTAACCTTTTTGGGATGATTTCAGTGTATTTATGTGAAGTGGCCCCGTTTGACTCTCTGAACAAGTGAAAATCGACGCCTTGTCCTTGTAGTGGCATTGGGGACATGGTAACCTTAGTGTGGATACTGATGTCCCTAGAAAAGGTTTGCTGCTACAGCTATCACAAAGTGTGTGTCCGTTTCAGCCATGTGTATTCACTGGAAGCTTTTGGTACTCAGACTTTTGGAGGGGGACTGCGGAGGATGACGCAGAAGGTACTATGGTGGCGACGGTGAAAGTTACGGGATAGGCAATGGCTACATGGTAAGGGGTGTGGTTCGGGGCGTCCTTCATCTGCAATCATATGAGTAGCCGTTCCCAATTCGTGAGGGGATTTGCTGCGGCGATTACATGATGCAGAGCAAGGAGGCTTTGTTTCTCTTTTATGGGGTGTGTAAGTTGTGCACGTTAGCAGCATGCATGTAGGATGCCATGTACATGGTTGTAGGTCTGCGGCACCAGCTTTTGACTTTTTGTTCCTGTAAAAGTGGCAGCGGAAAAACGTCGCTAAGGTGGAATTTACAGTACCATCAATGAGTTTTAAACGCTCTCTTTGTAGTTGCTACAGTGGATGTTCTAGATAGAGTTTGTTTGTTGACAAACATGCTCTGGAATCTATCTGGTAAGTAAGGACCCAGTAGTAAAATCTGGTGGAAAGCTAAGAACGTTTAGAAGGATCAAACACTAGTAGGAAATGTGTTGTTTTTCACTTACTGTAAATGAGAAAGGAATGAAACCACGCCAGGCACATGGGTTGCGTCGATGTTGGTGAGTGGTTTTGGTCACAAGTAGACAGAAATTTAGGCACAATATTCCGTCACTGTTCACTGTTTCTACTAGTAAGTGGGGAATGAAAAACTACAATTCTGCTACTAGTGAAAGTATATGACATTACAAGGAGAGGTGTCGTTTCTCACTCAGAAGGATCTTGTTCATTGTTTTTATTTTTTTATTTTTTATTGTACACGTTTGTCCTACGTGACGAATTGCACTCACCCAAGTCCAACCAAAAAATTGGTGTTCTGAGTGCGAAGTGGCACCGTTTGGCTCAGAAGGAGTGAAAAGCAATGCCTTCTTATAGTGAGGAGACCGGCCTCTACCGTGACTGGGTGGTTTCTGTCAATGGAATGATTTGGGTGGAGAATTTTAATTCGCTCCAATTCTTGGGATACACTGCAACAATGGTGTTGGCAATGCAAGGTTAGCTTGTATGTGGAGGTGTAGTACAGTTGTCCGGGTGCCTGGACACCAGTTCTCAGATTGCCCAGCTCATGTGAATATTGATTTGATCGGGAATCTGATGACCAGTGGGAATCAAGTTAGAGCCTTTTTCATTGCCCCTTTCATAACAGTAGCCTTCACGCGCACTGCCTTTATATCATCCACCCAATGGTATACAAGTTTGTTTAGAAAAGGGATCCATGGAGCCGATCGCTGAAGGTCGTTGGAGGACACTGGATTGGAGTGATGCAACCCCAAAAAAAAAAAAAAAACCCACGTAAAGAAAAACAAGAAGCATGTTGAGAGCACCTGCTAACACGTAGCATAGTGCATGTAGCGCCATCCAACTCACTGATAGTACTGTAAATTCCACCTTGGCAATGTTTTTCCGCTGCCACTTACACGAACAAAAAGTCAAAAGCTGGTTCCACAGACCTACAACCATGTACAGTGGGGTACCAATCAAAATGTCGTTTTCGAATTCGCAGTGAGAAAATTTCAGTTTTTCCAACTTTGAAAGTCTCCCAAGAGCTCAAAAATTGGTTTTTTACCACGAAACTTTTACCAAAAAATTATCTTCAAGTTAATTATATGTGTGCCAAATTTCAAGGCCAAAAGATTCACCGAAAAAAAGTTATTCAAAATCTACCAACATTGGTATTTTTTCACTGCTGCCAACTTTGACAGCCCCCCAAAGATTGAATTAATTCTTTTTTTCCATGAAATTCTTGGAACAAAAACCTCTTTATGTTAGTAACATATGATAAAAAACTCAAGGCCAAAAGATTAATTCAAAAAAAGATATTAATAATCTACCAACATGTGTAGCTGTGGGGGAAACCATTTCATTGCTACGTACTTTGAGTACAGCCAACTTTGAAAGCCTCCTGAGAGCTCAAAAATTGGTATTTTACCACGAAAGTTTTACTAAAGAATTATCTTTAAGTTAATTATATGTAATCCAAATTTCAAGGCCAAAAGATTCACCAAAAAAAAGTTATTCAAAATCTACCAACATAGTAGTCAAAGTTGGTAGCAATGAAATGGTTTCCCTCACAACTACACATGTTGGTAGATTGTTAATATCTTTTTTTTCATTAATCTTTTGGCCTTGAATTTTTTGTCATATGTTACTAACATAAAGAGGTTTTTGTTCCAAGAATTTCATGGCAGAAAAGAATTAATTCAATCTTTGGGGGGCTGTCAAAGTTGGCAGCAGTGAAAAAATACCAATGTTGGTAGATTTTGAATAACTTTTTTTCGGTGAATCTTTTGGCCTTGAAATTTGACATACATATAATTAACTTGAAGATAATTCTGTGGTAAAATTTTCGTGGTAAAACACAAATTTTTGAGCTCTTGGAAGACTTTCAAAGTTGGCAAAACTGAAAGTTTCTCACTGCGAATTCGAAAACGACATTTTGATTGGTACCCCACTGTACATGGCATCCTACATGCATGCTGCTAACGTGCACAACTTACACACCCCATAAAAGCGAAACAAAGCCTCCTTGCTCTGCATCATGTAATCACCGCAGCAAATTCCCTTACGAATTGGGAACGCCCACTCATATGATTGCAGATGAAGGCCGCCCCGAACCACACCCCTTACCATAGCCATTGCCTCTGCCTATCCCATCCCTAGAAGGAAATGTGTCGTTTTTCACTTACTATAAATGAAAAGGAAATGAAACGGCGCCAGGCACATAGGCTCTGTTAGTGCTGATGAGTAGTTTTGGTCACAAGAAGACAGAAACGAAAGTAGAATATTCCACCACTATTGACTCTTCCCACAAAATCAGGAATGAAAAACGACAGGTTTGCTTGGACTTGGTGACTGCGATTCGTCACATACGACAAGGATGTATAGTGAAAAGCAACTGTGTTCTGGATTCTCACGAGTGAGAAGCGATGCCTTTGCTTGTAGTGTGCCCCTATGCAAAATTAACCCTATACATCCAAGGCGGTCCCCACCCAAACTGGCCTCATTTTGGACACTTTCATTGATAATTTTTGGATGCAATTCAAAATCTCTTTAATTTGCACATTCCAACCATATGATCTTCTACTCCTTGGCCTTAAAAACAATTTTTCAAGATTTCATTTCATTTGACTGTACGGATGTTAAGATTATAGCATATGAATTTTAAATTTTTAAATTTCAAGCCATGAAATATCCGGGCAGCCTTGTTGTGATGGGCTCTCAAACTCAAAAAAAAGTTGAAGTGATGTGCCATTTTTACCATTCTCAAAGTGGAGTAGTTATCAAGATGCATGAATCAATTCAACAAAATGTTTAATGCATTGGCATTTTTTAAGAGACCTTGTAATGGGTGGGGATATGAAGAGAAGCAAGAGATTTTGGCTAAATTAGATTATTCCTTCAACTCTCCTCCAATTGAATGAGCTCACAATTCAACTATGTGGGCTGGACAAAAGTGCCTTTGAGGTGCCTAATAAATCTCATTGGTTTAAGATTTTATTGAAGCCTAATATTCAAAGTGTTGAAGTTGACTTTCAACATTGAGGTGTTTCACTTTGAAATTTTTTCCTAAGAGGAGTTTTGATCAAATGGACATAATTCCAATTTCATTAGAAAGAAGGCTTGTGTATTTATGACATCGTGTTTTTTTTATTTTGAAGAAAATTGAATTTTTTGTCATGAGAAGCCTGGAAAAATGGGCAACGACGAAAAGAAAAAGTCTCTTGAATGGGAGCTTAGGGGTTAAGAACCTTGAATAGTGAAATTGTTGGTTTTGAGTCTCAACTCTGGTAGCCCAAAGAAAGGTTTTCATGTTGTAGTTGGGGGAGGTGAGCAAACAGTACACAAGAAATGAGATACAACCTGTCCAGGACTATTCATAACCTAGTCAAAGATGATGATTCCTTGTGGTATTTGCACATGCAATGCTTGTGGTATTTGCACATGCAATGCGTGTGGTATTTGCACATGCAATGCTTGTGGTATTTGCACATGCAATGCTTGTGGTTCACCTACTATCTCGGCTTATACAGTAACTAGGACTCTACCACTGAAAACTTCAGAAATCCCTAACTTATTCATACTATACAAAGCTTCACAGCTCATTCATACAATATTCAAATATAAGATTCCATGCTGAAAAAGATGAGACAGAACTCCTACAAAGATTTATAATTCATTCTGAATGCAATAGTCCGACATAAGGTGCTTGTGCTGAAAAAGATAGAACCAGTCAATTCCAAGTATCTCAATAGAGTTAACCGAAAAGAAGGCCTTGAAACATGCCTTTTCAACCTTCTTTCAAGCGCTCTTTTGAGCTCCCTTGAGCTATGTTTGGGTTGAATAGTGTCGTGTCATAACTTGTCCCCTTGTGGGCCATGGGCTTGGAGCTTTGGTAGGAGGTGTGGAAGTCATTGCGAGGTGTGGAGAATAATGACAGTGGGTTACTTTAGATTGTCTCCCAACTCATCATGAACTAGTTTTCGGTCTATTTATATTTCAATATGAGTTCAAGAGGAGTTCAAGAGGAATTTGCTAAAACTTTCCTCTTTGAGCTGACTTTTCGGTTAACTCTAATGTTGTAACAAATGTGCTAAAAAAGAAATTAAAGTTCTACATCAGTGAATTCAATAAATCTCAATATTAGAGAAATTCTCAAACTCTCTGGATCAGTGATCCAGAGATGCATCTTGTATCCCGTATAAATAAGATATCCAAATATTGTCTCACACATGTCCAAGAGTGGTGTGCCGGCCTAGGAATAGGAACCGTAAGGCTCTTGGGGGGCCACGAGGTCTACGGTTCAAACTGTGGCGGTTGCTATTGTTCTACCTTGGGGTTGTTTGATGGGTGGGCCCCGGCGGCATACTCGGTGGCGCGCCTCGATACGGGAGCAAACTCACTCACCCTACTTAACCTACTGGAAATATAACTCATCTGGTTTTTATTTTTGGAGCCCAACACTCCTACTTTTAATGTCCCATGAACCAGAATCTTTACTGACGCAGTAATGGAAGCCTGAGATTTCAGGACTTTACGAATTTCTCTATTGTGCTCAATAAGATGAGAACCAAAACAAGTCAAGTATACGGTAGTGAATTCAATAAATCTCAATAATGAGTTGAAAGAGATGCCTGAGGTCCAGAACAAGTCAACTGAAGTATAATTATGGTAGTCACTTTAATAAATCTCAATATTATAGGTTAACAAAATATGTGGATCAAAACAAGTCAAGTATATGGTAAGAAACAAGTCAAGTATATGGTAGACTTTTCCAAAACCACTATCAAACTCACCACAGTTCACTATTATTCTAAGAACAAGCCAATCAATAGTATGCCAAGCACCGGTGGTGGTTTTACAACACCGGGAGAAATAAAGACATTCTCACATGGGATTTCATATGGGAAGTGGGACAAAATTCCCACAATTGTAACTTTCTTGAGATGATTGTAGTGCATTTTGATCTAGGAAAGTTACAATTGTTTCCCACATGAGAATCTTGTATTTATCTTCCTGTGCAACTCAAGCATGCATAGTGGTTTTTGAGAACAAGTACTAACTATGGCCTTGAGTGAACCAACATGTTGATCATGGGTCAAGATGACTGTACTTAAATTGTGTTTGAAAAATTGTATTACTTTCACAAAGCAGAAATGTTTTTGAAAAATTCATAAGTCTCATGAAAATTTACTTCCAACATCTGGTATTTCACTTGTGGGGAACCTTGTCCAATTCACTAGGAATTACCATTACAAGCAGAGGCGTTGTTTCTCACTCAGGAGGATCTTGTTTATTGTCTCTTTTCACTGCACACACTTGTCCTAAGTGACAAATCACACTCACCAAATCCAACCAAAAAATTTGGTGAGTGCAAAATGGCGCCATTTGATTCTTAAGAGTGAAAAGCAACGCCTTCTCCTTGCAGTGTGTCAAACTGCTTTTTATGTGATATGGTCAAGGTTTCTGGTATTCTTTTGCACAGGGAGAAAGAAAAACATTCGCACAATCATGGGATTTCATATGGGAAGTCGTACAAAATTCCCACAATTGTAACTATTTTGGGATGATTTTAGTGTATCTTTGATCTGGGAGAGTTACAATAGTGGGAAATTTGTCCGAGTTTCCCATAATTATGGGAATCTTGTATTTATCTCCCTGTGATTGGGAGTCATATGAGTGCAGAAACTCACACAATTAAGTGCATTTTGAAGTTGGTGGTTACAAGTTCATCTACCATATATTTATTATCTTAAACTAGCTTGATGCTTTGTCACGTGGTCCTAGGAGAGGGGCCCGGCCATAATTCACCATCATTCAATTAAATTGCATTTCATGGCCCCCAGCTTAGGGCTGCTTTACACTAAGTTTATGGCCGTCCAAGTCGAGAGGCCGTGGGATTGAGAGTCCAAACTTTGTTGAGAGTTCAAAGAAATCTACTGAAAATAGGCTATAAAAATAATATAGTTTTCATTTTTTATGAAAAGAAATCGACGGCCTCTGGAGTCTCGACCATAGTGACGGGTCTTGCAAAATGTAGGACCCAAACTTCCTCTCGAGAGGCCGTCACCTTGGTCAAAAAGTGTTGCCATGTAAGCATTTTGAAGGTCCACGGCCTTTGGACTTTGGCCTCTAGTGTGAAGGGTCGAGAGGCCGAAACCATGGTTTCTTGCAATTTGATTGGTGGAAATCGACGGCCTCTCCGCCTTCGGCCATAGTGTGAACCGGCCCTTAGGAAGACTTGATCAAACGTGACAGACTCATGGCCCATTCACACCAAGCCTGTGCCGCACTTGCATTCGCGTTCTCGAAATGGAGGAAGGTAAAACCCAAAAACAAAAAAATATTGAAAGCCTTGTCTTTTCTTGCTGCAACTACTGTGCAACTACAATTCACTACCGCAAGTTGGACCATGCTCCTTTTTTGCGAAGCGTTCCTTCTTGTCATGCGTTCAAGTAATTTCTCATTTCATATTTTATATTTCTTGTTTCCCAACAGATTCCCTCAACGTTACCTAACGCACGCATGGATGCTGAAGCTCTGCTATATGTGAATGGGCCTTCATTAGGCTCGATCTCCGCTCGGCCGCTCGATCAAGAGGAACCGTTCCACTTGGGAACGCCTGCATAGCTGCTTATAAGTATGTTGAGTGACTACACTTTGATTAGGGTAGTATAGTGTCCATCCTCGAAAGGGGAGAGTAGTATTGGTCCAATGTCCCTTTGTCCTGTGGACATCGGGTCATTGCCATTACGAATGGACACTTTATTCACGCCGGCCTTGTTATAGGGCTCGTGTATCTATCTATCTATCTATGTTGAGCGACTTTCCTGACTCAGATGCTTTGAGGCTCCACTTCTGCTCGACTTGTGTAGGTGCTTCTGCTCGACTGGTGTAGGTGCTTCTGCTCATCTTGTGCAGGTGCTTCTGCTCATCTTGTGCAGGTGCTTCTGCTCGATAACATAACGCCCTGTCTGGCTACTGTCTCCAACGCCCCATCCGATCCATGCATGCATTGCATACAGGCCGGGGTACGTGAAGGCCCATTCACATCTCAAATTCACCTTAGAGTCGGTCCGACACTTTTCCAATGGTTTACCTATGCCTATCGATTTTTGATACGAAACTGATATCGATTTGGTGTCGGAAATGTATCGGATAAGCTTCGTAACAATGGGCATTGTATTTGCGTTGAAACAACATTGGGTTTTATCTTATTGATTTAGCATAGTTTTGACATCATACCATTGGTATTAATGACTTAAAGTTAAAACGGCATCGTTTAAGCAAATTATATATTTAAAAAAAAATAACGCCGTTTCAACACCGGTTCAATAACAATCGGACCAATGATAAAACGATAGTGTTTTTATGTTAAAGTCACTACATTTGTCGTTACGATGATAAGTTGACATAGGTTCAACTAGTGTTGAAACGATGCTAAAACAATGTTGAAACGACATTGATATATTATGCAATTTTTGTAAAAATTGCATTAGTTTAGTATTAAAACAATGTCGTTGCAATAATAATTGTATTTTAAACTTTTTTCCTAAAAAATCAACCATTTGATAATGATAAAGGTGACATATGAATGATTGATGATAATTTATTCTACCACATAAATAAATGTATTAAAAAGGCTAGTGAATGAAACAACAACAACATAATAATTTAACTTATACAACTTACAAGTAACTAACATGGTACACTTTGTGGAAGTCAAAAAAACTTCAAGATTCTTTGAGTAATTATATTTGAATTTTTTTTTCACCTCCACAAAGTAGACCATGTTAGTTACTTGTAATAGTTGTAAGTTACATAAGTTTATTGCACAAATACAACTTGGAGATTTATATTTTTTTCAAATTGTTTTTGCCATTCTATAGAAGATGGAATGTACTTGTGTTTCACTGCTTGGATTCGTATTTTAAATAACGAAAGTAAAAATATTGCAATTCCAAAAACAAAGAGTCTTTTTTAAACTTTTAAACCCTCAACAAGTGCAGGGTGTTTTTCAACATACTAAACATCTTTAAACGCAACAAAAATTCGTACGCAACTTAGTAACATCGTATAGAATGTGAAAATGAAGTGCAAAAGGTTTCCATGGTAAGGTTTTTTTGATTTAGTCATGATCAAACGCATTTGAAATTTTCAAGGATGGGTTTTTTCGAGGTATTTTTTTCCATCGTTAGAAGGTTGGAAAATTTGCAAGAGGGAGTAAAAATATTAGCATTGGAATGTTTTTGGAAGAAAAACGCTCTGGTCTTTAAAGAGTTAACTCCTAACCGCCCAACTATGCATATTTTGCATGATGTATGGATTTGAACTCCTACTGTATTTCTCATCTATTATGCACTTTTTGCAGTGTGGATTTTACTGAAATTTTTATGGAAAGTTAGCTTTGTGCATGTGTGATTCGATTAGAAAAGAGAATGAAAAGAGGATGATTAGTAAAAAAATTATGCCTCATTTCATGTTCCAGTGTTCCATCTAAAATTTAGAAGATTTTAGTCTGAAAGTGCTCTTGAAAAAGTCAACTACTAAAATTAAGCAACCAAAAAATCTCAAAAAATCACTACACTTAGAGTATTACATTTCAACCTATCTCAAAAAGATTCATCATTAGATTGTCAATATCTTATTTGTAATCATATTTCATATTACAGAAGAGCTCTAAATTTTAAGTTTGAAAATTTATAGAAAAATATTTGTGATAGCAATTACAAATTTAACCGTATGGATAGAATCAAAAATTCATAATGTACAACTTTTAATTATTCATCAAGTTCAAAATATCCCTCTTAGTTACATTCTATAATGCAGCTTTGAAAAAGTGCCAAATTGAATCTGAAAAGGGTGAGAACGTTTAGGGGTTAAAAGGAAAAAAATGGAAGGAATGCTTTCTTTTCTTTCTTTTCTGAGGTCAGTCAAACTGAACGGCTAGTATAAAGGAATTTTGCTTTGATGGAGCTGATGTGGAACAAATCTCATTGGATTAAGCAGGACTCGGAACTGAGTTCAGTATGAGTCAGCAGGCAGTTAAGGTAGAGTGTTGCCCTGCTGATGTTGCAGTCCAGGGTTCGATACTCATGCTGGCGTCTAGTTCAGGCAGGACATGGAGTAGGGGAGAATGGTGAAGGTGTCAGAGCTTGCCATCTGGCTAGATGAGAAGTTGCCGTGTAGTGGAGTGTGCTCATCGATCATGATAAAAAAATTTAATTTTTTTTTTCATAGTATTATTTATTTGTGCAATTGATTTTATATTAGGTTGATAATGTTTCAACATTATACCAATTATATTTTGACACAAAATCGATACTAATCGTATTATCAATTTTACAATACATAATCAACATTGTTCCGGTGGATGTCAATTTTGTATCATATTGTCACTAAATCAATGGCATATTATCGATATCGTTTCACTATTCATTTGATGTAATTTTTCTATTGAATCAACTGTTGTAGTATTGACAATGATTAAATGTTGGAACGATATTGGGTTTTATGAAAACCTAATTTAAATTGGAAATATGCAAAAAAAGTGTCGGAAATGTATCGGACCGACTCTAAGGTGAATTTGAGATGCACATATAGCAGAGCTTCAGCATCCATGCGTGCGTTGGGTAACTTTGAGGGAATTTGTTGGGAAACAAGAAATATAAAATATGAAATGAGAAATTACTCGAACGCATCACAAGAAGGAACGCAACGCAAAAAAAGAGCATGGTTCAACTTGCGGTAGTGAATTACAGTTGCACAGTAGTTGCATTAAGAAAAGACAAGGCTTTCAATATTTTTTTGTTTTTGGGTTTTACCTTCGTCCATTTCGGGAACGCAAACGCAAGTGCGGCAGGGGCTTGGTGTGAATGGGCCATGAGTGACATAGCAGGAATTAATTGTCAGAATCTGTAAGTACGTTCACTGAATTATATATTGTCAACTCTGCAGTGATTTGTTTTTGTCAAGAGACAGTTTAGCATTATTTTATGCTACAGACTTTTCCATGTCTTGAAGAGCAATCTAGACTGAGCATTGGATTTTTTTTCATATTAATATCAAGGTTATACACAAGTGCTACTTAGGTCATACTTAGATGATACCGTGGTGCTACTTAGGCAATACTTGGGTGATACCTAGGTTTAAAGAGGCTACACATCTTGACTCCATATAAGAAATCTGGCTTTTATTCCTTTTTCTTTTTAAAAACATTCTTTGTATGTAAGTTCACCAGCTCAAATTTTGTATATGTAGCAA
Source organism: Pohlia nutans (assembly GCA_022496805.1). Taxonomy (NCBI): domain Eukaryota; kingdom Viridiplantae; phylum Streptophyta; class Bryopsida; order Bryales; family Mniaceae; genus Pohlia; species Pohlia nutans. The sequence goes on along the minus strand of CM040095.1, from coordinate 2,221,188 downwards.
TTTGAAAAAACTAGCCAAATAAAAAGATCACAGCAACTTTGGTCTCTGTATTTTGGCCATTGATATAATTCTTATATATTTTCAATTCAGACTTGTGAAGCTAGCTTGGCCCAAGGAGCGCACGTACGGCGGTTGGACGGCTGCATGTCTTGTCACTCAGGTGACTACTTGTTCAACAATCACAGTTCCTTATTTCATTTCCCTACTGATCCGGACTAGTTTTAACCTTTGTTGATTGTTAAATAGTACATTAATGTGATTCCAAGGTAGGATAGGTAGAGAATGCAGGACTTCACAAACCAAAATTTAATGGTAGTTAAGCACTTTCACAATTTTTATTAATATTTGATGAATATTTCATACTTTTGTGACGATGGAACTATGTTGTGGGTGAATTTTTGGTTAACAAAAAAACCATCAAGTCACTATATGTAGTGTGTCTTTGTTTTTGAAGCACTAGGGTGCAACATCATAGGCATAGTAATACACCAATGCACACATTTGAACCTGTTAAATTTGCAATTTTTTGTAGCAATTTCTGTGAAGGTGCTTCTAACATTACTATTACACATAAAAGATTTAAAGGTAAAAATGCAAATTGATGATTTCAGTAATTTAACATACATGGTTTTTGTTTTTCATTCTTTGTGTCAGTACTAGTATGTTCACTTGTTTATCCAACTGCTAACATATAACAAGCAAAATATATATATATATATATATATATACATACACACACATATACATACACATACACTGTATGTCACATCATTGCTTACGGCTTACCTAAAGAATGATGGTGGAGAGTTGGAATTCCACAATAGCCCCGCCTCAAGAATCACATGATTTGAATATTTTATCTTTCGTGCACTCATGCAGCCTTGGCATATATATATATATATATATATATATATATATATATATATATATATATATATATATATATATATATATATATATATATGTGTGTGTGTGTGTGTCCCCAATAAAAAGCTAATATAATCGATTATCAACTCTTGATCATGTTATCGTCTTTGCCTCCACCAGCTGGATTCTAGTGAAATTGGCAGTGTGATAATTAAAATTCAGAAGCGTAGAACTAGCTAGCTGAGATTCCCAAAGAATTTTGAAATCTAGTACAAGCTTAAGTGGCAATCTAATCTCTTGAGCTTTGTCATTTTAGCTAGAGACTCCCTGGATGGAAGACTAGTTTTTTCATAAACCGAAAACATACAACGCCATACTGGTTAAATTGGCCAATCCCTGTTATTTTCTAGTGTATAAGTTACAGTAGAAAACAACAGGGATTGGCCAATTTAACCAATACAAGTTAACCAATACAATTTAACCAATTTGGCAGAGTAGTGATAACACAGGCTTTAAAAGAGAGACAGTGCACATACTGTATATGCCTAGAGCTCAAAAAGATTGAAGCTATTAATACAAGAAAAGATGATTGCAACAACATTGATCTGTGCGTTTATTTGTCATACACATGCGTTGACAAGCTAGAAGTCAACGCCAACGGCAGTACGTACTTACAGAGCTTCTTGCACGAGTACACACGAAAAAACTACACATGGAACCCCGCAACGCAAATTATTCGAGCCAAATATAAAGGACAATCATGCTGTCAGGAACGTAACACAGATCCACCTCTCTGACTGTCACCTTGGGTCTTGTGCAGAACCGTGAGCTCATAAGCAGATTGGAAGCTGGAAGTCTGACTGTACGACTGGAAAATATATATTTCTCATTCTAAGTAGCCTTTTTGCCTTACTATCTTCTATCATACAAATCGAGACATCATGGCGGATGTTTCAAAGAATAAGAGCATTGTGTTGTTTGGAAGACTGGATCTGGAAAGTCAACAGTGGGCAACATGCTGTTGTTTGGTCATCCTAATCCTGCGGGACAAGTTGGATTTCCAGTGGGAGATGGGTTCAGAGGGGTTACATCAAAAGTAACTTTGAAGGAGGGTAGAGGGTGGCTGGTGACTGACACCATTGGTTTGGGAGAGCCGGAGTCAGGCACTGTAAGTAACGAAAAAGCAGAAAAGAGCCTCTGTGAGTTCCTGAAGAAACTAAAGAATGGCTATACACATATTGTCTACGTGGTCAAAAAAGAAAGAATGCAGGACTATCACACGATCACCTGGGACCTTTTAAGAAGATATTCCAGGGTGGTGAGACAAACTTTGTTGTAGTTTTTACACACGCAGACCAGGAGTGGCTTAATTCCCACATAGATGAGATCCGGGAGGAGTACCAGGGATGCGACAGGTTCATAGCCGTGGATTTCCAGCCTGTGTCCAAAAATATAGGAATAGAGAAATTGAACGCCGAGGAGAGAGAGGCGTCACTTGCACAATTTGAAGCCAAACTAGCAGGATATGGCTTTGTAGTGGCCTATCCTGAGATATCACCCATGACGCAAAGAGAGTTGTGGATGCACGCAAAGATGACTATCCTCTACCTTATGAAGTTTGCAGCACAACGGTTTGCACGGGCTGCAGAGAACCCATTTGACTGGATTATGAAGAAGCTAACAGGATTTTTCTTCTCTTAGTATCCTTCATGCCCACTGCCTTTCCTTCATGCACTATGCTCATCACCTTGAGCCTCCACCTGTCCACTTAGGTACTGATGAAGTACTCTTGGGTGTGGAATACTCCACACCATCTACTGTAGAGCCAAGGCAGAGTCAGTGCATGCTACTGAATGTTATGACTAGAAACAAAAAAAGACAAAAACGTGATACGTATTGGAGTATAGCATAGATATTATATTATAATATAGCATATTGGAGTATAGCAGGATATGGCTTTGTCCTGAGACGTCGCGCATGACGCAAGCAGAGTTGTGGATGCACGCAAAGTTGGCTATTCTCCACCGTCCTTATGAAGTTTGCAGCACAACGGTATACACAGGCTGCAGGTAACCCAGTTACATCGTTTATGAAGAAGTTGACAGGAGTTACCTTCATCTAGAAAAAAAAAACAAAACAAAAAGACAAAAAGTTGGAGCGTAGCATAGTTATATACTGATGTGTATTTTCATGTTTAATTATGCTAGTTATATCTAAATGTAGATGAATGTCGATGTAATTTGTCTATATTGTTAGGAGAGGTACTAGTCGTCTCTCTCATGTGATGCTATATACAGTGGTCAGCACAAGTGTTCGAACACCTAGTGATATTCCCGAAATAGAAAGAGCAGTGATCAAAAAGTCAACCTGTAGGGGATTTTTTGGCTTGCATTAATGACAAAGAACACATGGCATCTAATTAGCAGAGAATCTTTCGAAATTAGCCACATGGAAGCTCTCCAAAACGAAAACTCTGCAGGTGGTGTGTACAACTTAATATGCACACAAGTTGTGCACACCACCACCATCTCAATGCTAACATTGCTTTCAAGATTTCATGTGCAACAACTTTCAGAGTTCGAGAGAGGTTTCCAGTGGCTTATAATGGCTCCTAGGAGATGTGAGAGTGAAAGGCCTTATTCGTTAAATTGAGACAAAGTGTAGTCTCAATTTTATCGTCGACTCGAGGATAAACCATTATAACTATTCAGGTTTGCAACTATTTGGTAATTTGAGACTTTAATATATTAATATATATAAAAACCTTTGATTGCCCAAAGGTTACAGTCTCATCTTATCGTCGACTCGACGATAAATGACTATAATTGTTTTAGGGTTGAAGTCTCAAAATGACCATTTTGTCTCAATTTAACGAATATGGCCTTGTGAGAGAAAGGCAATTTTGAAGATGCATAAGCGAGGCAGTTCCTATGGTCAAATTTCAGCACTGTTGGGTGTTCTTCGAAGTATTTGCAGTGATATAGTACAAAGATTTAGTGAGAGAGGGATTGTGAAAGACAAAATTTTACCTAGTAGACCTCGAATTCTTGATAAGCGCGATGATCGTGATATTGTGAGGAAGTTAAACAATCAAAGTACTAGTACTAATGCACCTATAGGAAGAGAATTAAGATCTATGGGCATGCAATTGAGTGATGATACAGTTAGAAGGAGTCTTCAAAGGCAAGGCCTGCAAGCGTGTGTGAAGGTCAAGAAGCCACTTTTGACTAAGAAGCATCGAGCATGATGTTTTCAATGGACAAAGAAGTGTGATCGTTTCACTTGGGAAGATTGGAGTTTTGTCATCTTCTCTGATGAGTCAAAATTCAACCTCTTTGGCTCAGATGGACGGCAATATTGTTGGAGAAAGAGTGGAGAAAGTCTTTTAGAGCAGCATGTGCAATCTACAGTTAAACATGGGGGAGGAAGTATAATGGTTTGGGGTTACATGAGTTGGGAAGGAGTTGGTAAGTTTCATTTGATTGAAGGGAAGATGGATAGATACATATATCGAGAGATTTTGGAAACAAAATTTATGGAGACTATACGCATGCAAGGTTTAGAGGAAGAGAGTGTCATTTTTCAGCACGATAATGATCCAAAGCATACTGCAAATTATGTTGTAGATTGGTTGCTTGCACTGAAGTTCAAGCTTATTTGGCATCCACCACAATCTTCTGACCTCAATCCTATAGAACACCTTTGGAATGAAGAAGATCGCCGCACGAGAAGGTTCGAGAGGAAACCTACTAGCAAGAGTGATTTATGAGAGAAGATATAAGAAATTTGGTATAGTATTGAAGTTGATGTTGTTAGGAAGTTGATATGCTCTATACCTCAACGAGCTACTGATGTTTATAAAGCAAAAGGTGGCTATACTCGGTGGTAGTCATTTGGATTGCTTAGACATTGCATTCTTGAGTTGTAAAGTCATTTTGTAGCTTGTACTTTCATTTTATACAAGTAATGCACAATGTTTTTAGTTCTTGCAAAAAGAATTGTACGTCTTAGTTATATATTTGAATTAAACTAAATTTTTTGGGTTCACATTTCAACTTCAAAAGTTGTACTATATCTTTGTTGCAACTATATGCTCTTATACACTTTTACATTCAATTTTATGATGTAATTTGTAAGAATGGTAGCAAATTCTTTCAATTAGCTTCCCCTGTACGACTATTTATGCTAGCCACTGTATATAGAACTTTGGTACTACAATTGGTGTGAATAAAGGGTCCGTTTATCCGTAAGGGTGTTGTTGGTAGGCCCTTATGGCTTAGACAGACTCTCCTTTGGAGTTTCGCCACCTTTCGGTGACGGGACTCTATTTTATTACAATTTGCCTATTGTAAGTTATATAAATACAATATACTAGTCTTAAATATAATATCGTGTGACGCTACAAGTTTAGACTCCAATTGCAGAGTATTCCTTGCTTGTTGTCCCATTGTGTTTCTCATGTCGCAGTAATAAATGAGATGTGTCCAGAGCACAAATGGCCTGGCATCTGCTAATTGTGGTAAACCCGAAGAAGCTTGCTTATATTTCATGTATCATCTTTGTTATTTCTTACGTAGCATCTTATGTCTATTTGTTAATTCTTTTAGGACTTACCACAGTCAGGTTTGGTATTTGGAAGAATTGTGCTCATAATTTCTACCCGGTTGAATCAAATGGTGTTTTTAATATGCCAAACCGAGTGTATTTTAGAAATCAATATTCCTTTAGAATAGAACCAAAGGAAATTAGAAAGAGAATCATGATTAAAATGAACTCGGGGGTGCACTCCACATTATGTTTGAGAATCACGTGCGTTCATGACCCCTTCTAAAAACCCCCTATATACAAGAGGTTGTATGTCTAAAATACCTTTGTATACAGATGTATTCCGTTTTAAATATACGTTTAGTGTAAGTATACGTGAATATTTTTAGCTAGACTAAATGTGTTTATTGTATGTATACGTAATACGGTAGTGTTCAAATTAATACCCCTTCTCGGCACTTACGCATACTCGTACATGTTTAGTACAGTGCACCCCCGAGAAAATGAAGCTTAAAATATCAGGAAAGCCATGTCCTTGAAGGGTTAAATTGGTGCCATGTATTGGTTCGCGTTTGTGCTGCATCTATTCACCTCCTAAGGCAGGCAACTCTTTCCTCTTGGGGATTCATTGCTGTGAGAGCCTACATAATCACACTGAACTGTTACGCAAACACGTGGCTTCCAAGAAATGAGATACACCCAGGATTTTTCTTAGCCAAAGATGATGATTCCGTGTGGAATCTGTAAATGCAATAGTTGTGGTTCACCAGCGATCTAGGCTTATAAGTAGGACCCTACTATTGAAAACTTCAAATATCCCTAACTTTTCATACTATACAAAAATTCACAACTCGTTCGTACAATATTCAAATCGAGCTCAAGAAGATTGAATCAAGCTATTAATACAAGAAAAGATAATTTCATGAACATTAATGATCTGTGCCTTTATTTGTCAGATATATATATGCGTTGACAAGAACGCCAACGGCAGTACGTATGTACAGAGCTTCTTGCACGAATGCACACGATCAAACTACACATGGAACCCCGCTACGAAAATTATTCGAGCCAAATATAAAGGACAATCATGCTGTCACGAATGTAATACAGATCGACCTGTCTGACTGTCACCTTGGGTCTTGTGCAGAACCTTGAGCTCATAAGCAAATTGGAAGCTGGAAGTTTGACTGTACGACTGAGAAATATTTCTCATTCTAAGTAGCCCTTTTGCATTACTATCTTCTATCATACGATTAAATCGAGATGTCCAAAATCATGGAGCTTGAGAAGTCTACGCTTAAGTGCATTGTGTTGTTCGGAAGAACTGGATCTGGAAAATGCTGTTGTATGGTCGTCCTAATCCTGGCAATGGAGTTGGATTTCCAGTGGAAGATGGGTTCAGAGGAGTTTCACCAGATGTAAATGTCAAGGCTGGTAGAGGGTGGCTGGTGACTGACACCATTGGTTTGGGAGAGCCGGAGTCAGGCACTGTAAGTAACGAAAAAGCAGTAAAGCGCCTCTCTGAGTTCCTGGGGAAACTAAGGAGTGGCTATACATATATTGTCTACGTGGTCAAAAAAGATAGAATGCAGGACTATCACTTGATCACTTGGGAACTTCTTAAGAAGATATTTGAGGGTCCTGGGACAAACTTTGTTGTAGTCTTTACAAATGCTAGCCAGGAGTGGCTTGATTCCCACATACGTGACATCCGGACGGAGTACCAGGGATGCAACACGTTCATAGCCGTGGATTTCCCGCCTGTGTCCGATAATGCACAAAGAGAGGATTTGAACATCAGTGATAGAGAGAAGTCACTTGCACGCTTTGAAGCGGAACTAGCAAGAAATAACTTTGGAGAGGTCCGTCCCCTGATATCACGCTTGAAGAGTAAAGAGTTGTTGGATCACGCGAGGTTGATTATGCTCCACCTTATGAAGTTTGCAGCAAAAAACTTTGTACTGGCTGGAGATAACCCGTTTTCGTGGATTATCAAGAAGATTACAGGTTTCTTCTACAGTTAGAAAAAGAAAAAGACAAAAATGTGATACATACTGGAGTATAGCATAGATTATATAATATATTATAGTATTGCATAATTATCGGAGTAGAGCAGGATATGGCTTTGCAGTGGTCTATCCTGAGATCTTATAGCAATTAAAGTTGTGGATGTACGTAAAGTTGACTATTCTTCCACCTTATGATGTTTACAGATAACCCATTTGCAAGGTTTATTAAGAAACTTACAGGGGTTAACATCTTCAACTAGAAAAAAAAAAAAAAGGACAAAAACATGATACATATTGGAGTGTAGCTAGCATAGATGTGTATTTCGTGTTAACTTTACGCTAGTCATATATGAATGTAGATGTTGGGAGAGATAGTCGTCTCTCTCGTGTGGCTCTTGTTGCAGAGTATTCCCTGCTTGTTGTCTGATTTTGTAATAAATGAGATGTGTCCAGAGCACAAATGGCCTGGCATCTGTTAATTGTGGTAAACTCGGAGAAGTTTATATCTCAAGTAACATCTTCGTTATATTTTAATAGATAGAATACTAGAACTTTTCCACAAGTTCTCGTCTGTTTTGTACACTGGAGATCGATCGAAATAATGCTAGTTTTCAGAGTCATTTTTGTACACTGACGATCGAATACTAGTAATTTCCAGAGTTTGTTTCGTACACTCACTAAAGATCGATCGAACCCTAGCTAGTATTCAGAGTCTGTTCAGTACAATAAAGTACTAATTTCCAGAGTCTGTTCTGTACACTTACTGGAGATCGATCGATCATAGTTTTCATAGTCTGCTTAGTACACTGCAGATCGAATACTAGTTTCCAGAGTCCGTTTTGTACACTCACTCGAGATCGATCGAATACTGGTAATCAGTCTGTTTAGTTCAGAATATGTAGTTTTCTGTCTGTTCAGAGAATGTCGATTGAATACTAGTTATCAGATCGAACTCTGGAGAATGCTAGTTTTCAGAGTTTTGAAATTATACTAGTTTTCAGAGTTATTACGATTGATCGTACTGGTGATCTAGTCGGCGCTTGATGACGACGCCGCAGTCTGGTCGGGGATTATGACTGCTACTACCAGCGTCAGGGTAGACGTCATTGAGCATTTTCAGCATCTCCCGGGCCTGGCCCTTGGCCTTGTTACTGCAGTACTCACTCGACATGACCATGAGCAGCATCGAGAACACGCCGGCCTGCATGGCCGTGTGCATCACACTCCGTCGATCAGCCGCGAGCGCCAGCACGCCCCACAACGCGCCCACCGCGTGCTCCGTGGCCACATCCGACACGCCCAGCAACGAGTCCACAATTCTCGCCACCCCAAACGGATGACCACGGATCGCATCTCGCCCCTCCGCGCAGGTGGCCAAGCTCTCCAAAACCCCGCAGCAAATCTCCACGTTCCCTCGATTCATGAGCCCCATGAGCACACTCACCGCCTGGCACTCGATCGCCACAACCCGGTTCTTCGTATTCCATCGACAAAGCGAAAACAAGCATTTCAAAGCAGACTGATCAGTTGCTTCTTCTTTCCTGAGCGTTCCAACTAGCGCCTTGATAGCCTCAGGGTGAGCACCGACGTGAGTGGGATCCGCTTCACAGAGAAAGTGCAGAACTGTAGCTGCATTCAGTGAATTCTCGGATGATATTAGAGAAGAAAGCTGTGCTGGAAGGGTGGGATCAGATCCGAACAGAGTCTTCTTCTGGTGTTCCTCCAGGTGAGGAATCACGGTGGCGAGACGATACAGGGATGATGATTCAGTGTTGATGCTGCGCAGAAGCTCAAGAAGCTCGCTTAGAGGGGGATTTGTACTCCAGGCGACGATGGCGCGTTTCAGGGCGTGGTTGGGGATGAGGTCCAGGTGCAGAAGCGGCTGGTTGGTTACCGGGCAAGTATATTTGCCGGCCGTGAGCCACGTCTCGATGCTCACCCGGTCGTACGTCATGCCGGTGTGCAACGTTACCGGGTCCGCCATAACCTCCAAGTGAATCGGGCACAGAAACGACGACGGCGCCTGCTGCCTAGACTGTAACCGAAGTGAAGGCCTTCCCCGCTCACACAACGACGCCGCTTTCACACGTCCCGCGCCCATCTAGCTCCCCACAAACCCTTAAAGTATTCTCAATCTAGTCGATCTCTGACTTCCAAAACGCGGAGTATCCGAAACGAACCATCGCACTTTACCGTGCGATTCATGTTCACAAAACTCACAACTTAACGATCACAAGCAGTCGCCAGTACGTACAACAAACCTAGAGCCTCGTAACTTACAATAGTTAGTTCAGCTTAATATTCATTCTCCAGAATGATATGACCATTACGAGAGTCATGTTCACAAAACTCACAACGATCACAAGCAGTCGCTAGTAAGTACAGAAAATCTAGAAACTCGCAACTTGGCTAAAAATCCATTCTAGAGAATGATATGTAATCCTTGAGCTCCTGCAGTACTGATCAGAGTCAAGGGATCGAAGATACATTCAAAGGGGCAGGGCTGAAGCTGGAGAGACAATGAACAGTTGCAGAGGTAGAGTAAGCCTTGATATATTAGAACTGGATATACACTCTGTACCAAGGACGGAATCTAGTACTACATGCATGAATCAATATGGTTATAACATATTCATAAATTGAACGGGGTCACAATTTATGTTGAGTCGTTGTTGCCAGCTACGTAGCTAGTGCTGGCACTGTAGTACTAGTAGAGCTATGAGGCTCCCGTGAAGTTTTGATCCCGCAAATCACTAGATGGTATTGGTCTGAGCAGAAATAAACAATCCGAGTCAGTCAATGCCGTGGGAAGGGTAGACAAGGATTATTCAAATTCCCCGAATTGTGTGAGAAAAGTTTGACTTTGATGAGTCTGTGCAACTGAAGACCCGCAGGGTTCAGAGTTCAGTGCTTGCAGTCACGAGTTTGAGATGGGGATGCAATATAATATTTATATTCTCTTGTGCAAGTCGAACTCTGTTGAGCCTCCAGAATCCTGCAATGTGACGTGTCAAATCTCAAGCAACTCTTTCCTTGTGACTGAGCATATTATTAGTGAATTAATTAATTAGTAAGAACTGCCTTTTGGAGAACATGCCCCCAGACTGAACATTCTTAAAGGCCAGAGAAGGTTTCTCCTTGCATTTGGGGTTTGATTCTAGATTCTAGTGACTGGATGATATGGAGTAGTGACTCATCCATCAAATTAAGTATATTCTTGAATTGATTGAAAATGGGAAAAAAAAAAGAGAAAGAAGAAAACGGATGTGATTAGCTATGGTGTTGGATCTTATTCACAAGTGAAAGAAGATTCCAACACTGTTTTAAAAAAAAAATTAAAAAGGATTGTTCGATACTTCCCTGATAGAATCAAAGTGGATTCTACTTCCCATATAGAAATCATACAGACTCATGATAGAAGAAAAGATACAATTCTGTTCCTATAACAAAATCATCTTATCAAAAGAGTCAAAGCAAACAAATGTAGGCTTGAAGTCAAGAAGACTTTTTAACGAAACGTCACAGTATCATAAAATTTCATGAGAATGAATGATATGAGTAAAAAGCTATAATAAAAAACGTCAAACCAAAGCCGTTTCAATAATTAAAAACAAAAGGACCCAGTGGTTTGAACAGGCAAGCACAAGAATGACCAGCATTTAAAATGCTCTCACTCCAGTACATACATATACATGCATATCAAGGGGCAAGAAGCTTAATCAAAGTTGATAAAATCAACAATCGATTGAAAGCCTAGAAAACCCAAAAAAAGAAAAACGCTAAGGAGAAACCAAATGATTGTGAACAACATTTGAAAAGATTGCAATAACATGTGATACCCTAATTGATTAAATAAGGGTAGCAATAGTTACAACCAAAGGGAAATACACTACACTTATGCCATAAAATAAACATCAACACCAAGGAATGAAGGACCAGGCATAGCAGGTCTAACAGCATCTCCAAAAGTCGACAATCGAGAGGCTCAAATTGGAGGTTTTGAAAAAATCCTCAGGAGGTGGTAACCCTCACCTGTACCCATGCCAAACAGCAAACTATTAGTGTACCACTTGAAGTGTACGAGGTGTCTACAGGTTACCACAACTTGTTATTGTTCATTCACCAGAGAAAAAGTTCAACAGACTCATAACAAGAGCAAGCATTGACTACAACCAATTGGAGAAAAGGAGTGATGTTGTTGACAAAAATTATACAACACCTGTTGTCCGCTGTTTTGGGAGCCCAAAACCATCGTAACAAGCTTAGATTGTCCCACAACCTCCCTTGACAACGAGACAGATCGCTACCAGCTTTCCTCTTCCAACAACTCACAAACAAACTTAGGTTTTCCCTAAATAAGACTCTCATTTGTGAAAGAGCCAAGGTAGGATGTACAAACAACATAAATTCGTCGCAACCGTGAAGTCGCTCATCAATTCCGATCGGTATGCTAATTACGGTGTTTTAAGGCTCACAATTCAATGTGCCGTCAAGCGGCAGAACGTATGGAGGGAGAGAGTGTACAGTGAACGTGTCAAACAACACAGCCAACTGTAGTGGGATGAACTGGCTATATAAAAAAGCCCCAAGGACTAGGCTTGATACACGGGAAGCAACTCCCAGTTGAGAAGCCACCACGTAGTTGTTGGTTATAAAGTAACTCAAGTGGTTGGTTAACCAAGTAGTTGAGTTAATCCAGTTGGGTTAAACATGCGGTAGAATTTAGCTAGGAAGGAAACCCAGAATTAAATTCCAAAAAAAAAAAAAAAAAAAGAAGAGAAGAAGAAAACGAATGTGATTAGTATAGTAGAGTTATCTTTAAACTAAAGGGTTGAGTGGGCCTTAGTTTGACTAAAATTTGGAGAGACAAAAACTATTGAGAGAAGTTTTAGGAAATTAAAAAAATGGGTGAGTGGGGACGGTTTAGGTATATATAGCAAGAATCTATTGTCAGAATAGGGGCTAGTAATCACCTTCTTCATGTGTGAAGGTGAATAATAGAAACTTGGGTGAGAAGTTTTTTGGCACCGATTTTAACGCTTTCAAAGATTGCATACACAATTTTTTTTAGTGCTTGACACATGTTCTTTTTTGAGAATTAATGTCACTATTCATTCAAACTATGGTCCACTCACTCACTTTTGAGGGACATTAGAGTTAACCGAAAAGTCAGCTCAAAGACGATAGTTTTAGCAAATTCCTCTTGAACTCCTCTTGAACTCATATTGAAATATAAATAGACCGAAAACTAGTTCAAGATGAGTTGGGAGACAATCTAAAGCAAGCCACTATCATTATTCTCCACACCTCGCAATGACTTCCACACCTCCTACCAAAGCTCCAAACCCATGGCCCACAAGGGGACAAGTTATGACACGACACTATTTAACCCAAACATAGCTCAAGAGAGCTCAAAAGAGAGGTTAGAAGGAGGTTAAAAGGGAGGTTCCATGGTCTTCTTTTCGGTTAACTCAATTACAGATAACACTAGTATTGGATCTTATTCACAAGTGAAATAAGATTCTAACGCACTTTAGTATGCGTTATAATTATGTACATTGTATGAAGAAATCATGAAATAATTTTTAAATGTTGCCTAATAATAGGTGTACCTGCCAAATTGACCTTAGGTTCTCATATGTGAAAATGGGGTTGGTTGAATGTTTAATTATTTATGAAAAATAAAGTCTGGCACTGGATGAGATACTTATGAATATTTTTAACATTCTCTTTTAGTCTTTTTAACCATAAAAAATGAAATTTTTAATATTTAATTTTTTTTAAATAGTATTAATTTAATCCAACATTGCCTTCTACCTAAAGTACTTTGTGCAATCAGTATTTAACTTTTAGTGTCGCTTTTGGGTTCAAATGCAAAGGTAGCTTTTCAGATGAGACCGTCCGTTATGGGTAAACCCTTCAAAGACATGCTTTTTTATCCCACACCCGAAATTTCTTTTAAACTTCTTCAATATTAAATGGATATGTATTTAATCCAAAAGGCTATAAAATTTGAAAAATCATTTCACTTAATGGTTCCACACTGGCTTAAAAAAAATTGTTACATAGGCTTCTAAACAACTTTTTTTTTCCACCCGTGAGCGCCACTTTGATATTCCATTTCCTTACTCTTTTTCAAAACATTGGAATTTTTTTAATTAATGAACAGAGTGAGCTACTTTATGATTATCAAAATAATTGGCATTGTACAAGCAATTATATATATGCTCCATATCCGAAATTATTATGTAATGATGATAACAAACTTTGAAATTTGAACGCCGTATAATTTTGTGATTTTTTTTCATTTCTAATACCAAAAGGACCAGATAGATATGAACACCGATCCTCTTTCGAGGCCGGCGTGAATAAAGTGTCTGTTCGTCTTGACAATGAGCCAATGCCCACCGGACAAAGGTCCATTGGTACAAGACTACTCACCTCTTTCGAGAATAGACACTTTAGTGACCAGAGATAAATACTAGTAACACTAGTAAAATATGTTAGATTAGAATTAGCGCGGGTATAAATTGGTGTTTGTTTTGTTGGAGGTCGCCAAGTCATGGTTCCAAGGTTGGTTGGAGAAGGGCGTTTATGTTACAATTGTACGGTCCGGGTTCGATTCCCGTGGAGTCCGTCTGAGCGTTTATTGTGATATACATGACTTGGTGCTGCTAGTGAATTATTCATAGGCAGGAAAGTTTGTACCAACCAACCGGCCCCGTCCCATCTACCTGAGACAAGTGTCTACTATGAGCTAATCAAACAAAAAATACAAAAGAAATAAGTAGTGGTCTTCACCATTACCCTCCTTTTGTTTGGTAGTTTAGTTTTATTTAGTAATCCATTGGTAGTGGTTGGTTATTTTCTATTTTTTTTTTATGTAGAATAATTGATCCGGCATGATGTATAGCAATGGTGTTTATTTCTTTGAATGTGTGTTTAATGTCAGTTTCAAGTAATTTAAATTTTGTTTCAAGGAGTTTCATCGAGGGGATATGTGTTGTGCCTCTAGCTCCTGCCGTGATGACTATCAGTGGGTCAACTTTCCATCCTAAATTAATAATGCTGTTAATAAGTGGTTGGTATTTTTGGTTTTTGATATCTATTGTTGTTTGTGGGAATCTGTCATTACAATATGTAAATTCAATAAATTGAATTGTGAGGTTGTCTGATGGATGTGATGGTGGGTCATTTTTGTATGGGAGTCCCTTTACGCAGAGGATGTCTGGTTTGAATCTAGCGTTGCAATGGCATCTTTGTTGTTCACATGTGCATGGTAGTAGCCATGGGGATACTGTGTTTTCTTGGGGGTTGTTGTTGAATGTTCTTGCGTTCATGAGGGTATAACATCTAGATTTTTGTGATGAGAGGATTAATTTCCTTAGTTCCCAAACTGCTTTGTTGTGTCTTTTGACTCTAATGGCGTGAATGTGGTGATGACTACATTTTAGAAGTGCGTGTAGCCATGTGTCTGCATCTGCAGAGTTGCAGATAGAACATGTTATTGAGGGGAATCTTTATCTTCCAAAAAATAGTTGTTTTCTAGCATTATCCATGTATTGGCCAGTACGAAGTTTTAATATAATTGTTTTTTGTGAGTCAGTGATTGTAGGATTGGACCAAAATGTGTTGGATAATTCGTTATCGATGTTTGGGTTCATGGTCCATTTGCTAATGTTTGGAAATTCGATTGCCATTTCTTCAAGGTTATTTTCTTGGTCGTATTTGGTTAGATATGTTTGGAGACATCTGACGGGGCCTTTATCTGGCCGTTTTATAGGTCCTGGCCATGTATCTTTTTGAAAGTAAAATGGTGTAGTATGTGCAGATTCATATGAATTTGTGGCTCTGAAGTATTCTTTTCTGGCCCCCAGTTTTGCAAGTATATTCGCTTGTTCGTTACCTTTAATGTTAATATGTGCTTTGACTTTGTGGAATGTAGTGGGTTGAGTACGAGTTTTTAACATTTCTACCATGTCTGTTAGTATGGTTTTATCTGCGTGATTGTTGTGTGTGGTTGGATGTTTGATGTGTGTGTTTAGATTGTATAGGCAATTGAGGCAGTCTGTAAATATATGTGCCGGTTCATTTGGGTATTTAGTAGTGATTAATCTAAGTGTTCTATGGATAGCCATTAGTTTAGCTCGAAAACATGTTTGTAGGCCTGGAAGTCTTGCTGATATTTGCATGTCAGCCTTTGTAGAGTTGTATATTCCGTACCCAGCTTTTTCTTGTTTCCAATGTCCGTCGGGAGCTTGTTCAGGAGGAAAGAAGGATCCATCGGTATAGTAGCTATGTTGTGGTTGGAATTTAGGTGTAGTGTTTGTCACAAAGTTTGGTAGAGGTGGCGTGTTTAAAGTGGTTGGGTTGATGGAAGGCGGGTATATGAGTTTGTTCCATTTTTTATTTTTATTGACCGGTGTGTTGTGGGGGGTACTTGGAGCATTTTGTATGTGATATTGTGGGATTTGTAGGTTTTCAATTGCTTCTTTAATTGTATTTATTTGGTATGGTGTACCAATGTTGTGATCTTGGTGATGAATGCATAGGACGTGGATTGCAAGGGGTTCTGTCTTTGGTTTATGTAGTTCTTGTGGGATTGTTGGTTCGTCATATGTGATGGAATCTGCAACGAAGTGAGCAATTACATGGGTGTCTGAAAAAGGCCCCATGTGTGGGGACAAATTTTGGTACCAATTTGTATCTGGTATTACTAGTATAGTGATGTTATTTGGGTCGGTTTTGGCTGCCATTCGTACCCAGTGAATTGCTTGTTGGGCTGTTTCTTCAGTATGTGGGTGGGCGTAGCCTATGCCTTTCCATTTGTATTGGAAGGCGGTACCGAGTGATCCAAAGATTTTATCTCTTGCAAAAGGAGAGTAAAATTCTGAAATTTGTGTGGAACATGTTATTGGTGAAGAGAAGTATGAGTGAGAGATATTAAAGGAGGTAGTAATGGAGTCTAAAATACTTGTTGGTAGAGTATGTTGTGCTGCTTTTAGTGGGTCTTTTCTAGGGATTTTATGGTTGTATCTTTGATAGAGCCATATTACTTCTTTTTCAAATGATTGTGTTTGCGGTGCTAGGCCATGTGAGCTATAAATTGCTTTATTATATTGTTGCCATAGCCATTTTAGTCTAGTGGTTGGTATAGTGATGAGGTGTCTACCGGTATCGTCATATAAGTGGGTTTGTTTATTATTTACTTGTATGGTATCGTAATCGGAAGTGAGCAATTACATGGGTGTCTTTTTCCGGGTTACATTCTTGTATGTGTATGTGTATAAGCGGGGTGGATGTGGGTGGAGGGATGAATCTTGCATCTCTACTTTGTTCGAGAGTGAAGTGTGTATTAATAATTTTTCTATAGTGATTGTGTTGTAGTTTTGTATAGTATTCTGTTAGTAGTTTGATGTTGTGTGCAATGGTTGTTGGGTGGTTGAAAGGGAAGAGTTCCCTTTGTGGCATCCGTTTGTTGTATGCATCGTTGTTTTGGAGAGTCCATTGACATAGGTATGTATTATATTTTTTTGTTATTTTATATTTATCTTTTGAGGTATTTGTTTTATGTCGATGGGAAATCTTAGGGGGTTGTTCTTTATGTTAGGGGGTGGGTTTGGGTGAAGGTGTTGTTGTGGGGCTGGGGGTTGAGGTGGGTTAGCTGGTGCTCTTGGTAATATGTTTTGGTTATTTGAGATGAATCTTGGTTTAAGCGTACGGGCGGGTGGGTGTCTTGCACATGGGTTTGGAAAATTTGGTGTGCAACTTGGATAGCAAAACAATTGTTCAGCTATTTGAAGTGCGCTTTTTTCTAGTTTGGTTGGTGTTTTGTAGTATGCTTTGAAGTTTTCTGGCGTCATAAGCGTTGTTCCGTTGGGAAGGGTGATGTGTTTTATTTCATATATGTTATGGATTAATAATTTGTGTAATAGTTTGAGTGAGCGTTCGGGGTCGAGAAGTGGAAGTTTAATTGTCGATTGTACTCGCCATTCTCGTTCCAATTCTGTCATATGTAGTAGGAAATTTTCATTTGTACTTTTGAGGTGAATTCCTCCAGCATTTTTTAGTAGAAATAATGTACGTATGGTTGGTGAATTAATGCAATCATATTGTGTGATTCTTGGGATTTCTTCCGCGCCTCCAAATTTGGCTAATATGTGGTGTATAAGTCCCTTATATATTATACCTAGTCTCCCTTGGTCGTTAAGTGCGTTTCTAAGTTGTTCACCAATGCATCGTAAATATGCGTTTTTTAGTGAGAAAGCTTCAAGACCAAAGAGTTCATGAGGTAATTGGGTTATTACATTTGCTGTGCATGTTGGTAGTCCACATATTGTTTTTTGGATTCCTATCATTTTTTTATCTAGTTTTTTGATGGTTGGTAGTGAGTATGGGACTGCATAAAAACTGTATGCAATACCTGCTCTAATGACCGTGTCAACCATGCTGATTTTTTGTTTAATTGTGGCGGGACATTTGGCTAGTTGTTTGCATTGGTCTATTATTTTGTTTGTGGTGATGTGTGTTTGGAGTTTCCATTTTAAGGATGGTACTAGTTGAATGCCTAAGTATACATAAGGTTCATTTTGATGTAGGATGGGTATTGGTTGATTTCTGTAAGATATGTTATGGTTTTGTATTTGGGTCTTAAATTTTTCAGGATTTAGTTTGGATTTGTTGGGACATCCAGTGATGGCACATTTTTGTACACCCAAGTCCATTCCAGCCCATTCACAGAATTTGTCTAATTTGTTTAGTTGCGTTTGTAGTGATTAGAGATTATTTGTTATAGTTGCTAGGTCATCTGCGTATGCTGCAGAGCTGATGGTTAATTTCGATGTACCAAATGTGTACCCGTTTTTACCTCTATGTAACCATCTAAGTAGTGGTTCCAGAAATATCAGAAATAAATATGGGCTTAGTGTATCTCCTTGGATAGTGCCTCTTTGAATGGGTATTGGTTTTGTTTTGCCGAAGTGTTCACCGGTAAATATGGTGGTAGAGTGTGAGTAAATATTTCCAATTAGTGTTACTGCATCTAATGGATATCCAAGGTCTTTCATTATAGCTAATAGTCTAGCGTGGTCAAGGGAGCCAAATGCATTTTTAAAGTCTATGTATAGAAGGTATATGTTTTGGTTGGTAAATCTGGCGTCTTCCAGGGCTGCTATGAGTAGTTGTAGTTGTCTGGATGTACTTCTTTCTGCTCTAAATCCTTCTTGACTGTCGTGTAGTATTTGATATTTTTCACCATATGATGATAGTATTAGTGTTAGTGTGCTAGTGAATAATTTATAAATTGTGTTTGCAAGTGCTATAGGTCTGTGGTTTGGTAGTAGTGATGGGTCCCCTTTTTTGTACAAAAGTATGGTTAGACTTATTTTCCATGATGCTGGGATTTTTTTCTGTTTGTAGCAGTGGGTGAAAAATAGGAATAGTAGTTTGTGAAAGCTATCAGGCATGTTTTTTAAAATTGAGTTTGGAATTTTATCTGGGCCTGGTGTTTTGTTATTGGATAGGTGTTTTAAACATAAATCGTATGTTTCTTGGTCGAAGTATTTATGCAGTGGTGTTTGAGGGTCTCCTCTTTTATCTATTATAAATCCATCTAGATCATGCCATGAGTATTGTTTAGCTCCACATGTGCAATTAGTTGGATGTTCTGGTTGGTAATAACATGTTGGGACTGTAGGTCTATTACTAATTGATTGTTGAATATAAATTTCTTTTGCTATGTCTTCTGGGCTAGTTAGTATGTTGTTATTTCTATCCATAATGCAATCTAACGGTGGTGTTTCTTGGTTCTTGAAAACTTTTTTATTTATTTTCTTAGGGCTTTTTTCATATAGTTGTCTATATTTTGTGATTGATTTTTTAATACAGTCTTGGATGTATTTAGTGGTAATTTTCCGTGCTTCTTTGTTTGCGTTTTTAGCTAGTCCTGCTAGAGTTTTAATCCACTCTTGTGGATTTAATTCTAGGCTAGGGGGTGGCGGGATGGTAATGTGGTTATGATTTTTTAATTCTTCTATTATTGGATGATTTTGCCAATCTGGTATGGTTTTTGTTATGTATATTGCTTTTCTGATTAAGTGGTAGGTAGATAGGTGTTTTTTCCATTGTTTTTGGAGTTTTCTTGGCAAAAAACCTCCTTGTTGAGCTGTGCGGCGTGTTAGTGAAGGTAGGGGTGGAGCACTACAGGTTTCTTGGATTTTTTTTGATATTTTTTGTATTAAGTGGTCTAATTTTGTACAAGATGTTTGCCATTGGTTGTTTGTTAATTGTTCGTTCATTAGTATTGTAGTGAGTTCATTGATTTGGAGTGAATTTTCTTCGAAAAATTTTGTTTTGAATTTTTCAATGTTATTTTGTGGGATGGGGTTTAGAATCCTTGGTGGTTTATTTGTTTTTGGTTGTGTGGGGCGAACTAATAGTGTGTTTGGTGGTATTTGTAGGGTGACTGGTGAATGGTCTGAGTTTAAATTGTAGTCGTGGTTTGTGGTTGAAGTATACAATGTATTATTGGGGGTTTTGATGTAGTATCCATCAATTAAACTTGTTTGAGTGTAGTTTTGACCTCCTTGCCTAGTGAATGTGCTATTTGTTGGTATGTAAGTTAGATTTAGAGTGTCTGTGAATGTACGCCATTCTATGTCTTCTATTTGCGGAGGTGTTATGTTGGATTCGTTTTGTCTTCCAATAAGGGCTATGTCTCTATTAAAATCACCACATAATATGTATATGTGGTTTGGGTGTGCTATGATTTGTTGTGTTATTTGTTGTTGTATTACTGTAATATATTGAATATCTTCTATGTGGGAAGGCATGTACATATGTAGAATTAGCCAAGGTTGTAATGGTGCATTTTGTATTTGTATAATTTGTAAATATGGTGAGATTTCGGCTGGAGTAGGTATTTTAGTGATATTTCCTGGGTATGCATATTTTTTATTTATTAGAGTGAGGAGTCCGCCTCTTGCAGAGTATACGGTATTCTTTGTTGTATGCATCTTGTTAAAGCGTGTGTGTTGTTGAAGATTAGTTTGTATTCTGGGAATAGATTTTGTATATATTTTATTGATTTTGTTGCGGTTAGTTTGGTTTCTTGTATTGTGATAATTGCTGGGTTTGTTGTGGTGTTTGAAATTAAGTTTTGTAGGCTTGGTAGGGCTGTGTTTAAAGATGAGGCGTTCCATGTAATGATGTGTGTATTGTAGTTTGTTGTTTGAGTCTCTTGGGTTTGCGATAATGGTATGTTGGGTAGTGGGGGTGGGTGTGAGTATTCATTTATAGGTACATTGCATTTAAGAGATTCTATTAGTAAATTTTCGGGTAGAATTGGGAATTTGTTTGTTAGTATTTGTAGATTTAGTGAATTATTGTTTTGATTGATAAAATCATATAATTGTTTATGGATGGTATTAGGGGGGTTAATTAGATTTTGGTTGGAGTTTTTGTATTCAATGTAAGGGTGTAGGTTTAGGATGTGTCGTTCGGGGGGGTTTTGAAGAAGTGCCATTCTCTCAAGGAGTATTGTGGTCCAGTCTGGATCGGGTGTTTGTATTAATTGATGGTCACATGTTTCTAATAATGGACTTATCGTAGTAATGAGTGCGTATAGTATACGAGGGGGTGGGTGGTGTTGGTTTTCATGTATGAATTTGACGAGGTGTGGGTAGTCTGTAGATGTTTCAGGGTGATTTGGGTGTGTTGTTTTTAGACAAGGAGCAAACATTTTTGCTAAATGTTGATATTCTGGGTGTAATTTTATTGTGCATGGAATGAAATATGTTTTGCTTCTGGTTTTTATGTGATGGTGGATGTGTTTTAAGTATGTTTGGCATTGGTCCCGGGTTCATTTCAACGTCACCGCAAAGGAGTAGTAGAATTTTTAAGATATGGTTATTTTTATAGATTGGAATGGTTGTAATTTTGATTTTGTTGTGAAGGTGTTTTTTGTTCTTTTTTCTGCAGGGATTTAAAGACATTTTATTTATTATTATTTTTGCTATAATAATAATCTTTTTAGTAGCGTAAATTTTATATTCTTGGTGTTGATATCTATTGCTTTTACTAGTATTGTTTAGATGTATTTTGGATGGAGTGTTTTTGTATGTCGTTTTGTTAGTTATGCACACTAGTATTATTTTATGTCTTTTTTGGCCGAGGCCACTTAGGTTCTATTATGGTAGTAAATGTTACATGTTGGTAATTTTTTAGGATGGTTTCTAGTTTTTTTGGAATTTTGTAGTTTAGATTAGTGGTTTTTGCATGTTGTTTTTTGTTAGATGTTTTGAGTGTGTTTTTTACTTCTTTTTTTTTGAGTTTTTAAGATAGTATAAATATATACTATATTTACATTATATTTTTTGTTGGTTTTTAGGGAGATAGGGTGATAATTTTTTTTTGTATTTAATAATTTTATTATTTTTAGAGATTGTTTGGTTTTTTGGTATATGTTTGTTGATTTTTTTGGTTTTTTTCTAGTTTTTATAGTATATATGTATACTTTTGATGATGTGTTATTTATATTCATGAGTATTATATATAGGGATTGTTTTTGTTTTGGTTTTTTTGTTTTTTTTTGTTTATTATTTAGGTTTTATTTTTGTTTTATTTTTTTTATTTTTTATTGTTACTTTTTTCTCTTTTTTTAGTATATATATATACTATTTGTATAGGTACTATTGCCGCTGCGTTGGGTGTCAAAACTAGTTTGACATGTCCATTTGTTCATTGTTGGTTGTCGAAGAGGTGGCATTGTCCAAACATGCCATTGTTGTGGCGAGTTGTCTTTTGAGAATGGTCATTTGTGTTTTCAAGCTAGATGACGATTTCTCCACCACTCTCTCGGCGATTTCCCTTTGCTCACTCCTCAAGTCTTCTTTTAGGGTTGACATTTCTTCTCTTATCACTGCAAGTTCTTTTGAGAAGTCTTTTTGTGGTTTCTCTTGTAGTGGGATGTTTGTGAGCGCTTCTATAGTGTTTGCTAGGGCAGTGTTAACATCACTAAACCCTAGTCTAGTAAGCTCTAATGCACTCGGAGCATTTGCACCATCAAGACTTCTAGGGTGAGGTGTGAATTCTACATACTTCCCTAAGATTTTGGCCGACTTTTTGACATGCTGCTTATACACTGTTGCATTCAAACATTGAACGTTGCAAGATCCAAGATGCTTTCCGTATTTGTCATCCATCTTGAAGAAGTAGTTCACCACGTTCTTGGACCCCATGTATTCTCCAATGCTCTCCTTTAATTCTTCAATGCTCTTCACCTTGTTGAGGTTCTTGGCGATGAGGATGACTGCGTTCTTCTTTGCAATGTCGTCCGCACTTGCACGTGTTCAGTCCGCTAGTTTACCCTCCAAGACTTCGTTGTTATAAGTTATCTTGTGTTCTTTCATCTTCTTTGCTTGTTCCGGTGAAGAAGCAACTACCCAAGCAAATGTGTTTTCCTTCTTCTTTTGAATATTTGTGATTTCATACTCTAGACCCCTTTTGAAACCTTCTACCACAATTGTTTCATACATTTCGTGCCACTCCTTGAACTCTAACGCTTCACTAGCGATTTTGACCGAAGCAAGTTGTTGAGGGCCAAAGCATCGTAAGTTTTGCAAACTTTACCTCTTTTTAGTTTTTCTTCATCAAGCTTGAGGATGAAAGGCCGCAGCCCTTGGAGGAGCCCAATCCCGTCAATTTCGGGTTTTTCCAAGTGGAGTTTGATAACTCCGCTCCAATTTGTGCTTTTATGAAAGCACATTAGAGCGATGGGCTCCCCAAGTTCATTCCCAAGGTGAATGTTCATGTCTTTGAGCCTACGAGTTACTAAAGTCATGATGGTTTCTTTTTCCCACATAACCTCTCCCATCTCAAAGTGGATGGCAATTTGGTAGTCAAGGGCAAAACCAAATTTGTCCACTTCGACATCGGAGGGGATTTGTGTTAGATTGAAATGTTGCCCATCTTTTAAATCCTCTCTACTGTTAGGCCATTCCTCTTGCACCACAAAAGGGAAGCAAGAGTCACAAAGTTGACATTGAGAAGCCTCTTCTTCTGACATACCATTTTTTATAAGGACCGCTGTCGGTTCTTTTGTGTCCATGGGATATCCTTTCCCTCTATTAGTCCAATTCATAGCTTGGAATCCAAGCCAAAAGGGAGGACGTTTCAAAGCTTCTGCTTTTGACTTGCCCTTAGCCTTCTTTTGGCTTGTAGTTCCTTGTGAGACATTAGACGCACGTTTTTGAGTGACTGCCATTTCTACATCCGTATTTTCTACATCCGTTAGAGCTAATAGTTTCTCCTTGTACTTTTGAGCGGATGTGGCGGAAGACTGCCTTTGAGACATTCTGAAAATGCAAGAGTAATTTGTCAAAAAATTATAGATTTTAATTGAGAAATTTCTCCTTTTTGCCTCAAAATCTGCTCCTCCCCCCAACTTAATTTGAGGGGCCGCACGGAGTATGATTTTAGAGAAGAAGATGTTATAAGAGATGTTAATGGTGCTGTTGTTGGCTATTTCTATACAATGGGCAAAATTTCTAGTGATAATGTAATGGTCCTTACTAACAAAATACCAACCATTTTTAGTGTTGACAAAAGAGGTGACAATAACACCGACAGTAATACAAATTCTTGAGTTATAACTAACGAGCATGACAACCGTGTTCAAAATAAGATTATTAACATGCATGGAGGCATTTACTCTACCCAAATCATAATAATTACAAGTGGTACAGTTCCATTTTAATCTGTTGTCTAAAACATTCGCAGCCATGTCATAAACTAACCAATAATTGCTACAGCAGTAAATCCGAACCACATGAATATTCAAAAGGAGAATTCTAGAAGAATTGAGCATACATGCATTACACGACAACACCAAGACCGGGTCTTTTTTCATGGAATTACAGGTATACAAAGGGCTTGCATAATAAGCCTTAGAGATATGCATATAATTACTAAAATATCTAATGTAAAAGTTGGGGGAAAAAGAATAACCTTGTTTGTCTTCGCTTGAGTGTTTCGTGTGTATCCTGCTGTGGCGTCTCCTTAGCTGCTGGACTTCGTTTTGGGCGCTGTTTCCAGTTGTATCGTCCTTCTGGCTGCCACCTTATTGATGCGTTGCAGCTTCTTCTTCACCACTCTTTCTCTGATCTCCAGGGTGTCGTTCGTTGTACTGGGGGTAGTAGACTACTGGGGTGAGAGACAGAGAATGAAGAAGGTGATAGACTAGTGAGAGGGAGGTTTGGAAACAGGAAGGTTGTTGTGCAGATAAGAGGTGTGCTAGAAATTGTGTTCTGAGGAAAGCTTCAAGTACAGAGAAAACATGATAGGGAGGAGAGACGAGGTGCACCCAATCAGGTTGGGAGACTTCAAGTTGCGAGATTTGTAAATCAGATAGAAATGAAGAGTGAGAGAACCTGTGAGGTTTATAAGCTGGTTGGTAGGGTTGAGGGTCAGACAGTGGCATTAGCAGGAAAGCTGCTTCCGTCAGGCTTGGCTGTTGTGAGATGCCGGGTTTGCGGAGATGCGTGGTGTTAGTTTTTTTGTCAGGTGCGTGATTGGCAAGGCTGAGTTTGGTCATTCTGGCGTTTTCCTCTGGCGGGTGGTTTGCGGTGGTGGAAATCAGGCTTTTACAGAAGCCTTTTTGACTTCGTCGTTTGGATCCAGGCTTGAGTTGGACTTTGGGGTTGTTGGGGTGGCCCGCCTCCAAGATTGTTGGTGGTTGTTTTTGTAACTCGAAGATGGCATGCATCTCGTGGTGAGGTACATCGTAGGGCGGTCCTTCGCTATCCCTTATTTGGGACTCCTTTGGCAGATGCGTCAAAGCAGCAATAGGGTTTCCACGTATTCTATTGCTGAAATTAAGCTTGGTCCTATCCTTTTTGTCCAAATTGTCTGTATGAGAGCCGATGTAGCATAGCATGCATATCTTGCGCGGACTCTTTTCTCTATTTGGGGCTGCTGCGGTGCCTGTGGAGCGCCTAATTTTGCCACAGAAGGATTCTAAAGGTGTATGAATTTCGGTAGAGGACAAAACTTGGCAAGGTTTCCGCAGCTTGGGAAGTGCTTTGCAAGTCTTCTGGTTACTGCTATCTTTGTCTTCACCCATGTGCTTGTCCCGTGACTCTGTGAGGTAGAATCGGGAGCTGAGATGCGTTGCCCGTTGGTTAGGGTTTTTGGGTCCGTTGATGCTGGATACTATAATACTTATGAACAAAAAAATTTGGTGTAGAAAGCTTACCTGATTTTTCTCGATGCTGGTGTCGACCTTATCAGGTCGGTCAGCCGCTCCTGTTGAAGCAGCCCCGTCGGAACAGCTCCATCGAAACACTCCTGTCGAAGCAGCATCTTCGCTTGCTGCAGCAGTTCCTGATGCGCCAACAGCTGCGGTTCGTTGTTGAACTCTCTGGGTTGGCACTGCGGTGAGTTTTTCTTCGTCGGTGGCGGCTCCTGTTGTTGCAATGCTCAGGGTTGGTTCGGCGACGTCGTTTGCTTCTACAGCATCTCCAGCAGCGGCGATAACGGCATCATCGGGGACACTTGCAGCAGCGATGCGGGTCCCTGCTGATTCTAAGGTCTTGTTCTCTTTCCGTTTTGGCCCTTCAGCAGTTGATGCAGCGTCGTCAGTTTCAGCTACGGTTTCGGAGTTTTGTTCTGATTCAGTAACTGTCCCTATTCCCTTCGCGTTGTCTTCGTCGTTGCCTATGCGGTTGCGGTTGTAAACGTGAGGGAGGTACTCAGCCTCGTCATCAGCTCCTTGGTCTACCTTGTGGCACAAAATTGTCTCTAGCACCGGCTGTCTGTTGCTTGAGTGTTTCTTGTGTGTTTTGTAAACACATTTGTTAATGCAGCAGTTTAATTGATGGAAAAGGATTGATTTGCTTACTTTTGTTACGTACTGTAGGTCTTCTGAGTGATCTTGCTGGTTTCTTCTGATGGTGGCTGATTCCATGTCCACTCGGCCAATCTTTTGTTGCTTCCATCTAATCGTCCAAGTACATCTTCTTTGCAGTTTCTTCACTTCCATAACCGCGAAGTCTTTGTTGTACTGTTGTTGCAGGTGCTTGCTGCTTCTCTGGCGTGCCGTAGCTCCGTTGGTTGTATGTCTCCAATTTTGCCTGAGAAATAACAAGCAGTGATGAGTAGTAGTTGTACCTGAGCAAAGAATTTTGCTGTTTTTGTGATGTGGGCTGTGGATGTTGCAAGATTGGGTTGTCGTTGTTTGAACGGATGGTTGATGCAGAAGGGTTTGGTGCAGGCTTTGATGCTGCAACGGTGCGTTGTTGGGACGCTTGTATTGCAGATTCGGCGTTAGATCTTGTCTTGCAGCACAGACTGCTTTGTCCTGTGGCTTATTCACTAGAGAACCGTGCGTCAGCAGATAAATACATACTATTAATGCTTTGTCAGATCTAAAGCAAGGAGTACAAGGGCAAATGTGATAAGTTGCGGGAGTAGGGTTGAGATAGGGAGCATAAACTGAGTTGTAGTGATCAAGAGCAGCATAGCATATAGCATTGATACATGTAAAAGAGCAAAAGCAAATAATGAAGAGAACACTTGGAGAGATTGCAAGCCTGTTTGAATTCATCTGCGTTGATAGTGTGCCTTTGGTGTGGCTCGGGGGAATTAGATCCGGGCAAGGAAAACATGTGATTCTAGATCTGTCTTGTGATGTGTAATGCAATGTTGGACTAGTCAAGTGATTACTAGTGCTGTAGGAGTAGCCGAGCCTACTCTATGAATATGATGCAACACTCATCATCCCTTCCCAACACTAATCGCTAATCTTTGGTGCAACACTCACCGATTAGATCTAGATCTGCGCGCAGATATGAGATATTAGACACCCCAGCGTGTCCGATCTACACACCTTCATCAACTTGAACAATGTCCCAGCCCATCTCTAGCCAAAATAGCGCTTGCACATCACACACAAATCTTCAATCACAACATCATCCTTGCTTAGAAGCTCGCGCAAGGTTCCCTGCGCCTAACTCCTTTGCCAGATCGTCGTCCCCCCTCACCACACATCTCGGAGCTCTTAGTTCGATCTCATCCCCTGAAATTTCAAGACTCCATGTTGCCGGCACCAATGTCCCAAAAGGACCACTATAAGGCCCTTAGAAGACTTCTGGAACGAGTTGTTGGCCGGCGGTGAAATGTAAGGTGAACTTGAGGATGAGCAACAAAGAGACCTTAGTTCTTTCTGAGAGTTGAATCAGTGGGTGCTTCTTGATTGGAAATTCATGAAGTGTGCAAATTTTGTTGAATTTTTTGAGCTACAAAGAGGTTAATATTTGAGATACACTTCAAACCCTCTTATATTCCTCCTCACACCTCCAAAATTAATATTTAAGTTTTTTTTGCACACGAGGATCATGATGGTCCCTATGCATGGTAAAATTTTCAGAATTTTTGAAGCACTTTTGATCAATCCGATTTTACAAAATGCCTCGAATGAGCTTCATAAATCTTCTCAACGCTGGCATTTTAACAAAACTTGTGTGCCATTTCGTTGATTCTTTTTTCATACGAAAGCTACTTAAGATTTTTTTTAATTTCAACGGTGTTGATCCCCAAAATTACCCCATTCCAATGAGGAATTGAGCATGTTACAATAGCTAGTCAAGAAAGCAAGAGCTAAGAACAACCCAGACTCTGGTCCTTTAAAAGTTAGCAACGGTGAAATAATATAACAAACATTAAAATCCTTACACTTTCCATTTAAGTAAGAAAAACTATCAGTTACCGGAAAATAAGAAGACACTATATCGGCCAAATCATTACTTTATATTAGGCAATAAAAGATGGGGCATGGCCTCAAATTGTGATGTATTATGGAAACAAAAACCCACAACTCAAACTAAGGTAACAATTGCTTAAATAAACAACAATGCAAAAATAATGAACATGATATAACTAGGCCATGCACAACCTCCAATGCCAAAACTATGAATACAAAAACAAAACAATCATATAAACAATGGTCAATATCTCATTGAATCAAAACCTTCAATCATAGTCACTTTACTATGTGATTTATTAGCCAATTTGGGTACTGTATTTAGCTATCATGAATGATATTGGATGCAAAAAGAATTGTAGTATTCGTTCATTAGTGTCAACCTAGTACATATTGCATTAGATTTTGATAACTAAATCTTCTATAGTTAAAAATTATAATTTCTTCACTAAAGTTTTTAGAACTTTTATTTTTTTTGTTTATTTTATTTTTATCTTTGTATTTTATTCTTTTTTATAATAGCTTCTTTTTACTTGGTTATTTTGCCATTATTTCCCTTATTTTCTTATTGCTGAGAGCTAGAAACACCCAATTGAGTCCCTACACCTGTAATTCCTACAATGTAGACTTTCTCTGAATCCATCTCACAAAGTACTTTGAAATTGTTCCCAAATTCAACTCTCATTGATTGAGTTTGGATTATGAAGTTTGATTTTGTGATGAGTTTGTAGGATTCATAGTCAAGCTCATAGTTTAACCCCAAAATTCTGCCTAACCAATTGTTTTTTTGACTCCTAACTGCCTAATCAACTGTTTTTTGACTGATGTACAATACTCAATTTTGATTTGCAAAAAATGTGAGACGGAAAGCATGCATGTGTGATCCAATTAGAAAGGGGATGATTTGTAAAAATTTAATGTCACATTTCATGCCACTATTTTCCACCAAAAAATTCTCAAATTTTAGTCTAAAAGTGCCTTTGAAAAAGTCAACTCATAAAATTAAGTAACCAAAAAATCTCCAAAAATCATTACACTTAGAGTATTACATTTCAACCCATCACAACAAATTTCACCCACAGATTGTCAATATCTTATTCGTAATTGAATTACCAAAGAATTTTAAATTTTATGTTTCAAATTTCATACAAAAATATTGTTGATTGCAATCATAGATCTAACCGTATGGATAGAATCTAAAATTCATAATGTAAAACTTTTAGTCTCATACATCAAATTCAAAATATCCCTATTAGTTGCATTTTATAATGCATCTTTGCAATTCTCCAAATTTGAAGAGGATATGTTGTAGGCATGTAGGGGTTAAGTAGTGTATACAATTTAAAATTCAAAAATTCATAACCTGTTTTGTCCTTTTTGAAGCGGGTGTGTGACGAGACAGGCTATTCACTCATGGATTATAACTCATAATCCAAGCTCTTCTTTTGAACCACTAGATCAACTAGAAAATTGAAATTGGACAGTTTTAATTTTTCCTAAACCCGGACCGTCGTCCCTCACCTGCTTATGTAGTCCATAGCCTTAAGGTAGAGGTACCTAAAAGCACCACGAACCTAAAATCACTAACTTCTAGACCATTCCTTCATTTTAGGGAGGAAATGTAAGTTGTCAGTACATGACTTAACTTTTGAGCAATTGATGCATAAGTCATGTAATGAAAGCCTACATTTCCTTCTTGAAATGAAAGAGGGGTGTAGAAGTTGGTGGATTTAGGTGTTGTGGTGGTTTAAGGTACCTCAACCTTATCCACAAACTCTATTGTTTTTTTTCTTTGTAAAATTGTTCTTTGCTTTTTCCCATGAAGCACCTCGCCGCCTTACAACACACCGACTTTTCCTTGGTGGTACCGGAATGTTCAAGTTCTCCTTCCCAAGCTCAGAATTGCGGACCATTGATGGCCAGATACTCATCATCCTCACTCAGTCCTCCAGTTCTTCAATCATCCCTTTTCCATCTGACGCACTTCCAAGAAGATCAACCCAAGTGTCACTTACATTTCTTTCACACACCAAAAAAAAAATTCAAAAATAAGAGAACCCAGATGTCAAAATGATCGCGCACTCGTCTTCTGCAGTGAGCACGCCACCGCGTAATGTAGCTCCATTTTCTTAAGAAACCAATGATGCATCATGCAGCTCCCAGGCAGCTGCCATGCACTTGTGGGCGCCAGCAACCTCACTCTCCTGCCAGTGCGCAGCACGAGACTCTCCCGTAATAGCACCGTTCAAGCTGCAGCTGGGACGCCGCCGCTAAGCTTAGCTGCTGGTAAGCAATTTCATTTGATAGAATTGCGCTACATATATATCTGTGATGTGATCAATCAGCTTGTTGAATTGGCCATTTTTTTTATTTAGGTGAGTTCAAGGTGCAGAGGAGGACGTTTGTGCGAAACGGTGTGTTAGTGTTACTCGCGGCTATGGCTGTGGAGACTCCTGCAGCTGAGGCACCTCCAACGACAGGTATGTTACAAGAATTACTCTGGTCTACGATCTTACTCTGGTCTACGTTAGCAAATGAAAGAAATAGGGTTCCAGTGCGCCAAAGAATGTGTTATTTCCATACAGTATGCAAAACTTATGAATTTTCAAAGATTTATGACCTAAAACATTGACACTTGGAAGGTGGGCAACATCCTCTTAAATAATCTTCGGGTGACGATCATGGGTTTCTTAGGAACTATTATCACATCTTTTTACGTTCTTGTTAGCAAATGAAAGGAAGAGGCTGGGGTTAAGTGTATGTATGTGTTCTTTCCATACAGTATGCAAGTGATGAATGTTTCAAGATTTATTGGTAAAAATTGACACTTGAAGGTGGTTTATAATTTTAGGGTGACGATTCTGGGTTTATGAAATTATGTTGGTGCTTTTGTTTCTGAAATCCATGTGCTTTTTTTTTTAAAGGGTTGGAACAGTTGCCTTACAAGAAAGATGGTTACAATTTTTGGACATGGCGAGACCATAAGGTGCATTATGTAGTGCAAGGCCAAGGCGCTCCCATTGTTCTCATTCACGGATTCGGGGCTTCCGCTTTCCATTGGAGGTAGGCTAACTTACTCAACAAGTTTTCTGAATGTTGTGGTAAAACTCTTCTGGGGTAGCAATCTGACAGAATGATGTTTCGGTGCAGATATAACATCCCAGAATTGGCCAAGACTCACACCGTCTATGCCATGGACCTTCTAGGGTTTGGCTGGTCTGAGAAAGCATTGATTGAATACAGCGCCGACGTCTGGCGAGATCAACTGGCGGACTTTGTGAGAGACGTGGTGGGAAAGCCTGCTGTTCTTGCAGGCAACAGGTAATTATTCTTAACCCAAGGATTCATGGTTTTAAAAATACAAGTTTAAACGATCATATTGTGAAAATTATAATTTGAATGGGACCAAATTTTATATCACTGGAATCAGTGAAGAATATTACATATGTTGAATATATATTTTATTTAAAAGTAACAAAAAATAATCTACATAAAACCTACTCAAAATCACTGAAAAAAACGGGAGCCACCTGGTGGGCTTATGGTCCTTTAGGGGTTAATATCTCTAACCCATTCTCAGCTTTAATTTCCCATTATTACACTATGGGAGCATGTGAGGTCTTGCCTCCGTTTTCACCCAGGGGCTGCATTGTACTAAACATGTACGAGTATACGTGAGTGCACAGAAGGGGTATTAATTTGAACATTGCTGTATTACGTATACATACAATAAACACATTTCGAATTGAAAACATTCACGTGTACTTACATTAAAACGGAATATATATGTATACAAAGGTATTTAGACATATGACCTCTCGTATACAGGGGGTTTTTAGAAGGGGTCGTGAACGCACATGATTCTCAAATATAATGTAAAGTGCACCCCGGGCATTTCAAGAGGATTCCAACGCATTAAAACATCTATTATTTGGATATCGTATGAATTGTTGAAGTAGGGTTTCAATCACAAGCTTAGTCTACTCTTGAACCCATGAACTTTCTATTGTGGTCCCTTCCACAACAGACCATTGAATTCATGTTTTCTTGCTCTCTTTTTCAACCTAAAAAGAGACATGACATGGTGGATTCAATAGATGCCTTTGACATTGATAGAATCTAAAAGTGTTAAATTGTTTCTTACAAGTTGCGTGTTTAGAGTAGCGGGAGTACTTGGATTGAAAATGGGTGGCTTAGGAAAGGGTTTCCGAAATGCTAGCTTTGACTGACCTCTTTGTATGTTTAATGAATTTTATTTTTTGGCCAGCTTAAAAATTCTCCTGTGTGTTTGCAGTATTGGCGGGTTCACTGTTTTGAGCACAGCGGCTGCTTATCCTGATCTGGTTTCAGGGCTGGTGCTATTAAATGCTGCAGGCCAATTTGAAAGCTCGGATCCGGCACAAAAGCTTGGTGATGAGACTCCACAGAAGGATATTGTTGAAGTGCAAGAGTCTCTTTTGAGACGCCTTCTGATTACTCCCTTCAAGAACACGGTTCAAAAGTACGGTATACTGTTTGCCTTCTGGCAAGCCAGACAGCCAGCACGTATTAAATCAGTTCTCCAAAATGTAAGTTCGCCTTCTCTGCTCTCCTGTAACAGATCTCAATTTTAACCCCTAAAAGATGAAGTCCGAATTGGGCCTCGTATCTTTTTTTTTAGTGGTTTTGAGGTGGACTTCCTATTTGATTTTTAACTTTTAATGTTCTGCACTGATTTTGGTGATATTAAATTTGGTCCTATTTATTTTTGCAATATGATTGATTGAATTTGTCATTCTAAAACCATGAATTGTTCGTCCTTTAGGGGTTGAATTAGTCATCGGTCAATTGTAAGCTAATTATTCACGCATTTGAGACTTACAGAAATGAATGTGAATGTTCCTGAGATACAATTTGCGTCAGTTTAAGCGTTTTAATGTAACTATGTAGAGTTTGGTTTTTGGGAAAGACCTTTGAGCACAAGCGCGAAACCTGTCAAAGATCAAATTTTTATCACTATGTATGAATTTTAACCATAAAGGACTATGTATGAATTTCATCCTCATGTTTTTTTTTTTTTTTTTTTAGCAATTTTGAGTAGGTCTTATGTGGACTTCCTTTTGTTCAAATTTATTTGTCTTTGACCAACACATGTCAGGAACTTCAAGGTATGTGAACATGGTGCCATGATGGTGCATTGAAATGCAATTAAGATAATTTGATGCCAACCTCCATACCAACCTAGTATGGATAAAATGACACTAAAATGACATGTATGCGGCATTTGGTGTCAAAATTAGTCTGGCCCAACTTTTCTGATGTTCACTAATTCCAGTGGTATAGAAACGGTCCCATCTGAATTATATTTTTCATAACATGATCAATTTATTTTGTCATTTTAAAACCATGTATCTGTCGTCTTGTAGGGGTCAGAATTTGTAGAGCACTAGCCAACTGCATTTTCATTAAGACAGTGACCACAAACATTTACTCAAGTCATGGTTACACAAGTGTAATGAATAAATGAGTTGTTGATAAGTTGACTAGTCAACGCACAAATGTGTCGAGTTTTCTTTGGTTGAGGGTTATAATGTTGCGTTCCACGTGAGCCCTTCAATGAACCAAAAAGAACACTCTTGATTAAAGAGTAATTCCAGCTCTTGAGGGTTATCTAGTCCATTCACAATTATACTGTTGTTATTCACATTGGGCTATGACACATGCAGGTATACAAAGATCAAACAAATGTGGATGATTATCTAGTGCAGTCGATTGTGCAACCAACATCCGACCCAAATGCTGGGGAGGTCTATTATAGGTACGCTCAGAACTTGTTTATATCACCCCTTTGCTAGCTAACCAATATACAGTACAGTCTACCCTCCATAATATGACATTATTATTATTATTATTATTATTATTTCAAGCAATATACATATGACTAGTCATTTCTGTGACTAATCCAAATGTGCCACTGTGAAGGTAGGCCTTCCCAAACATGTCATAATAGAGAAGGACAGCTGTACATGACGACAAACGAGTTTTGTCGTCATAACTTGGCATATAGAAAGTGTTCAATCATATGTGTACACAACTTACAACAAATATGCTACCGGAATATGATTTTGGAAAGTGATAATAATGAGTTTGTACAAATCTATGGGCTTTCACCTGTCCGATTTTGGAATGTGACAGTTTTGTTGTACACAAGCGGCTAGTTGCGTAGTTCTCTACTTTAGTATTTATCCTAGATTTACTTTTACAACTTGTTTATACTGTTCAACCATGTAACTCTTTGAAAACGAAGCGTTTTCGTAGTCTCTCTTTGGTGGAGTAGAGAACAAATAAGGAAACTAAGGGCCAATTTAGGCAACAATGGAAATGTCTACCGGTCAAGAAATGGAGCAATATGATTGGAGCAAATTTCGTTCTTTACTGATTTGCTCCAATCATATTGCTCCATTTTCTTGACCGATGGACTTCTCCACGGTAGTGCAAAGCCTCATTAGGAAGCCTAGGGGAAGTGACTCATGTGACTCATTGTTTTTGAAATGCAGACTGATGACGCAAATATTATTCAAGCAGTCCAACATGACAATCAACAAGCTGGTGAGCCGGCTTTCGTGCCCAATGCTTTTGCTGTGGGGTGATCTGGACCCTTGGATGGGGCCTTCCAAGTGTGATCAATTCAAACAATTGTACCCGAAAGCCACTATGGTGCGCCTTCAAGCTGGACACTGCCCCCACGATGAGGTTCCTGCACAAGCCAACAAGGCGTTGCTCAACTTTGCAAACTCTGTGTAAATGCATCCATGGGGCCTTCATTTCTTGCACTAGTAGCAAACCTGTTGTTTTTCATTCTTCATTTTGTGGGAACAGTAAACAGTGACGGAATATTGTGTCTAGATTTTTGTCTTGTGATCAAAACCACTCACCAGCATCGATGCAACCCATGTGCCTGGTGCGATTTCATTCCTTTTTCTTTTGTAGCAAGTGAAAAACGACACATTTCCTACTAGTATTGAGCAAGCATTTGTAGCTGCATTTATGATTGTTCCATTGTTTTCATAGATCATGTTGATTACTCCTTAATTTAATTTACATTACTTGTACTATTTTTTACTTAATTCTTAAGCGTGCAAGGAGCCCCGTGCCATGCTTGATTGTTTTTCAGTTAAACGTTGATTTTCACCTAGTTTCTATCTTAAGGCGAAAATGGTCCCAAATAAGAAAGTGTGGGGCTACCTTCTACTTTCTAGTTCAATTTAATGTTCTTCAAAATTATTAAAATTGCGCTTTTTGTAGCACTTGAAAGCTCAAAGCCCTAAAATTCCAATATACACGACAAAAAATGTTAACCTCTCGAGGAAAATGAAGCTTGAATTGTCATGTATTTTATTTTTTTGCAGTTTCGAGTAAGGATTAGAAGAACTAGGCTCCTTGTGAATTACATTTACTATGAGAATTACCAAGGCAGCTAAAGAATTCCAATTCCTGCTCCCCCCTAATCACCATTACAACAAAAAAGACCTGCAGTGCTTGTTATCAATTTTAAGTTCTATTGAGAATCATAAAATAAAGCAATTGGAGGTATTGTATGCAGGAATGAGAGAAGAAAGTGATCTTTACGATAATCATCAATCAATAAGAGTCTTGACACTTCAACACACTAAATCGAATAATATTTACCGCCATAGATGCTTATGAAATATATCGGATTATAAAGCAAAAGGTAGACGAACTACATACCAAAGGCTTCGAAATAAAAATCCTTTGTCATCGTTGTGCCTCACATGCGCCCTGCGCTCTGCTAATCGACAGAGAAAGAGAAGCAGGACGGATAGCCTTTCCCGGCTTCACACCATCGAAGTAGATCTTTGGATAACTTTAGAAAAAGAAAAATATGGACAATGACGTCAAGTATCAATATGAAAACGCCAATACAACAATATGATTCAAATGCAGCAACAAAAGCAAGCCAAAATATGCCCGAAAAAAAATGCCTAAGCTCATCAGGAATGAGTTGGCTAGAGACTAAAACAATTAAGTGCAAGTCGTGAGAAGCTTGGAGGACACTTGCAAGGTGTTGTTCAATGCCAAGGAGAAGCTTAGGTGCGAAACAAGTCCAAGAAGCTCTGCATTGTGCCAATGCAGACGACGGAGCATATTTTCAAACAAGGACAAAGAACACAATGGATTATTTATGAATGATTTTTCATGATTCACAACTATCTATTTTCTCAAAAATAAATTTGAAATATTTAATAAATTTTAATTCTTTAAGCATTAATGGAAAACCAATTTCATTTGAAAATTCAAATTATACAAGTGATAACGGAGGTGAATATATATTACAACAATTTAAATATTTTGTGTACAACTTGGTATTGTTCAACACTTTACCGTACCTTATTCACTTTGTCAAAATGATGTTGCGGAATGCAAAATGCAAACATTAGTAGAGTGTGCTTGATCTATATTTGAAACATCCAACTAATTTTTAAAAACATTGGGTTGAGGCTATTGCCATAGCTTGCTATGTCCAAAACCAAAGTTTTACTGCCTCTTTGCATAATTTCACGCCCTTTGAAAACTGGACTTGGTTTGAACCTACATTAAGTCATCTTTGCATATATCGTTGTTTGGCATATGAACATACCCCCAATGAACAAAAGAACCAAGTGGGACTATAAAGCAAGCAAATCTATATTTATTAATTACGGTGAGTTGAATGGCATTAAAGGTTATAGACTTTATAATAAACATTCTCATCAAATAACAATATGCCAAAGTGTCATTTTTTATGAAAATGTTTTATTACCATCTTTTGTTTTCATAATAGTACTCCTCTGCCACTCAACTTTCTTATGATTTATATGAAAGTCCTTTGCAACCTCAATCTCCTCTACTTATTGTACCTAACTCAATTCAACAATTCCTTCTACTCCATCTCACATAGTACTTAGTACACCTAGCAACAATGAATTGACTCCATTATCTTATTATGACTCCAAATCTCCATGTACATCCTCTCCTACTTTTAGACCCCCAAGTCTTTCGTCGCAACATAGAACTATTGCATCTTCTAATTCTCTTGAGTATGTTGGTTTAGGCTTTACGTAGAAAGCTATCCTAAGTAAAGGATTGTTTACAAAGCATAAACACACTCTTAGTTCATATAGGGATGTTCATAGGGTGTAAGCGTCCATATGCAATGAGAGCCATGGCATGCCACTTGTCACTCATCTATCGTTGTTTACGTCGAGTAAAGCATTTGTCCTTGTTGATTCCCATAAATAAGCGTGCACTTGGACTAGACTAGCGTGAAATCATTTACCTTTTGTGCAAATTGCAAAGGTCTACATGATTACATAAAAGAACACGGAAATTCACTAAATTTCATGATTCTAGTTTATATGCTTACACATTTATGTCTCAAATAACGGAGCTTCAAACCGTTCAAAAAGCCTTCAATGATGTTCATAAATTAAATTGGCAACAAGTCATGCAAAGTGAATATGATTCACTACTAAAAAAATAAAACTTAGATATTGATTGATCCTCCTTGTAATGCCTCTATTATAAACATTAAGTGGCTATTTCATAGAAAATAGAATTCTGATGAGAGTCTATCTTGTTGCAAGCATGATGTGTACTTTGGACACAGTCCCATCTTCGCCTCCAAATTCGAAGCCGAGCACCTGAGCCTTCCACAAATATTGTTGGGAATCAATTGGAACACGATGAGAATCACGGCTCCACGCAGAAGTCAGGTCTGGGTTCAACGTCAACCAGGAATTGACCTCAAACCTCATTGGGATCCATCTCGCACTCGGCCGGTGTTGTGTGGTATGCAGTATGACTGCGTCAATCCTATTGAGTGGAGGCAAGGACCTTGAACGCCATAAAAATAAAAAAGATTCGACAGTCACGAGGGCAAGAGGGTGATGCGTAGAGCAGAAGTGGTGCTAGTTTCTATGGTTACAGTTGTGCACAACTACAATTGAATTAAAAAGTTTAACCGATGCAGGCAGAAGTGGTTGTCTGCGTCATCCTGTAGCTTCCACGGTATGGTAGCATCTGGGCTATAGACAAGAAATTGTTAATATTTTATTTTGTTTGAAAATAAACCCGACAGTGGAGATACCATTTGATGTGTCAGATTTGTTGCTCGGATTGGATTATTCTAAAAGTTTTTCTCGTAATTAAATTGTCTTCATTACATGTTTTATTAGCTTTTGCTCTATTAATGATTCTTTTATACACCAAATGGATATTACTACTGCATTTATATATGGTAAATTAAACAAAAAAATCTACATCAATCAACCTAAAAGTTTTGTTTTACCTAGCAATGAAGGAAAAGCGTGTCATTTTTTGAAATCATTATATGGCCTTAAACAAGCACCTCAAATGTAGTACGAAAAATTAAACAATCATTTATTTTATAATGGATATATAAAATGCATTTCCGATACAAATGTTTATATTAAATTGTTTAAATCTTTATTATTCTCATCGGTTTATATGTTGATGATTTCATTTTAATGTCTAATGACTAACAATTTCTCAATGCTCATAAACAACTATCATCCCCGGGGAGGTGACTTCCAAATATTACGTAACAACGTGCGAACAAAGATAGGGTCCAAATAAATCTTTGAAGATAATTTTTATAAATGATTTACATTAATATAGGATGTTCACAATTCATTACAAGAATAAAAATGAGAATATTCTTAAAATATTACTAATTATAGTGAAAATTATTTTTAAATTTTAGGGTGCTTTTAAATACCCTTTGTTCACATGTGATACTCAAATGATACAAAGAGTGACCTCCCCGAGCTATCATCTTCTTCTATTTCTATTACTGGCAATCTAGACTTATCCTAAATTTTGTTAATTCAAGTAAGTTGGGATCGCACTAAAAAAATTTATATTTCTCTCAAACTAAATACGTTAATGACATAATACTTAAATTTAATATGGCCTCTTGTAAGCTAGTACATACTCCTTATGTATATGATGTATTAATTAAATAATATGTTATTAATAATT
The DNA here is from genome assembly GCA_022496805.1 of Pohlia nutans. Lineage (NCBI taxonomy): Eukaryota > Viridiplantae > Streptophyta > Bryopsida > Bryales > Mniaceae > Pohlia > Pohlia nutans. Next base: position 2,181,972 of record CM040095.1, on the reverse strand, counting down.
AATAATTAATGATATATCAATTATATGATATATTATAAATTATTGTGACATATCATTTAATTGAATGATATATCAATAATTATTTCTTTGGAATATTTAATCACTCATATATTGTTTATTTAAGTTTTGCTTTGTAATTAAATTTTGTATACCTATTTGGCCATTTTGAGTTATTTATCAAAATACTAAAGTCATCCAATGCATTTTACTTATATTTTGTAATATATATGTGATATTCACTTTTGTTATATGTGATATTCACTTTTGTTTTATGTGATTGACATGAACCCCAGTTCTTTTAACCCTTGAAGGCCATATTTGTTATATTCAGACTTTTCGTAGTCTCATTTTTATCTTCGACTAGAAGATGAACCAATTTATCTCAGTCTTTACTAGTATTTTTTATAAACAAGTAAAAACATCAACTTTTAGAATTTTATTGTAGAATCACTATTTGAGCATTACATTTTTTTTGGTTTCAATTACCAATTTTTAAATGAATTTATGAATAACTAGCATTCCATCTCAAAAGTTTTGAAACGTCTCAATATAACAAATATGGCCATCTTGGAGCTCAAGCAAAACAATTGGAAATCCTTGTAAAAGAGGAGAGTTGTTGACTGGAGAGATGGACGATATGGCTCACCTTTCTGTTCTTTAAGGCGACTTTGAAGAGTTGAAGTTGTATATTTGTTGCAAGTTTTAAGAAAGTTTAACCTAAACGCCGTTGAAGCCAAAGATTGTGTATTTGCACATGGAAATAGTCTTAGGCCGTGGAAGGGCTCTTTACTTGAAGATTTCATCAACAACGTGGCTGAAGAGTTGCAAGAATGGATAAATAACTCTATATTTGAAAAAGTAATAAAGTAGAAACATTTTGTATCCGTGGTATACGAGGCTTACAAACTCTTAAAGCAAGACTTCACATTGATCAAGCAGTCCGTATCGGGCTTGAGGACAAAGCATAAATTTGTAAAACAATTCAAATATGAGTTGTGTTTTTTCCTTAGTTCAAACATTTTACAATCAACTTTAATACTTTCACTAATGTAAATTCATTCAATTGTACAAGAATGTCGATGCTAAAGCTACTATGTTGCATGCATGGAGCCTTGTATACAACAATATATTTCTTTTGAAATTTTTGTAGAGGGACTTTGGTTGTTGTTGAACGCACGTTGTTCTATTGAAATGTAAAATTGAAAACGTAGGCCTTACTAGAAGAAGTTGAGATAGTGTAGAATGAAGTTGTGTAGTCTTTTGGAATCATTGTATGGTCTTAAAAAAACACCTTGAGTGTGGTACAAAAATTAAACAATCATTTATTCTATAATGGGTAGATAAAATGTATTTTCGATACAAATGTTTATATTAACTTGTTTAAATGTTTATCGTTCTCATCGGCTTATATGTTGATGATTTCATTTTAATTTCTAATGACTAACCGTTTCTCAATGCTCATAATTAAACAACTATTGTCTTCCTCTATTTCTATGACTGACTGTCTAGACTTATCATATATTTTGGTAATACAATTAAGTTGGGTTCACACTAAAAAGAATTATATTTCTCTCAAACTAAATACGTTAATGACATAATACTTGAATTTAATATGGCCTCTTGTAAGCCGGTACATTAGTACATACTCCTATATGATACATTAATTAAATGATTTATTATTAAAAAAAATGAATATATAATTAATGATATATCATGAATTAATGATATATTATTTGAATTTAATATAGCCTCAAATATTCAAAAGAAATGATGTTTAACACACCAAATGAAAAACAAATTATACAAAATGTGTCATATTCTAGTGCTATTGGAAGTCTTCAATATCTTGTTACAAGTACGCGACCCAATTTTAAATAGCTCTAGAAAAAACAAAAATATGGACAACGACCTCATGCATCAAAAAGAAAATGACAATACAATGACATGATCCAAGTGCAGCGACAAAAACAAAACAAGCCAAAATCTGCATTATCTGCCCAAACAAAAACTCCTAAGCTCATTTACCAGTGCTACCGACTTCATTCATTAGTACCTTAGTGTTATCAGTACATTTAGAATGAGCCGGCAACAAAAAAATTTAATAACTTCTAGAGTTTGATTGTTCTTTTTGGAGCGACGTTCCTTCTTGATTTTATGAGCAGGGTCAAACTTTTAACTCCTAAACATCCAACTGTCCTAAATGTGGATGATGTAAGGAATCAAACACAGATTTTTCATCGGTCATTGACTTTTTGCAATGAGGATATTTTCACTATATATTCTATGGGAAGTTAGCTTAATGCATGTGTGATCTGATTAGAAAGGGGATGATTTTGTGAAATTTTCTGCCTCATTTCATGTTGTAGTGATTCATCCAAAATTTCAAAGGTTTCAGTGTATAAGTGATTTTTTAAAAGTCAATTCATAAATTTAAGCAACCAAAACATCTCCAAAAATTACTACACTTAGAGTTTTACATTTCAATCAATCACAAAAAATTTCATGTACACATTGTCAATATCTTATTTGTAATCAAATTACAAAAGAATTTTGAATTTCAATTTTGAATTTTTATACAAAAATATTGGTAACAACAATCATAGATCTAAGAGTATGGATAGAATAAAAAATCTCATAATGTACAACTTTTATTCATATATCAAATTCAAAATATCCCTCTTAGTTACATTTTATAAGACATTTTTAAAATTCTCCAAATCTGGAGAGGAGTGAAGACGTTTAGGGGTGAAAGGTTTTTCTTGCGTGGTCTTTGGAAAGATTGTTCGGACAAGTGTACCAACAAGTGTAGCAACAAATATCTAAATTTAGACACAAATGATTTGCATTTACTATAATGTTCTTCATTGTAATTGCACCTTTGGTTAGAAAATTAAAATATTTGAGTATATATTTTAATTGATATGAATTTCTTCACGATCAATTCAAAAATTCATAGTAATTTCAAATTTTCACCAAAATTCATGAAAAATCATAATTTATAGTGGACTAAAAATTTGGTGAAAATTTGGAATTACTATGATTTTTGAATTGTAAAAAATTTGGTGAAAATTCAATGCTTCACACTATGGCCGTCCAAGTCAAGAGGCAATTGGAATCGAATGGTAAAGCTAAAAAGGTAATAAACTACAATTTTGATTTTTTATGAAAAAAGAATCGACGACCCTCAATCATAGTTTGGGTTTCCATTCCTATCCAACCCAAACTTCCTTCAAGAGTTCGCCGCCTTGGTCAAAAAAGGCTCCCATGTGGGCATTTTGGAGGGCGACGACCTTTGGACTTTGTCCTTTAGTGTGAAAGATTGAGAGCCCAAGTTCTTGGTATCTTGGAATGATCGGTGGAAATGACAGCCTCTTGACCTTCGACCATAGTGTGAACAATTCTCCAAAGATGGCGTTTTAGACGCTTAGGTCTACCTTGAAGATAGTTCAGGAACTTAGTTGCAGTTGTACAAATTCTGGAGCATCACGGACCTTGATTGTTGGGAGATTACAGCAAGTGCTTGAGATCACCTGTACTGTGATCTTTGGGAGACCCTAAACCCTAATTTTTTGATTCAATCTCAAACAGCCTACACGACCTACACAGGGTTTGTGAATTCGCGAGATCCGCTAGCTGCCGGATTGTTTTGTATTATTGATGAGGCGGAGGGGCGCTGAGGACAAGATTGTTTACAAAGGAATTGAATTCGTGCAAGGTGATGAGGAGGATGATAATTAGGTTAGAGATTAACGTGTGTAGAATAAATTAGTCGAATCTGTGGAGAAGGGGTAACTATCCTTTTCCCCTTGACGAATCGGAGCTTCGCCAGGTATTTCACAGCGGCACTATCGATACTAAGACCGTGCCAAGATGGTTTGTAGGTTTCCAAGATTCGGTAGTTCATTCCTTGTTGCAAGTCATCTTCGTCTCTTAACACGCAGTAATCAGTTTTGCACAACAATTTGAGCCATTCTGTCAGAGTTGGTGAGTTTAGGGTTTAGTGAGAGACAGGAAGGACATGGACGAGAGTGTGTGGAGTAAGCTCCCGGTTGAGCTCGTGGAGCGCGTGCTGTCGTTCTCGTCGGTGCCGGACTTGTGCAGATTCCGAGCTGTAAGCAAGAGATGGAACGAGCTTGTTTGTAAGCCCAGCTTTCACGACCTTAACAACGAAAGGGGAGCCAGAAATCATGTCTACTTCTTTGTGACGCGCCTTGTGACGCGCCATTGGTTCCGGAAGACGCGCCATTGGACCCGGATGGAGACTTCGAGGCGAGTGTCGATAAGCTTTCTTGACGTCGATGCGATGCGGTGGTATTCCAATCCCATCACGGTAAGGTGGTTACCCCATTCCCAACAGACTAAGAAATACGGATATGAGACATTGATATTATTTAATATTGTTATTTTTTTTAGAGTTAGGCAAGAAGAAATAGATTCCAACACAAGTTGAAACATAATTTTTGGATGAAGAATGAATTAGTTATAAATTTTCAAAGTTGAAGTATGACACATGCCATTCACTGTCACATAGGTAGAGTTGTTTCTGTCCAAAGAAGATTTGTATTGCACACATTAAAGATGCTTAAACCAACAACTACCAATCCATAACCACACTTGCATATACTAAAACCAACGAGAGAGAACCCATTACCAATGGCAACTCATGCTACAACCAACATCACTGCAACAGTGATTGTGGAAAATGCCACTAGTTGTTGGTTTAAAGCGCCAGTTGGGAATGGGGTAACCACCTTACTGTTGGTGTTAAGTTACTCATATGGTAATTAACCCCTAAATGCCCGGGCCTATGACCATGGAATCATGCTTTCAATATTGCCACTATAAATGAGATAAAAATTTAACTTTCTTTTATTAATAGATGAAGCCATGTGTCTACTACAAATCATGAATTTTTCATAAATTTTGGTGAAAATTTGAAATTACAATGATTAAAAAATCACTTGTATGGTTGGGTGGTGAGTTACAGAGTAAACATTATGTACACATTCTCTTTCTTAACATCACAGGTAGACGAGGGCACTCTGTTGTTGGCAATAGACGACGGGCTGATGTGCGAGTCGGATGACAGTTTCCAAAAGTTCGTCATCTCCGACGCCGTTGCAAAGCGAGCAATCAGGGTTCTCCCCAACCCACCGGTTCTTTCCTCTCAGCCCACCATAGCGATGGCAGTAGACCCACTCTCTCGCAGCTTTAAGGTGGTTGTTATCAACTCTGTACGAGATTCATCACCGCGCATGTTTGTGTATGAATCTCAAAGGTAGGTCACTTCTAAATGTTTTAAATACCACATGCATGCAAATTTTCCTACTTCATTACAAAATCATTAAAATGATTCTTTATTGAGATTATAAAACCAATAAAGGTGTATTTTGTGAAGCTTCAAGAATTTTAAATTGTCCCTAACTGAATCTTCCGTAATAAGTAGATTTAGACACTTTAGTATTAATGAGAATGTGCACAATCTAAACATCAGAGTTTAGGGTTGCTTTATGGTTAACGTATGGTCAACACTTTCGAAATTCGTAACTTATTCATATGGTGTCCAAATAATGCGTGCTAAAGTGCGTTGCAATCCTCTTGAAGTTGTTATTAAGACACATCAAAAATATATTTTCTGTTTTATGTGTGTAAGTAGGCTCAGTTAGTAAGGGGGACGCTTTATGCTTCAAGATTTTATTTGCACTCACGTGGTTTGGCACTCACGTGGTTTGGGTATCGAAGCATAGAGTGACTCACCCTCGTGTCTATTCCCGGAAGGGGAGAGTAGTCTTGTACCAATGTCTCTTTGCCCGGTGGACATCGGCTCATTGTCAAGACGAACAGACACTTTATTCACGCCGGCCTGGAAAGAGGACCGGAGTTCTATCTATCTGACTCACCCTCGATGAATCTTCCAGCAATCAATGGCGGGCGCTGCAAAACCTGCCCCAGGCCGGGTTCGCGTGGTCAGCCATCATCTTCCGCGAGGTTTTGTACACCACGTTTAGCCAGGGACAGCCTCTTGTTTGGAGGTACAATCTTGCGGAGGATGTGTGGGAAGATCCAATCGATCTGGGTCCTGTCCCGGGGATGAAACGTCCTCGGTTTGTTGTGAGCAGCGATCGCTTGTTTGTCTTGATGGAGGCATGGATTTCCAATGAGTCGGTGCTCGACGTGAGAGAAATTCTCCCGAACTGTGGCACGAGCCGGACGGTGGAGCAACTCCCGTTTTCGGATCTCAAGAACATGTTCGATGAGCTCAGATTTGACTTCGACGTTGCATACGGAGCTCCGTGCGTAAACTCCGAGGGTTTGTGCAAATCCATTACGTTCGTGTCGTCTTCATCAGGCAAGATCCTATGTTACGACCTGGAGAGCATATCGGTGGATGTCTACCCTGCATTCAAGGAGGAAGTAGACAACGACTTTTGCCAGGGGAAGCCTATGAAGCTGAGTTTGACATTCTTGACGTCACAAGAATTGGGATAATCAACGTCCACTGTGTATCTTCTGTAGTGTAGGAAAATTGGAAATCATCTGTTTGCGTGTAAACGACTTCAGTTTGACACGATCGACACTGTTGATCTTGATCTTGTAGTGTAGCACAAGAGCTTTAAAATTATGTATTGCAATCAGAACACCGAGGTAAAATGAGAAAATGCCACCGTTGCAAAGTGCAGATGGCCATTTTGGGCGTGACCTTGAAGAACTGGAATTGTGGCATGACCTTGAAGAATTTAGTTCAGGAACTTAGTTGCAGTTGTACAAATTCTAGAGCATCACGGACCTTGGTTGTTGGGAGATTACAGCAACTGCTTGAGATCATCTGTATCATGATCTTTGGGAGACCCTAAACCCTAATTTTTTGATTCAGTCTTCAAAAGAACGGCCTACATGATCTGCACAGGGTTTGTGAATTCGCGAGATCCGCTAGCTGCCTGATTGTTTTGTGTTATTGATGAGGTTGAGGGGCATTGAGGACAAGATTTTTTACAAAGGAAGTTGTCGTGCAATTAAATTTGTGCAAAGGTGATGAGGAGGATGATATTAGGTTAGAGATTAACGTGTGTAGAATAAATTTAGTTGAATCTGTGGAAAAGGGTTAAGGCTCTAAACCTCTAAACCCACACTCTACCAAGGACAAACATTTTGAAATTTTGGATGTACCCATGGTGAAGAACACTATTTTAGAACCCATGTCATTTCAACTTCAGAAATTTATGACTAATTTTAGGAACATCCAATTTTTTTTGATTCAAAGTATGTTGGTCTTTGCTTGGATTTGTCTTCCAGTGATAAATCATGCTTAGTTCTCCCTGTGTCCTCATAAATTCACAGCCCTTAAAGTGGCGGGTTCAGAGCCTCCTACCTTAACTATCTTTTCCCCTTGATGAATCGGAGCTTCTTCTAAGGTAGAGATACCTATTCATGACAGTATAAGAGATGTGGTACCTTGGGAGTGCAGGCAACATGGAACGAAATCATGAATGTCTTAGCAAATCTAGGAGGAAGTGTTGGGCCTTGGAATTAAATTTTTTGGAAGCATGAGCAATTTTACATGAATTTTTGAAGCAAGGGTGTTGTAGACACCTATTCTAAGTTGTAGACTTACCCAAAAGAAACAAAGGACAAACTGTGAAGCAACATTGAATTGGACCAATTGTGAAGCAACAAGTGGGAAGTTGCCGGCAACTTTCAAACTTATCAGGGTTCATTTATGGTTCAAAAGTAGCTGGCGACAATGGATAGCTGGCAACAATGGGTGTTGCTACCTTATGGCAAGGCCAGGTATTTCACAACGGCATTATCGATACCAGATGCAAGTAAACTGTCAGAGCTCTGGACATCCACGGCGGATTACACCACAACATAGCAGGAAATCAAGCTCTCACTAGAAGGAAATGTGTCATTTTTCACTTACTATAATTGAAAAAGAAATGGAATGGCGCCAGGCACATGGGCTGTGTTAGTGTTGATGAGTAATTTTGGTCACGAGAAAATAGAAACGTAAGTATAATATTCCGGTACTATTCACTGTTTCCACGAAATGAAGGATGAAAAACGACAAGTTTGCTACTAGTGTCTCTAGGTTACGGTAGCCATCTCTGTAGAACACGAGATTCTTACCAAGGTACATCACCGAGATTCAAAGCTTCAATTCCATCTCTGTAAATTAAATTTTCAAGGTCAGGTAAAATTCACTATGTATGACGTTTCTAATATCTTCATGGCTTTTTGATGTTTAGAGATCGACCATCTCCGTCTTTCCAGCTTGCGCTCCCTTGTTTGTTATTCACACGGCATGGAAATTGCAAATCAAGCTATGGCCCTAATTTTTTTGAAACTTCATTCTCTCAACAAGATGCATGCGAGAGTTGAGCCTTCCAAAACAGGATTGCTCCATTCTTGTGCAATGCACAAATCATGTAAATAACACATATTTCGTTAAAACTAAACCACATTTCATTAAAATTGAACTACCGGACTAGAAAAGTGATGGGGAGAGCTGTTCTTCTCAATAGAGATATATCTCTATTAAGAAAGGCAACACCCCCAACACTTTTCCAGTATGGTAGTTCAGTTTTAACGGAATATGGTTCAGTTTTAACGAAATGTATGTTAAATGTAGATTGCCAGGTAAAGCGTAGGTTGTAAACAGACATAGTCTGAATAATTTTAGTGATAGTTACAGATTAGAGCCTGGATGCATCATTCACAAGAATGTCCCAAACCAAGAAAGACCAGAATGCAATTTCGAAATTTCAAAAAGACGAGATGTACAGGCTCAGTACTTAGAACTTTTCTTTTTCCACTTGTCGTTATTCTTCCATTCTGAACCTTTGGCGATGGATGCCAAGCTAAAAAAAAGGTAAACCCGTTGACACTGACAGTGAAATTGTGGAACCCGAGCCTTAGAACCTCCGACTCGCTGAAGAAAACCAAATCCATACCTTCTCTAGAGCAACCCACATTTCTTTTCTACTTCATGTGTCTACTACAAATCATGATTTTTTCTCAAGTTTGGGTGAAAATTTGAAATTAGTATGATTTTTTGAAGTGATAGTAAAAAAATTCATATCAGTTACAAAATATTCTAAAAAAATTCAATTTTTTACCAAAGGTGTAAATTGCAATGAAGAAAAGAACAGTAAATGAAAATCATCTATGAATTTAAATCTAGAAAAACTATTACACCAAGGTAATATCCACCAAACATGTAACTCCAAAAAACATTTAATTTGCATAGTTTTCCAAAGATTTCAGTGGAGTAAAAGTTAAACTTGGTAAGCTTCATTTTGTTAGTTAAGCTCAAATGCAACAGAACTCATTTTTATGGTCTAAACTTAGTTTACATACGAAAAAGCATAAAAACTCAATATACACTACATAGTGAACCGTTTTTAAGACTCTTAATGTAATTGGGACCTCATGTAAAATCCAAAAATAGTTTAAATGACCTTAATTTGACTATTAAAGAGGAGGCATGATCAATGAAGAGCCTCCATGAAAAGAATCGAATGAAAATTCTTTCATTTACTCTATGATACTTCAATTCATTTTGGATCAACTGCCAATGTATAGCTACAACGACATTTAAGGATTAAGAGCCGGTTTCCATGAGCTCCTACAAACAGGCAAACTAGTAGGCCCCTCCCTCATCCTCCAGCCTCATATACAATCATTTATAGAAAGTATTTGTTGCATCCTAGAGTCTTTTTGGGTATTTTTTGCATAATTGGGGCCCACAGCCTTAAATTAATCTCTAAACGTTCCAGCATTCAGAAACTGGATCGCGAATAGATTCGAAGTCTTGTAACTTTCTCATACAACCTTGGATGATTTTCATCCAAGTCACCTTTGAAAGCCTATTAAATTCTTTACCAATTACAATAAATCTTTTGTGATGAAGAGCTATTGATAATATTAGAGAGGCCTTCAACTGCAAGTATGTCAAATTTGTTGGATAGATTTTATGCTTGCAATGGTCTTCTCATCTACACCTGATGTACATTTCAGTCATGCTAATATCTACTTTTGAGACTAGAATCTATTTTTGTGCAAAGGGTTGGTACGTTTAGGGATTAACTCCTAAACGTTCTCACCCTTTTCAAATTTGGCAGTTTTCCAAAGATGCATTATAAAATGCAACTAAGAGGGATATTATCAACTTGATGAATGAATAAAAGTTGTACATTATGACTTTTATATTCTCCATACGGCTAAATTTGAGATTACTATCATCAATATTTGTATATAAATTGTCAAACTTAAAATTTAGGCCCTCTTTACACTAGAAACGAGAAGTCGTGGAGAAAACCCGCCAAGGGCCATGGCTCATTCTTGAGAAGCCAAACTTTGAATTTGACGTCCTTTGGATATAGTGTAAAGTGAGAAGAGGCTACAAAATAAAATACTGGTTCTAAAAAGTAAAGCTCTTACATATTTCTTAAAAAATAAAAAATGACTGGTTGTGAGAATTTTGGCTTGACGGCCCCCCGGAATTTGCGTTAGACCCACCTCTTGAGGTGGGCTTGACGGAAAATCCGGGGGCCTTCAAAAATTTCTATTTTTCTTGCCACGAAGGACAAAAGTGTTGTCCATGTCATTTTCTCCTCCTTTTGTCCCTTGGACTGAAAATTTCAAATGTAAAGTGACCTTCCTTGGTCTTCTCGATTTCTACGCATCCCATTGGATGAAATTTCTTTTCTCACGGCCCCTCGCCTCTAGTGTAAAGAGGGCCTTAGAGCTCTTTTGTAATATGATAACGAATATGATATTGACAATCTAATAATGAAATTGTTGGAATAGGTTGAAATGTAATACTTGAAGTGTAGTGATTTTTGGAGATTTTTTGGTTGCTTAATTTTAGTAGTTGACTTTTTCAATAGCACTTTTAAACTAAAATCTTTGAAATTTTGGATAGAACACTACAATATGAAATGAGGCATAAAATTTTTACAAATCATCCCCTTTTTAATCGGATCACACACACATGAAGCTGACTCCCCATAAAAGTTTCAGTAAAAAATCCACACTGCAAAAAGTGCATGGTTGGGCAATTAGAGGTTAACCCTTGAAGGATTTGGGGAATAGTAGATACGTTGCCGTATACTTAACATTTGTTATGAGTAGAAAGTTCCAAATTGAGATCCCAATAGCTTTTAAGACCATGTAGACATGAATTTTAATTTTACTTTTGATACAATACTCATAGGAGGTGTAGAACCATTCCAAATACAATGAAATACGGTCGTGTACATTGGCCGGAATGGCCAATCTGGACCTTTAAGGGTTAATCCTAGAGGACTTCCTTGAATTTTAAAAAGTGGGCACCAACATGCACAAAATAGGGGCAGGTTTTATCCTCTTGCATTAACGTGGAGGGGAATTAGTAGAGTCGGGGTACCTCTATTCACAAAAGGTGAAAAGCGAAAGGTAGACAGTGAGGTTTCAAAGGAGCTGTCGATCAGTTAGTCCACGCCTGATCTCCTGCAGTGGCTAAGTTAAGCTTTCCTCGGCGACGACGACGATGATGGTGGGCGAGGATCAATGATGCAGAGGCATCTAGCGCGTGGCCATGGCGCGGGCGTGGCGACCATGCACATTCTGCCCTGACAGGAGTCCCCCGGAGCTTGAAAGCTGCACACGTGGCGCGCCACCACCGCTCTGCAAACCTCATATAACGACAGCCATCATCGACCACCTCATAACTTATCTATCAATCAATTGTCTAGACTGTCACTCTTTTCTACAGCAACTGAACTTACAGTGATCGAACTTCTCTCTGTCAATCGGTGTTGTCAATCCAGCTTCAGTTTTCGTTTAATTTTCCATACCAATCGTAGTCAGGATGTCGACCTTCGATCAGACCAAGGAACAGGCTGGAAAGAAGGCCGAGGAGACCAAGGGCTTCGGACAGGAGAAGGCCGGACAGGCTCAGGCTCATGCTAAGGTATGAGCTCTCATTGAATCATTCTTTCGGTTCATAGTATTTTTCCATCAATTAACGTTCTGAAATTTGGCACTGTTTTTCTTAATTACCGATAGATCGGTCATTTTTGAAACTTGGTAGATGCTATCTAGTGATGATTTAAATTACTTGATGCAAGCGGACACGGCAAAGAAAAAAAGAGCTTGACTGGTTTATGATCAGAGACGTAGTAGATCGAGAGCTGCATGGGATCTGCTAGAGCATGCTATCTCTGAATTGCGAAGTGATGAGGTGGTAGCATGCACCCACTACACAACGTGGTGAGCCCATGGAGTACTCTATCTAGCATAGCCTGTGACACATGTCACACATTAGTAGTCTTATTTTGAGTACACTATGGAGAGTTGAGAGTAGAAAGAGACCATGAGTTCTGCACAAAGATTTGGAATACACAATGAAGATTGTGTGCATAGAAAAATAAATTAAAAGTTGTAACTGTACTACTTAGAACCAATCTGAAGGTCCTGATTTCCTAGAGTAGGCTATGGAAGCCTGATTGAGTTCTGGGTCGATTGCAGGGCGCTACTGGAGCTGCGCAGGACAAGGCCAGCCAAGTAGGGGACTTCGCGGGATCGAAGGCACAGGACACGAAGTCAGCCGCGGCGGACACCACGGGCGCGGCGAAGGCGAAGGCGGGCGAGGCCACGGGCGCGGCGAAGGACACCACGCAGCAAGTGGGCGACAAGACGGCCGACGCGGCGGGCGCGGCCAAGGACAAGACCGTCGGGGCGAAGGACGCTGCGGGCAGCAAGGCGGGCGAGACGGGCAACGTTGTGGGCGACAAGGCGAACCAGGCCAAGGGCGCCGCCGCCGACACGGCCAGCGCCGCGCAGGAGAAGGCCGCCGGCGTCACGGGCGCGGCGCAGGCCAAGGCTGGGGACGCCGCGGAGTACACCAAGTCCAGCGCCGGGAGCGCCCAGCAGACTGTCATGGACAAGGCCTCTCAAGCCAAGGACGCCGCCGGGAGCGTCTTGCAACAGACCGGCGACGCCATGAGCAACGCCTTCAACAACGCCAAGGACACCGTCACGCCCAAGCAGTAGACTCTTAAATCTGATTGAATTCCTACTGTATAGTTTTGTAATAATTTGTTGATATGTGAGACCTCACTAAGTTACTCATCATGTCCTTGAGGCATGGATAGATAAACTACACATAGATTTTTTACTCACCATGGTATGTATTTGTGATTATTATTAAGTCTTGTATTGCAATTGCTGGATTTGAATCCAGTTAATGTGATTGCTCAATTTTGCATAACCCAAATTGTTGTGATTTATGAATATTATTTTACAAGATGTTATATCCTTGTGTCCATTACAGTACAAGCCTAATTATTATTAAGTCTACTATTGCAATTGATGGATTTGAATCCAGTGAATGTGATTGCTCAATTTTGCAAAACCCAAATTGTTGTGATCTATGTATATTATTTACATGATGTTATGTCCATGTGTCCATTACAGTACAAGCCTAATTCGTCTTGTTGATATGCATGTAGTGACTTTGTATATTGTGAGATCTTGCAATTCATCATGTTCTTGAGGTATGGATAGACAGATTTTCAACAGATTCTTTATTGACCATGGTATTTGGACAAATGCTATGACTATTTTGATTGCTGGATTTGAATGATTGCTCAACTTTGCATAACCCATACTGTTGTGGTCTATGAATATTATTTTACAACATGTTGTGTACATGTATCCATTACAGTACAAGTCAAATTCTTCTGCTTTTATTATAAGAACTTGTTGATATGCTCCATGTAGTAACTAAACTTAGTGTTGCAAAAAATTGCTCGACTTTGCATAATTGTTAATAACCCATACTGTTGTGATAAATGGCTGAGTGAATGTGATGTTATGTAGTGCAAATTGCATTGCGATATGTATCCATTATAGAACAGTCAAGTCCAAATCAACTGGTTTATAAGCTGTTGATAATATATGCATGATTTAGTATTGTGATTGCTGTAATTTGAATCCAATGCATCGTTGCTCCGTTTTGCATAATTGTTGAATGTGATTAATGATTGAGTGAATATCATCTTACATGATGTTATGCACAGGAATTATTTTTGGTGCAGTGCTACGTAGCACAACAGAGCAGTGCAATGTTAGTAGCACCTTTTTGAAAATTGGTTTGAAAGACAATCTTCACTTAGATCCAGTTAACTTTAAGTAATGAAATGATGCTATTTGTTTTTCATTAATTTTGGGACCACCATATTGTCGCCACACAAACTTAGTTTTTAATTGTAACTAGATTGTGGTCCCATCGTAACATTCTTCAACCCCTTACTCTTCACCTTCAAATCTCAAGCATCTGTCAAGGGATTGGAAGAATCGTATAGAATTTTCTTTAACTTCAACTGGTTGTAGAGTTTAATTATTTTATTAGCTAATTCTCTACAGTATTGCTATAGTGTAATGAGGGATTGAGGGTGTGGTCTAGCAAGGGCTTAACCCCTAAGTGACCGATCAACCATTTTATGGTCGCTGCCCTTTTTTTACGGGCTGCTCGAGATGAAAAAAAAAACTTTTTCAGAAAATAAAAAATATTTTCAAAGAGGAAATCAAGTCTACTTTCCAACCCAATTTGAATCATGTCAATCGGAGTTAAACTCCATCAAGGAGAAATTTTCAAAGACAAACACCTCAACATTGTCCTAGTGTTACAAAACTTACTATTTCGGGAAAGTAATGATGTTCCCTCTTTCTAAAAAAATTCTTTTTTTAACTTTAGGATAGAATGTCTATTTTCAACCAATCATACCAAATTTCAAATTCTAAAAACAAAATTTGTATTTAGGTGAATATTCAACAATAAATGCTTCTAAATTCGATTAATGAGTATCTAAAACATTTTTTGAAAGTTTGACCGTATGGATAATTACTAAACATCGTGCTTCTCGGTTTCTCTTTTGGACCAAACTTCATTGAAGTTGTAGAAGCAACATTTTAAAATACATTTAGGTTTTGCCCTTACCCCCTCTGTCATTTAGGGGTTAAGAGCGCTAAGATTGCAAAAGGATATAACATTCAATACCCACTACCTTTCCTTCATGCACTCTCCTCATCACCTTGAGCCTCCACCACTTGTTCACTTACTTTCTTTTTACTGGTAATCACTGGGCTTCTTCTTTCATAAGGTTCTTCAGAGCCCCCTTTGCTCATCTCCAAATCTCATTGAGATTTTGGTAGGGAATAGCATTCTAGTGGAGAATGAGGGATTTTGTCAAAAAACTTAGCCCCTTTTCAGATTTGGAGAATTGCAAAAATGCATCGTAAAATGCAACTAAGAAGAATATTTTGAACTTATTATAAAAAAAAGTTATACATTATGAATTTTAAATTCTATTCATATGGTTAGATTTATTTGTTGCAATCACCAATACTTTTGTACAAAATTTGAAACTTGAATTCAAAAATCTTTGGTGATTTGATTACAAATAAGATATTGACAATTTGTGGATGAAATTTTTTGTCAGTGATGGGTGAAATGTAATACTCCAAGTGTAATAATTTATGGAGATTTTTTGATTGCTTAATTTTATGAGTTGATTCTTTAAAGAGCACTTTTAATTCGTTTTGAATTAAGATCTTAAAAAAAATTTAGTCAAAATGTGTGACATGAAATGAGGCACATAATTAACACAAACCATCCCCTTTCATTAAGAATGAATTGGGGCTTCAAGAAGACTTTGACTTTCATTCCTTGCCCGAACCCAAATTGATGTAGCGGGCATGGAAAATTATGGAGTCTTACATGAACAACCATCGGCCATGTCATCTTTGGTGGTCCACATTCTCCTTTGCATGCACTTTCTTACGCACATTAAAACTCCAAAATCCAAGTTAATATGCAAAAGTTACACATGTTTAAAGTTTGTGCATTGGGGACCACTGAGCAGCACACACTCCACGTAGTGGTTCACAATGCACAAACTTTAAACATATGTAACTTTTGCATATTAACTCGGATTTTGGAGTTTTAAATTGCATTGCAAAGCGCATGGAAAGGAGACTATGGCATAAGTCTACACAAATTTGACCCATAATGATGAAAAATTTCACATGGACTTTTATTCTAATTGCTACTTCAATTTCTCAAAGTCACAAGTTCTTATTGAGGCCTCATTTATCTCCTAATGGCTAATCGAATCACACATGCATGAAGCTATCTTGCCATAGCATTTCCTAGTATTTTAGTTACTTGCAAAAAGTGCTTGATGGATGAAAAAACAAATTCCAATTCCGTACATCAGTGCAATAAACGCTTGATTGGGCAGTTAGTAGTTAAACTTAAGAGTGGATGGTGAGCTTAGTTATTCTGGTTTTATAACATTATAAGACTGACTTGGGTACAATACCACACGAGGGAAAGGGTGTGATCCCCAAAGGGCTCAACCTTCTAGTGCCCAAGTAACCAGTAAGTAGTCACTAGATCACCAAAAAATGAAATGCTGTAAAATTTGTGAACCATCTCAGTTCGGTGTCTCAAGTGAAAATGTGTAACTTTTGATTTTGCAGATGATGCAAAAAGAAAATTTGAAATCCGACTTTCTTAGATATCCAAATACCTATGTACAAAACACCATGATAGTTACTACAAATACTTACAAATACAACACATGTACTATGCAGAATTTCTTGTGTTTGAAAGTTTGTTGTCTTATATTTATTTTTGGATTGTGTTCTCTTGTTCATGTTCCATCAATGCATGTATTCCGATCTTGATCAGTGTACCAACTCCTATTTATTTTAACATATAAATTTTGTCCTAAACGTTATATAAATAAGTCACTTTCACTTATAAAATTCACAATAATCATGTATAGGTCCGTTCTTGACATGAATGATTGCAATGAATTGAGAGGTGTTGATACAAATCATTGTTGAACATCTTCAATTTCATTTTTGAAAATTTAACCAAAATTCCATTTAACTATGAAGTCACACGCCCCCCAAAATCTCATTTTTGAGTGTGAGTTATACGGTTCAAAGATACACTATAATCTTACAATCCAATGGTCTGATATGACCAAGATTTAATTGAAACTATGCTTACATTGATATGATTTAATACTATTAATAACATACTTAATTTTAAGAGAGAATTTAAAAAAAAAGAATACAACCCAAAAAATTGGTTTCTCCATAACCACTTTGCGGGCACTAAAGGGTTAAAGGGCGGTTTTACACTACGGACCAAGAGCTGTGACCAAGGAAAATGGATTAATTCCATCGTCATACTTCATGGAACGACTTCCATGGTTCGAGTTATTAAAAAATCAATTTACAAGGTTCATGGGCCCTTCACTAGGTGTAAACCAAATGTGAACCAAGAAGAATGACCATGTGCTAAAAAGTAAATGTGCTGATATCTTTTAGTATATGTTCAATAATGGTAGTTCTGGAAAAGAAATTAATCTTTTGTCTTCATTTGAAACTACTCATTAAAAAAAATATTATAATGGCATTTCTCTCCCGTGGGCTCTTGCTTTTTCTACAAGACCACCTCTTTTGCCTCTCTCAAAAAAAAAGCCGTTGGACCATGTTAGTAAATAATGTAGGCCTTAACCCCTAAATGACGGAGGGGGTAAGGGCATAACATAAATGTGTTATAAAAAATTACTTCTTCAACTTTGATGAAGTTTGGTCCAAAAGAGAAAATGAGGAGCTTGATGTTTAGTAATTATCCATGCTGTCAACTTTCAAAAAATAGCTTTTTATCATCTCATAATGAATTTAGAAGCATTTAACTTCAAATATTTATCAAAATTACAAATTTTATTTTTAGAATTTGAAATTTTGTATGATTTGTTAAAACTAGACATTCTATTCTAAAATCAAAAATTGCAATTTTTTCAACGGAGAGAACATCATTACTTTCCCCAAATAGTAAGTTTTCTAACACTAGCCAATGTAGAAGTGTTTTTCTTTGAAAATTTCTCTCAGGTGGAGCTTAACTCGGATTGACATGATTCAAAGTGGGTTGGAAAGTAGACTTGATTCCCTATTTAAAAATATTTTTTGTTTTCTATAAAAATAGTTTTTTAAATTTTGGGCACCCCGTAAAAAAAGGGTAGAGACCATAAAATGGTTGATCCGTCACTTAGGGGTTAAATATTGTTTTTTGGGGACCTCAACTCCTTTGGTCACTTTTTTTTTTTCTCGTAGTGTAAACCTAAGTCATCCCGGGACGAGTTGATGGAGCCAATGACAAATTTTAGAACTGCATAGGACGAGTTCTTGGTCTCTCGTGTAAATCGCCTTTAACCCCTAAATGACAGAGGGGGTAAGGGCAAAACCTAAATGTGTTATAAAATGTTGCTTCTACAACTTCGATGAAGTTTGGTCCAAAAGAGAAAATGAGAAGCACGATGTTTAGTAATTATCTGTACGGTCAAACTTTCAAAAAATGTTTTAGATTCTCATTAAACGAATTTAAAAGCATTTATCGTTGAATGTCACCAAAATTACAAATTTTATTTTTAGAATTTGAAATTTGGTATGATTGGTTGAAACTAGACATTCTATTCTAAAGTGCAGAAAAGCAAAACTTTAGAAAGAGGGAAGATCATTACTTTCCCGAAATAGTATGTTTTATAACACTAGGACAATGTTGAGGTGTTTGTCTTTGTTTAACTCCGATTGACATGATTCAAATTGGGTTGGAAAGTAGACTTGATTTCCTATTTGAAAATTATTTTATTTTCTAATTTTTTTTCATTTCGGGCAGCCCGTAAAATGGTTGATTGGTCACTTAGGGGTTAAGAACATTGTGTAACTGGTACAGTGATGAGAAAAAAAAAAAAAAAAAATAGAAAACAAACAATAAAAAAAGCAGACCCCTGTCCCTCTGCCATAACTGACAGAATTTAACAATGGCATCACAATGAATGGATGCAAAGGGGGCAGTGTAACTTAAGTATCAGACCCATGATCATTCTACAAAGTGACGGAATCGCAGGAATGGCAACTCTCAGACTTCTGCAGGTGATAAATTTTCAAAATTCAAAGCAAAGCTCCGCCATCAGTTTAATTTCTCCACAACGCCAGACACAACAGTACAAACGAATCAACATTCAAAAGTCAGATACAGGTTGAACTGGTCCGCCTGAACGTCTGAACCAGGGTTTTAGGGAGGTTTTAGGGAGCAACCAGCTCTGATCCTCTTCTTTGTAGCCACATCTGTCCCCCTTACAGTCGGTCATAAAATTAATTTAAAGGATCTCAACCAATCAAAATGTGTCGTGTGTCACTTTTCTTAACCCCTAAAAGACCAAGGATTCACAATTTTAAAATGACAAATTCATTTGATCATATTGTGAAAAATGTAATTCAAATGAGATCGAATTTTATATCATTTGAATCAGTGAAGAATATTGTATGTAATGGTGAAGCAACGAATAAACTTGAACACAAAGAAGTCCACATAAAACCTACTCAAAATATTATTAAGCATAGTAAAATTATTTTTTCTTTTTTTAGGGTACTTTTAAAATAATACCCTTTGTTCACACTTGATACTCAAAAAATACAAAGAGTGACCTCCCGAGATAATTGGTCCCTCTGACCATCTAATAATGCGGCCAATGTGATCAAATGATTTAAAAACAGAGTGGACTTCCCAACTCCTCCCCAAACACGGCTTCACTAAACCAGAATACCGATTACAAAGCCAACATATTGTATATACTCTGCAAAAGACAATTGTGCATAGTGGGCATTGGCTCATTAACTAAACAAACAGACACTTCATTCACGCCGGCCCCCATATGAGGACCGGAGTTTCTATCTATCTACACACGAAGAACGGGAGGCCATTACCCCCAGGGGTAGCCTGGAAGCCAATGTAGATTTACCCCCCAAACTTTCTAAACATTCAAGTAGGTCGAGGGGAGGGTATTTCTACATCACCGTTCAAAATACCCCCGAGGGTAATGGCCTCCCGGTCTCCCTGTGCTATATACTCTACTGCCAGATGTATTCTTGAATCTTCAACGTAACGTACGTCTGCATGCATGCACTCAATTGAAGTACGTAAGATCGATCGATAAACAGGTAATGGATCATCGTCGACGACGACGACGTCTTTCTTTGTCGCATTTACTCCACTTGTCAGCCATGGTACGTCTCAGCTCTGACCCGTTGCTCGTGCCAATTTCAAAATCCTTCCTTCGCCGGCCTTGGGTTCCTCGCCCCAACAGATGCAGACGCAGACTGTTCTCGTACGTTCCGGTCAGAAAGGTATTAATTCCACATAACATAATTACACATGTCGTCAAGTGATTAGTTTTAGGCTTTTGGGATCCGAGGTGGAAATTGAATCTGACGGTCTGAACGTACAGCTCGCGCTTCCGTTTGAAATTTCAATACGTTGGAGGCTCATCCGCGCATGCAATCAGTTGTGAAATAGTGGCTATGGCGGAACGTGTCGAAGCTGAACCGGGGAGTTAGTGTTTCGTGAGTTGATGATCGAGCTAGGATGACGGCGAGAGATGGATCGCTGGAGTTGTCGTTCGGGGATTACCGACGCGGCTCCAGTCGCAAGCCGCCGCGGCCGCACGCGCGCCGGCGGCGTTGTGTCTCGGAGGATGCGAGGACTCGGCAAATTAGCGGGCGGCTGACCACGTTCCAGAAGCTGGATCGGGAGATGGGGAGGTTCGTGAAGGCGCAGAACAACGCCGGGAAGAGTAATCAGAATAATGCGGCTCCAGGTTTGATGCAAGTCGTCTCGGAGGAGGAGAGCTGCAGCGTGCGCGGCGTGCGTCACGGCGTGAAGTGGAAGTGTGGGTGGATGTTCGAGCAGGACAGTTTGTACTGGGAGACGGTGCGACGGCAGGAAATCGACCATAACTCCGCAGCAGAAAAAGCCGAGCCCCTGTCGTTCACGACTTGCGATGATTCCAGCAGCACTGGCGAGGACGCGCTGCGACATCACTGCAGCACTGACCATGAGTCTGTTTCCTCGGGTATGGAGTTGCACCTCCGGCGCTCCCATGCAAGGCGACGAGGGCCGAGTACAGAGAAATTACCGGTTAGTACTCCAGATGATGCTGCCAAGGGTTGGCCTGCGGTTCTCCAGGCCAAGTGCGAGGTGTTGCAAATGGAGAAGGAGCTTGCCGATCAACGATTGCGCCAACAATGTGCGGATATGGCCCAAGCTGCCGAGATGGCGCACTGTCTCCGTGCGTCCGTGCAGACCATACTGGAGGTCAATACATCTTACATTCTCGTAATAAAACCCTTCTGTCAGGTTCATCGATATATTGCATTTGATTGACTGATCATTCGTAGAACTTTTGGATTAACGCTGACATAGACGCCATGGCCCGTGAAATGCTGAACTCCCTGGGGATCACCGAAAGAATAGTTACCATGACTGTATATGTATTTAGTTTGGCAATGTGCAGGATCGGAAATTCCACAACGTCATTTTAGAGGAGGTCATATTAACCCCTAAGCGTCAACTCTGTAGTGTAAGAAAATTGGAACCCCTGCTGGAAAGCATCTGTTTGTGTGAAAATGATTTCAGTCTGACACTGTTGATCTTGTAGAATAGAACAAGAGCTTTAAAATGATGTATCGGATGTAAAATGAGAAAATTCCACCTTTGCAAAGTTCAGTGATGCAGATGGTCATGTGGGGCGTTTTTTGACGCTTAATGAGGTGTGAGTGGTCGTTTGACTGATTCGTAGTTTTGGATAAAGAGAATCGATCGTGTAAAGAAGAAAACTCTAAAGCCATAGCCTGCTGTTCGTTCTCAGACTGCGAAGAGGGGAACAGTATCAGCTCCTTGTACGCCCGGGCGCCATGTCCAAGAAGACTACAGCCCATGTCTCCAGCAACGAATTCAGCGCCTTCATACCGTAAACTCGCATCGTGATCTCGAAGACCAGGCTAAGAGCTTCCAGCACAGGATTGAGACGCTCCGCCTTCAGTCTCAAATCCGCAGTGGAGACAGTTCCAGTTTCGGGAATGACAACCGCAACACCAAGACACGCTTGAGCAGCACATCTTCCACTACCCAAGTGGTAATTAACCCCTAAGCGTCCTCTGTGTATTTTCTGTTGTGTGGAAAAATTGGACCCCCTGCTGGAAAGCGTGTGTTTGTGTGAAAATGACTTCCGTGTGGCGCTATCGACTCTGGTGATCTTGTTGTAAAGAACAAGAGCTTTGAAATGATGTATTACAATCAGAAAACGGAGGTACAATTAGAAAATGCCACCATTGCAAAGTTCAGTGGGACATAAGTAGTATTGGGAACCTCACCTCGGCAAATGTCCCCCCTGGCAACATTCTACAGGGAATAATACAGGGGAGGCTCCCAATACTACATTCTAGCCTTTGCTGCAAGATGTTGAAGAAATTTCTAGCTAGAAGATTGGTACATGGAATACGTCAGCCATAACAAAACTACTGACGGTGCTATATTGGCCCTGTCTGTACGTGCGCTTGTATTTGCAAAATTGGATATGGGTAGATCGACATCTATTCACAGATGCGGATTTTTTGTTTTATTTTTCCTGTTGCTCAATCCATGGCTAATGACGTCTGAATATTTGGTTTCTTTTTTTCTTATATATGAGTCAACTTTGGTGATCCTGTTTCAGCAAACGTCAGACGGAGAGGATTGGGTACAAGTCCAGGAAGTGC
Organism: Pohlia nutans; assembly: GCA_022496805.1. NCBI lineage: Eukaryota > Viridiplantae > Streptophyta > Bryopsida > Bryales > Mniaceae > Pohlia > Pohlia nutans. The sequence continues at coordinate 2,159,313 of CM040095.1, read as the reverse complement.
TGAAGCAACTGAGAGGCAAGACAGGATCATTACAATACAGTTGTGAGAATTGGGAGAAACGGGCCATTTTCGCTGAGTCTAAAGCTGCTGCCTTGCAGATTGAGGTAAACACTTGAATCTCTATCTCACGGTAATTTTCACTCTTTGGGATACATGTGCGTGCAAAAGGTATTTAAATGGGGGCTATCACATAATTGGAATATTTGAGGTACATTCTGGAATATTCTAGGTATATTTCAAATAGATTCTAAAATTATACCTTGTATTTATAGCTTCCTGTATTACATCTAAAATTTTATAATTAGGTTAAAAATTTACTTCTGGGTGAATAATCTGGACCCTAAACCCTTGAACTCACGCAGTTTTCTAAGTTTTCGACAGTGACCCCCCGGGAATTTTCAATGGCACGGTTACAGTTTAATTAATAGTTTGAACTAACTGCGTTCTGATCTTCCTGAAGGAGGAGAGGTGGCGGGTGGAAGCGCAGAAATCCGAGGAGAAAGTGAGAGAGTTGGAGAGGGAGCTTGTGCAAGTCCGAGCGACACTGGAGGAAGTCCGAAACCGCCATGCCCTGGAGCAGAGCCGGTTGCTGGGCTCCGGTAGCAACCATGGCTACACGTTAGTCTTACAGCCCATCGTGACAAGCAAAGGCACAGCTGATTGTGACTGCGGAGGACATACTAATTGCCACAGCTCTCCAGCTTTATCAGGAAATAATAATCACGGCCAGCAGCAGGCTGCCACTATGTCTGACGTTGATCATCCACCTGAAGTCGACAATGTTTCCAATGGCTCTGATTTAGCTGCAAGCCCAAACCAAGTCCATAGCTCTGACAGAGAACCAAGCGAGTCTACTACCAGTAGCCGACACAGATACGAAGGCGCATTAGAAGACGATGATTGTCCAACTCCAACAAAAGCTGCGCAAACGAACCCAGTCCAAGAAACTGCCAAAACGGAGATCGAGAAATCGTTATCCCAGAAGTGGTTCAAGCAAAGACCAAAGAGCAGGAAACCAGGTATCATTCATTACATTTGTTGTATTGAGACGTTTCAAAGCTTTTGAGATGGAATGCTAGTTATTCAAATATTCAATTAAAACTTAGTAATTGAAACCAAAAGAATATAATGCTCAAATAGTGATTATGTAATGAAATTCTAAAAGTTGGTGAAGAGAGAAAACAGTTCATCTTTGAGTCAACGATAAAAATGAGCCTGCCAAAAGTCTCAATATAACGAATATGGCCTTATTGATATTGTTCTTTCTTCCTTCAACTTTTGATAGGGCTTCATTCAACATTTGTAGAATAACTCAATGATTCCTTTTGTCAGGCGACAATTTAGCATTTTTGCTACTTTCCCATGGCTTGAAAGGAATCCAGGCTCCTTGGATGCTCTTTTCATATTAATATAGAGAAAATATCAGGGTAGTACACATGTGCTACCAACCGTGGGTGGTACCTATATTTAAAGAGGCTACACATGTAGGAAATCTGGCTGTTCCTTCCTTCGTATTTCTCAAAAATCCTTTGGATCAATTAGCCAGCCCAAAGTTTATGTAGAAATTTGGCGGTAATTAGCCGAAAACATTTTCGCTGTCAAATTCTAGGCAACTAATCATTTGGCTGAATAATTTCGTGCAAATGTGCAGGTACGCCGAGCTCGGAGATGAGCATGTCAGAGACTCGTTCAAACCTTGGCAACAGTCCAATTCCAGGAAAACTCGTGCACAGAGGTGCAGGGAAGGGGAATAATAACAATAATAATAATAATGCAGCGGCAATGCAAAAGCCAGGGCCAGTGTACGCTGGCAGCATGAGGGTGTCGTCTCCTTCGCTTCTCGAGTCGAAGAGAGTGCCGCTCCGAGAAATCAAACGAAACACAGCTGACGTTCCTTCCAAATCCGAATCATGCACATGATTCTTCAAATCCATGCCTTGCGTTTTTGCCTTCATGCAAGCAAGTTCTTTTCATGTCAACTGATCCTGTTGTTGATTATGATGGTGGTTAGGATATGTATTAACAGGCTCCTCTTGTTGATTATGATGGTGGTTAGAATATGTATTAACAAATCCACCATCTGTAGCTGTGATTTTCATGTTCATATTGGTTTGAACATGCATGTGTAATATATCTCAGATATATTCTCAAGAAGGCTTGCGCCACTAGTACTGTTTGAATTTTTTTTTGTGGATGGTTCTTAGTGTTGGTGTGAGATCTGGAGGTGGTTGAAGAGTAAGAGTGTGCCCAACAGTTGCTCATTGTGTCGCGAGTTCGCATCCAAGATGGTCTGTGAGAAGTGAAAACTTCTCCAGCAACAACCACCAAGCGTGCTTGGAATAGAGTGCAGCGCCCAATTGTATACTACTACTTTTGTCACTACTTGGGACAATCATAATGGTCGAGAATAAATTTACTTAAACTTCATAAAGTGTGAGCATGGTCTTGTTGGAGAACTGACAAAATGCTTGATGTGAGAACCACCCCCCATTAACCCTTTGACGCGTCAACGTCCATATTCTGAACGCTGGATGATTTCTGACACATCCCTTCACCACACATGGTGATGTTTTTCATCTATCCAAAATTCTCTTGATTTTTGTGCTAGTTGACTACCATTTGACCGGTATGAATCTTCAAAATAAGATATTGTGAATTTTTGAAAAATAAAAAAAGTGAATTATGTCAAGTTTCATTCTTAGTTCAAAAAGTGAGACCTTAAACATGATTTTCCAAAATGAGTAGAATCAAATAATGGAAACCATACCATCTTGAAGTGCATGGTATTCCAATTTCATTACAATTTTTTTAAATTTCTTTTGGGTTAATATTGGATTTTTAATTGAATTTCAAGAAAAAACCTTGCAAAATTAATTAAAATATATTAATAGAAAATACGATGAATCCAACCGTAGAGATGTTATCTTCACATTGACGTTTATAACTTTTCTTTGTACAGTGGGGTACCAATCAAAATGTCGTTTTGGAATTCGAAAAATTTCACTACTGCCAACTTTGAAAGCCTCCTAAGAGCTCAAAAATTGGTATTTTACCACGAAATTTTTACCAAAGAATTATCTTTAAGTTCATTATATGTATGCCAAATTACAAGGCCAAAAATTTCACCAAAAAAAAGTTATTCAAAATCTACCAACATTGGTAAAATTCCACAGCTGCCAACTTTAATAGAATCCCAAAGATTGAATTTTAATTTTTTTGCCATTGAATTCTTGGAACAAAAACCTCTTTATGTTAATGACATACGATAAAAATTTCAAGGCCAAAAGATTGATGCAAAAAAAGATATTAACAATCTACCAACATGTGTAGTTGTGGGAAACAATGGGGGAAACTTTGCTACTAACTTTGACACCCTCCCAACGGTTGAGAAATTGTTTTTACCATGAATTTTTTGGCACAACATGATCTTTATGATAGAAACATTCATGCCAAATTTCAAGGTCAAACATTTATACAAAAAAATATATTTTACAATCTACCAATGTGTGTAGTTTCCCCCATTGTTTTCAACAATTACACATGTTGGTAGATTGTTAATATCTTTTTATTTATTAATCTTTTGGCCTTGAAATTTTTATCATATGTTATTAACATAAAGAGGTTTTTTTCCCAAGAATTTCATGGCAAAAAAAAAAAAATCAATCAATCTTTGGGAGGCTGTTAAAGTTGGCAGCTGTGGAATTTTACCAATGTTGGTAGATTCTGAATAACTTTTTTTGGTGAATCTTTTGGCCTTGAAATTTGGCATACATATAATTAACTTGAAGAATTGTCTTTGGTTAAAAATTCGTGGTAAAAAACCAATTTTTGAGCTCTCAAGAGGCTTTCAAAGTTGGCTGTACTAAATTTTTGCTCATTGCGAATTCGAAAACGGCATTTTGATTGGTACCCCACTGTACATCCAGTGCATTATTGTTTTTCATCAAACATTTTATAACAAATCTTAGAAAACAGTGTTGAATCGGGACGTTAAAGGGTTCAGTTGACAATATTTGGTGTGCAAATATCAAACTCCACACCAAATTGTACTCAACTCATAAAAAATAAAGTTGGTATGTGGAAAGTAGCCATTGTTGGGCCTGCACAAACTCTCCTCTCCGCAATTTGAACTAGGTTCTTTTGTTTTGATATTGAAATTCTTCACATGTATAAGCATCCAACCCTCCTTAATTGCACTCAATCCTCTCTAATTGCATTCACCCCTCTTGAATTGCATTCAACCCTCTCTAAATGCTCAGTACTTTGTATCACTACATTAAAATTGTGATTTAGTGTTCAACAAGAATCAAATGTCATTTACCATAGTTGGTTTAAATCTAAAGGGTGTCCCTAAATCATATAGGAATTTGCCACTTCTCATTCCCAAGTACGCTAAAAGGGCCATGTTTAAAAATAGTATAGATGCCATTTCAGAAATAAAATAGATGCTGAACTTTCCTACCACAACTCAAAATGTTCAAGTGCCCTAGATATGCATATAAAATTCTGCTGATTGATCGCCCTGCCTATTTAGAGCTTCTAGATGCCATTTATGAAATAAAATAGGATGTTGCACTTTCCTAGCACAACTCAGAGTATTCAAGTGCCCTAGATATGCATATAATCTTTTGCTAATTGATTGCTAAGTCTATTTAGGGCTTTTAGATGCCATTTATGGAATAAAATAGGATGTTGCACTTTCCTAGTACAGCTCAAAGTGTTCAAGTGCACTAGATATGCATATAATCTTCTGCTGATTGATTGCCCAGTCTATTTAAAGCTTCTAAATGCCATTTATGAAATAAAATAGGATGTTGCACTTTTTTAGCACATATCAAAATGTTCAAGTGTCTTAGATAATTATGCATATAATTTTATGTTGATTGATCGCCCAACCTATTTACGGCTTTTAGATGTCATTTATGAAATAAATAGGATGATGCACTTTCCTAATACAACTAAAAAAAAATCAAGAGCCTTGAATTTGCATCTACAATTCTGCTGATTGATCGCCAAGTTGATCGTCCAACCTATTTATAGCTTCTAAATGCCATTTATAAAATAAAATATGATGCTGCACTTTCCTAGCACAGCTCAAAATGTTCAAGTGCCCTAGGTGTGCATATAAAAATCTGTTGATTGATCGCATAGTCTATTTAGGGTTTCTAAATTTACCATTTATGAGATAAAATAGGATGTGGCACTTTCCTAGCACAGCTCCAAATATTCAAGAGCCCTAGATATGCAATAAAAAACTTTGTTGATTGATTGCCCAGCCTATTTAGGGCTTCTAGATGCTATTTATGAAATAAAATAGATTGCTACACTTTCCTAACACAGCTCTAAATGTTCAAGTGTCCCATGTGTGCATATAAAATTATGTTGATTGATCGCCCATCCTATTGAGGACTTTTAGTTGCCATTGAAGAGATAAAATAGGATGCGGCACTTTCTTAGCACAACTCTAAATGTCTAAAAGCCCTATGTATGCATATAGAATTCAAGTGAATAATCACCCAGCCTATATAAGGCTTTCAGTTGCCATTTATGAAATTAAATAGGATATTGCACTTTCCTAGCAGAGCTCCAAATGTTCAAGTGCACTATGTGTGCATATAAAATGTTCTTGATTGATCGCCTAGCCTATTTAGGGCTTATAAATGCCAATTATGAAATAAAATTGGATGTTGCACTTTTGTAGCACAGCTGTAAATGTTCAAGTACCCTTTGTGTGTATATAAAATCCGGGGGGGGGGGGGGGATTTAGAAAATTTTACCTGGAATGGTGTAACCAAAGATATGGTGTATTTAATTCTTATGAGCTAAATTTTTGAAATTTTTTAGAGGTAATATATGGCGGATAAAATATGAGAATTTGCATTATAACTAATATAAGGTTCTCGATAATTCATTCAATTTTGAATTTTTATATCTAATATATCATCTAGAAAAAAGGGTGTAGACTGAAAATAGAACTAGTGGATAGATGAAATGTTGGTGTCTTCCGTCCAACGGTTTTACAAATGGATGAAAACAACTTTTTTTTCTGCGGTGGTACTGATGGATGAAAATCAGGATTTTCAGTTGGTAGCCGCCGGGGGTTTCAGTTGGAATGGATGAAGGGTGCTTAGGGAAGGTTTGCTTAGGGTTTCATTGCATTTTGAGAAGCACATGCGCGTTTGAGGAAGCCGCTTGAGTTTTTCAGGGTTTCTTCAATTGTTGACGGCTGCAGTTTGGATTGCTTTCCTGCGTTTTCGCTGGCTGACTGTTTAGGTTTTTGTTCTTCATGTGTGCGCAGTGTTTAACTTAGGGTTCGCATGAATTTTTTTTGTGCGCATTGAGGTTGACGTTGGTATAATCGGTTTACGGTTGTTAGCGCAGTTTTCTTGTCTTCATATGTGCATTTGTGTTAGGCTTCGTTGATAGGGTCGTTGGTAAAGGGTTTTGGGATGTGCGTGCAGGGTTTTCTTATTGCATGCAGAGTTTAGGGTATGCAGTCCGGAGTCGTAGAAGTTGCAGGCGGCTGTTTAGGGTGAAAGTTTTAGTTGTTCTCAGCCATGTGTGTGCATCCTATTCGCATGCAAAGTGTTTAGCGGCTTGGTGTTGCTTTTTCGTAGTAGGGTTTGCATGCACAGTTTTCTATGTGTGCGCAGTAGGTGAAGCACGCAAGTCAGGTTTAGGGTTGGTTCTGGGGTTTTCGATTAGAGGTTTGAAGTTTAGGGTGTCTTAAACCATGGCGCGGCTTGTCAAGATCTGGACGTTGACGCTACGAGCTGAACTGCAGGCTGGTTGGGGTGCTGAGGCTTCGGTGTCCAAGAGAGCAGATTGGCAGAGTATGGAATGGGTGTGGGTCGCCCCTTCAATGCGTGAATGAGCTGCTGGTTTTGTCTAGATCCCACTGCTTCAGTTTTGATATTGTATGTCTAGCGGGTAAGCGGGTTTTAGTTTTGGCGCAGGCGATTCCTAAGGTATTTAAATGGTTTGTGCAGGTTTTCAGGATGAATCGGCTTTTAGATAGGGCTAAGTATCTTGAAGTAGGAATTGGCTTTTGTATGAAAACTGAAATTTTACTATGTTTGTAAATACACACCGTAATGCATATATTTTTCTTTGGGATGATTCTGAGTAGTCTTGCATGCATGTGTTCGTTTCAAGGTTGTGTAGAAGCTGGATTCTTTATTGAAGTTAGTTTCATTGTAGAGCTGGATTCTTTATTGTGGGCTACTATTCTTGTGTTCAGCCAGAATGCTTATGGCTCAGGCTGCTCTCCCACAATGTTTCAGTTGGTAGTGAATTCTTGGTATGATTGGTCGTTTGGGTTCTATTGTCTTTATGGGGTGCTGTGTTTTATTTGTATGTCGTTTGTATGATAGGGCGTTTGTATATTGGGGCGTTTGTATTTTGTTTGTATAGTGTGTTCAAGATTTTTGTCTTTAATCTTCAAACTTCACTTTTTTGATTTACTTTAATTTGTTACAATAAATTTAGGGGTTGAAATATTACTCCACTTCATAAATTGTAAGTAATTATATGGACCCTAAAAACATGAAGAATTAGAAAATTAGGTAATTGAAGGGTCCATTTAATTAATCCAGGCCATCAAAATACCCCCCAAAAAAATACCTCTTGGCCACACGTGATATACAACACCCCCCAAGTAGTCAACCCCCTGTGATATAAAATTCTGCTAATTGATCGCTTAGCCTATTTTCGGCTTATAGATGTTATTTATGAAATAAAATAGGATGCTGCACTTTCCTAGCATAGTTCTAAATGTTCAAGTGCCCTATATGTGCATATAAAATTATGTTGATTGATCGCCCAACCTATTTAGGGCTTCTAGATGCGATTAATAAAATAAAATAGAATGATGCAATTTCTAAGTATAGCTCTCAATGCAAAAGTACTCTATCTATGCATAGATAATTTTGCTGAATGATCGCCCAACCAATTTTGGGCTTGCAAATGCCATTCATGAAATAAAATAGGAAATTCCACTTTCCTAGCATAACTGTAAATGTTCAAGTGCCCTATGTGTGCGCATAAAACTCTTTTGATCGATTTCGCAGTCTATTCAGGGCTTCTAGATGCCATTTATGAAATAAAATAAGATGTTGCACTTTCCTAGTACAACTCAAAATGTTTAAGTGTCCTATGTGTGCATATAAAATTCTGTTGATTGATCACACAACCTATTTAGGGCTTCTAGATGCCATTTATTAAATAAAATAGGATGCTGCACTTTCCTAGCACAGCTCAAAATGATCAAGTGCCCTATATGTGTATATAAAATTTTGTTGATTGATTGCCCAACCTATTTAGGGCTTCTAGATGTCATTTATAAAATTAAATAGGATGCTACACTTTTTAAGCTCAACTCAAATTGTTCAAATATCCTAAATCTACATAAAAAAATTCAGTTGATTGATTGCCCAACCTATCTAGGGCTTTTAGATGCCATTTATGAATTAAAAAATGTTGCGTCTTCTTAGAACATCTCAAAATGTTCAAGTGCACTATGTCTAGTAAGATATAAAATTCTGTTGATTGATCCCCCAGCCTATTTAGGGCTTCAAAATGCCATTTATAAAATAAAATAGGATGTTGCACTTTCCTAGCAAAGCTCAAAATATTCAAGTGCCCTCTACCTAGATATAAAATGTTGCTTATTGATCACCCAACCTATTTAGAGCTTCTATATGCCATTTATTAAATAAAATAGGATGCTGCACTTTTCTAGCACAACTCAAAATGTTCACGTACCCTATGTGTGCATATAATCGCTCAATCTCTTTAGGGCTTGTAGATTCCATTTATGAAATGAAATAGGATGTGGTCGTAGGGTACCAAGACATGGTGTTAGAACATGAAGCATAAAGCCCATAGACACCATACTCTAGCACCATTCCCAATATAGACACCACTGAATCTTTACATTTCTGGTATATATACTCCATGAACCTCCGCTTTCAAATTTTGACAAGCATTTGATAGCACATTTTTCTCTTTGAGTGTGCATTTTTATCGAAAGGAGAAATACAAAAGAAAGAAGGTTTAGGTTTGAAATCATTTGCAGTAAAAAGGCAAATCCTCATTTTCATTACACGTAGCACATAACAAGTGTGGTATACTTTGAAGTCATGAAGGTTATATTTTATCTTTATGGTACACTCTATATTATGTTTGAAAATTACGGACATTCATGACCTACTCTCTCGGGGGATTCACTGAGTGTTGATTTCTACAAGTAGCTGCGAACACGGGGTATTTTATAGGGGGGTATTATCTTCCCTCCATAAAATTTTACGCACCCTTAAATTACATAATTCCTAATGTATGGGCAATTTATTAAGCCGTTGTTTTTATTGTAATTTTTTTTGGGATGATTAGATTACATGCTATGTTAATTTGAATTTTTAGAATTAGACAATTTTTGTTCAAGGTTTAAGGGTTCTTTGATCAATCAGCAAATGTTATCATAAACCAAGAATGGCAGTATACACAAAGAATCAAGATGCAGCTTGGGGTACAAATCAAAAAATACAGCCATCAACGAAACTGAAGGTACTTATCTAACAACACACAACGTCCACAATGCGTTTATAGTGTCAAAGTTCAGAGTCGAAGTTTAGTGACTAGTACTATACTAAATTCTATATCTACATGCACTAATGCCGGTCTGCCGCTAACCACACAAAACTGAAACTTCCACACAGAAAAAGAGGTAGAAGAAGAAGTCTAAAGTGGTCTCCACCGTAACTGATTTCCTGGGATGCGCAGTGCTTCAAGGTGCCCTCTCTAAGGTAGTTCAGATAGCTGCGAGATCCTCCATCTCCAACTGTGCTAGCTGCTGCGGGTACACTGCCATCGATGCAAATGCCTTGTAGTTCTGTGTGTAGCGCTCCCGGACGTACGCCACGCGGTCGATCCACTCCGGGTCCTTCTCCTGCTGGTACTCCCAGAATGCAAGGCGAAGTGCATGAAACTGCGGACAGCCCTCGAAGTACCCTCGGTGCTCCTCGCAAACCTGCGCACATTCCTACATCTGAACAAGGTTAGTCCAATTTGGCGCTTTGTGGTACTCATCATCCCACACTGAATCCACAATCAAACGCTCAAAGAAGGAAGAAAAGAGCGCGTCCATCGTTGATGTGTGCATGACGGCCATTGCACTGCAGTAGATAGAGATTTAGACGAGAAAGAGGAGGATTGCAGCAATAGACAGAGATTCAGAGGAGCACTGCAGCAGGTTTAGACGAAAAGGAGAGGAGCTGCTGCAACAAGGACTGCAGCCGGCACTTAGACTAATCACAGTCTAAAAGAGGGAGAAACACAAGAGGGAGTAGATAAACAAAGAGCAGTCTAAAGGAGCAGATAAACAAAGAGGGAGATACACAATGACCAAAAAAGTGAGTGGCTTTGAGTTTAGAGGGGCTGCTCACCTGATTTCTTTGGGCGGCTCACTTGATTATCATAATTCACTTAGCACTTGATCATATCCAATTAGTATCATTCAATTGGTTTAGAGTACTAACCTTAGATTAAAAATCAACTAGAAGCATGAGAACGGATCTGACATGATGTCGTGGAGCATGCCACACATAGTACAATCATGAACGCCTAGGCTGTCTATGGTCTAGGCTGAAATAGCTACTGCCGCCTTGTAGAGACGAAATCGTCTAGCACTTGCCTATCTCCGTCCGCAAGGCAATACAGATTCTGCCTACTATTGAAGGTAAGAGCAACACTAGAGATTATGCAGTCAACGTCAATCCACTGGGTATCGGTGACATCGTATTTGAACTTATTACGCCCTGGTCCCTTTGAAAACCAATTGAACATCACTTGAACCGTGCACTACTAGAAAATGTCGTCCAGATTAACAGAAAACCAACAAACTTCTGTTGGTTTGTGCACTGCATCGACTGCTTTCACTGATTTCTTACATTTCTGTTGCGCATGCCAAAAGTGTCGCCAAATTTCTGTTGGTTTATGCACTGTACTTTCCTAGTTTAACAAATTTCAAAGTTAACCTCCTGATTTGCTGATGTGGCATAACTATATATTTTTATGACTATCATTGGCACAATATTGAATGGTTCAGGGTGAACTGCGTAAAATTAAATTCATCTACACATTTGCAATGGTAAACGTGCCATTTTCAACTGATTATATATGCACAATTTTATTACATTTACAATTTGAGTCATGTAGTTTGTAAATTTACCTTGTGGATTAGCCCCTAAAACCCCGAGGGGTATTGGGCAAAACATAGATGTGTTATAGTATGTGCCTTCTATCTGTTTGATGAAGTTTGATTCACTAACAAAATGTAGGGCATCATCTCTACAAATTATTTGTACGGTCAAACTTCCCAAAATAACTTGAGATCATTTTTTAATGAATTTAAAAGCATTGGTCTTTGAAAATTTGTATAAATTCTAATTTTCACTTTTAGAGTTTGAAATTTAGCGTGATTGGTTAAACTTGGTTTATCTATTGTAAACTTAAAAAAAGAAAAAGAAAGGATGGAGGGAACATCATAACTTTCCCCAAATAGCAAATTTTGTAACATTGACTTTGAAAATTTCTCCCGGGTGGAGTTTAACTCGGATCAACATAATTCAACTTGGGTTGGAAAGTAGACTTGATGAAGTATTTAAATTATTATTTTTGTTTCTTCGAAAACTTATATTTTGGTTTCGGGCAGCCCGTTAAAACGGGCAGCGACCTAAAAATAATCCATTGGGAGCTTTGGGCAGTTTGGGGTTAGAAAAACTTGCAAATCCGTGTAGGGTTTGAAGAAATCAGGTTAGTGAAAGGGAGCTCTTTATCTGCAAGATTCTCACCATGCTGATGACGGTGCCTGCATCCCTCCGAGGATGGGTTCGGACTTTCGGCAGGCTTTGAATCGTCAAAGCCAAGATTAGGGTTTATCTCAGCGAGGCTCCGTTTCAGATCGTCAAAGCCTAGGGAAAACAGTTTCAGATCTAAGCGAGGCTCCGAGGCAACCCTTGCGAATAGTAGAGTAGAATTTGGTTTGAGTAACGTGGTTAACGGCTTGGCTCGGGATTTGGGGCGGCCCTCCCGCTCCGGGACCGACGAAAATGGCCGAAGCGCGAGAGGTGTGAGTGCGGCGGGGGAGGCGCAGAAGCGACGAAGGAAGCGATGGAGCCGGAGAGATGGCAGGAGAAACGAGAACCATGGGCGGAGAAGGAGCGGGACTTGGAGATAGAGCTGAAGAAAGAGAATCTGCCCAAACCCCCCGTCACGACGACGGTTGTGTTCACGCTGGCCAAATCCCCTATCAGTAAGTCATTCATCTCCCTCCTTGCTAAGTTCTTTGTTCAGGGTGTGTAACCTTCCACTACTACACATGCCTGCCGCTTGCTTTGAGGGTTTGTGTACACATCAGGGTCTGCATATAACCCTCGAAGCATTTCTCTGATGCTGCCTGCCGGTAGTGCTGCATGAGGGTTTGACGGAGCTATTATTCCTCGTGGCCCGTTTCTATGCGGTCATTCGCACACCTTTCCAGGCTTTTTACCCATCTTCGGTTTTTTCTCTACATCCTGACTTCCTCGAAAGCGCAACTTCCCCAAAAGCGCAACTTCTGTGCCGTTTCTTTCTGTCTGTTGGGATGTTTTGGGTTGGAGAGTGTGACAACGCTGGCACTCCGATGGGTTCATTTCTTTGCTGAAGGGTTTTCACTATATGTCGGTAAAAGCTTTCACTTTTTAATTTGTGGCAAGGTTCGTTGTGCAGGTCGATGATTGCCTACGAATTGGACATGATTGTTTGCAGTCAATGGCGTAGTGAGTATTCTGTACAGATGATTTTGCATTTTGTATCTACAGTTTGATGAACTCAGGTGATCTAGGTCGTCTCTGGACAGACTGATGCTAAAGTCAAGCAGGTAAGCAATCTCTGGTTTTGAGTTTTGACAAGTATGAAATGCTTCACTTCAGGTGTCCACATAACTAAGTCAGTTATATTGTTTTTGGTGGTGGTCATGTACGAGGGTTTAGAATATTCTTTCTCCATCTTGTAGTGGCAGTTTAATCTTTATGTCTCTCTAGTAAAGTTGTGTCCTGATGGTAATTGAGTGAGTGATAATGGAGTGCACATGAGACAACATTCGTGCTTACAAAAGCAAGTTCATTCATTCTGATTGTGCAGAGTTTGTGTCCAGAGTTTGCACGCAAATGAAATGACGGGCTGGTAGGGAGGCAACTTGCCAATTTCATCCCATGATAAAGCTGATCATCGACTTTACTGGTGCCCTTCAGAGTACATCCTGAACTCCATATACCACGCTTTTTGAAAAACAATTATCACTCTTTGAAAAACAATTATTACTCTTTTTGAAAAAATAAATTCACGCACTTCAAAAAATAAATCAATGACATTTTATTTTATTTTTTTATCACATTGATTTCTTGGGTATCACATTTAAGTAGGTCAATGGAAACTGGATGTTGTGTACGTCGCAGTCATGTAAGTGGAGAATCTCCACTCGACAGGGATCCTTTTTATCATTTGTGCAACCCAATGCTTTTGACTCATTGTCGAAGCTGAACACGAGTCGTCTTCTTTCATGTAATCGTGTTCTTTGTAATTGTTTTTTGTAGTGAGCTTCCATGGTTACCGACAAAGAGAGAGGGCCGTGATAATAAAAAATTTGCCCCGTCTGTTTTGTTTTGCAGGTGCAGCCGCGAAACCAGTTGAGGTTGATCCCCATAGACTTCGTCAGCGGCAAAAACAGATATCGATATCCAAGAGCCTTTCTCTTATAGATAATATTGCTGATGCATATGAATTGTAGGCTTAGCATTTAACAGTTAGAAACAGTGTAGCATGGTCATTGAAGGAATCCAAGTATTGTAGAAATACTAGATACAAATGTCAAATCCACCGCACTTTGACAGTGAAAATCCCACTTCACAATCCTAGAATGTAGTTGGAGCACAGATAATTACTAGAGAAGCTTCCTTGTTTGCTACGTCACACTGTACACGGAGGTTGATATGACCTTGCCACCTGCAGTGCTGCAATAAATGTAAAATGGGCGGACTGTGACAAATAAAAAAATCCTTTTGGTAAAAGGATAAATCCCAATAAAGACAGAAATGCGCTGCTGAAATGGGCATTTACACATATTCATATATATCTAATTTTAGAATTTACAGTAGATGCATTTAATGAATATTATTACTGGGCGAGGTAAAATAAATTCCCTCAATGCATCCGGATTGGTCAAAATTCAACAATGCCGTGATTTCTATTGACGTGTCAAAATATGCCATGTGGCTGTACACATCAGCAGCTACATATGACGTGGCAGGTATAATGGTGACGCCATACGACCGAATCAACAGCAGCAGATCAACAAATCTCTGTTGAAAGTTGTCCGGGTCAACGCGACCGGAACAACAGCCAGGATCAACACTCTCTTGTTGATTTCTTGTTGATCCGGTCACAAAATTTCTAGTAGTGGTAGGAGAGCCACTTACCTTTTTACCTGCACTCGTGGATCTGTTTAGCAAATCAATCGGGTTCCGTGAAGGGCCCCATTTAGTAACGTAGGACCTCCTGATCTTTTGAACCCAACCAATCCACCAAGAACTTGAGTCTGCTGCGGCTGATACTACCACAGGTTGTCCCTTCCTCTGCATTGTTTGCCTGCTGCATTTCTGAGCAGCCCGGCATGTAGAGGGTGTAGCAATCGTGTCGTCCTGGTCAAAATATACACCACAGTCCGTCCCCAACCCAACAAGGCAAGTGCTACTCGAGCTAGAAGCAGATATATAGTCTTCGGCATTATTGAAATAAACGGAGTTCCTGATTCGCGTTAGCCGATCTTTAGATAGAAAGGGATTACCATTTAATTCAGATACTAATGTTGATTTGTATAGCAACTTACCTGAATACTCGACCACTGGCGAGATGCGTAGCGTGCCTTCATTATCCTCCAGGTCTGCAATCGAGAGTCCCTCACTCGTACTCAGAATGTCCCGAATTGCATGCTTGCACTCATCTTTTGCAACTTCAAGCGGATCCAGGCCGTCGTCGATAATAGCAGCCTCTTGCTCCGCAAATTGGCATTCCTTTTCCGCATCCTCCATGTCAAGTGTCTTGGCAGCAAGAGACTCCCGCATGACCTCGTCGCCCCCATCCTCTCCTGGCACGGGTCGAGAGGGCGGATTGTAGCTCCAATGTTTAGCGTCGGCAGCCTCCAGCGCCCATGGTTCAAGAAACCATTTTTTGTCCCGGGCAACAGTTGACGGCGCCATGTTGAGGCCTCGAAGCATACCTTGCGCGCTTTTGAAGCCCTCTCTCAGACAATTGACGATCGCGGCGTCGGATTCAAGCCCACTGTAATCGGCAAGATTGGCCGCACTTTCATCCTCTCCAAGCGGGTGAAGCTTTGCCCAAATATTAGTCTGCTTGTTGTGGGCTCTATCAAACTTAAGACCATTCTCACCATACTCAATAGCAGCTAGGTGGTTCACTGTGTTTGCACATCCTATTAGTTCGTGAAAGTCGTACGATCTCTCCATTCCCTGCATGCCGCCGACCTTGCTGAAGAAAATCTCACATGAGTCCGACCCGGTTAGATGCAAAGGGACAGGTAAGTCGTTATGGAACTCCCGAAAATATTTAATTAGGAGAACCACAAAGTGGCATGAGATCTGTATGTCTATATAGCACTGGTTACTCACAAAACACTCCTGCACAGAAAGGGTTTTAGTATTACCGCCGACACTGTGATCGCCAAACTTGAACCACAGTTTCTACAGTCGAAAAAAAAACGAGACTTTAGCTGCCAGCACGACTCTATCTCGCAGCGTTAAGGATACTGACAAAAAAATATCTATGTACTCGGATACTATCTGCAGGTACATTTGGGTCCCTAGAGTCCTCTCCTGATGTGCGTCTCGTTCTACTTGCAGCTTCTTGAGGCTCTCCCTTACTTTTAACGAACAAAGTCGTTGTGCACTTGCCCAATTCTGCCGGTCAGTTCTCTGGACGTCCTCTAATCTCAAACCATGATCATCATAAGAGAACTTATTGTACACTTGACCAATGTGTTCCAGCAAACACACATCAGCCCCCAATTGCAGACTCTTCACTGCGCTATCTAGGGGATTTATTAACTTCTTCCCGTTATGCACGTAATCTTGATCATGCAACCCTACAACTCGACCTGAATCTAAAACTGACCCAGACAAATTCCACCCCGCCCACGGTATACTGTTCCTGACCCAGTTTTGTTTGTGAAATCCTGGACCATCAACTGCCGCCGTCGGGAATCTCCATCCGAAGCGTGTCCAATTATGGGACCAACAACCTCCTCACAGTGTTCCTGCCACAACGCGTCAATGACTGTCCACTGCTCCCGAACCCAACCAGAATTAAAACAATTACAAGTGACATTAACCACGAGCACAAGCCGTGGCAACCTATCGTGCAGAGGATTAACCATTATAACTCTAGCAAAGCTCCCGATCCGGTTAGTCCTAAATGCCTCGACAATGTTGTTGTAGCCCGTCTCTCCAGAGCCAACAACAGGCCGGAAGTGTGAATCACACTGATGGTTATCCTTGCTTCCACAAAAACCAACAAGGACATCAGAACGTGACTCCCAAGAAATCCTACTCTTGACCTTAGTCTTGTCTTCAGCCAAAATAACCGGTACTGGACCGGTTATTCCGTGGGCAGCCTTTGCTTCCCGGTAGATCCCTGCAACACAACTGAAAATCACAACATGTTCCCCTGCGACAAATTGCACCCCTTTCTTATTCTCTCTTTTGGTACTAGAATACGAAGGTCCCGCAAAATTCAAAGCAAACAAGTCACACATGCGCCTTCCACCATAGATTTTTATAGCCTGGGAGAATGACTTGGTATTCTTAGAATACCTAAATCCTTCTTTCAAACGGTTCAGATTTGTGGCGACATCCCTGAGGAAGTCCCACAATGCTGGCTTCCCCCCAAACGCATTGGTTCTGTGTGCAGCCAGTATATTGTTACAGAATGCTAACACATCTTTTCTATTGAAACTCTCTACAACACTCAATTTCAAACCCTTTGTCGCCAATTTCAGCTGCGCTACCTTAGCCTTCATTAGCCAATGCAAAGTCTTCTCGTTACTATACTTCTTAGCGAGGACTCTACTACGACTTGCCAATTCTCTAATGGACAGGTAGTCAACCCTACGTCCAGGTAATGAATCCCGAAACCCTCTCTTAACTGTAGCATGATTCTCTCGCAAAATCCTAAGTCAGAAGTCGTTCTCCCTAGGGATTTCAGTGCATTCAGAGCAGGTGAAATCTACAAACGGTTGTCCTGTCATGCTCAGACGTTTGCACCTAACGTGACGGAAACACCCATCCACAGTTTTGAGAATTCCCCGATACCTAAACTCAGCTGAGGTTGCAGGCTCTGGAACCCACAACTTCCCCGACTTTGGGTCATGCAACAGCCCAAGTATCTCATACTCTAAACCCCCGTAAGTAACAGAACGACTCCTTAAACCCCAACATAGTAAACTAAGAGGACAAAAAAACTCACCAGATTCAGAGGAGGCTGAAATCCTTCCAGAACATCTATCGGAGGTCTTAAACCAGCTGTGAAGATCGTGCTGGTTTCCAATGGTGGTGCGCGTCGAAGATGACGGCCTACCTTTGCGACCACTGTAAATGGCATTTGAGGATGTCCTCTCGCCTGGAGCAGATTCTTTCAAGGCCTTGCTGTACTTCAAACCGTGGACATGATTCTCCAGGTTGGCCTTCAGATTTTTCCTTGCAGGGCACAGCTGAAATATTTCTCTATCCACCTTGCATCTCACTTTGTACCAGAACGACTTCAACTGAGTAGCCTCTTCATCGCCTATCACCACAAACGGACCCTGTCCTGAATCCACAGAATTGTTTACCTCTTCTAAGATCGCGAGACCTTCTTCAACCAACCGCTTGTGGTCAGCTGCCGTGAGGATGATGGCTTTTCCCTTTGGCGCTTGAGACTGCGGATGATTTGAATACTCAACGCCCTTCCTCCGACACCAAGACCGTATGTGCAACGAGGACTGAAGGTGGGACTTCTTGAAATTTGCAAACAAATTGTGAATGGCTGGTTTAGAATGATCACCACTGGTCCCTCCGAAGTCTTTCCCGCATTCCCCGCAATGCAATTTCACGACTCCAACCTCGTTTAGGTCATACGATTTCAAATGCCACAAATGATCGTCAAAGTCCATCTGCGCAAGTTCTTTTTGTAATTTCAGCACTTGGGCTTTGTACTTCTCCATTATCTCATCAGAAACCAGGGTACACAGCAAATTACTCGTGGAGTAGGGTTCACAGCCTTCAAGCACTGCTGCACACGGGGTCGCAAGAGTCGGAGGTGAAGGCTCGGCAAGGACGTCGGATTCACATGGAAAATCTGTCTCTTCTGCGGGGGAGCTGAACTCCAACCCTAAATCGCCATCGCCATCCCCTCGAAGTCCAGCTAAGATTCGCCTCCGCTTAGCTGGACCTTCATCTCCAACCTCGCAAGCCGGAATCACGTAGACACGATCTCCTATGAGATTCATCCCCTCGAATGTCCGCTTAATCCTGCATTTCTCCTCAACGTCCCAGAACTCGAATGGCCACTCCACGCAACCCGCGGACTCAAGCTTGGCTCTCAAATCCCTACAGGAGTCATTCTCACGGCAAATTAGAGGACTGATCAGTACAGGGTTTGAAGCTTCGTCAATCAAACTATACAATATCACCTTGCACGAAGACATGTTTTGCAGAACATGCAAGAAATCCTAACCCCAGGACACCCTAAACCCCGAACACCTAACCTCAGCGCACCCTCAACATGCAAAAAATCCTAACCCCCTCAAAATACAAGAAACCCTAATCCCCCAATCGAAAGCACGCACTTACAACTCCTAACCCTAGCACCCTAAAGCTCGCCTTGAAAACCTAACCCCAGGACACACTAAACCGTAACCCTAGCAGCACAACATTGACACAACACATTCAAAACTTGGGGGATGATCAGTGCGTTCACGGAGTCTCCAAAACCACAACAAGGTTACGAAAAGGCCAATCGAAACCCTAAACCGCATGACGGAGCAGCAGCGCATCACGAAGGAGAACCCGGGAGCATCTGAGTGCTGCGCGTCTGTACTGCGGGAGAACGCCCCCGAATCCCGAAACCCTAATGCGAGCAGGGCGACCTAAACCGTTGATCTCCTGGACCTCCCCATCGAACGGTGATCTGAGAACAGAGAATCCTCACGCGCAGATCGGGCACACCTAGGCGAATCTCCACTGTCGATCTGTTTTGACGCCCATCCAACGGTTTACAAAAATTTGGCCACACTAATTAATATATGGCATGCTACATTAATTTAAAAAAGGCCTAATACCAACCCTAAACATGCACCCTATATTAATTATAATTTCTATTCACTATTTCCTCGAACCCTATAATAAAACAAATATGTTTATAATTTTTAGGCATATGTTATAAAATATACCGTATATTTGTTCTCTCCTACTTTCTAACTCTTCCGCTTAGTGAATCCCCCGAGCCTACTCTAAAAATCTCATGTATAGAAGGAATTATATGTCTAAAAACCTTTGTATACAAATCTGTTCAATTATATATATAATGTTAGTATACGTCATTATTTTTAGCTCTAAATTTGTTTATTATATGTATATGTCATACAACAATGTTCAAATCAATATCCTTCTATGCACTCCCTTATACTTTTACGTGTTCAGTACAGTGGACCTCCCAGGATTTTATCTCGTGGAATTGTAGTTTTCAAAATATCCAAACATTGAAAAGGAATAGTAACAGTGTTTAACCCTTTAACGCTCCAGCGTCCATATTCTGGACGCTGGATGATTTCTGACGCGTCCCTTCACCGCTTATGGTGATGTTTTTCATCCATCCATTTTTTTTCTAATTCTTGTGCTAGTTGACTACCATTTGTACGGTACGGATAATCACAATAAGATATTGAGAATTTCTAAAAAATAGCAAAAGTGGTTTATGTCAAGTTTCATTCTTAGTTCAAAAAGTGAGACCTTAAACATGATTTTCCATAATAAGTAAAATCAAATAATGAAAACCATACCATCTTGTAGTGCATGTTATTCCAATTTCATTACAATTTTTTTTTAAATTTTAATGTTAATTTTGGATTTTAAATTGAATTTCAAGAGAAAACCTTGCAAAATTAATTAAAAATTATTAATAAAAATTATGATGAATCCAACCGTACAGATGTTATCTTCGCATTGACATTTATAACTTTGCTTTGTACATCAACTCCATTTTAAACTTTTATCGAACATTTTATAACGAATATTTGAAAACGCTGTTGAATCGAGACCTTAAAGGGTTAAAACCCTAAAGGAAGGTGATTGAAGTCTTAATATTCGTTGAAAAATATATTTCTATACTTTTTATGGAAAATCTTCCCAAGAATCTCTCAACTTTAGCAGGAATGTTTACCCTGACGTAGTTATATTTAAAACTTCTCTTGACCCCATTGAGTTAAAATTTATACTACATTAATTTTATTGTTGCCCTTGTTGTGAATGTGCCCTACGAAAATATAATAGAGAAGGTTGAGTGTGATAGGATGGAGGCTAGATAAACGACATTTATCTTAACAATAAAGAATTCATATTAACTCCTAAAGGACCAAGGTTGATTTTTCAAGTTTGGTTAGTTCAATATGGAATGAGTATTGATCCTCAATTATTGAGATTTTTTGTGGTGATTATACTCTTTGTAATAAAGATGGGATGGTAATTTGCATAGTTACATAGATGATGTATAGATCAAAAAATACAATCATGCATAGGTGAAAAACCTAATTGCGGGTAACTCCTGAATTTTTCATACAATGAGCTATACATATGAATTTTTGTACACAATGAGCGAACGCCCCCATATACACAACTGCCGAGTTCTTTTTACCAAATCTAAGACTAAGCTTTGCATTTTAGGCAATTTCAGAAAGTTTCAAAACTAGGCAAGAAGCCAAAAAAAATGCAACCAACTTTGAAGCTTATAATCTTACTATTGAAGAACTTTGAACGGTTGAAAATTCATAGGTTGTAATAAACTCAAGTTGGTTGAAATATCCTACGGTTGAATTGGTCAAAAAGGTTTTAGATCAGATAATATTTGTCTTTTTACGGAAATGGATACTTTGGAGTGTTTGGAGAGAAACATATTTGTGGTCCTTTAGGGGTTAACCTGTAAAGGACCAGATCAAAATTTGGGAGTTTGGACAACTCGTTATGAAGTTATTTTAATTAGTCAAATATACATTTTATTAAAACTGAACTACTGGATTGAAAAAGTGACGGGGAGTGCTCTCCTTCTCAATAGAGATCCTGATAAAAATAGGTCTCCAGTTTTCTCACAATTTTAGGATTTCTCACAATTTTATTTGATAAAGATATTTTTATTTAATACAAGGACCTTATATTAATTTTTTTGGAGTAAATAAAAATCTGTATAATGAGTTGCATTTGTTATAACATTCAATAACATGCATTGTCTTTGCATTGGCTCTACAATAGATAGTGTGAAATATTCCACATCCAATAGACAAGTGTAGACTAAAGGTGATGAGCAAAGTGCATGAAGGAAGGCTACTAAATGTTATGGTGGGGTAAGCAAGTAGTCCACTTTTTAACCCCTAAATGGTTAGAGTCCTCTTCAAATTCGGCAGTTTTGCAAAGATGCATTATAAAATGCAATCTAAAGGGGTCTTTTGAACTTGATATATGAATAAAAGTTGTACATTATGAATTTCAGATTCTATCCATATTGTTAGATCTACGATTGCAATTACTTATAATTTTGTATAAAATTTGAAATGAGAAATTCAAAATTATTTTGTAATTCAATCACAAATAAGATATTGATAATCTACAGATAAAATTTTGTAATTATTTGGTTGAAATGTAATGCTCTTAGTGTTAGTAGTGATTTTTGGAGATTTTTTGGTTGCTTAATTTTATGAGTTGACTTTTTTTAGAGCAATTTAACATTGAAATCTTCAAAATTCTAGGTGAATGACTACAACATGAAATGAGTCATAAAAATTTCACAAATCGTCCTCTTTCTAATCGGATCAAGGTAACTTCCTATAGAATTTACAGTAAAATTTCCACACTACAAAAAGTGCATGACGGATGAGAAATTATGAAGGAAATTTGTACACCGTTCAAAAAATGAACGCTCAAGAAGTTAGGGGTTAACTCCTAAACGTACCAACCCTTTGAGCACAAGTAGATGCTAGCCTCATAAATAGATATTAGCATGGTTAAATGTAAATAATGTGTATATGAGAGGACCATTGCAAGCGTAAAATCTACTCAACAAATTTAACAAATTTGTATATGGAGGCCTCTCCAATATTATCAACATCTTCCCATCACAAGAGATTTACTTCAATTGGTAGAGAATTTAATAAGTTTGCAGAAGTGACTTGGATGAAAGTCATCCGTGATTGTATGAGAAAGTTACAATGCTTTCAATTTGTTCATGATTCAGTTTCTGAACGCTGGGATGTTTAGGGGTTAAATCCAACATCAAATTTTTTGTGTTGGTGAATTTTTTTCACTGCCGCAGATGCTCAAGCGGTACAAGGATTTATGATACTAGGGTTGGATGACCTATAACCACCAACTTAAGCTTGCTAACTTAATAACAACGCTTCTATACGTGGTAAGAATTTTTTTGCGGATTCAAAATAGGATTTCATGAATATTGCAATTGTCGCAACCATTTATTTCTTCATATTGAAATTGTTACAAATTTTCAAAGTGGAAAGTAAACTGTGACCCATTCCTCGACATATTAAACTCCCTACTTCCACACCAAGTTTTGCTAAATGATCACTTTTGAAAGTACCCATCACTGTGAGCACAAGAGACTAAAAACCGAGAGCTGTGAAAATTGAAAACTATTCTACTGATAACCAAAAGTCAAGTTGACTGCAACCTAAAATCACTACAACTAGTTAGAGATATGTTCACGACGTTTACATATCAGATACTACTGTTTACATAAATTGATCTACTGGAGATTTGTTCACAACGTCGATCCATACTGGCAACTTGACTCACCAAAATCCACTTCTTTCCTTTGGGTCCAATTACAAATTGACTTCTCAAAAATTACGGAAATGGGGTGGGCGGCTAGCAGTTTTGGCACATAAGACAACCGGTTCTGTGGTTGGTGGTGGTAATAGGGTATCCAACCTTAAACTCCGTCTTGATTGGCCTTTCAGGAAAAGGCACATTGCTCTGTTGTGGTTCCAGCTGATTGGGCTTTAAACAATAACAACAATAATTAATCACAATGATGACTAGGTTCAGTGAATGTCACTGCTGATAGTGCTGACATGTCAGCCACGTCAAAATGATCCCATTTTCAAAATCATATCTTCAAGATGCTCCACTTGTCAGTGGCCGGGTGCTGGTCTTTGGGCAATAAGAATAATTATTATAATAATAATTATTATTGTTATTAGTATTGCCCAAAGAGCATGATGAATAATGAGTCTGTACGAGTAGTTTCATCACATTTTTGATCCTATAGAATCCCATTATTCATTAGTAAAATAGGTGGCGCCCTCTAGGGACTAGGGAGATGCCCAGGCACATCCCCTGTGCATACGTGGAATAGGGTATCATATGCGTGGACAACATTACAAACGGACACTTTATTCACGCCGGCCTTGCAATAGGGTCGGTGTTTCTATCTATCTATCTGCGTGGACAACTCCCTCGACAATGCCACCTTTTCTACTAGTGATTGTAGAGAATTACCTAACATATTGTAAAGGAATTTCTTTATGCAATGTGATACTCCTTTTGCTTCGATATAAGAAGCACCTCTGAGAACCTTGTATAAGCATTTAATATATACTATCGTATTCATGAGGTAGGGTTGGCAAAAAAATTATAAAAACAAAGCTCAAATTTGTAGGAAATTAATTTTCAAAAAATTCTATTTTCTATGGTGAAAAAGAGAATCTTAGAAAATATCCACATAATATTAGAGAACATTTGCATCACTTTGGCAAAAATAAATTAAAAAAATTAGACGCATTCAAGTAGCCGACCCTGCTTTATGAATACGATAAGGCAGGGTACAATAGGTGCTTGTCTTTAACCATTCCACTAAATTCTAGGAAGAAATTCTAAGAGCCTTCTCAATTCTTGTATAAACATCTAATATAGGGTCTACGTCTTAGATTCATATTCCAAGCTATATCAATCACTAAAAGGCCAATACGTAAGACAAAATTGATTGCAACTTGAAGACAAGAAACTTTGTGCATGAGACTTAAGTCACCATAGAAAATAACCTTTTTCTATCACCAATGAGCAATGGTTTGTGTAATTCATTGTTTCATTTATTGGCAAAACCATCAAGAAAAGACCACTTATATTCCTTTATACAAAAGGGAATGTTCCACTGTAATTCTCATATACGCTATTTCACCAATAAAGAAACGCTGATGTGATTGGTTGCATTGTTGTTTTCTTCCAAATTTACATACAAAGTCATTCATTTTCCACCCATTCATAGTATACACCAAAAAGTGAGTGACTCATCTTTTGGTAATTTCTACTAGTGCTTCGTCAATCAATATTACACGGAACATGTCCCTTAGAGGAAAGATCAAGAATCATGGTTTTTTTTTTAGCAATATAATCTATAGGAGGACCATTCATATTCAAGTATGTTGAAGGGAGTAGAATTAACCCCTAAGTGATGGATCAATCATTTTATGGTCTCTGCCCTTTTTTCACGGGCTGCCCAAAATAGAAAAACTATTTTTATAGAAAATAAAAATATTTTTAAATAGGGAATCAAGTCTACTTTCCAACCCACTTTGAAACATGTCAATCCGAGTTAAACTCCACCCGGGAGAAAGTTTCAAAGAAAAACACTTCTACATTGACTAGTGTTAGAAAACTTACTATTTGGGGAAAGTAATGATGTTCTCTCCTTTGAAAAATTTGCAATTTTTGATTTTAGAATAGAATGTCTAGTTTTAACAAATCATACAAAATTTCGAATTCTAAAAATAAAATTTGCAATTCTGATAAATATTTGAAGTTAAATGCTTCTAAATTCATTATGAGATGATAAAAAGCTATTTTTTGAAATTTGACCGTATGGATAATTACCAAACATCAAGCTCCTCATTTTCTCTTTTGAACCAAACTTCATCAAAGTTGAAGAAGTAATTTTTTATAGCACATTTATGTTTTGCCATTACCCCCTCCGTCATTTAGGGGTTAACCTCTAAAAGTTTGAGAGTAATTGGTCAAAACATAGATTCATTTTAATATGTGCTTTCCATATGTTTGATGAAGTTTGGTTCAATAAACAAAATGTAGGGCATCATCTCTACAAATTATTGTACGGTCGAACTTCCAAAAATAACTTTATATTTTTTTAATGAACTTAAAAGCATTAACCTTTGAAAATCTGTACAAATTCTAATTTTCACCTTTAGAATTTAACACTTAGCATGATTAATTAAAGTTGGTTCATCTATTGTAAACTTTAAAAAGCAAAAGAAATGATGGAAGGAACATCATTACTTTCTCCAAATAGAAAATTTTATTACACCAAAACAATGTTGAGGTGATTCACTTTGAAAATTCTCTCGGGTGGAGTTTAACTCGGATTGACATAATTCAAATTGCGTTGGAAAGTAGACTTGCTGTGGTATTTTAAAATATTTTGTATTTTTCAAAAAAATACTTTTATTTGTTCCATATAGCCTGTTAGATTTTGGCAGTGACCAAAAATTTGGTCGTTTGAAAAGTTAACCCAAAGAGGAAAGTTTAAGCAAACTTGTGTTGAATTTCACGTAAACTTGTGTTGAATTTCACGTAAACTTATATTGAAATATAAATAGACCAAAAACTAGTCTATGATGAGTTGATAGACATTTTAAAACATGGCACTTTCATTATTCTTCATACCTCACTATGGGCTCCCACACCATCCACCAAAGCTCCAAGCACATGACCCTCAAGGGAACAATCTATGACAGGGTTCTATTCAACCCAAGTATAGTTCAATAAAGAGTTTAGATGTAAAGAAAAAAGGGAGGTTAAATACACTTCTTTTTCATTCCCCATTTTGTGGGAATAGTGAACAATGACTAAATATTAGAGTTTTTCGCAAACTCACAGGGAGATTGAGCCTTAGTTTGGCAAAATTCTTTGAATACGAAAATTGGCCTCATAATTTACAGGACCGTAAAGTACAAATGAGCTCTTGGTTGGTGGGGGTTGTCAGTTACTGCTTTTGTTATTTCAGTGAATGAGCTTTCAAAAGCTTTGATTTTTTAAAAATAGACCCAAGGAAGACCCACTCTATGTGACAGAGCAATAGAAACTGAGGTTGGAAAATTTTTGGGCACCGTTTTTGGTGCCTTGAAACTTCAGACCTTTAGTTTATTTACATCATCTGACATGTTTACTTTTATTGCATTCTCAACCTCTTTTTTCACAAACTATAGTCCAGTCACCCCACTCTAGACCACTTTGTGGATAACTCTATTATGCTTATATTTTGTCATATTGTGACCAAAACCAGTCACCAACACTAACACAACCCATGTGCCTGACGCGATTTCATTCCTTTTTCATTTTTAGTAAGTGAAAAACGACACGTTCCCCATTAGTGTCGGCTAACTCTAGTGCCACACACTGATGGTTCCTCACCCCAAAAAAATGAAACCCTTCTGAACGATACCTCGCAGAAGACATGAAGAACCTTCACAAGCGGCATTGTGGATTTTAGGGGGATGTACCTGGACACTGCCATTGCACTTTACCTGATTTCACTCACTACTTTATTCTGTCAGTAATCCATGGTTAAGAAAAACTAACCTTTCACCATCGATACCGTAATGTAGAAACAGTGCTACCATTTATACGGAGTAACAGTTTGACGTGTTCAATTGAGTTAACCGAAAACAAGTAGCTCACCCTGATGAGTCAATGTGGAGTCTGCCACCTAATATTATCAATTTCTGACAATGCCTATTCATGAATAGTTCTTGGTCCCTTCATGAATAGTTTACTAGGCTTGACGGAATTTGTGAGAAATCTTAATTAGTATTGGGGAGGTCAACGAGTTCTACACTCATGGGCAGTGTAAAGCCTTGTTTTAGATTATCCTCCAACTCACCTTAGATTAGTTTTGCAGTCTTTAAACGAATAACAAGTTTAAAGTGAGTATGATAACTAATAACAAGTTTAAAGTGAGTATGATGTGAGTTTCCACTTTGAGACACTCTTTTCGGTTAACTCTAATGGTTAGATGAGCTAGTTAAGTGAAGTACTTCGGCCTATTTTCATAATGTTTTCAGTTTCATTCACAAGTAGCAATAGTATACATTTTTGATTTGGAATGTACACAACCAAGACATGAAAGCATAATTGAAAATACCTTAGTAATAGGTTGGTATACCTTGCCTCTATCAGACTCACAATGGTGTTTAGGTCAATGTTATGATTATCATGTACTAAATTTGCTTAAAAACCATACATATTCTTGTAGCAGCTATATAAGTTCACAACCTCATGAACTCTTAATTTCCCAAGTACAAGTTCAACATTTCTTTGCAAATCCCAGGTCAATGTCCTTTTCTATTTTCTTCTGAGCTCTATGCAAAATGTCGAGGATTTAGGATCTCGATTCCTAGAGTAATTCTTCCTCTTCTTCTTCATCAACTCTAATTATAGAACAGCGCAAAATTAGTAGCGAGGAATATGTATAAAAAAAGGAGCATCACGGCGACAACGTACAATCTGTGATGAAGCATCTCACTGCTGCTGTAAGTTCTCTCTCGCTCTCTCATGATTCCTTTGGAGGAGCCGCTTCTTTGCTAACTTAGTACGAATCACGAGGTACGTAGGATTAATGATCGATACTAACGTTTCTTTTCCAGCTTTCCATTGTACTCAGCAATGTTTTATGACTCTAAAGTTGCGAACGCTATTGCGCATGAAGGTCAGTCGAGTTGGACATCACGCTTTAGGTTTTGTCACGATTTCCAGAGCATTAATGATTTAATGGAGCGAACTTTAGATTGAACGAGGACGTTTTTAAACTAGACTTTGGTAGCGGCTTTTGTATGAATGTTCTTGAAAAAAACCGAGAATGGAAGAGAGTCTGTCTTCGATCTGTGCAGGGATTTGACGGTTGAAGTGGAAGCTCGTGGTGATCATTTACAATTTAAAATTAAAGAGGAGTGCCTCACAATGCTCTTGCGGCAGTTGAATCAACTTTTCCTGCTGTTTTCAATTGCTTTCTTTCATTCTTTAAATTTACGGCGGTCCGAGTGATAAAGATTGTGTTCAGAAATTACCGTAGGTGTGCACGTTTGAATTCCGCACCGTTTTGTGATCCAAGAATCCGGTCTCCACAGCAGTAATGGAGCGAGCTTATGTTTGTAAGAGGAATTGATTTGAAATTGGCCTTGGTCGCGGCTTTTGTATGAATGTTCTTGAAAAAACCGAGAAGAAGAGAAGGCGGGATGTAAGGTTGAAGTGAAGCTTGTGGTGTATTACTTCGTGTTGCAGATTTCAATTGAGAGGCGTTTCTCATAATGCTGTTGCTGTGCTCTTTGCTATCTTTCGTTCAAAATAATATTTACGGCAGTCAGAGTGATATAGATCGTGTTCAGAAATTCGCTTAGGTGCGTACATTTGAATTCCGCGAATGAAGCTAAATCTTAATTTCCACTTGCTTGTCTAGAGTATCCACAGTATTGTGTCTCGCTCCAGGTGTTCATTCTAAATGTTCAAAATTCCTTGAGTTTACGTTATAGCCTGAGTCTTACAGAAGTTCTCGAAAGGCTTTGTCGCGCCTTTTTGTTGAAAAAGATATTTCGCTTCGGGTCAGTTGCATGCAATTGTGGTTTCAGTCCTTCCAGTTCCACTGAATCTTTGCTAACGCCTACGCAACATTCGATGACCGATTTCAAGAACTGGTTGTCGGCCTTTAAGACTTCATGAGTCATTCACTGCACGGTGTTTAAGACTTCATGAGTCACTCACTGCACGGTGTGGTTCTCTTGTCTGCGTGTCTTTTATGCATTATTACTTATCGTGGCTCACTATTTCTTGACGCGCGATTGTAAATTCTATCCGTTCTTAGTCTGCTGTTCACACAATGTTGTGCTCTTGTTCATCGAAAGTCCCTGGTCTGACATTTTATTTCATCTGATGTGCTTCCCGATGTGCTCTGCAGGTGGAAGTTAAGATTATATCAAAGTCTTGTGAGCTTATAGGTCGACAGCGTTGCGGAATTCTTCCTGCAACCCTTGAACGTGTGGACGATTCTAGTAGTTGACCACAATTATCTCTTGCACGTCAGCAGGGCGGTATCTGTGAAAACCTGGCTCAATCGGCTATGTAAATTAAGATTGCAAAGATGAAAATCTCGTCGCACATTCAAACTTGGACACTAGTTGTGGCCATGCTCATTGGCGCAAGCATTGCGCTGTCGGATCCTCAGATGTCTGTCCTTTCGACAGGTTCGTTATCACCTGGCCATGGTGAAGTTCACTTGACCCGAGATCGAGAACAACCAGCGGTTCTGCATTCCTTGAAAACTATCGTAATGCAGGTGTTTTCTTTCGAGGGCGGTGGGCATGACTTGCATTGGCCCAAGCTAGAATTGACCTGGAGGCTGGTACTGGCCATACTTCTAGGCTCATTGGGAGCTTCTCTGTGTAGCGCTGGTGGTGTCGGAGGAGGCGGGCTATTCATCCCCCTCTTCAATCTCCTCCTTGGATTCGATGCCAAATCAGCAGCAGCTCTGTCCAATTTCATGATTCTGGGAGGCTCAATTGCAAATGTTGGTTGGAACATCAAACAAGAGCACCCTCACCATGCTGGACACCCCCTTGTTGATTTCGATGTCGCGTTACTTTTGCAGCCGAACATGTTATTGGGAATTAGCCTTGGAGTTATCTGCAATGTAGTATTTCCGTCTTGGTTTATTACTCTGGAGTTTATCATAACCTTGGGGTACATCACTAAAAGGAGCTTCAGAAGCGGAATGCTCAGATGGCGAAGCGAGACAATGCTTCTTTTGGCGGCAGACGAGAAAGGGAAGTCAGTTTTGTCAATAGACGCACAAGAACGTGGACAATCACAGGCGGAGCATAGGTCAAGCTCATACAATGTTCTCACAGGCAAGTTTGTGAAGTTTTTTCATTGAATAATTATCTTAACTTAGAGGCAAGCGGATTTAGTTCTACATATGCTTTTTAAGTGTGGATCTATGTACGAATCAGAAGACTCAAAATCAATATTTTGCAATATGAATGCAGGCTGTGTTCTTGAAGAGTCTGATGTGGCAACTCCTGAACTGCTACAAAGGCTAGATTCAAAAAATGCTCGGCAATTCCGTCTGAAAACTCTTCAAAAAGAGGCAAGTGAAGAAAATGAGCCGTTGCTCGGGATCGTGAACCAACCGAGCCACTTTCCATACAGTAAACTCTTGATACTTATAGTGGTGTGGCTAGCTTTTTTTGCAGTTCAAGTTCTGCGAGGAGGAAAATCTAGTCCTGTAAGTTTACTGACACGAAACCTCTTCCACATGAGAGTCGAGGTCTCCAATTTGACGACAACTGAGTTTATATATTCTTCAATTTCTCGTCCTCCGACTTCTCGAAACTTGCATATGTTCGTTGTAATTTTCTGCTCGTGGGCTACAAGTGTGGTTGTATCTGTTCCTTGACAAGGTGTAAGCATGTTAATCATTTACGTTCATAAATATGTGTGAATGAAACACGACCTAATGCCTTTGAAAATTGCTCTGGATTCAACATGTAGAGTATTCTAAACTTGGAGCCTTGTAAGAGGGCCTACTGGCTGTTGACGGCTTCACAAGTCCCACTTGCCTTTCTTCTCACGGGATTTTCTGCTTGGCACCTGCATCATACTACCACCAAGCACGATCACCCAGAACTTCAGGTAACTGGCACTCGACGAACTTTTCATAGATCAAAATATTACAAAGCTATATTGCAAAACTTTTCATTATGTAACTTTTAGTTTCTTATGGGTGTTTTCCTTTCTGTGAATGCAGCCAGAAGAGTGGGACTTGATTGGCCCAAGGGCGTTCGTTGTCTTTCCGAGCATGGCCGTGCTGGCAGGATTCTTAGGCGGCATGTTAGGAATCGGCGGGGGCATGATCATCAATCCCCTCCTCATCGAAATCGGAATGCATCCTCAGGTATTTATTGTTACATTCCAGAGCATCTTCTTTCAACTTCTGTTGTGGCACTGTGTACATATTGTAATTTTCTCTTGTAAGTTACAAATTCCAACTCTTTCAGTAGTATCAGATTCAAACACAATTATAATGAAATTCTTCATCTAATTTTCTTCAGTACACACGTTGCCCATCATAAAACGCGATTCAAATTGAGCTCTAATCAATTCTTTTCGCTGTTGTCGTTGCTGTGCAGCTTACGGCAGCTACAACTGCCTTCATGGTGTTCTTCTCGTCCTCCTTGTCAGTCATACAGTTTTGGCTCCTGGGCCGGCTACCAGTTGACTTCGCTTTATTGTTCGCGGGCATCTGTTTCATCTTCTCCCTAATTGGACTCCGTGTCGTCCAACACGCTATCACTAAATTCGGGCGATGTTCAATCATAGTGTTCGCTGTTAGCGCTGTATTAGGCACCAGTGCAGTTATGACAAGCGTCTTTGGAGGATTAGAGATTTGGGAGCAGTATGCTCATGGTGAGTACATGGGATTTCATAAACCATGTTAGACAGTGACTGATTTCAGACGAGCACTCGGGTACCGGAATCATAACCTTTGAGTCATCGAGTTTCTATCACTCGAGAAAATATGTCTTCCAACACGCTGAAATGCAAATGAATAGATTCATTGGTTTATTCTGAAGATTCTGTTAGCCCTGTTTCGGTTCATGTTTCCCATTTGAATGTGCTCTTTGCTTGAATGGACGACGGAGCCACTATTGATCAGATTCCAATGCTCAATCCAACCCTTACTAATTCAATGGAAAACTTGGCCTTCAGGACTTAACAAATTCAGAAGAAAGGCATACTTGGTTTATTTTTCTGATAGACCAAATCGAATCCAGTGATGCAGGACCAGCCCCAGGAGCAGAACACCAAGTGTTTCAGCTCAAAACGTACATCTGGCTAGCCGAACGTGAGCAGTCATGTTGTGACGAATAGGCTTCCACATTCCTGACAAGTAAGAGCAGACCAAGTGCACATCTTGCAATGTATATATATCTACGTTTTACACACTTTGCAGTGCAGATCGATAATCTGTCTGGTTGTAGAGCTGAATAGAAACGGATCGGAAGCGCAGAGACATCTGACCAAGATGGTCCGAACAGATGGTTTCACCAAGCTCTGCGTTGTCCGTATCACTTACTGGCTTCTTCTGCTGGCTTCCCTATCCAGCTGCAAATCCTTCAGACTCCACTCCGGAACCAAGGTTAAAGCCAAATATTGGAATTATGATGTAATCTCGTGGAGCTCTAGATACGGCGAAGTCCGAACCACGCTGCTGGCGGCGTCTCCCGACGAAACGATGGCCTTCTCCTTGAAAGTTGCGCTGTTAAGTAAGCAAACGTCCTGCTGCTTGTAAATGATCCAAATGTCCTCTCACTTTTCATTCTATAAGGTAGATGATATAATTTGTGTCGCTTGAAAGAGTATTATTTTTGGGAGATTAATTGTATAGAGCTCATCGTGGAGAGGCCTTTAGGCCCAAGACCAGGGTCTCATAAGCGATTCCCTGTGTGATTTCCCTGCGAGTCTCACTTTTCCCATTGAGTCTTAAAGCTGCTTATTCACCAGTTTAATGTTGACAAGTTTAAAGTGAAAGTTTAACAAGTGTCAACTCTTGAGGCTCAGTGGGAAAAGTGAGACTAAAAGGGAAATGCCTAAACCCTAAACCATTATGAGCTCCCTGTGAGAGTCGAATCTAATGAGACCAAATTTTTTTAATCACTATGCATGAATTTCTTATGCAATTTCGAAGTGGCAGGTTGTAGACCTCATTTCTATTCTAAGATCACCGGCCATAGACATTTAGCCCAGTTCTAATTACACCACTTGCTAAATGAGTTGTTGATAACAGGGGTCGTATCGAATGAGGTCCCTGACGGTTTTTGTAGCCTCTACCTTCCTTACGTACCACTCAGATGTTAAACGATTCAGATGATTAAATGATTTAGATGTTAAACGATTCAGTTTTTACGTACCTCTCAATTGAAAGCAAGATGTTAAACGATTCAGTTGATCACGTTTTGCAGACATTAATGCTGATCCATCGAGATTCTGCTGGCTGGAGGTTTGGCGATTCCCAGTCATGGATACAGCTGCATCCGCGGATTATGCTGATCCACCCGACAGTGGTTTTGCTTCAAATTACCCGCCCCGAGGTCTAGGTTCTGATTCTCTCCCATTCAGTCCCTGGTCACAACCCTGCCCTCGCAAGGCCGTGCCCACCGTGGAGTGCGCGTTTACCTTCACCGAGGACGGAGACTTGCAACTGACCAGCCGAGGACTGGACGGCGTGGAAACAATGGTGTGGAACAGCAACACCTCCGGCCTGGGCGCCACCACCCTGGAGCTCCCGGACTACGACCCTGACTTGCGGGTGATCGGGTTTGGGGTGCTGCTGTTGCGTGACCCGAACGAGAATGTAGTGTGGAGAAGCAACTCCAACGTCACCAGAAATGCCCGCTCTTGCTTCCGTGACGATGGCAACAGCAGTTTAGAGCCAGGTTCTGCTGCCAGGCTTGATAATTACTTGTTGACGATGTTGTACTTGGGAATGCTCTTCTGCGGAGTTCTCATCTTACCCCTGCTATAGTACACTGAAATCAGGTGCCATATACTACGGCCCACGGTATTTTTGAATGGCCACACTAATAATTATATTTTCAAAATAATTGAGTTCACTGAAAAGAAGGCCATCTAACTCCCATTTTGCTCTACTTCTAACCTCTTTTTTGAGCTATACTTGGGTTGAATAGTATCGTGTCATAGCTTGTCCCCTTGTGGGCCATGGGCTTGGAGCTTTGGTAGAAGGTGTGGGAGTCATTGCGAGGTGTGGAGAATAATGATAGTGGCTTGTTATAGATTGCCTCCCAACTCATCATGAACTAGTTTTTGGTCTATTTATATTTCGATATGAGTTAAAGAGGAGTCCAAGAGGAGTTCAAGAGGAGTTTGCTAAAACTTTCCTCTTTGAGCTGACTTTTCGGTTAACTCTAATGTGATAAAATTTATCAGAGAAAATTTTGTTCAAATGTACCCACAACAATTATTCACCACAGTATATGATGGTTTCAGTGTAGTTACTGAGCATGTGTGTTAGCATCTCCAGCTGCAAAGACCAGCATGAGCATGACATAAACTACTTAGCTCCTAAAAGACGGACCTATTACCATGGAATTAGCATCACATTCCATAATTTATTTTGGCATTTTACTTAACATTAAAATTAAATATTATAATTTTAGTAGATGAAGGCATGTGCATACTACATGTCAAAAAATATTCATATATTTTGTGAAACATTGTAATTATTGAAGTGAATGCTGAGGAAATTCATATCAATAACAATATATATTCTATTACGCCAAAATTTCTATTATGTGTGTAAATTTTCTATTGCTAGTCATGCTCAAATTCAAAACACATCATTGTAATGGTTTAAAGTGAGTTTTTGTTAAAAAGATCCTCATGACTTAAAATAAACTACATTACAATGCATTTTTACTACTTAATTGGCATGTGAGACCCAATATTGACATCTTGTATATGAATGAAAAAATGACATGGCTGTCAATGTGGCGACACCTTTTGCAATGGGAGTTCTCTAGAGGTCAAATTTCTTGTGCGACCTCCGG
Organism: Pohlia nutans; assembly: GCA_022496805.1. Lineage (NCBI taxonomy): Eukaryota > Viridiplantae > Streptophyta > Bryopsida > Bryales > Mniaceae > Pohlia > Pohlia nutans. Next base: position 2,124,317 of record CM040095.1, on the reverse strand, counting down.
CATACCATCCCTAACCTCAAATAACCATGTCTTGGACTGAAATTCTTAACCGACTAGTGCATTTCTCCACCTTAGTGTAAAGCAACCCTAAGATAAAGGTCTTTTTGCTGAAGGTTAGGAGTGTTTTTCCTTAGCCATTTCCTCCTTCCCTTTATAATGTTAGGCTAGGGATGTTAATTAACATAGTGAACAAATGGACATTACATAGCATTATGTCATTCAATATTCATGCTACATACTGTATAAAAGCATTACTAAATCTCATAACGGTATGCTTTTGGTAGGCAATGTTTTTGGTGGGCAATATATCACATTCTCTGGCAGATTTGGACCCTATACAAACTGTTTACTGACACGATTACAATGTGTCCACAACTTAAAGGGAAACTAAGGTAGAGGTACCTAAAACCACCACAAGCCTAAAACCACCTAAAACCGCCTAAAACCACCTACATCCTTTCTTCATTTTAGGGAGAAAATGTAAGTTGTCAATACATGACTTAACTTTTTCGCAATTGATGCATAAATCATGTAATGAAAGCCTACATTTCCTTCCTAAAATGAAACAGGGGTGTACAAGTTGGTGGTTTTAGGTATCGTGGTGGTTTAAGGTACCTCTACCTTAGTTTTGCAATCAAATTTATACACAACACAAACGATTCTCCAAGCATACAAGGAATGGGCAATTACAAACTGTGCAGTGCAATTAGAGACATTTGCAGCTTCTCTACCGGTACTCTTTACATAAAATCCTCTTGGAAAAGAGTAGAAACATAAAAATAAGATAGCATGGGACCTTCCCAGAACTAGATATAAAATAGAGTGCAGTAATAATCTGGTGCAAAATATTCAAACCAAATTCCATTGTAAGACATCAATGTCTAGGAACTGATGTTACGAAGCCAAACAAGTGGCTTGCTAGAATATCACAGATAGATCCCTTGAACTCACAGGGTAAAAAAGACTGGTGTGCCCCATCGTTGATATAACATCTGTCAACTTTGGAATTTGGGAATAATTCTGCACATCTCTAAGCTCAAACTAGTTTACTACCTTTAGGAAGAAAATAAATGCCTTCCGCCGCTGTCCAGAGATTATCCGAGTTCTTCTTCGTCACTCCACACACCTGCACATTGTCACCCTTCCTCCAGTTAGTACACTCTGACCTCGTTAATATCACTCTCCAATTTCACATTCCAGTATCTGTAGAGACAAAGAACCTTTGGTGATACAAAAGAGTTCTGTGTACAACAAAGAAATTTATCAAAGCATACGGCCCTGAAAGGTGTGAGAAACATTGCACCCCATTCTTGATAATGGAACCCTTAAGTGCCCAAATGACCACTTCCATGTCTACTAGAGTTAGAAATAAACCATTTAGAAGGATAACAAAACATATCAATAGAAAAAAGAAATCATGTCCAACATTTTTTATTGACATGTTTCGGAAGTTACTGTAATTGGTTGTTCATATTCCAAAGTGGACTTTCTATTTTTTAAGTTAATCACTAAGCGTCTTAAACGCCCAATACGGCCATCTGCATCACTGAACTTTGCAACGGTGGCATCTTCTCATTTTACCTCGGTTTTCTGATTGCAATATATCATTTTAAAGCTCTTGTTTTATACTACAAGATCAACAGTGTTGATCGTGTCAAACTGAAGTCATGTTCACACAAACAGATGATTTGCAGCAAGGGGTCCAATACATGACTGGGCACTTTTAGTCATGTATGGGCACTTTCAAAAATAATTATTAAAAATTCGGCTATTGATAACTAACATTGAATTTTACTAGCGGCTAAACGTTTTCTTTTGTTTTTTGTCTACAATTTTTGTTGACTTCATTTTTGTTGATTTCGACAAAACACTTGATAAATTTATTTATTTTTTCGGCATTTTTTTGGGGAATTATTTTCTGCCGACCCTGCCTTCCTGGTACGGAACTGTGATTCGTGTCCACAAGCAAGAATACGAACACATTACCTCTTGTTGGCCTTGGACAATCCGGCTGTACTTCTTGTCATGACTGTGAAGGTAGCCATTGGTATCAACATGTCGCAGCCGCACTTTCTGATCCTGCATCCATACACTGCCCTTGCCCTCTATTTCCAGCCTGCCAGAACAATCATAATTAGACTATTACCAAATGCTTAAAACAGAAGTAATCCCACAAACAAACAAAAAAGGAGCCTATTAAGGAACTCTCCAAATAACATCACTAATCCTCCAAACCACATTGATTCTTTAACCCCTAGTGGTCTAACCATGCATTTTGGCATGATATACAGAAGCAAACTCCATTTTCTCATCCGTCATGCATTGTGGATTTTTTCCTATAGATTTTATGGGAAATTAGCTTCATGCACCTGTGAACCAATTAGAAAGGGGATGATTTGTGAAATTTTTATGCCTCATTTCATGTTGAAGTGATTCACCAAAAACTTCTAAGATCTTAGCTCAAAAGTGCTCTTGAAAAAAGCAACTCATAAAATTAAGCAAACAAAAAATCTCCAAAAATCACTACACTTAGATTATTACATTTCAACCCTTCAGAATAACTTTCATCCACAGATTGTCAATATCTTATTCAAAATCAATTTACAAAAGAATTTTGAATTTTAAGTTACAAATTTTATACAAAAATATTGGTGATAGCAATCATAGATCTAACTGTATGGATAGAATCTAAAATTTATAATGCACAACTTTTATTCATACATCAAGTTCAAAATATCCCTCCTAGTTGCGTTTATAATGCATCTTTGCAATTCTCCAAATCTGGAGAGGGGTGAGGACCTTTAAGGGTTAAAGGTAGACCACCCATTCCTTTCAGCTGTTTTGAGTGGGATCCATTATTAGAATGGAAACTTTTATTCGAAGGGTAAGGATTCCAATGCACAAAAATATGTATTTATTTGGATACTGTAGGAATAAGTTTGAATAATAGGGTCCCAGTCACAGGCCAGCCCTTGAACCATGAGCGTTGCATCTATAATGGAAGCATATTTGATTGTGATAGAACCTAGAAGTATCTCATTTCTTACCAGTCATGACACTTGCATTGTAAATGGGTGATTTTTCGACCCACAGAAAAAGGACCCCACGTGAATGGGTTCCCTAACTTTACTAAAGTCACAAGAAAGACTCACCTCCAATAATCACCAGTGTCAGTTTGCTCGTCTCCTCCAAAAGCGCTAACCTGTATGCCATAAGAATCCATCAGCAAAAACTACCAAACCAGCTAACTTAACCCCTGAATGTCCAGAAGTTCCAGTGCCGCCATGTATTGTTGCATGTATTTTGGCATACAAGCAGGTGATTGTTACCGCACTTCAATACTACATATTTGAGTAGACCTTCGTCCTTGAGTATACCGGATATTTGAGTATATCATTGTATTTCAGTACATGAGATGGATTATATGAGCAAATATGCAGTTGTCATACATATGGAGCCCAAGGGACGTTTAGAGGTTAACATAAACGCTCATTTGTAGAAAGGACAAATATTTCTGAAACATGCTTCACATCCACAACGTTAACTGCTGGTATTAATTGAACCTCCTTCACCAAACTTCAAACACAACGGTAAGGATCAAGGAGCTTCCATCAGCATGCTCTGTATACAAAATCACTGAGATGAGAGACCATTGTCTACAAATATGCACCAAAAATGATAGACCTGAAAGATACCTCAAGATTGCCAGAAATGGGAGACTGATGGAGGTGACTGTGAAGCCATTTCCGTGTCCGCACATGCTGAAGACGTACTATAGAGCCATTTGGAATGACGTCCCCCTGCTCATGTTCCTCGTCCGAACTAGGCTGCACGATCTGTACCATCTTTGCAAAGACGTGCAGGCTTAGCACCGAAACTACAAAATGTTGTAAATTATGAATACATGACCAATACAGGCAGATGAAAATCCAAAATAGGAGATGAATATGTGCAGTTGCGTGATGGGGATGAAAAAACAGCACTGATAACAGTGGCCAAGATTAACAAGGGAGATGAATTTTTGTAAATGATCATTTATGGAGAAATGTATAAATGTTCAGTCGTAAACAGGGGTTGAAGTCTGGAAAAAAACACTGATAACAATTGCAAGGATTTATCTACATTAACACATGTCACGGTTTCTCCAAGACAAGTACCACACACCAGGGTAAAGTCAACCGGAGATACACTTTCACTATTCGAAGATCGATGCCACACAAGATAGACAGGCCATTCAATGAGACGACCTGAGATTTTTTCGTCCTCGTGTCTACGTCAGAAATATCAAACACCTCTTGAAAACCTTGTACCATATTCTCGTGTTCAATGAGGTTCATAAATGCACTCTGGCATGTGTTAACTTGTAATGTGAAAGTTGTACACAGCATGGGAGAATCACAGGATATGTGCCATTGGAGAAAATAAATAAATAAATAAATCAAGTCACGCTGAACGAAATATGACCGATCAGAAATTCATGTAAAATACTCACCCAATGACTGTTACCATCTTCAACCCCCGGGAAGGCAGTCACAGACTGTTGTCCACTGCCAGAACCATAGGGTACTTCATGTGAGTGCAACCGATACTTGGTGCGCTCATGTTGCAGCTTTATCACACTGCCGTGTGTAACCTGCAGAATGCACACACCAATCCCATTTCCCTCATTAATAAGCCGGATGAAAACCTTGCCATTTGAAACCCTAGCCAGCAAACTGTAACTGACCATGGGTAACCACAGCTTGTTAGAACCACACTGTTCATAGCTTTCCAACAAGCTATCACTCGGATGATAAATCTCAAAACTGCTACTGTCATACTCGCCACACACCTCGGATTACTTGCTGTGATTTCAAAACTTCGGCATATGATAGCTCATTAGAAGCACATTTTCAGAAGATTGCCAACAACGTATCACTCAAAACATTTAGTTGAGAATTGAGCAGAAAACCATCGGTTTAGAATCAGGCGTTCACGAGTCCAAGAATCCACTTCGACGTGTAAAAAGCGCACCCACCATAGCCCTCATCACACCTCTTTCTTCCCATTCTCAATCTTCATAGAATGCGTACCTTTCCCCTTGATTTGTGGAGGACCCATTCTCTGAAGATTCAGAAGTTTCATTAGGGTTTGTCACACCTCCTTGCAGAATGGAGAATGGGTGAAGAATGAGGAAAAAGAGGAGCCAATAGGATAGCTTCTCCATGGAGAAAGTGTGACACCCCTTTTGTGGTATGTGAAGAATGAGAATGAAGAATAGAGGTTGTTAGTTGGTCACACATCCTCCAAGCATGGGCCATTCTCCATTCTTCACCCGTGGAGGAGAAGAATGGAATTCTCCAATCTTCAGAGAATGAACCTTCCGCCATTCAAGGAGAGCATGCCACATCCCCATTCTCTGAATATTGAGAATGAATATTGAGAATGGGAAGAAAGAGGTGTGACACCCCTAATTTTTTCCCCTCGAGGTGAAGATTGAGAAGCTGTAAGAAGATTAACAAGTCGTGTCCATTCTCATTCTTCACACGGGCTCAAGGGGAGTCACACCTTCTTCATAGAGAATGGCCACGATTGGCTCCCAAGGTTCTCAATCTCCAAAGAATCAAACTTCTCGGAAGAGGTGTGACAACTGCAAACCTCCAAGAGAGAAAAGGGAAAGATTATTGTTTCAATGGCACAAACGAACCTCTTTCCCCTGTGAAGCCGCGGCCTCCACAGACGGAGAGCCCGAGGACTGGAAGACGACCAGCAATGAGACGAGCGCGATCGACAGGAGCGCCATAGCCAGCAGCAAGTGACGAACTCCAAGACCTCCTCCTCCTTGCTCCGAAGTTGGCTTCACAATCTCCGGCCTGGCCCTGCTCTCCCGCTCCCTCCGCGCATACAGCGCTTGCAATTCCTTCAATACTTCCTCCGACCGCTTGCCAGGAATGGCGCCACCGCGGAAACGAACACCAGATTTCGGCTCTTCTTCCGGAGCCACAGCACTCCGGGGCGGTGAAGGTGCCAGATCTCCGGGCGTTTGAACAACCTCTCCTTCAATCGTAGTCTGCACAAATTAGGTCTAGGGTTAGCAACGGCCTCCGTCGTCTTCTTTTACATACGACTCTTGCAAACCCTACCAAAAGTCATCGTATCCGCCCAACCGACAACAAAACCCCTGTTCAGTTGTTTGAGAAGCGCAATCTGCTCACCATCGCTCATTCCCGAAGCCACTGTATCCGATCGCAAGCACGAACGGCGAATTGCACAAGAGTAAAAGGTAAGTACTATTTTTCAGTCTCATATATAATTAGTTGACAGTTAGCCCGAAACTCAAAAGCAAACCAAAATCAAATTAGAGCAACCTCGGACAAATTAGAGCAATACTTCCTGCAGCACACGAGATGATGCGTACCAATATCGGAGCTCGCCAACCGAAGCCTGTGAACTCGTCGTCAAAACTAAGTTATCATAATAAGGAAGGACGGGAACTAGGCGTTACAAGGTCAACTCTGGCTTGTCGGTCAAACTGTGACGACTACAGTGTGCAAGGCGCGAGCAGGAAGTTTCTAGAAAATCAGTTGCAATGGCTCCAACTCTAGACCATGTCACGAAATTTGAACGTGGCTTGTCGATCACACCGGCTGCGTGATTCGAATTCAGTGGCGACGACAGTGAGAGACGAGAATTCTTCTTAGCGTCGGTGCGTCATCTTCTACGACGAGATTAGTTCGGGCATTGCACAGACGAAACCCTAGTTAACCTTTCGAGTAAGAGGAAGATGTGACTGTGGCTTTGGCGATGACAGAGGGAACTAAGGGTTTTCGTCATGGCCATAGCCACAATGACCGACTTACTCCAACAAAGAGAGAGTTCAATAGGAGTCTGAGCACTAGTAGGAAATGTGTCGTTTTTCACTTACTATAAATGAAAAAGGAATGAAACAGCGTCATGCGCATGGGTTGTGTTAATGCTGTTGAGTGGTTTTGGTCACAAGCTTACAAAAATATTTGGTCACAAGCTTACAGAAATATAGGCACAATATTATGTCACTGTTCACTGTTTCCACAAAGTAGGGAATGAAAATCTACAGATCTGCAATAGTGATCCACAAGGGAAGCAGGAAAAACGGATCAATTCGCTCTTGTCGGAGACGATGGCAATTCATTTCCTGTTGATGAAATTGAGTGTTGCAGTTTCCAGTGTATCATCTTCTACTACAAAGTTAGGTTGGGAATTCAACGGTTAGTAGGAATCTCTATAAGTCAGTAGAGAATACTTTGAAGAAGAAACACAATGTTACATTGTGGCTATGGCAATGACAGAAGTTGTGTTTGTCATAGCCATAGCCATTTTAGGGTTTCCATGAGTGTGGAATTGGTATCCTCTTTGCATTAATGATTGATTGTCAAATTGGCAGCAACTTCTTAGTAAATATAAGGTGGTTACCCCATTCCCAACTGGCTCCTTTTACCAACAGCTAGGGGCATTATCCACAATCAATGCGAGAACGGTGTTGGTTGTAGCATGAGTTACAGTTGGGAATGGGTTCTCTCTTGTTGGTTCTAGTATGTGTAAGTGTGGTTATGGGTTCGTTGTTGTTGCTTCAAGCATCTTTAGTGTGTGCAATACAAATCTTCTTTAGACAGAAAGAGGTGTACCTATATGATGTGAATGGGATGCGTCATACTTCAACTTTGAAAATTTGTAACTAATTCATTCTTCATCCAAAAATTATGTTTCAACTTGCGTTGGAATCTAATTCTTCTTGCCTATCTCTGAAAAATAATAACACTAAATAATTTCAGTGCCTCATATCCGTATTTCTTATTCAGTTGGGAATTGGGTAACCACCTTAGCCATTTTAACTTCATAGCGTCTTGCCATTTGAGGGAGTCACTATGGCACCACACTACCAACTGCATGTTACGCAAACATTTTAGGGAGCCATGTTGCAGTTTTTGCAGAATTAGCCGATGGGACATAATTTGATTGAGTGACAAAGTGTGAAGGATATTTCAGAATGTCATTGTAGAGAAGGCTGTATTAAAGAGGTATATCCACAAAATGATCAGTTGTTTGCTTGCCTCAAAAACTTCCACAACTGAAAGCAAGAAAAAAAAATCATCCATAAGTGGGCATTGAAAAACCTGAGTCACCCATTCAAAATGAGACCCCATATATATTTACACCCCATTCAAAAGGAGACTTGATGTATGCCTGCAAATTAGGAGAAGAGTCCTGCATCCTGTAGCCCTTCAATTGTGACTAACCTTCAATCTCGCCTCTCCTGGGGAAAATTTACGTCTGATCACGATTTCAGATTAAAAATCATTTGGAGGCTGCGTTCTCCAGCTTTGCAGGTTCATTTTCTGTGAACTCAATGAGCTGCTCGATCAAAAGAGCATGCTCATATTCCATACTAGCCTGGATCACAGCCAACAGAATTATATCAGGAAACACCCACATGACTACGGAAATGGGAAAAGCATTCCACAAGTGGGTCAAGCAATTTTGAAAGACGTTTGGTTAGAACAACATGGGAATGTCGTTCTAACCACGTCCTTCGTTGTTCTACGGGAGCCCAATCGGGTGTTGGAGCAACATTTTAATGTCATTCCAACAAGTCAAAACGACATTGAAATGTTGTTCTAGCATGCATCATCATTCTTTAGAAATATAGTGTTCTAAGTACCTGCTCTAGACCACCTCCTCACTCTCACAACAAGTAGAGGCGTCGTTTCTCACTCTAGGGATCTGTTCATTGTCACTTTTCACTGTACATGCTTGTCCTACGTGACAAATCGCACTCACCAAGTTCAATCAAAAAATGGTGAGTGCGAAGTGGCACTGTTTGACTCACAGGAGTGAAAAGCGACGCCTTCTCCTTGTAATGTCTTGTGACCCCAAGGACGTACTTCAATTCTTTAAGGTTATCTTGAGGACCCCTTTTTACACGCAACACTCTTGATTGTCACCCAGCGCCATTGATGATCGCGTGCATTTTGGATGCTTAGCTAGGCTGTGACATTCAAGAGGCCTGAGCGCAATATTTGCTATTGTAAATAATTCAATTCACCGATCCACATGTTAGAATTGAATGGATACATGAATTGCATGCATTTTGGGTGACTGGGCTTTAACATTAGAGTGGTGTGACGTCGGACAATCCTTGCAGCATAACGTACAGCTTCTAACACACCATGCAAAACACAATGCTCTGACTAATATATAGTCCCAGGCAACTAATTAATAGACTTCGATATCACATTAGAAAAGTACTGACCCGCATGGTGTGAAGCTCCAGGCGCAGCATCTCATTCTCGCTGCGCAGGGCCTCCGTGAGAGGCACCCCGGGATACCGTTTCGAGAGCTGGCGCGACAAGCGGCTTGAATCCCGTCGAGTCAGCTCCCGCGAATTCACCAGCGACTCCTGCACCTTCACCTCCTCCTCTTCCAGTGTATACTTCTGGCGCTCCTTCGCCATGGCTTTCAATTGCTTCTGCATCAATTGACACCACCAAGAGCCAAGTTCCATGGGTTTCAGAAGTTGCCCATGGAAGTAGGCAAGAGAAGGGGAAAAGTGGAACTTGACTTTGTCTCGTACCCGGCCGGCCATGAAGTTGTGCATGTTCTATGGACTTGCTTGAGGTGAAACATAAACAAATTTAATTGGGTGAGGTGAAACATGAACAAATTTGATTGATTAGGGAGAGCTTGTCATGAAGTCTTGAGCTTGAGAACCTCCATACTTCATGAAAACTTCTCCACCACTTTTTTTTCTCAAAAGCTCACTTTAAATGTGGAACTTGCTCCCCCGAAATCCCTATAAACTTGTCTTTTAGTGAGATACTTCACCCATGGAACTTGGCTCCAAGTGAACTAGCTAGTGGGATAGCTTAAAGGAGTACGTGTCGAAAACAACCACCGTTTTTTGGTAGTGATATGTTCTACAATCACTCATCCTCCACTCCATTCTCAATCTTCAGAGAATGAGGATGTGGCACGCTCTCCTTGAATGGTGGAGGTCCCATTCTCTGAAGATTGAGAAATTCCATTCTTCTCCTCCACGGGTGAAGAATGGAGAATGGAGAATGACCCATGCTCGGAGGATGAGTGACCAACTAACAACCTCTATCCTCCATTCTCAATCTCCACAAACCAGAAAGGGAGTGTCACACTTTCTTTGTGGAGAAGGTGTCCTATTGGTTCCTCTTTTCTCTCATTCTTCGGAGAAGTTCCATTCTCGTAGGATGTGTGACAATGAATGTTGTGCAAGTGACAGAATTGAAGCTTGAGATCGAGTGAGGATGGAGGCGAGGACGTACCCGGCTGTCTTCGACGAGGGAGATGAGCGGGATGAGGCGGAGGTACTTGTCAATCTCGTCCTGGTATTCACGGAACTTGTTGACATACGTCCAGCCCATGGCCACCAGGTACAAGTAGCTCTTGTCCCTGCAGCTCTCCACCAGCACCACGGCCTTGCGCAGCGCGCACTCCAGATGCTCCAGGGGCTCGCGGCACTCCGGGCGCTCCATGAGGTCCGTCAGGTTCAGCTGGTCCAGCAGGTTGCTGATGAGCTTCAGGTGGCGCGCGAATTGCTGGCAGTTCTTCTTGTGCATGCGCGCGTTGTTTGCCGCGCGCACGATCATGGCGATCAGCTGCACCGCATTGATCCCCGTCAGCTGCCCCACGTTGGCTACGTCGCCCACCGCCAGCCACGGCACCCACCCCGCCACCGCCATCGCCATAGCTCGATCACCACTTCAATCTCTCAGTCTTCAGGAGCCCTCACCAACTTACATTGTACGCACAGTCCAGCATTGATTGATTTTAAAGCCCTGTTTCATTGATCCATCGAAGCTCGGGTGTTTAAAGTGCTCTCCCGTCACACTCGCAAGAGTCCTCCATCAAAGACCTACACCACAACATAATTCTTTCCATGAACTGTGACCGGTACTAATTAACCCCTTAGCGTCTAAAATGCCCAATATGGCCATTTGCATCACTGACGTTTTCTCATATACCTCGGTTTTCTAATAGCAATACAAATAATTTTAGTGCTCTTGTTCTACACTCTAAGATCAACAGTGTCGATCGTAAGTCATTTTCTCACAAACAGTTGATTAGCAGCAGGGGTCCAATTTTCCTAAACTACAGAAAATACACAGTGGACGCTTAGGGGTTAAACCAGTTCATGCATGAGCTAATATTCACAGCTTCAGAACTACAATGCACATTGCCATGAACGCAGGAAACAACATGAGGTTCTGATTCTCTATTGTCAGAGACATGCAAGCAAGTAAAGGCTCCGTAACTCGTCGTGATTTCACAACCGGAATCTGCGATAGAATATATATACTCTCATATTATTACAACATTCACACACATGTTGTTAGCCTTTCAAAGTCTGTTGGAACAAGTCTAAGGAAAAAGTAGCAGTAATATATGGAGTGGTGTTTCTTCGTGGCGGAGAGATAGAGTTTCTGATTTTGAGAAGAAAAAAAGTAAGAACTCCCGGCTAGAAAGACTTTCGTTTGGGAAGAAAGCTTGGTCGCTACAGTGTCTTCGTCTAGAGCTCAAAGCTTGCACTAATCCCAAACAAAACCGTGCAATAGAAAAGAGATATATAATAAGAGCTTGGGTTTCTTACGTGGATTAGCAAGACGACTAGGAGCTGTAGCTGGAAACAACTGCAGCAACAACAAGTCGACCCCACCTTGCACGCTGAGAGGTCACAAACAGAGAGGAGAGAGGGAGGACCGCGTCACTGAGGCGCAGAAACCAGCATCGGCTCTGTTGCCGGCTCCAAGGATCTCGGCCCTCCGTTACGAGAATGAAATCCGAGGGTGCTGGTGGTCCGAGCTGACTTGAGAAATGGGAACACGGGCATGGCTGCTGGATGCCGGTTCATCTTGATGCACGGGCGGGGCAGGCTGGCATACAGTATCTTGCATGGCGGGCAGAATGAACACTTAGGCAAACACGCTCATTGGGAGCAAGGGAATGGGAACCCAAAGGAGGACTGTAGTTTTTCTCATTTTGGGAGGTTGTTTTTATAACTTTCTTTACATTCTTCTATGAATTTTACTTTTGAGGATTATAGTGTACACAAAAATGAAGACAAATACGTAATTAATTTCTTCAATCGATGAAATTAACAAAAAAAATCAGTGCCACAAAGTAGCTTATTAAAAATCGCTCATGAGACCATTTATTGATTTGTTCTCAATTTGGATGCCTGAGTGAACCTAGAATTAGAATTAGAATTAGAAATTGAACCCCTAAAGAACCATGATTGAACAAAACCTCATGGAATTATCCATAGTTATAGTGTAGTTTAATTATGCAATTTTGTTTTATGTGTATATCTCACTTAATTTTCTTTATTTTAAAAAACAAGCAACTATAATAAATGGGTTAAGAAATTTTGGAGCGGGATGATTTTTATCTTTTGCTAAAACATCATTCAGGATCTCAAAATACTATTTTTTGGACTCTAAATCTTTAAGGGTAAAAGGCATCAAAACACAAGGTTCATAAAAGGTAATTGTCACTGGAGAGGTTCATGCTTAAGAACATAAAGTTGTTGAAGAGGTTCCTGAAGGGCACTTATCACCAAAGAGGTACATCTCCAGAAACAAAAGGCTTATAAAAGACATTTATCACCAAAGAGGTTTGTGTCTAAATTTAAATATAACTCAAAGCACAATAATATATTAGGCCTCCGCTTCTCTCTACACTACGAGACTACTACATTATTGGACTACTGCATGTTGAGTGTGCAAGGGGGTAACGAAAGCAAGAACCTCACTCCCAATCCCAAAGCAACAACACATGTGTGAATGAACTAGAACTAACACATTTAGACATGACTCAATAAAAACCAAATATATATGACCTATTTGGACTACATACAAGATGAATGTGCAAGGGCTAACGGGAACGAGAACCTCACTCTCGATTCCAAAACAACAACACATGTGTGAATGAACCAAAACAAACACATCCAAACAAGACTCAATATAAATCAAAACAAATACGATTTTTAACAAGCTACTTTGTGGCACTGATTTTTTTTGTTAATTTCATCGATTGAAGAAATTAATTACGTATTTGTCTTCATTTTTGTGTACACTATAATCCTCAACAGTAAAATTCATAGAAGAATGTAAAGAAAGTTATAAAAACAACCTCCCAAAATGAGAAAAACTACAGTCCTCCTTTGGGTTCCCATTCCCTTGCTCCCAATGAGCGTGTTTGTCTAAGTGTTCATTCTGCCCGCCATGCAAGATATGCCAGCCTGCCCCACCTGTGCATTAAGATGAACCGGCATCCAACAGCCATGCCCGTGTTCCCATTTCCCAAGTGCCAGCTCGGACCACCAGCACCCTCGAATTTCATTCTCGTAACGGAGGGCCGAGATCCTTGGAGCCGGCAACAAAGCCAATGTTGGTTTCTGCGCCTCAGTGACGCGGGAGAGTGGACTGACTCTCTGACGACCGCAAGGTTCTGACGGACGACCACCAGACGCCAACTCTCAGACGCCTGTCGTGGTTTCTCGTGGACTGTCTGGTCCCACTCAAAATTATAGTTGTGACATAGTTTTTTTCTTTTTTTTCTTTTGTCTTTTATTTATTTATTTATTTATTTTTAAAAATGGATGCAATAATCTCAGAACAAATTACGTGTTTCTTTTGGATTTTTTTCTTACAATATTTGGATTAAATCCTATGTTCCTAATCATTTTTAACTATAAGCAATGCACCCATCATAACATGAGGCCCAGAAGCAATCCAAGGAGCAATCTCCATCGTGCACGGGGTTCCCCATTGTTTTCTTGATTCCACCAAATTTGTTCATATATGAAGACCTGTCCATAGAATATTACATTTCAATCCATCACAACAAAAATCATGAACAAATTGTCAATATTTTATTCGTAATAAAATTACAAAAGAATTTTGAATTTTGAGTTTCAAATTTTATACTAAAATATTGGTGATAGCAACTATAGATGTAATTGTATGGATAGAATCTAAAATTCATAATGTACAACTTTTGTTCCTACATCAAGCTCAAAATATGCCTCTAGGTTGCATTTTATATTGCAATTTTGAAATTTTCCAAATCTGGACAAGGCTGTAGGCATTTAGGAGTTAATAAATCATATTCATTGTGATTCCTTCCTACAATTATTGGCTCCTACTCATTCATTGTGGTCACTCCTTATTCATTGCATTGCCTTCCTACATTGATTACCTATGTTTTTTTTTTTTTTATCTCTTTTCATTGAGACACGGATTTAAAAGTTGCCATTGCATTTCATCCCTTTCAACATGGGCTCTATTTCCATCTTAAATCTCAATTGTTTTTTTGCAGAGTGGACTTTTATTACAAAACGGAGGAAATATTGCATTTAGTATTTAGTGGAAATAAAGCAGAATTGGGTCAATTCCAACGTGGAATTGGGGTTCTTCATTGATTCTTGTGATTTAAAATTTGGTCTCATCTAAATTATATTTTTCACAATAGAATCAACTGAATTTAACATTTTAAAGCCGCAAATCCTTAGTCCTTTAAGAATTATCCCTTTGACGCGCCAACAACCAATTGTTGGAAGATGAACAAACCTTGGAACAAACTCTCAACCTTTTCCTGACTACATACACTAAGGTTTTCATCCATTCAATTCTTTCATGGTTCTTGATTCTTTCTTAGTTTTTGTTCTAATTGCATACCGTTTGTACAATACAGATATTCAAAATAAGATATTGTGATATTTTTAAAATAACAGAACCGGTTTATACCTAGGTTAAATGTTTTTAGTTTAAACAGTGAGATTTTAAAACTGATTTTCCAAAACAAGTAGAACCAAAAAATAAAAATTATACCATTTTATAATACATATGGTTCCAAATTCATCATAAAAAAATTTCATTAAAAATTATTAATCTGTAAATTTAAATGAATTTTAATAAAAGTCCTTGAAATTCTAATTGAAAAAATATTAATAAAAAATATATGAATAATCCACCTATACAGATGTGATTTACACTTTGACATTTACATATTTCCCTTCTATATCAACTCCATTTTTGTTATTCATCAAACATTTTACAACACATCTTTTAATCAATTCATCACCTAAACCGTCCACCCCGCAACGATCGCTTTTCGAAAAAGCAAAAGAAAAAGTAAAAGGCAGAGTGAGGCTTTTCATGAAAAATGGCAGCCTTCATGCTGTACTAGATGTTTCGTTCAGAGGCCTCGCTTGGATGATTCGCCTGAGAATGATCTTCGACGCTGCCTCGAAATTGCAGCAGCTGTGCTACGAGTGCAATTTCTCATCGGATTCGTCTTGCAATAATCTTGAGATGAGGACCAGTTTCACAGAATTTGGTGCAGAGTTGAATCCGCGCTCGCGGTTTTTGTGAAGTTTCGATTTTGGTGTGCGATCACTTGACGCTGAGTTTGCTGGAGAGCTTAACGCCTCTGGTGTTGGAGCTCAGCAAGAAAAACGAAACTGCGGCTGCTGAAGAAGAAGTTTAGAAAGGATTTTGGAGAATTAGGGTTTCGTTCGTAATACCGATTTCCTCAACCATGCGGGTCGCTGTGGACCCAAGCGAGGTGCGTTTTTCTGCTTCTCTTTTGTCCTGATGTCGCTCTTCTCGTATAAGCATGTGCTGATTCGAATTGCAGGGCTTTAGGTTAATTCTTTTTCGAGGTTTTCAATTCCTTTGTAGTTAAATTTCGGGGATGGTCGTGGTGCGAACTTGCACTGGAATTTTCATTTTCATTTCACGACGTGGAGACATTCATTCTGGTATTAGGTCATTGCTTTAGCACCAGTTGTGCTCACAGGGCGTAGGGGTTTGCGGTTTGCTGGCAGGTCGAGGAGCTTGCGTGGTTGGTGAAAGACAATCTCTACACTAAACACTTAATTCTCTCGGCTGAAGAGCTTTTTGTGGAGTTTCTACAGCCTAACTATGTGTAAGTGTTATGCTAGTATCTGACTGGTTTATCTTGCGATAATTGTTTGTATACACATCTCTTTTACTCCCTCCGTCCCATAATAGATGATGCTTTTGAAAAAAATAAAGCAAACTAGAATGATTTCACTAAATACAGGAAGTTTCCATTTCGGAGTAGCTGTCTGTCTAAGCAGTAAGCAGTTTCATACTGCACATGGTATGTGTGGCATGTGGCAGCATGGTGATGTTTGTTGCAACGTGTTCTCTGATGCATTGAACGTATGCTAGCTCATATGTTGTTTGTGTGATTTACACATGAGAAAAGACATGCTTCACAGACAAAAAGACACTTGTTGTGCACTTTTCTTCTTGTGATTTTGCTTTCTTAGAATCTGTAAAATAACAACTTTAAATTGAATGAATGAATTGCGTCAAGTAATTTGGGACAGTTTTTTCTCAAAAGCATCATCTATTATGGGATGGAGGGAGTATGTCAGAGGCTCGGGACTCCTATCACATGTGTTCTGAACGTGACATGGGGAAGTTTTCGAATCATATGTGTACACCTGGGGACATTCTCAGAATACACCGGAATGCAATATTAGAGAGTGTGAGAAGGAGGTCTGGATGTATTTACTGTTCTACCTTATAATCCCTTATGGATGCGGAAAGACTAGTGAAGGTCAAAGGAATTTTTTTGTTCAGGCACAATGATTTGAGAGACTGTACAAGTTCAGTTTTGTGGAGGATTCTAAGGCAAGCTGCTGCGATGATGGTGCAGAGGAGGAGCGCGATTGGAGCTGGAGCCGATGCTTTCTTATCAGCGCATGCTCCTACATCGGCTGGCTGATTGCTTTGGGTTCTCTTCTCTTTCTTTTTTGCATGTTAGTCATGGTGATATTGCAGAAAGATGATTCTTTTGGAAAATCCAAAGCAACTTAATTGCCTACCTGACTTACACACTAGCGTTTCTGTTGGAAATTCTGTATACATTCTTATCAAAATCTTAGATAGAAATTACGACTTGTATGCACTGATGCCGGTGTGAAGCAAACTAGAGATCTTGACAAGTTTTAGATTAAGGTTTGTGGATTTCAGGGCTTTGTATGTGTAGTACATCCTAAAAAAATGAAAGATCTTGATGGCACTAGAGTGTTGAGAAGTACTTTGTATTTTATTTTGCAGATTAGAACACGAATCTGTAGGTGAAGGAGACAACCGACATATTATTATTGAAAGATGTGAACAGTCAAAAACGTGAATATCTCTCGTCCTCCTCCTCTTTTATCTAATTCTCTAGTTTGAGAATGGAACTTAGCTAGCACCACAGCTAGTTCAATTTTTGTGGTTCCCTTTATTCTTTCGTCGTTTTCTTTACTACCGTGCAAGGTGTTTTATGAGTCCCTATGCAGTCAGACATGTCGGTTATTTATTGATGTTTACATGGTGTTCAGAGTTCATATCTTCGCATTTTCTGCCTTGAAAATCCGTTATTGAGGAGGTTGTTGAACAATTTATTCTAGTTACCACTTATGTTTTTCTGAATCAATGTTCATTTGTGGGTTTCCCAGACCTTTGATGCTAGTAAGCGATGTTTTGGAGAGCTCATATGGAGAAATGCACCATGCACCTGCCAATCGGCAACTTCTACTTCGTGTTCCTCATGAACAAGGTTTGTGACCCCTTCCGAATAATGATACAATTTCATGAAGCTTAGCTTGGCAGATAAATGTTTATGCACACGTCTGGTCGAGTAATTGTTTATAAGACCTGGGTTTTGTTTACTATTTACTGTCTGATTATAGGTGACCAAACCAACCAGCCTGCTGTGCAATCGCCAGCCGTATCCTTGGAAGAACGAGAAGCAGCGTACCAGGCAGCTCGGGAGCGTATCTTCTCAGAGAGGGCATCACTTTCACCAGACAGTTCACTAGAGCAAAGAGATGCACAACGAGCTAGACCAGTGCCAGTAGTAGCCCGTCGAATGATAGCCCATGCTTTGGGAAAGCCTCAAGTCCTGACAGCCGATTCTCCACCGAGTGAAATTGTATGAATCTCTTCTACCTTTGCCGCACTTTACTTATTTCACAGTATGCTTCAACATTTCTTATTTTTTAAATAAGTTTGTACATTTTTATTGTCTCCACTCAGCAATGGTTTTAAAATGGAGGAATTTCTTGTGCTTGATGGAAACGAGATATGGATTAAAAGCTACGGTATCATATTGGGGCCAATCATTCCAAAGAATATATTTCTTACGTCTAGCAGAATCGGGACATGCGGTTATAGAAATAGTGGCATTCTAAGATTGTCAAATAGGGTTTTTGAAATTCTCACTGAGAATCATATGAAAGAATATACTGAGGATTGTACTGAGGATTATAGAAAGAGGATTACGATATAGAAAGAGACATATGGATATTGTATATTTCTATTTGGAGGAATACGCTTGCGATTAGCTGCTTGTTAATTTATTTATCTCTAACATGCGTGCAACCTGTGATTCAGAGTACGAAAGTGGAAGATGTACCTTCAGAGGTACCAAAGGAGGCTCCAAGACATTCCCCTGCTAAAGCAGCTAGACGAATGCTGACACAAGCTCTAGGGTTTCCAGTGTCAAGCCCATCATTTCGGGGTCCAGATAGAGAAACTACGGTTAATCAAAATTCAAGTGTCAGTACGGAGGCAGGTCTCAGGCAACGTGATGGAGAGACTGATGTAGCATCTTTAGCTACAGGTGTTTCTTCAAACGGCTTGAAAGCTTCGGACACAGAGGAAGGTTTTCGATTGAGGGATGCCGCAGTGAGGGGCATGCATTCTACTGATTTCAGTGGAGCCAGTCAGCAGTATGTTCTCTCTTCCTTCTTTTTCGTAGTCACTTTTCAGGCCAATCCGTTTTCATTTATCTTTGTTTAGGGCACTGTTCTGTCTCAAATGAGATTTTCTGTTGTTACTCAATTGCGACCCTTACCCACAACCCAAACTGGATATTGATTATAAGGAACATGAGAATCTAGAACGATTTTAGGTATAACTATTGTCAAAACTTTGAAAGTTCTTAGTTTATTCATAGTGTCCAAAAAAACATGCTAAAGTGGAATCCTCTTTGAAGAACCAACATAAATCAATTTAGTCTAATAACAGGAACCATGCTCAGATGCTTATTTGGCCATAATAGTTGTAGATACCTTTGTCGAGTTAAGTTGGCTTAGACGCCCATAATCTTCGACATTCTGTACTTGATATAATATGCTTGGTTTGGCATTAGTTGATGGTTGCATAGTGGCTCTTTGCTATTCTGAAACGATTTCATTCTTCCTGTCAGGGCTTCCAGAGTAGCATCAACCAGGTCACTTCGCAAGGATCGGCCAGGGGCAGCAGCTGGGAGAATGTTTGCTCAGGCTCTGGGCCTTGCCCAGACTTCACAGTCGGTGGGAGATAGCGCTACAGACGGCTTGAAGCTAATGCAAAATGAAAGTAAAGGAGGCAAGAAACCGCTTATCAATTCTAACAGTCTGTGTATCGCTGAAGACAGTATTTCGTTTGTGGATCAACCTGTTCCCTTGATTGAAAGCGTTAGCAAATCGAGAGGACGTAGAGAGAAACACAAAATTTTAGACCCTAGTAAACATGAGGTTGTTTTACAGGAAGACCTGCGAAAAGGAGGTTGCAGAGGCCAGAAGCTTGAAAACCCTCTAAGGTCAAAAAACCACTTGTTTCAAGAAGATCGTGAAACAGGAGAGTTGTTTTTGACGTGCAACGAAGTGTTAAAAAACGGATCACAAAAGAACAACTTCAAAGACATGTGAGGGAAAATCGGGTAAATAATGTTGCTTTGTATGGTTCAAGTCGCTGCCAACAGTATTTTGAACCTTTGATTTGAGCATCAAGAATGTTTTTTTTTGTAGAGGAACATTGAAGGATTTGCCGTGTACATATGGTATAAGGCTTTTATTCCCAGATTTTGTGTCTGCCTTGCTGTAGCATATAAAATACTCGGTGTAAAGTTCAATCTATGAACAGTGCATCGTATGCTTGCCAATACAGGAAGAGTGACGACTTTCATTTCTGTTGAAGAATGCTTACTTTTTCATGCAATCCATCAAATTGCCAAATCAATTATCTTTTAGGCTATGTCTCTGGACTATGTCAACTACTGCAGTGTATTTTTGATAGTGTTCATATGGTTTGTTGTGGGTACTCATTTGATGTGCTTTGCAGATGTGTCATTCTTGTGTTATGTTCTTAACCCCTAAAGGTTGGGCCTATGACCATGGAATCATGTTTTATCTGTCACACTCAATTTTACTACTAAAAATTATACAAGAATTCAAATTTGCATTTTATATTTTTAGTTGATGAAGTCACATGTCTACTGCAAATCATGAATTTTTCACAAATTTTGGTGCAGATTTGAAATTATTATGGTTTTATGAAGTGATTGTAAAGAAAATTTGTATCAATTACAAAATGTATTAGAAAATTCCAATTTGTTTACTTAAGGTGTAAATTACAATGAAGAAAAGTTAAGTTATCCTAAATCATCTGTGTATCTAAATTTAGAAATTTTGCTACACCTTGGTGATACCTACCAAACTTGTAACTGCAATAAAACATTCAATTCTCAGTTTTTTCCAAAAATTCAAAGTGAACTAGAAACTAAACTTGGCAAGCTTCATTTTGTTGGTTAACCCTTTGACGCGCGAGCGTTCAGATTTTGGATGCTGGATGATTTCTAAAGCATCCTTTCACCATGCACAGTGATGTTTTTCATCCATTCGGATTTTTTTTTAAATTCTTAACGATAATGACATGGTGAGAGTTACACTACTCTTGAGGGTTTGGGGACAATACCGCCCGCCCCTGTTCCATAGCATGTGAGAGCATTACCATCAATTCATTAGGGAAAACTTGTCCATAATTGCACAAAATGGTGCAGCCTGGTTTTGTTCATAATGTGAAAGGGTTTTTGCACTGTGGTATTTTTCACATAAATTTTTTAGGTATTTATGCAAAATTCATGTGAGGTTAGATTAGGAAAAACATGGAAATTGAACTTACTACCAGTTTTTTCATTCCATGTAAGCACCACTAGGGCTTCGCTGCTCTTCGCATTACCAGTGACAATTGATATCTTATGATACATTGGTACATATATATAGGAAGAAATTGGTATATATGAAATTGGTACTGCAGGTTGGCTGAGGATTTGCAACACATCTACAGGAACACGTCGGACATGGCACGATGGAGTCGTTGTTGTAGGAAGAGGACACGCAACACTTGGGAGGTGGTGCAGTTGGTCCTACTGCCACGTTGCAGCTCACCTGCGTTCATCACAACTCCAGTCAACACCTTGGCCATGATAGATTACACTCAACCTTCTCGACAGACACTCACAAATGAGCTCCTAATTGCACTCAAAACGAAACTTTTCCAATCAGATGTGAACAGAATTCTACAGGAAATGTGCAATTACAGAGTGTATTTTGTCAGGCTTTGATTTTACAACAATGAAAGAGGGAAAAAAACACTAGACCTGGGAGTCATTTGCAAAGAGAGACTACTTCAAAAAGCAATGAGAGACTACTTTGCACTAACCTCTAAAATACGGTATTAAATTGTGAATAGTCAATAATTCAGATAAAAGGAGAAAAAGGAACAAAGATATGTGAGTCAATTTCAAAGAGAGACTACTTCGAATTAACCTCAAAAAGACAGTTTCACGTTCTGAATAATCGATAATCTAAAATTTGCAGCACCAGAACATTGCATCTGTTGGCTAGGAAATCAAATTGGAGAATTGCATGAAGCTTCGGTTTCAGCTTTACGAAACATGCACAAACTTACAAGACTTGTGCTTATCTGCTGTCCAAATGCCATTATACAGATATGATCTGCCCAGTTTGTAGTTTTAGAAGTTTAAGAGTTGTGGTCATGCACCTTGAGTGGCGTGGCCATGACTCGTCAGTAATCTGTTTCTGTGCCAACAAGCAGAGATCTACAATGGTTCTCGATCTCCTTAACAAAGACAGCAATCAACTCCTTTTGCAGGCCATCCTACAGAGAGAAACGGAAACATCAAATTGATCAGAGCTTTGAGCCAGCTGCTACATTCCAATGCATTTCTGCCAAAGACAAAGTGGTTCCGGCTCAAGTCGAATTCAAGCACAGAAAAGCTTCAAAAGAAGTGATGTGTACGAATTCATCATCAACATAGTTGGTATTCACTATTCATAAGGCCATGTTCACAAAATGAGCAGCAGGGGTAGGAAGCAAACTTTGTTGAGGTCCTACAGTGCACGGTTGCTGGTTGCTACGATCACAGCTCCTCGGGTCAATAGTCTCCCCAAGATTCCGGACATGTCTAAAAAGTAAAGAATTCTCCATAAGACCTTCAAGTTGATTTATGTACCTCCAAGTGGATGTCGAGATGAACTGGTGCGGAGTAGGTCATGTTATGCAGTCGTGACTCTCGTGGAAAGAGAAGTCTGCTTTTTCGACTCATCTGCAAATACATCCGGTTTTTCAACACTCAATTCGCCAAACCAAAACCGGGCTCCTTCAAACACAAAAAAATTGCAAAGATGATAGAAAAACATCGCAATTAGCCTGCAATTCCGGGTCCCAAGAAAAACAAGCTCACTTGTGCAAGAAGAGGCTGGCGCTAGCTCAGCAGCAAGCAAGCATGATCGTGTTTGAAAGACGGCGCAAGACAAACAGACACTCAACGTTCCTGTTGTAGTTGTTGGAGGAATGCAATGGGCGATGCATTGCTAAGAGTAAAACAAAATCGATTCTCCGATCAAAAGTGAGACACAATAATTGAGAGACAGAATTCTAACCAATTCCAATCGAAATTCATCACCAAAAGAAGTGTGTTCCATTACCAAAAGAGGGAAATCTTGATTTTCCGACACCAGCACAATCTTATCACCTCTGAGCTTCCAATGAGAAGAAGATATGTATTCCATCGAAAAAAAAGAAACCCTAGTTTTTCCCCACAGCAGCACCCCATTTTTACCTTTTTAAAAGCGATATCCTCTGTCGCAGCGCCGTCTTAAAAAAATCTCAGAGTCCACCATTAGGCTTCAAATTGAATTGATCGAATTTCAAATCGCCACACTCTTCTCTCCCTCACAAATGCGAACTCAATCAATGATCTCATTTTTTTTATCCCACATGCTTTGTTGGCAGCAGCTGCATTGTATCTGTATAAATACGACAGTGATTGATGGTCGGGGAGCAGATGTGCATTTCGAGTCATCCCGAGCCTGCGAGAACACCCTCCGACGCGAGGCAGTGAGAACGTCGAACGCCTACAGTTAGAACGTCGACCGCCTACTGTAAGCCACATGTGGCTCTTAAAACGGTCTTATAGGCATTTTAAAACAGTCTTGGAGATGAGACGAAATAGAACAGTCATGGTGACATAATGGAATTGTCATGACGACAAATCTACCATCCCATGCATGCTAAACCAGCTCCGACTTTCGTCGTCACTGGAATTTTGATAAAAAGAATTTCAAATTTTTGAACTATTCAATGCACACTAAATCGATTCTTGAGGCTAAAAAATAAATGCAGAAAGTTGTAGACAGCTATAGATGATGACATTCTCCATGACATCCACATGTTTGCATTAAGTTATAGTGTTGAAATATGACACTAAATGGACCAAACAAATATATCGAGCTGAAAATTTTAACCCAAAAATATGAATACACCACCATTACCACACTATCAAACAAATATTTGATTAAGTATGTTATCCATACACATTTTACTTGGTTTTTTCCCTTAACTCAGTAGGTTATCCAAACAAGTTGTCATTTCATGTACATGCTACTTGGTGGGTTACCCATACAAGTTCTGCTTGATTTTTTCCCCTTTTCCTAGCTTTATTACTTACTACACAAGAATGCCAAAAGGGCCCACAATTTGCTCAACTATCATGATTTAAAGATTGACAACTAACTAGCCACATATATGTGAATATATAGTTGTACTTCTATTTGTAACTCCTACATGGTAAAATGACCATTTTCATGGGCTGTTCAAATCTAACGGGTTGTCTAGAACAAATAGACATGTATATGAAAGAATAAAAAATAGATTAAAATACTACAACAAGTGTATTTTTCAACGTAATTTGAATTATGTCAATCCGAGTTAAACTTCACTTGGGAGAATTTTCCAAAGAGAATCACTTCAACATTGTCTTAAATTATAAAGTTTTGTACTTGTGAAAAATTATGATGTTCTTTTCATCATTTCTTTTTCTTTTTAGAAGTTTACAATAAATGAACAAACTTTAACCAATCATGCAAAATTTTAAACTCCTCGGAGAGGTCACTATGCAAATAGTAGAAAATCATGTGAATTAAACTAAAGAGTCATTTTTAGTTCATTGGAAAAAAATATTTCTATCGAATCATAAAATCTTATATATAATATAGGATATTTTAATTTCAAGAAAGAAATAATTCGAGAATGTATTTTGAATATACCTAGAATATTCTAGAATAAACTTCAAATGTTGCATTCACTTGATAGCCCTTATTAAAATACTCTCTTTATGCTTGTGGCGAGGCTTGTGGTTGCACTAGATATATGCTAGTGACCTCCACTAGTTAAACTCTAAAATAATTTATACAAATTTTCAAGGGTTAATGCTTTTAAATTCATTTAAGAAAAGTATAGTTTTTTTTAGAAATTTGATTAAAGGTTAATTTTCTTGGGGAGTGCACTTAATGTTAGGATTAGAAATTACTTGAGGGCGTACATTTTGTTACTTATAATATACTAAACTTTTAATGAAATGAATGCAAATTCTTTTCTAAAACCAGGTGAAAAAGAAATCACACATTTTGAGATCTTTTCACTAAGATATTAATATATAAAGTTATTAATCCAAAACTTCTCAATTTTCCAAGTGATTTTGAAATATTATTTTTTAAAGAATTTAATTGTTAAATTTTTCAAATGTGTGCATTTATCATTTTTTTTAATAATAGATTTAAATACATAACAAATGTATTGTGTGATCATTTTTGCGCTCTTGAAATTCCATTTTTGAAAATCATGACATTTCACTCTTCACCATGCTTTTCTGCATATCCTTATAAAGGATATTGTACAGTACTAGTTGAAGTGCATCAAATCCAGGAACCAAAAAACTTGTATGAATAACCTACTGAGTAGCATATAGATGAAGTGACAATGCGTATGAATAATCTACTGAGTTAAGGAGAAAAAAAACAAGTAAAGTTTGTATGAATAACTCCATTGAGTAGCACGTAGATGCAACAACTAGAGAGTGATTCACAAGTAAATTGTTGAAGTAAACACTTTATTTTATAACATGGAAATCACAGATCAAACTCCGGTCCTTTGTGTGTTCAGACTAGGACCACCATGCTGGAATATCATAAAGCAACCACCTTGATAAATGAATAAATTGAACTAAGCTCTTAGCCACTATTAGCTGCCTGGCAACAGATTTCAAGTCCCACTACTTGATTTTCGAGGCGGCAATCCAAGTGGAGGGGCGGAGATGTGGATGGAACATGTCCAACGCAACAACGAATCGAACTGTCGACGACGCCGTTGCAACAATAATCCTATTCTCTCCCAATGGGCTCACTGCAACAATTGCTTGGAGGAGGAGGAGGTGGGGGCGATGGTGTGTAGCAACACTCATCGTGGGGTGTTCCCGGCAACATGGGCCACATTGAAGTGCCTCGCAACAAGTGCGAGGGCGAGGCACAAATCGACCCCACCTTGCACGCTGCGACGACACAAAGTGAGAGGAGTGAGAGAGAGGACTGACTCTCTGACGACCGCAAGGTTCTGACGAACGACTTCCGGACGCCGGCTCTCAGACGCCTCTCGTGGTTTCTCGTGGACTGCCTGATTTCACTCAAAATTATGGCTGTGACATAGTTTTTTTTTTTTTTTCTTTTGTCTTCTTTATATATATATATATATATATATATATATATATATATATATATATATATTAAAAATATAAGCAATAATTTCACAAAACATTGTGTGTTTCTTTTGGATTATTTTCCTGCAATATTTGGATTAAATCCTATGTTGCTAATCATTTTCAACTATGAGCATGCACCCATCATAACATGAGGCCTAGGAGCAATCTCCATCGTGCACAGAGTTCCCCATTGTTTGCTTGATTCCACCAAAATCGTTCATACATGAAACCCTATCCTTAAAATATTACCTTACAACCCATCACAACAAATTTCATGAACAAATTGTCAATATTTTATTCGTAATAAAATCACAAAAGAATTTTGAATTTTGAGTTTCAAATTTTATAATAAAATATTGGTGATACCAACTATAGATGTAACTGTATGGATAGAATCTAAAATTAATATCTTTCTACATTAATATCTTAGTGAAAAGATCTCAAAATGCGTGATTTCTTTTTCACTTGGTTTTAGAAAAGAATTTGCATTCATTTCATTAAAAGTTTAGTATATTATAAGTAACAAAATGTACGCCCTCAAGTAATTTCTAATCCTAACATTAAGTGCACTCCCCAAGAAAATTATCCCTTTAATCAAATTTCTAAAAAAAACTATACTTTTCTTAAATGAATTTAAAAGCATTAACCCTTGAAAATTTGTATAAATTATTTTAGAGTTTAACTAGTGGAGGTCACTAGCATATATCTAGTGCAACCACAAGCCTCGCCACAAGCATAAAGAGAGTATTTTAATAAGGGCTATCAAGTGAATGCAACATTTGAAGTTTATTCTAGAATATTCTAGGTATATTCAAAATACATTCTCGAATTATTTCTTTCTTGAAATTAAAATATCCTATATTATATATAAGATTTTATGATTCGATAGAAATATTTTTTTCCAATGAACTAAAAATGACTCTTTAGTTTAATTCACATGATTTTCTACTATTTGCATAGTGACCTCTCCGAGGAGTTTAAAATTTTGCATGATTGGTTAAAGTTTGTTCATTTATTGTAAACTTCTAAAAAGAAAAAGAAATGATGAAAAGAACATCATAATTTTTCACAAGTACAAAACTTTATAATTTAAGACAATGTTGAAGTGATTCTCTTTGGAAAATTCTCCCAAGTGAAGTTTAACTCGGATTGACATAATTCAAATTACGTTGAAAAATACACTTGTTGTAGTATTTTAATCTATTTTTTTATTCTTTCATATACATGTCTATTTGTTCTAAACAACCCGTTAGATTTGAACAGCCCATGAAAATGGTCATTTTACCATGTAGGAGTTACAAATAGAAGTACAACTATATATTCACATATATGTGGCTAGTTAGTTGTCAATCTTTAAATCATGATAGTTGAGCAAATTGTGGGCCCTTTTGGCATTCTTGTGTAGTAGGTGACAAAGCTAGGTGAAGGGGAAAAAAACTTGTTTTGTGACTAAAATAATTAACTTACAGTGTTTCTTTGAGACTCACAAGAAGAATAGGCACTCCAAATTTTAAAAAAGAGGGTTGTTGATGAAATTTTATGCTATAAATTTTTTAGTGTTCAAATATGCAAAGAAAAGTATCTTTCAATCTTTTTGAAAAAAATTAATTGATTAAAGTTTGAAATTTAGAATGCGTTATTTTTGTGAAGGATTAATTGTTTCTCTATTTTCGAAAAAAAAATTTGATGGATTTCTTTTTTGAATGTACTTAAAAATGAAAATTTTCAAGTAAAATTATTTTAGAATTTTAATATAGAATCAAGCATGAACTATATTCACACTCAAAATTTAATCATAAATTGGTAAAATTGTTATTAGAATGGGATTTTTGATACTCAAAATCTTCAAGAATTGTTTAAAACATTCTAGACTTTTATTTTTGTTTTATATGTACACATATTTAGAAGTTGGTTTACTTTATTTTTTATGAAATCATTGCAACATAATTTTGAAATTGATTTGAAAGTTGGTTTGTAAGACAAAATGCACAAAGTGCACAAATGTGCACTAAGATGTTAGTTAGTGCAGCAAGAGGAGTTGGTGGACCATACCATGTAAATGTCCACAATCATATGGATGAAATTTTTTGTGATGGATCAAAATGTAATACTCTATGTGTAGTGATCTTGGAATTTTTTTGGTTGCTTAATTTTATGAGTTTATTTTTCCAAGAGCACATTTAGACTAAAATCGTTGAAGAAATTGGTGAATCACAACAACATGAAATGAGGCATAAAAAATTCACAAATCATCCCTTTCTAATCGGGTCACACATGCATGAAGCTAACTTCCTATAAAATCTATCATAAAAATTTCACTTTGCAAAAAGATCACCAACGATGAGACAACGGGAAGTGATTATGTACAGTACATCATGCATTTTCTTCTTGGTGGGGCAGTTAGGAGTTAAAATGTGCTAGTTGACTACCATTTGTACGGTACGGATCTTCAAAATAAGATATTGAGAATTTTTGAAAAATAGCAAAAGTGGCTTATGTCAAGTTTCATTCTTAGTTCAAAAAGTGAGGCCTTAAACATGATTTTCTATAATAAGTAGAATCAAATAGTGAAAACCATACCATCTTGTAGTGCATGTTATTCCAATTTCATTACAATATTTAAAAAAAATTAATGTTAATTTTGGATTTTTAATTGAATTTCAAGAGAAAACCTTGCAAAATTAATTAAAAATATTAACAATAAATATGATGAATCCAACCGTACAAATGTTATATTCACATTAAAATTTATAACTTTGCTTTGAACATCAACTCCATTTTAATTTTTTATCAAACATTTTATAACAAATCTTTGAAAACAGTGTTGAATCGGGACGTTAAAGGGTTAAGTTCAGATGCAATGAAATTGATTTTCATGGCCTAAATTTAGTTTAAGTAGAAGAAGCAAAAGAATTCAAAATACACTACACGGCGAACCGGTGAACCGTTTTTATAGCTCTTTTTGTAGTTTGGGCTCCATGTAAAATCTAAAAATAGCTTGAATGATTTGAATGTAATTTGAAAAGGATGGCATCACTAAGCAAAGCCCTTCACATAAAGAATTGGATGGAAATCATCCACGCAGCAGTTGGGAACAATCGATTATAGTCATAAGCCATTTTTTGGTTGCGGCGGCGTTTAGGGGTTAACCCTTTAGTGCTTAGCCCTGTTCTGCAAAAACCTCAGATATCTAGTTTTTTCCTTTAAAAACTCTATTGAATTAGGGATAATATTAATAGTATTCAACCGTATAAATAAAAGCATAGCTTAATCAAACAAGTGTCAGTTAATGAACCTTGGTAAGATGGAACTGTTGGATTACAGGATCATGGTATGTCTTTGAACCGTATAATACACACTCAAAACTCCTCAAAAATGAGATTTTGGAAGTTGTGTGGCTTCAAAGTCAAATAGAGTTTGGGCTAAACTAATTTAAAAAAATGAAAGTGAAGCAGTTGAGCAATGACCTATGTCAACACCTCTCCATTGCAATCTTTCATGTCAAGAATGGACTCACACATAATTATTGCAAATTTCATAAGTTAGAGTGACTTATTCATGTACAATTTAGGACTAATTTATACGTATAAATATGAATGGAGTTGGTACATTGATCAAGATCCAAATACATATACTAATGGAATGTGAACAAGAGAATATGATCCAAAAAAAAGAAAAAAAAAAGAAAAAAAGATTCCAAACATAAGAAATAATGTTCGGGGAGTTCACTAATTAATCATGTATATATGTATACACGTGCGTGACAAAGGTATTTATTCAAGGGGTATTTAACTATCTATTCTTAATTTTTTGTACCGTATTATTATATAATTTTCTAATTTCTTGTTTTTTAAATGACCCTATAATTACTTTCAAATTTTATGAAGCTCTAATTTAAAGCTAGGTATATTCATTATAATTATTTGATTTTGCTCTAAAGGGTTCATGAGCATTCAAAGTACTAAGTCACGAAAATCCAAGGCACGGCAAGGTCTTACATTAAGAGTGTTCATAAACATTTTCAAACAACAATATCAGCTCATGTTCTTCAATCAACTTACACGCACAATTAAACACAACGGTATTGAGTGTAAAAAAAAAAAACAGAAAACACACCTAAAACAGAGCAAGCAAAAAGAGGGTTCATGCAATAATGTAGAAGGCTATAGAGTTAATACTACATCCTGTTTGAAGCAGACAAACACAAGACCAACGAAAACTCCTTTAATTTATCTTGAGAAATTGTTTTTAGTACTTAAAAACACTAGCAAAACCGTTCATAGCAAATGAAAGATGTCATGTTCATCTTGCAAAACAATTCCTAACTTTTAAAAACACCCAGGATCCTTAACTCCTACGGTATATTTTTACAAATATTTTAAAAATATGCATTGTTTATATCAAGCCTATATTATTTATAATACATATTTTATCATACATGCTCATCTATATTACTTCTAAGAAAATTCTAAGTTTTTCCTTTTGAGAATATAAATTACCCTATATTTTCCCGCACATTGTTTTCTAATATTATTGTAGTGAACTCCCCGAGAAATAATGCATAGTTCATGTGTTGTATTTGTAAGTGTTTGCTGTATTTTGTGGTATTTGAAGTATTTTGGTGTTTTGTAGATAGGTGTTTTGATAGCTTCACAACACCAAATCAAAATTTTATTACTGAAGTGTGCATGAGACGAAGCTCCACATCTGAACTTCAAACATTGATGCTTGGTTTGGAATAGATGTTGCGGTAGGTTGCAAAGACATGTTAGGGTAGATTTTTTGAACATCCATCAAATTTCCAAATCAATTGGAAAATGTGGAACAATTACATTTGCTTTGTACTTTACATGAAGGTTAGATAGCTTGTTGTATAAATTGAATTTCCATATCAAATATTGAAAGGTTCACATCATCCTGAACTAGTCACTAGATCATTCAAAGCCAACCTATAGTTGATAAAGAAGTAATCTTAAACCACCTCATGTATGCTCAAATCCATCCATTTACACACAAGGAATCTACTTGATTGCCCATACTACATTGCTACTTTCATTGCCATGATTACTTAACCACCACTTTGTGATCTCATCCTCATTCATTGAAGTATAAAATTGCCTTACTTTCATCCAATTCCATCTATCACTTACTGCATTTAGTGTTCACTTGAAGTGAAGTGGAATTGAATCATTTCTAAAGTGGAATTTGAGGTCAACAAAATTAGTTATTGGCAAGAATTAGGAATGTCTACCTTAGAGCATGCCCGCCCTACCATGAAATTCTCTCATAAACACAAAAAGTGAATGAAAATTCAATAATCATATTCACAAAGGGTGAGAGTCATTGAATGTGAGCACAATATAGAGAGCCTTCAATGCGTCTATCTATAACTAATGTTAAACTTTATTCTAGATTAGGAGTTGTCACACCTCCTCGGAGAATGGAAAATGGAGAATGAGGAAAAAGAGAAGCCAATAGGATAGTTTCTCCATGGAGAAGGTGTGACACCCTTTCTGTGGTTTGTGGAGATTGAGAATGGAGAATAAAGGTTGTTAGTTGGTTACTCATCCTCCAAGCTTGGGCCATTCTCCAATCTCCGAGGATGGGCCCTCCTCCATTCAAGGAGAGCGTGCCACGTCCCCATTCTCTGAGAATGAAAAGAAAGAGGTGTGACACCCCCTATTGATGGACAATAATGATTACCCATGTATAGTGATTGTGATTAGTTCACCAACTATATAGAAGAATACAACATCTAGAAAATATTCAAGAAAAAGTAGCCAAGATCATGTCTTTAGAAAATCCAATCAATTCCTCCTGGATCTATTTTAGCTATTGCAACTACTTCATACATTAGGAAAGAATTGGCGCCTCAAGAAGGTCTTGACTTTCATTCTTTGTCTGAACCCAATTTTTGGAATCCTACGTGGACAATTATTGTTCACATAATTATTAGTGGTCTACATTCTACTTTCCATGCACTTTCCAACACACTTTAAAACCTCAAAATCCGAGTTTATATGCAAAAGTTACACATCTTTAAAGTATGTGCATTAGGGACCACTTTGTGTTGACTGCTCAGTGGTCTTTAATGCACAAACTTTAAACATGTGTAACATTTGCATATTATCTCGAATTTTGGAATTTTAAAGTGCTTTGAAAAGCACATGAAAAGGAGGTTATGGCACAAGTCAACACAAATGACCCATTGTGATGAAATTTTTCACATTGACCGTTATCCTAATTGCTTTTTCAATTTCTCAAATTCATGCATGTGGCCTTCTTGTGGCCTCATTTCTCTCCTCATGCTGCAATTAGAAAAATCCGTGGATCCCTCTTGGTAAGTAGTATAAGGCTTGGAAAACCAAAGGGCCATTTTAGAAAATCAACTGGATCATTTTACACAAGCTGTCGATGTTTTCCAACTAAGCATTGGAGGGATACATAGCAGTTCAAGGGTGTGGAGAGTATAGCTTGTGACACCAAATTTTGAATGTGATGATAGTAGTAAAGGGGCGAATTGAAGGGAGAAGCCAGTACGGTTGCTCTTAGAACACATCTGTTAGCTGCAATTGTACGTCTGGTCCTTCAGTTCAATGGGGACCAGATCGCCCCACACAGGAACCAACTTTTAAGTGATGCAGGCTGCCTGGCGTGAAGAAGGGAGCACTTCTTATGAAAGGCAATGGATATGAGCCTTTTGATGGTTGTAAATGAGTTGTATTGGCATTTCAAAGAGCAATGAGAATTGCATATGCCATGACTTGTATAAAGTGCATCAAAATATGCATATTGTGCACTCCACCACAATAGTAATGTATGTGCACCCATAATCGCTACTAATAGCGATGGAGATAATATTAAGTATTATTAAATCAAAATGGTTATGATTGGATAATACTTAATATTGTATAATATTTGATACCTTATAATACTTATCGTATTTGATTTAATAATATTCTAAACCCTATATCCTAACACTCTAAACCCTTGATAAGTGAAAAAGAATTCCAACACACTTTTGCATACATTCTTTGAACACTGTATGAATAAATAATGAATTTTCAAAGTATTATTTATAGGTGTACCCAAAATTGACACTAGAGTTTTATGTATTCTTAAGTTTTGATTGTGTACACATATGTTTTGTGGAATCAATATCTAGATTTTAGTGTCACTTAAAACGTAGGGCTTGCTTTTGGAATAGGGTTCATTGTGGGTGTACATACAATAGAGCATCTCCACGCACCAACAACTTTGAATTGCACTTTCAAGGTCATTAAAAAACTGAGACCTCACCATGTAGAACTTTCTCCACCAACATCACTCAATTGGGCTTTGAAAATAGTAAGTAAGCCACTTACAAGTCACCACGCATGGATTGTACAATCATGATGTGCAATTAAGAAGAGAAGACACATTAACTTGAGTCAATTTGAGGGCCTTGAATAGGCCGGTTGTTGTATTCAGTGTCTCTCTCCAAATAAATTGTTGCACATTCATTTTTCTAAAACCAAAGAGTTACCCAAAGAGTTAGTGGAGATCTTGCTGGAGATACTCTCACATCAAAAGCTTACAAGGATAACATGGCTTATTGTTGATTGCACTTGTTGCATAACATTGAGTAGCACGCGTTAGGTATGCCTTTTAGCTCCATCCAACAAGATAAACAAAGTGGATGAATAGATGATGAGGAGGGAATGAAAGGATGGACACATGAGAGAGATATGATACATTAACGTTGTTTAAAAAAAGACCTAGCTACATTATTTCGAAATGAGAGGATGGACTCATGTGGTACTCACTTACAAATGTAGGTTCCCAATACTTGCAACTCCTTGAAAACACAGATAATTACTTATTTACTATGTCCAAAAATGCAACATATGCTCCAAATTCGCTTGGAGCCCAACATCAGTAAACTTTTGGGCAAGCAATTTTCATGTAATTTCCATGTGAAAATCATGCAACATCATTCTGACATTGATCACATACAAAGCTCATGCTCTCTATAACATGAGATTCATGTTGTATTGGCAAGCACAAATTACTTTTTTA
The DNA here is from genome assembly GCA_022496805.1 of Pohlia nutans. Lineage (NCBI taxonomy): Eukaryota > Viridiplantae > Streptophyta > Bryopsida > Bryales > Mniaceae > Pohlia > Pohlia nutans. The sequence goes on along the minus strand of CM040095.1, from coordinate 2,090,306 downwards.
TTTTTATTGACACAAAGGAGCTAAGCACTAATTATTTTGATGATCTGTCATATTAACATAGAAAACATGCCATCATTCTAATGTAAACCCTGTCAACCATACTGTAGATCTCGTGTGATTTCAATGTCGAGATCATGCAAGTTTCATCCATTTTCACATCAGAACGATGCCCCCCTGTTTTTGCTGACGAAGCCACAGCCAAGCTGTGCTGCTGAATGTTATGCTGGTTTTTTACCAAAGTCATTGAATGTGAGCAATGCATGTAAGCCAAGTTTTGGATCTACTTTGGTTAGTTTGATGACTTGAGACGGAAGCATCAAATGAGGGGAATCTGGTCTGCATGTTAAAACTCTAGTAACCTAAGTACTCGCTGTACGTTATTCAATAGGACAGCATTTCTGTAGCTTATATATTTATGCATGCACAAATATCTCAGGCTTTGGCATCTCATTAGAACAGAGTGGGGCAACTTGAAGCACAAGTATGTGATGTCAAGAATTTTATAAACAAAAATCAGGCTGGAAAAGTATGGGTGCAAACTGTAGGTAAGGGTCAGCCTTAAACAGCCCAGTGTCGAAATTGAATCTCCACGTCAGATGTTCATAGGTCTACGTAACCCTACACCAACCACAAGATGACGTGTGGCACTTTTTGACAAACATGAATTAGTTTATGTGGAAGTAGGAGTACAGTACTGTTGTTCAAATAATCAATTAAGTTGCTCTTGTCAGAGTAGATTCCTTGATCCTCTTCATTTGAGCAGCAATTAGTCCATTTTGGCCAGGTTGTCAGTCTGACCACCTACACTCATCTGTGGGCCCAAATTTGCTACACTAAGTTACGTGACTGAATTTAAGAAATTGCCACTTTTAGTGCTGAGCATAGTATTGATTGTTGTATTGGTCAAATTTTTTACATAATTTTTTTAGTTAAAATTTGGAAGAGAATTCTGATGCACTGAAGATTGGATCACTGTTCAGGAGGCTTTTTGATCCAACCAGTCGATGTCCTTTATTTTCCAAAGGCAACTGATTTTTTAAGATTATATCCCGTGTATTTTGTCTATGAATAGTAAATATACTTATTTTTTAGCCATTTATTTTGGTGTTTTGCCTCTATTCTTGAAATTCAACCAGCTATTTCCAAAAATCGATCGGCTCTCTTGTAACTAATTGCCGGCTCTTCCCGGACAGTGATTTGGATATTAGAGAAATTTGCAAAGTAATTGGGTGAGTAATCCTTCTTTTGATACCCCATCCAGACATATGGAGGGAAACGAAAAGTATTGAAGATTCCTCAAATAGTCTGGATATAGTGAGCTTAGTTGAGTGGGCTAGTACACGAATAGTGAACTTGGACCTTTATATGCTTGGAATAGCAAGCTTCAAGTGATTTCCATGCGGTCCACATGGTGCCAATGCCATCTCCATATGGAACTTAGTCTCCTAGCTTCAATTTCCAAAAATAACTCTTATACTTCATTTTATTTTTCCTTGTGCAATTTGACAATTGAATTTTTTGGTGTGCCAAAACTTTAACCTTGGTTTTTCCTCGTGACGCAATTCATGTCAAAATCATACAAAATTTGAAAACCAAATTCAAATTCCAATTTGAACACCAATTGTTGTCTAAACTTTTAATGTGGTGCTTTTGGATCACTCATAGTATTGGGTGTCCCTACATCCCTACCTAAAGGAGTAAAGGTCCTCTATGCTAAACTTAAAAAGCCACAAGGATGTTTGTCTTCTGCAATCACATCATACCTAAGTTAAACATACCCATTATCACTCAACACTCAATTCCGTCCTAATGTACCAATTGTATACATTCATGTTAATGAGGGCAAAATTGAGTGTTGAGTGGTAATGGGTATGTCTAACTTATATCCCTATAACTACTGAAGATCATTGCATGTGTTGATAAAAAAATTAAAAAAAATTGAACAAGAGGAAGTCCAAAATAATAGGACCTACTCAAAACTGTTAAAAATAACATGGTGACCATTCTGGTCAACGTGGATGCTTAGGGGTTAATGGAGGGTGGTTTTTCCAAACCAGACAAAGCAGTAGAATGACTGAATGGGCGTCATGTTCTTGTCACAGCTTGTACTGACTGTTTCGCATGCAAATCAAACCCACGGCTCATCACTCGAAACAAACATTACGTGTACTTACAGTATGTAGCCATTTTCAAAGGTTCATGTTTGTTGCACGAACAAGTTGTTACGATCTTGGGTGATGATTCCAATGACTTCCAATTATGAAAAACTATGATGACGGGGCATCAACCGTATCATTATATGAGTCTCTTGACAATTTTAAAAACAATGTTTTTATGTATGTACGGTATTTCAGTTTGAATTGGAGGTATGGATGCAGGACAAGTTACCAGATGAAAATGAGAAAATCTGCCAGTCCGTGTTATATGGGGTCATTAGTGGTATTTTAGAAACAAAATATAGGGTATTTGATATTCATAAATCAAGATAAAATTTTGAGAACGACTTATGAAAAAATAAAAATACTATATAATGTGTGTTGTTTTATTTTATTTTTATTAAAAATAATATGTGGATGAGGGTATCCTAAGTTGAATGTCTTGGAGGCTCAAATTGAATGGTCCATGTAAAATTGCATCTTTCCAATGTTGGGCAATTGTGTTTTTTAACACTATAAATTTCAAGTTGCATTTTAAATTTCAGGTTACATTTGATTGTGTTTTTCTATTGTTATACCACAACAATGCAATCCCTTTGTTAAAAACGCCAATTCACAATTTATCCCCCTCCTTTCCAAAAAATAAAAATAAAAAGTGGAGGTTGTCAATAAATTGTAAGTAAAATAGGGTATTTGATATTGAATGTATTCTAGATTTCTAATTACCTATAGAATATTAGAAACCCAAGCTTAGTTTCTAAAAGAAAGTCTACTTAAAGGACTCTTAATAATCTAATTTTTAAATATAATGCTTCCATGGATAATATATAGTTATCTCATATGTCTCCAAAAAATTACTATAAGTGCCTTCCCTGGGAAGGGTACTTCCTTTGTGGACTTTATGGTGGGGTGGTTCATGTTATCTTTGTTGTCGAGCTCTTCATATGTTGCTTCGTGCTATTTGCTTCCATTTTCCGCATTATGATTTACACTAGATGGACTTTGTTTTGGCCTTCAAGAAATCTATGTTATAACATTAAATTAGCTTGAGGTCAAACAATCCAACATGATTGTGTAAGAATTTGTATGACAATAGCTATTGGTGAGGGTAGTTAGAGAGCTCAACAAACCTTAGTGTCAAACATTTGTTCTCTCAAGATCCACAAAACAACCTAAATGATTGTAAAGTTTGTTGAAGATTGTTTCACTAGCTATGCCAAACAAACAAATATAACAAGTGCTTCACTTAGTGCCTCCTTTTTTAAGATATGCTCCAACAATGGGCTAGATTTTGCCAAAAGTAACTCAAATCGACAATCGGTCTAGATTCAAGCTATATCTTGCTATTACCTGGTTCATCACTAGTAAGGTAGAGAGACCTTATTCTGTTCTTCACCTCGATCAATTTTCGTCCCTCCTAACTGTCCCTTTTAGATCCCTTTCTAACTTCAATTGCATTGACTTTGGCATTGACTAATCAAATTCTTGTTTTTTGGTCAAATTTAGACACTCTACAAGGTTGATTGAGCATGTCAATTATAGGCATAATCACAAGTTCCCTTGTTGTTTGTATGTTTACACACACACACATATATATATATATATATATATATATATATATATATATATATATATATATATATATATATAGTGGGATTTCTCTTTGTTAAACTCAATATTTCTAACTTCCTATATTGTCTACAATTTTCAAATTTATTCCATCAATTTTCATGGTCCAAGGTTCTTAAAAGGGTTGGAATTAGGTCCTTCTACCTTAGAGTCTTCAAGGAAAAAGCTAGCTAGCGTTCCTTTAGCTCAAGTTGGGCCAACACTAATGGAAACTTGCTCTTACCATAAAATCCAAGTTTAACTCCTAAAGGACCAAGGATTCCCAGTTTTAAAATGAAGAATTTATTAATTGATTGTATTGTGAAATTATAATGCAGATGGGACCAAATTTTACATCACCAAAACTGTGAAGACCATTGCATGTGTTGGTCAAAAAACAAATAAATTTTGAACAAAAGAGGAAGTTCAAATAGGACATACTCAAAACTGTCAAAAAAAACATGTAGCCTCATTTGGGCTTCTTGGTCCTTCAAGGTTAATCCCAAAAAGTCCAAGAAACCCAAATTGTGCCTTGTGTAATTTTGAACAACAAGTTCTAAATAGGTCCTCTGTAGACTTCTTTTTGTTCAAATTTATTTGTTGTCTCTACCCCACCGAGGGAGAGACTATAGAAACACATCGTTTTCAAGGAGTTACATGGTTAAACACTATAAACAAACCACAAAAGTAAATACGAAGGCATGGACTACGCGACTAATCACTTGTTTTTCAAGCAACACATACAATGTGCAACATTGATTCCAGTGCTACAAAACTTGGTCCCCATATGAATTATATTTTTTTACAATATAATTGATTGAGTTTTTCATTTTAAAATCATGCATCCTTGGTCCTGTAGGGGTTAACCAGAACTGACGGGTGAAATCATTGGTGGCCCAGCTCCTTCTTCACCAGTACTACTACTACCAGCACTGGTCAATGATTCTCCTTTTCACATGCACTCCACTGCATGCTCATCAAGCACAGCAGGCTACCAGGCTACCTTTCACCATGCTCATTACACAATCATCCTGCTAATTACATTATTGAGCCTGTTGAATCACCACATCAGGAATTTCAAGGCATATGAACATGGTGCCATGATGGTGCATTGGACTGCAATTAAGATAATTTGGTGCCAATCTAGTATGAATAAAATAACACTAAAATGACTCGTATGCGACCTTTGGTGTCAAAATGGCATCCAAATAGTCTGGCCCAACTTTTCTGATGCAAGGTCTCATATCTTGTGAGTCTCACTTTTCCCACTGATGCAAGGTCTCATATCCTATGAGTCTCACTTTTCCCACTGAGTCTTAAAGCTGCTTATTATTGACTCACCTGCTTGTAAAAGGAAAGTTTAACAAGCGTTAACTTTTGGAGCTCAATGGGAAAAGTTAGACTCCAAGGGTGGAAACACACACAGGGAAATCACTGTGAGACCCTGGTGAATGATGAAGAAGAAGTTTTAACAATTGATTGCATGAAAATAATAATAAAATAATAATCGAGATCCTGCAGCGTTGTAAGTTAGGAATTCATTAATCAGTCGAGGACCCACTTTTGGCTCTGACTCCTCCTGCCATCCCTTCACTTACCCATCGCAGCACGCCATCGCTCTCGAAACTGTAACGCTGATGCCTTTTTGTTGAATGAATGAATGAAAGAATACTACTCTTGTTAGTACGGATCTGGCTATGGCGTCTTCACGACTCTCACCGTCTAGTCTAGTTCTCACTCTCACTCACAGTGAGGCCCCAGAGCTCCTAGTAATCCTGCTACGTTTTCTCTGTAGCTAGCATGTGACTTTGATCCCCAGGTAGGGTTCAGTTTCCTTTGCACGCATCCATCAAGGGCAGCTGGAATGATATGACAGAAAGTGGGAACAATTGGCTTCCCTTTGACGGTACTCACAGGATAGGAAAGTGACAACATTCTCGTAGTAAACACACCAGCGAGGATTTGGAAGGTCCAACAGTGTTCATTATTCTGTCCTCATTCCATTCTCTGGTGTTCTTGGAGAATGTTGTAAGTTTGGTGCATTTTGATCTCATCATCGTACGTTGCATTGGATTGTTGAAGAGCGACATTCCTTGTCCAGGTGAGTTTCCTGAAGGATCTGACCCATGTGCACATAATTGTGAGAATTGGTTATGGCTGTTGCTACGAGAAAATGAAACCCAACGCAAGTCGTTTCATAGCTTTTGGAGTTGTGCAGAATTAGTTATGAATTTTCAAAGTTCTGGCACTACAATGTCTAACTTAGTGCAGAATTCCCTCTTTTGTAAGACAGTGTAAATGGAAACCGAAAATAAGGATTCAACAATTTGATAGAGAGCATTCATGGTGGCCTGTCTTCTATTTCTAACTAACAAGCGTGCTGATGCTGCTCAAAAAAAATCTAGATTCTGTTGGCAAGGATGTTAAGTTACGTGTTCTGAAAGAATGTTTTGGAACCATGCATAAGACTAGTATGCTTCTTTAATTCACAACTTGCAACAGAAGGTTAAATCAATGCATAAGTTTTCATTTTTTCAAGGTTTTCTTTAATTCTTGTCCAGGCTGGTGACTTTATGAACGACATTGAGTGAAATTATATAGATACCGGGTGAAATTGGGACATCAACATTAGAGATATCCATCTAACCTCCCTTTTTAGCTCTACTTCTAACCTCTCTTTTGAACTATATCTGGATGTTACATTGTCTTGTCATAGATTGTTCCCTTGTGGGCCATGGACTTGAAGCTTTGGTGGAAAGTGTGGGAGTTATAGCGAGGTATGGAGAATAATGACAAAGCCTTATTCTAAATTGTCTCCAAAAAAGACATAATCTGGTTTTTATTCTATTTTTGTTTCAACATGAGTTTGTCAAAACCTTCCTCTTTGGGTTGACTTTCCGGTTAGCTTCAAAGATTACACATAACATTCTTAAGCAAGTTAAAGAGGGCACCATTTTCCTTGTGTGATCACCCAAAAGAATTGGCCTAAATCCTGGCATCTTGACCACCACATCCCACGTGGCTTAAGCTTAACATGCTTTGATTCCAAGATCAAGACTAATTCTTTTAGGTAACTGGGTCAGGAAATGGGTGGGAGTAAAAGCTGCTTAAGAAATTTATCGCCATATTCGTTTAATTGGAAATTTCTCCCATATTGGGACTCTATGAAATCTACAACTGGCGTAGAATTTCCCACTAAATCTATGCCATTTGTAGATTTCAAATAGTCCCAATATGGCGGAGATTCCCAATTAAACGATTGTTATGATACTGCTCTAATCAGAAGCACTAGTAGCAGATCGGTCGTTTTTCATTCCCTACTTTGTGAAAATAGTCAAGAGTGACGGAATATTGTGCCTAGATTTCTGTCTTCTTGTGACCAAAACCACTCACCAGCATTGACACAACCCATGTTTCATTCCTTTGACATTTATAGTAAGTGAAAAACGACACATTTCCTACTAGTGAAGCTTGATCAATGTAGTACAACAGGAGCAGTGTTGCCGAGTGACACTAGTAGCAGACCTGTCGTTTTTCATTCTCCACTTTGTGGGAACACTGAAACGTGGCTAAATATTATACTTATATTTATGTTTTCTTGTGACCAAAACCACTCACTAATACTAACACAACCCACATGAATGTGCTTGGCGCGGTTTCATTCCTTTCTCATTTATAGTAAGTGAAAAACGACACATTTCCTACTAACTAGTGAAGCTTGATCAATGTGGTAAAGCAGGAACTCGTGGTGTTGCCGAGTGACGACGACGAAAGGTTGGTGATGGCGAGTGAAGGGAGCTCGCGCGGAAGGAAGGATTCATGCAATTGAGTGAGCCTGAGTAAAGACAGTGTGGGACTCGGATATATCGATTTGTGCGTCGGTGGAGCAGAAAGTAAGAGTATAGTATGGCGGCGCTGTTGAACTGGGTGCCATGGCTGGCGGTGGGGGACGTGGCGAACGTGGGGCAGCTGACGGGGATCAACGCGGTGCAGCTGATCGCCATGATCGTCAAGGCGGCCAACAACGCGCGCATGCACAAGAAGAACTGCCGCCAGTTCGCGCAGCACCTGAAGCTCATCAGCAACCTGCTGGACCAGCTCAACCTGTCGGACCTCAAGCAGCGCCCGGAGTGCCGCGAGCCCCTGGAGCATCTGGAGCACGCGCTGCGCAAGGCCGTGGTGCTGGTGGAGAGCTGCCGCGACAAGAGCTACCTGTACCTGGTGGCCATGGGCTGGATGTACGTCACCAAGTTCCGCGACTACCAGGACGAGATCGACAAGTACCTCAAGCTCATCCCGCTCATCTCCCTCGTCGAAAACTCCCGGGTACGTCGGTACCCTCCCTCCCATCGATGCCATGGATACAAAATTGAAATCTAGCATCACAATCTCAAACTCTAACTTACGAAGTGAAATCTCGCATCACAATCTTGAACTCTAACGTACTAAGGACAGGCTTCCACGTATCGTTGGTGGGTACTGAAAAGCTGGAAGCTACCGAAGAGTTTGTTTTCCACTCTTATCAAAATGGGTGGAGCATGGGTGGTTCTTGAGACCTCATTTTTAGTCTTCTAGCAGCTTTCACCTGCCCAATCCTTGGGGGTGCACTCTACATTATGTTTAAGAATCACGTGCGTTCATGACCCCCTCTAAAAACCCTTTTGTATACAAGGGGTTGTATGTCTAAAAACCTTTGTATATACAAATCTATATACCGTCCTAAATATATGTTTTTAATGTAAGTATATACGTCAATATTTTCAACTCTAAATAAGTTTATTGTATGTATACATAATACGGCAATGTTCAAATTAATACTCCTTTAGTGCACTCACGTATACTTGTACGTGTTTAGTACAGTGCACCCCCCAGGCCCAATCTTCACATGGAAGCTTTCCCTAAGAACCAAGTTCCATGGGTGAAGTATCTCAAGTTTATAGGGATTTTAGAGGACTAAGTTTCACATTTCAAGTGAGCTTTTGAGAAAACAGTGGTGGAGAAGTTGTGATGAAGTATAGGGGGTTCTTAAGCCCAAGACTTCACAACAACTTCTCCCTAACCAATCAAATTTGTTCATGTTTCGCCTCAAGCAAGTTCATGAAATGTGCACAATTTCATGGTCGGGTAAGAGACAAACCCAAATTCTACTGTTCTTCTCTTCTTGCCTACTTCCATGGGCAACTTCTCAAACCCATGGAACTTGGCTCTAACACCCGTTTTGTAGTTTTCGGGTTGCAAAAGGTATGTGTATCAGCCAACAAGCAAGTGAGACGATTGCGTCAAAACGAACTCGGAGCTGCTTGGCATTATGATGTCGTTTATGCACAACAGAAATTAAACCTCCATGTGATGTTAAACCCTCGATTGAACAGGTGATAGATCTCCAATTGTGGAGTGACATGAAAGCAGAATCTCTCCAACGTTAATTTTTTTGGTGTACGGAGGCTGTGGTTTGACACTACTACACTAATTGCTATATTTGTTACCAATGTGACAGAGGGGAGTAGCTACAGTAACTCCCCTATGTTGCTAACAAATGTAGCACAGAGTGTATGACCCTATGCTTAACAAGCTGTAACGTTTGCTGCAGTTACTCCCCCATGTTGCTAACAAATGTAGCAATGATAGTGCATGATCCTAGTAGTGTGGTATATGCTGAGAGAGAGCAATCGATGGATATGGAGGTAGAGCAAAAACTTGTAGAATGTCATGGTGTCGTTTTTCACCACATAAAGTAGTGGAAGGGTGTCATAATTGGCTAAAACGAGATTGTTAATGGTTCTGCCGAGTGGGGTTGGTCTCAAAATTTCCCCATCTTTTCCCCATTTGAGGGGTGAAATGTGATGAGGTTTCTAGTAGTGATGGATTGAGGGAGGGACATATGTGCAGGAGCGGTTGCGAGCGATAGTGAAAGACAAGCGGAAGTACACCATGGAAGAGTCGGAGGTGAAAGTGCAAGCGGCGCTACTGAAGCCGGAGCGCTCCCGCCGCGACTCCATGCGCCTGTCGCGTCAACTTTCACGCCGCTACCCGGGCCTGCCCTTGGACCTCGCCTTGCGTGAAGAGAACACTAAGCTCCGCCGAGAGCTTGAACACATGAAGGTAAACCTTTTCTGTTCTTTTTTCATTCCTTCGGGGTGTCATAGCTCTTTTTTTCCATTCTCAATCTTCAAAGAATGCATATGGGGCATTTTCTCTTTGAATTGTGGAGGATCTATTCTCAAAAGATTGAGAAGCTTCAATCTTCTCTTCCGGAAGTGAAGAATGGGCGTGAAGATTGAGAAGATTTGGAGAATTTTTCACCCCCTTTTCTTTTTCACCCTGGTTGTCTTCTTCTATTTCACCATGACTATATTTGCGGTCTTCTACTTGTCGTCTTCCACCTTTCAGCACTCCGCATTTTCACCTGGGTCGCTAGTTGCTATTGTTCTCATTCTTCAAGGGGGTGTCATGGCCTTCTTCATGGAGAATGGCCACGATTCTCTCCCCCGGTTCTCAATCTTCACGGAATCAAACTCTTCTCATAAAAGTCGTGACACCCAAGTCATTGATTTTGATTTTTTTTAGCAACGTTGGGGCATAACACAAGTAAAGGAATACCTACGTTTGGGAATTGCAATGTTGCTTTAGCAACTCCCCTACCATTGCTACCAAACGTAGTAATCAACCTATGATCCTTGTAGTGATGCATAAAGAAACAAGGAAATTAGGGGTGTCAAAGTGCAATATTTGTCCCAACTTTTGCGCACACTTCTGCAACGAGCTTTTGTACGTACTGTCAACTATAAACTATATTTTATTGCCTATTTTCAGTATATATTGAACCAAGGGTGGGTTGAACATACACTCTATTCACGCTGGCCTCAAAAGAGGACCGGAGTTCTTACTACTTCTAGTGATCCATGTGCAGGCATGTATGGAGTTGGAGAAATGCGACGTGATTGAGCATCTGATCGACTTCACAGAAGCTGCTGCTGCTGATCCTGTCATCCTTGAGCAAGCCATGGTGGAAATCCCGGAAGAGGGTGAACTCGAGGAACAAGGAGAATCTCGCGGTAGAATGAGGACAGTGGTGAAGGAGTCATCCAAACGCGACATCCAGTATCCCAAGCCATCCGTGTACGTATTAACAATTAACCCCTAAAGGACCAAGGATTCATGGTTTTATAATGACAAGTTTAAACAAGCACACTATGAAAAATATAATTTAAATGGGACCAAATTTTTTATCACTCAAATTAGTGAAGAATGTTATATATGTTGAATAATTATTTTTTTAAATCGAACAAAAGGAAATCTACATAAAACTTACTCATAATTACTAAAGAAAAACATGAGGCCCCTAAGGGACATTATGATCCTTTAGGGTTAAGAATTAAGGTAAACATACCCATTTCCACCCAACATTCAATTTTGCCCTCGTGTATTGATGGCATACATTCTAGAATACAAATGTATACAAATGAGGGTAGCATAGTTATATAGATCACAGGACCTTATTTTTATTTGAGTTTAAAATTTGAATTTCATAGCGTAACTTCATAATAAAGAAGTGATTTTGCAAGTGACTTGATGGAGACGAAACCACATAAGGAAAGTCAGAATAGAAATCACAAAGAGGGGAGAAGTTATGGATCACATAAATATTCAGTAAGGGCTATAAGACTAAGTTGCTTGTGAGACATAACATCTTTTTGAACTCAAAAGGTACTTATACCATACACGGCCGTTAGGGTCAACATCTCACGTCGAATAATTAAAAAAAATTGAAAAAATCTTTTTAACAAATTCTGCCAAATTCTATATGTATTTAAAAAAAAAAATTGAGGTTCTCTTCTTATAATTATTTTTCTTCATATAATAATTTTTTGTCGATCCTGATGACTAACTACGGTATTACAACACTTGCATGTGAAGGACTCTTAATCCCTAAATGACCCAAGATTCATGGTTTTAAAATGACAATTTCAATTGATTATATTGTGTGAAGTATAATTCAGATGAGACTAGATTTTATATCACTGGAATTTGTGAAGAACATTGCATACGTTGGTCCAAAACAAATAAATTTGAACAGAAGGAAGTCCACATTAGAGCTGATTCAAAACTGTTATAAAATAACGAGAGACCCAATTTAGGCTTCTTAGTCCTTCAGGGGTTAACTCCACTATGCAAAATAATTTGTGAGTGTCTAGTCAACAAAATTTTGACATATTTTTGTAAACATCATGTGGCGTAATTGATGATCATGATGATGATGCAGGCGAGGTTACCCTCCTCAGGACCAGAAGCTTATAGTGTATGATGGAGGAGCGGTCAGGGACAGTGTGCAGCATAGCAACTACCAGTTTGAAGACTGGCACCATGACCTCTGTGACTGTTGCTCTGAGCCCTGCTTATGTACGTTGTTTCTCAAACCCCTTTTTTTTCCTTTTCTAAGTTAATTTTTTTTTTTCTTTGTCTTCAGTATCTAGATTCCTTGAATGCTTTAACCCCTAAAGGACCGGGTGTTAAACTTAGCTCTTGTATTCTTGACTAACTCTTGTAACAAGCTCAATTCCTCATTGGTATGGGGTAATTTTGCCAAGAACCACAAGTTTTTTTTAGTGGGACAGAGGGAGTAGTTTATTTTTAAAATTATAAAGATGTATTATAAGTAGACCTACAATTATGCAGGATGTAAAAATGTATCTTTCTATAGCTAAAAATCGAAGCTATTTTCAGAAAGTGCTAAATTTGAACAAAACACAATTGCTTATCACCATTGATTCATTCATTTGACTCATTTTCATCCATTTAAAACAGTTCTCATCCGTTTATGACAGTTTCATCCAAATCAAGATAAAATATTTGTTGTGCTAGTGCCACTTGCTTGAAAATGAAAAATTGAAAAAAAAAATCCCTGGTTCAGATAGATAGATATGAACTCCGGTCCTCTTTCGAGGCCGGCGTGAATAAAGTGTCTGTTCGTCTTGACAATGAGCCAGTGCCCACTGGACAAAGGGCCATTGCTAGATCCCTGGTTTACAATATACCTCATGCCAATGTTTGGACTTTGAACCTCCTGGTGTACTATTACTAATCTGGAGCCTGGTTGTATAAAAACCTATACATGCTTAAAAAAATCATAGTGTCTTGTTTTTTGGGCTTTTAGGGCATATGACACATAAATTCTCCCACATGAAAAGTCTTTTTTAATTGTGCAAAAAATATGCTTAACGCTAATTATGCGGTTTAATGGTTTGAAACAGGTATAGACACTTTCTGCTACCCTTGCGAGACGTTTACTCTTGTTGCAAACAGAGTCTCCGACGGTGATACGTGTACGTTATGCTCTCTTATTTTGTCAACTCATCTTATGACTCACTACTAGTAGAAAAGGTGGCACTGCCAAGGGAGACGCCCAGGCAAGTAGTGCCCAATTCCACGCATGCATAGTGGTTTTGCCTGGGCGTCTCCTTGGGGAGCGGCACCTTTTTTACTAATGCACTTGGTCAATTCACTGGAGTGAACGATTGCTTGCATGTTTCTTTTTTTCTTTTTTTCCTGATGTTTTAGAAGTTTGTCAATGATCAAGTTTTGCTTATTCGTGTTGAGCCTTTGTGCAGCTCAAGTTGAAAAGAGGCACCAAGGGCAGCACTTGTTATTTGTGTTCATGAGATGTAGTTAGTAAAACTCTCTCAACAGACACTTCATCACTAGTAGAAATCTTGTTCAATGTGATATGTTTTTAGCGACTAAATGTTCGTTACATGTCTTTAGTAACTCAAAATTGATTTTGAGTCACTAAAAACATGTTGTAATAGACATTTAGTTGTTAAAAACATATCACAAGATTCTGCGTGTGCATTCATAATGCTCTTTAGGACTAGAAGTCACTGAAACAAGTTTGACCTTGTACGCAGCTCAAGATTCTGCGTGTGCTCAGTTGGCATTTCATACAAGTTACTGTGGATGTTGTTGCTACACTTGTTGCATACGAGGAAAGGTCCGCCAACGTTTCAATATACCAGTAAGTATTTAAACCTAGTAGCTACTAGGTTAGCCCATGCCAGAGCCCTACACAACAGTTCTAGCAGCAAAATTGTCTTTTCAAGTGTGTATGTTCTATATTGCATAATAGATAAGTTTGATCACAATATTTGAGAAGTAAAAAATTATTCAATAGGAAAAGCAACTAAGGTAGACACACCAATGACTACACAGGCAATATTCAAATCCTTCTCCACGACAATGTAGAAACTTACACCGTATCAAATTTTGAAAGATTGTGATATGTCAAGTTTGGATTCATCTTGAAAATATCACTCAAAAATGTTTTGTACATTTAACACATTGGGCATGATTTTTAATGGAAATTTATTTAGAGCCCTTCACCACACTGCGTGTGATGATTGGGTGGTACTTTACATTTCTATTGGAATTGTGCGGTGAAATCGTGCGGTGAAATCGTGCGGTCATTGGCATATCTACTATGATTGGAACTGTGCGGTCATTGAAATTGTGTGCTTATTGACATGTTTACTATAGTTATGTCATGAGGCTACTTCTCAGTGACCCACAATTAATTTTGTGTACAATCAAATTAAAGGGTTGACAAAATGCGAGCTTGTGAGAGGAGACTGTGCGACATGGTTCAAACATGTTGGCATCCCGTAATCCACATTCACAATCACAAGAATCAATAAAATAGTTGCCTTCTACATGAAAATTGAAATCGCAGGGTTTTGCAACTGCCCTTCAAAGAGATTCGGGGTATTGTTAGAATTTGGTTGAAAAAGTACTTACTAATGAAGTGGACTTGTGCAGGGTGACTGTATTAGCGACTACTGGACACATGTCTGCTGTTGCTGTTGTGCAGTGTTACAAGAACTCCATGAGCTTCGTTTCCAAGAGAAGCGAGGTATGTCCACTTAATTCTCATGGCACTTTTTCCATGCCCTATAATGGACTTGGTAAATGTGCAAGCTGCCATTAACCCCTAAACGTCCTCACCTATGTTCAGTTTAGGCAGTTTTGCAAAGATGCATTATAAAATGCAATTAATATGAATATTTAGAACTTGATGTATGGATAAAAGTTATACAATTTGAATTTTAGATTCTATCTATACGGTTAGATTTATGATTGCTATCACTAAAAAAATTCTATTAATTTTGAAACATAAAATAAAAAATTATTTTGTAATTCAATTACGAATAAGATATTGACAATATGTGGATGAAATTTGTTGTGATGGGTTATAATGTAGTAGTCTAGGTGTAGTGATTTTTGGAGATTTTTTGGAAGCTTGATTTTATGATTTTATTTTTTCAAGAACACTTTTAGACCAAAATCTTCAAAATTTTGGGTGAAACACTGCAACACAAAATGAGGCATAATTTTTTCAAAAATTGTTTCCTTTTCGATCGGATCACACATACTATACATGAAGCTAACTTCTCATAAAAAATTCAGTAAAAAAATCACACTACAAAAAGTGCATGATGGATGAGAAACTACGGATGAAATTTGTACATCAAGCAAAATATGCATGGTTGGGCGGTTAGGGGTTAATTTCAGCCAACAGGATGACCCCTAATTGCGTGATATGGGTATTGATTTTCTGCAGCAAGGACAATGCAGGAACCACCGGTGGAACAGGCCATGGAGAGCTATAGATGACTTTCCTGTTATGCACAAGAAATCAATATCCCTTTTGGAGAGTTGACTATGATCCCCATGGGAGTTGACTAAGGGGGCCACTTCACATGGACATCAACGACATGGTTTCCTATGCTTGTCAATGGACCCATTGGTCCACAAATCCCAACAATGGAATGTCCTGGAGATCCATTACAATTTTCACAACCATTTGGCTTCCCACCATTGAAATTGAAGTGCTAGGATTAACCCCGAAAACTCCCTTGGGTTCTGTATGTACAACCACTGTATATTTGCTCTTGTAATCCGTACAAAAATGTATTCAAATATTCTCTATACTCAAGTAACATTTATTCTTCTATATTATGACTTGTTTGAGAAGCCTTACCTTTGAGGTAGAAGGCATGGATTGGCCACAGAAATGACTTGTCACATGTGGATTGCTTGAGGCAATAATATCGTCATATTATGTAGTGGAGGGTAGAGTGTAATGTACAAGGGTGGTCTCAAACAGATGATGGTAGTGAAACTTCAAGTCACTTAGAGGTTAATAGAGTTATCCGGAAAAAAACAGCATTGGTGCATGAGTGGAGTTCAAGTGGGGATTGCTGACAGGCATTGCTCATTAATAGTCCCCATGGTCAAGTCTCTTGGCTTGGAGGAACTTGTGACCACTCTCCTCTAGCATTGGGGTAGTCACGAGTTCCATACCCCATGGCGGTGCACGGCCTTGTTATTGATTATTCTCCAACTCTCCATAAACTTGTTTTACAGTGGCTTTTTGAATTCAAAACGAGTCTGAGGTGAGTTTAAAGTTTCTTTCCACTATGAAATATTCTTTTAAAATGATGCCAAGTTAAGTTGACGGCATGTGCAAGAGCAACACTTAGGTTATATATTTGGAAAAAAATCAATTTTAAATGCCAAAACAGGAAGGGGTTCCACTGCCCCAAATTAGTTGAGGAGGAACCCCTCATGAATTTTAAACCCTTGAAAGAAGAGGTTATTTTTTAAGGTGGCCCTTACATGCACAAAATAGAGGAACAGTTTTAGTCCTCATGCATTAACCCCTAAGTGCCCAATCAATCATATTATGCTTGATTTTTGGTCAAACGTCCAAAAAACCAAGTGTTTTAGCTTTATTGTAGTTGGTGTTTTCATTAAATGTTTAAGTTAAGCTATGATACATCTTTTGACCGTTGGGATTGGAAAATAGACTTCATTTGAAGTTTTTACACCGTTGAGAAATTTGAAATTTGAGTGTCCAAAATACAAAGGGCTTTCTAAGAATGCTCCAATCATAGATCTCTTTTATTTTTTTCACTTTCATATTTTTACCACTTGTAAATGTAACTTTTATCTACCTTAAATACAATTTTTGATATTAAATTTGACAAAAACATATTTATTTTGAATTTTTATCTTGTTTACATATTAAAATTTGTAAATATTCAAAATATCTTCCAATCATGTTGAAATTTTTGTCATACCTTCATAGTGCTTATGACTATCAATGAAAAATTATAAATCATCCAATGTGATATTTCAAGTATGCAAATTGTAGTGATTTGACTTTTTCATAATAGGTGAAGACATTTAGGGGTTAACATCAAGGGGGGGTTTACAGTCAAGTCAAATCCTTGCCACTTTCTAGACATCCCATCCATGGTGTGTTTATTGTAGGATAGTATGATTGTGGTCATCAACATCAACAAGTGAGGGATAGAGTCCATTTGAAGGGATAATGGCACTAAATTTGTTTACAGCATATATACTCCCATAGATCCCATATTGAGAACTAAAATATGGAATTATATTTGTGTTTGTTGTATGCTATGGTATGGATGTGTACTCAAATACAATGGTGTACTCAAATATGACATCAAGAGAGTACAAGAGGGCATCAAGAGGGCAGAAATATAAGCGAAAATGTATGACCACAACTTTAGAGCCCTTTAGTTTGTGAGCCCTCTAAAGTGAAGAGTTCACAATTCATTTTTCTTCCAAAATTGACATGTATTGGTAGGTTAGAAGATACTATTTGTGACATTGGGAGATCACTTTGGGTACAACTGCCAAATCTATTGTATGAATTTCTTCTAAAATTTTGAAGTAGGAAATTGCAGCACACTATTAACGACAATAGACAACCTCATTTCCACTCAAAGATTAGTGGCAATAGGAGTTCATGCTTACAACACTTGCTAATTGAAGGTCGACCAAGTGCATGAATAGATAGAGTTGCTGTTGGTTACAGTGGTCAGTAAATGAGAGAGAATCAGGTCCCTAAAGGTTTTAGTATCCTCTACCTTATTGAACCAAAACTGGCATGTTTTGGTTGGTGTGAGTTACATCAACAAAGAGAGGCATTTTCATACCAATCCTCCTACGCCAACACTTTCCCCATGTCTGTGGTGCTCTCACCATCAATACGCCGTGCAAAGGACATAATCACCTGGAGAATGAATTAAACAATTTAGAATACATACACAACAATCAGGCTCTCTTCATGCCACCCGCTCAGTATGCATTTTCTGAGTAGGCACAAGATTCATGTGTTTTTCACGACAAGAACAAGCACCATGAATGTTGGTGCCTTCACAGATTACCTGCGGTTCGAACCCGTCGTGGTCAGATTCAACATAAATTAATTAAGTCTAGTACAAAAAAGAAGTGCCACATGTCATCTTGTGATTGGTTTAAGGTGACGTGGACAGAGGAATTTAAACAACGGAGGGCTGGAGATTCACCTTGGTGACCACATGAGAAACGATGCCAATAGGGCACATCATGAGGCATAATACAAGCGAGTGGCGTGTCTCCACTTTGTGCTGCAAACCGTCCAGAAATACATACCTAACAAAATGTACACCATGAGCACATGAACAAAACCCAAGTAGTACTGACAGTAGGGGTGTCAGAGTGCGAGTATTTACCCCAGCTTCTGCAACAAGAACGTGACCCCTATCTCCTTAACCCTTAAAGGTCCAGAGAGCCCTTTCCGACCAGTATTATACACCAACATTCCAACGTGTGAAATGTCAAACACACGCCAATTCCCATCAGCCCTTTAACCCCTAAACGTCTAAACGTGTCATGGCGACCACTAGAATACGGTGTATTTTGGTTGTATTTGGAATGGATCCACACCTTTAATAGGTTTGGGTGAAAAAGAGAAATTGAAATTTACATCAATGCAGTTCTAATGAGTTATTAAGATCCCAATTTAGAGTTTCTTGTTGGTAGCAAATCTCAATCATACGACAACGTATATACCATCCCCATGGGACGTTTAAGGGTTAAGGGTTAAAGGACAGTGGCAAAATCCCTCAATTGTGAGTGTGGATTACAGGATGCACCACGTCGCAAAGTCTCACCTCACAAGCTTGCACTCTGACATCCCTACATGAACTTTGAAGGAGGATGAATTCAATTCCGTATTGAAACGGGACCATCACTTACCGGCCACAAAAAAGATCAGCTACAAGCAAGTGGATCCATGCTGAGGCAACCGTGATGGTGCTTGAAAACATGCGCGTAATCCCTGGAAGCTGCTTTCCCACATCAATTCAGGCGCAGCGAAGTTATATATCCTCTAAGTGGCCAAAAATGGTTGCTTCCATATCTATAGAAGTTGAAACACGGTAACAAAAGGTACCAATAGAAAGAAGATATCGTATCCGAGATTTTTGAACATGTATTGATAGGTACTAAAATTGACAATTAGCTTCCAAAGTGGTCTTTATATTTTAGCTTGAGTTAGCTATATTTTCTCGGGGAAAAAACGAAAAAAAACGGATCACAAATACAGATTTAATGACCAAGTGCGAAAGAGCATCACTTACCTCGGGGAGAAGATATTTGCTTGCAAACATGAGACCTAGAGTTTCCGGAGTCCATGACAGATAAAGAAGGTAGATGTACATCACGCCCAAGACAACAAATGGCAGTTCACTTTCTACGAGCTTCTTAGTCTGTTGAGTTCCAAAAATCATCACAAAAAATCAGGCAAGCAAGATTTACAAGTTAAAACCCCCATTAAAGATAGCATGGAAAATGTCACGCTGAATGAATGTGTTATGGATGAACAAGATAGCACAATTTTCACATTATCTTGTTTATCCATAACACATTCAACATAACATTTCTCTAACAGGTGTTTTACAGAAAAGTTGTCCTCAAAATACAAAAAGCTCAAAAGGAAAAAAAACAACAAAAAAAAACGTACCCATTTCCACTTAGGAGCCAAAATCATGGCAGTGTAGAAAGGTACAACGAACGCCGTGCTGAGTGTGAACATGGTGCTTGCTATTTGCACGCTGCTGCTGGCCGCTTCCACAGGCACTGAAGAACATCACAGACATGATTCAAAAGACTACCTCCAGTGCTCCAGTCCAACGTTGTAAAGCTCACAAGTAAAATCATTCTTTGTTCCTCCTACACTACTACTTCAGCTTTAGAGTGACTATCATTAAGTGTAAAGAATGAATGATGAATGTATAGAAAAAATTACTCTCCATATACCCAATAAGTCGTCAAGCAAATCCCCACAAGGGCCATTTTAGATTGCACAGGTCGAAGCAACAAGCTTAAAGTTGAAACCAACATCATGTGCAACTAGGGGTGAGATAATAAGCTTAAAAAAATAATCCATTGCATGTACAACACCATACGACACATTTGAGGTAGCTTAAAACCTTGTTCTCTTAAATATTTTTAGCCATGTAAGCACCACCTCTTCATGTTGACTAGTGTAAAATCGACATTGAACACAAGGGGTAACACATAAAAATTGGTTTCTGCACCAATCTAAGAGTCAATTTCAATGGGTTTGAGAAGTTTCCCATGGAAGTAGGCAAGAGGAGGGGAAAAGTGGAACTTGGGTTTGTCTCATACCTGGTCATGAAGCTGTGCATGTTCCATGAACTTGCTTGAGGTGAAACATGAACAAATTTAATTGGTTATGGAGAAGTTGCCATGAAGTCTTGGGGTTTCAGTGTTGGAATTAAGTTACTCATGTGGTAATTAAGTTACTCACGTGGTAATTAAGTTACTCATGAGGGAATTGATAGACCAAGGGTCTATGCCTAAGTTACTCATATGGTAATTAAGTTACTTATGAGGTAACTGATAGACCAAGGGTCTATGACTCCAAGTTAGTTAGAACACCAAAGTGATAGTCTAGTTAGTCTATAGACAGACAGTGCTAGAACTATAAGTGTGGCTTGGTGGGTGAAGGAGATACCATTGTCTATTGAACAAGATCTCACTTCTATGGTTGGGTGGCAAGTCACATAATAAACATTGTTTACCTTCTGTGCACATTATCTTTCTTAATTTAACATTCAAAACCTCCATACTTCATGACAACTTCTCCACCACTTTTTCTAAAAAGCTCACTTCAAATGTGGAACTTGGTCCCCCAAAGTCCCTAAAAACGAACTTTCTTTTAGTGAGATACTTCACCCATGGAACTTGGTTCTAAGAAAGGAATCAAAACCTTGACTTACGTGAACAAACCACCAGGTTGGAAGAATTTGATCTGAGAAGCGGCCGACGCACTATCTCTGTTTTCAGCAACGGAGGAGCTTGCAGCCATCTCCTCACAGCAGGGAGCTCAGTTGCACTAACGTTTTGTTGCCTAGTTCCAAATCTGGCCAAAGCCATGATCCCCACCCGCTCATATCCGCCCTGGAAGCTCACGTTTGTGCAGCTTTTGGAGATCTGCAGTATGCATCACTGTAAAATCTCTGATGCAGCTAACCACATAATTCCTTTCACATTAGTCATAATGCTTAATTCGTAAAAAGGTGGTGTACATTCTATAGAGAGAATGAAACCCGAGGCGTACATTAGAAATTCATAAAAAAAACAAAACAGATTTGGCTCTTGTAGTACTCGCACTCCTACACTTGCAAAGAGCAACAACATTACTCACAATGCTTGATGGAGGATCACAAGCGATAAGCCCCATCGCCATGGAGCAAGAATGTGCCATTGCTCCGATCCTGTAAGGACAATACACAAGAATCAGGCAGGGTAACAAAACAAAACAATCAACCCTGTTAGGGTTTCGAAGCTCCAACACAGACAGAACCGAGGATGGCATTTGGATGTCGACCGTACTTTGGATCCGCGCTTAAGAAACTGCGACCATGAAAGAGTGTCCGCCCCGGCCTTGGACCATAACAGAGTAAGCTAGCTGGTGGAATCAAACAGAGTACTAAGCTGGTTGAATCAAACAGTGGGTTCAAATGAGCGTTGTTGTGGTTGGCGAAAGCTTTGAGAGGAATGCGAATTGATTGATTTTGTAAGTAAGTTAACTGCTGGAGCTGCACAAGCAAGACAGTCCTGGTGCAGTGAAAAGCGATCGACGGCGTGAGTGGCAGGATGGAGAAGTGGGCCATGAGCGTTGAATCCGTAGTTCTATCTGTCTGGGCTTCTTATCCAAGCGAGGATGAGATGCCGGTTTTCTGATTGCCTGCGCATTTGTCCCTCGCTCCCCTTTCCAGCCGCACTGTCCAGCCCGCTAGGGTGATTAGAGCATCTCCACCGGCACTCTGCATAGCTCTCAGGTAAATAGAGTACTCCATGGGCTATGCTCCTGTATGTAAGGTAGAGGGCTCCAAAACCAATAGGGTTTTAATTCCAAAAGAATCATCATCTTAGAACTTAATCCCTAAATGTCATAATGTGCCGTGGCGACGAGTAGAATACGGTGTATTTCAGTGGTTGTATTTGGAACAAATCCACACCTTTAATGGATTTGGGTGCAGAAGAGAAGTTCAAATTTACATCAATGCAGTTCTAATGAGCTATTAACATCCCAATTTAGAGTTTCTTATTGGTAGTAAATCTCAATCATACAACAACGTACATACCATCCCCATAGGACGTTTAAGGGTTAAATCTAGGTAAACCATAAATAGCTTATCATTTGGGTCAACATTCAAGAAGAGCTCTATGATGTGCCTAGATTTTTGTTCTTAAATAAATGCATGGTCTAGATTCTCTTGGAATTAGAATCATGTTGGTTTTGGAGCCCTCTACCTTAGCGGATGCATGCTATCTTCGAGCTTCAAAGTGACAAGGTGTTAGCATGCACCTACTACATGACATGGCAAACCCATGGAGTACTTTATTTAACATAGCCTATGACACATGCTATATATTAATATAGTCTTATTTTGAAGAGCACACTATGGAGAGTTGAGAACAGAAAGAGATGAGGAGTTCTCTAAAAAGATTTGGACTACAAAGATTGTGTGCACAGGAAATTACATTATGGGTTGTAACTGTACTGCTTAGAACCAATTTGAAATTGCCATAGCTAATATTGATATCATAGAATAGGCTATAGATGTGGATGGGTTGGTCAACAATTTATTTGGAGGGAGACATTGAGTACAAAAATCTATTTCAAGGCCTCAAAACGATTCAAGCTAGTGAATCTTATCTTCTTAATTACACATCATGATTGCACAATATACAGTGACTTCAAGAAATGAGTCTTTGAGGGTATTTGATTTAGAAAAGTAACAACGTAGAGAGTATGAAGAATCAAAACAATAAATTTTGAACATGAAAATTTGAGAGCATGAAGTAATTGACAACCTCAAGAAAATTGAAAAGAAATTGCCACTAGATTAAAAAAATACATAGTGCCAAAGTTGACTATGTACATAGACTCATTTTTTGAGGCGTTATAGAAAGAGTGGTCAAAATCTTGTCCACTTTCCACAAGCAGCCAAAACAGCTGCAATTCGATCTGGCATGCTAGCATACAATCTCTCACATTGCTCTGTAGTGATCGTCTTATAAGTCTCCTCCACACGCTCCCATAATTGCAAAAGACCTACAGGAGGAGTTGGATAGGAATTCAAACGATGTTTGAGAATTGCCCAAACATGTTCTATGGGATTTAGGTCTGGGGATTGAGCTGGCCACTCTAAAACAGTGAATGGCTGCTCTAAGAACCATTTCTGAACAATCTTTGCCTTATGTATAGGAGCATTATCATGTTGGAAAATGACGTTACCGAGGTTCAAGTATCCTAATCTCTCTAAACTCAAGTACAAATCTCCATGCAAGATTGTAATATAGTCCTTCGCATTTATACGCCCGTCCACCCTTTGTAAATCACCTACACCTCTTGCTGTCATACAACTCCATAGCATCAAAGACCCTCCACCATGCTTCACTGTTTGCTTCACCGCACGATCAGGGAAGATTTTTTGGTCATTGACCCAGCACCAAGTCCTCCCATCCGCATTGAAACGATTTATCTTCGTTTCATCACTAAATACAACTCTCTTCCAATCCTCTACTGTCCACTCTTCATGAATTCTTGCAAATCGTAACCTCTCTCGTACATTTTTCTTTGACAAACAAGGCTTAGGAATCTTCTCACAGGCACTCAATCCAGCATCTCTCAAAGCAGACCGCAAAGTGTTATCACAGAAACCCACTTCTCTACCCTCTATCAACACTTTTGCTGCATGTACTGCCGTTTCTAGCCCTCCAACCGTGACCAAACGCACTGCACGTCGTATCTCTGAAGCGCTAAGAATCTTTGGAACACCTCGTTTTGGCAATTCTAAGTCACTACAATGTTTCTTCCTCACTCTATTCACTGTACTCTGTGAGAAACCCAATGACTTCGCAACCACTCTTGTACTCTTGCCTTTCATCAAAAGAGCAACAATATCTCTCACTTTGTCTCCTGAAATTGGCTTCATCATGCCAATTCTAATTCCTATTCTCCACAGTATGTTCCACAAGAGGGAAGAGAAGAGAAAGCACAAAAAATTTCATCAAAAAACACAAATTTCTCTATGTTCTACACTCAAATGTTGCCATGTGAAGTTGCTCCACAAGCCACCTCAAAAAATGAGTCTATAAGGGTACATGCACATTTGTGATCTTAACTCACAATGTAGATATTATTTAGGCAAAGCGCCATGTGGCATGTGTTAAGAGTTCATGAGTCACAGTAGATTTTTTTGCTCGGCTTCATCTGCCTTAATGTTTCCCGGCTAGTCCCCATCAATGCTCCTTGATAGGAGCATTGACTCATTTCTTGAAGTCACTGTATCTATGCGTAGTGACTTGTGAATGGCTTATTTCTTATTTTCAAAGTCTTATTGAGTGATGTTGGTAGGGAACTCACGGAAGAATCACTTCCCAAAAAATTACAAATGGCATGCAAAAAAATATAGGGTACAAAAAAAAATTGAAGGCATTTTTATAAATTAATTACATTAATATAGGATGCTCAAAGTGATTACAAGAATTAAAACGGGAATATTCTTTAAATAATATTGATTATAGTAAGAATTACTTTTATTTTTGAGGATATCTTTAAATACTTTGTTATTGCAAGTAGTAACCAAAAAATACATAGAGTGACTTCTCCAAAGGGGATGTACATGATATGCCATGTAACTTTTGGATGACTTTCATAGTGCAATTAAGAGTTGCTGGTGGAGATGCTCTCATTCACCAAGCCCTGCATCTAGTTCACCCCGAATCTACCTACTCGTTGCATCGAGAGGTGAACCTATACAATTGTACCTAAGATAGAAGTATATGTAACTGATAAAATAATGTTTTTAGCATAGAAAATGTTGAGGTTTCACCAATGAGATTGTATTTCATAGAAAAAAAAATAGATAATGTAGAATGGTAAATTTTTCAAATTATTTGTTTCAAAATTAATTTTATAAAAAAAAAATTAAATGAAAAGTTCTTGACTAATATTTTGATTCACCTATAACCAACAAAAATGAGATCAATTCCCAAACATTAAGTTGCTCTGAGTAGGTTGCTTTGTATTGGTTCTGGGCACGCAACTCATGCATTATATGGCCCTGATTAGAATCACTTAAATTGCATTTTAGTCGAACCTCAACTAATATAATTTGTTTTACTGTAGGAAACTCTTGTAGTCCTTTTAACAAGGAATCCAAAAATGTAATAATAATGTAGCATCGACCAATCTATCCCAAGTTTTTGGGCTTTTTAATAAAAATTTAAGATTGTTCTATTATAAATGAAACACTCCCACTTACTTTTAATTTTGATTTGAGGCAACTTCCTGTATGGATTTAAAAAAATGTATGTATAGTTGTTTCAATTCTTTATATACATTGTGGAGATTTTTTAATAGATATACAACCCGACATTTTCTACATCTTGTTTTATTTAATTTAGTCTCTACTTAACTTTTTGGTCTTTTTATTTTTATATAATTTTATATATTAAATTTTACAAAAGACGTTTTCTAAGCCGTTTTAATGTCGATACTCCCTGCGTATAATATGGAAGTTGCCTACCCAAGATATTGGCCAACATTGAATTGATTTTTGAATAGCATTGTGTTGGCTTTTAGATACATGAAATGCAGCTTCTATGAGGTCTATAGATTATTTATAGACTTTATTGTGTCTATCTAAACCAAAGGTTTACTTTCCCTTTTCATAAATCGGAAGTTAGAAATTTGCACTTTTCAAACTGATAGCTAAGATAATCACCCTACGGACAAGATTTGGGCTTCCACTCACTTGATTGTGTGAACATACATGTTAGTATGGAAACATGTGATACCCACATACATTTTGATACTAAACTTGTAACCTTTGGAAATGTATTAGCTTCACTGGAGTAGGGTTTGTCAACTTGCATCCGCACTAGCAAAAGATAATTTTGGAGAGCCATATTTACAGATATTCCACCTTCTAGACATAATTATAACGAGACTAATTAGGTACTTGTAAACGACCCAGCAAGAGTAGTTTAGGGTCACAACTAAACCTAGAGCATAAGTTTACTTGCTACTTTCATAGGTTGAAAGGTAGAAATTTACACCTTTCAACCTATGAAAATGGCTAGTGAATCTATGAGCTATAGATCATCAAGTATAAGTTCACTTGTGAATGTAAACAATCTTTTAGTCTGTGAACAAATCACTAGTGGATTGAAAAAAGAACCAATAACTTCCAAGATCCCCTTAACAATTGGAAAATTCCATCACCTAAGGGATTTAGTAAGATGATGGTTGGTCATAATGAATGATCGAATTTCATTGTGATACTTAGAAAAGCCATAAATCATTTTTGTAAACAAAAAGTCACTTCCAAAAGTGACACTTGTCATAGTTGCAAATGACTAGAGTAGCACACTCACAAATCCACTAGATCACCTTCAAAAGTACATCCATAATGATCTTCTCATTCATCTACTATGGTTATGATATTTATTTAAAACCAACAAATAATATGACCATATTTTGCAAAAAAATGGCTAATGTGATCCTACTTTAAAAGTGGAATATTAAATTATAGCCACCAGGTGACTCCGTTAGTCACTTGATTTATGCCACATTCACACCCCATTGTGGCCCACAATCCCATTTCTTCAAGAGTGAAATTCACACCAAATACATGACCAAAATAGGATATTCAACAAATGCTCACAATAAAAAACATAGTTACAATAAAGTTATACAAAATAACGAAATTTCATTCTTGAAAATCCTACTCTAAAATAAAAAAGCACCTTCAAAAATGGAATGCAGTGGTTTACTGGCTTTCAATTTGTAGAGGACTCTATGTTATATACAAAGTTTCTTTTTTATTCTTGCAAGTTCTCCATTCTTTCACTTCACTTTTCACTTGTCCCACCATTCTCCCCACTATTCTTGTGCCTGTAATTAAGCCCATATATGATTTCTTCCTATAAAGGATATTTTCCAATTTCCAACTATCCAAAAAGTCCACAAACTATTCCTCTATTATAGCAACATTTATTAGATCTTCAAATCACAAAACATAATGATTTCTTTGCACTGGATAATTCCAGGAAAGACCCAAGGCTTATCAAAACATTCGCAGGGCAATCTTTGGGTTGCTTAAAGTACTTTTGATTGATTATTAGGCTTTATGTTTCTCATGCGGTTTTACATTTGTGGTGCTTCATGGTCACACTGATGTTTTCTTGTAAACAATTCCTCTGCAGCGGAGGTGGCATCCATCCCTACATTAGATCAGAAGCCAAACCAGAATGGATGGAGCTAGAAAAGAATGGAAGCAAAGTAGTAATCAGAAGCGGATGTTCAAATACCAACGCAAATGCCATTACGAATTAACAAGCTGGTCAACAACTGGACACCGACCGTGGATACATCAACAGGATCACATGGGATAATGGACCTGCTGTAGCTATTAGTTTAGTAAAGAGCAAGAACCGTTCGCCTGTAGAAGCATGTGAAACGAGCCAATAAACTGATAATACACAGCAAATTCCTCCCCTGATGGAATTCGTATGAGTGAGCAGAGTATCGCAATGAAGAATACCTGGCAATCACAATGTTGGCAAGCGTTTGAGAGGGACACAGACTGGGCATCCTTTTTACACTGGCACAGAGAATGGCCTCATTCGTCAGCTACTTGGAAGTAAGTAGCTCAGAATTGGCACAAGCTAGCCGAACAAGAAACTGAATTCACACCAAGCCTTCATGGCACTCGTCGCCTTCCCTTCTTGCCAGACTTCTTCTTTGATGATGTGATCTGCTTTGCAGACTGTTGCTTGGCACTTGTCGACGTCGAGCCGACCCGGGGCTTGGACTCCACCCTGGGCTTGGGCTTCACCTCGGGCTCGGACTGCAGCTCATCAAGGCCTGCTTCTCTAGCTTCTCTACCTTCTCTCTCAGCTACAAAGGGGCGAATCATTTGCCGGGCCTCTTGAAGCATGTAGAACACTTGAGGGATGGGTATGTTATCCGGATTGCCTCGCTTTATAATCAGCTCGCAGACATGAATAACCTTCCTTAGCGCACCCTCTTTATTTTCTTCTGGCATGTCCTTGTGAACTGACTTGAACAACTCAGCCAATTCAAGCATTTCGATGCTGAGGGGCCTCTCTCCTGGCTCTAAAATCTCCCTGGGAGCTACCTGAACCACCGCTGCAGGTTTCGGGGAGCTTCCCGTCTTGCAAGTCTCCTTGTGGCCATTGCGCCAGTCGGCACTCTGATGCTCCCGAGAGCAGTAATACGTCTTCCTGCATCCTGTACAGATCATCAACTTCCCACCACTATTGCAATGTGCGCAAGCCTTCACAGACAACGCAGACAACGCAGACAACGCTGCAGCTGAGTCCTGATCACCATCGTAAGCCGTGAAATTGTACTGCGTGCTGGGCCTGTCGTTGTCCAGAGACTTGCCTGCTTTGGCAGCCGCTATCAGCTTCTCCCGGTGCGCTAGTAGCGCAGCTTTGACGCCGGCGAATCGATCGTGCACGTCACTGTCATCTTCTCCTGTGTCCTCAAAGGCATGCTCCACATGCCCGCACCGACGGGCCCCTTTCATTGGGCTCACACTATCTTGCCTTGATCACAAAATGGCCGAACTTGAGCTCAATATCGATTGCGAACACAGGACTTACCCCCCCCCTCTGCCTGCAGCTACTTTCCAAGCTCTTCCTGATGACAACACCTCCCCCTCATCAAAATCCAATCACACTGGTCCCCATCCACAAAGACCAAAACTGGAACTTAATATAGAGGATACTAAAACCACCAGGGACCTCACCCTGTGTACCATACTACCCTCTGCAACTCAACTATTCATACATTTGGTTGAAAATATTAGCCAAGTGGTGTAAGCAAGACAAGGCTAAATGTCATCTTCCAATGGAACTGGGGTTGTCCACTGGCACTTGCAGTCCCATTTGAAATTGCATAAGAAAATTCATGCATACTGATAAAAATTAGATCTTAACAGAATTTGCTTCCGGAACCTCTCCCAAAAATCTTATAGCCAACTTACATTGGTTTGAGAAGTTGCCCATGGAAGTAGGCAAGAGGAGGGGAAAAGTGGAACTTGGGTTTGTCTCATACCCAGACATAAAGTTGTGCATGTTCCATGGACTTGAACATGAACAAATTTGATTGGTTAGGGAGAAGTTGCCATGAAGTCTTGGGCTTGAGAAACACTCCACACTTCATGACAACTTCTCCATTTTTTTCTCACTTGAAATGTGGAACACTTGAAATGCTTTTATCTTTTTGTGAGATACTTCACCATGGAACTTGACCCTCAGTCCTACATAAGCTCAAATAGTATCCTCTACCTTACTGCCACGCGAAAGAAACCTAGGCCATCATGTTCTGCCAAACCCTAGCCTGCCGAAACTTCTTCTACACTGTTCCGCCAATTTATTTCCCACCTAATACGAACATTGATCACTGATTACAGGGCAAGCATTACAACTTCTTTATTTAAAATCCAACTTCAAAATCACTTCGCGACCTGGTCAAACAAACAACCAACTAAGTCCACCGACTCCAGCAAATGCAGCTGGTTCCAAGCAACAGCTCGCTCTTGCTCACGGTCGAAAATTTCCAAAAATGCTACTCGACCTACTGAGCTCAACTTCCACTCAAAACACACTCTGTGCGCAGAAACCCTCGCTGGTTTGACTCAGTCCTGGGAATCGCAACACTAATCACTAAGGAAAGGAGGAAAGAATTAGCATCCAAAGAAGTGATTCACAGTTTCAGCGAAAGCAAGTGCGTCGGAGGCAGCACTGAAGGCCCTAAAAATCCCGAAAATTCCACAAACCCTAAAAACATACACAGTGGCCAATTTAACACGGAAAGGAAAGAGAAGCACGACCGTAAGAGCTTGAGAGAAGAGGAAACTCACTGCAACAATCCGAGAAACCGTAATCATCGAAGTGCCCAAACAAAAAACCGAAAGAACTGCACCAAACCACGGCCCGCAAATTCGTCCGACAAAATCGAACACAGTGGAAATGGCGATGGCAGAAATCCGTCGAAGCTTGCACTCGGCTGACGACGGTAGATTGCCGTTCTTGTTGCGAGAGTGAAATGGAGCTTTAGGGTAGAGTCGGTATGAGAGAGCTGGGCTTCCTTCTAGAATAACCGGCTTTGGCCGGCTTCACTGTGATATACAGTGTTTCTCCTGGCCGACTTTGGCCGACATTTTCTTGTACTGTACTGTACACTAGAGTTTTCCATCAAAGGCAACTAAGGACATAACATTCGTTAGCATGCACTGTCTTTCTACATGGTGATGAGTAGAATGTATGAAGGAAAGGCAGTGGCCATGAAGACTATTGAATGTTATGGAGGAATGGAAGTGAAGGATGAATATTTTTCATTAACCCCTAAACGTCACAGCGTCCAGAAACTGGATCATGAACGGATTCAAAGTCCTGTAACTTTTTCATGCAATGTGGGATGACTTTCATCCAAGTCACCTTTGCAAGCCTATTAAGTTCTCTACCAATGAGAGTAAATCTCTTGTAATGAGGAAAGGTCCATAATATTGGAGAGGCCTCCAAATGCAAATATGTCAAATTTGTTGGGTAGATTTCATGCATGCAATGGTCCTTTCATGTACACTTGTTGTACATTTGAGTCATGCTAAAATCTATTTTTCAGGCTAACATCTACTTGCGTTCAAAGGATCGGTACGTTAAGGGGTTAAGGTAGAAATACCATAAGTCGAAAAATTTGAAGTTTTAAGAGTCCAGATGGGTTTTAGGTGCCCTCACTCATGGCTCTCTAAAGTGATCACCTTTACTACATACTGCTAAACATAGAAGAGAGAATTGAGATGCCAAAAGGTCCTTAACCCCTAAATGTCCCAGCGTTTAGGAAATGAATCATGAACAGATTCAAAGCCTTGTAACTTTCGCATACAACCTCAAATGATTTTCATCCAAGTCACCTTTGAAAGTCTACTAAATTCTCTACCAATTACAAGAAATCTTTTGTGATGGAGAGTTTTTGATAATATTGGAGAGTCCTCCAACTACAAGTATGTCAAATTTTTTGGGTAGATTTTATGCTTGCAATGGTCTTCTCATGCACACCTCATGTACATCTGAGCCATGCTAATATCTACTTTTGTTCAAAGGGTTGGTACATTTATGGGTTAAATGTTCAAGGTTTTTCTTCATTTTTTAGCGTCCTATTCGTCTCCATATTTTCACTTTTTAGAATCTTTTTGTTTCTTTTTATAGATAATAGCAAAATGAATCCAAAGATGTTAAATTTTACTCTAGTGGATTTTTTTAACACGTTTTTCCATTGCTCCAAAGTACGTCATAAAAACACGCTTTCAATTGCTATTTTTGTTTTTCTCAAATTCCGATGATGAGATGAGTCTAAAATTAAAAATGATTACATTCAATGAATAAAGAATTACATTTCATAGAGATGAAAAAGAATCCAACATGCTTGAACAAAAATTCATAAATTTATGTATAGTCAAAGGTTTGTTGGTTTTTGATGAAATGCAATTTTTTGATGTGTATTCTCACTCAATATTGACCATTTTCACAAAAAAAAAAATATATTTTCATTAAATGTGTAATTTAATTTTACTAAGAGTTGCAATTTGAAAGGTTGTTTAAAAATCAAAATCTAAAGTACTAAATTGAGTTTTAGTAATCTATATGACTTCTTAGACCATGGTAAATGTTTAACACCTAAACATCCTCACCCTTGTTTAGTTTGGGCAGTTTTGAAAAGATGAACCGTATATTGCAACCAAGATGAATATTTTGAACTTGGCGTATGAATAAAAGTTGTACACCTTGAATTTTGGATTCTATCCATATGGTTAGACTTGCGATTGCTTTTACTAATATCTTTCTATATATTTTGGAATATAAAATTCAAAATAATTTTGTAATTTGATATTGAAAATTTGTGAATGAAATTTGTTATGATGGATTAAAATGTAATACTCTAATTGTAGTGATTTTTGGAGTTTTTTGGTTGGTCAATTTTATGAGTTTTCTTTTTTCAAGAGCACTTTTAAACTAAAATCTTTGAAATTTTTGGTGAAACACTACATAAAACAAGGCATAAATTTTCACAAATCATCCCCTTTTTAATCAGATCACACATGCACAAAGCTAACTTCCCATAAAAAAATCATTAAAAACTTTTACTGCAAAAAGTGCATGATGGATGAGAAATCAAAGTTTGATTATATACATCATGCAAAATATGCATGGTTGGGAAATTAAGGATTAAAGGTTAATACATGAATGATGAGACTAATCCTAGTGATCTCAACCCAAGGCCAAGGAAGGCTATGGTCCTCAACCGGTTGCTATTCTGCAAGGTGACAAGGCACTAATACAAACGTTGACAATGATACAAACGATGACTAAAATCAATAAAAAATAAGGTGTTTTGCATCTTCGAAATGGAAATTTGATCAATAACTTATTTTATGAATTAAAAAGAAGAAGTCATAAAAGACAAAACGATTCCATATTTTTTTGTCAAATAGAAAAGAATTCTAAGTAGAAAGTTTGTCAAACCCCTTACTTGTGCCCTAAATTTATCTAACCTTTAAACATCAAGAGGGTTCTAAACGAGAAACCCCAAAAAATAATTTAATTCAAAAAGAACTGCCTCCAATAGTAGACCCTTGAGTATTGGAGGAATTCCCATTAGTTGTTCATGTATCTATCAAGATCTCAAGCTACCTAACTCCCTCCCATTTCTCCCTTCCCTCCCCACCAATTCTCTTTTCAATTTTCTTGGAATGTACAATTTACTAAAACACGTGTGTTTGCTAAATTAGCCTCCAACTTTTTCATCACCTTTCCAAAGCACCTATCCATTTCAATTTTCATTGAGAGAATCCATTTTTTAATTTATTATTCTCTCAAAACAAGCCCATGGGGCTTTTTGACGTTTAAGGGTTAAATCTATAATAGGTTGATTCTAAATCAATATGTGGCTTGCTTCACCACTCTAATCAAAATAGAGTAAACACAAGAAGCCAATTAGTTGACACTGATTTCCCCATAAATAATTTAAGATTAGTCTACAACATAGTTTTAGTGGTAGTCTATGACATGGTTCTTGAGGGTGCCTTGGTTTAAGGTATTTCTACTTGGGGCCCGGTTGTCCATAAATTTCAACCAATAGGATTGCTCAATTTTGCCAAATTTGGATGAAGAGCTTTACACTAGGGCCCGACCCAAACTTCTCTTCATCTTATATATGTGGCTATGTATGTAGGACAAATTTGACGTCAAAACTTTGGCCTCGTCCAAAGAATTTGTGTCAAGGATATTTCTGAACCGAAGTTCACAACTTGAACCGAAACACCTCAAATGCACCCTTGTCGTTGAATCTCTACCATTTGTACGATCAATTGATTCAATTACTTGTCAATTAGGTTTGGGCCAACAATTGGTCGGACCGTAATGTAAAGTAGACCTTTATGTTGCTAAAGAGAAAAGAAAAACATAAAATCGAAGTGAGTGCAAAACTTATGAGACCATCAAAAAGGAACACATTGGAGTTTCACCTTGATTTTGGCAGTTTTGCAAAGATGCATTATAAAATGCAACCTAGAGGGATATTTTGAACTTGATATAGAAATAAAAGTTGTACATTAAGAATTTTAGATTCTATCTATACGGTTAGATCTATGATTTCTATTAACAATAATTTTGTTTAAAATTTGAAACACGAAATTCAAAATTATTTTGTAATTCAATTACAAATAAGATATTGATAATCTACAGATGAATTTTTTGGAAATATGTTACTTTAACTGTAGTGATTTTTGGAAATTTCTTAGTTGCTTAATTTTATAAGTTGACTTTTATTAGAGCACTTTTACACTAAAATCTTCAAAATTTTGGGTGAATCACTACAACATGAAATGTGGCATAGAACTTTCACAAATCATCCCCTGTCTAATTGGATCACATGTGCATGAATTTAAGTTCCCATAGAATCTACAGTAAAAATTCCACATTGCAAATAATGGATGACAGATGAGAAATTAAGGATGAAATTTGTACATTGTTCTAAAAATGGACGCTCATGCAATTAGGGGTTAAAATATCAATATGGTATTCTAACCATTGGAGGCACTTTGACACAAGTGGGGTACAAATTTTAAAACTTTAGGAGGAAAAAATGGGTTTATTGTCTGTGTCCTACCAGGGAAGAGGCTATGGAAACGCATATGTTATGTGGTTAGATAACATTTTTTTAATTTTTTTGATTTTTGATTTTTGATTGTTGATTTTTGATTTTTTTTGGTTTTTGGATCATTTAACTTTAGGCTACAAAGCTCACATCCAAGTGAATGAGTTGCCTTTTTATTTTTGGAAATCCCTTATTTTATTTTATTTATTTGAAAAATATCACCACAAATCTTTGCGCTTTCATACTTCCTTTCTTTTTTTATTCTACGTCATGGTCTTTTCAGCCACTGCGTGTACTTCACAAAGTCCTAGCTTGGCTTGTAGCCAATTGAATACCTTGGTGGCTATACAAGGTGACATTAGAAGAGAAATAAAACCCCTCTAAGGGGTTTTTTCGATGTTTGGGCAAAATTTTAATATTTTATTGGAATTCTTTTTCAAGTAAAAATATTTTAAAAAAGGAGATTTTAATCAACTTTTTTGTTCCCCCTAAAAAAAGGCGCACTTCGTCAAGCATCAGAGTGTGTCCTTTGGTTTGACTAAATATGGCTTACGCACATGTTGGTTGGAGGGGTCTCAATCACTCAACATGTAGAGAAGCTTGGCAAATAGGAGGCAAGCCCATAGACCTCTACATTTTGTCTCCTCTCACTCCATCTACGCCACCTAATGCCCCTTTCATATGCAGTAAGTTGAAATTTTAAAAGAGCTTTGGTCATTTTGTGAAGGCCCTTTCCCTCATGTAGTGATTGTTGTACATTGAATTTGGCATTTTTTCAATTCTGGGACTAATCAATGCAGGCAAGAGACCGCAGGACACAGGGAACCTTGACCGATTCACTGCCCAAGTAAAGGAATGTTCCCACGTGCGCTTGTGCGGCGCTCTTCCAGTAATTCTCCGTCATTATCTGAGGCGGCGTTCCCACCTGCGTGCTTTTACAATGCCCATACCTACGTGTCAGGTGTGGTGGAGATGAAATAACAACGCTTTTACGCTACTTTCGGGGAACTAATGTGAGGCCCACCGTAAGATAATTCCTAGCGAAGTAGTAGTTGGAAAATCATTAGACGGAAGAGCATTGAAGTGCTCCATGAATTGTGGTTGTCGTTGCAATAGTTGAAGAAGATATGGGAGAAGTACCAAGCTGCCAAGAACTTGAAGCGTGCTGAAGCGGAATATGAGCAATCCAAGACCAGTAAGAAGCCGGAAGGGACCCGCCCACAGCACGGTCACTCTCTTTGGAAGCACGCTACCTTCTGTCCTAGCTAATTTCATCACCTACGTTGCACTTCAGTGAGTTCTCTATTTGCCTAGAATGATATGTCTACACTGTGACACTTATGATGTACAGCCGTCGTAAAGAGTAATCAGTGTTAGCTTCTATGTCGCTTCTCCGATTCGCTTTTGTTGTTGATATCTTCGTTACATGCTTTTACAATGTGAATGGGAGATAGTTTTAGTCGTCGCGCTGATCATACAATATCATGCACCAGCATTCGCTCTGAAGAAGTTCTGCACGTGCTCCCACCACTAAACGTCAGTCTTGTGCATTTTTTGAAGAACATTTTTCTTGTGCGTTTTTTGCAGAACATCCTTCTTGTTCATTTTATTTTGAGGTTCTCCACGTAGAGGAGCATTGTTCGATTTTGGTCTCTTTATGATTCTTGGCTCTGCAGATTCTAGTGATTGAAACGATGTTCAAATTGATGAATTGCTATGGCGAAGAGGTAGATTTTGATGTCGACCGGTTTTTCGAGCGCTACCCGATCGTGCTGGAGGAGATAGAGAGGCGATGACAGAAGAGATCACAAAAGATCAAGAAACTAGAATTGAAGATGGAGGCCTCAAGATTGTTGAGGACGCAAGGGACGAACGCCCATCCTGGAACCATCATAGTGGATGCTCCGGGCCACATCTTTGGTCATCTTGCTTCAATAATCGCAAAGGAACTGCTGAATGGACAACATGTGGTGGATTCCTTA
Source organism: Pohlia nutans (assembly GCA_022496805.1). Taxonomy (NCBI): domain Eukaryota; kingdom Viridiplantae; phylum Streptophyta; class Bryopsida; order Bryales; family Mniaceae; genus Pohlia; species Pohlia nutans. Next base: position 2,053,923 of record CM040095.1, on the reverse strand, counting down.
GCCTTTCATCAATTCCATTTTGATCCTTTCAAATTTCTTGAATTATGAGTTAAGAATTTTAAATTATGAATTGGTGCGATGGGTGAAACAGGTTGTTGTACGTTGCGAGGGCATTTGTTTATCAGGTGGTCTCGTGAAGCACAAGGTGAAATTCCTCAGGTACCGGAGGAAGGCCATGCGCACTAATCCAAGGAGGGGGCCGATTCATTTTAGATCACCCGCGCGTTTCTTCTTCAAAACATTTTGTGGGTAGGTTTTATGTGCACTTTTTTGCAGCAATGGTTTCAAGTCATGATCAGCTTATATTTCTAAGTTGTTAGTTTCTAATTGTGGTGCAATTTCTTTTCTAGAATGATCCCTCACAAGACTAAGAGGGGAGTAGTTGCTCTTGACCGCTTGATGGCATTTGAAGGAATTCCAGGACTACATGACAAGATGAAAAGGATGGTTGTCCCTGATTCGCTAAAGTAAGTCAGGTTTTGTACAATTTCAATTGTATTCAGCATTAGAGTAAACATTTAGTGCACACACAATTAGTGGCTCAGATATATAACTTCCCAGGTTCGACTAATATTTAACCTCGTTTTCCATGTCAGGGTGTTGAGGCTGCAACCTGGAAGGAAAATCTGTGACTTGCCAATTCGACCGAACGCACTGCCAATGGATGGTTCGTTTTTTTTCTACATTTCTGAAGTTATAATGTATGCTAACCTTCTAGGGAGATGATTTAAGAAACAATATTCTAATTTTTTTGTTATTTTTTAAATATGTTACATAAAAAAAAACCATCATTGCACTTATTATATATGTTCATAATTATTTCGCGTTGATAGCGTGTACATTCTGACATACAATTCTATACTTGCATACCTGTTGGATACTTGTCGTAGAGAATATGTTATGAAAACTTCGTAGTCTATATTTTCTACTAGAACAATGGACCTGCAAAACCACAAAAACTCTTCGATGCTTCAATGAGTATTTGTCGAAGTACGAAACACAATAGACAGTGAAATCCACATACAAATCTAGAATGCATCATTACGTATTTATAAGATAAAGTTAGAATTCAGCAACATAGATAGCAGACCTGCAAAACCACAAACACCACTCTGATGCTTCAATGAGTGCTGGAATCAATTACGCGCCCTAACTGATATCGTACCTTAGGGACAGCTTCGGCAAAAAATAAATCCAAATAAAAATGTCGAATAAAAATAATAATTATGTTGCCTATTTGCCGGAAAACCATGAAATTAAATTAGATAAATGATGAAATATCTTGAATTGAATACATGAACTAAAAATAAATTAAATTAAAAATGTGAAGAGTGATCACATGAAGTCCACTAAAACAACAAACATTCAATGAAACTTCATCAATTGTGGATGAAAGTCGAATTTAAAGTTATTTATTTCCTGAAAAGTTGAATTTTAAAAAATTACTTTTTTTTTTGCCGGACATCAAAATTTGAAATTAATTAATTATTTGACGGAGGAGTCATGAAGCTACCCCTAAGATACGGTACTACAAATCAACTATGTTTTATCACAATATTCTTTATATTCGTTATGCTACTGAATAATACATTGACATCGAGGTTCAATACATCTCCTTATTGCTCTTACACATTATAAGTTTTTAATACTTTAAGTTCCATTATTTTAGATCCATTCATATGAAGGGAATGACATTGGCATATCAATTAATTTTAAAACACTTATGTTAAGTTTCACGTTTTCATTTTCACATGACATATGCTGTCTAGTTCCTCCCATCTCTTCGCAAATTTGATCGATTCATATTCCTTGCTACCCAGATCTGTGGTTATGGTGGCTTCTCCACTTCTATATGGAACATACTATTAGAACTCGTCCATGTCATTCGTTTTATTTCAAATTTGTTTCTTAAGTTGCGTTACATTTCGCTGAATCACTGGAACTAACACACAAGTCACTTTGGCAGGGTCACCGCTACTAGGTAACTTTGGTCTTAATTGCCCTGTTGTGCGCGGTAGAGGCACAACTGCGATCCCTCGGGCTCCCCCAATGCCATTGTAGGAGGACCTAGTCAGTCCAAACGTGCACGCAAAGACAGAGGCCCCAATTAGTTGCCACAAGAAATTTTCGTGCTCATTCGTGCCAAGCGGGACATGTACCTTGAGGAGTTGGACACGATTGATGGCCGTGACCTTATGATGCCTGTCACGAGCAAATGGATACGCATTTCCCAGCAAGTGATGCGTGCAGGGTTTTCCCCTTGCTTGCGAGATGGACCTATGTGCAAGACTAAGTGGACCAACTGATTCCCGACTACAAGCGAATCGCGGACTACTTCTATCGCAGAGGTAGAAACATACCAGATTATTGGGACCTGACATCTGCAGAACGGAAAGCTGAGGGACTTCCACATCAATTTGTCCACGAGTTTTTTGACTCCATACAGGAATGGTACAGTAATTGGCCTCAAATCCAACCTCTCCACATCCGGGACTTGTTAGCACTAAACGATGCCAACTTCCAATCGACACAACAAGAACAACAACAACTTGAGGAGGGAGAAAGCGAACCCGATAATGAAGACCTACTAGAGATCTCACAAACCGATGCCTTTGACACAACAGAGGACTCCTCTCAGCCTCGCTCTCCAAGGCGCAGCTTCTCCACCCCATCACGTCCAACTGCTACTCATGCTGCTACTTATGATGCCTCCAAGAGCCCAAGTTCCCGACCATTCACTGGCCTACCCCCCAGCATCACTCCCCAAGTCATAAACTCATCAAACAACTCGCAATATGCAGTCCATCAACGTCCCGATAACACTGCAGTACGACGAAAAAATATATCGGGGCACACAGTAATAGCGGAGGCAACAAAAACAACGGGTGCAGTTATGGCCACATAGATGCAAGAAATTGCTGATGCGTCAAGGAAGTTAGAACGATCTAAGATCGAGGTGCAACTAAAACTCTTCGTCGAACAAATGGTATACCAACGTGAGAAGGACCGCCGGATGTATGAGAATGCGGCCATTGCTAACAACAACGCCCGACTTGCAATTCTAAAACAAGGAGAAATGGTAAATTGTTTATCTCAACTGTCTACCGTGTTGGGTAGGGGATTAACAATGCCCAACAGCACAGGATGGAACAATTTTAGAGCACTTGCAGCCCATGACTTTAGTACTGCAGGCTATCACATGCCAACTGTAGGCCCAGATTCTGCCACTACAAAGAACTGCAGTACATCCGAGCTATAGATGCGTCCGCCTGCTGTGACTACCGCCTCTACAGAGCCGCGAAATCTGCAGGCCCCTGTGCACAGTGCCGACACTACTCCTGGCTGCACTGCAATCACTACGGATGGAGAGGACAATGATCCTCTAGGCACACAACTCGACCACTGTGAGAACACAATCATGTAAGAGGATTGTGTCATGCTAGACCTACATTAGCCTTTCTATACTCCTTTGCTCGATCCTCCTTGCAGTGGCGTGAGTCTGCATTGCAAATTAGAGATGTTAGTAAACTTGAGGTTTTGGAATAGGGATTTCTGTGCTTCGAGAAACATGTGTGATCATGTGTTTGGAATCAAAGTACACTACCAATATGTATTCCTACTATCTATACAATGGATGCAATTATATTGTTTGGAAGTCTGCATGTATTGTTTGCCATTCTAATGTGTGATAACAAACATTTGGAACGGGCATGTTACATTCAACTTCACAATGCAATAACGTACAAACATGTTATCAAATAGGGTTTAGCGTTTCCTGGCTCGCGTACCTGCATGATTGATGTCACAAACTGAAGCAGGCAAATGGCCACCACCCTACCGTCCTGCTGAACCAACATGCACAGCAATAGACAATAGTACTAGAAATCAGCCTCAAAGCACTTGTGATAACGAAAGTGCTTTCAAAGAGTTTTTTTATTTATAGAAATTCAAGCACTACTTATGCAATTGGGATTTCAGTTCATACCTCTTGATTCAGGGCTGATTTCGACGTTGCCTTGATATGTAGACTCCAAACTCCGTCCTCTTTACAATACCCAACGCCGTTGCAATGTCGTCTTGAATGGCCTCACCAGCGTCCACCACATGTACATCTTCATCTATTACAGCACCATCTAATCCTTCTCGTCATAGAACTTTGAGCAATTCCTGCACTTCTTCATGCGACCAACGTAGAAGAGCGTTATGGAGAATCGCATAGCAGAATATAACATCCGGGACAAAAGTAACATGTAACTCAGACTTATCAAGTAACTTGCAGAAAGATTGTTTGAGTGTGTCGAATGCGTTTTCTACAACGCAACGCCCCTTTCGTAACTTCGTGATAAAGAGGGCTTTAGAGGCTGACAATTGCGCGTTGCTTCTATGCGGTACCATCAGCCAAGGCAAGAGAGGGTAACCCAAATCTCCAATGACATACGGTGTATACCCTTCCACCGCATACTTTGGCTCCATCAAGTTCCCATGCATGGCTAAGTTATACAGTGATGATTGTCGTAACATTCGCATGTCGTTCGTAGAGCCATGCATTCCAATATACAAATCCAAGAAGCGCTTGTTACTATCCACAACAGCCTGGCAATTCATTGTGTACCCACCGGATTTGAAATAATAGTAATCTACAGCACCAATTTGAGGCTTGGATATCGCAACGTGCATACCATCAATAGCACCAACTACGCCTGGTAATCCACAGGGGGCAGAAAACTGGGTTTGAGTGTCTCTCAATTTGTCTCCAGCATGCCACAAAATCTCCTGGCGTAACGTGTCATTGATCGCGTGCACCACTTCACGTAGAACTTTAGAAACCGTATTGCGTCCAACCCTATTGTGTCAACTTGAACAGAGTGCAAGCCACGCGAATGAGAACGGGAATTGCCACCCTATACTTCGTGTTCCGTCTTGCTACATGTGGCCTGAGGAGCTCTGCCAGAGAAAAAACACATGGTTTTGTCATTTTGAACATGGACACCCATCAACTATTGTCGTACTGCTCTAATAAGAACCTAGAGAACCAGGTAGTAGAACGAGGCTTGACCCATAAACCAACATCATCATCGAAGAACGTGAAAGTGGTACACAATCGGTAGTTGTGTAAGGTGTCACCAAAAACAACGCTAGTACATATACGTCCTCCACAAAAAAGATCGGAAAACACAACGACATGAAGGAGTTGGTGTTTTGAGTTCCAGAAAGAGAGATGATGGCACCACTCTCGCACGCGGGCCCTGCCAATTTTCAAGCCCTCAGATCTTGTGCATCAGTGGGAACAGCACATTCTAAGTAATCATTATCCTCTGACGTGGCACGATAATACGATAATACCACGAGTATATGTGAATGTAAATTAAACCGTATACCGTAAATAAGACTGTACAATACGAAGCGCCTGAAATTCTAGACCCACAGTATGAAAACAACTTACGCTAATCCAGGCAACGCTCTTAACGCCCTTTTTCATTCTTATATAGGGCCAGGTGTGTACAGTGCCCTCTAGAAAGTATGGTAACGCCCACATTAGGAGAAAAATGGGGTCCCAAAGGGGCCCTGTAAACTTGCCCGCGTTAGGTGAACCGGCTGCCCAAACATTGTTTTCTATGTAAACCCATTGGTGCAGTCGCTGCCCGCTGACAGTGTCGGAAGCCGCAGTGTCGGCAGTGTTGGCAGCGTCGATTGGCGCGACCCACGGAACTGCACTGTTGGCAGCCACGGTAGCACCATTGGTGTCCTTGTCAAAAGTGCATGGTTTTGCCTAAATTTTTCAGCACGTGCCAAAGGCCAAGGCCCCTTTGTGACTACAGATTTCTCCTAATGTTTCAACTTGTAAGATTTTAAAAAAAAAATTGACCTTTGTAGACCCATTTTTCAAAATTAACCTATTAAATTGATAGTTTTATGCAATATTGATCAACATATCAAATTTCAATTTCAAAAAATAAAATATTTATTTTTGGTGAATTATTTTGTGTATTTTCAATTGTGGTACATAATAGTTGACTGAAAAATATTGATGATGATTTTTTAAAATTTTATTGTGCAAATATATAGGAAACATTGATCTGTGTATCATACTTTTGGGGAAAATTTGCATTACCTTAGAAAATTTTAGACTCTAGAGAATTCAATGTTAAAGGCTTGCCTTCCCAAATTTTGTTAAATAGATATTATTAAATTGGAATTATATTTTTCTAATTGACCCTTATATTATGACTACTTTTATATGAGTACTAGGGTGCAATTGGTTTGCGAAAACCTAATTAAATTTAGAGAAATTTGTTGTACAAGTTCTTGATTAGTGACCCCTTGATATTCAATTCTTTGTAGTTTAAATTTTTTCTTAGGTAATGAATTTTTTTCTTAAAAGTAAGATGTGCACATCAATGTTTCCTAAATATTTGTATATTAAAAATTAAAAAAATTGCCTCCAATTTTTTTCAATCAATCATTATGTACCACAATGAATGATACATAAAATAACTTATCAAAAACAAAAATTATGTTTTTATAAATTGAAATTTGGTGTGTTCATTGAAGTTGTATAAAACTATTGTTTTAATAGGTTAGTATTGAAAAATAGATCTAAAAAGGTCAAATTTTGAAAGAGTTTATGACTAGTCAAAATTGAGGTTACCTTACTTTGTGGAGGGGACTATACATGCCTTAAATGGTACAAGAATGATGGTGAATTCTTGGTGAACACTTGTTAAATTTAACAATCACTTCAATTTAGCAAGTGTTCACCAAGAATTCACCATCATCCATCATTCTTGTACCATTTACTACCTGGTGAATGTGTCAAGGTGCCCATCCATCATTCTTGCACCATTTACTACCTGGTGAATGTGTCAAGGTGCCCTGTGGGAGATGCTCTTACCCTATTCAAACAGAATCCGGCTATTGACTGCCGCATTCAAACCCATGGATGGATGATTGAAGCGCTTCACCTCGAGGATTGTCACCAGCTAAATTGTCATACAATGCCGCAGGATCGCTCACCAAAATGTTGTTGAACTCGATGAAGGATTTGCAAACCTTGACGTAGTCCAAATCCTAGATTCTCAGTCCACATGGACGATTTCTAAACGTTGTCAAGTGGAAACCTCCGATGCGAAATTTTTAGTTTCTCAACTTGAGGATGCTGAAATGCAATCAATGCAGCTTGTTCGCGATCGGTATAATTATTAGAAATGTAAATCCACTCAAAAATGTGATTGAACACTCAAATGCCGCAGTTCGTCAGAACTTGCAGAAAGACGACATTCGGTAAGGAACTCTGATTTAGGGTTAGCGTGATCGTGGATCGCATTTTCGAAGTGTTTGCTAAAGGTGAAGGACCTCGTGCTTCAGAGTTCAGATTCACTCGGGAGTTAATTGCGCAGATCGGAGGGATTAGGGTTAGGGTTAAATGATGTCATTCTCGCACGAATCGGTTGAATCATTGTAAAAGGCGACGTGGATGAAAGTATTCCTCTCAATTTGCGGCGTTGCTACGAATATTCCGGAGTAAGCTTTTTGAACTGCGCTTTTTGTCTGTTCTTTTTCAACATGATCGTGCTTTCTTAAGTAACCTCTCACACGTAATTGAACAATGTTGGAAAAAACGTAATTCGAATTGACGAAAGCAAGAATGCCGTACTTCGTACTGTAATAATGAATTGCGGCCGTGACCAGAACATGGAGGAGGTTGATGACGGACTTGCCTGTGCGGTGAGATGGCTGCGTTTATTCTATTTTGAGCTGCACTTTGCGCGGCTTGCGATGACACTGCCACGATGCACAAAATGGCGATTCCGTAGTTGTGGCATCCTTCGATTCATCCACCTTTTCGGACACTCGCCGTCTTTCCTTTATGACAACCAGGGTACTACTCCTGTTGTATCTTTAAGCCACATCTGTCACCTTCTTCCTATGCCACGACCATAGTCACGACTATGGCGGAAATGACGGGAGCATTCCGAATGAAGACGCGATTTGGAAAGTATGCACACGTTTGGCCTGGTTTAGAAAGTAAAACTGAAATCAGCTCGCACTCTGACACGCCCTATTACTGCTCCTGGTGGCCACATGGCCGGGAGTTTCTGTTGCACCGAATGTCTCAAAGCTGTGAGAATGACAAGCTTTGTGACTCGAGCACTGGGTTCACATGCAACTGTGATGATGAGCCTTTCTTCATTTTGAGAGACAGTGATGCTGCAACTGGAGGAAATGCTACAGTAGTGGTGAAGGAGAGCAAACAGACGCTTGGAAGAAATTAAACGAGTATGTGAATCATATGATATTATTATTGGGCCTGTTCTCCGTCATTCTCGGGGACCGGGCAACCAGGCTAGCTGTGACGTTGTGTTCATTGCAATCTGTGGGAGCATGTGACTGCAGTCAACTTTTCGAGACAGAGCTCACGAGCACTCTGACATCAGAAAGCAACCGAATGAATCATCAAGGTAATGTCAATTAGCTTAACTCGGGTGTTAAGGTGGTCCATTAGCTTGACTAACCTGATTACTGGGGTGTTAATTGTGAGCCCGTCAGACTTTCAAGTTAGTTTTCTGCTGCTACTTGGTTGGTGCAGGCAGACTTCACACTTGAACTCATTAGTGTAAGTGCAGTTAGTCTACTTGTTTAAAAAGTTAACGTAAACACATTGCAAGTTTGTCAATGGGAGTTAGCACCAATTTGCTAACTGACACAACTTGGGCAATGCGGACATTCAGTAACTAATTTCAGTTAGCTAATTGACGCTACTTGGTTGGTTCTTAGGACGAGATGGAATGGAGAGCTTCGTAGGGTAGTATATATCTGCAGTTGGGTGAAACTAGCAATCATAGCATTCTTGAGCAGTTGGTGTGAGAATTCAACTTTAGATGGAAACCAAAAAATAAAGGCTCAAAAGCCTGACATTCACATGCATGGTGCTTAGTGAGTGGCCCTGTGTTCTTTTTCCAGGAATGAAGAATCTATGTTCTTGTTAAAGAAAAATCTAGATTCTTTTTGCAAGGCTGGGTGTTAAAGGCAGCTGCTCAAGAATGTTGTAAGATAGTGAGTGGAAGCTGGACGGATTGCATGCATGTTTGGATTCGAGGGGCCGACAGTGGTGGAACGACATATGACTGCAGCTTTTGCTGGATGAGCCGGCAGCCCGGCACATTCCTGACGACGCCAGGCTGCACTGGGTCCCCACAGCTTTCAAGGCATTCCTCTTGCAAGGTAAGGCGTACAGAATGAGCAGCTCTGACAAATTACACTAGTAGTGCTTGGGCAACAACTAAATGATGCTTAACCCCTAAGCGTCCATTGTGTATTCTCTGTAGTGTAGGAAAATTTAACCCCCTGCTGCAAATCATCTGTTTGTGTGGAAATGACTTCAGTTTGGCATAATCGACACTGTTGATCTTGTAGTATGGAACAAGAGATTTAAAATGATGTGTTGCAATCAGAAAACCGAGGTAAAATGAGAAAATGCCACCATTGCAAAGTTGAGTGATGCAGATGGCCATATTGGACGTTTTAGACGCTTAGAGGATCTCCATAAGCACTCTGGATACCGTTCTGGCTAAGGAAAAAGAGTTGGTGAAAATTTTATAATTTGGCTTGTGACATTGAGTAATGCACTAAAAACCAGGGCCTCGAAGTCACTCCAGCAAGTGTATCTTCTCTTCTTAATTCCACAATCCACATGTGGAGACTTGTGAGTGGCTCACTTACTATTTTCAAGAGTCTAATTGAGTGATATTAGTGGGGAACTACATGGTGAGGTCTGACTTTTTGGATGACCTTCAGAGTGCAATCCAGAGTGCTAGGGGAAATGCTCTTAGGGGTTAAGTGTGCTGCTCAAGTGCAATTCTGAGGATCTCCATGCTGGCGTGTACCTAATCAACCAGCATGCCAGAAGTGCCTTGTTCCTTCCCTTTATGTCACTCCATCCTGTTTCTGCCACATGCACAGAGAGTACGTTCCACGTTGAGTCATTTTCGTGCCCCGCTGGCTGGCAGCGCTTCTGGCGCTTCCAGGATCTTGTCGAAACTGGCTAATTCTTCAATCCTGCAGTTCTGACTCCGCGAATCAGCTTGTGACCCGGGATCTTGTGTCTTACTCCTGTCTCGAATAATTTGAGAATTATGCCTATTTTTCTTTTGAGAGCTGGCCCTTGTTCACGTGAGAGCCCCTTCATTACATGTTAGCTTGATCTATTTTCGTCTGTGCAGGTATACATATATACTTAGTATACTTGGGCGCCCGGGGATTTACTTCTTGACCGACTGGAGGAGTTGCAAAGTATGTGATCAGTTGTATAATTTTGAGGACCGGAACTATTAGCCAGGGACGTGGATTTTAGAGAAGGAAACGAAATGATCATGGCTGGGCTGGAATCGACGAGGAATTCAGCACCGGCTTTGGACATTGCTGTAAGCCTACCTGGTACTTTGCTTTGGACATTTGCTGTAGGCCAATTTTGCAGAATGTTCTTTCACAGGAAATCTTGTCCAATTCACTGGGACGTAAACATTACTGCCAAACTGCTGTTTATAGCAATTTTAGCAAGTCGTTACCAAGAATTTACCATTTTGCCTGGTAATATGGTCAGGGGTTCCTTGTGTTCTTGCTCTTATGCCAGGATTGAGAATACGACTGGAACGTGCATGAACCTCCAACAAAGACTAGCCATGGTGTATTAAATGTAAACTCTATTGCTTCCCTTCCGTTGCAGGAAAGAGACAGCAGCTTCTCCAGGAGTCCAGCGGCAGTTCGTATAATATTCACTTGAGGCTCTGGGTAGGACTTGCAGTGGATTTCTCCCCTGCTGGCTATGGCTATGGCGATTTTGCATTGACATTACGAGCAGGCCGGGGATGTTTGTAGCATAGCGTGTAGGTGAATCTAGCAGTTTGGACACAATGAAGTTCATGAGGTTGGGATCAAAGCCCGACTGCTTTACGACTCTCGGCAACGTCACGTAAGTTGACGTTCCCTTAGCTCTTTGGTTCATATGCGTTTGTTTGGATAACTTTAATATATCTCAGTTACATGTGAATTTGATTAATTTTAAGTTGTTTCAGAAGTAATTTGATTGATAAAAATAATTACAGCGTACTCAATAATCTGAATATACATCATTCTGATTCTATCAATGTTAAGCTTAGAACGGGTAAAGAATGATATCTCCTTTCACTTGATCTTGTCTAATACTAGTATAGAACCGCGTCCTTTTTTGCCTTATTCTCTTTTGAGGTTTTATCTGACTTACAATTTTTGGCTATTGGCCTAAGAATTCACCTTAAATTGTCTTTTTTGCCTTAAAATCAGCCCTAAGTTGTTTTATATAAGGTGATTTGCCTAAAGAAATTTTCCTTGTACTTTATGAGAAATTGCCTTCATAACGCCTAAATGCCTAGTTAAATGAGGGCTTGTGTAACAATTTGTAGTTCAAATACTTTTAGTTTCAGACTCTCCACGTCTCTTCATTACATTTTCGGTTTGATAGGATGCATGTATTTGTTAAATTAAAGGTGATGATCAATGTCAATGGTCTCGGCTGTTGCTCAGATGGTATTACTGACTTCCAAGCTGGTGGTTCTAATTGAGACAGTGATGATTTTCGTCGTAATGCAGGACAGCAATATCGGAACTCGAAAGCGACATTGTTCTGGATGTGGATGGACACAAATTTCACCTTCACTTGGTATGGAATCCCAAACTATCACGTACGTTCTACTGTCAGAAGATATATGAAATTAATTTGTGCAGCAGAAGAATATGCGTCTGCACTATTTAAGTTGGCCCACGTTAACTCTTCGACGTTTCACAGTGATTTACATAATCATTCGGAATGACATAGAAGACAAGTTTTAGTTCCTGTTGTGCACCAATTTTACAAGTATCAAAATCTGTTTATTTCTAAAATAGATAAGTTGATCTTTGTTAAATAGGGCTACTGTGTTAACCCCAAATGGTAAAATATGGCTGCTACTATATCTACAAGAGTTGAAATAATTGATTCAAGGAAGTTAACAAATTGTACCAATAGAAAGAAGAAATCACAACCTACATTTTTGAACTATAGGATTATGTTTTAAAAGTCACTATAATCAACTATTAGCTTTCAAATTGGAACTGTATTGTTAGCTTGGGCACTCGGGTTAACCCCTAAGCGTCTAAAACGGTCAATATGGCCATCTGCATCACTGAACTTTGCAATTTTACCTTGGATTTCTGATTGCAATCAACATCATTTTAAAGATCTTGTTCTGTACTACAAGATGAACAATGACGACGTGTCAAACCGAAGTCACTTTTACACAAACAGATGATTTGCAGCAGGGGGTCCAATTTTCCTACACTACAGAAAATACGCAGTGGACGCTTAGGGGTTAATGCAGATGTCATCTCAAGGTCAAGTTAGTACTTTTTCATGAGCATCAAATTTCAGTTGATCATTCTGGTGGTTTTTGCGATGGCTGCTTTTCAGTTTCCTCTTTTGGCCAAATGCGGAGCTTTCAGCAAAATTGTGACCGCAGCAGTCGAAGCTGGCGGGGACGAAGTCAAGATCGAGGCCTTCCCTGGAAGCGTGGCATGCTTCGAAGTTTGCGCAAAGTTCTGCTATGGCGTCCTCACCACTCTGAATGCACACAATGTAAGCCTGGTCCGATGTGGAGCCGAGTTTCTTAACATGTCGGAGATGGTGGAAAAGGGCAACCTCATCTACAAGGTGGAAGTCTTCTTGAATACATCCATCTTGCGAGGCTGGAGGGACTCCATCATCTGCCTCCGAAGCAGCAAAGAGTGTCTGCCTTGGTCTGAAGACTTGAAAGTAAGTGCTCCCCCTCACCCCCAATGACCTCTTTAACCCCCAGCACGTGATTATCAATGGAGTTTTGTAACACTGTGACAATCAATAGTAAAAGAATTACTTGGTTGCAGGGAGGTGGTTTACAAGTTTTCAACCCTTTAACTCCTTACAATTTCATCTTCTTCTGACCTAATTGAGTCTGATAGTAATTGAACTGGTATATTCGTTGCCTAGGGTCTGGTGAAAGAACAGAGTATGTGATAGCAGAGAAGGTGATATATACTCCTCTGTCCCATAATAACCTTCCTGCTGAAGGCAAATTCCATGGTATGGACCCTGAGCCAATAGAGTTATTTGTAAAGTCCCTCAAATCCCTTCTTTTTGACCTGTAAAATGGAAAGGAGAGGATCGGCATGATCTTACTGTAGACCCAAAATAGAACACTGGATGGATTGAAATTTTTATTCATAAAAATTTGGAGGGAGGGAGAAGAATTGGGTAGTGGGGTGGGACCATGAGGAGAAGTGGTGTCAGAATGCTCTGGTACTAGCTCTGGTCCATGAAAAAAGTAGGACAGAAGACCGGATGCCTTTACAAATAACTCTAATAGGAGTAGTTAGTTCGAGCAACAGGAAGCTTATTATGGACAAACTGAAAAGGGGTTGAGGAAGCTTATTATGGGACAGAGGGAGTTTTAAAAGAGGTATGAATGTAATACTGTGTTTAATTTCTTCAGCGTCTGTACGACTCCTAACACCAACTTGATTCTTTTGACTACTTCAGAATCATTAGGCCTTTTATTTCTTGGCCTTAACTTATTAAACTCAATCCTAGTAATGCGGTATGAAAACACTAGAATTCTCTCGACCATGGTTGCTGGTGGTTATGATCACGAAATGATCCACTGTTGCATCGAATCAATCTCATTCTTTTGACTACTATAGAATCGTTATTTCGCTCAATGGTAGTAACGCGGTATGAAAACTGTAGAATTCTGTTGATTGTAACGTAGTTTTCTTGACTGGTGGTTATGATGACCAGATTATCGACCGTTGCATCGAATCAATGTCCTCCAAAGTGATGGTGGATCCAGCCAAGGTGGACTGGTCCTTCTCCTACACAAAAGCCATGGCCATGATGGATCACGTGTCGGTAAGCCAGTCCACAAGCCCAGCCGTTTGGAACGGCGTGCAGCAGAGATGCCCATGGCTGCTGTCCCCTGTCCCCAGCGACTGGTGGGTGCAAGATCTCTGCGACCTCGACATTTCCCTGTTCTGGAGAGTCATGGTGGCCGCCAAAGCCAAAGGTCTGGCGAATGACCTCGTGGGAGAGGCACTCCGAGTGTTCACCCTTCGCTGGTTGCCCGAAGCATCCGAACCACCCACCCAGGTACGCAACATGGCTTTCCCTTAATTGGAATGATATTTTTTGAGTGGATTCCAATGCACTAAAATATTTATTATTTGGATACGGTATGAGTAAGTTATTTATTGTTGAAGTTTGAAGTATCAAAGTAAGGTAGGAAAACCAAAAACGGTTAATGCCCTCAAGGCGTGCACTAGAGTTTTTTAAAAGCAGGGAGGTGGTAGACCGAAAATGGAGAATTTTTGCATGACGAGGATTACTAAAAATTTACTAAAAATTACTAATTTTTTTTTGAATTTTTAGTAGCCTTGTGTGCGGTTTTCTGTGATATTAGTTAACCGTTTTAGGTGCTTTCATGTGTAGAAAAGGAAGAGTCTAGTATACAAGAAGGGGGTTTGACAAACTTCTCACTTTGAGAAATTGTAGATAATTATTTACGGGGAATAAAAATACGAAACAACTTGCATTCTTCATCATTTCTTCTTCTTCATCTCAAAAAAATTTCACATAATTTCTAACTCCATTCCTTCTGGTCAAATCACCTTATTTTCACCGTTTTTGGTTTTCCTACCTTAGAGCCACCTACCGTAGGGAACTCATTTTTGTGGCTTTCAGCTGTTTTGAGTAGTTTCCATTTTTCATCTTTTTGGTAGGAATTCTCCCCATTTTTGAGAGAATTAAATGCATTAAAAATATATATTATTTGGATATTAGATGAATTAAATATGAATTGTTGAAGTTTGAAGTAGTAGGGCCCCAATCACGAGCTTTGAACCATAAGTACAACATTTACAAGGTTTCACATAAAGTTGATCTCATTTCTTATAAGTGTTTGCATGGCACTTCCATTGTGAATGGATGAATATTCAAGCTATGAGAATGGTTTCCCTACCTTATAATGTTAACAAAGCTAGGTTAACTCTTTTATGTCAGAGGCTTAGGACCCCAATCATATGTGATCAGAACTTGACATGTGAAATCATATGTGTACACCTCACAGCATATTCTTAAAATGTGATATTAGCCCCTAAGCGTCCACTGTGTATTTTTCTGTAGTGTAGGAAAATTGGACCCCTGCTGCAAATCATCTATTTGTGTGAAAATGACTTCAGTTTGACACGATTGACACTATTGATCTTGTAGTACAGAATAAGAAGTTCAAAATGATGTATTGCAATCAGAAAACCGAGGTAAAATGAGAAAATGCCACCGTTGCAAAGTTGAGTGATGCAGATGGTCATATTGGACGTTTTAGACGCTTAGGTGATGATAAAATGTCCTTATCTCAACAATGCTGGATTGTAATGCACAGGAATCATCAACAAAGCAGGAGCAGCAGCATCGGCAAATGCTGGAGACGATTGTCAGTCTGCTTCCAGCTGAGAAAGGCTCTGCTTGCTGCAGTTTTTTACTGAATCTCCTCAAGGCAGCCATCACCCTGAACGTCACTTCTTTAAAACCCGACCTGGTTCGACGCATTGGGTTGCAACTGGACGAAGCCTCCATTCCTGACTTGTTGCTGCCATCTCTCCATGACTCGACGTGGTATGATGTGGATGTGGTGATGAGGATTGTGGAACACTATCTCTTGCAGAATCAGAGCCCCCCACGTAGCCCACAGGTACACACTCTGAACTTGTTATCGTTGCACTCTCCAATATCAGTCCAGTATTCCCTCTGTCCAGAAATAACTGTCCTAGTTTTTGGCTTTTTAAAAAAATTACGCGTTTTTTTTGCCAAAAAAAAGTTGTCGCAGTACTTTAAAAACGGTCTATCCTTAATAGTAGTGTGTAGTTTTTGCCACTCTCATTGTCCGCCCCGTTTTGAAGTGGATACATTTGAAATATAAAACATAGGACGATTTTGGAAAACAAAATGCCAAAAACCAGGACAATTATTTCCGGACAGAGGGAGTATTTGCTAGTGTATAGATGTGATTGGACACTTTGCACATGCCAAGCTTTAACTTATGTACATTGGTTACCAAAGGTGTGATATGAAGGAGTTTTGAATGTACTGATGTTATGTTTTTTCAAATTACTTGGGCTCCAATTGTTAATAGCCATTTTTGTAGAATATACTATGCAATATTTGGCTCATTCCGACATTTTTTTGTAGGAAACTTTTGGCTAAATTCTCTCTTCTAACCATCTGGCTAACGAAACTTTTCACTGCACAGGCGTGGGCTTATAAGATGGGATCCAAGCGAAGGTCGCTGTCTGCAGACCACATTGACATCCCTGAAAGCAGACGCTCTGGGGTGACTCATGCCTCCAAGCTGAAAGTGGCCAAGTTAATTGATGGTTATTTGGCGGAAATTGCTCGGGACCCCAACCTCTCGCTGGGAAAGTTCATGCAACTGGCGGAGTCTATTCCTGATTTTTCTCGGCCATCTCATGATGGTTTGTATCGTGCCGTTGACATGTATCTTAAGGTCAGTATCTGACATGTAAGCTTGTTTTATTGGCTCTAGATTTGAAGGAGAGGACACAAGATATGAAGTGAGAGAGTTTGAGTAGGTTCTTATGTACAGTGTTTGTTGGTTTTCTTTTAGTGTTGCTACCTAAACCAAGTTACTTTATGTTGTAGCTTTAAATTGGAGACTCATTTTCTTGCTTATTCATGTAGCCCTAGTACTGGTCATATCGAAGGGTTCTATGTTCTCAGTAAAAAGCTTTAACCTAATGTAACTTGGTGTAGGTAGCAACACTAAATAGAATAAATGATGTACTTGAAAATTAAGCTCTAGTCCCTAACATGAAATAAGCTACATATTATTCTGTAAATTAAACTACATTTACAGTGCAAATATCCTGTAAAATGAGCTACAAATACTTTAGCTGCACTATGAAAGAGAGGGTCCCTCATGGCATGGGTTGCTTGTTTTCCTTGTTTCTCTACTTTTCAGAAATATTCAGTCAAAGATGAAGCTGCAACTGTCTTGTGAAGTAGGACTGACAAGAATGAAGCATGGCATAAGAAAGGAAAAGAGAATAGTTTGTGTAAGAAATCATTCAACTCATGGAAATAGCTCACAATTTGAGAATTGGAGTTGCAGGAGCATCCAGAGCTACCAAAGGGCGAGCGAAAACAGATTTGCAGACTGCTGGACTGTCAAAAGTTGTCTATGGAAGCGTGTATGCATGCTGCACAAAATGATCGCTTACCTCTACGCACTGTTGTACAGGTAGGTGCAGCAATCTCTCTGCCATAATATGATCATGCCATACCATAGTTTGGTAGTAGATTCCCAACACTCATTCGCCGAATTAAATATTTTTTGTAAAAAATACAATTAGACAAATGCCAATATTCTCTAGTATTCCCTTTTTTGAAAAAATGAATCTCGTAAAATCTTGGCATTTATTTTTAGAAATATTCTATGCCGAATTTGCTATTATGCTATGGTATTTACAAATATGCTAATCTTCTAGTGAAGTTATATAACATTCTTTAGCTAAAACTGTCAAACTTTAAGTGGGAGTGATATGTTTGTGATACTGGAGAGAACTTGGCCCAACTTACAAGGGTGCATGTCAAATGGGCGTACCTAATTGAGACACATACCTAAAGTATTGATTTTGAGAATGTACACTTCTAACATAAGAAATTGTGTCAGTTTTAGATCATCTATCAATAAGCTTTGAATTCTTATAACTTTTGCATACATCATTCAAATAACATATTTTTTAGTACATTGGAACCCTCTTTGATATGCTAACAAAAACATATTAAAATTTGACCACTATAATAATACTCCCTCCGTCCCAAAGTTATTGTCCAACTTGTTTGCTTGGTATTTCTTTGAGCCAATTTCATTGATCATATTGTAAGAAACATGATTAAAAAAGGTTCCAAATTATGTCACTAAAATGATTGAAGAACATTGCATGTGTTCATTGCAACCTAAATAAAATTAGTCACAAGAAAGTATTTTTTTGACCTACTTAAAAAAGCACTTTCAAACATGACTTTCAAACATGACAATAACTTTGGGACGGAGGGAGTAGGAACTAAGCGTTGCTTTTAGGTGTAATTAGAGGGTGATGGGTGATGTTCAGTTGAATGACCTCTAATTCCATGATGTGTGCAGGTGCTTTTTTTTGAGCAAGTGCGGACAGCAGCCACAGGAGGCTTTCCTCTGAGTGACATGCCAAGCAACATTCGTGCTCTTTTAGGTCAAGACTCTGGCGACGAGTCTGATGCAAGGGTCCCATCCATCTCCAATATCCCTAGTGCAATAGGATGGCACCCAGACTTCTCAACCATGACGCCAGGTGACATGAAAAATCAGAGCCTTACTACTCCTGCAAGGCAGCGTCATTCAGTAACCACTAAACCACCTAAACCCATGGGAGGCCTGTTTTCGAAGCCCAAAATGTTTTTCCAGAAGCTGTTTAACAAGAAGGTGTCCAACTCCGCCTCGTCCCGGGAGTCTGAATCTCAGAGCTTCTCTAAGCCTAATTTTGGCAAGTCATCAGCAAGGGCGCGGCGTCACTCCATTACTTGAACAATTTTTGTTACCCATGCATCATCATCCAAGTTGCCATGGCCAGGTATTGTACCACTGACAACACATAAAAAGCCATCCATGTGCATCTATTCTGTAGTTCCTGCGATCCTCATGTAGAGGATATTGGACAGTTTAACCTTCCCAAGGAGACCTTTCGAGCATTCATTCCTCATTATGGATATTGGGATGTGCTCATTTCAATCCAGGAGAATTCAAACAGATGCAGTAAGAGCATCCGCACCCTACCACTGAAAGCAGGAGATTCTCTGAAAACTGGATGAAAAGTGCTTGTATTTAATGCTGAAAATCTAGGGCGGGTGAGAGAGCCACAAAATAGGAGTACAAAATAGGTCCTGTTGCAGCTAATTTAAGGAAGGGCTCTGTATCCTAGATTGGTGGACAATAATGATTACCCATGTATAGTGATTGTGATTGGTTCACGCACTATATAGAGGAACACATAGCGGTTCAAGGGTGTGGAGACGATAGTTGTAACACCAAATTTTGGATGCGATGATAGTGATCAAGGGGAGAATTGAAGGGAGAAGGGTGCAGATGCTCTAGGTTATGATGCTTACAGCATGCCAATCCAGCTTCTGGTGTTGTAGTAATATCTGTACAATGCTGGTTTAAGTCCAGTTTGTTTTGTTGGCAGTTGACTGAGATAAACCAGAAGCGTAGGGTAAGAACACGCAGGTCAAAAACTTAGCATCATTTCTAGCTGCCTGCGTGTTACACCTTGCACCTTGTATCAAATGAAAATTTCTTCTGTAAATGCTGCAATAAAAAGGCTTTTGATGCTTCCCTGAGACCCTGACTGATGATTAACCCCTAAAGGCCCTTAAAAGCCAAAATGGCTTTTTGCTGTTTCGGGCAGCTTAGATGGAAGGTCTAAATTAAGAATTTTAGACTATAATTTGGCGTGGGCGTGGCCATACATACAAGGTGTGTGGGGTAAAAATTACAAAGTCAAATTCGGATTTTATAATTTTTTTATTGAAATTTTTGGTTTCAAGCCCAACTAGGGCAGAAAAAAACTTTTTATTATAATCATTTTTTCAATTTTTTTTTTTGGAGACATGCTCTTCACCACATTTAGGCTCAGAATTTGAAGTGACCCATGTTGATTATATTCTTGGCTTGACAAGGGCAGCCTCCAAAATAAAGAACAGCAACCTCCAAGGTTTTTTGTAATTTCACATCCATTTCTTTCGAAATTTGTCAAAATTTGAGATTTTGAAAAAAAATTTAAATAATTTCGCCTAAAATTTATAAAATCATAGAGGTACCTAATCACCGTTCATTTTTTCCAAAAATCAAATACAATTAATGTGATGCATGTTTCACCAAATTGCCATTTTTATACCTACTTCTGGAAATTAATTTGGATGAAGGTTTGAAACGCGTAATGAGTCTCTAAAATTTTGCATGAGCGTACCCAACTTAGTTATCTACATGGAAAAAAATATGAGCAAAATGTTTGGAGTAACAATCTTCAAGTCCCCCTTTGCACTATGGAGACAATGCCTCCCAAGCAATGCCCCAAAAAACTTTTGCACAAACTTTGGATGTTATGATCTTGCAAATGATAAACATCCAACGGTCAATTTTTGAAACAGTAGCTATGAATAGGCTTAGGTACAAGATCTTACGGTTGGAATTCTAAAAGAAGTAAAAAAACTTGGTTCACATCCCCGGGAGTACATAGAGGTAGAAAATCGCAGTTTTGAGGTTTCAAGCTCCCAAAAACACAAGGAAATTTAGGGGTTAATCATGCTGAATTCTTAATGTCAACTGGGGTATCAAGATTCACATGATACGGTAGGAGGATTTAGAACTGACATATTGTGCACTGGTATCTCTTATTATTGTAATGATCAAATGGGGTATCAAAGATTCACAGGATTTGGAACTGACATACTTTGCAATGATAACTCTTATTTTTGTAATGATCAAATTGGTTATCAAGAGTCACATGATAAGGTAGGAGGTTTTAGAACTGACATATAGAGTTAATCGAAAGTCAGCCTAAAGAGGAAAGATTTGACAAACTCATGTAAAACTCATGGTGAGTTCATATTAGAGGTATTTGCAAAGTCACTCAAAAGGGGTGAGTGGACCTTAGTTTGAATGAACGGTAGGTGAAATCCCCTTAGAAAAGAGTGTTGGAGTTTGAAAAAAGGTGGGGATGCAAATTTGAGAGCTTCAAAAATGGAGCCCAAAAAAGTTTCATCCCTAGTTCATGTTTACACTTTTCATTTTTAGATCCGGTGTAAGGTTGTCACCCAAAGTGGTTCTTTCAATTTTTTTAGAATTTTATGCTTCTAGTTGGAGGTGCTTTCTCTCCCCGACACATGCTCAGATTAAATGGATTTGGCCCCAACACAGGCATTGACCCCTTTTCATTTGCTCTTGAAATTTTGGGGCCACTTTTTGTTTCTCAATTTATTTTTTTTAATAACTTAGCCTCAAAACCCTCTACTTTGCAGAAAATTTTATTGAAACAAAAATAGACCAAAACTTAGTTTATGTTGAGTTAAAAGACAATCTAAAACAAGGCCATGTCATTATTCTTCATAGCTCGCTATAACTCCCACACCTTCCACCTAAGCTTGTCATTTTCTCATCCATGGTGATGTTTTGCAGAGTTATATTCTTTGGTAGATTTTAGGGCTAGATACCTTTACAAAAGTGATGTCAAATTAGGGGGGAAAAAATCAAAATTGAATTTACTAGGTCCTATGATTCCTTTGTCATTTTGGGAGTTCATGGTGAGTGCATATTCACTATGACATGAAAAGATATAAATGAACTTTATAATTGATATATTCTCTTTTTGCCTTGTTTTCACCTGGTTCATTGAACAATATGCTTTTTGTCCATCTGGGTTCAACTGATTTGGCTTTTAGGCTCACTGCTTCTAGCTTCACTGTCAACATTTTAAAGAGCTCAAGGGATCTCAAAACCAAAAAAACAATGCCTAATTGGAACAATATTTGACAAACAAAAGATTATTATAGACACAAAGAAGGCAAGACTAATTAGCTCTGAGAGAAACGACGCTTGCAATATAAAGTATATTAGATAACAAATATTCCTTCATGCAATTTTCAATTGAAGCATCTTTAGAAAAGAACAATATATTGTACACATCAACGAGAAAATTTTAACAGAATTGATAAAAGGCAACAAAAACAACTTTGTCACGAAAAATCCATCACATACAAGGGTAGCAAAAAAAGTATGATTTTACCGCCAAGTATGATTTGTTTATTTATTTTTAATTGTCTAACGTCAAAAAAATTGGACAATAAAAAAATAGTTATTTTAAAAATTAAAATAAATGATTTTTAAATATTTGACCGCATTTTATGTTTTAAATTAGATTTATAATATCAAACATGCACTAAAATTTTCATATTCTTTGCTTAATTTTATTAATAAATTTAAATATCATCATGATTTATGAAGGTAACATTTTAGATCCACAATCTAGCTAGTTTTGTGGGTTTACAAGATTTTAAGTATAAGATTGAAATTTGTGCGTGCACAAGATTATGAAAATCACATATTCTGATTGAAAAGAATCAAATTATAAAAATGAATTTTTTTATAACATCTTCCAAAGCTCTTGATTGGTTTTAATTTGGTTGTGTTGGTCTTTCGTTATTTCACTATTCTCCCTTTTTGCAACTTAGGGTATTCTGTGGGTACGAGTAAAGTTGTGATTATTAGCTGGTACATGGCCGAGTGTACAGAAGGAGTACTAAGGAAAGGCATATGATCTGCTTAAGTAGTTGATAGGCCAACAATTTCTAATCTCGGATGGAAAATGTGTTTTTAATGATGAACTCTAATTTTGTGAGATAGTTAGGAACACATTCATTGATCAAGTTTGTTTCTCATTGCTTTGATGTGGTTGCTTTTAGGAACATGCCAAGGAAGTGTGGCGATTTTATTCAGGGGCTGTTGCGGTTGCCTTCCTCGCGGTCGGGGTCAACCAATATATCATGGCGCAGCGCTTCTCCGGCTTGGAGAACCATATGAAGGAGTTGGAGTGAAAGTTTGATGCAATGAAGATGGGAGTGCGGAGTGACGTGGCCGGAATGCAGGCAGTGGTGGCCGGAGTGAACATGAAGGTGGATGTTGTACAAATGAAAGTTAAAGATGATGACGTTTCCATGACATCCATACGGTTGCATGATGATTTCAACCAATCACAAAGAATTACAAAATGAAAGTATTAAAGGTTATAATTTAATGAATTTTTAAAGTTTTTTCATTTGAAAAATATTTGAACATATTATTTCAAATTCAATCATACAAATGTCTTCTAATAAGAATGTCTTACACGTACTCTTTAGTTGAAGCTCAAAAATTGAAAGAAACCTCATTTTATGATATACTCATGTATTTCCAAAAATCTCTAGGCATTTACAGGTTAAGAAGATGAACTTTTCTATATGTGTACTTTTTGTACACATATTAACCCCTAAAGGCCCTTAAAAGCCAAAATGGCTTTTTGCTGTTTCGGGCAGCTTAGATGGAAGGTCTAAATTAATAATTTTAGACTATAATTTGGCGTGGACGTGGTCATACATACAAGGTGTGTGGGGTAAAAATTACAAAGTCAAATTCGGATTTTATAAATTTTTATTGAAATTTTTGGTTTCAAGCCCAACTGGGGCAGAAAATAACTTTTTATTATAATCATTTT
Organism: Pohlia nutans; assembly: GCA_022496805.1. Lineage (NCBI taxonomy): Eukaryota > Viridiplantae > Streptophyta > Bryopsida > Bryales > Mniaceae > Pohlia > Pohlia nutans. The sequence goes on along the minus strand of CM040095.1, from coordinate 2,030,526 downwards.
TTCAAATTTTTTTTTTGGAGACATGCTCTTCACCACATTTAGGCTCAGAATTTGAAGTGACCCATGTTGATTATATTCTTGGCTTGACAAGGGCAGCCTCCAAAATAAAGAACAGCAACCTCCAAGGTTTTTTTGTAATTTCACATTCTTTTCTTTCAAAATTTGTCAAAATTTGAGATTTTGAAATTTTTTAAAAATAATTTCGCCTAAAACTTATAAAATCATAGAGGTACCTAATCACCGTTCATTTTTTCCAAAAATCAAATACAATTAATGTGATGCATGTTTCACCAATTTGCCATTTTTATACCTTCTTCCGGAAATTAATTTGCATGAAGGTTTGAAACACGTAATGAGTCTCTAAAATTTTGCATGAGCGTACCCAACTTAGTTATCTACATGGAAAAAAATATGAGCAAAATGTTTGGAGTAACAATCTTCAAGTCCCCCTTTGCACTATGGAAACAATGCCTTCCAAGCAATGCCCAAAAAAAATTTTGCACAAACTCTGGATGTTATGATCTTGCAAATGATAAACATCCAACGGTCAATTTTTGAAACAGTAGCTATGAATAGGCTTAGGTACAAGATCTTACGGTTGGAATTCTAAAAGAAGTAAAAAAAATTGGTTCACATCCCGGGAATACATAGAGGTAGAAAATCGCAGTTTTGAGGTTTCAAGCTCCCAAAAACACAAGGAAATTTAGGGGTTAATGTAAATGGCTTCCTCCTTTGTATATAGGGGTTTATATAGTGGGTAAGTTGAGAGTACAGAACCCTGACACACGTAGGAAGTACACACATTCAAACTACTTTTTTCATTGTTCAAGCTTTGTACATTTTAATAATTAATAATTATGCACAATTAGAGGTGATTTTATAACTCAAATTTTTTGAACATCTGCACTTTGATTTCAAAGTTTCAATAATTTTGAGCATTAACCCTTTAATGTGCCTGCATCCATACAATGAACGACAAATAAATTGCAACAATTTTCTCAACACTATATCCTGCACAATTTTTCATCCATCCAAATGTCTTTTGGTTCTTGTGCTTGTTGACTAGCATTTGTATAGTCTGCATCTTCAAAATAGATATTTTTATAAACTTTGGAAAAATTAACAACACAATTGGTTTATGTCAAGTTTCATTCTTAGTATTCCAAGGTAGTCAACTTTTATGACAATACTTTTTTTAGTAGAAAAGGTAGCACTCCGAACGGAGATGCCGAGGCAAAATCATTGTGCATGAGCGGAATTGGGCACCACTTGTCTAGGCATCCCCTTCGGTAGTGCCACCTTCTCTGCTAGTGTTTGGTGATATCTAATGTTACCATGATGGTATTTGGGTAATACTTAGGCAAAATTTGGCTACCTACCTAAAACTTTCCTATATATTTGGCTACTATTCATTTTCGTGTTTTCACAAATCCTTTATTAACCCTTAAAGGTCCAGAGAGCTCTTTCCAACCAGTATTACACACCAATATTTCATTGTATCTGGCATGGTTATACACCTTCTATGTGCTTAAGATGAAAAGTGAAATTAAAATTCAGGTCGACATGATTTTATGGAGCTATTGGGGTCTCAAATGGAACTTTCTATTTACAAAAAAATCAAATATATGCCAACGTATCACTACTATCCCCATCAGCCCTTTAATTCCTTAACGTCACAGCGTCCAAAAACTAAATTATGAATAGATTCGAAGCCTTGTAACTTTCTCATAGAGTGTTGGATGATTTTCATCCAAGTCACCTTTATCACCATATTCATTGAATTGGGAGTTTCCATTAAATTGGGAGTCAAATTGATGTATGCATGTTGTAGATCTGATAGTGAAATGATCATGTGATGTAGATCAATTTGACTCCCAATTTAATGGAAACTCCCAATTTAATGAATACGGTGTTCTTTGAAAGTCTATTAAATTCTCTACCAATTACAATAAATCTCTTGTGATGGAGAACCATTGATAGTATTGGAGAGGCCTCCAACTACAAATATGTCAAATTTGTTGGATAGATTTTATGTTTGCAATGGTCTTCTCATCTACACCTCATGTACATTTAAGCCATGCTAATATCTACCTTTGACACTAGAATCTACTTTTGTACATCATCCAAAATATGGATAGTTGGGCGGTTAGGGGTTAAAGGGCTGATGGGGATAGTAAATACGTTGGCGTATATTTGACATTTATTGTACATAGAAAGTTCCAAATAGAGGACCCCAATGTCTCATTAAAACCATGTCGACGTGAATTTTAACTTCACTTTTGATAGTAAACCCATAGGAGGTGTGGAACCACGCTAAATTGATTCAAAATATTGTTGTATAATACTGGTCGAAAAGGGCTCTCTGGACCTTTAACCCCTAAAGGTCCTCACCTCTTTTGCAAAAGTCAAAGCACTATAATTTGCATACTTTAACCCCTAAACGTCCCAGAGTCCAGAAACTGGATCACGAATGAATTCAAAGCCTTCTCACGTTTTCATCAATGTTTGGATGAAACTCATCCAATTTTTTAGAGATTCTTCACCAAGTTGTTGACATATCTAATGGCTGGATTTAGTCATACTAGAGTACGTATTTTTCTAAAATTACAAATGTAGAAGTATGTCAAGTTGTTGACCAAGCCAAAATTGCATTGACTCTAGTTCAAAGTGGAATCGTGAAAAATGAGGGCATAAATTTAAGAAACACAAAAATTTCAAAGTATCACCACATTTAAGAGTCTCATTTCAAACTCATTCCAACAAATTTTACTCAAAAAATATTGAAATTTAGTTTGTTATCGAATTTAGAAGGAATTTTTAATTTTAACTTTCAAATTTTATAATTAAATATTGGTGATTGTATTAGTGAATCAAACTGTACGGATGGAATCTAAAAATTCAAGATCTAGAACTTTCATTTGTATATCAATTCCAGAATATTCTTCTAAATGGTAGTTTATAATGTTTTTTCTCAAATTGTCAATTCCAGGGACACCCTGGTACGTTTAGGGGTTAAATATCACATTGAATGATTTATAATTTTTCATAGATAATCATCGACATTATGAAGGTATGACAAAATTTTCAACATGATTGGAAGATATTTTGAATATTTACAAATTTTATGATGTAAACAAGGTAAAAATTCAAAATAAATATGTTTTTGTCAAATTTAATATCAAAAATTATATTTAAGGTAGATAAAAGTTATATTTACATGGAGTAAAAAATTGAAGGTGAAGAAATTAAAAGAGACTTATGATTGAAGCATCTTTAGAAAGCCCTTTGTATTTTGAACACTCAAAATTCAAAGTTCTCAACGGTGGAAAAGCTTCAAATGAAGTTTATTCTCCAATCCCAACGGTCAAAAGATGTATCATAACTTAACTTAAACATCTAATGAAAACACCAACTACAATAAAGCTAAGACACTTGATTTTTGGGGCCTTTGACCAAAAATCAAGCATAATTGGGTTGATTGATCCTTTAGGGGTTAAGGGTTAAGGGTTAAAATTAGCCACTGTATTTCAAGAGTAGCAATTGGGCTATTTTAAGCTGGAAATCACTGTTTAGCAGAGCAAAATCGTATGTGCAGCCAGCAGCACAAGTGACGTACTCACAAGCTTGACGGAGCGAGCCAAATCACGTGGGATGGATGGGGCCGGCCGGTCCTCACACATTTGCCGTCATACAGCTCTCACTGACACGCTGCGTGCGTTGCAAATCATTCAGTGTCCCGCAGTGTAAATTTCTGCAACAGACATCCCATGCGGGATGCAGCCATCCCGTCCATCATGGGCTCCCACACGCGTAATTGCGTAGGCACCCGGCCCCTTCAATCACACCCAGACAGGGGAAAAAAGTATCCATACGCAAGAAGCAACAGTAAAGTAATACAAAACTACATAAATTAAAGATACGTGTCCTGGGGAGAAAATTAATAAGCATGTCCTCAGTGTGATTCAAAAAGTGGACTGACGGGCGATGTGCACTCATGTAAGTAGTTGGCGCCCAGGATGATTGTCCCCAATTCATTTTAAAACATTGTACGTACAGGTATGTCATATTCAAAACGACAAACTGTGTCGGGGCAGGGAATGAAAATCTTGCACTGTAGTAGTGCCTCTGCACGCCCGGACAGTACCGCAAACATAATCAATAATAACTATATAAAAATAGAATGCTTTCATGAGGAATCGTCTTGTTCCAAAAAAAAAACATTTTCAGAGCCAAAAGGAATTATGTTATTCGATGGATATGTGTTTATGTACACCATTCTATTTGAGCATCTTGTGCGAAAAAAAATTGATATATATACATATATATATATATATATATATATATATATATATATATATATATATATATATACATATATATATACATATATATATATATACATATATACATATATACATATACATATATATATATATATTTATTGCACCTCACGTCCTGCTGAAATGTAATTTTCACATAGGATTCACTTGGGTCTTAACCAATGTGAAAACGAGACATGGCAAAAAAAAATTTGAAAAATTGAGTTATTTTTTGTTGAACCAGAAAGTGAGGTACAATATCTGATGGGTATGTGTATAGGTATATCATTATATTTGAGTGTCTTTCAAAAAATTGAATTACTCAATGGCTAATGTATGTGTTTAGGTACACCATTGTATCGATCACTAACAGAAAAGGTGCATATGCCAAAGCAAATGTCCAGGCAAATGGATAGTACTTGCTTAACCCCTAAGTGACCAAACGACCATTTCATAGTTGCTGTCCTTTTTTAGGGGCTGTCCGAGATGAAAAAAAACTTTTAAAAAAAATAATAAATATTTTCAAATAGGAAATCAAGTCTACTTTCCAACCCAATTTGAATCATGTCAATCCGAGTTAAACTCCATCAAGGAGAAATTTTCAAAGACAATCACCTCAACATTGTCCTAGTGTTACAAAACTTACTATTTCAGGAAAGAAATGATGTTCCCTCTTTCTAAAAAAAAATCTTTTTTGAACTTTAGAATAGAATGTCTATTTTCAACCAATCATACCAAATTTTAAATTCTAAAAAATAAATTTTGTAATTTTGGTGAATATTCAACGATAAATGCTTCTAAATTTGTTTAATGAGTATCTAAAACATTTTTTGAAAGTTTGACTGTACGGATAATTACTAAACATTGTGCTTCTCATTTTCTCTTTTGAACCAAACTTCATCAAAGTTGTAGAAGCAACATTTTATAACACATTTAGGTTTTGCCCTTACCCCCTCTGTCATTTAGGGGTTAAAGCTAGGCAACATTGCTTCAATATGTGTCTTGGCACAAGCACCTTTTCTACTACATTGAATGGTGTATTTAGAGTCCAAGGAGAATTGATGTCTTTCAAAGGTGAAGAGATGTAGCGTCCCTTAATACTACATAGGAGTTTGCCACTTGTCATTCTCACTTTTATTGAGAGTGTTATATTCTTTCCAAGTAAAGAGAGCGACATGAAGTGGCATGGTATATTTATTATGAAGTTGCCATATGTCATTGGAACACTACATTCATTTTTTTTCTTACACGGACACTATATAGTATTTGGGTTTAGAAATAGTGTCTCAGGACATTAAATAGGCCATTCAATGTAGTATCATCACAAACTTCAAGGCATGTAAACATGGTGCCATGATGGTGCATTGAAACGCAATTAAGATAATGGAGTGCCAACCTCCATACCAACCTAGTATGAATAAAATGACACTAAAATGACTTCTACGCAACTGTTGGTGTCAAAATGGCACCAAAATAGTTTGGCCCAACTTTTCTCATGGTATTTGAATGTCTTTTGAAAAAAATAAAGTTATTTGATGGGCATGTGTGGATACGGTGTTATTGTAGTTGCCAAACCTTGGTTGAAGAATGCATTTCTAACTCCTAAATACCTACATCGTTGTCCAAATTGGACAATTTTGCAAAGGTGCATTATAAAATGCAATTAAAAGGGATATTTTGAACTTGATGTATGAATAAAGGTTGTAAAATTTTAGATTATATCCATACGGTCCCATCTATGACTACAATCACCAATATTTTTGTATAACTTAAAACTTAAAATTCAAAATTATTTTGTAATTCAATTACAAATAGATATTGGCAATCTATGGATGCAATTTGTTGTGATGAGTTGATACGTAATAGCCTAAATGTAATGATTTTTGGAGAGTTTTTGATTGCTTAATTTTATGAGTTGACTATTTCAATAGTACTTTTGAACACGTTTGAACTAAGATCTTAGAAATTTTTGATGAATCATTGCAACTTGAAATGAGGCATAAAATTTTCACATATCATCTTCTTTCTAATCAGTTCTCTCATGCATGAAGCTAATTGCCCATAAAATCTATAGTAAAAAATTCACACTGCAAAAAGTACATGACATATGAAAAAACGTGGATGAAATTTGTATAATGTTCCGAAAATGAATGTTTGGGCAGTTAATCCGTAAAGGAGGTTGCATCCCAAAAAGGGTTGCAAGTGTTCTTTTGGATGGTATATCACAAAAAGACCATGGTATTGATAGAAACTACAAATATGAAAATGGAGCTTGGGATAGGAACTAAATATACAAAGAAAATTATTTAATAATATGTGATGCGGAAAAAAGATATAGCTACTCAAAGGGCATTTTCTATGTATTTTGAGTTGTGTATTGGGAAAATACATAATTGTTTTATGATCCTACAACGGATGGAAATGCTCTTGAAAATCACCATATGCACAGTGCATAAATATGCACCTCCTCAAAAAATCTCCCCTTCAAATTCACACTTTACATGTATGCTGATACTACCAACGTATAAAATACCCCAACATTCTTTAGGGGTTAATGCAAATAATTGAGATACAATTGTGTAAAAGGGGTGTGATGGCGGCTGTGCCAAAATGCCAATCCTGGTAGTGTGGTACATGTGTGCCAAGGGAATAGAGTTCAGTTAGGTCAAGAGTCGAAGCCTCAGTACCTCATTTATCCCTTCCTAGTCATTTATTTCATTTTAACCCTTGGCCAATTACATAACCTTCTTTAGAACTCCATAACATCTCACTGCCTTTCCTTGATGTACTTTGCTCATCACCTTAAGCCTCCACCTGTCAACTTTGCCAAAAAATTGGTGGCCTTTGGATCAAAATTTCCACTTCACCACATTGAATTGTAGTCCCGTTGACACGATATGTTAGATTTCCTCTGTAGCCACGAAATTTGTGGTTCAATTGTTTAGAGCTGAAGTGGTGAATATTCTCAAAAGTGCACGTGAATTACGGTCACAATTAGAACTGATTTCAGACTTCAGAATAGCAATTGGAAGCCCCAAAGGAAAATATAAGTACTACTCAACAAATAATGATAGAAACAAGTTATACAACTGAATCGAAAGCCGATGAGTTCAATATGTCCGACCACTGAAACAATGCTCTTCCCTAGTCTGTTGTTCTGCAACTGTGGAGCAATCTCCAGCGTGGGGACAATGCTCAACCATTCTTTGAGACTGGAAAATTTTATGAACCATTTTGGTTATTGGAGGATCTTTGATGAATTCAACAAGGGAGATACTTTTGATAAAGCTTCATTCGATGCAGGGTTTTATCAGCAACGAGGAACTATATGACGGTTTAGAGCGCGTCACGATCACAGTAGTAAACCAAGTAATATGTCTCAATGTGTATTTAGGGCCTATGCCAATGCCTTGGTTTGATGAAGGTTCAAAGGGTCTATGCCAATGCCTTGAATTTGTTGCGAGTCTTGGCTCTCATAAAGCTCAAGTGCTAAGGACAGCTTTGACTATGGTAGGAGATCCTATTGACTTGAAATGATATCTGTTCAAGAATTCAGGCTATAGAAGAGAATGTCTTCCCTAATTGTGCAGGGCTTGTTTGACTCTTGTGCAGGTCTTGTGCAAGTCTTGTGCAAGTCTTGTTTGAGTATTGTGCAGGTATTGTTGGGATTTAGTGAAGGTCTTGTGCAGGTCTTGTACGAGTGCGTGGGATTAGACAAACATCTTCAGAAGTACCTCGCAAGGAACCCTTAGACAATATCCATATTCACCCTGAGTCGTATCAGGTATGCCATTACTAAAACATATTTGAACGAAGTATTTCCTCTTGTATACGTTGAGATAGAGAATCGTTGAACGATATTATTGAAGTTGATTAGTATGTTTTTATGAATGTTTAGATTTTGTGTCGTATTCTACTTATAGTCTATCATATGCAAACCAAATGGCAAGGAACTTAGCTAAAGTTACAATTGAAAAGGAAGCCATACGTAATAATGGAGATGGTGACTGTGATGTATTACAAATGGTAGTGGAACAATCTAGAAGGCAAAAAAAAAACTGAAGTTGCTTTAAGAGATCCAACCCGATGGAGTTGAAAGTAGAATATAGAAGGAGACATTTTGGCATGATTGAGTTGGTGTAAGATGAGATTGTGACAGCTCACATATGCATAAATTAGTAGAAGAGATGTTACTTGAGTAAAGTCCTTTAAAATCTTCATTGAATCATCTTTGCATATTATTCCATCATTCCTTAGAATGCCCTAATGTATTATGTGTTCGTATCCGAAGAGCAAGTGCCGCGAAACCATCAAATTAATTCTTAAAGGAAGATACATAAATATTTGGAAACTTACTTTTCCAATTTTACTAAAAACTGAGGTTGCTTGGCGATTATGGTAGTCATTTGAATAAAAATAACCTTTTGAACACCTTTAAATGTAATGAGTGAAAGCAATGCTAGTAATATATACATCCCTAAATATACAATTGGAACTCTAGAATTAGGAAATAACCCTAAACCTAAGGCATTATAGGAAAAAAGAAATTATCTTTCAATGTCATTGATATCACCAATCCCTTTTCCACGTCATTTCGGCCATCCAAAGAATTTTTTTTTACCAGCTTTGTATTTAGCTTTTGGGTGTACTCCACTGCAATCATATAGTCTTACCAATCTTCTTACTAAGATTGCAATCTTAAAAAGTCTAAGGAAGTGTTATGGTGAATGTGGAATATTCCACACCATCTATTGTAAAGCCAAAGCAGGGACAAAGCTACTGAATGTTATATCCATATAGATGGCATCAAAAAGAAGACTCAAAATATTTGACGTTTGATGTAGAGAGTATGTATAGCATTCATTGTTAGTTAGCAGTTAACCCCTAAAGGCCCTTAAAAGCCAAAATGGCTTTTTGCTGTTTCGGGCAGCCTAGATGACGGGTTTAACTTTAGTATTTTGGGTTAAACTTTGGTGTGGGTGTGGTAATACATACATACTATATGTGGTAAAATTTGGGCAGCCAAATTCAAGTTTTAGAATTTTATCATGCAAAATTTTGTTTTCAAGCCCAACTGGGGCAGCAAAAAAAAAAAAATAGTGCTTTTTTTAATTTTTTTTGGAAATATGTTTATAAAAATACTACTACACACATTTAAAAAAAATCCAAGTTGAAAGTTTTAACAATTTTACATGGGCAGCCTTCAAAATTTACAAGAGCAAGCTTCAAAGTTTTTTGTAATTTTACATTTTTTTCTTTCAAAAATTGTCAAAATTTGAGATTTAGGAATTTTTCGATTTTTTTTTTCTAAAATTCACAAACTCATAGATGTAACTTTTCACCGTTCACTTTTTTACTAAACCAAAAACTTTTAACGTTATTCAAGTTTTACCATATTGTGGTTTTTGAACCTTCTTCTGGAAAATAATTTGCATGAAGGCCAAAAAAGCATACCGTAGTAGGAAGGCAGGGTCGGCACTTTCATGTCGAATAATTAATTAAAGTTTGAAAAGTAGGGGTCGGCACTTTCAAAAATAATTATTAAAAATTCAGCTATTAATAACTAACATTGAATTTTACTAGCGGCTACACGTTTTCCTTTGTTTTTTGTCTACAATTTTTGTTGACTTCATTTTTGTTGATTTCGACAAAATACTTGATAAATTTAATTATTTATTCGGCATTTTTTTGGGGAATTATTTTCTGCTGACCCTGCCTTCCTGGTACGGTAATGAGTCTCTAAAATTTTGCATGGAGGTGCCTAACTTAGCTACCTACATGGAAAAAAATATGAGTAAAATGTTTGGGGTAATAATCATCAAGTCCCCCTTTGCACCACTTAGACTATGCCTTTTGGGTAAAGCCCAAAAAAACTTTTGAATCAACTTTGAATGTTATAAACTCACAAATGGTAAAGATCCAACGGTTGAAATTTAACATGGTGTTAGTGCAAGTAGTTGGGTGGAAGATCTTACGGTTGGAAGTACAAAAAAAGTTAAAACATATTGAAACATACATCAACTTCCACAAGGTGCTTAAAAATCGCAGTTTTTGGTTTAGGAGGTCCCAAAACACCTTGGGCCTTTAGGGGTTAAAGCATCCGCACCCATGTCCTCAAAAAGTTTGACACACGTACTTAATAACTAAATGAAAAATGCCAAGGGCCTTTCAAAAATGCCTTTTGGCCCTCAATCATAGCGTGTTAAGAAATGGCTCTTCAAATCTAAGTTTAGTTGATTGTATCCCACATTCTACTTGTGATTGGTCCATTGACTATTTGATGTGCGCTTTTGGTGTTTGAGGGACGTTTGACGGTGCATGAGTATAAGTTCGAGGGCTTTTCAAATGTAGATGAATAGTTTTAGCAAGTAAGCTAGAACGTGCATTGGAGTGGATGCTCTTCGGGCCTCTTTACACTAGAGACGAGAAGCTGTGAAAAGAAAAATTTCAGCCAATGAGAAATTGGTCTTCTGGGTTTCTAGGCCTCCCATTGGCTGAAAATCCTGAAATTTCGCTCCTCACAAGAGGCCCTTAGGGGTTAAACGGAATTCTCTCCTGAGTCCTGACCCCGCGGGCAATTTTCCGCCGCAAGTGAGCGAGAGCTTCGGTTGCTGGATCCAATTGTGTCAGTGGGCGTTGATGTTGTTTCCACGGCGATGGATTTTGATTTCGGTGGCAGTGAGTCGGAATGAATTTTCTATGAATCAACGTCAGGGAGCTAACTTAGGGGCTGATCGACTGACGACGAAGCTCTCAAGTACGACAACTGAGCTAAGTTACTGATGTTGCAGCAGCAACTCAAGTGTGAGTGTGTGTCAGTGCAAATGGCAATGACGGCAGTGGCAGACAATGGGGAGGTAAGTACATGCACCCCCGAGCCCCTCACTCCCATTCTATCTAACGCCCTTTTTGTCACGCGGCCTTTTCATCCCTGTCTCTCTCTCACAATCAACTTCAAATCAGATGTGCTGCATTGGATTCGTCGCTCCAGGAATTCCATTCGCCTGCCACAACAATGAGGGTTACGCTCTGTCATTTCCAACGCCAAAAGACTCCGCCTTTTTGCTCTTTCAGTATTCCGTTTGGCAATGTCGGGCTGCACAACATTCTAAAGCAAAGCAATGGTATCCTACAATAGTTCGTTGAGTTGAGTATCAAGATAGTTGAATACCCTGAACGTGGAGCTTCTTTTCAAGACTCTGCCTTTGAATGCGTTTGCACTTTGATGCAACTGACTGAGAATTCAGTTTGTCATTTTCTTAAGATTGTAGGGCTGCACAATATTCTAAAGCAAAGCAATAGTATCCTACAATAGTTGGTTGAGTTGAGTATCAACGATTTTGTAAGATAGTTGAATACCCTGAACGTGGAGAATGTGGAGTACTCTGCCTTTGAATGCGTTTGCTCTTTGGTGCAACTGACTGAGGATTCGGTTTGTTATTTTCTTAAGAATGTAGGGCTGCGCAAGATTCTAAAGCAAAGCAGGGGTGTCTACATTTGGTTGAGTTGGATTTGTACGATAGTTGGATGCCCTGAATGTGGAGAAGAATGTGGAGTTATAGTGATTCTAGTAGTAGCGAAATTGTGCACAGGGTGAAGGGCTAGAAGAATGGGGTGAAGCGGTTTAGTTGAAGGATGTGTGATGTAGGGGAGAACTAAGCGAAGCTCTAGATCATTGCTACAATGAAGTTTATGAAGTTGGGATCCAAGCCGGACATCTTCACAGTTTGCGGCGGCTCTTCGTAAGTGTGGCAGTTCCTGAATCCCAAGGAATCTGCTTGAATTTTTGAAAGCATTTGCAAGGTGTATGCAAGATATGTGCTTTTATGTATTTTGTGTTTGTACCGAACTTGTTTAGAAATTATACTGACCAAGGAAGAAATCTGGTTTCAGTGAGGAAGAGTTCGGTGGTGAGGCCATTGTGTGAATAAGAGTAAATTGTGTTAAAGCTTCCTGTCGTTTATCTCTTGTCATGGCGCCAGGTGGTCTTCATTCATTTTTCCAACATCCAGTGTTAATTTGACACTCACTGTTGATTTGACGTTGTGTTTTTTTTTTTTGGTTTTTTGTGTGGTGCAGTTCGGTTGCCTCTGACCTGCCAAGTGACATAACTTTTGATGTCGATGGCCACAAATTCCACCTTCACAAGGTAATGACTACAATTCATCTCTTTCTTTCGACTAAACTTTTTGGGGTCTAGTTCGTCACCAAATTGCAGCTGCTTACTCCCCAAGAGGGAGCTGTCATACCGAGAGGATGCAGTTTTATTTGTTCTAGGAAGGCTTAAAAAACATGCATACATTCAATGTGGTTTCATAAGCCCTAAAGGATCAAGAGACCCCGAGCATGTGTTTTTAAGTAAGCCATAGAAGGAATTTCTTTTGCCCATTTTTATTTAACCCTAAAACGCCCAATATGGCCGTCTGCATCAGTGAGCTTTGCAACGGTGGCATTTTCTCATTTTACCTCGGTTTTCTGATTGCAATCAACATCATTTTCAAGCTCTTGTTCTACACTACAAGATCAACAGTGTCGATGGGCTACATTTTGATGCGAAATCAGCTGTTTTCGTAATTTGAGAACGCGACTTATTTTGGGTAATCTATCATTATATAATAATACATAAAAGACCATATAGAAAACACATAACCAAACAAATTGCGTCAAATAGGTAAATTGATCTAGTTGAGGCATTTTTTAAAACTTTTTCTTTATTGATTCAAATACTTTTATTGAACACGAGAGGTGAAAACAAGTTTTGTGTCAAACTGTGAAGTCATTTTCACACAAACAGATGATTTGCAGCAGGGGGTCCAATTTTCCTACGCTACAGAAAAATACAGAGTGGACGCTTAGGGGCTAATTTTGGTCTCCCGTTGGCTGTTTTTCAGTTCCCTCTGTTGGCGAAATGGGGCTGCCTGAACAAGCTGATTGCGGAGTCATTGCAGAGTGAAGAGGTGGTCATTCACGGCTTCCCAGGCGGAGTAGCATGCTTCGAGATGTGTGCCAAGTATTGCTACGGCATCACCATCACTGTGAGCCCTCACAATGTGGGCCAAGTGCGGTGCGGCGCCGAGTTTCTGCAGATGACAGAATCAACTGAGAAGAGCAATCTGATCTACAAGCTGGAAGTGTTTTTGAATTCCTCCATACTACGCGGTTGGAAGGATGCTATCATCTGTCTTCGGTCCAGTCAAGCCCTTCTGCCGTGGTCCCAAGATCTCCAGGTCAGTCACAGAATACTCTTTCTGTCATTTTAAACCAGTACTCCCTCTGTCCGGAAAGAAATAATTGTCCTAGTTTTTGGCATTTTTTTTTGCAATATTCGTCCTACTTCAAACGTGAGCCCTGTCCACTTCAAACAGGGCGGACAATGAGAGTGACATAACAACTACATACTATTATTAAAGGTATACATACTATTATTAAAGGTAGACCATTTTTCAAGTGCTCAGATGTCTTTTTTTGGCAAAAAAGGGTCATTTTTCAAGTACTCAGATGTCCTTTTTTGGGCAAAAAAATGCGGTAGGTTGAAAAATGCCAAAAACTAGGACAGTTATGTCTAGACAGAGGGAGTATGTACGAGTGTAATTTCTGGGAGATCAGTACAGAGCCAAATCTGTTGAGATCAAATTTTAATCTGATTTCTTATCCCCGGAAGGACCCATGGAGTCATGGTTTTGAAAAATATGATTCCAATGGAACCAAATTTCATATCACCAGAATCAGCGAAGAACGTTGCATGCGTTGGTCCAAAAGAAAGAAATTTGAACAAAAAGAAGTTCACATAGGCTGCTTAAAAAAACATGAGGCCCAATTGGGCCTTCTTGGTCCCTTATGGGTTATGCAATGGGAGGTTGTAGACCACTGTTGAAGGGCAGTAGACAACCCCATTTCCATTCTAAGATGAGACATTCTTACTCCTAGCTTGCTGCTCCCTCTATCTAGAAATAATTGTCCTAGTTTTTGGCACTTTTTTTTGCAATATTTGTCCTATGTTTTACACTTCAAACAGTGCAGACAATGAAAGTGACACAAAAACTACATACTACTATTAAAGATAGACCATTTTTCAGGAACCGAGAAGGCTGTTTTTGGAAGAAAAAAAAAAAAAAACGCCAGCAACTAGGATAGTTACTTCCAGACACAGGGAGTAACCAAAGACCAACCAAGTGTATTGGAAAGCAGTGATTTTTTTGTGTCAGGAGACAGTTTAGCTTTATTGCTACTTTTCTGTGGCTTGAAGAGCAATCCAAGCTCCTTGGATTCTCTTTTCATATTAATATATAGGTAATATCACGGTAATACACATGTGCTACCCAGGTGCTACTTAGGCAATACCTGGGTGACACCTAGGTTTGAACAGGCTACACATCTTGACTCCATGTAGGAAATTTCTTCTTCTTTTTTCAAAAATCCTTTGTATCAATTATCCAGCCCTAAATTTATGTGGCTAAAATTAGCAACAAAAAAAATCACTAATTGCTTGCTGCTGGTAACAGGGGTCAATGAATAGGAGACGGGACAGTTTTAGTATCCTCTACCCAGGGAGTCCACATCTGTAATTATACACGTGCGTGCACAACAAGGGTATTATTTAGAACAAGCATGTACACAATATAGGAGACATATTTCAATCGAGCGGAAAGTAGATATACATGGGGCTTGGAGTTAAATTCCTCATTTTAAGCCCCCTGTATACATAAAGAAATGTATATTGAGGCTGTGAGATTTGTACATATATTGCTTGATTTTAACCAAAAAAAAAGCATACAGGAGTGTTTTAATAAGGGTATTTTAATAAGGGGATGCACACACGTGATTCTTGGCTTTATTGAATAGTGCACTCCCTGAGATCCTCTACCTCACAGTCTTTTTGCATCTCGGGGGGTGCACTCTACATTATGTTTGAGAATCACGAGCGTTCATGACCCTTTCTAAAAACCCCCTTGTATATGAGAGGTTATATGTTTAAATACCTTTGTATTCCGTTTTAAATATATGTTTAGTGTAAGTATATGTGAATATTTTTTGTTCTAAATGTGTTTATTGTACGTATACGTAATACGGTAGTGTTCAAATTAAGACCCCTTCTGTGCACTCACGTATACTCGTACATGTTTAGTACAGTGCACCCCCCGAGTTCTGCATGTAACAATCAGATTGCTAATTTTGTAACATTTTTTTGAATTGCAACAGATCATCGGTCGGTGCATTGAATCAATCTCATCAAAAGCGTGTGTGAACGCCAACGAGGTGGACTGGTCGTTTTCCTACTCAAGACCAAACGCTGCAAGTAGTCCCATTTCCTGGAGTACTCGCAAAACATTCCTACCGGCGCCGAAGGACTGGTGGGTGGAAGACATAAGCGAATTGGACATCGATCTTTACAGGCGGGTGATGGAAGCCATCAAAGCCAAAGGAGGCAGCCAGGAAGTCGTGGCTGAATCCATCAGAGTCTACACTTTGAAGTCCTTAGCAGTGACATTACAAGAGAAAACTCCCAGTGAGGAAACCTCCATTATGGAAACAACAGCCAAGGAGAAGCACATTCTAGAGACCATTGTCAGCCTGCTTCCCTTGGAGAAAGGCACTTCCTCTTGCAGCTTCTTGTTGCGGTTGCTCAAGGCTGCCAGCTTCCTGAAAATGGAGGTGGGTAAAAGTACTTTTCACTATTAACCCCTCAAGGACCAAGGATTCATGGTTTTAAAATGACAAGCTTAAACAATCTTATTGTGAAAATTATAATTTGAATGGGATCAAATATTATATCACTGGAGTTAGTGAAGAATATTACATATGTTGAATTAAAAATAAACAAAAAAGAATCTACATAAAACCTACTCAAAATTATTGAAAAAAATAGGAGCCACCTGGTGGCCTTATGGTCCTTTGGGGGTTAAATTACTGTACACTATGGTCAGATTTGGTAAGCAAAACACGAACTGTATTAATTTTAGAGCCCTGGAGCTTTAGTTACTAAATTTTTGGGAATTCAACATTTTTCCAAAGATTGTATTAAAAATAGCCAAAAGTTTAGGCGATATTTCGTAGTCCATGTCTTGGCAATTTTCTTAACATTCAACATTTAGTTTTCAAAATTTCAGAAGATTTTCAACATCTCGTTTTTTAATTAAATTACGTCGAATTTGACAATAGTGTAGGGTAGTACCAAAACAAGTTACTGCTATGGAGAGAAACCTTTACATTACCCACTTGTTTTTTTTTGGGTAAATGTCAATTTTAGATATACATAAAGGACTGAGAAGTGCTTGTAAGCAGTTCTTAATAAGGGTTACAAAGAGTTTAACCCCTGAACGTCTGAATGTGCCTTTGCGATCAGTAGAATACGGTGTATTTTGGTTGTATTTGAAATGGATCCACACCTTTAATGGGTTTGAGTTCAAAAGAGATGTTGGAATTTAGATCAATGCGGTTCTGGTGAGTTCTTGAGATCCCAATTTAGAGTTTCTTGTTGGTAGCAATCCCAATCACATGATTACATACTATCCCCATGGGACGTTTAGGGGTTAATAAGCTTTAAAATGCTCTTAGACTCTTTCTAAAATCTACATATTTGTGGACTGGGTACGAAATTTTAGTGCTTATTAATAAGGACTGAAAAGTGCTTATAACTAGTTCTTACTTTTGGATGGCATATTAACCTTTGATTGTGAATGCACCCAGGTTACGAAAACGGAGCTTGTGAGACGGGTGGGATTGCAGTTGGAAGAGGCATCACTGCACGACCTGATGATTCCTTCCGTGTCCTACTCCAGTGACACCGTGTGTGACGTGGATTTAATGATCCAGATTGTGGAGCATTACATGGCACAGTTTGATTCTGATACTGTTTCTGATACCCGGATGACAACCTCCACCATCCATGGCTCTCTCTGCAAAGCCGCCAAGGTGATCGATCGGTACCTTGCCGAGATTGCACGGGATGCCAAAATGCCGCTTTCCAAGTTCATCCAGCTTGCGGCCTCTGTGCCTGACTGGTCTCGCCCTGCTCATGATGCATTGTATCGCGCCATTGACATGTACCTCAAGGTTTGCCTTGACTCTCATTTTTTTATGAAACTCTCTTGCCCGTGTTGAAGAGAGGGACTCTTTTTTAACCCCTAAAGGACCAAGGATTCATGGTTCTAAAATGACAGATTCAATCGATCACATTAGGAAAAATATAGTTTGGATAGGACCAAGTTTTACATCACCGGAATCAATGAAGAACATTGCATGTGTTGATCAAAGAGCAAAAAGAAATCAAACAAAAAGAATTCCACATAGAACCTACTGAAAACTGCTAAAAAATCATGAGGTCCAATTTGGGCTTCTTGGTCCTTTAATGATGTACATTTATCATCAGCAGCTAGTCCAGCTTTTAACTCCTAAGCGTTCACTGTGTATTTTCTGTAGTGTAGGAAAATTGGACCCCCTGCTGGAAAGCATCTGTTTGTGTCAAAATGACTGATCTTGTAGTATAGAACAAGAGCTTGAAAATGATGTTGATTGCAATCAGAAAACCGAGGTAAAATGAGAAAATGCCACAGTGATGTAGATGGCCATATTGGGCGTTTTAGACGCTTAGGGGTTAATGCTGGTCAGACTATATTGGTTAGATGCTATCAATAATACTAGTAATTCGTTATTTGTAACTATTGGTCCTGGAGATTTCCTAGTTCAGGTTTACATACAACTACATTAATTTAGTGAAAGGTGCTTTTGATGCACTTGGGTTGAGGGTTATGAGATTGGTTCATGAGATGGGCTGGGACTTGGGACTGCAGGAACATCCGCTGCTGACCAAGAGTGAACGGAAGAAAATATGCAGACTCATGGACTGTAAGAAGTTGTCCATGGAAGCGTGCATGCATGCAGCTCAGAATGAACGGCTTCCACTGCGAGTTATGGTTCAGGTCAGTTGTTGTAAGGCCGTATCACCTATAACTGAGTGAATTTCTGCAGCAGCCTCAGAACCTGGCTATTGAAATTCCACTATTTTTTTTCTTTCTAGAAGTAGAGAATCTCAGGTGGAACAAAAGCCAAGTGGAATCATTTCATTTGAGTATTGGATGTAAAAGTTATAAGAGTCCAAACTTCAATTGGTAGATGTTCTAAACCCATGCCCCAATTTTGATGCCTTTTGCAATAGATACCTATTTATCGACTAGATATTTTCAGGCACGCATTTGAGTAGAAGCTTAGTTTTTACCTTAGCTTTGAAGAATGTCTGTAGCAACCATTTTGTTGCGTTACAAAATGTTAGAATACTAAAATGTAACACGTCCAGTTTTCATCACATTGCCCTTGTCAATCCTCTACAGTTTCAAGCATAATTGCATTTATAGAGTTTATTGTCTCGAGACTAAGCAATGCTCTGAAAATTTCCCAATGAGACGTGTGTTAAAAGCAATAGTAGCATGTTCATTTCAAAGAACGAACCTCGGGGAGGTCACTCTTTGTATCTTTTGAGTATCACAGTTGAACAAAGGGTATTTAAAGTACTCTAAAAATTAAAAATAATTCATACTATAATTAGTAATATTTCAAGAATATTCTCATTTTTATTCTTGTAATGAATTGCGGGCATCCTCTATTAATGTAAATCATTTATAAAAATTATCTTCAAAGATTTCGTTGGACCCTATCTTTGTTCGCACGTTGTTACGTAATATTTGGAAGTGACCTCCCCGAGGAACGAACTTGTGACATGTGGTTACAAGAATAGTGACATACTAAGATTGTTGAATAATCAGGATTGTTATGAAGAAGAGACATGTATAGTATAATAACATGGATACTTGGGGTAGAGACCCTTGTGATCAGCCACTTTTTTTAGTATGCAGTTTGATCTTGGCATTGACGAAGCAGTTTCTGATACATATTGCGGTTTTTTTTCTAGTCCAGTGGATTATGATATAATCATGTTCATAGTGTGAAAACTTAGTCCCGGAGAATGATTTCCTGCAGGTCTTATTCTTTGACCAAGTGCGAACAGCAGTAAACGGGGGCCTCCTTCACACGCAACAGTCTTCCGAGTATGGCGACGAATTCAGTTTTCCCGAAGCAAACAATGGCAGCAGCCACACCACAGGTGATGAGAGTTGGGAAACTGTGCACCAGGATTTCACGGCCTTGAAGGGCGACCTTGCAAGCATCAAAAGGCGAATTGCAGAAACCCTAAACCCTAAACCCTCAGAGCATCCAGGGAAAGCCAAAGGTGTGTTGTCTGCCTTGAAACCCGAGAAGCTGTTTGGGAAGCTGTTTGCTAGCAAGGGGAACATCTCCAGTTGTGAATCATCTCGTGACTCTGTTAGCCCTGAAACGCCCTCAGAGATCATGACAATGAAGCATTAACCCCTTAAGCGTCCACTGTGTATTTTCTGTAGTGTAGGAAAATTGGACCCCCTGCTGGAAAGCATCTGTTTGTTTGTGTGAAAATGGCTTCAGTTTGACACAATCAACACTATAGAACAAGAGCTTTAAAATGATGTTGATTGCAATCAGAAAACTGAGGTAACAAGAGCTTTAAAATGATTTTGATTGCAATCAGAAAATCGAGGTAAAGGAGAGAAAATGCCACTGTTGCAAAGTTGAGATTATGGCCATATTGTGCGTTTTAGACGCTTAGGGGCTAATAGCAGTGCCTGACTTCAAAACAAAACAGTGACCCTTGTTTTGATACTGACAGGGAGAGGGTTATGTGTACATTATGTTGTATTTCTAGTCAAGTTCGGAACTTCAATCATTTTGAAGCATAGAAACTCTTTTTCTGTTTTTTTGGCTCTTTCTGCATTTGTATTATGGGTGAAAAGTAGAAGATCCGGGATACTGTACTTTCTAATGCAACAGAAAACACTCGGATCTTTGTGTGTATGAGATAGGGCTTCTTGTTTTGGTCAGAACAATTGTATTCAGTTATTGAATGAGGTAAAGAGCTTCCTCAGTGTAACACTGTAAAAGGGCCTGCATAAATGAGAAATGTGCGTGCAGGGCTCGTTTCTCATTTAAGGTAGCGGCACCAATACCTGCCACTTTAAGGATTTCGACCTGTTTAGAGCGATGGTTTTCAATGATAAAAAATTGGAGCACAGAAAGCTTTTGGTTTAATAACCAAATCCAATTTTTGATTAAATTTGTCATGATGCATGATTTTGTTTTGAATTTTCAAACTTAATGTGCATAGACCACTATTGATGTTAGGGCCTCTTTGCACTAGAGGCAAGAAGTCGTGAGGAGAGAAATTTCAGCCAATGGGAGGCTTAGAAACCGAGAAGACCAATTTCTCATTGGCTGAAATTTCTCTCCTCATGGCGTCTCGCCTCTACACTAAATAGGTAGATTAGTGTTAGATACACTAATTTACATAAACATGTTGTAAGTTTTTATTGTTGACCAATTTTTTTACCCTCTATATTGGTCAAGATGGGGATCTTTCAATAGTATTGGAATCAATGTCTTTGGTAAATTTTTTTGTGGAGAGTAAAAATCTATAGTATTTTCAAATCTTATAATTATCTAACACTAATCTACCTATTTAGTGTAGTGGAAAGAGGCCTTCATAAATTGATCACCAAATTGCTACAACTAATGGTTGTGATACTTTGATTGGGAGCTCACAAAGTCAAAATAGGTGCTTGCATAGGTGGCTGACATTGGTTCCTAACAAGTTGTGATGCTCCTATAGTGTTGAATTGAGGATGCTCTAAACTGTGTTGTCACTTTGTTCCAATGGAATTCACAATTCAAATTGTGGTACTTGCACTTTGCACATTACTTGTGCACTTTAAATAAAAATAGTGTTTCATGAAAAGAAAAGAAAATTTGAGCAAAAAGAAGTCTAGAAAGGAACTATTTTAAATTGCTAAAAACAATTATGAAGCCCTCTTGGTCCTGTACTTATCACCTCCAAAAATCTAGGTTGGATTCAATTCAATTTTTTTTACAACTTTAGCTAATGAATGTCATGTCAAATTAATATCTTATTGTGAGTTTTAATTTCAAATAGTAATACTTTGTCTAATGATTAGGTTATAACATTATTAAAAGAAACAATTTTAGGGTGTCATTGACTTACAATGCTCAAAACACTTGGCTCTTATCCATTTTTTTTGTTCACCGTTCTTTTTTTTGGTTATATGGAATGCCGTCAATAAATTTTAAAATCTATCATATTGTGTATTTGATTGGTCATGTCATGGCAAATAAAATAAAATTGAATATCAAATAGTATTTGATTCAAATTATAATGAGTGTTTTGAGGTGTACACATGCTTAAATTGGAAAATTACCATGAAGCACCTTTGTTTAATTTTTCATTTAGGGAAAGACTATATTTTTGAGACTTTGAATCAATATTGAAGGTAAAACTACACCCTCACAATTTTCGAAAATCACCTCTTATGAACATCAATGGATTTGATTTGTTCTTTTATAGATTTTCAAAAATTGAGATATAAGGTTCCTATATTGTATCTATGGTTTTTTATAATAATATCCTAATTTATGAAAACAGTCTATCTAATTTAATTGGGCATCATTTTCTAAAGTAATGACAATGTATCAATGTGTTTCCAAAAAAAACCCTTATGGGATTAGATATTTGGAGGGCTTTCCAAACTACAATTGCAATGATTTTTGTTTCAAAAAGTGAAAAATATAATCACCAAAATCCACCTTCTAGAACATGAACTTAGATTCTTTATAGCTATTCTACTCACACAAGTTATTTAGAAAGAAATTTAATCCTTCTAAGCTCTAAAGGATTAAAGAAGTAATTATATTTCATATTTTTGTATAAACATATGTTGTAGATTTTTAATTAGAGATAAATACGCATATGCTTACCTTTAGGATTTCTATATCTAAAACTTTATATTTATATTTAAAATTGGAAGCTTCATCCCCTTTGAATTTGGTTACAAACAAAGTATTGGCAATTTTTGAATGCAATTTCTTGAAATGGGTTTAATTTGTGACGGTTTTAATTTAGTGACTCAAACAAATAAATTATGTTTTTTGAATCTAAGATTTCATTTTTATGAGGTAACTTTCTATTTAAATTATTTAATTTTTTTGGTGAGACATAAATGCTTGGGGGTTGCATTTTTTATGTGTGTGATGAACCACGTGAGTCCACAAGGTGGGGATTAATCATACAGCAATGTGCATGATACACATACATTAGTCATATTATTATTTGATAAGAAATAGTTATATGTATAGCACTTTCAAGATGTCAAATACATGTACTTATATGGTAGGTCTTTACAAACTTAAATGCATTTAAGCTATGATGGATGAAATGTGAACGAAAAACTATTGATATTAAAAGCGGGATCATAAATCTCGTGGATTAACGCCTCAAGGCCCAAGGGGACATATTGTGTCCTCTGACTTGTTCATCAGGTCATTTTTTAAACTTACTTTGTTCAAAGACTACATAAAACATATATATATAAAATACATTGCAATGTTAATATTGATGTGGGAAATTTTGAAGTACAAATCATATTCGCACTTAAGTTTGTTGTACAAGAGATAATTGCAGTCAAAGTTCGATTTCTTCAAATAGTACAAAATCCCCTTGGGCCTTGAGGGGTTAAAGTGGGTTTATGATCTTAATGATCATGTCATAGTAAGTCTAAATCGGTCATTGCATTAGCTAACATGGCTTAATAAGTAATGTTCAATCACACATGTATGAATTACATCTTGGAGATGAAAAAATATTCAATGACTTTTTAAATAAAAATAAATTTTTTCATATTGTACATAATAGAAGGGGATTTCCATCACTTTATTTAATTGTTGTATATTATGCTATTGGTTTTATTTAATTTTTTATTTAATTTTTTTCACGTATTCAACAATACAAAAAAATTACAATCATAAAAATAGGAAAATATATGTATATTTTTTATCACTAGTAAAAAAATTGTATGTAGAGGGGTTTTTTTCATTTGTTTAAATTTTTCTTGATTAGTGTACTTAATTGCATAACATTTTGACTGCACTGATTTACAAAATTCTTTTGCAAAAAATCTATAAATTGTGGAATGAAATTATTTTGTCACTATCTTTCTTTAAAAGTGTTTCAAGAGAGGTCAAAAGTTTATCTATAGTAAAATTTCAAAAAATAAAATAAAATAATAAATTTTATAATTTTTTTGTATTGGTGATGATATTTAAACATTTAATTGCATTTATGTAATTTGTGATTCTTAATCTACAAATTTTATTCAAACGTTGTCATTAAATATCTCTTTCAAAAATTATTTTATAACACATCTTTACAAATTTTACGGTACTTTGTAACTTTCAAGGAATAAACCCTGGCATTGGCAATCATCAACCTCTTTATAGTGCCCTTTACAATAAAGTGAAAAATTGGTATTTACATTGCATGTGCACTTTTAATGAAAGTTGTGTTATATTATATCAACGGTGGGTCAAAATCAACTTCCAAAATCAGCCAAAACAAATGCACTCAAATCAATATATATTTTTTTCCAAAGTTCATGCTAGCAAGGTTTTTACAACCTCATGTTGCACTTCCGCACAAAAAAAATTGTTGACCAGTACACGATGTCGAAATGCAAGGGCAAATTCCCATGAAACGTAGTGGTAAAGGCTTGACGATTTGTGTTTCTAATGGATTAATTTGACCAACTTTGCCACTACCTGGCTAGATGAAAATGAAAGTGCAGACTTTTAATTTAATAACAATCTAAGAGTTGAAATTTTGATTTTTTTTTAATGGATTTGACCGACAACAGCACGAGATGGAAAACTGCCCTTCCTGCCCTTTAAGCATCAATGCAACAGTGAAATGCAACAAATTAATTAATTCAACGTACCCGACTTTTGCCTTCATGGCTGTCATTCATGCCTGTGCCGGAATTTGGCGGTTTCAACTTACGACAAATTACAGTCTACCTCCATAATACGACACTCCATAATATGACAATATTATTGTTTCAAACCAATATACATGTGACAAGTCATTTATGTGACTAATCCATGTTTGCCACCTTGAAAGTAGGGCTTTCTCAAACACGTCGTATACCATAATAGAGAGTCAAGGCCAATTATAAACCCACTTTTATAAGTGATAGGTGATGCATGGCATACGATAAATAGATTGCCTTTAACCCCTAAAGGACTGTGGGTGTTGAACTTAGCTCTTATTTTCTTGACTAGCTAGCTTAATTCCAAAATTTGTGGGGTAGTTTTGATCCTAGATAGCCTCCTTGCAACTCAAAATAAATCACCAAAAATCACACTACATGAATTCTCGATCATGAAGTACCTAGTACACATTCAGATCTCAAAAAGAGCCAAGGTTTCTTTGTTGTTGACCCTAAAATTCAAAGCCCATGAACTCAAATTTCCTCACTTTGTAGTTCTAGAAGCCGTGTGGAGGCCTTATAGTCCTTTAGGGATTAACCTGCCTGCACTTAATTCCTAAAGGACCAAGGAGTCATGATTCTAAACTAACAAATTTAGTTATTATCCTATTGTGAATAATCAATAATTCAAATGGAGCTAAATTTTGTATCAGGGAAGAACATTGCATATGTTGGTCAAAGAACAAATAAATTTAAACAATTTCAATTTCCATATCACATTTCAAGATGTTAAATCCAACTACAATATGACACATGTCACTTATTGACAAATAGATCATCAATTTCATGACAAATCTAACCCAATCGTATAATATTAGAAATCTTTCTTTCTTTTCATTTTTAGTTTTTATCACAAATGAAAGCAAATCTATTCCTTAACCCTTTAGTGCCCAGGTAACTACCAAGTGGTCACTAGATCACTAAAAAAATGAAATGTTGGAAAATCTGTAAACCATCTCAGCCTGGTGTCTGAAGTTCAAGTGTGTAACTTTTGATTATGAAAATGATGCAAAAAGAAACTTTGGAATATGACTTTCTTAGCTATCCAAATACCTATGTACAAAACACCAAAATATTGCAAATACCTCAAAATGCAGCAAATACTTACAAATACAACACACGTACTATGTGGTGTTTCTTGTGTTTGCAAGTTTGTTATCTTGTATATATATTTTTTGGGTTGTGTTCTCTTGTTCATGTTCCATTAGTGTATGTAGTCCGATCTAGATCAACGTACCAACTCCTTTCTTATTTGAACGTATAAACCGTATATGCATAAGTCACTCTCACTTATAAAATTCACAATAATTAAGTATGAGTCCGTTCTTGACATGAAAGACTGCAATGGAAAGGTATTGGCACAAATCATTGCTGATCATCTTCACTTTCATTTTTGAAAATTTAACCCAAAATTCTATTTAACCTTGAAGTCACACACCCCCCAAAATCTCATTTTTGAGTGTTTATTATACGGTTCAAAGACATACTATAATCTTCCAATTCAATAGTCCAATCTTACCAAAATTTGACCGACACATGTTTCATTAAGCTATGCTTACATTCATACGGTTGGATACTATTAATGGTATCCCTAATTTTGACAACGAGAGTTTTAAGAAAACATCACCCAAAAAAGTGTGGTTTCTCCAAAACCACTCAGTCTAGGGTTAAAGAGACAATGAAAAACATGTCTCATTAGGATACACAAGAGGTACAAACCCACTAGAGTGTCTTTTTAAGTCCGGGAACGCTGAACATGCATAATGTTCTTGAGCCCTTGCTAGACCGCTTCCTTTACATTGTAGAGAACATGTTAATAAAATAATTAAACTCTCCAACACTCCTAATTTGACCAAGCTAAACTTAGAAAAAACGTTTTGCGATTCTTCCGATCCCTTGACATATGCTTGAGATTCAAAGGTGAACTGTGAGGGGTTAAAGAACGTTATGTCTGCAGAAAAACCTTGACCCGCAAGTTTATTTCAGACTAAACATTTGACAAGGCATGTAGCTTATGCAACTGCACATGCAATGGAATTTCCACAAATTCCAGTTTCCATACATGTCCTATTGACTTCCTGTTTTCTGTTTTGTTAGCTCATGGCCACTTGTAGCCAGGGCATGCATTGATCCATCCTATCAGGTTACATCCCAAGTTACATCATCAATAAAGTCCCGAGGAAAATAAGTAAGCTTTTGCTACCGTTACGCTCCATCAGAAAAGTTGAGCCAGACTATTTTGGTGTTATTTTGACACCAAAGACTGCATACAAATCATTTTGGTGTCATTTTGTCCACACTAGGTTGGTATGGAGGTTGATACCAAATTATCTTAATTGCATTTCAATGCACCATCTAATGGCACCATGTTTACGTGTCTTGAAATTCATGATGTCTCCCCCGCTAGCCCACTTGAGGCTGTACTTGTGACTTTGTTTGCTATGGAATTTTGTTTCATTTAGTTTTTTTAATCTTTTTTAAAAAGGGGTCTTTTCCTTCTTCTTTGAAAATTCAAAGCATATTTTCAAATGATCTCAAAAATTAAACTCCTACTTATCCTAATATGAACAAATTCAATAAATAAACTTGTGTCCATTATTAAATTAGGGTTCCAAACCTTGGCAAAATTACACAATGTTAGTTGGGTTTTTCCATGTAAGCCACTGATAACAATAGGTGAGCCAAAACAAGACCTAAAAGTTGAATTTGGCAGGGTTATCGCGGGAGAATGTAAAGACTACTAACTATAATCAGATTTAGAGGGCTAGGACGGCTTCTTCTGTGGAGACATCTAAGTCAGTCAATGCTGCCCTTGGAGAGTTAACAACTTGGAGTTTGGTCCAGACGTCAAGGATTGAAGACCTTAGCTGGGGCTAGCCAAACGTCCAAGTATTTTAGTACGTAGAGAGATCTATTTAGAATATGAGATTGGGCTTCATACGGCAATGAGAGTGAGATACTTTGGGACATATCAAAGTAGCATAAGATCGGTATCAGACACTATGATAACCAAGATATCAGGGAAATACTATTTACGTTCTAGAGAGAGAGAAATGACTTAAACCATTGGTGTTCATGGCAAAATCATCACCGATTGTAGACAAAGACAGCTCTTCGCTTGGTAACAAAGAGGAAGGTTTCTCGGCGTAACACATGAAGTAATACAAGAATCATATAATAAGAGAAACAAGCAGTAGTGAGGGATAGTGAGAGAGCAAGTGAGGAAAAAAGAAGCAACCATTCATTCCATAGTCCCTAGGGGGATAGAAAATACATTTACATCACTATGAATAACAATGGCACATAATATCCAAGCTAGACTACGACCCAGTTCGGGGGAATGAAGGAATGAGTTGTTCCTAACTGCTTCCCTTTCTTATATTGTTCTACCCTAACTATGCGTGGGCACTGCCGATGTCACCGCTTATCGTCCCTATTGTCGTTATTTAGTTGCCGTGGTTCCTCAATGTTACATTATCCTGCTCTAGTGCACAGTAACACATAACATCATAAAATTGTTCATATTTTAAGCTTATAGAGTAAGCAAAGAATTAAAAATAATAATAATATCACAAAATTGTTCACATTTCAAACTTATAGGGTAAGTAAAGAATTGAAATAAAATTCAATATCACAAAATTGTTCAAGTTTTAGATTTAGAGAGTAAGGTAAGCAAAGACTTGAAACAAAATCCACTATCACAAAATTGTTCACATTCTAAGTTTTTAGGGTAAGCAAAGAATTAAAACACAATTCAATATTAGATAAAATCTCAAAACTGTTCATTTTCTAAGCTTACATAGTAAGCAAAAGAATAAAACAAAATCCAATATTGTAAACTAGTCGACAAAGGGATCTTTATAAATACTGCAAACTCTGAGTACAAGTTGCTATTTGGGATCCACTAAATAAAAAAATATAATTCTCCCATCAAATTGTGAAACAACAACTACTTATACGCCAAATTTCTTGAAGAAAATTGACAATTTCAAATTAAAGCTATAATAGAAAACCATAGTGATTTGCAGGAAAAGAACATAAACATCAAACAAACTCCAACTCCAAGTGCGTAAATTGGAAATTTGAGAATTCCTCAAGAGGTGATATTCCTCACATGTGCCTATAATAAAAAGAAAAACAAGTACTAGCGGCTCTCATTATTCAACTTGTAATTGTGGATTACCGGTTTTGTTTGTGTCTTGCTCCCGTCTATTATACCCTCTTGGAGAGTTGGCGTCTTGTCTCTCATATGGTAGAGTTGATGGACTATATAATTAGTGAGGGACGGGAGTCTAGAACCAGTTATGGGACATAACTCACATAAGCTAATAATGTGCACTCATTTAATCAAGATTGTTCAATTTCAACTTTTTGGTTGATCTAGTGGTCCAAAAGAACAACTTTGAATATGAGTTCTAACCCGCAAATGAATAGCCTATCATCTGGTAACATATTTACTCAAAAAATGCACAAGTATATTGGTTATGATTTGTACAATGAGTTCTTCTTTAAGCATTAGGCTTATCCCATATTTTGTTCCAAAAAAACTTTAACAAAAATACCTTATTATATTAATGTAGAGTATCATAGCCTGATATCACAACCCCTATGTCACAAAAAAAAATCACATTTCCATTCGTTACGCGGATTGTCACATTTTCATCTAAGTCTTCCATCCATATATTATCATCCAATATCTCATCATATATCATTTCCATCCATTTTCATGTTTTGTTGACTATTTTCATCTATACACAAATTTTGTAGTTTCTTTCGATCAACATCCATTGCAACAGTCAATAAACAATAAACAAGAAAAGCTTGGTGATATATAACATCCTTCAACAATAGGATACTGCACTTGTGCACTACCTAATGCTTGGTTGATCTTTTACTCATATAGTATATTTCCTTGGAACTAGAGTGAAAAATGACACTTGCCATTCTATGAGAAAATTTAGTAAGTGCAAAGCAAGTAAGACAAACTTAAGATGTGAAAACAAGCGGCTAGTCGTGTAGTCTATTGTTTATTGTTTATTGTGTATTGTTTTATTATTGTTTATTACAGAAGCTTTGGCACAAGAAAATCTCTCACACCAAGCAAGCAAAGATGGTCAATCGGCAATTAAATAACGAGCTTGAACACTATTCATCGGCCCGTGCTTTAAGGTCATCAAGTTACTTTCATAAAATCTTCATTTCATAAGTCGCCTTGATGTTCGCTCCAAAAATGTTGTTGGGCTACTTCTTGTATGACATTCCTCTAACTAAAATTAAAAATGGCCCTCAAATTAATGTTTGGCAAGCATATTTTCTCTGGAACTCTTGGGCTGGCTCTTAGGGGTTAAAAATGAAGCGTCTACGTAGTCTCTTCCCTACAACAAAGTTAAAGCATTCAAGAGCATTGAAAAGAATTTTGGGAACTTTACTAACGGTACAAAGTGTAGGGGTTAAGAGTTAAGAACGTTATGTAAGGTGGAGGTGCAGAAAACCATGCAGGTCTTAAAACCGTCCAGTAGGCGTCAGGGCTGGGTCCCATAAATACACCCAGCCTCGTTTCAGAAAGTGCCCAAGAGAGCACTAATTCCGTCCATGCTTGGAAAATTTGAGTGCTTCTGATTGGTGCAGAAGCGCTTTATTTTGAGAATCCAACCTGTCATGAAAACCATGACCCTATGAACGGTTTATGGCCACTCTATCAGTCCACAGTCAAAAATTCACAAGAAATTATAGACTTACTCAAAAAATATGTTTTTTTTTGGGGATGGATTTGTACTGACTTTGCAGACCATTAAAAAATTCTAAACTTTTTCCACCACTCTCTTAAGTAAGCAAATCTGAAATTTGCACGGTTTCTGGCACCTCTACCTTAACTGCTCAGGATTGTTTTATTATTCAATTTTAAGCAAAGCGTACACTTTTGGTTTGAAAAAGTGGAAACTTGGAAGCACTCAAAGGACTGGCGAGTCAACGGCACGTTGTCGGTAGGTGGTCCCTGCGAGCAAGCATGCGTAGCGATGGTCAACTCTGAGCAAGTAAGTACGCCCCATCGATCCGCCAAGTCTGAAACCAAATGACACTTTGCAAAATAGCTGCGCTGTGACTCACTGCAATTTCCACCACAATCCTCGGATCGATCCAATTCCTCCTTTATTCTCCACTGGCATTGGCGAGCTTGAATCGACCCACTTTAATTTCTTCGTCACGAATGATCTCCCGCACTTCGTCACAAAGTCTGCAGGCCGGCTTTTCAGGGTTAATTACATGATCATTCTTTAGGGCCGGCCTCTTTACACTAGAGGCGAGAAGCCGTGAAGAGAGACATTTCAGCCAATGAGTTATTGGTCTTCTCCGTTTCTAGGTCTCTCCTCACGGCTTCTCGCCTCTAGTGTGAAGAGGCCCTTAGTATTTTAGTTCCCTCGAACGCCTTTCCGGAAACGCCTTTCCGGAAACATGCTCGTAAGCTGGACCTCAAATCCTCAATGGAGTCTTACGTCACATGACTTTACTTTGGTAATAGCTGACCACTCGGCTACGTCATTCTATGCCAGTCTACAGTTATTTTGTCACTTTTCTAAAGTCTTATATATGTTCATTCATAAGATTAAATATATTATAAGGCACTCTCATCCACGTACCGGCGATTTTGGAATTTGTTTGAGAGGTCTATTTTGACCATTTGTTGTCTCTGCCCCCGCAGGGGAGAGACTATGGAAACGCTTCGCTTTTGAAGAGTTATCAGGAGTTGTGCACCTGGAGAATAAAAAGAAGTCGTAAAAGTAATATGGGGTAAATATTAAGGCAGAGACTCCGCGACTAGTAGCTTGTTTTTGGAGTAAAAGTAGCCACTTCCGAAATCAGGTAAGATTTTAATAAGATTCACATAATATTGAGTAGCCTTCATGCCTACTGCCTTTCCTTCATGCACTTTTCTCATTACCTTGAGCTTTCACCTGTCCACTTAGCTACTCACGAAGTACGGTTGGGTGTGGAATATTCCACGCCATCTACTGTAGACCAAGGCAAAGACAGTGCATGCTACTGAATGTTACATGCAAGTAAGAATTTGACTGCGCCTTGTCCTGCTTAAATAGAGAAGTTTAACAGCTGGCAGCTGTTGAGGTTTGCACTCAAACTAGAAGGAAAATAGTTTAGTCCCGGTCTAATCCATTACCCAGCTAATATTAAGCAAGTTTAGCCCCCCTCCACGCACTTTTTGCTAGCCCCAAGGCTAAACGATCCGCTCAGTGTGATCAATTCGTTGTTGCAAGACTGTCCATTGTCGATAAATCGTGGCACTTCACTTGAATACTGGTTGATTCGTGTGATGTTTCCATTCCTGTCGGTACACATATCGTTGCGCATGCGCCGATTAGAATGAGTTCCAGTCCGACAACCTTCGCTTCAACGTGGGGTTGAATGAAAGTCTCATCGATCATGCAACAAGCTAGAGTGATCGAGCATGCATGCAGTCTGTAATCGGTAAATATTAACTGTCGAAGGCCATATTTGTTATATTGAGACGGAATGCTAGTTATTCAAAAATTCATTTAAAAAATAGTAATTGAAATCAAAAAATTAATAATGTTCAAAACTTCAAATAGTGATTCTATAACGAAATTCTAAAAGTTTGTGTTGTTACCTGTTTATAAAAAAATACTAGTTAAGAGATAAAACGGTTTATCTTTCACGTACAGGAAGAACGGGAGGGCCATACGGGATAGCCTGGAGGCCAATAATGCAAATTTACCCCCCAAACTTTCTAAACAAGTAGGTCGAGGGGGGCAAATCTACATTGGCCTCGGGGCTAGCCCGGTATGGCCCTCCCGTTCTTCCTGTGTTTCAGTCGAGTATAAAAATGTGACTGCAAAAAGTCTCAATATAATGAACATGGGCTTCGTACAGCCAAATTGTTAAGTTCCCGGTGCATGTACGTACGTGGGCAGTACAATTCTACTTACTATCCGTGGAGCTAGTAAGAGTTGCATTCTAGAGTTAGTTTCTTTCAGACTGTTCTCGAAACGGGGACACGTTACTTAGTTAGTAGTACGGGGATTTGAGCAAAGTAGTTGAGCAGATGAACTCCTGGCCGGTCGTCCCGACAGTAACTGTTGAGATCCAGCACTCAAAGAGAATTCAAACCATCATGTACCCTGACTAACTGCATGCATGCGCAGTCACTTGGTAATTAGCTTCAGAACCGCGTCAGCTAGCAAGGTTTGAATCTCCATTTCCCAGCTAGGCCAGAGTATAAATCGAATCGATTGCTGCTCTTTCTGCAACGTACTCATGGATTCGATTGTTCATTCAATTATTCGACGTCCTCATCTGCGTACCTGCTGCTAAAGACAAAGTGGATCTCTTCAAGGACTGATTGTACGTACTGTCTCCCTCTCATTAAGTCGATCTGTAGTGTTGTTTTGTTAGAATTCTTGATGACGATACGATTGTGTGCTTTAATCTGGATCACTATAAGTGCCTGAAACACAAAGTCGTCCATCTCAATCCCAACTGAACTGGCTTGGTCTCTTGATCTCTGTGCAAACATGATTTCAGTACTGGATGGTTTCTGTAACTATATGCAGTGGTAAATTGTCATTAAAGCGTGAAAATGAAGAGTACTAGGACTGGTGTCGATCTGAGGCTGCCTATTTCATTAATGATATCACGATGGAATTGATTTGGAGGTTTTCTTTTCCGTGATAAGTCGATTGTATGAATGTATCATTTTGTTATTGTTTTTCGGTTGTAGACTTACTAGTATGTCACTACTACGGCGGTTGGATCGGTTGCTGATTGTCGGGAATCACGATAGACAGTAGCTTGTGGGCAGCCACCCACATACATACATACATATAATTACCTGGTTCCAATTCTCGTGGTGCTACTAATATTAAGGCCATATTCGTTATATTGAGACTTTTCGCAGTCTCATTTTGAGCTTCCACAGAAAGAAGAACCGTTTTATCTCTTTACTAGTTTCCACTCAAAGAAGAACACCAACTTTGAGAATTTCATTATAGAATCACTATATGAGCATTATATTTTTTGGGTTTGAATTACTAGTTTTGAAATGAATTTTTTGAATAACTATCATTCTGTCTCAAATGCTGCGAAAACGTCTCAATATAACAAATTTGACCTTTATTGAAATTGACTAACTGGTGTGAATTCTTAGATGTAAGTACGGCTGAATTGACGCTATCTACCGACGCTTTTTATCAGGTTGTGAGCTTTGACCAAGAACGTTGACAATAATATTTATTGCGTAACTAACCGGTCGACAGGAAGGTTCCTCGGTCTCTAGCTTGCTTTAGTTTGTCCATTGACTTTTTCTCACGTGCCTGCATATTATTTATTGTAGATGTTGATATACCACCAGATTCTGTGGACTTAAAACTCAACGTTCCTAGAATTTTTTCCCCGAAAAGGTGGGACACATGTCGGAGCATCGATCATGTCAACTGGTTAGGCAAATTTTCAAAATTTAGGTTACCAGTATGGTGAAGTAGGCTAGTCTGGGGAGGAAACTAACTAGTAGATTGAATTAATGAATGTTGACCCTAAGGGACTGGCCGGGGTATTGAACTTAGCTGTTGTTTTCTCGACAGCTCTTATTCCTCATTGGTGGGGTAATTTTCACAATTGGCACAGTTGAAATTAAACACAGTTGAAATTAAAAATGACTTAAGTGGCTTTTGTATTAAAAAAGAATCATCAAAATTGTACAATTCTTGAGAAAATGCCACTGTTGAGAAGATTGATGGAACTTGTTTGGGGTATTTTGTATGTATATACTAAAATCAAATTGTTCAAAAGCGCTTCCAAAATTTTGAAATTCTAATTTTCTATAGAGATCATCATTTTAATCACGTGCAACAAATTTCACGTAATTTGGAGGTGTGAGGAGGAAGATAAGGAGGAAGATATGAGGGTCTGAGGTGATGTCTAGATAGCGTCCTTGCAACTGAGAAAGATCACCAAAAATCGTACACTTCATAAATTTCTGATCAGTAAGTACCTACAAATTCAATGCTCAACAAAGAGACAAAGTCTCTTTGTTGCTAATCCTACAATTCATAGGCCAAGCACTTAAATTTCTTCACTTATAGTTCTAGAAACTGCAATTCATAGCACAAGAACTTAAATTTCTTCAATTTCTAGTTCCAGAAACCGCGTGGAGGCCTTATAGTCAGGCTTTAGGGGTTAATTAGATTTTGGTGTTTGGACGTTGATGTGAACACCCAAATCTAGCTCATATTCGTTACTCTAGCCAACTAACGTGACTTTCGATTGGCTTTTAACTAAAACCTCTTAAAATTTAAGACGTACAGGTGTAGAACGGAGCTTTCAAATTAACCACTCAGTCCAGTTCCAGACGAGCCTCTGAAACCGCTTCAGTTCCTCCGTTCGATCAGACTTTATTGCAGATCAGTGATCCGGTCAGTTTCACACAGTGAGTTAATTCAAATCACTCTACAGAAGAAATCCGGGCTTTTGTGACTACAGCTTTACGACAGTGGTCACTTCTGAGTGTAACTAGTCACATAACACAAAACTTAAGTTTTGTCTTCTGTTAGTCACATAGGACAAAACTTAAGTTTTGTCTCATGTAAGTCACATAAGACAAAACTTAAGTTTTGTCTGATGTTAGTCACATAAGACAAAACTTAAGTTTTTTCTTAAGTGACCAATTGCACTCAGCAAGTGAGAAGTGACCACTGAAAAAAACCTCATTCTTCATTCTGTTGTAGTGTAAGTTAAGTCGTCTTGGATAATTTTCAGTCATTACTTAACTCTTAAGGGGCTGATGTGGATAGTAGATCGATACATTGGTGAATATTTGATAAACAGAAAGTTCCAAATTGAGACCCAATAGCTCGTTGAAATCATGTCGACTTAAATTTTACTTTCACTTTTGATCTTAAACCCATAGGAGGTTTATAACTATACCAAGAACAATGGAATATTGGTGTATAATACTGGTTGGAATGGGTTAAGTACATTTTTTTAATCGTAAAATAGTAGAACGTAATCATGAAAGCCTGGATTTCTTCAGTCTAGTGAGTCCGGTCTACTCGACAGCAGTTTCCGAAAGGGGAAACAATTCTTCCAATTCTTTACAATCGCACTTTCATTCCAGCTATTTATGAGTATGGTAAACTGGTAACTGTGGTTGATCGAGTAGTACGTAGCATAATTGGTGGTAGAACATCCAATTGGTCTACTCTTTCTATAATCTTTGCACTGTAAGTAATGAAGAAAAACGAACTAGAGGGTTCCTTTCGATCATGTATAAACATATCTCTATTCATCTATCAATGCAATGAATATATCGATCCGACTGACAACTCTGGGTCTGATCCATAACATAAAGCCTGGTTTAACTGTTCAAGTTGAAACAGTACTACTCACCTGAATCATTCTCCAATTCTACGGTTTCATTTCGTGAGTTCGAATTCTATATTCCTGCATCATGTGCATTCATGACAGTCTTCTGATCCTGACTGTGAATGATCGATATCGATTCATCATTTGATTGTCATTCTGCAACTTAAGCTAATAACGTACACGCCACAGCATTACATTTCGCTAGCAAGGGATTTGATTGATGAACAAGTCGGTATCTGTCGGTAGCAGCCATTGTTAAAATGGCGTATAGAATTATAGATCTGAGGTTTCAGTCCGGCAACCGAAACCGAGTCATGTTCTTTTTTAAGCAGTTTTGAATAGGTCCTATGTAAATTTCCTTTTGTTGTCGGTTTTTCTTTTTTTGGTTTTATATGCAATGACAGCAAATGAATGGTCTTCAGTGGTTCTAGTGAATGATATATGCATGATTGTATAAATTGGTCTCGTGTGAATTCTATGATTGATTGATTGATTTTGTTATTTTAAAACCATGAATCCTTTGTTCTGTAGGAGTTTAATGAATATGAGGTTTTGCTTCAGTTTGTCAATTACTTTAATTGAACGTACAGCCTAGATTATAATTTCATGCTTGTTTAATGGGCCCCCGGGTGCCTAATGTCGATCAACTAACCAATGATTCAATGTTTTGGGAACCCAGATTCTTATTGATTTCGGGAGCTTCAGTTTTGCTACCGACTCTTGAAGATATATACATCATTCCCAGTAGCTCTCGAAGCTGCAAAAATGTCTAGGGTACGTACCTCTTTAACCCTTAAACGTCAAGGTAAGCCCAATGGGCTTATTTAAAAGGAATAATTGGAGAAAAAAGTTTCATTTCTCAACCAAATCAAGCGAGACTTGTTGCGTTGGAAAGCTACTAAAAATGCGATCTAGATTCAAAATTTTCGTCTCATTTGAGAGATTGTGGAATCGTTGGTAAGCAATCAAAGTTATGGAATTGAACAAGTTTTGAGGTTGGGGCAGCTGAAGTTCAGCAGTGCCGCAGTGCTACAGTGCGAGCCAGCAGTGCACTGCAGAGCCGTTTTTGCAAAAAAAAAAAAAAAAAAAAAAAAAATTATTTTTTTTCGCCTCCACAAATTTAGATTCCTTCCGGGCTGCCCCGTCCAGGCCCTCTTGACGTTTAAGGGTTAAGGAATGTCACAGCCTAATTAAGTGCCCAAAATGCATTTGATCATGAATTCATAGAGTTTCGTAGCAATCAATAAGGTTACTTACATCACTTGCTGACTTGCATGAAAAAATTAATGACATAATTAATATTTATAACAGAGTGACCGAGAGTGAGTGTAGAGAATGAGTTTTGAACTAGGCACATTAAACGGATTTCATGGTTCAGTTTTTTTCATTGATCACAAATATCTAACAATGGAGAAGGATTTTTACGGATTTTGTTTGTAAAATTAACATCAATCCCATAAATAACAAAAAATATGTATGTGTTTCCATTTTTAAGATGTAAATAACTTCTCTATTTACTCATAAATGCTCCAAATTTTCTAATCTTAGATTTGTCCTTTAAGTGTTATTTAACGTAAATGTACGTATGGGTCATGCATGCACATGCAGCGAAAATCAAACTATTGGGAAGCATCAGACGATTCAGACACCGACGCTACGGACGCAGCAAATCTGGCTGAACAGCCGGAGTCCGTAGATGAACACGTAAGTCATCCCCAAACTAGAAAGTCAAGGAAAAGATTTTTACATAAAACCCCATATTCATTAAATTGGCCAATCTTAATTAAATTGGCCACTCAAATAGTGTGATTTCGGTTCATTTACTCTCTTTATTTGAATAGTGTGGCGGCCAATATAAATAAAACTTGCCAATTTAATGAATATGGGGCTATAAGTTCTTGTTTACAGTCTGTATAATTTATTTCCTTTGAACCATTGGCGCTTACAAGCTCGGGGTGCACTGTACTAAACACGTACAAGTATACGTGAGTCCATAGAAGGGGTATTAATTCAAACATTGTTGTATTACGTATACATACAATAAACATATATTTAGAGCTGAAAATATTGACGTATACTTACATTAAACATATATTTAGGATGGAATAGATTTGTATACAAAGGTTTTTATACATATAACCATTTGTATACATGGGGGTTTTTAAGGGGGGTCATGAACGTACATGATTCTCAAACACAATGTAGAGTGGATCCCCCGAGCTTACAAGACCATGACTCAATCCCTAAGTGTTCAAAAGTGGTTGCTTAGAGTCAAAATATAGCATTTAGAATATTTCAACTTAGAGTCAAAATATAGCATTTAGAATATTTCAACTTAGAGTCAAAGTAAATGATTTAGGAAGCTTCAAAGAATTTTAAAAATAAATAAAAATACATTGTAAGATCATATTCTTTACAATGGAGAAATTTCAAGAAACATAACATTCACTAGCTTGTAGCGGCTCTGCTTTACCCAATAGTAGATGGTGCAGCATATTCTATACCCAACGAGACCAAATTAGTCTGTAGCTAATTGAACAAG
The DNA here is from genome assembly GCA_022496805.1 of Pohlia nutans. Classification (NCBI taxonomy): domain Eukaryota; kingdom Viridiplantae; phylum Streptophyta; class Bryopsida; order Bryales; family Mniaceae; genus Pohlia; species Pohlia nutans. The sequence goes on along the minus strand of CM040095.1, from coordinate 1,992,361 downwards.
TGGAGTCCCAAGATGATGCATGAATTGAAGGAAAGACAGAGAGCATGATGGATACTGAGTGTTATGAACTGGAATTTTTTCATCCACCCTTCAAACCTCATTTTATATCAGTCCTAGTGCTCAAATTTCACAACTTTGGCACTTTGAAACATGCCATTCTTATAAATAAAAATTTATCAGTCAATGAAAGAAGAGCGAGGCTCATGTTACCAATGTTTTTTCACGGTAACAATATGTTTTGGAAGTTATTGAAATTGACTATGATGTATGGCCCAAAGTGAACTTTGGGCCAAACATTTTGGGGGGTTTAATTCAATCTTGATAGACTCAATTTTGATTCTTCAAATGAATTATCTTTCAATCTGGTGAACAAATTTGAAATGATAGTACATTAGATATATTTTTTCATAGAATCCATGTCCTATACTGAAAATACGTAACTATTATATTTGTATATTGTGTTACGGGTGTGTATTCAAATACAATGGTGTATACATGTGCTGGTATAATCAATATATGACATCATGGTCCTTATAATTGTTCAATTGTGGTTTAATACATGAATTTTAATATATTGTTGTATACATATACTCTACAAGATTATTAATTTGTCATGTACTGAAAAATGTTTGGTCATTGTTATTTTGATAATTCAAAATATACTATATGACCGCAAAGGGCTTTTAGGCTGTTCAAGGGTTAATTTGGTCCGTGGTTGTACAGAAACGTATAGAGATCTATTTCCCTTCTCTGGGGCGCATCAAGACTCGCAAACTGAATCAGCTGAAGACGGAGCTGCGGAACAAATTCAGTAAGCAGCACTCGACATGCACTCCCCGTTGTTGACTTGTTGTCATTAACAAGAATTCTAAACAACGAAACATCATAAACTCATCTATACGTATAAGTAAATATATAACCATGTCATCCTAATTTTTAATAATAATATGGAATTGATTCATGTCCATACAACCAAGTGGGAACATACAGCATACTTACATACCGCTTATCAGAACCCCTAAAGGGGTTGATAGCAAGTCCCAGCCGCGGGCTCAGTTTTCAAACCACTTTGACCATGAACTATTAGTAATGAAGAAATGTTTTTATGAATGTTTTTTTTAAAGGCATCATTTGTGAAAAGAATAGTATGTGCCTACATTTTAAGAATGTTAATTACTTCTATATTTGAGGTTAAAACTCATCAATACTTCTCTTTTTTGAATTAGCAAATGTCCTTCAAGGGATTTCAACTCTTAACTGCCTAAGCATCCATTTTATGAACAATGTACAAATTTCATTCACGTTCTCATCTGTCGTGCACTTTTTGTTGTGTGAATTTTTTATTATAGATTTTATAGCAAGTAAGCTACATGCATGTGTGAACAAATTAGAAAGGGAATGGTTTGTGAAATTTTTATGCTTTATTTCATGTTGCAATGATTCACCAAAAAAAATCTAAGGTCTTAGTTCAAAATATTTCAAAAGTACTCTTGAAAAATCAACACATAAAATTAAGCAACCAAAAATTCTCCAAAAATCACTACACTTAAAGTATTACATTTCAACCCACCACAACACATTTCATCCACAGATTGTCAATACCTATTTCATAATCAAATTACAAAAGAAATTTGAATTATACAATTCAATTTTTATAAATAAAAAAATATTGGTGATAGCAATTGCAGATTTACCCGTATGAATAGAGTCTAAAATTCATAATGTACAACTTTTATTCATACATCAAGTTCAAAATATCCTTCTTGGTTGCATTTTATAATGCATCTTTGCACAACTGCCAAATTTAAAGAGGGCCGTAGGCATTTTAGGGGCTAAAGGCGGCAGACCCCCCTCACTAAAAGATTTTGTAGCTATTAGGCTCTAATATTTCATCGTCAAACTGAACACCTGAAATAAAACAACCATTTGCCTATTTCAAAATTAAGAATAATTTCCATAATTAGAGTGATCGATATTTTAAAATTCTTGTTTACAATTACAAAGAGATACTAAATCGTATGACATATTGGCTCTAAGCCCTTAGCCCAATTAACCCCTCAAGGACCAAGATTCATGGTTCTAAATTGAAAAATTCAATCAATTGTATTAGGAAAAATAAAGTTCAAATGAGACCAAATTTTACATCACTGGAATCAGTGGAGAACATTACATGTGTTGATAAAAAAAGAAAGAAATTTTGAACATAATAAAGTTCACATAGGACCTACTCAAAACTGCTTTAAAAAACACAAGGCCCAATTTGGAGTTCTTGGTTTTTTAGGGGTTAATACGATGGTGGTGATGGTGACGCAGATATAAGCACGATCGAGGAAGACCAAAGAACTTGCGTCATGGCTGTGTCAGGCTATGGCTTTGATCGCCAGGATGTGCTGCAAGAAGTGCGGCGCTACGATTCCAGGGCCTCGTAGCCGCGATGGAAAAGATTATTAGTTCTTTGTTGGGAACCAGCATTTTTATTTGTGGCAAGTTTAGTTACGATGACATATTTTGCTATACATCATGATGGATGCATTTCTCCATTTCTGAGTGGATGAAATCTCCATAATCTGACTCAACGTAGAGTGATATCTCTATATTATGGATTAATTTCTCCATTTTTAGTGGATGAAATCTTTAAAAAGAACACCCAATTTTTTTTAAACTATGATGACATGGCTATATGTTTACTTATGTATAGATGAATAAAAAAAAATTCATCCATAATTTTCATATTTATGGATGGAAATAGCTTCATCACTCTAATGGACAATTGCAGGTTTGACTACCTTGAAAAATTAGAGTAAAAGCAATGCATGAACTAAAAGACTAGATAGGGTTTGGACTTACATAACATTAAATAAGGTAGCTATACTTTAAAGGGAGCATTTATCTTAAAGCATGCAGTGCTCCATTGCAACAAAGAAAATGTCACACAACCGAGTAGATACGCATGTTGTAAAGTAAATGCTCCCTTTAACCCCTAAAGGACCATAAGGTCCCTCCACACGGCTTTTGGAACTAGAAAGCGAGGAAATTTGAGTTCTTAAGCTTTGAATTGTAGAATGAGTAACAAAGAAACCCTAGCTTTTTTTAAGAGCTAAATTTGTAAGTACTTCCTCATCGAAAATTCTTGAAGTGTGATTTTTTGTGATTTTTTTGAGTTGCAAAGAAGCTATCTTGGCGTCACTTAGATCCTCATATCTTCCTCTTCACATCTCCGAATTACGTGAAAAAAATTTCACATGTTTAAAATATTTATTTCTATACATAGTGAAAATTTCAAAGTTTTTGGAGCACTTGAACAATCTGATTTCAGCATATGTACAAAATACCATGTACGAGTTCCATCAATTGTGCGATTTTGTTGATTTTTTTTTCGAACAAAAGCTATGCAAGTCTTCATTAATTTCGACGGTGCCGATCGTCAAAATTACCCCGGCCACACCAATGAGGAATTAAACTTATTGTAAGAACTAGTCAAGAAAACAACATATAAGTTCAACACCCTTGGTCCTTTAAGGATTAAGGTATAATTACCATAGCCTTCATGCCCTTTGCTTTTCCTTCATGCACTTTGCTCATCATCTTAGGACTCCACTTGTTCAATTAGTTACTCATGAAAGTCATGTTAGGTGTGGGATATGTTGCACATTCTCCTGTAGGTCCAGGCATAAGCATAGCCATTGCAAGCTACTGAATGATATGTATCCTTGAGTGGACCTTGTAATCAGAGAGCTCAATTGATGTAGTTTCAATTAAATGATATATTCAATGTAATTGGATTGGACAATATTATATACAATATATTCAATTACAATTTAATATTGTAATTGGATACAATATTAAATGCATGATTAATCCCTAAAGTTCTTTGACATTTTCAACACAAAAAATGGCTTTAAAAGGGTAAAATTGAGCTTGAGCTTTGCACATACTTTTTTTCACTGTGGCAATTTGATTGGTGAAAGCTTGCCCACATTATTGTTTCAAAGAAAACATGTGAAAAGTTGCTTTTATGACTAATCCATGCATGCCACCTTGAAGATAGAGCTTCCCAAACATGTCATAACCTCCTCCATCCAGCAAAAAGACTGTATTTTCACTGAAATCCATGGATTAAGCATTGTTATCACTAAAATCCATAGATTAAGCTAAATCTCGTGATTACAGAGGGAGTATGTTCACTGTGATGTAAATCCATGGATTAAGTGAGTATAGAGGGAGTATTTTGACTACCAGAAATTGTGTACATGATAAAATCCATGACAATAATCCATTATCAGATTAAACTACAAGCATTGTTTGCAACGCCCTAAACTTGAAACACTTGTCAAGCACGCACGAAATTTAATTGCCAGCAGCGAATGAGTGACAATTGTAAATCATGATTTTATTTTGGTGCAAAATGTAAGTCGATATCATAGTCTTTTTGTGGGACGGAGGGTTTAATAAAGAGAGCCAACTGTAATCCTGAAAAGACAGGCCTATCACTAAGCTCATCAAGTAACAATAGAAAATAGAAGTCATCCAACAATGAGGAAATGTCATACAAAACCGGCTTGGTCCAAAGGCCGATTTTTTTGGCCAGGCGTCCTTAATAAGCTTGCCTTGAAACATCATGAATTGATGAAATTTTGTTAGCAGAGAAAACCACGTCCAAAATGGTACAGAACTGGTACACAAAGAGGCCAGCTGGTTACTCTCAGAAAGCAGCTTCACCCCAACAAAGAACAATAACGACAATATTCGTTTAGTTGGGACTTTTCCATCATATTGGGACTTTTTGAAATCTACGACTGGCATAGATGCAGTGGCATATTGCATAGATGCAATCACCCATAGATGCAATTGCCCACTGCATCTATGCCAGTTGTAGATTTCAAAAAAGTCCCAGTATGGTAGAAAAGTCCCAACTAAACAAATATTGCCATAATAGCTTATATTTTGAGAGATGGCATAGTTGATCATAAACTTACACTGCCTGAGAATACCAATGAGCCAAGCTGAGAAAACTTGCAGGTGTCTAAAGGTGTCTGAATCAACCGCTTTACAAAAAGAATCTGCTGTACATGTATTGAAACAGAAGAATCAAACCTCAAATCACAACATCTACTTAAACTGTTCGCTTCTAACCAAGACATGCTATAATTTACACTGTAAGAGTTCAGTGACTATCCAGCATGCATGTGCAGCCCATAAAAAAGCAACTGACATGAGAACTTGTTGGGCAAGAGTTCGGCTATGAGACGCCCTTGACCAAATTCCGCCATTTGTCCTTGAGGTCCACATCGGTGCGACTGGGATCAAATCTGCCCTGCCCAAACTCCAGAATACGTCTCCACTGAAACCCCCGTGATCCGTTGTCTGAAAATTGTCTCACACCCTCCTACGAAATTCCAACTCCACTGTCAGTTAAGCCTCTCAAAACAGAGAAAGCGTTTCCTGAGGCAATGCAAGTGTACGCAATGGGTGAGGTACTTGAAACCACTCCGGTTAACTACATGACTCTACAAGGTCACCCAATACTAGATTCAATGATCAAAATGTTACAAAACCTAGAAAACAGCAGTAAAATCCTTCAAACTTCTCAGGCCTTTGTGCATACAGCTCAGACGACTTGCAGTGCACTTCAGGGCCAGAAAGACAGGTTCTCAACCCATTGGGTGGAGGCCAGCAACACTCATTCCTGATTATTTACAGTAGGGGTTGTCACACCTCTTTCTTCCCATTCTCAGAGAATGGAGAATGGGGACGTGGCACGCTATCCTTGAATGGTGGAGGGCAAATTGTCGGAGATTGGAGAATTCCATTCTTCTCCTCCACGGGTGAAGAATGATTATCGGAGAATGGAGAATGGAGAATGGCCCATGATTGGAGGATGAGTAACCAATTAACAACCTCTATTCTCCATTCTCAATCTCCACAAACCACAAAAGGGGTGTCACACCTTCTCCATGGAGAAGCTATCCTATTGGCTCCTCCTTTTCCTCATTCTCCATTCTCCATTCTCCGAGGAGGTGTGACAACCCCTAGTGTTACAGCCTCTAGACTCTTAATACAGAGTCCATTTGCAGATGATACTGGCCCATGGTAATAGGCGTTTCTTCAGATCTGACTAAGGGCCGGTTCAGACTACGGTGGAGAAGTCCACCGGTCAAGAATTTTAGGGTAATGGAGCAACATGATTGGAGCAAACTTCGTTCTTCCCCTGTTTTGCTTCAATCATATTGCTCCATTTCCCTAAAAATTTTGACCGGTGGACTTCTCCACCGTAGTCTAGTGACCTGTACTATATGTGTGGACTGAGCATTAGAAACAACAAAGTAGCGATTTACCTTGAGGGCATCTTCCTCCTGCCTCGTCCAAGGTAGGCGCTGTCTGCGAAGTCCAGGTAATTTCCGGCGACCACTGCAAAGAAAATTATGCTTCCAACTAGTAAGGACCTGGCAACTTGAAGTACGTGCCCAGGGTGCCTTCGACGTATCAAATTCAAGAAAATTACTGATCCTGCTCTCCCGTAGGTCCAAAAGACAATGCTGAGAGAACTTAATGAACAGTGTCAGAAGCCACCATAGAAACAAAAAAGGGCTACAAACCAAAATGATATGAATAAGCACAACAAAAAGGAGTTTTAGTAGCAAAATCCCAGTATGACCAAAGCTGAAAACATCAATTTTAATTTAAATTTAAAAATAGTTAAGAATTTAAGGAGAAAAAACACCTATTACAGTAAGGAAGACGAAGTGTCTGTACCTAAACAAAGCACCCCGATTTCTGCCCTCGGACTTCTCAACACGATCTGCGTTCAGGTCTTCATCTTCAGCACGGTCCGCACTTTCCTCGCTACTGTCAAGTTCAGATCCTTTCTTCTTCGACAAACGTGCCAATCGCTCGCTCTCTCTTTTGACCGGCCCACTTGTGCTTGCCGCAAACGGATCCGTCCTTGAAATTTCTTGAGGTTGCGGTGTAAGAGATATTCTCACACGAGACACATGATTTGCAGATCCATCACCAGCTCCGTTCTCCAGTAGCTCATTTACTCGAAGTGTTCTTCTAACGGAGTCCTGTTCGCCTAATTGGTTCAAATGATGTAAAGCTTTCTTCAAAACAATCGACAAGAGAGATGCTTTAGCCGTATCTGAATCCTGTTGTCCTTCAGTGCAACTCAGCTTTGGCTCTTCATCACTTTGTTGCCTTGCCTTCGGACTAGTACTTAGCCGTGACTGATTGACTGCCTTCTCCTGCCTACTATGGTGCAATGCTTCGCCCTCAGGGGAGCCTTGTCTCTTTTTGCTCTTCATTTTGAAAGCCTCGAGGGTCTCCTTGGACGCGACTGCTGCCTGTAGTTAGAGAGAGAAATCTTCTATTACACACCTCTGACGAATACAACCAAAAAGAAAAGATCTAGGCAGCACCCGCCAACATCGATCAGATTCACGGAGTCTAATTAATTCCATGCTCGCTGAAATTCAAAGAAACATGTTGAAAGGGTTCATCATCGATCACTTAACATAAAGTACAAGAAAAAGTAAGCAATGTTCCTGATACACAAATACAAGCAAAAACCGTTATCGTCCAAAAACCACTTGTGCAACAGATTAAAAACTAAAAACTATGCTCAATACAGTAAGATAATATTGAAAGGTGCTTGACAGGTATGCACACTCACCTTTTCAGCCACTGCTGCTTCCTGAGCTGCCTCCTGCGATAAGCAAACAGGACAATACCAGTCCTCCTCACTCTTTTTGGGCAATCTTAGGCCAAGTACCTTGATGCAGTCCAAGTGCATAGAGATGGGACATCCATCACAAAAAATTAGTAACCCATACTGTCCACATGTGTGGCAGACTTCTTCATGACCATCACCACCAACCTCAAGAAAGTCTACTTCATCAGTATCTTGAGAATCCGGAGGAATAAACTCATTCTTTGTTACAAACTTCTCATCATCCTCTTGATATCCTTTAACTTCTGGTAAACCCGTGGACGCTTCTTTTCTTCTATTTTGAGGGTGCCCCCTTTCGGATCCATTCTGGATGTATATGCAAGTCAGTTTGAAGCTTCACAAGCGAAAAACGACCAGTACAATCATGCATTAAAATGACAGCATGGTGATAGTAGGCAGTGGAAGGAAAGAAGCATGAGACTTTAGAGAACCTTTTGAAAAAGGTACATTCTAGAAACTAACGAATGATTGATTAGTAAAGTACCCCATGTAAAGAGTCCTGAGCCCCTTTCTTGTTATGGTTATCGCCATGGCCTTGCTCAGTAAGGCTGTTTTCGCCATCAGTGCTCAACCTCTTCATTACCTGCAAGTGTGGGCACGGAGAGATCAGACCTCGACAAGTCCAGACACTGAAAGCAACAAAAAAAAAAACTGAGGGAAACGACAATATAGAATGTTATCATCTTTGCATCCAAAAGACTGCATACTGGAATGTCCATGGACAATCCTCACAATATGCATGCTCCAAATTTACTGAAATAGAATGAGATGTGAATCATACGATTGGTATGCAGGACACTATTTGAACCAACAGTTATCACAACTTCCAACCTGCCAAAAAGAGAGGTACAGTAGTAAATACCTGTGTCCCGCCATCTAAATCAACATCTAAGATAACGACATATTTGTTTGTACGAGTTGGCTCCCTTAGAGAAATTTTTGCCCCTTCCATGCTGATACGCTCATGTGCTGCTGAACTGGAGCTTCTCATCACCTCTGGACCGGACAAAGACTCTTCGCCTCCATTCGATAAGGGGAGCTCCTTGCACGATTCAAGTTTCTGCTTCGCAGGTAAACAGGCGCTCTGAGGACCAGATGCTGGTACGGCTAGTTCCGAAACACCCTGGCGCAAAACAATAGATGTTGAAGGCATTTTTCTTGGTTTCTTCGTCCCTGCACTGCCCTCTACAGCTTCTTCCAACTCGTCATCGCCAATATCATCCTGTGTAGACAAAAGCTTCCGCCTCAGCCCTTTCTTACCAGAAACTATTGAAGTTCGCACTGCTTGATAGCCTCTATCCTCAAGGTCTCCATGCTCAATATTGACGGTGCCTGCGTGGTCTTGCTTCCCATTTGCTTCTACCTTCGTAGATTTCTCCACGCCACCAAGCTCCTCAGAAAATGGCTTTCCATTGGCATCAAGAAAGTCACGTGACAACTGGGTACGTGCAAATAAGTAACACTATAACTTAGTATTCCTGTTAAGGCTTCTAGTACCGGTACTTAGAAGACTAAGGTGAGACAAACATAATTTTGCATTACAAACCCTTTGCTACAGTCTGAGATGACAACAAACAACATGACACAAATTTCGCTACACATGCAAGCTACAATTTTCACTTCAAGTTAAAGGCAAATTAACTAGGAAAAAAAGAAAATTAACTACAGTAAAATAAGCTGAAAGCAAGTTAACAACAAAAAAGTTGAGATAACTATGGTGAAAGCAAGTTGCAGATTAGTTTAGTTACGCTTTTAAACACTCTATCTAGTTATTTGAGGTTCTACACCTCCTCCCATTGGTGTATGAATTTTTTTTTATTCATCGTCTCCTTTTTGTAAACCCCAACTACACTTCGTACAGGTCAGATTGTAAAGGTCAAATGAGGCCTGAATTAATTATCTTTTCAATTGTCGAAATTTTTGGAATATTATTAAAAAAAATTGTTGAAGTTTAATGAAAATCGTTTTACACAAAGCTTTAGACAATACTTCTTTGTGATTTTCATATTTTTAGGGTAACCCCTAAAAGCCCGAGGCGTATTGGACAAAACAAAGATGTGTTGTAATATGTGCCTTCGATATGTTTGATGAAGTTTAATTCAATAGACAAAATGTAGGGCATCATCTCTACAAATTATCCATACACTCAAACTTCCAAAAATAACTTTAGATATTTTTTTAATGAATTTAAAAGCATTAACTTTTGAAAAATTGTATAAATTATACTTTTCACTTTTAGAGTTTAAAATTTAGCATGATTAGTTAAAATTGGTTATCTAATGTCAACTTCAAAAAAGCAAAAGAAATGATGGAGGGAACATCATTACTTTCTCCAAATAGCAAATATCATAACAACTAAGACAATGTTGAGGTGATCCACTTTGAAAAATTCTCCCCGGTGAAGTTTTACTCCGATTGACATAATTCAAATAGCGTTGGAAAGTAGACTTGATGTAGTATTTTTTTATTTTTTTTTAACTAATTTTTGATCCAGGCAGCCCGTTAAAAACCGGCAGCAACCAAAAATGGTCTCTTGGGAGCTCAGGGGTTAATACACAAGCCTCCTATTACAGAAAGAGGAAGAAATAGGAACTCAGAGGAATAAGATAAGTAAACATATCCTTAGGAGGAAGTGTAATACACAGTAGGATATTATTACCTGGTCTAAGAACATGGTCTTGAATGACTCTCTTTTTTCGTCAATAAACGAGAACAAATCATTCCTCAACTTTTTGATTGAAAACTTTTCAAAATAAGCTGCGACAGTGGTCTTCGTTTGGTTCTGTGGCTGATATCCAAGACGAAGAGTTAGGTGACGTAAAGCTCTATGAAATTCTTGATTTATTATAGAATGCAGACTGTGCACGCATGCACCAGAAAACTGTTCCACCTGGAAAAACACACCTAGTGCAATTCTTATTAAAAAAAACTGGGGCAATTGCACCTACCTTAAGAAGTTCACTGAGTTCCCTTTTACGATCCAGCAGGCGATTGTCTTCTTCTGCCTCTCCAAACACTCTCTCCAGTTCCGATTCATAAAATGCCCAATCTTTCTCTCTCTCGTCCACATCTTTCCTCAGTACAGACAGAACAACCTGGAAAATGTTTGACGTACCCACCACGGTAATATTGGTAATTGTCGATCTAGTAACTAGAAAAAGCATGTATAGCTTTACATACATAAATTTATTTATTTATTTATATTTATATAGAAGTGATGTAGTATTGCCTCTTAAAAATGCCCTTTGATCGACATTCCACACAAAAACCACACTTGTAAGAGCACAAAAACTACAACCTGTAAGAAACCATCTTCAGTATGTGCCCACCACCTTGAAAGAGAGGTCGACATGCTAACAAGGAGAAAGAGAGGTCGGTCACCTCTGTTTGAACACGAAGAATGAGCTCTTTGTTAAACCGTTGCTTGACGGAAGAGCGAATTGCTCCTGGATCTAAGTTTTGTCCAATGAACGCCTTCAGAAGAGGAATTGCATCGGAGTCAATTTGATTTGCAACAACTCTCTCCTCCAGGTTTCGCAACGCTACTCTTTCCAGAAGAAGCCGAAAATGTGGCTCCTCTATGTCTGAAATATGGCTGTTGATCACCTCTGCATTCGCAACAATTCGTGAGGTAAAATCCGTTAGAAATCTAATTCCCTCTCCAATACTGACCGTGTTACCAACAGCAACTCATGTATTCATACATTGGTTGAACTATTTAGCAAGTGACTCGGCTAAATGTCTATGGCCACTGATCTTTGAATGGAAATGGGGTTGTCTCCTGTCACTTATAGTGGTCTACAACCTCCCACTTTGAAATTACATAAGAAATTCATCCATAGTCATAAGAGTTTGTTCTCAGCAAAAGTAGCTCTTATACCCAAAGTCGTCTCTACACAGCTCTATATTAATCTCCCAAAAATCACACTCCAACATACTGGTTAAACTGCTTAGAGTGGCCCAAATAGCATCCTCTACATTAACCCCTAAAGGACCAAGGATTCATGGGTTTTAAATGACAAATTCAATCATTCGTATTGTGAAAAATATAATTCAAATGAGGCCAAATTTTATATCACTAGAATCAGTGAAGAATTTCACTAGAATCGCTAAAATCACTAAACATTGCATGCGTTGTTCAAAAACCAAAAAAACAAAAAACAAAAAAAACGAAGATAAATAACTTTACATAGGACCTACTCAAAACTGCTTAAAAAAACATGGCTTCTTAGGTCCTTCAAGGGATAAGATGAATGCAGATTGAGAGTTCACATCCACGAGTTCACAACTGAAGTGCTCAGAGGAAACTCAGTGCCAGCTGCGGTAATCCAGAAACATGAATTCCAGCCCTAATTCAACACAACCAATACATTTTCAGAAACACGAACCGTTGAAAAACGCCACTCCCAAACCCGGAAGGTCCAAAAGCTTCTCCAGAATCCATTTCCACGCCAACCTGGGCGTCTTGGCAGACTCCATCGAGCCAACACAAGCTTTCCAAGGAATCAGCCGATCGGCACCAAGTGTTTCGTGTAGAAATTATCTTTCACCAACCACGCAAGCTCTTCAACACCGCAAACCCCTACGCCCTGTGAGCACCAGTGATTTTTTTGTTGCTAATTTTTGCCAAATTGCTACATTAAAGTTGGGCTGGCTAATTGATACAAAGGATTTTTTTAAAGGAATAATAGCCAGATAATACCCAGATAAAGGAATAATAGCCAAATATCCTACATGAAGTCAAGATGTGTAGCCTCTTTAAACCTAAGAATCACCTAGGTATTGCCTAAATAGCACCTAGGTAGCACAAGTGTATTACCCTGATATTACCTATATATATTAACCCCTAAAAGACCATAAGGCCACCAGGTGGCTCCTGTCTTTTTCAATAATTTTGAGTACGATTTATGTAGATTATTTTTTGTTAATTTAAAAAAATAAACTTATGCAGCATATGTAATGTTCGTCACTAATTTCAATGATATAAAATTTGGTCCCATTCAATTTTTCAGAATATGATCGTTTAAACTTGTTATTTTAAAACCATAAATCCTTGGTACTTTAGGGGTTAATATGAAAAGAGCATCCAAGAACCCTGGATTGCTCTTCAAGCCATAGAAAAGTAGCAAAAACGCTAACCTGTCTACGGACAAAAAAAAATCACCGGTGAGCACAACTGGTGCTCAAGCAACGATCGACATATTTTGTAATACGAGATCCAACATCTCCACGTCGATTCAAAATTCACATACAAAGTGCACCTTATAACGTTTGTATGCAAGCTGATTTGCTTCAAATACAGAGCGCTCTCTTTAGCTCATGATAGTACGAAATCTAGATACATATCATTTAACCATTCTCATGGCTCAAACTCTAAATACCTTCAATTATTTTTCTGACGAAGAAAACACGAACGAAGTTGCTGCTTCTGCTTAGTATTGGAATAACGAATGAAATCTGATACACTGCTTTCCGCCTCCTCCATGGCTCCATCGAGGATTTTTTTATTTTTAAATACGGAGCCATTTGATGATTCGTGCGATTAACCAAAAATGACAATTCCACCCCCGAAAGGAGATTACTTACAATTTAAAATCCTCGAAGAAAAGAAACATCTACCCTAAATACCCTGTCAGCGCCATTGCAATTCGAGAAGAAAGAGAAGCACACGAATTAAACGCACCTCACTCGGATCAACCGTGACCCGCATGGTCGCTGGCAATTGAGGAAATCAATCCCACGAAAGAAACCCTAATCCTCCTCTTCACAAACGAAAAAGCTTCTCACAAAAGCTGCAAGCACGGATTCGACTCTGCGCCAAATTCTGTGAAACTGCTCGTCGTTTCAAGATGTTTGCAAGACGAATCCGATGCGCAATTGCGCTCTTCGTGGAGTTCCCGCAATCTTGTGGCAGATCACTCGCAGGTGCATCATCCTGTGAGTTTACGCCACAAAGTGTGCATGAGGTTTTAGTACTTCCTCGGTATGAATGGGGTTTAGAGATTTTAGTACTTCCTAGGTGTGAATGGGGTTTAGAGGTTTTAGTACTTCCTAGGTGTCAACGGGGTTTAGAACGAGCGGCTAGTCGCGGAGTCTCTGCCTTAGTATTTATCCTAGATTTACTTTTACGGCTTTGTTTTATTGTTTAAGCGCGTAACCCTGGTAACTCCTCAAAAACGAAGCGCTTTTGTAGTCTCTCCCCTGGTGGACAGAGACAACAAGCAGCTAGTCATGAAGTCTCCGCAAATTTATTTTTACGGCTTCTTTTTACTGTTCATGTGCGTAATTCTTGGTCACTCCTCAAAAACAAAGCGTTTCGGTAGTCTCTCTCCTGGAAGATTAGAGACAATAAATCTAAAACCCTTAAGAATATTTCTTAATTTAGAAGGAAAGAATGGTTTTTGAATTTTACATTCTAAAAATAAAGTAATAACATTCCAAAAAATGTTGGTACATACCATAGTCATATAGTACCTTTGGCGGAATATAATTCTAAAAATATTGGTAGATGTCAAAATTTTGGGAAATTAATCTTCAAAAGTAAATTTTGTAAGGAGAAAAATGGATTTGAGAGAATATTTGTTTCGCTAAAATCTATTTTTAGATACCCTAAATATTTGGCAGGAAGGTGCTGAAGGTGTTACGTAGCTACAGCATTATTCTTGTCACAGATGATGCTTGGAAAAATTTCATAAAATCACTTTTTCATTATTAGCAATTTATGATCAAAGTAGTTTGAAGATTAAGAAAACTATGCCCAAGGAGTTTGGTATGTCCTTTTACTTAAGGGATAATACACCCAATCTTTGAGTGGAGATATAAATTCAAGGTTGTCAAAAGGATAATATCTAAATTTTCCATAAACTAAGGGATCAATGTTTGTAAAATTAATTTGGCTCTATATTCAACCAAGATGTTGCAAGAATGATGGGAATTAAAGCAAATTTTGAAACAATTAGAGTTAAATTTGACACCTATAAATTTGGTGAATAGTATAGGCAGGCATCTCATGCAATGATGAGAAAAAAACAAGAATCCTTGTAGATCTTGAAAGCAAGAATTGGTATTTAATTACAATTCTTGTAGATTTCTAAAAATCTAGTAAAGAGATTCATCATGTTTGTCAATTCAATTAAAATATCTTGTTGGTTTAGCAATTCCAATAGCTTCATCTTGACCTATGTTACCATTATAACTCAAAGATCAAGAATCATTTAACTCCTAAGTGACCATATGACCATTTTATGTTGGCTACCCTTTTTTTAGGGGTTGCCCAAGATGTAATAATAATAATAATAATAATAATAATAATAAATATTTTCAAATAGGAAATCAAGTCTAATTTCCAATTCAATTTGAATCGTGCCAATCCGAGTTAGACTTCACCGAGAAGAACTTTTCAAAGACAAAGACCTCAATATTGTCTTATTGTCATAAATTCTCCTATTTGGGAAACTAATGATGTTCTCTTCTTTAAAAAAATTGTTTTCTTCAATTTAGAATAGAATGTTTAATTTTTTTTTGACCAATCATACCAAAATTTGTAGTTTTAGTGAATATTAAATGGTAAATGCTTCTAAATCCATTAAATGAGTATTTTAAACATTTTTTTTGAAAGCTTGACCGTACGGATAATTACTAAACATCATGCTTCTCATTCTGTCTTTTGGACCAAACTTCATCAATGTTGCAGAAGTAACATTTTAAAACACATCTAGGTTTTGCCTTTACTTCTCTGTCAATTAGAGAGGAGATATAGAAGTTCAAATTTGACCCACTCAGGATACAATTTCTATTGGACAAAGTAGATAGATAGAAACTCCAGTCCCTTTAGGGGCCGGGCGTGAATGAAGTGTCCGTTCATAATGCCAATGATCTGATGCTCACTGGACAAGGGGAAATTGGGAAAATACTACTCTCCCCTTTCGAGGATGGACTTGGACAAAGTACCATTGATGTAGGACTACTACCTCCTTTTGAAGGTAGACACTCTGCCTTACATTTATAACCTAATGTTTGATAGCTATTTCTTTTATCTCTTCATCACTAAATTTGTCACACGTAGACTTTCTAATTCAAAATTCAAATCTATGAAGTACATGTAGCCATAAAATAATATAGTAGTTCAGGAAGTCCTCTTTTTGGAATTAGATCAAATGAGCATTTTTTAATGAGATTCAGTTTTCACCTTCTACGACAAGTCGTACCACTAATAGTTACTGGTTCTCCGTCCAAGAGTCATGTTTGGAACTTCAATTCTTTTCATTTTTGTAGATCCCCATGATAATAAACTTGCTAGAAGTTGGGACTACCCATGCTCACGAAGACAATGATCCTAAAATGCAAGTAACCTACCAATTACAGAAAGGAGGCTCCATAAATTGCTCTATTATGTTATGGTTCATCCTACATTTTATTCATCTTATATTTGATGTATGTCAAAAATGGAAAAACAAGCAATTATTTTTAATTTTCACCAAATAACAAATTGTGTGGTTTGGACTTCAATACAATATTGGAGACCTTGTATCCAATATTCAATACACATCTAGGAAGACCTTGTACCCAATATGCACATGACCATTGTAACAATCAAGTGTTACATATAAAAGTGACATTAAATGAGTTCTTGGGATTCCTAGAGGTAGGTCAAGATCATTTTCATACTTTCTAATCATCTTAGTATCAAATTTGTATCCTACTGATATAGCACATCATATATGGAGGTCAAATTCCATATTTGACCAAAAATATTTCTAAGAATAAATTTTAGAATTTATGAAAATTCATTTTTTTCAATTTTTTTTGTATGATGAGAAAAAAATCTTGAAAAACATTCCGTCTATCCAAAAATGTTTGAAAATATTTAACGTACAAAACCTTATTTTATCAAAAAAAAATTAAAAGGTTTTTTTTTGGCACAAACTACTTGCGAGAGTGAATTTCAACTAATTACGTCTATTTTCAAATGATGTGAGATTATAGAATGTGACACCCAAAACTATTGCGGAGCACAAGGCAAGGCACTATTTCATTGTCATTATGAATAGACACTTTATTCACGTCGGCCTCTCACGATGATCGGAGTTTCTATCTCTCACCCTCCGTGGAAAAACTAAACTAGCTAAAAATAGTCATTTGGGATCTTGTATTCTCAATGCAGTAAAACAATAAAACTCAATTTTTGAGCGATTTAGGAAAGTCATCCCAAATTCTATTTTTAGCCAGTTTAGTTTTTATGATAAACCTAAGGTAAAGACATAATTAAACCTAATCATAGATGAATGCTCTCGTACATCCACCGAGGACCCTGTGACGGAGTTCATTCGTTCGTGCACACTGTCCGAGTTCATTATCCGAGTTACATTTGAAAGGCGGCCTGTTGCGAGGAAGTCGAAGTTGCCGCATTCTATCGCCGCCAGCGCGTTTTAGTCTGCAATTCACGGATTCAGTCGCGCTTAAGAATTTCCTATCCAGTGGTACAAGTTCCACCATTTTTCTTCAAGATTTGAATTTCTAGTCCTTCTTGCAAGATTATGGCCAAGTTCCTGTTTGAAGTTGAACTTCCGTCTTGATAAAAGATTCTGCTCCTTAAAGAGGAAGACGTTTTGTAGTTCTTTTTACTGTTCTTGAATGTTCTTCTCGTTTTAGGCGGCAACATTTTCGTTCACGTTGCTGCAAAATTCAAGTAGTTCCTATTCAGTATTCAAAATGCTAATTCCTGTTGCAAATTGCGGAGTTAAGAAGTTAGGTTAGAAGTAACAGGACTGTCTCTGTTAAAATCTTCTTGTCTTTGCATGGTGGATTTATATCTGGATTTTCATATTCAAGAGCACTCGTTGTTGTTTGAGCATTCAAACCCCTAATGTTCGAAGAAGTCCGAATTAGGCCTCATGTTTTTTTAACAGTTTTGCGTAGGTCCTATGTGAACTTCTTTCTGTTCAAATTTATTTGTTTTTTTTACCAGCACATGCAATGTTCTTCACTGACTCCAGTCATATAAAATTGTTTCCGTCTGATTGTTATTTTTTCACAATGCGATCGATTGAATTTATCATATTTAGACTATGAATCCTTGATTCTTTAGGGTCTAAGATGCGTCTGAGCTTAGAAGTATTATTTGCAATTGTTCCTGTGACTTACTGATGCATTTGACTTCTGGAGCAAGCAGTTGCAATCCACTGCAGAACAAGAATTCAAGTTTGACCTACGTTTGGAACTCTGCGCATTTTGATAAATCGTAAGCATTTCCGACGATCGCACATTCTGGATTCTTCACTTAGGTGCTGTTTCATTTGCATGACAAGCTGATGTTTCTGTCGAAATTCAGCTTGTGTAGAAGTTAACAATGTAATCGTGCAGGCTAACTCTTCTTCGATGTTTCATTACGAGAGTTACTAAAATGACACATGGTGGTGACTGTGTTCAGGGTTGGACAATCAAGTTCCCACAGATGTTGCCATAGTTGCAACGCTCGTTTATTACAGGGAATGATTTTGACTGGTGAGCGTGCTTTGGAACATTTTTGTCTTTTTGTGACCGAGTGCCTGGCCTCGGAAGTCACATGATGTATTTGCGTCGCATCCCTGATTATCGCACCCCGCAATATTTCTTGAGGAAGTTCTGAGGCTTTATTTGCTTGAGCCTTTCATCAAAGCTCGCAAGCACTAGTCATGGCAGCAGCAGCCATGGCGTCCAAGAATTTATCCCGTTGTGCGGAGGCGTCCTTCAGTACAAAGTTTTCAAAAACATTGCTAGGATTTGAAGTACTAAGATCCCCGAAAGGTGCGTGGGTATGGCAAAGGTGTATGCGGCTATGTTGGACAAGAAGAAGTCCAATCACATCGGCACAGGTGATTAAAAGGAAAGAAGAGAAGGTGATGGTAGAAGGAGTATCATTCTGGGAACATACAAAATCCAAAATGCTAGGAATGCGAGACCTTGATCAAAGCTTTGGATTCGGTGATGTGCCAAAGGCCTCTCTGCGACGAGGTGTGTGCTACGTCAACTTGTGTATCGAAATTGTATGTTTCTTGTGTTTAGTTTGATGTGCGGTTTGGCCTTAGTGATCGGGATCTCTTTCTCCATTATAATTCGCTGTATTTACTCGTAGCCGAGCCCCTTCTAGTTTCATTTACGTAATATTTTTGTTACTTGATTCATTTGATTCGGAATGACGGAACCTACTGGGATTTGCTAGTAATTTACTGCTCTTTCATATTTCATCACGTGAATCCAGGCTGAGATAAATGTGTCTTGTTCATGTGGGCATCGATTACAATTCACACCGTGCTGCTGTACCCAAAGAGTTCAATGGCTGTTTTTCTCGCGGAATTCCTAGCATTTTGATTCACTTCAATACCTTTTATGCCAGATTTATTTTAGTTATGGTAAGTTTTGCAGCTTCGTCATTATAGTTGTGTGCATGTCAGGGGGACATTTTCCTCGAAGAGCTGTACTTGGTGAAGAGTACCAGTTGGCATCGGCAAGCGCTTCCTCCCTTTCACAAGCAGCAGGTAGTATTTATCCTCTGCAACTGTGGTAATAGAGATCTTAGTCTACCTTGAGCATCCTGGAGCATGACTTTGTTATGTATTTGTATATTCTATTTGCCGCTGTATTCCCTTTGAAAGTTCGTTCTATCGTTTTCTCATGGCACTTTGGAGCTGTGCATATCAGACCTGAAAGTTTAGTTTGTTTAAAAGTCACTTCTAGGGTAGCGCAAGTGCATTGTCTTTGCATCATATGAATTATTTATGAAATCTTTCCAATTTCGGTACAGCCTTTTTTGTGATTCCTAGAGTTAATCAACTATAAGGTATACATGGTTTTCGTCGCTTTTAGGTGATGACAGGAGCGAAGAAAGTAAAGATTGCGATTATGACGAATTATCAGGCGGCTCAACCGTATCCCAAGAGACGGGCACACTTGAGAAATCAAATTTGTCCACTACTGAGAGTATGCAGCAGTGGTTCCCATATGACGATTGTTTCAAGCTTGATGATGAAAGGACATTGACAAGTTCTGAAGTGATCTCAATGCTGTCTCCGTTCCTAGCCGATGAACGCAGAAAAAGGATAGAGGAAGTTGTTGCACATCGTACATATTCTGTATGTATTGCGGTTGAGGGGCTTTTGGACCTTGGTAACATCTCTGCTGTCTGCCGTTCAGCTGATGCTCTAGGGTTTCAATCTGTTCACGTTATAAGCAATGAGACCAAGAAGAAGTGAGTCATTTACGCTTCTCGGACTACTGTGAGCTCGTGTATGCTTCTCATATAATTAAGTGGTTTAGGTGATGACTGACACCAAACGGGTGGTAATACAGTATAAAAACGTCACAGCATGTTTGATTGTATACCCCGGTTCTGTAAGACTTTTATCTTCCACAAAGTTAGTGTGTTTTCTATGATACCTTGGTTCGTAGCGAGGGACTATCTAGAGACAATACTGTCACACATTGTTTCAACTGCAATCCCTTCATTTGAGACCTACAAGTACTGTTTCTAGAGTTGCAGGGTCAACAATCAACAGGCTTTTCTGTATTATTTTTGCTGCTCTTAATGGGACTCTGGCTGGGATATTTTGCAGATATAAGAAGAACCGGAAGGTGAGTATGGGTACAGAGAAGTGGTTGGATGCAGAAATGTGGGATAACTCAAGTGAATGCATTGCCACTTTGCGAAAACGGGGCTATCGTATTGCTGTCACGCATATCGCCCCTGACACGGTGAACTTCCATGAAACTGGACTTCGTCTATAGTGACTCTGGTGACACCATTGAGGTTTTGACCAAAATTTTGGAACATTTCAATTTCGACTTTCTTACTTTTCGGATTTCACTTGGTGATTGACAGGTGCCTATTCATGACATGGACTGGACTATACCAACTGCCGTTTTCTTTGGAAATGAGTTCCAGTGAGTTTATATATGCACTGATGAGAAGCCTCGGAATTTTCTTGTTTCTCTATTTACATTTAGATTTTGAGATATGAAACACATGATTTGAAGTATTATGCGTAGATCCTACTGTGAATATCAGCAGGTCCCTTTTTTTTTTAAATTTTCTTACAAATTTTGGGATCACCTGGGAGTAACCAAGTTTTTCTTTAGAGATCCCTAAGTTTTTCTTTAGAGATCCCTAAGTTTTTCTTTTGGATCAGTCAGTGTATGTTGTCTGCCGTAGTTTTGAAGCTCTTTGTGAGATTAAGAGATCGTTCCTTTTTGCAGGGGTGCCAGTGAGGAAGCTATAAAACAATCTGATATCCGTTGTTGTATTCCTATGGCGGGCATGGTGGAGTCTTTTAATGTTTCAGTTGCTGCCGGAATACTTATGCACCATGCTGCTCGTGATCGACTCGCCCGCTCTGTAAGTCTACTTCCTTGTCACTATGGGTTTGACATACCCATTGAGTTGGTCATCAGACTGGCATATAATGCATTTGCACTGATCATTCCTCTGATAATCTCCTCCATGCAATTTTGTTCTGGTATGATTATTTTTGACCTGTTATTCTTCTTAGGGAACGCACGGAGACATATCACCACAAGACAGAAAAATATTAGAAGCTGAGTTCTGCTTGCGACATAACCGTCACACAGTTCCACTCCTAGACCGTCTACTGGAGAAGAAGGCAAAAGGTGGAGATGATCCTTCAATGGACCGCATATTCAGTGAAGAGTTCCTTGCTAGTATTCAAGAGCCAGAGTATCTCCGATTTCCAGAGTATCTCTGATTTCCAGGTTTCTCACTAGCAACTATTTTTCCCACTGAAGAACGTGGTAGTATTATTCCAAATGTTGGAAGTGGTCCAGGGTTTCTTACAATTCTCATTGCTCGTCGAATAAAATAATTGAGGCTAGGCACGCTTGCTTGAGGTTTTCCTTGACATCCTGAAGTTGCGTAGTGCTTCTGGTAATGAACGTGTGCTGTGAGCCTAATTCTTTTTTACACAAGCTCTAGTCATTACAGCAGTATTGGTCCTCTAGAATTTGACAGAGTCTGAAGTTGGAAGCATGGAATTTCCGAATGAATGCGTAATTGGTGTTCAGTTGCGTTTTCCTGTAACTTCCAGCTCATATGCTCCTCGTTTGAACTCTTGGACTTTTTCCCTTTTTACGTTCTCTAAGGCCCTAAGGCCCTAAGGACTTTACATCAGGGCCTGGTTTTTGGTATGACCCAAACTTCACAAATTTCAAGTAATAGGATTGTTTGAATTTGGCAAATCGATCTAAAGGGCTTTATGCTAGGGCTCAACCCGAACTTCACTTCATTCTACTTGGTACAAATTTGGCAATAGAACTTTGGTTGGCCCAAAGAAATTGGATCAAGGGTTTTTTGACCCCAAGTTCACAACTTGTATTCAAACACTTCAAATGCACCTTCACCGTTAGATCTCACATATCTCTACCATCCATACAATCATTGATTCAATTACTTGTCAATTGGGTATGGGCCACCAATTGGGTTGGCCTGTAATGTAAAGTGTGCCTGGGTTTTGACAATTCCATTGTGCAATTGGAAGATTTCATAAATTGCATACACACTCTCTTCATAGTAGAAGTTTTTAGTTTGTAATTGCATAGAGGAAGGGTAGGTTTGGTAAAAAAATCTCTAAAATAAAAGTGAATACTAAAAAAATTGGGAATTTCTTTTTTCAATTTTTTTTCAATGGTGTAAAAGAGACTGTTGAAGATTTTTGTGAATATACTATACGTTAAACTATATTTTGAAAAGTTAATTATTTGACCAACCTTACCTTCTACCTACAAGATGATATTTTCTCTTGGAATTGTATATTCTTGCACTTGTTCAAAATTATTGAAAACATCAAGATAAACAAAAACACCTACTTAAAGGTGACTTTGTAAATTTTTAAAAATAACTTGACACTCATTTTTAGATGTATATATCAAATATGTCAAAATTATGACATGATTTTAGAAATCTATGAAATTGGGTTATGATAAATTAAAATTAACCCCTAAATGTTTTCACTCTCAACACACAATTCGCTATTTACGCACTTGGCTATATAATCATGCACTTCGTCCCCGACCGCATGATTTTATTTGTCTAACTTTTATTTTTTTAAAACCAACGATTATTGTCTTTCTTCAATCCCTTACATTGTAAACAAATAATTATTTTAATAAATTTTTATTCTCATCTTTATCTTTTCTTTTATTTTTTCTTTTTTATCTTGATTTCTTTCTCGTCTTCTTTCTTGTCTTCTTTCTTGTCTTCTTTTTGTCTTCGTTGTCTTTTTTTTCTTCTACTTTTTCTTCAGTTGTGGCTGCTGAACCCTAAACAATGGGAGCAAACCAAAAAAAAAAAAAAAAAAAAAAAAAAAAGTTTTTTTTTTTTTTTTTTTTTTTTTTTTTTTTTTTTTTTTTTCGTGTTTCGGGTTGGCCGCTGCTGAACCCTGAATGGTAGCCGCCCAAAAAAAAAAAAAAAAAATCTTTTTTTTTTTCTTTTTTGCCCTTTTTCTTGGCCGTGGGGTGCTGCTGAACCCCTGCCCAAAAAAAAAAAAAAAAAAAAAAAAAAAAAAAAAAAAAAACTTTTTTTTTTGACTTTTTTGACTTTTTCTTAAAATTACTATTTTTAGTCACTGGGGTGCGCGGCCGCGCACCCAAAGACTCTTCTTCCTCTTCTTCTCCTTCCCCTCTCCTCATATATATATAGGGGAGAGGTGAGGGGAGGGAGAAGGAGTTGAAGAATGAATGAGAGACCCTCTCCTCTCCCCTATATATATGAGGAGAGGGGAGGGATGGAGAGGGAGGGATGGAGAGGGAGGGAGAGGAGAGAAGAGGAAAAGAGAGTGAGTGAGGGATAAAAGAGGCTGAGGGTGCACGGCCGCGCACCCTCAGCCGTCAGTAGTCTAAAAATAGAAGATTTTTTTTTTTTTTTTTTTTTTTCCCGACCGTTTAGGGTTTAGCCGCCGGCGGCTGAACCCTAAAATTTTTTTAGGGTTTATGAGCCCTAAACAAGAAAGAAGACGAAAACCAAAAGAGAAAAAAAAAAAAAAAAAAAAAAAATTTGTTTTTTTTTTTGGTTTTTTTTTCTTCCACCGCCGTTTAGGTTCAGCCGCCGCTGGCTGAACCCTAATTTTTAAAATTTTAAAATTTCTATTTTTAGGGTTCATGAGCCCTAAGCAAAAAAGAAGACGAAAAAAAAAAAAAAAAAAAAATTGGTTTTTTTTCCTCGGTGCAGGTGTAGGGTTTGCGGCTGCCACAAGAGGTATGAAGAAAAAAATAGAAAAAGAAGAAGAAGACAAGAAGGAAGACAAGAAGGAAAAGAAAAAGAAGACAAGAAAGAAGACAAGAAAGAAGACAAGATAAAAGAAACAAGATAAAGAAAAGATAAAAGAAAAGATAAAGATAAGAATAAAAAATAAATAAAAGAATTGTTTGTTTACAATGTAAGTGATTTGTAGAAAGACAAAATCGCTGTTTTTTAGAGAGCTTTTTACACAAATTTTGTAAGCACGATTTACTCATGAAATGAACGCACTTGGCCAAGTGCATAAATAGCGAATTGCGTGTTTCTCTTGAGGTTTGGCAGTTTTTCAAAGATGCATTATAAAATGCAACTAAAAGGAATATTTTCAACTGTCTTGATGAATGAATAAAGGTTGTACATAATGAATTTTAGATTCTATCAATACGGTTGGATTTGCGATTGCTATCACCAATATTTGTGTATAAATTTTTTAACTTGAAATTTAAAGCTCTTTTTGTAATATGATTACGAATAAGATATTGACAATCAAATAATGAAATTTGTTGTGATGAGTTAAAATCAAATACTCTAAGTGTAGTGATTTTTGGAGATTTTTTGGTTGCTTAATTTTAGTAATTGAATTTTTCAAAAGCACT
Source organism: Pohlia nutans (assembly GCA_022496805.1). Lineage (NCBI taxonomy): Eukaryota > Viridiplantae > Streptophyta > Bryopsida > Bryales > Mniaceae > Pohlia > Pohlia nutans. Next base: position 1,967,757 of record CM040095.1, on the reverse strand, counting down.
TTTAGACTAAAATCTTTGAAATTTTGGGTGGAACACTTCAACATGGAATGAGGCACAAAAATTTCACAAATCATCCCCTTTCTAATACATGCACAAAGCTAACTTCCCATGAAAGTTTCAGCAAAAAATCCACACTACAAAAGGTGCATGATGGATGAGAAAATGAATTTCAAATCCGTATATCATGCAAAATATGCATGGTTGGCGGTTAGAGGTTAAATTATATGATACTTTAAAAATGCATGATGTAGGATTTTTGAAATCTTAACTAAATTGTTAATAAGATCCAAAAGTATTTACGACAACAAAGCAATACAATCCATAATAGAATGATGACCTGAACAATTGAAAATATTGTAGTCTACTTTTATATAAGTCTTTTAGAATTTTATTAAATTAAAAACATCAATAGTGGCTATTGACCAAAATTGCCACTTTAAAATCTTAAATAAAAAATTCATACCAGACTATTGATTAGGAGGATATAGACAACCTACTCATGTGTTCAAACATTCATTTTAGATCATTTATAAAAAATAAAAAAACTTTGAAACTTCATAAAATTTGCACGGGGTATTCCAATGAAGCGTTATTTGGTGCATTGGAATTGTCTTCTATTTGGTAATAAGAAAACAAATGAATAGAAATTATACCATTGCTTGATAATTTATTTGACACCTGACTTCTATCTCAAATAATAATAATTTTTTGAAAGATTTCATCTCAATAAATGACAAATTTTACTAATTTTCTTTATTTTGTTGAAAGAAAATACTAGAAAAGAATTGAATTGAATTTCTTAAATTCATTTCTACCAGGACAACAACGACGCATAATGCCAAATGTGACAATTATGGTTTTCTATGTAACCATGACTTCTACTAAAAGTAAGGGCCTTTTACACTAGAGGCAAGAAGCCGCGAGGAGAGAAATTTCACCCAATGGGAGGCTTAGAAACCGAGAAGACCAATTTTGCATTGGTTGAAATTTCTCTCTTCACGACTTCTCACCTTTAATGTAAAGAGGCTAAGAGAGGCGAGGTAGGGAAAAATATCTACAATAAATTCTAATACTAAAACTTTTGAGGATACAATTTTAAAATGATAGAAAAAACGAATCTTGAAAAAAAAATACTTACGAATATTCTATACATCAAACTTTATATATGTATTTGTGCCTTCCGCTACAGTGTATATAATTGTTGCCAAAGTGAGTGGATGAACGTAGCGAACGGGAAGTGGATGAATGTCGTGTCGTTTTCATTCATAACTGCCTCTCACTAAAACCCTAACCATCTTGCTCGCATGTAATCCTTTCCCTCGCGCTCCATCGCCATAGCTCCGCTGCCTTCTTCTCTTTTCTTTCTTCTTCATCATTCCTGTACTTGCTACCCTTCAAGTTCACGCGCCAACATACTTTCTGCTTCACTCTCATTTTTCTCTCTCACGCCTTTTTCTGTTTTTTTCGCTCGCTTTCGGAGTCCTACCGTTCCGCTTTCACGCAAATCCGGCTTTTCGGCACTTGGTACGTTACCTCACCAATTTCTCCTCCATTATTCTTTTCTTAAAAGAGAATCAGCGTAGCATAATGCTCATATCTCGGCTTTTTTTGGAGGTCGCTGTTTGGTGTGTTAGGGTTTCGGCGTTCTAAATTCCTTATTGCGAAAAGAGTTAGCTTGTGTTTTTTTATTTTCCCTTTAAAAACTTGTAGCGTAACCACTGAGATTGAGTATGAATCTCGCTGAAGTGTGATTTTGTCTTCGGTGTACAGTTAGGTAACGATTTCGAAGCGCGAGTTGGAGGAGGAAGTTTTCTGTAATCGAGTTTCTTGCCTGGAGAGGTAATTCTATGGCAAATATTGTTTCATTTCGAATTGATTGGGCTGGAAATGAGGCTATCTTGGTCCTGTAGAAGTCACCGTATGCAACACCTGTTGAGACGGTAGCTGTGTGCATTTGAATGATGTTCCGTCTACACGTCGTGAGGAGATCAGCGCTATTGCGCATTACACGTTTCGTTGGGAAATGTAGCAATGTAGGTCTCGTATTACAGTGCTGCTTGTTCTGTGAAGGTTCTCTTAGGATGACGATTGTTGTTGTGTTCAATTATCGGAGCACTGGACATTGATTTAAGCACTGCGTCGTTGTTATAGTGCAAATATTATGGCTTTATGTCTTCCCCGTAGTAATGTGTGGACTTTAAAAAATGTACACAGCATTCTCTTTTGAAGCAATTAAAACAAATAAATAAATAAATATGTATGTATGAATATTTCTATTTTTGGGACACATGCAGTATCGGGAACCTCACCTCGGCAAATGTACCCGATGGCTACATTCTACACGAGATAATACACGGGAGGTTCCCGATACAACATCCTAGCCTCTATTTTTATTTCTATGAATCTCGTGTTTTCACCTTGCTTACTTGTTTCTTGTCCTTGCAGAAGGAAGAGAGGGCGAAGGGGACAGGGGTCGAAGGACGACGGGAGCATATCGGAGGGGATATAAAAGGCAGTGTTAATGTCTGCCCTGGATACGCAAACGAAGTTAGGGATGAGTTTAGATGATCTCGCTGCGCGGGGCGGGGGAGGCCGCCGTATTCAGAGTGGGATAGTAGGGAAGCGTTCGTTTCGTCGAAGCAGTCCTTACAAGGTGTATAACGGAAGAGAGGAAAACGGGTATGGCCCGCGATCGGGGCCTTCCAGGTGATGCATCCACTTTTGCGCTGCCTCAACTTCGTCTTCTTGTGCAAAGCCAAAGGCAAAATGGGCAAACTTATCGAGGATACATTCTGGAAAACTTAAGTGGTTGAAGACAGGAGGTTTGGTTGGCGTTGCACGAATGGCATGTTGGAAAGAATGGAGGGTTATTATTACGTTGGGTTGGTGTGAAGGGTGAAGAGAGGAGTTTTGGGTATGGAATGTCGGAGAAGTGGAGGGTTGAAATTTGGTTGAAGGATGTGACGGGGCTGATAGAGTGTGTGGAGATATAAAGGGAGGGAGTTTTGTATGATGAGATGGTGGAGTGTAGGGATGGTTGAGGCGGGAGTTTGTGAATGTTCGGGTGGAAGTGGAGTGTGCTATGGTATGACTGAAGTGTTGAAGTTTTTTAAGGGTTGTGGGAAAAGTATTTGGTGGTGGTGGTGGTGGTGGTGATGGTGGTGGTTCCATGGGTAGTGGCTTAAATACTTCCTCCAAGATCCTCCCAGCAGTTAATGCACGGGATTTATGCAGACGTCCCATGTCTTATTGCTTCGTGGTACCTATGGTGGACAGTTTGAGGATTGCGAGCCATGCCTCTGAGTTTAAACATGGCGAGTGCCACAGGCTACACTGGGGAACTTCATTAGGAGTCGATGTGGTTCAGCTTAAAACCATCTTTTTCACATGTATTTATGTACTCATTTGATGGATATCAGAGTGAGAAAGTTGCATGTTCTCCAACTCTATCTGTTCTTGTAATGTTCGCTGAATTGTTATACCGTCTGTGATGTCACAAAACTGCGTTTCTAGGTTTTGAACTTGCTTTTTCATCTTTTGATTAGTGTCTTCAGTCGGTTCTTGTGTTTTGACTCTTGGTTTGTGTACAGGGGTGGAGCTCCAGAGTTGTGTAACAATTGCAGGCGGACAGGACATTTTGCTCGCGATTGCCCAAATGCAGCAGTCTGTAATAATTGTGGAGGCTCAGGGTACGTCCTTGGAATCTGTCTCAACATGAGTGCATTTTTCTGGTTTTTTTTTGTGGAACTCAACAGCAAGTATGGATATAGTTTTCTGTTGTAAATACATCTTGTAAGATAGATGCTGCCAGTTTTCAATTGTTGTTTTATGAAATGAATCTAGTTTACGGTATTTCTCTTATGAATGCATGGTTGGCAGGCATATTGCTGCGTCTTGTCCCGTGGAGCCACTGTGCCGCAACTGCAAGAAGCCAGGACACATTGCAAGCGAGTGCCGCAGTGAACCTATCTGCAACAATTGCGGAAAACCTGGACATCTAGCTAAGGGGTGTGCTGCACAGGAAGGAGGGACGGGAGGAGGGATTCCCAAAGCGTGGCTCTGCAACAACTGTTATCGACCAGGGCATCTTGCTGTTGACTGCCCCAATGAGAAGGCTTGCAACAATTGTCGCCAGCCTGGACATCTGGCACGAGACTGCCTTAATAGCCCTGTGTGCAATGGCTGCAGCCAGCCTGGCCACATTGCTCGAGATTGTCCCCTTATCGGCACAGCCCCCCCTCCCCTCAGAGGCCCTGCTTCTACTTTCAATGCGAGTGATATGATTTGTCACAACTGTCACCAACGTGGCCATAAAAGCAAAGATTGTCTGCAGGTATATTTCTAGTGTGTCTTGGTCCTCCTAGTTAACATCTCTCTCCTCTTTGGCTTTTATACTAGTACTCAGGAACTAAACAGCATTTGGTTCAATATCTGCTGCCATAAGTCTGAGATGAGATATGCTTTTTCTGTGTATGTTGGTTACTGTTTGAATAGGCAATTGTTACAAAAGTTGGGCCTGTTGCCAATACTTTAATGTTGTATCGTTTTTTCAGGTTGTTATCTGCAACAACTGTGGTGGCCGTGGACATTTGGCTGTGGAATGTCCATCCACACCTATGGTTACTCGAGGACCTCGCCGCCGGTGATAAATAATGCTGGGTGGAAAGATTGTGTTTGATCATACTTTTCCGTTTTACAGGAGTAGAAGTGAAGGTAGTGTTTGTTATGGAACTATCAGTATCGAAACTGTAGCCAGTAGGAATGCAATCAAAGCTGACTTCACTTTCTGGCTGCAAATTTTATTTTATTCTGTTTTCTGTAGTCTCAATTCTGTTGGCTAGTTGAAACGGTACTATCTGAACAGGCGCTTTCTTTTATTTTTGTGTTAGTGTGGCAGTACGGTGCTTGAACTTGAATACCGATAACTATGATTTTGTTGCCATAATGTTTTTTGCAACAACTTTTATGTTTTACACAAAATCAATCTATTGTATTAGTTTAACCCTTTAGCGCGCCGGCGTCCAGATTCTGGACGCCGGATGAATTTCAGCAGCTCGTTTTCTGTAGGTACTGGATGTTTTTCATCCATTTTAATTTTTTTTTCATTCTTGTGCTAGTTGAGTACCATTTGTACGGTATGGATCTTCCAAATAAGATAACGTGAATTTTTGAATATTTACAAAAGTGATTAATGTCAAGTTTCAATCTTAGTTCAAAAAGAAAGACCTTAAATATGATTTTCCATAGGAAGTAGAATCAAATAATGGAAACCATACCATCTCGTAGTGCATGTCATTCTAATTTCACTAGGGCTTCGCTGCTCTTCGCATTACCAGTGACGATTGATTTCTTGTGACACATTGATACATATATAAGAAGAAATTGATGTATATGATAATATATAATAAATATAATAGTGGTATGTATATCCTTGTGTAATGAAAATATACATAATTTCATTATATGTAGATAAATATACCTTTTATTCAAAACTGGATTATAATATATATTGTGCAAGTGATATTAATATACATTAATCTATTATGATTTGTTTTGGAAATGGTATTATTTTTGATTGTGTGATGTAATCTCTTAAACGTTGTCTCATATTAGAAATATTGTGTATTGATGTTTCAAGATTTATTTTATATGAAACGTTTGATTGTTGCAAAACGTTTGCATATTTATTGTGGAATGTTATAAAAGGCATGAGTTGTTGGAGTTTTTGATTTATGTCATGTGGTAACAAACACACCTATTTAAGATCTAAGCCAAACAAATGTTCCCACTGAAAATGTAAATTTGGATCAACGAATGTTCCCGCTGAAAATGTAAATATGGATCATGTAAATATGGATCAATGTCCCTAACAATCTATTGACAACTGAAGATTTTTAAGTGGCATTTCCCTTGCCAGAGACCATATTATATTTGTGCAATTTCTAAACTAACCGCTCCTAGCAGCATTGAGCCCCGTACCAAAATTTGCACACTAAAATCTGGTCAATTTTCTTATGACTTTGTTAACACAATTGCAGTATGGCAATCAGTGGAGGAGCTTTAGAAACACAATCGCCAAAGCAGACTACGTTCCTTCAGCTTCTCATTTCCTCATCTCATTTCCTCATCTCACGTAGCTTCACAATAATCAGGGGAGGCTTCCAAGAGAGACAATCAGGCCCGTCATTCGTAAGCTTCTGAAATAAAAAAGATGAGCTTCACAGTCAACCAATATTATCTCTACTCATATTTCTGTGATATTCCACGAGAAGATTTTCTTTCACTAAATTTCCTGTAATATAAACTACAATTGGATTCATCAGTATTTCAGGTAACCAGCTCGCTATTTCAACTTTGAAATCTTGCATTCATTTAAAATAAGTCCAGAAATGAGCAAATGGAAAAATAAACTCAAAAGAATGAATAAACATCATCTACAATAGCGTTCCAAACCCGGGCTTCCAAATTCCACTTTCTCTAGTTGTGATGGGCTCCACTGTCAGAACAATGAGCTCCGTTCTATGATAAACTCTGCAATTGGATTAATCAGTAGCTCTAGTGCCACTCAACGTCCCTCATTGACTCCGTCAACCGTTCACTCTGCCTCTGAGCTCACGCGGAGCCAATTTGATCAAACGAAAAAGCAGTCTAATAGTCGCTTAAAATTAATTCCGGAAAATTTCGTAACACATACTCCCTCCGACACAAAGTTATTGTCATACAAATTTGTTTGGTATTTCTTTGAGCCAATTTCATTCATCATATTGTAAGAAACATGATTAAAAAAGGCTCCAAATTATGTCACTAGAATGATTGAAGAACATTGCATGTGTTCATTGCAACCTAAATAAAAGTAGCCACAAGGAAGTAATTTTTCTGACTTACTTAAAAAGCACTTTCAAACATGACAATAACTTTGGGACGGAGGGAGTACCATTCTTGAGCAGCTGCCCTTGCGGAAAGAATCTAGAGCTACACCAACATCAAGGAAAAAAGCAGAAAAATCCACTCCTAAGCACAATGCATTCTCTTCATTTTTGTTGGTTTCATAACGAAAGATCTTCAGATGAGGGTGAGATATCACGATTGCTAAAAAATGTTATGCCAGTTTACAGATCTGAGCAGATAAAGAATAGAAGAAAGACGTACCAGAGCCAATCAAGTCAAGAGTGCTTGAACCGGCGGGCGGTGTGATCTTCGTAGCGAAATCAATACCTTCCACCTTCATAGTTGGGTGACCCATGTCGAATAATAACAACTGCCGAATTCACAAGAGTTTTTCTTCTCGGTTCAGGCTTTCCTTGCTGTGAGATTCAAAACAGAGTAAAGTTTTAGCATCAGTGAAGGATTCTCTCCAAAAAACGTAACCTTCCCTCAACCAAAGCCACCGAATTCTCTGTTACCAAGACCGTAAGAGTAAACTCTCCCTGAAAGAAACCGTGACCTGTGATTCAAGCAGCACGAAATGAGCAGAGAAGAGACGAACCGGAAAATTGCGAAGGCACGAAGAGACTCTGCGGCGTTTGCTTCAACTTGATGCTCTCACGCTCTTGTCATCAGAGTTCTTATGTGAAGCTGATGCTTTAGTGTGGAAGCCCAATTGTGCAGAATATGTTGAAAGTTGTATATTCCCACGCATGGAAATGTTGACTTGATGGAACGAAGTCGACCAGTTGGTAGTCTAAAGTGCCATGCTGCTAATGTCATGTAGAGTGTATGACTCCTTTTTCGTCTCGGCGTTGAATTGGTTGCACTGATAGAGGAGATTGCATTGACTCTTCCGTCTCTGGTGAGAACAGAAACAACAACGTCACTGGTAGGTCATCTCCAAACGGAAAAAAAAAACACCTAAGCCGCGACGGACAACAAGGGTTATCACCAATGCACACGCCTCTGCCGGGTTACCCGTCTTGTCTCATCAAACCCCCTTAAAAACCATCACCGCCATCGTCAACAAAAAGCCGCATGCACTCACCAACAATCACAAGAATTACAATCTCCCGCGTCGCGTCAATCTATTCCTAAATTCCGACACTGCGAAGGCGCGGCATCCGTGCCCGAGGACCCGACTGCGAAGACGGTCGACTGCGATGAACAAGGGCGACCCGGAACGACGGCCTGCACAAAAAGTGAGTCATCTCGTCAGAATACGAAACCCTAGCCTGGAGCTTCATGCTGCCATAGACGACGCAAACAGAAACAGCAGATATCTTGGCCACCTACAAAGAAAGAGAGGTTTTCAACACAAACCATCATCGCGCACCGAAACACTCAGACGCCCGACGCTCAAACGCCGAAACACTCAAACGCAGAAACGCCCGACTGCGATGAACCCGGAACGGTCACCTGAACTGCGATGAACGAGCCAGAGCACCTGGGAACGGTCCTCCAAACAGTCTGAAACAGTCTTGGTGACGAGACGAAATGGAACCGTCTTGGTGATGAAACGGAATTGTCATGACGACGAACCTACCATCCAATGCATGCTAAACCAGCTCCGACTTTCGTCGTCACTGGAATTACAATATTTAAAAAAAAAATTGTGTTAATTTTGGATTTTTAATTGAATTTCAAGAGAAAACTTTGCAAAATTACTTTAAAAATACTAATAATAAACATGATGAATCCAACCGTACGGATGTTATCTACACATTGACATTTACAACTTTGTTTTGTACATCAACTCCATTTTTGTTTTTCATCAACCAGTTTATAACAAATCTTTGAAAACAGTGTTGAATGGGGACGTTAAAGGGTTAATGCACTAGGCTTTTTAATATGGCACTATTTTGATGTTTGTCTAAGTTAACTGAGTTGCTACACTTTATTCTATTTAGTGCATGATACTCTTTCATAGTTTCATGGAATTGCAGGAACACCATAGCGTTCTTTCTGTTGGATATCATTTGCTCCGTTTTTTTTTTTGATGAATATTATTTTCAACTTTTTGGATCTTGTGTTGGCCACTTGTTGTATTAGGGACTAAGAGCATGGTCACCCATGTCCTTAGAGAGTTTCTCACACTCTAGTAGATGAAAAGTGCCAAGGGCCCTTTCAAAATACTTCTTGATCCTAGCGTGTTAAAAATTGGGCCTTCAAATCACTATTTAGTTGACTAAATCCTCCCATTCTACTTGTGATTGGTCCATTGACTATTTGATGTGCACTTTTGATACGTGAAGGGTGTGCAAGGGTGGGGGAGTGTGAGTGCAAGGGCCCTTCAAATATAGATGAATAATTTAAGAGAGTTTGCTTGGGTGGGAATCCACGTCATTGAGGCGCAAATTGGGCGCTCAGGCCTGTGGCTGGCTCAGTGAATCTTGGCCCTTCGTTAATCAAGTTCGATCATGCGGTTGTGATTATCCGAGGTGTCGTGGGTGACTCGGACTACCTGACTGCAGCGAATTTCAAGGCATCCTGGAAATTCTCATGGATCCACCTTCTGACAGATTGCTGTAGCGGATGCGTAACCTCATGCGGTAGACGGTGGCAGGGCTGCTCGAGGCATTGAACAAAAATAGCTTAACTTAACCCTTTAACGTCCGGATTCAACACTGTTTTCAAAGATTTGTTGGCTCTGTCCATTTGGACAGAGACTATCCAATGACCACCATCGACGCTGCCCCTCAAAGTCCAATGTGCTATCTAGAACTCGTTTCACACTAGCGCGTTCCATGAATGTGGTTTCATCTAATAGATGAGACGTCAGTACGTTCATTCTTGACCTCGTTCTCTGGTTTTAGGGTGGTGCTGCTGCTTCGGGCACGATGGATTGTTTGCAAGCTCGGTGATGTGATGGCGCCGGTGACGACGATGATGGTGACGATAGCGATGGTAACTGCGGGGGCGATGGCAGCTGGGGCGGCGGTGAGAATGGCCACGGCGGGTGGGATTCGTGGGGTGAAAGCTAGAACGATGGCAGTCGGCGGTGGGACGAGGGCCGGGACGCCCTGACGCTACTGTACTAGGCCGCTTGTTGGCTCTCGTTGACCAAGTGTGTTCACTATGTGGTTGTCAAGGCTGTCGGTTGGGGTCGTCACGGCGCCTCCGCGTCGGTGGACGAAGCGCCCTTTGCGCGATGCTCTTCCGTCTTCTTCCACCAGGAAGCCATCGGGATGCCTGTGGTGCATAAGGCCATGTGCTGAGTGAGGCCAGTGCTCTCTCCCTCCCCCGGCACTGAAACCCTAACTGCTTCCGGGGCGACAATGCTCTTGTTGTGATGTTATTCGACTTTTAATCACTCTATTGTGGTCGTGTAAATTTTTTGTGTTATTACACTGGTTCCTTCTGAAATTTGCAACACATGTCTGCTTATGCCAGGTTGCTGAAACAATACACAGTAAGAAGTACGGGGTGGACCAGATTTGCTTTACTCACCATACCCGCTCAGTGGTTTACTCCTCAGAGAATGGATGGGACGGTAAGCTGTTTTGGAACTTACCTTCTCATGTGCTTTGTTGATTGTGAACAAAACTATCAAACTTCGAGAAAGGCGGTAAACGATACACTTATCTTGTGTTTTAGGTTTTAGGGTTTCATTTTGAACAATGCTCGTAGAATATGTTGATGATGTGGGTTGAGATTGTGCAGAGTCCCTGCGATACTTATCTTTGTACGATAATCGATATTTGCGCTACTTCAAGGGCCATCGTGACAGGTCACTTTTCTTCAACATAGCCCAATCTGATTTTGTGATGTATATCGTCCCTTCATCGCTTCTTCTTCAACATTTTGCTTTCAAATTTTCGTTTTGCTTCATTTTGTGGATTCTGGACAAGTACACTTGTTATTGTACTGGAGTTTAGAAAATGCTTGATGCGATGCAGGGTGGTGTCATTATGCATGTCACCTAAGAATGACTGCTTCATGTCGGTGCACTGGACCACACTGTACGTCTATGGGATTTACGCACCAACGTGTGCTAGGTACGGAATTTTAAGGAATTACCTTTTCAAAAAATAAATAAATTGCAAAGTAAAAACTAGGATTTCAGGGATGCTTCCACTTGACTACATCTCATGCGTCGAATATTTTCAGCAATAGTCAGTTTATTGCAACTGCACTCAATTTCTTGTGCCTCTAGGATGTTAGAATCAGTTTTTGAAAACTGTAAGAGGGAATTAAATGTGAAAAGGATAAGATTTTATACATTAAGGAGGTGCGTTTAAGGATATGAGGAAATGTGCTTGCTAAGGTGTTGGATGGATTCAAGAAAATCAATTTCTTTGAGCTTCTTTGGAGTGTCATATAACCGGTTGTTGACTTTTCAACCATTCTAATCTGTAAGTTGTTTTTACTTCTTCACCATTCTCTATTGCCCTTGCATTGATTATCTTTTGCGTTACTGGCATTATCCTTCAATGTGGGAGTGTTTGTAAACACGTAGGGGTCATTCTGAAATTTTCCAACAAATCTGTGACTGTTATTAAATCTGTAGATGTTGAAAAGTTTGTTTTGATTCCACTGCATTGGGGGAGACTCTTTTGTGAAAATTAACAGGTTAGGGTTAGGGTTTTTTCATTTGGCAATGTTGACTCTTGTTTTTTTTTCTGCTGCAATTTTTGGAGGAGAGAGCTTGCCCTCAAATTCTGACATCATGTCTTTGATTCAGGGCTTTCGACATGGACAACATGTTTGTGCATCGTCTGCACTGGTTATACATTCACAGTGTATACATTCGCTACTATACATTCACAGTCTATACATTTGCTATTATACAACCGCTATTTATACATCCGCTATTATCACATCCGCTATTATCACTTCCGCTTGTATCACTTCCACTTGTATCACTTCCGCTTGTATCACTTCCGCTATTATCACTTTAGTTTGTATCACTTCCGCGATTATCACATCCGCTATTATACATTCACAGTCTATATATCTGTAATTATACATTTGCAGTCTATACATTCACAATCAAACATTCACAGTCTATACACCCGCAATTATACATTTGCAAGCTATACATTCGCAGTTTATACATTTGCAGTTTGTACATCTGTAAGTATACTTCACAGTATATCCCCGCAATTATACGTTAGCATTCTATACATCAGTTATACATTCATAACCTATATATTGGTTATGCAATCATAGTCTCCACATCTACAGTCATACGTCCACAGTTTACACAATGGACATACCGTTCGTTATATGCCTACAATGGTCACATATCAATTATGCATCAATTATAGATTGGTCGTACATTGCTTAAATAGTATTCATTAATCCCTAAACGTCATAGTATTCAGAAACGGGATCACAAACGGATTCAAAGCCTTCTCACGTTCTCATCAATGTTTGGATGAAATTCATTCAATTTTGGGAATTCTTCATCAAGTTGTTGTCCTATCTAATAGTTGGATTTAGTCATACTAGAGTACATATTTTTCTAAAATTACAAATATAGAAGTATGTCAAGTCGTTGACCAAGCCAAAATTACATTGACTCTAGTTCAAAGTGGAATCGTGAAAAATGAGGTCATAAATTTAAGAAACACAAAAATTTCAAAGTATCACCACAATTATGAGTATCTCATTTCAAACTCATTCCAACAAATTTTACTCAAGAATATTGAAATTTAGTTTGTAATCGAATTTAGAAGGAATTTTTAATTTTAACTTTCAAATTTTATAATTATATATTGGTGATTGTATTAGTGAATCAAACCGTACGGATGGAATCTAAAATTCAAAATCTAGAACTTTCATTTGTATATCGATTCCAAAATACTCTTCAAAATAGTAGTTTATAATGCTTGTTCTCAAATTGTCAATTCCAGGGACACCTTGGTACGTTTAGGGGTTAACATCCTATTTTATTACTGTTTTCAAAGATTTGTTACAATATGTTTGATGAAAACCACAAATGGAGTTGATGTACGAAGCAAAGTTGTAAATGTCAATGTGATGATCACATTTGTATGATTAGATGTATCACATATTTTTAAAATGTATTTTAATTAATTTTGCATGGTTTTATCTTGACATTCAATTAAAAATCATGAATTAACGGAATTTTCTTCAACTTTTTTGTAATGAACTTGGAATAACACGCTTTACGAGATAGTATAGTTCCCATTATTTGGTTCTACTTATTTTGGAAAATTATCTTCAAGGTCTCACTTTTTGAACTAAGAATGAAATTTGACGTAAACCACTTTTTTTTTTTTCCCAAAAATCATAATAACCTATTTTGAAGATCCAAACCATACAAAAAATAGTCAACTTGCACCAAAAACATGAGAAATTTTGGTGAATGAAAACTCTCCAATTTGAATAAAATTTGAACAATTTGAATATGTTCGTCATTTGCTATGTGAACGCAAGCACCTCAAAGGGTTAATTTTGCATTTGCAATTCTATTTTTATTCATCTTTGTTTTACATTCATAGTTTCATCAACAATAAAGTCACACTTTTTGAATTGATAAATTTCTTGAAATATAGATACTATGTTAAATTAAAAATAGAATCATTTTGATACAAAAAATTTCTAATTCATAAGTCTTTAATACAATTCATATTTTACTATTAAAATATTAAATATATATGTATGTGCAGTACACATAGGACAGAGCCTCACGGTTGTACCGTTCTTGTTATAAAATGGTTGATGAAAAACGAAAATGGAGTTGATGTACAAAACAAAGTTGTAAATGTCAATGTGTAGATAACATCCGTACGGTTGGATTCATCATATTTATTATTAATATTTTTAAAGTAATTTTGCAAGGTTTTCTCTTTAAATTCAATTAAAAATCCAAAATTAACACAAATCTTTTTAAAAATATTGTAATGAAATTAGAATGACATGCACTACGAGATGGTATGGTTTCCATTATTTGATTCTACTTACTGTGGAAAATCATATTTAAGGTCTTTCTTTTTGAACTAAGATTGAAACTTGACATTAATCACTTTTGTAAATATTCAAAAATTCACATTATCTTATTTGGAAGATCCATACCATACAAATGGTATTCAACTAGCACAAGAATGAAAAAAAAAAAATTGGATGAAAAACATCCGGTACCTACAGAAAACGAGCTGCTGAAATTCATTCAGCGTCCAGAATCTAGACGCCGGTGCGCTAAAGGGTTAATGAACAGAGTGTGGAGCTAGCTTCACACTCCATAATACACCTTTAGTCCAGAACAACACTCTGCTCATGAATAAGGTTGATTGTCCTAAAACCACAAACTTAAGCAATTTGGCCTATTTTTGGCTCTGTTAAATTCGAAAAAAAAATATGACCGCATTCGAAATTGGTTTTGATGAGGATTACAAAAAATTTGCAACATCTAATTCGCATTTGTCAATTTCATACAAAATTCCAAAGGAGAAAGTAATCTGTGACCCAAATCAAACCTCTAGGTTTCCCCATGTCCACACCATGGGGTACTAACTTTCACTCATAATGATACCCAAAACCACCAACTATTTCTTTGCAATGCTTGGTGTGGCACAAAGCTCAAATGTATTTCCTCAGTCCTAACTCAAACATAAGAGATTGTTATGATGACAAATTTTGTGCAATGGAGTATTGGAGTATATTATGACTACAATTTATTAGTGATGGAGTATTGGCACATTGCATTTTAAGTCAAGGCTTCTGTTACGGTGACGGATATAGAGCTTATTTTTATTCAAACGCTGATTGAAATAAATTTACAAAATAACTTTCTTGGAGGATTTATAATAGGTACGTATTCATCTAGACTATTGGTGGTATTTAGATGTAGAATTGTTCAGTTTAGTATTGTATTACATTTATTGAATGTATTGTTTTTTTTATTTTCCTTTTATTTTAAGCATTAAAGGACTAAGCACTTACAGTTTTAAAATGAAAAATTCAATCGATCATATTGTAAAAATAAATAAAAATAAATAGGACTACATTTAATATCATTAGATTTATTAAAGAACATAGCATGTGTTGACGAAAACAATATTAAGTTTGAATAAAAGAAAGTCAACATAGAACATAATCATGAATGTTGTAAATAACACAAGGCGGGATTTGGGCTTCTATAACCTCTAGAAGTTGGAGAAAAAATAGGATGCTGCACTTCTTGAAGACAGCTGAAAATGTTCAAGAGCCCTAAATCAATTTAGAAAATTCTGCCGATTGCTCCCGAGCCTATTGTGAGCCTGTAGATGCCATTTACGAAATAAAATTGGATACTGCACTTCCCGAAGATAGCTAGGAATGTTCAAGTGCCCTAGATCATTTTAGAAAATTCTGTCGATTGCTCCCCAAGCCTATTGTGGGCCTCTAGATGCCATTTACGAAATAAAATTGGATGCTGCACTTCCCGAAGACAGCTGAAAATGTTCAAGTGCCCTAGATCATTTTAGAAAATTCTGCCGATTGCTCCCCCAACCCATTGTGGGCCTCTAGATGCAATTTACGAATTAAAATTGAATGCTGCAGTTCCGGAAGACAGCTGAAAATGTTCAAGTGCCCTAGATCATTTTTAAAAATTTAGCAACTTGCTCCCCTAGCTTATTGTGGGCCACTAGATGCAATTTATGAAATAAAATAGGATGCTGCACTTCCCGAAGACAACTGAAAATGTTCAAGTACCCTAGAACAATTTAGAAAATTGTGCCGATTGCTCCCCCAGCCTATTGTAGGCCTCTAGATGCCATTTATGAAAAACAAATTGGATGCTGCACTTCCCCAAGACTGCTCAAAAATGTTCAAGTGCCCTAGACCATTTTAGAAAATTGTGCCCATTGCTCGCCCAACCCATTGTGGGTTTCTAGATGCCATTTACGAAATAAAATTGGATGCTCCACTTCCCGAAGAGAGCTGAAAATGATCAAGTGCCCTAGATCATTTTAGAAAATTCTGCAGCTTGCTCCCTGAGCCTATTGTGGGCCACTAGATGCCATTTACGAGATAAAATTGGATGCTGCACTTCGCAAAGATAGCTGAAAATGTTCAAGTGCCCTAGATCATTTTAGAAAATTCTGCCGATTGCTCGTCCAACCTATTGTGGGCCTCTAGATGCCATTTACGAAATAAAATAGGATGCAACACTTCCCGAAGACAGCTGAAAATGTTCAAGTGCCCTAGACCATTTTAGAAAATTGTGCCCATTGCTCGCCCAACCCATTGTGGGTTTCTAGATGCCATTTACGAAATAAAATTGGATGCTCCACTTCCCGAAGAGAGCTGAAAATGTTCAAGTGCCTTAGATCATTTTAGAAAATTCTGCGGATTACTCCCCTAGCCTATTTTGGGCTTCTAGATGCCATTTACGAAATAAAATTGGATGCTCCACTTCGCGAAGACAACTGAAAATGTTCAAGTGCCCTAGATCATTTTAGAAAATTCTGCCGATTGCTCCCCAAGCTAATTGTAGACTTGTAGATGCCATTTACGAAATAAAATATGATACTGCACTTCTCGAAGATAGCAGAATATGTTCAAGTGCCCTAGATCACTTTAGAAAATTCTCCTGATTGCTCCCCCAGCCTATAGAGGGCCTATAGAGAGGTCTTGCAGATCGCATACAGTTTGTATCATTTCTTCCCCTAGTTTATCTTTCGCTTGCCAGTGGAAAGTTTTTGTGCTTCGGGGTACTTCGGTAGTACGTGTGGTGTAATCTGGTTCAACTGGGACCTGTCGGTGAGTTTGACTCCGGGTGCGAGGTCCGACGTGGGAAACGTTAACGGTATGCACATCGGTAATGACAACCGAAGATCCAGAGTTTTGGAGTAGTTTTTTTTGTATGGCGTTCTTGACATCATGATCCAGTACGAGTGAGCAACGATGTCCCAAGTGCTCGAGCGAGCCGCATACATTGCACGGGTACCGCTGTACCGGAGTGCCAATACGAGAATTACGTTGGTTGTCGGTACTTACCGGTGGCGGTGTTGTTTGGGTTTGAATTTGATGTACCGAGGCCGTGTCCGCTTTCTTCCCTTAGTCGCTTGCCGGATTCCGGTAACAAGTCGCCCATTCGTGCCTCATTCGTCCGCATCCGGTACATTTGAGGTTACGCCGTGCATTGTCGCCGGTAGTGGTGGACGGAGGAGATGGTTGCCGAGATTTGGGTAAACCTTCTTCCGCAGTACGTGCCAAGTCCACTGCTTCGGAAAATGTCTGGCGTTGAAGTCCTACTGTGGCTACCTGCAAGTATTCTAATAAGCCGGCTCGGAAATTGCTCAGCATGAACATATCATCCGGCGGCATTGTTAGATTTTCTGCCAGTTGCTGAAGGCGTTCGGCGTAGTCATCGACACACTCATTCGGTAGTTGGTTCGAAATTGGGTGTAAGTTTGGTCGTCCGTCTTGATGGTGCGGTAACGCCTTTTGAATGCGGTAAAGACCTCGAACAATGTATTAGTAGGATGTATCTTTCTATGATAGGCAAACCAATTCGACTCTTTCTCCGTAAGCGTATTACCGAATAATTCAAGTTGTACCATGGTTTTGTTTTTTCCATTTAGTCTAATAGCAGATTCAAATTTGCGACAATGTGTTTCGGGACACTTACCGGATTTGTATTCGGGGTAAGGTACTGCTTTTCGGGCGGTAGGAGCAGTACGTCGGCCGGCTGGCGGATTGGGAGCGCTTGCTTTGCCGTTAGGTCGGTACTCTCGGAGCCACAATGCGTCGAGGTTGTGGGTAGTTGTACAGACAGGAAATGGATGGGTGATCGGTATGTCCACAGAATGTGCAAAACCGAATAGGGGGTCTGGGACAAACCTGATGGTGTTGGTGTGGAGGATGAAATCCAAAAAATTGTTGTTATACTGGGTATTGATGTCCTGGGATCGGTTGCGGTCTAACCGTATGATGCATGGACGGGGCATGTCCGTGATCTTGTCGGAACTGGCGTAAGCGTAAATGTGGAAGGTGTAACCAAGACGTGGCTAACTCGAAGTCGAGTTGGGGTGGTGGTTCGAGGGGCAGCAAGGAGTTCTTGATCAGTTGCGTCCTCGTGTGGTAGTTGTTGGAGTTGTTCCTGGATCGCCGAGGATTGAAGGAATGCCTGGGAACGAAACCGTTCGCGTTCTTCGGTCGTCAAGAGTACATCGTCCACGGTAGCTGGCGGATTGTGCAGTACCGAGTCGGAAGAAGGGCGTTGCCAGGTGGAAGAGTGGAGATGTCGTGCGGTTTGATGTTCCCGGGGGCTCGGTAATTCGTTTGCCGAGAGTAGAGGTTGAGGACGTCTCAGTTGGTGAGTGGCCGTTGATGGGGCTCGGTTGTGGCGCTGCACCGGTGAAGGCAGAAGTTCTTGTATGCTGCGGTGGATGCGTGCATTGGAAGTTGTGAAGGCATCGAGGTCGAACTCGGGAGGTGGACCTGCAGAGCGAGTGTGGCGCCGGGCCATAAGGTAGACCTGGTGTACCTGAAGGGGAGTTGTGGACGACTTGCCGAAACCGATTATATAAGTGGTTCGGTAGGAAGATGCTTTATAAATGGCGCGGCGTCACACGATTACTAAAAATCATAGAGAACCGGAATCGGTTAATCCGTGATCTAGGGAAAAAATTTCTAGAATTGGAACACTAGATGGTTGCCAAATGGTAGCTCCTCCTTGTGACTAACTACTCGGTAATCACTACCGGAGGATATGTTAGCTACCGAGGAGAAGAAGTAAAGAGGAATTCAGTATGACAACACTAACACTAATTCAGTAATCGCAAATTGGGAGACTATGACTTAATCCGATAGCAGAAATATAAGCAAAGACTACTCGGTAGGCATAGAAACAGAGAAAGGAATTTTGACACAATAATCAAGTATCTTGAAGAATGTGGGGGTGCCAATGAGTTTGGCTCTATTGCTTTTATACTATAGTACAACCAGATCTGATGGTTAGGTCAGATCGGTAAAAAAATATTTCCTAGATCTACCTGCTGGGGTAACTTGGAAATTACCGGGATAAAAACTCAGACTGGTAGACCTACCGGTAGCTCCTAATTTACGGTTAACAGCACACCCCAACACTAAAGACCTTGCTCAACAAGCACTACACTGGGCCAGACTAGCAGCTAAACATGACCCCCAAACTGTTACCATACTCACCATACCAGATATTAACTGGTACCATAACTCTTTCCCATACCTAGGACCATTTCCTGACACTCATCTCATCACCCACTGTGCTGCCGACACTATCACTTATAACGAACCAACACTTCCACCCGGAAAAAAACCATCCCCTGAACCATTTGCCCTCCATATTCTTTGTATTCATCATCGCAACCACCCAATATATACTAACACCCAAATTGACACACTCAAACTGCAAATTGAAACACTTTGCATCCCACATTACCACACGCAAACAGACTCACCAACGCCACTAAACACACCAGTCAACAAAAACACATGCTGGAATACACTCATATATCCCTTTGACTACATCCCCCAAATCACTCACACACCACCGCTACCACATTTCTCAACAGAAGTACAACTGCGCTTCCCACCTTTATATAACTACTATACGGATGGCTCCTTCAAACCTCCTCGATTACATGAAGATGGATTCTGGATTCGTGAAAAAGCAGGATATGGCATCTACTATGCCACCAAACCAGATATACATGTATCCAAACGACTCCCTGGATTACAAACCTCCTTCCGAGCTGAACTCATGGCCATACACAAAACTCTCAAAAATAATTACTACAAAACACCCCAATGAACCTGCGCACATATTCACAGATTGCCTTAACTGCCTACACCTCCTTAACACACAGATCAAACATCCAACTCTACATAGAAATCATGCAGACCAAACCATCCTAGCGTCCATAATCGACATGCTACTAAACAAAACTCAGCCAACCTCAATCAACAAAATCAAAGCACATGTCAATATATTTGGAAACGAACAAGCTGACAAACTAGCCAAAAATGTTACAACTAAAGAATATAAATTTGCCACCAAACCCCACGAATTCGCACACACAACGCCCTTTTACTACCAAAAAGACTCATGGCCAGGCCCTGTCCGCAGACCGGACAAAGGCCATGTTAGATGTCTTGATACTTATATCACAAACCAAGATCGGAAGACGAATTTAGACATAATGGCTCAACGATTCCCAAACATAAATAAATGGACTACAAATGCAACCATAGACAATGACCTCTCTAACGAATTCTAGACTAACCCCGCCATCACAGACTCACAAAAACCCACCATACTAAAATTCCGTACTGGACAATACATGGGAAATGCTAGAAAACAACTATTCTTTGGCATTGCAAGATTCCCTCAAAAACATGCACCATTTGTAACTCTCAAGACTCCGACACTTGGCTTCATGTGCTTCTTAAATGCCACCAACATCATATCTACGCCATCAGAACCAAAAGACATAACAAAGCAGTATGGACAATTCGTAAATTAATTCTATCAACCAAACAATCCAGATGTTACTTACTCATGAATGCAGGAACATTTAACAACAACTCCCCAAAAAGTACAGTACCAAATTGGCTCCTCCCATGTACTTGCACAACCCAACGATGCCACCGCAACGCCCGACTCAAACCTGACCTACTATGCATCAAAGGTCTCCCATACCAACATGCCCCACCGCTACAACCCTCGAATGAACTCACAGTTCAATTTATTGAATTCACATATACAAATGACAGATTCTCACAAGATACCATAACTAATAAAATGGACAAATATCAACCTTTACTCAACAACATCACTGCACAAGGGTGGAAAGTTGACCCCCTAATAGTCATTACAGCTCGAGCTCGAGGAACAACACACGCCCCCTCCATGGATACCCTCAAAGAAAAATTCAAAACCCCTGAAGTAGCCCTCAAACAAACATTCAAAGAAAAAAACACCATTGCCATACACCATGCCGGATCCATCTTACTACATAAAAGAAAACCAGAAAATCACCAACCCTTACCAACTGAATGAACTCTTCACAAAAAAAAACCATACATGAGAAAGCGCATTAAAGCCACTTTTTAAAAATATCTTGTCTCAGGTAGTAGGATAGGGCTGGCTGGTGGTCATACTTTCCTGCCTATGAATAACTCTTTAGCAGTGTTAAGTCACCATATCACATTACTGCTCCAACGGGCCCTCACAGGAATCAAACCCGGACCACATAACTATGATACCTCATCCTGACCACCACACCATTGGACAGATGACTTGACGACCACCATCCCAATACCCACCCATTTAAAACACCCAAAGTTCTTTTTTCTCTGTGCCATATGTTAGCAAGTCTGTTAGTAGTCTCAATAAAGTCTATTCCCAAAAGGGGTGAGTAGCTTGGTCTTAACCCTTTAGTGCCCAGGTAACCGCTAAGTGGTCACTAGATCACTAGAAAATGAAATGTTGTAAAATCTATCAACCATCTCAGTCCGATGTCTGAAGCTCAGATGTGTAACTTTTGATTTTGCAGATGATGCAAAAAGAAAATTTGGAATCTGACTTTCTTAGCTATCCAAATACCTATGTACAAAACACTAAAATATTGAAAATACCTCAAAATACAACAAATACTTACAAATACAACACATGTACTATGTGGTATTTCTTGTGTTTGGAAGTTTATTATCTTGTATTTTGTTTTGGATTGTGTTCTCTTGTTCACGTTTCATTAGTGTATGTAGTCCGATCTTGATCAATGTACCAACTCCTCTCTTATTTTAACGTATAAATTTTGTCCTAACCTGTACATGGATAAGTCATTCTCACTTATAAAATTTGCAATAATTATATATGAGTCCGTTCTTGACATGAAAGATTGCAATGGAGAGGTGTTGGCACAGGTCATTGCTGAACATCTTCATTTTTATTTTTGAAAATTTAACCCAAATTCTATTTAACCTTGAAGTCACACACCCCACAAAATCTCATTTTTGAGTGTGCATTATACGGTTCAAAGACATACTATAATCTTCCAATCCAACGGTCCGATCTTACCAAGATTTAACCGACACTTGTTTCATTAAGCTATACTTACATTTATACAGTTGAATATTATTAATAGTATCCCTAATTTCAACAAAGAAAGTTTTAAAAAAACATTGCCCAAAAAACTGTGGTTTCTCTAGAACCACCCTGGGCACTAAGGGGTTAATGGCACTCTGTCTGGTGGACATTGGTTCATTAACCAAATGAACAGACACTGTATTCACGCCAGCCCTTAACCCCTAAGGGACCAATCAACCCAATTATGCTTGTTTTTTGGTCAAAGGCCCCAAAAATCAAGTGTCTTAGCTTTATTGTAGTTGGTGTTTTTATTAGATGTTTAAGTTAAGTTATGATACATCTTTTGACCGTTGGGATTGGAGAATAAACTTCATTTGAAGCTTTTCCACCGTTGAGAACTTTGAATTTTGAGTGTCCAAAATACAAAGGACTTTCTAAAGATGCTTCAATCATAAGCCTCTTTTAATTTCTTCACCTTCAACTTTTTACTCCATGTAAATATAACTTTTATCTACCTTAAATATAATTTTTGATATTAAATTTGACAAAAACATATTTATTTTGAATTTTTACCTTGTTTACATCATAAAATTTGTAAATATTCAAAATATCTTCCAATCGTGTTGAAAATTTGGTCATACCTTCATAATGTCGATGATTATCTATGAAAAATTATAAATCATTCAATGTGATATTTAAAGTATGCAAATTATAGTGCTTTGACTTTTGCAAAAGAGGTGAGGACCTTTAGGGGTTAAAAGGTCCAGAGTTTCTATCTATCTATCTATCTTCAGAATTAGACCTCACATCGGTCACTTGGTGGTCACTGTGTAGACTATTGATTCAGATGCTTTTCTTTCCTCAGGGTTCAGAGGAGCACTCTATGGTGCGAGACAGCGAGGAATTGAATGCGAGAAAGCGAGGGGTTTGATGCTTTAAGGTGGTTGTTGAGGAGAAGGTGTGGATTGGAATTTGTAGAAATGGCAACGAATGGCTTTGCCTGGTGGGGAGTTTCTGGTGTTTTTAGGGTTCATAATGAGACGTAATCTGGTTGAGAGTGTCAGTTTCGTGTGGCAGTGAACTTTGCGCTTCTTGCAAGCGGTGTAAGCGGTCGTGAACGTGTAGAGAGATAGGGTTTGTTTTTTTGTCGACTTTGCTGGTGACGTTGCTGATTCATTTCTCTGGACTTCCGTTTTCAATGATCAGATTCTCGCGCTAAGGCTACAGTGTCGGTATTTTTGAATTGCTGGTAAGAGCTGAATGGTGTTTTGGACCATACCCTGTTGCAGGTTTGTCAGTGGCGTTTGCAAGTAATCACCAAACGGATTTTGAATTGACTGGTTGTTTCTGTAGAAGGCAACTCAGAGTAGTACAGCCGGTTTATGTTGTCTTTAGCTAATTATCGAATTGGTGAATGTGTTCTTTTTGCAGTACGCTCTTCGGGTAGAACGTCGATGCCCAATCTAGTGGATTCTCACGCTTGACGATTTGTTTCTTCAGAAAAACGAAATGCATTCAGACTGGCGGGCAGCGTCGGCGCTTGATGCCATCACCGCGAGCACCTCGTATTCTACAAAATATTTGGGGCCTCCTTCTATTTCAACTCGTCAGCAAAGACATGCATCCAAAGCTTGTGGACGTTCTTTTCGAATAAGAGGCGCCTGTGGAAACTGGCAACGGATCAACCTTGTGCATAAAGCTGTTCCACAACTCCAGGTTTGGCCTCTTTCCGGTCGCGCCTTCAGGTTGAAAGTTGAGCATTCTTTCAAATTCTTAGCGAGCCATAAAGACCGTCGGAGCATCAAGATGAGGCTCATTTCTTATGTTGGATATACACCTTTGCGGGCGGGAAGGAAGATTTGTCAGTCAGCTTCTTGATTAAATTGCCTTGTGTACAATTAAGGTGGTGATCACGGGTGAGCACTTGCTCGGAAGGCCATGCTTGATATCTAGGTTGTTACATTTTCCCCAAAGTAGCAGCACGTGAACTTGGTCGACTGAACCTCGAACCCTGACCCCAGTATTGATAGGAAGGTGTGCTTGAGCTCTGCTACTAGTGTGCTTTTTGAAAAACCGTTGGGCTTTTTGTGAGCAGGATGTGCGTGCGAACACACTGTTCAAGTCTCCATGGCCTGTCTACCCTTTGTTATCCGTGCTCTTGTGCCCTCATGGAGGACGTAGTGGACAAATTAGGTGTTTATCGACATCATCGGTTTGGAGAAGATCATCCACGTGTGCCGAAGCTCCAGGTGTGTGACAGGCTCTCGTGGAATGAGGTGGATGGGATTTGTCTTCCCCGGAGAGAACGTGACTGACATGAAGTGTGTTGCACTTGCCTCAGACAAAGTTGAGCGGACTGGAGAACTTTGGGAAGAGTACTTTGCGGATCCTTCCCAGTGGTGGGACAACAGAGTTGACAAGGTATCCCAGGACTGCCAGTGGGTTGATGCTAGAAAGTGGATGTAAGCCTTGGATCAGACACGGGAGGTGGATATTTCTTAGTTGTACAAGGATGTGGGCACTAGGCAAGCATAGGTATTGTGCTTTGTGTACTTTGGAGTGGAGTCTGATCACTGGAGTGTTGAAAAAAATGTTGTCCTTGATTGTTGAGTGTTGGGTGCAGATTAACCGGGCTTAAATATGCGTCACATGTTGCATATTTGATGGTGGGTTGTGGTGCCTACAGAGGAACCCCAGATCACCTGACTTCAAACATAAGGTGAAAAGAGAAGCGCTGTGGCTAGATGGCTGGAAAACTCCAGCTTGGGTGAAGGCAAGACTCAAATCGGTCACTCGGGGCACATCACATTCTCATGCTGTTGGTAGTAAGCACAATTGGAGCACAAGTACCACGAGCGAAGCGGTTGCTGTTATGGAGAATCTACTCCAACAAGGCATCACTATACACTCGTACATGTTTGTTGAAGTTTTGAAGCGGTGCTTGAAGCAGAAAGACCTTATGGCGGCCAAGCAGGCTCATGACTGCATCATCAAGAGTGGAATGGAGCAAAATGTATATGTGGCGAACAACCTTTTGAGAGTGTACATCAGATGTGGGAGGCTGCAGGATGCACGCCAAGTGTTTGATAAACTTCTGAACAAGGATGTTTATAGTTGGACCATCATGGTTGGAGGTTATGCTCAGCACAATTGTGCTAAAGATGCACTGGAAGTTTTCAATCAAATGCGCCAAGAAGGTGTGCAGCCAGATGAAGTTACTTACTTGAGCATCCTGAAGGCATTTGCCAGTCCAGCAGCTTTGAAATGGGGTAAAGAGCTTCATGCGCTCATCAGACACGATGGCCTTGAATCAGATGTGCGTGTAGGGACTGCGCTTGTTCACATGTATGTGAAGAGTGGCAGTATCGATGATGCGCGACTGGTATTTGACAGAATGATGAATCCCAACGTCATCACATGGAACGTGATGATTGGTGGACTTGCAGACCATGGATGCGGGCGTGAGGCATATGAATGTTTCCTTCGAATGCGAAGAGAGGGCTGTGTACCAGACGCAATCACGTATATGAGCATTTTGAATGCATGTGCAAGTGCGGGTGCTTTAGAGTGGGTGAAGGACGTGCACAGCCATATCCTAGCAGATGGATTGGAATCGGATTTGCGCGTGGCGAGTGCGCTTGTTCACATGTATGCAAAGAGTGGCAGCATGGATGCTGCCGTACGAGTTTTTGACAGAATGGAGGAACGTGATGTGGTCACATGGAACGTTATGATTGGTGGACTTGCAGACCATGGACGTGGGCATGAGGCATATGAATGTTTTCTTCGAATGCGAAGAGAGGGCTTTGTACCAAACACAATCACGTATATGAGCATTTTGAATGCATGTGCAAGTGCGGGTGCGTTAGAGTGGGTGAAGGACGTGCACAGCCATATCCTAGCAGATGGATTGGAGTCGGATTTGCGTGTGGCGAGTGTGCTTGTTCACATGTATGCAAAGAGTGGCAGCATTGATGATGCTGTACGAGTTTTTGACAGAATGGAGGAGCATGATGTCATCACATGGAACGTGATGATTGGTGGACTTGCAGACCATGGACGTGGGCATGAGGCATATGAATGTTTTCTTCGAATGCGAAGAGAGGGCTGTGTACCAAACGCAATCACGTATATGAGCATTTTGAATGCATGTGCAAGTGCGGGTGCTTTAGAGTGGGTGAAGGACGTGCACAGCCATATCCTAGCAGATGGATTGGAGTCGGATTTGCGCGTGGCCAGTGTGCTTGTTCACATGTATGCAAAGAGTGGCAGCATCGATGATGCTGTACGAGTTTTTGACAGAATGGAGGAACGTGATGTGGTCACATGGAGCGTGATGATTGGTGGACTTGCAGACCATGGACGTGGGCATGAGGCTTATGAATGTTTCCTTCGAATGCGAAGAGAGGGCTGTGTACCAGACGCAATCACGTATGTGAGCATTTTGAATGCATGTGCAAGTGTGGGTGCTTTAGAGTGGGTGAAGGACGTGCACAGCCATATCCTGGCAGATGGATTGGAGTCGGATTTGCGTGTAGCTAATGCGATTATTCACATGTATGCAAAGAGTGGCAGCATCGATGATGCCGTACGAGTTTTTGACAGAATGGAGGAGCATTATGTCATCACATGGAACGTTATGATTGGTAGACTTGCAGACCATGGACGTGGGCATGAGGCATATGAATGTTTTCTTCGAATGCGAAGAGAGGGCTGTGTACCAGACGCAATCACGTATGTGAGCATTTTGAATGCATGTGCAAGTGCGGGTGCTTTAGAGTGGGTGAAGGACGTGCACAGCCATATCCTGGCAGATGGATTGGAATCGGATTTGCGTGTAGCTAATGCGATTATTCACATGTATGCAAAGAGTGGCAGCATCGATGATGCTGTACGAGTTTTTGACAGAATGGAGGAACGTGATGTGGTCACATGGAACGTGATGATTGGTGGACTTGCAGACCATGGACGTGGGCATGAGGCGTATGGATGTTTCCTTGAAATGCGAAGAGAGGGCTGTGTACCAGACGCAATCACGTATGTGAGCATTTTGAATGCGTGTGCAAGTGCGGGTGCTTTAGAGTGGGTGAAGGACGTGCACAGCCATATCCTAGCAGATGGATTGGAGTTGGATTTGCGCGTGGCGAGTGCGCTTGTTCACATGTATGCAAAGAGTGGCAGCATCGATGATGCCCTAGTAGTTTTTGAGAGAATGGAGGAACGTGATGTGGTCACCTGGAACGTGATGATTGGTGGACTTGCAGACCATGGACGTGGCCAAGAAGCCGTGGAATTGTTCAGGAAGATGAATGCTGATGGTCTGAAACCCAATGGGTACTCATTTGTGGCAGTGTTGTCGGCCTGTAGTCATGCAGGCCTTGTTGATGAAGGCCGTGAGCTCTTTCGAGCTATGGCGCTAGATTATGGCATCGAATATACTGTGTTGCATTATGGGTGCATGGTGGATCTTCTTGGGCGGGCAGGATACTTAGAGGAAGCAAAGCTCTTTATTGATAAGATGCCAGTTGAAGCAGATGCAGCTACTTGGGGAGCTTTGCTTGGTGCTTGTAGAACTTATGGTAATGTGGAGTTGGGCGAACTTTCTGCTAAAGAGGTTCTCAAGTTGGATCCGGAGTGTGCGTCTACGTTTGTGCTCCTATCCAACATCTATGCTGCCGCTGGCCAGTGGGATCAGGTGTCATTAATACGGTGTATGATGCAGGAAAGAGGTATTCGCAAGGAGCCAGGGATTAGCTGGATTGAGATTAATAACAAGATTCATCGCTTTGTTGTAGGTGATACGTCTCACCCAGAAGCAAAGCAGATCTATGCTGTGCTGGATAACTTGACCAAAAAGTTAAGGGCTGAAGGTTACATTCCTGATACTCGGCTTGTCTTGCGCAATATTGATGAGGAGGACAAAGAACTTGCTGTTTGCTCTCACAGTGAAAAGCTAGCTATTGCTTATGGAATGATGCACACACCTCTTGAAAAGCCAATTCGTGTATACAAGAATCTTCGGGTGTGTTCAGATTGCCATACAGCAACCAAGTTCATCTCTAAGATGACTGGACAGGAGATTGTGGCCAGGGATGCCAATCGCTTTCACCACTTCAAAGATGGCGTCTGCTCTTGTGGTGATTTCTGGTAACGGGGTTGGAAATTTTTCAGACTGAAAGTTGTCGGGAGATGTGCAAGACGCTAGAAAGTGCGCCTTTGGTATTAGTTACGTGGTTTGCCATTCCTTTTATCTTTGCATGTTCTTGGAGTTTTTGAACTTCGTGTCTTTATTAACCCTTTAACGTCCCGATTCAACACTGTTTTCAAAGATTTGTTATAAAATGGTTGATGAAAAACGAAAATGGAGTTGATGTACAAAACAAAGTTGTAAATGTCAATGTGTAGATAACATCCGTACGGTTGGATTCATCATATTTATTATTAATATTTTTAAAGTAATTTTGCAAGGTTTTCTCTTGAAATTCAATTAAAAATCCAAAATTAACACAATTTTTTTTTTAAAAATTGTAATGAAATTAGAATGACATGCACTACGAGATGGTATGGTTTCCATTATTTGATTCTACTTACTTTGGAAAATCATATTTAAGGTCGTTCTTTTTGAACTAAGATTGAAACTTGACATTAATCACATTTGTAATTATTCAAAAATTCACATTATCTTATTTGGAAGATCTATACCGTACAAATGGTATTCAACTAGTACAAGAATGAAAAAAAATAAAAAATGGATGAAAAACATCCGGTACCTACAGAAATCGAGTTGTTGAAATTCATCCGGCGTCTAGAATCTGGACGCCGGCTCGCTAAAGGGTTAAATAGTATCGGTTGATTCGCAATTAATTGCCTCAATGATTAATGAATGAGATAGTTTTGTTTTTGTTTATGTTTATTTTCTATAGTTGGTTTTTTGGGTTTGTTGGTTGTTTATGAACAAAATGGAAGTTTATTCCTTTGAGAAATAACATATATTGGAAATTGAAATGGTTCTTTGAGCAGAGCTTCCTGATTGTATGGTGTGTTCTTTATTCTTGTCTTGTTGGAAGGAGCTATAGTATGGAGAAGAGGTTCTCCAACTTTTAGTTGCTTAAACCCTAAACCTTAAACCCTAACTTGAAAATGTTATGCTTGATAACCAGAGGTACCATGTACTAGTCTTGAGTAGTGTATTATCGTATTCAACAAAGTAAGGGGCAAATTCAATATTGTTCCAGCTCCTTAATCTGTGATTGAGTCCCTTCTTGTTTTCTTAGGTCACTTTGCATTGAATGCAATGAAAGTGTACACCTAGTGAGGCAGAGTGGTTTAGGAAAATTGTTTTCCAAATTGGAGGTTTGCATGAGGGTGAGAAATCTTGCTTTTGATCAATATGAATGGAGACTAGACGTGATCATACTACTCCACACTTCAGTGCATTTGCTACTTGTATTGTAGATGATAGTACTCCAAAGTCCTATACTACAGTAATTGGAAGTTATATACCTGTACTTCAAAAATAGCAAGTGCTAAAAAGTTGGCACTTATGTACTTGTTGGTTATCATCTACATCAGTAATGAATCCAAATTACATTCAATAAAGAGTATAGTTGCTTTATTTGCTAAATCTACTATTTTATTGTCTTATAAAAATCAATTACAACTAAATTAGTGCTTTAAGAGTGCATCGTAGTATACTCACATCCACAAAGTCTCGATCCATTCAAAAGATATTGTGAAATTTTTATTGACATAATTTCATTACAATTTAAGTAGCGATGCTAGTGTGAGGCTAAAATGGAGAGCAATACTTTCATTCAAGGTTTCTAACATCCTACTTCCATGTCCATTGTTGCGACCATTCCACACTACAATCACCACACCTGAAATTGCGAGTAATAATATGAAGAAATCTTGATGCCACCCAACCCGCCTCGCGAATATAGTGACATATCTTCCACAATGCCAACACAGAATGAACAGTTCTCCTCATCAAAGGAGAGAAACGGAGAAGTTCAAAAGCAACAAGGATTCGAAGGTGAACAAACGAGTTTAGGAGCTATACAAGAGTAAAAGAGAAGTTCCAATGCCAATGCAACATCGAGGAAGCGAAAAATAAATGTTTGGGAATACGTTGCGTGATTCTCGCGGGAAGAGAAACGATGACCCTAAGCCACTTTTTGATATTCAAAGTTCATGAACGTGGATGGAGGACTTCATCCTGCATCTGTAATTGGGGCATGGGGTTCAGGGCTCGAGGGTCCGAAGTTTAGGATTAAGAGTTTTTGGATTTGGGATTTTACGGTTTAGAGTTTAGGGTCTCGGGGTTTGGATTTTAGGGTCTAGGGTTTAAGGCATTGGAATTTTAGAGGATTTAGGGTTTAGGGTTTAGAATTTAGGGCAATGACACTAGCCTGTAAGTCTAGAGTAGAGAGCCTAGGAGCTGAAATTTGGAGAGCCTACAGTTCAGAAAGCGAAAAAAAACAAAAAAAAAATTCAAAAAATTCAAAAACATTTGCTAATTTTTGAAATTTTACTAGATAAAGTAAATTTTATATTCTATGACCATGTGACCTATGACCGTGGTTGAGAAGTCGACATAGTTTAAAATTTGGGGTCATTTCGAATACGCCATTTAGAATGAAATTGAATTCCAAAGTTAAAATCTGCCCATGTGTGACAATGAAGCTATAGAAGTGCTTATTGGACCCAAATCTAGAATTATATTATTTGGAATTTTTTATAAACATTCAGAGTAGCAATACTAAGCCATCAAATAGTCACAGTTAACAAAGATATGGTACGTGCCACAATTCAACGACGCTAGCGTGCGAGCCTAGAATGGAGATCCCAAGAGTGGAGAGCGGGGATTTGGAGAGCCTAGAGCCTAGAATCTAGCTAAATTTAAAAGTAGACATTATTTTTAAATGTTTTCTTTATATAGTAAATTTTGGTCCCTATGACTGCTGGATGTATGACAGTGGATTAATAGTTAGTAGAATATAATGTTCATAGTCAACAAAAAAAATTGGGAAATTTTGAGCTACATAGAGTAAAATTGAATCCCAACATGAGAACCTCTTGAAGAGAGACAAAGAAGGAAGAGAGGACAGTGGGACCTGTATGTAGGATTATATTTTTTGCTTTTTTCTAATACATAGTCATAGTAGCAAAACTTAGCGAGTAAGTACTTGAAATAATTAAAAATACTAGTCTTGCAGCAATTTACAATAGGATGCTATTGTTTCTAGTTCTACTCTCCCCCTCTAAACACCAATTGTGATTCATTCTTCAATCCTCGGTCTCGATGATCTCGACAGCGACAAGAATTTTTTAAACTTCATCCAAGCTAACAGTAGGAGCATGGATGTACGTATCGACTTCATAGTCTAGCATGCAAAAAAAACGAAAAATGTAGTAAACGTACTTGCAATTGACATACTGGCCACGCCTTCCAACAACTGGCCACGCCCCCCAGCCTATTTCAGGCTTCAAGATGTCATTTGTGAAATAAAATAGGATGCTGCAATTCGCGAAGACAGCTGAACATGATCCACTGCCCTAGATCATTTTAGAAAATTATATTCATTGCTCCTCTAGCCTATTTGAGGCCTCTAGATGCCATTTATGAAATAAAATAAGATGTTGCAGTTTGCGAAGACAGCTGAAATTGTTCAAGTGTCCTAGATCATATTAGAAAATTCAGCCGATTGCTCCCCCAACCGATTTTGGGACTCTAGTTGACATTTATGAAATAAAATAGGATGCTGTAGTTCGCGAAGACAGCTGAAATTGTTCAAGTGCCCTAGATCATTTTAGAAAATTATGCCGATTGCTCCCCCAGCCTACTTTGGGCCTCTAGATGCCATTTATGAAATAAAATAAGATGTTGCACTTATCTAAGACAGCTCAAATTGTTCAAGTGCCCAAGATCATTTTAAAAAATTCTGCCGATTGCTCCGCCAACCTATTTTGGGCCTCTAAATGCCATTTATGAAATAAAATTAGATGCTTCAGTTCCAGAAGAGTGCTAAAAATGTTCAACTGCCCTAGATCATTTTAGAAAATTTTGCCGATTGCTCCCCCTGCCTATTTTGCAGCTCTTGATGCCATTTATTATAAAAAATAGGATGCTGCAGTTCTCGAAGAGAGCTGAACTAGTTCAAGTGCCCTAGATCATTTTAGAATATTCTGCCAATTGCTCCACTAGCCTATTTTGGGCCTCTAGAGCCCATTTATGAAATGAAATTGGATGCGGAAGTTCTCGAAGAGAGCTGAAATTGTTCAAGTGCCCTAGATCATTTTAGAAAATTCTGCCAATTGCCCCCCCAGCCTATTTTGGGCCTTTAGATGCCATTTATGAAATACAATAAGATGCTGCAGCTGGCGAAGACAGCTGAAATTCTTCAAGTGCCCTAGATCATTTTAGAAAATTCTGCCGATTGCTCCCCCAGCCTATTTTGGGCCTCTAGTTGACATTTATGAAATTAAATAGGATGCTAGACTTCGTGAAGATAGCTGAAAATGTTCAAATGCCCTAGATCATTTTAGAAAATTATGCCGATTGCTCCCCAAGCCTATTTTGGTCCTCTAGATGCCAATTATGAACTAAAATAGGATGCTGCACTTCGCGAAGACAGCTGAAGATGATCAAGTGCCCTAGATTATTTGAGAAAATTATATCGATTGCTCCTCTAGTCTATTTCAGGCCTCAAGATGCCATTTCCGAAATAAAATAGGATGGTGCAATTCTTGTAGAGAGCTCAAATTGCTCAAGTGCCCTAGATCATTTTAGAAAATTCTGCCGATTGCACCCCTTGCCTATTTTGGGCCTCTAGATGCCATTTATGAAATAAAATAGGATGCAAAAGTTTTCGAAGAAAGCTGAAATTGTTCAAGTGCTCTAGATCAATTTAGAAAATTCTGCCGATTGCTCCCCCAGCCTATTTTGGGCCTCTAGATGCGATTTATGAAATAAAATAGGCTGCTGCACTTCGCGAAGACAATTAAAGATGTTTAAGTGCCCTAGAATATTTTGGAATATCCTGCACATTGCTCCCCCAGCTAAATTTGTGCCTCTAGATGCCATTTAAGAAATAAAATAGCATGCTGCAGTCCGCGAAAACAGCTGAAATTGTTCAAGTGCCCTAGATGATTTTAGAAAATTATGCCGATTGCTCCCCCACCCTATTTTGGGCTTGTAGATGCCATTTATAAAATATAATAGGATGCTGCACTTTGCGAAGACAGCTGAAAATGTTCTAGTGCCCTAGATCATTTTAGAAAACTCTGCCAATTCCTCCCCTAGCCAATTTGGGGCCTCTAGATGCCATTAATGAAATAGAACAAGATGCTGCACTTCGCGAAGACAGCTGAAAATGTTCAAGTGCCCTAGATCATTTTAAAAAATTCTGCCGATTGCTCACCCAGCCTATTTTGGGCATGTAGATGCCATTTATAAAATATAATAGGATGCTGCACTTTGCGAAGACACCTGAAAATGTTCTAGTGCCCTAGATCATTTTAGAAAACTCTGCCAATTCCTCCCCTAGCCAATTTGGGGCCTCTAGATGCCATTAATGAAATAGAACAAGATGTTGCACTTCACGAAGACAATTGAAGATGTTTAAGTTTATTAGAACATTTTAGAATATTCTGCCGATTCCTCCCCCAGCCTATTTTGGGCCTGTAGATGCCATTTAAGAAATAAAATAGGATGCTGCTGTCCGCGAAGACACCTGAAACTGTTCAAGTGCCCTAGATGATTTTGGAAAATTATTCTGATTGCTCTCCTTGCCTATTTTGGGCTTGTAGATGCCATTTATAAAATATAATAGGATGCTGCAGTTCGCGAAGAGTGCTGAAATTCTTCAAGTGCCCGAGATCATTTTAAAAAATTCTGCCGATTGCTCCACGAGCCTATTTTGGGCCTCTAAATGCCATTTATGAAATAAAATTGGATGCTAGAGTTCTAGAAGAGAGCTAAAAATGTTCAACTGTCCTAGACCATTTAAGAGAATTCTGCCGATTGCTCCGCCTGCCTATTTTGCGGCTCTTGATGCCATTTTATATAAAAAAATAGGATGCTGCAGTTCTCGGAGAGAGCTGAACTTGTTCAGGTGCCCTAGATCATTTTAGAATATTCTGCCGATTGCTCCCCAGCTTATTTTAGGCCTCTAGATCCCATTTATGAAATGAAATTGGATGCGGGTGTTCTCGAAGTGAGCTGAAATTGCTCAAGTGCCCTAGATGATTTTAGAAAGTTCTGCCAATTGCTCCCCTAGCCTATTTTAGGCCTCTAGTTGACATTTATGAAATTAAATAGGATGCTAGACTTCGCGAAGACAGGTGAAAATGTTGAAGTGCCCTAGATCATTTTAGAAAATTATGCCGATTGCTCCCCAAGCCTATTTTTGGCCCTTTAGATGCCAATTATGAACTAAAATAGGATGTTGCACTTCGCGAAGACAACTGAAGATGATCAAGTGCCCTAGATATTTTAGAAAATCATATCGATTGCTCCTCTAGCCTATTTGAGGCGTCTGGATGCCATTTCTAAACTGAAATAGGATGCTGCACTTCGCGAAGATAGCCAGGGTTGTCACATCAGACGTCTTTGGAGGAAATCGCGTCCGGTTTGACGTTGGGACGTCCGGACGTCGCGTCCGAGCGGCCGGACGCCAGTGTCTGCTGGGTAAACTGTGATTTACTTTATCCGCTGCCGTTTTTACCCTGCGGACGGCTTAGCGGACGGCTTAGCGGATAGCGTGGCGGACGGCCTGGAGCCCGTCCGTCCGGACGGCTCGACGGACGGAGTTTGATGGCGGACGGCAGAGCGGACGGCCTGGCGGACGGCGGGACGGACGGCCTGGCGGACGGCGGGACGGACGACCGGGCGGGCGGACGGCACGCGGACAACTAGAGGACGGCCAGGCCGGTTTAGGGGTTCTCAAGGACTAAACCCTGAACACTTCAGGCCGTTCTAGGGTGATTGTAATGGTGGAAAAATATAAATTAAAATCTCATTAAGTCACTGGAGCCTCATTGTAATAAAAATATAGCGATCTTGTTTAGGGTTATAGCCACTCTCGTTCCAACAACATAAAACATAAAAATAGTGTCATATATTATATTTCGCAGGTAAACAAACATTCAATAAAGGGAACGTCAACAAAATATTGCCATCTATTCATGTACGTCATACATATCACTACAGAAATATATACTTATAAAATCTATCTCCTGTCCAAACAACTACAATTACTGAATACTAGAATATCTTATAAAAAAAACTCTACGAAAATACATAAATGCTATTGAGTTTTCAATCTGCCTTGTAATCAGAATCTCCTTTCATCTCTGCTCCGCTACTGTCCTCTGCATCATATGACTCGTCGTCACTGTGAGAGTAATACTCGTTTTCCTTTCTCTCCTTCTTTACTGGTTGGATACTCTTCATTTTCCATGTGGATCCACTTGCGTCAAGGGGTGTTTTAACTCGTCCTGGCTTTGGCGGAGAAGCAGCAAATGGTTGCATGAGCCTTTTTCGTTTAGCGCTGCCGTTTCCTGTTGCGCCAAATTTCTCTCCACTCGATGATATATGTT
Organism: Pohlia nutans; assembly: GCA_022496805.1. NCBI lineage: Eukaryota > Viridiplantae > Streptophyta > Bryopsida > Bryales > Mniaceae > Pohlia > Pohlia nutans. The sequence continues at coordinate 1,932,203 of CM040095.1, read as the reverse complement.
TCGGGCCCACAAGTGTCTGCCTTGGGGGCACACCTGATGGCTTCTTTATTATAGCTACTGATAAAGGCAAATTTCCGTCGCTTTCCGAATCTCCATCCGATTCTCTCACACGTTTATTCACCGCTTTGGAAAGGGATACCAATCCCGTTGAAGATGCAAGTGGAACTCGGGCTGTTGGTGTTTTAGAATTATCAAATAAGGCTCTAGATGCAAGGGCGGTCCTCTGCATTTGGTCCTCAAGACGCGGTCCACGAGGAGAATCTCTCTCTCCAAACTTCAACGGACTCTTACTGATTGGACCAAAATCTTCCTCTATGCCTTTCCATTTGGAGTGGCCATTGTTCACCGTTGTGGCCTTTCGTCCAGGAGAAAGCTCCAACTCAGAATCTTTGGGGTCCTTCAAAACACCCTCCTGCACGGTGTCAATCCTTGTGCCACCATCTTCACCACGTTTGTCCCCCTCTTCTTCACCCAACGCCGGAATTGAATTGTCCTCTTCTCTGACATTCACACCGGTATCGTCGGCATTTGATGCTTGCACATGATTGCCCTCCTCTCCATCCTCAGCAAACTCGTATACATCGTGGCTTGATCGACCAGATCTTGCTGGAGACGAATCCGGCCTTCGTGGAGAGAGTTGATCACTCCAATCGTCAAGAGGCACATCAGCCCAGCGATCATCATCTGATGCATGATTACCCACCCAATCGCCTTCATCATCTCCATCCGATTCTTCTGCAGCGGAATCCGAATCCTCTGATGATACATTTTCGTCGTACCACTTCTTCTCATCCTTTCTCTTAGCCTTTGCGAGGAGCTTTGAATTTGTGTACACGTACACTAAATCTTCAGCCCTCTTTTGTTGGAGGCGATTCCGAGACCTGTTGTGCACGAAAGAATAACTACTCCAATTGCGTTCGCATGATGACGATGACACGGTTTGGGCTAGGATTCTCCGTGCTATTGGTGCGATGAGCTTTCCGCATGCCCCTTCAAAATCCCACCATGCATGAGGCGAACACTTCTGTTGTTTCGAATCCAACATATTGTGGAATGGCGGTTCCTTGTGACGGAATGCCAAAAACTCTAGCACCACATCCGGATATGTTTCTGGAGAACATAATTTCCCAAGCACACGCTTGCATGCTGTGATGGCATCTAAATCGTCTGCGAGTTCCTTATCGTGTAGCAAATACGGATTCAAAAGTGCACCCGCATCGTGTAAATCCGTTCTGACCAATGCCCATCGGTCGCGGAAGTGCTTCTCCACATCAATGCTTTCTCCACCGTCCAATGGAAAGAACTCATCCTTCACCCTTTCAATGTGTTTCTCCACATTGTGAAAGATGTGTCGAATTTTGCCCATACCAGGTTCCCCACTGTCAAAATCCCGCAGTGCATACATCAACGGTGCAACCACCTCCTGAAAGTTAGTGCATCTTTGCCAAAAGTGATCATCCAGTATATACCTTCTAACATCTCGAGAGATAGTACGCGCTTTGATCCCCCCCCGCTTGTCTCGGAGTGTGACGACATAGGACGTCCACTGTTCGTCCACAACTGACTGCTCTAAGGCCTGTCTGACCTCGAGTAATCGATCCACCATCATGAAATTTGATCCAAATCTAGTTTTCCCTGCCAATACTAGGCTGAACTTCTTCTCGTGCTTTCGAAATACTGCAAGAGGCATGTGTCTCTTCTTTATAAACGTCACGATCGTCCGGGCCTTCTTCAACACGTGAGCTATCCAGTTTGCCTTCGCGATGTCCCCCAATAACAGGTTCATTGCGTGAACAGCACATCCTTGGAAGTATATGTGGTCATATTTGTTCGTCACGAGATCCGCTGCTGCCTTCATGACAGATGCGTTGTCTGTTGCAATTTGCACCACGTTCTGCGATCCAACGCCTTCAATGAACTTCTCTATGATGGTCGCTTGGTACGTTGCTGTCTTCGAATGTCCCGAAGTGTCTACCGATCCAAGAAAGTGTTCTCCTACCACAGACACTATCATGCAATTGAATAATGGTTGGTTTGTGCACGAGCTCCATCCATCAAATGTCAACGTGGCTCCAAACTTGCGAATGCTATCTGCCATTTTACCTTCCAAGACCACCCCTAGCTCATTCTTGGCCTGCATCAAGAGTTTCTTCCGTAAGTCATTGTAAGAGGGCGGTGTGTATGGTCCCCGAAAAGCAGAAGTCCTCCGTACGGCCTCTTTGAAAGTTGAATTCCGTGCTATCGCAAAAGGGATATTCGCCTCGTAAAAGAACCTTGCCCACATCTTGTCTAACTCCCTTCGTTTGTCTTCCTGAAAACCCTCTGGTATTCCTGCTTGTCGCAATGGACGGGCGGCCTTGCCAGCTGCACTGTCACGTTCCGTGGATGGTGGTCTGCTCGCGGTAGTTTCATTTGTATTAGAACCTGACCTCTGATTTGGAATCTCTTGTGGTCCATTGCGTGACTCTCGATCTAGCGATTGCGGTGTGCAAAGCTCCATCATGTCCATATTTCCCGCTCTCGGAGTGCGACATTCATCGGATAGATCTGGATTTGGACGCTTAGGAGGATCTCCTCTGCAATTAAGAAAGAGCCCTTTAATCTGCGGTGTGAGTCTCTTGCATATACCGACGCCAGTGTCACGGTTTCCTGATGCGTTCTGGTATCCAAGGTGACTCAACATCCTCGCCGCCTTCCTTGCAAAAAGTGCTGCACATAGTAAGCACTTCACTTTTCCGGGGGCTATATCCACATACCAATCTTCCCAATCGCTGGGCATCTTGAAAGGTTCAAGCGGGTTTAGGTTCCGCTACCCAATAGTTTTAAGTGACGGCGTGCAGTACCCCGTGATCGCGCGACGAAAAAATGAATCCTGTATGTAAAATACAGTAGTTGTCAAATTCCGAACGGAATTTGACAACCGCGCATTCAAACTCGGTAATGGTCAAGCAACGGATACCAAAAGGTTGCCCACAGCCCTTGACAACTGGTGAGTTCGAATGAACTCACCAAAACAAAACCTTCATGCTTTATACTACCATCTGCCGCACTAGCCGTTGGACAGCCTGGCTGGTCCGTTCTGCCGTCCGCTGTGCCGTCCGATATGCCGTCCGATCGATTCGGGCTGGATCGGACGCACTGGAGGGACGGTCCGGATCGGCCGGGGTGGATCGGACGGGCTGCACCGGACGCGCTGGATCGGACGGCCTGGATCGGACGGCAGAATCGGACGGCAGGATCGGACGCACCAAGACAGCGGACGCCTTAGGGTTTTGCTTTAGGGTTTACGGTCCGCCGCCGCCAACCCATCGGACGACGATGATCGGACGGGCAGCACGCTCCGGACGACAGATCGGACGGCAGGCCCGGTTCGGACGGGCGGACGGGCTGGTTCGGGCGGACGGGCTGGTTCGGGCGGACGGCAGTATAGAAGGCCCGTCCGGCCCCATTTCCTCTCACTTCTCACTCCTAAATCAGGTTGCTGGCAATTCCCTTTGTGGACTTCCTGGCCTTATTTACTACAGGGGTGAGAGGTCATATGCTTATTGTGACCAATTACCGGTTGGTCACAATAAGCATCTTACACACTTTATTCATATCTTCGCGGTATTTTCACACGGACGGGTCACTCACATTATCGCGGTTTTCTTACACAGACGGTTCTTACACATTTTTGCGGGGTTTTTACGCAAACGGTTGATTCACATTATCGCGGGATTACCTCACGGTTTAGGGTACACGATCGATTCACCTCGTCGCGGCATTCTGTCTCGGTAATTGCACACGGTTCATTCACACATCGCTAAGCAATGGCCGATGACCAACGTGAGGGTCACGTTCCGAATGCTAATGCTGGGCCTAGGAGGAACAAGCCTAAGGGGGCCCCGCATGCGATCGATTACGCCGTATTGGACGACCCAACTATTCTAGCCGCACCACGATGGGAAGAAGTTAAGGACGAATATTGGTCTGCCACGGATTGCAGAAATTATGTCAAACTGTCCCACATTGGTAAACTGTGGCCGAGGGATCAATTACCAATGATGGCAAGAACCTTTACTGCCAAACCAAACTTGTGCAAAGATGATCATTTCCTTCACCGAGCGGAAGAGGTATGGAGGGCATTGTTTGGAGGTCGTTCGAAGTCAAAGGGAACATTCAACTACAACACACTGGCAATGGTCTATGTCGAATTAAGGTTGGAGCGCAAGGTGGATTGGAGTACATACCCTGCAATTAAATCGAGCCCAATTCAGTTGGCAGACGGGCAGCGAGATATTCCTGATTTGTATGATCCAGCATCTACAAACACAAAAGAGATGTTGGTCTCTTTAAAGAAACCGGGCACGTCGACTACAAGCAGCTCAGGTCGAGACACTCGAGTGGAAGTCAAACCAAAGACCGCTAAATTACCAGTACTGCCTATGGCCGCTTTGGACAATTTGGATGCAAGTGTGGAAACCGAAGTCAATGCTGAACGGGAGGAAATAGAAGTCAAAGTTGAATGGGACTTAGAAGACAAAGTCGAAGATATTGCAACTTCTCCGTCTCGATCGGTACCGTGCAAGGAGGGCAAGGAACTGTTGCCGCATAACCCATCCACGCTAATTCAGGGAACTACGGAATCAAAGGGGAAACAGAAGTTGAGGTCCGATACAATTACCACGGAGGACCGCCAAGAAAAGTATAACTTTGGAACGGACTGGGCGGTTCGGGTGGAAAAGGGCGGTCCAAGCAATCCAAGTTCCTCAACTCCAAGCGAGAAACGCGCATGTCCGGATGACACGGATACACTAATTCGGGATCCAAATGGACGTTGGGGAAATTGCGGGACTTGTGAGGCAAAGAGAATGCCTATTGAGGATCTAATGATTTCGTACGAGCAGTTGGCGGAGAAAGTTCCCAAGGTGGGTGAAATTGCAGAAGCAGAGCAGTGGGAACTGTCCGACGAGTTCCCCGACTTGAAAAGTGATCTAGGTTCATTGAAACTTCTTTCGAAGAACGTGTACGTGAACTTGGTAAAAGCCATGGACGTAACAACTTTCCTTCGTACAATCACACCACAGCTCGCTAGAGATGTCCAATCAATTGAGAAAAAATTGGGCCGTTGGGGGCCAGTCATCGAAAAGGCGAAGCGTGTTGATGAGCTCACGAAGAGACTAAAAGAAACAACGGAATGTGCAAGGGGATTTGAGCGCTTCGCGAGAGAAACCATAAAGCAACTGCAGTCGACCATCATAAAGAACCATTTGAAGACCCTGCATCTCCAGATGATGAATTGGCAGTTGATAGAAGAAGTAGAGAAGCTGCGAGAAGAAACTACAAAGAAAGAAGCATTACCTCAAGAATCTCACGTCCCTTCGGAGCAGCTCGCTATTCCGTTGAATGCCAACACTTCGAACGCAGCAGTACTTGAAGAAACTCTTGCCCCATCGGACCAGTTGTCTCTTCCATTGGATGCGCAGGTTTTGGACGGAGTAGTACTTGAAGAAACTCTTTCCCCATCAGACCAATTGTCTCTTCCATTTGATGCCCATACTTCGGACGAGACAGTGGTTGAAGATACTCTCGCTCCATCGCACCAGTTGCCCTTTCCTTTGGATGTCCAAACTTCAGACGAAACAGTGGTTAAAGATATTGTACCGCCATCGGAGCAGTTGCCCCTTCCTTTGGATGCCCAAACCTCCGATGGTGACCTCCACAATGAACAGAATCCTTCGAATTCGCTAGAGCGGCCAGGTGTAGCGGAGGTATTCGTGGCGGTTGATAGGATGCAGGAAGAACCTTGGAAAAGGCCACCAACCGAAGCCGGTGAAGCCAGTAACCGTGAGATCGAGACGTTGAGACAACGATTGCATCAAGCAGAGATTGACAGGGATATAGCGAGGTGTGAATTACTTTTCTGGAAAAGTGACAAGGAGATGCCCATACCACCTCGTGAGCAAAGCTTGCCTTGGTTGAGTTATGTCCACCAATTAAAGGATGTGGATGAATTGGTCGCGCGTGAGTTGTATTTGATGTTCCAGTACGAGGAGAAAAAAAGTGGGAATCTCTCTTGTATGCTAGGAAGTTTGAGGAGGGTGCAAGAATTATTTGATCGACAAGCCGCGCTGCCTGGAGCACGTACAATGACTACGTTTACCATGTGGGGTGATGTTGACGTGATGATGACACGGGCACATGGGATTTGTGGTTCTCTGGAAACAAACAACATGGATTGGGCTTCGGCGATCGAAGAAGGGTGGATGCCATATAACGTGTTTTCCTCGCATTTGTTGGAGAAGGAGAAGACGGTAGTTCATACATGTAATCCAGCTCCCGACTTTCTGAAGGAGACATGTTGCTTGTGTCAATATGGGTTTGGTCCAGAAGGAGCGATCCAACTAGGACAATGTCAGCATACCTTTCATATTAAGTGCGTTGCGGAACATTGCTTACGACGCTCTTGGTGTCCCCTGTGCAATGCTCCTATACATGTCAGATTCTACGAAATGATGGGCCTTCGCGCCGTTATGCCATCTGGTCATGAATACAACCAATGGAACCTTCCTGTGGACCAAAAACCGAAGAAGTTTCTAAATTACAAAAACTGGGGTCAACCATTGGTATGGGATGTTAACTTCGACTGCCATGACTTGTACCATTTGCACGCAGAAGGGTCTGAGGTAGAAGATTTTATGGACAAGGACGAACTTTTCTGGATGACTCGAGATTACGAGATCGAAGTGCGAGCACGTGCAATTGTGAACGAGGCGGACCGGGAGGTGTTTTGCCGCAACTTCGGGGGACATTGGAGCGTACATCACAAAAAGTTCTTCCGATTCCCAAAGAATGAAGTAAAAAAGAGAGATGATAACACGTGGTACGAGGTGTCCGGTCCCGTCTTAGGAGAACAACACGGAACGTATGACCGTACGTTGATTGGCAGAGCTCTGGTCCTTTCAAAGTTGGAGGAGGCGGCTAGGCTTCGTGCCACAACGACCGAGGACATGTTCATTGATGAGGAGAATTCCTTTGCGGATGTTGCAGGTGCATTTGATAGGAGGATCAATGACGTCATCGAAATGTGGCGACGTCATATGTTGACATCGAACTGGTCAACGACATTTGGGGAAACTGAGCAAACTGTAACTCTTGTTGTCGGTCGTGTGGAGAAGTACATGGAGGTTTTTAAGGCAAGAGAGGTGGATATGGATCGTTCTCGCAAGGGGAAACGAAAGGCCGACGAGGATGACAATTGGGAACCATCTCAAGACAACGTTGAAAAGAAGCTTGCGATAGATTCAGAGGTTGAGGCAGGCGGTACAATCACTCATGACAGTCAGCGTAGACGTACTCGTTGGATGAATATTGATATTGCATGACTGTTTTTTAGCCATTTGGCTACTATATGAATATATATAACTCTATTCACGTTTCCATTCTTGTTGACTTCCATGTAGAATACTTTTTCCACACTCGGTTTTCTTTCACTTCTCTATTTATACTTTTTACAAAACTCATAATAAAAGAGAATTCGCATGATAATTTTTTCATTTCAAGGACTCCCACAAATGCAATTTATTTTTTATAGTGTTATAATTTGAAAAAAGAAACTGGGACAACAGTGTAGGCATTTAGACGTTTACCTAGTCAAAGTAGCTGATCAGAAGACGTAATGAAGGAAGGACTCTTCCTCCAAGCCAATTTTTTTTTTCCACTGCCGCCATCCGATGCCTGCCGTCCGCTTCTGGCCGTCCGCTACTCGCCGTCCGCTCCGGGGCCCAAAATGCCGTCCGCTTGACGGTGTCCGATCCGCCGTCCGATACAGCCGTCCGATTCGTCCGTTCGGACCGCCGATAGTCAGATTTCATGACGTTGTTCAACTCAACTACTTCCCAGAACGGATTAAATGCCATGAGGAATCCAATGATCGTGATTAAGTGAGCCAAAGACTCCTATTAACCCCTAAACGTTCGAACCCATTTCAGATTTGGCCGTTTTTCAGAAATGCATTATAAAATGCAACTGAGAGGGATATTTTCAACTGGATGAATGAATAAAAGTTGTACATCATGAATGTTAGATTCTATCCATACGGTTGGATTTGCAATGGCTATCACCAATTTTTGTGTATTAATTTTCAAACTTCAAATTTAGAGCTCTTTTGGAATATGATTACGAATAAGATATTGGCAATCTAATAATGAAATCTTTTGTGATGGGTTGAAATGTAATGCTTTAAGTGTAGTGATTTTTGGAGATTTTTGGGTTACTTAATTTTAGTACTTCACTTTCTCAAGAGCACTTTTAGACTAAAATCTTCAAAATTTTGGGTGCAACACTACAACATGACATGAGGCATAAAAATTTCACAAATCATCCCTTCTCTAATCGGATCACACATGCACAAAGCTAACTTCCCATAAAAGTTTAAGTAAAAGATCCACACTGCAAAAAGTGCATGATGGATGAAAAATCGGAGTTCAAATCCGTACATCATGCAAATTATGCATGATTGGGCCGTTAGGGGTTAACCCTTTGAGGACAACGCAACATGTTGGTATGGTGAAATCGATCACAGGATTTGCATATTTGAAATATCACATTGGGTGATTTATAATTTTGCATTCCTAGTCATTAGCAACATGAAGGTATAATAAAAGTTTCAACATGATTGGAAGATATTTTGAATATTTACAAATTTTATTATGTAAACACGACAAAATTTCAAAATAAATATACTTTTGTCAAATTTAATATCAAGTTTTTTATTTAAGGTAGATAAAAGTTACATTTACATATAGTAAAGGTATGAAAGCAAAAGATATAAAAGAGTCCTATGATTCGAGCATTATTAGAAAGCCCTTTGGATTTAGGACACTCCAATTTCAGATTTCTCAACGTTGGAATAACTTCAATAGATTTTCTACTTTCCAATCCCAACGGTCAAAAGATGTATCATAACTTAACTTAAACTTCTAACGAAAACTCCAACTACATAAAAGCTAAAACGCTAGATTCTAAGGACGTTGGACCAAAAATCAAGCATAATATGGTTGATTGGGCACTTAGGTTACACATATGAGTTTTAGATTCAATCCATACTTTAAGATCAACGGTTACGAATACCAATTAAGTTGTATGAATATAAAATGACTTGGGATTCAAAAAGAAGTGAATTTCAATGGTTGAGATCATATATGAATAGTCACTAAGTGAAGTCATTTTAACAAATGTTGCCACACAACAATATAACATGCATCACTTCTTGTTAGAAGTCCCAAAATGTAAATCCACCAACCTTTTACACAATAAACAATAACATGGCACCAAGATCGTTCCATTTTGGAACTATTTCATTTTTGTTGATAACAAATTTCAGAGGATATTACGGGCTCCATTATTCAAAGAAGATGATTCATACATTCGCACATGCGTACACAATATATTTATATTCTGTTCATATAAATTTATGTATACATAAAAATACATGTGCATATATACGTGTATATATATATATATATATATATATATATATATAGATGGATGTGTCGACCATTTATAGATGTACATATTAATATAAACCCTAAACATGCATGCACATACGCATACAATAAGATTTATTTATATGTATGTAAATATAAAGGTACATACATGTGTATTCAATATGTTCAACTATAATTTAATTTCATATATACTATTCATATGAACATGCATACAATAGGTTCAAATCTAATTTAATTTCAAGTTTTCCCCTCTAACTAGGTTTGTAAAATATAAATTGTTACATATATTGTGTGATCATTTGTTTATGAAAATTGACGTGGTCTTTCCCTCTTAAATTATGTTTGTGAATTCATTGAATGAAGTCACTCTAGTAGGTTCGAAGTAATGTATGCATAAAAAATTGCTAACTCTTATGGAATTCAAATTGGAACGCAATGCTTCATTGTATTGCCTTTACATTTGAATATTTTGCCTCTTTATTCAATTGGAAAGTAATTACAAGTCAAGTCATGAAATTGACCAAAAGTGAGAGGGAGAATGAACAAAGGAAAAAAGGGAGAAGGGTAAGGTGGGGGGGAGGGGGCGGAGTTAGTTAACAATGGAGAGGTAAGAGACATCATGAAAGAGGTGGTCCGGACCGCTCTCCTAGAAGTGAAGCACTACAAGAATTCAATGCGAAGGACATTAAATGTTGGAACATTCTTTGACCGTACTCAAAATAGTCCTCGAAGTCCGCGAGGATTCTTGAAGTGCGTGTAGACCCAAGGAGTTGGGCTGGACGAGGAGGAAGGGAGAGCAATGAAACACCAAAACTCAACACTTTGGAGAACTGCTCGCGCACGCCGTCCGATGCCTGCCGTCCGCACTGCTGTCCGATCCGGCGTCCTCTCTGCCGTCCGATCAGGCGTCCGCTCTGTCGTCCGATCCGAGGGTTTCGTCGGATAGATCCTGTCCGTCCGATCAGCGCGCTCCATTTCATTCAGTTCGTCCGATCTCGTCCTCTAAAACCGCCGTCCGAGGTGCTTCTGCAGATGACCCTTAACCCCTAAAGGACCATATTATGCTTGTATTTTTGTCAAACGCCCCAAGAATCAAGTGTTTTAACTTTATTGTAGTTGGTGATTTCATTAGATGTTTAAGTTAAGTTATGATACATCTTTTCACCGTTGGGATTGGAGAATAGACTTCATTTGTAGATTTTCCACCGTCGAGAAATTAGAATTTTGAATGTCCAAAATACAAAGGGATTTCTAAACATGCTCATATCATAGGTCTCTTTTAATTTCTTCATTTTCAGTATTTTACTCCTTGTAAATATGACTTTTATGTACCTTAAATATAATTTTTGATATTAAATTTGACAAAACTATATGTATTTTGAATTTTTCCCTTGTTTACATAATAAAATTTGTAAATATTCAAAATATTTTCGAATCATTTTGAAAATTTTGCCATACCTTCATAATTTTAATGACTCTCTATGAAAAATCATAAATCATACAATTTGATATTTCAAGTATGCAAATTATAGTGCTTTGACTTTATCAAAAGAGGTGAGGACCTTTAGCGATTAACCCTTTGACGCTCGCCTTCATATTCTAAATATTGGATGGTTGCTCATGCGTACATCCATCACATACGGCGACTTTGTACAATAATTAAATTTTGTGATTGTCCATGGTCCATTAAAATATGAATTCCTTCAACTATTTAACCTGCATAATTTTAAAAAGTTCATTTTCTATTAGAAAATACATAACACTTTAGGACTAATTAGATACATACAAATTCGTGCGTGTGTAAACTTTAATTAAAAAAATAAACCAATCCGAAAGGTAAAATTTATATAAAAGTGTATATTGATTGTTGTGAAAGGCAACATTAAACCAACATTAACCCCAAAATGCCGAATCAACCATATTATGCTTGTTTTTTGATCAAACGCCCCAAAAATCAAGTGTTTTAACTTTATTGTAGTTGGTCATATCATTAGATGTTTAAGTTAAGTTATAATACATCTTTTGACCGTTGGGATTGGAGAATAGACTTCATTTGAAGATATTTCACTGTCGTGAAATTTTAATTTTGAGTGTTCAAAATGCAAAGGGATTACTAAAGATGCTTCTATCATATGTCTCTTTTAATTTCTTCACTTTCAGTCTTTTACTCCTTGTAAATATAACTTTTATGTACCTTAAATATAATTTTTGATATTAAATTTGACAAAACTATATTTATTTTGAATTTTTCCCTTCTTTACATAATAAAATTTGTAAATATTCAAAATATTTTCGAATCATGTTGAAAATTTTCATATTGTTAATGACTGTTTATGAAAAAATATAAATCATACAATGTGATATTTGAAGTATGCAAATTATAGTGCTTCGACTTTTAGAAAAGAGGTGAGGACCTTTAGGGGTTAAGATAGATAGAAGTAGTTTGATCGATCACAGGATTTCTCCGCCAATGCCTAACGTTTACAATTTCCTTGATAACAAATAAGATCCTATTTTGTGATTTTGTCCATAGCATATTATTCATCCAATCGCACATGTGTACACAATATATTTATATCGTGGATATGTAAATCTATATAAACATAGAAATACACGAGCATAAATATATACATATACACATATGTATGTATGGATATATGTATGTATGTATATGTAAATATGTGGGTGGATATTTGTATGTACATATACATGGAAGCACTTACAAATATACATGCACTACAAACATGTCTTCTGCGATATTGCACCATCATGAAAATGGCATGCCACATGTGTTTTATATTACCAATTGGCATATATTATTATTCCAAGCTTACTAGAGATGATAATATGCCTTGCACGACGTTCTACCATCATGTATAGTTGCATGCACATACGCACACACATACACGGTAACTTATGGAATTCGAAGTGGAATTCATATTTTGAATATTTCGCTTCTTTATTCAATTGGTAAGTAATTACAAGTCAAGTCATGAAATTGACCAAAAGTGGGAGGGAGAATGAACAAAGGAGGAAAGGGAGAAGGGCAAGGTGGGGGGGGGGGGGGGGAGTTAGCTAACAATGGAGAGGTAAGAGCCATCATGAAAGAGGTGGGACGGACCGCTCTCCTAGAAGTGAAGCACTACAAGAATTCAATGCGAAGCACATTAAATGTTGGAACATTCTTTGACCGTACTCAAAATAGTCCTCGAAGTCCGCGAGGATTCTTGAAGTGCGTGTAGACCCAAGGAGTTGGGCTGGACGAGGAGGAAGGGAGAGAAACACCAGAACTCAATACTTTGGAGAAACCCCCTGGGCTGCTCGCGCACGCCGTCCGATCCTGCCGTCCGATGCCTGCCGTCCGCACTGCCGTCCGATCCAGCGTCCGCTCCGCCGTCCGATGCGGCGTCCGCTCTGCCGTCCGATGGATCGAGCGCGCCTGTCCGTCCGATCAATCCGTCGGGCCGGCGTGGTCCGTCCGATATGGGACCCGGCGCGGGCCGTCCGATTTGGCCACGCGATCGTGCGCCCCTGCCCGTCCGATTCGAGGGTCGAAACGTACGCGCGGACAGCGGCCGTCGGATGAGAATGTCCGCACGCACGCCGTCCGATGGATCTGGTACGGTCCGATCGAGGCCGTCCGATCGGGCAGGCGTCCGCTGTACGCTTCGTCCGCCCTAGGCGGACAGTATAAATGGCGGACGGCTTTCTTCGTCCGCTCAGAGAGGCGGTGGGCATGGTGAACGTCCGCGTGCACCTGCATCGACTCTGTCACGTGTTTTTTGAGTCACTGCGTCACGCTGTACGCACGTTTGACTTTATTTGAGGACGTCTGCACCACGTTGCGCTTCTACCTTCCACGCGGTTTCTTGGCGTTGCTTTGACTTCCCACGATGTTCCAGCGAAGCAGCAGTAGTAGGAGATCTTCACAAGGGACTCCTCAAGTTATAAACTGGGATCAAGTCGCTGACCCCAATTGTGTTGCGGAGCCGGGATGGGACACGGAGCCGGCGAGAACGTGGACTTTAAAAATATGCAAAGAGTACGTGAAGATGACGCATTTAGCCAAGATTTGGCCACGAGATCAAATGCTAGTGTCTGGCCCTCGTTGGGAAGGCCCAACTAGGACGTGCCAAAGCAACCATTTTCGACAACGGTATTGGGAGGTGCACGATTTCGTTGGGTTGCCTAACTCCAAACCAACCATCATGAAATATGGCCTAATGTCAATGGTTTGGGCTGAGATTGTACTGCACAAGGATGTGGATTGGAGTACGGTGAATGGGAAAAACGTTGAACGTTTGAATCGTTCACAAAACTTTATTGCCACCAATTGGACTGGACAGAGTGATTGTGTGCCGCAATGGTCTAATCGTACAGCGCATGCGACAAACGATGATGTTCCTGATGACGACACCTCGCAATGGGAAGTACGTCTACGCAATACATATCGGGAACGCGACGTTGAGAACTATCCCGTGACGTTTGGAACTGCTCCTGAACGTGGCTATGAAAATTATCATGGAACTTCAGATCCAGTAGGCAGGGGATATCAGAGGGGAGCTAGCCATGGCTACGATGATAATGCATACGCGGTACACAATGATGAACGGGTTCCAAATCCGGACAGATACAGTACTCCACGAGCATATTCTCCCGAGAGGACCCACAACGATTTTGGACATCATGGGTTTCAAAGCCATACTCCTATTTATTCTGGCCCCGGCGAAAGCTCAGGAAGCGGTGCACCCGTGAGTTTTGGTAGGGATATGTATAGTGCTGCAGACGGCCCCCCTGACGGATATGCTTCTGGGCCATCGAGTCAGTACCATCGAGATGATGAGTATGAAAGAGATCTTCAAAAAGCAATAAGACGGAGCGAAGAAGAAGAGAATGAAAGGCGGCTGATAGAGCAACGCTTTTATGAGCAACAGTGGGACGCGGAACGTGGAACATTTCGGGGACATCCGCGATATTAGGCGGATTTAACAAGACTATCCATGCTCAAGTGGAAGTTGAAATCTAGCCTAGACCGTAGAATCCAATGTCTTGAATTTTGCTTTGTATAGACCAAGACATGTCCTTAGTTTGAATTTTGTTTGGATGCTACAAACTTTGGATATATTGTAGGCTGCTAGCGCTAATGCTCTAGGCTTGTAAAGTATGTATGGCTCATTGTGTGAACATTATTGGCATAAATATTTATATATATATAAAAATATATAATCTAATCGCGAAGAGTGAACTGGTCATGAGTACATAACCCACCGTTATTTCCATTAACAAGAGATCGAGTTCATGACTTACAAAAAGATATATAAATTGGTTTGGTGTCGCCTTGACTTTTATTGCAGACGTTACATACCTGATTGAAAACAATATGAGTTTAGTTCAAATGCAATGGAGGGGCTAGAAGCTTATCTTAGAACTTGGTTGTGCACAGCACAGTTGACTTTCCAAGAAGGACTCCCATCACATTCTCATTTCCTACTCCTTTTATAATTACCTTGTGCAAGGAAAACCTCCTTCACGAATGAAGTTATTCATGAAAAACATCTTGTCTCACTATCTTGAGAAGTCCATGGCGGCGAACGAACCACCAAAAGTGCACTTTATTGAACCCCTCTTTATGTTAGGTCCTTGCTACACACTTTTCACTTGAATTAAGTGGCTTCCCGTATTTACTTTTGGCCGAGTACTTTCTTTGAACCGTCTTCATCATCGAACAACCTCATGAGCTTCTGTGCTTCAAGTGCAGTTCGGCAACATCAGATCTCACAGAAATGCAATCGTGAAGATCGTAACGAACACCTTTGAAGTGCATACTCTCGCAACTTGAGATCCAGCCAGTCTAAACCCTAAACTTTAGTCCCGATTGAAACACTTGAGATGATATTGCCTATTCGCCCCCAGCTTTGTGGATGCATGCTTTGCTTTTTCTAGAAAAAGATGAGCATGCAATTTATTAAGTCATTCATAAGCAAGATAAACACACGTAGTTTGCGAAGAGGTAAGCTAGTCTCGCACACACTCACCTTCGAAAGGCTCTACTAGAAAAATATAAGCATTCTAGGGTTTCTAAGGCTTTTGTAGCATGCAGCGTTAAGATGAGGTGACAACCAAAGTCCAAGAGCCATGCCGCAAGATTGACAGTTGAATACCTTCCTCATAGAGTTCATCCAAGTGTTAGTGGTGCCTAGTCCTCCCTCATGCGCTATGATTGTATCATAGTACTACATTCTAATCTGACTTTAGACACCGTGTCCCGTGACACCCTAAACCCTACTAGTGTTAGTATCAGATTGAGAATTTGGAACGATACAGAGAACATTGCCCTATGTAGTCAAAGGCTGTAGTCCTATGGTAGGGTGTCGTACTGTAGGACTATCATGGTGCATGAGGGAGGACTAGGCACCACTAAGGCTTGGATGAAGTCTACGAGGAAGGTATTCAAGTGTCGATCTTGCGGCATGGCACTTGGAATGAGGTTGTCACAAGGGCAACAAGGCAATACCCTCTCCTGCGTTTCAATCGAGATTAGAGTTGACGTTAGGCAAAGTGGATCTCAAGCTACGATAGCATGCACTTCAAAGGTGTGCGTTCCGATCTTCACGATTGTGGTTTTGTGAGATCTGGTATTGCTGAACAGCACTTAAGCAGAGAAGCTCGTGAGGTTGTTTGATGATGAAGAGGGTTTGAAGAAAGTGCTGGGCCAAAGGTATGTATGGGAAGCCACATGATTCAAGTGGGGAGTATGTAACGTGGAACTAAAATGAAGAGGGGTTGAAGAATGTGCACTTTCGGTAGTTCGATTGTCCTATTGAACTTCTTACTATAGCGAAGCAAGATTGTTTTTCAGAAATAACCCTATTCGTGATGGACGTTTTCATTGTACAAGGTAGTTATGGATGGGGAGGAAATGAGAATGCGGTGGGAGTCCTTCTTGGAAAGGCCTTTGTGCTATGCACCACCAAGTCATAGGATCAGCTCAAACCCTCCAAATTGCATTAAAGGTAAAGTGAACTCATTTTGTAGTCAACCATGTATAGAAGGTCCGATAAAAAAATGGAGAGAACACCAACGAAATTGATATATCTTTTAATGAGATACGAACTTAATCAATGATCAATGGAAATAACGCTTGATTAGGTACTTAACGAGGTTTACAATTTGCGAGACGGATTTTTCAATATTACCTTGAGTTATTGCAGGGTGCGGATCTTTCAAAACAAAGGGCATGGTCGTTAAATATTTAGTACCTATGGTCACTTAGTGGCTGACCAGGCCGTGTATCACATCAGTGATCACACGTGCTCGAGTAATCTCGAACTTTGGTCTCAAAGTCCTGACATATAGTCATAATTTACCCCTAAGTGCCGAACCATGCATATTGTGCAAGATGTACAAATTTCATCCGTATTTTCTCATCCGTCATACACTTTTTGTGGTGAGAGTTTTGTACTGATTTATTTATGGGAAGTTAGCTTCATGTATGTGTGATTCGATTGAAAAGGAACTAATGTTTGAAAAAATTATGCCTCATTTTGTGTTGCAGTGTGTCACCGAAAATGTTGAAGATCTTGGTCCAAAAGTGATATTGGAAAAAAAAAACTATTAAAATGAAGCATCCGAAAAAACTCCAAAAATCACTACACCTAAAGTACTACATTATAATCCATCACAAAAAATTTCATCCACATATTGTCTATATCGTATTCGTAATTGAATTACAAAATAATTTTGTATTTTATGTTTCAAATTTTATAGAAAAAGATTATTGATAGCAATCATAGATCTAACCGTATAGATAGAATCTACAAAAAAAAATGTATAACTTTTATTCATACATCAAGTTCCAAATATTCGTGTTAGTTGCATTTTATAATGCATCTTTGCGAAACTGTGTAAACTGGACATAGGTGAGGATTCTAGGGGTTAACCAACAAGACCGTGGGATTTGATGATCATGCGCATTGAATATTTGATAGTATTCTAAAACAAAGAGAATTTGGTTAATGTGTCCGGTCCGGTCTGCCGTCCGATCTGCGGGCCGTCCGATCTGCGGTCCGTCTCGCCGTCCGATCTGCAGGCCGTCCGATCTGGCGGACTGCGCGACCCGTCCGATTGCCGACAGCCGGTCAATCGGACGACGTGTGTCCGATCGGGTGGCGGACGGTGCGGGCCGTCCGATCGGTTGGCGGACGGCGCGGGCCGTCCGATCGGGTGTCCGACCTAATCGGACAGCTCGTCCGCCTATAAAGCCGTCCGACCAGAGCGGACGGCTCACTTTTTCCTCCCTACTCGCATTATTGTGAGAGTAGTTACGGGTTGCTGTTGGCAGGGTTATCCCATCCTCTGGCTCGTCACTCGGGGAGGAAGAAGTCAACGTTGCAGGGGGGTATATTTTGCCAATTTTTTAAACGATTCCGGAGCTCCGTCACCATGCCGAAGGGAAAAAAGCATAAGATAAATAAGACGACGGAACAAAAATCTCTTGAAGACAGCCCTTACATGCCGTCGGATGCGTGTAAGAAGTTTCTCCAGCAGTTCACGGTGGATTTTTACCGAAACAACACGCTTATGGCGTTGGAGAGTAAGTTTGTTCGGTACAAAGAGCAGAGTGTGCAAAAATTTCAAGACGACATGGCGAATAATATGTTGCAGGCTCTTCGGGATGGAATTTGGTACCGGGAGATGGAAAAGCGTGATTTCTCAAAGTGGTTGGAGTGGAGGGTGAAAGATTCTTTGTGGAATATCGAGGGAGTATTAACCAAGTATGGGAAGGACCACAAGCTGCTTGAGGACAATACGTATATTGAGGAAGTGATGAAGAAAGCAGACACCTTTGCGAAGTTGATGAAACCATGGAGCTTTGGACGCCAGCGCAATCAAAATATCGGTTGGTGGAGACACGTTGCTGGTGGATCCGAGGAGTTAATGAAGAATAAGTTGGTCCACGCATTGCCTGCTACGGCCAATGTCATTGAAGTGGAGCACACATCACTCAAGGGTGCATATGCTACGGTGAAGAGGGTTTGAATTGAAGGAGCCCCAGGGTTTGAACCTTATTGGGAGTTTGCGGCGAAGCTTTCCAAACAGTGGAAGACAAGACCGGATCTTGCAAAATTGGAACACCAAAATGAAACGATGGCCGTTCAAATTGACCATCCAGGTATTATACGGTATGTGGCTATTAATCCTTCGAAATACGAGGGTTATGCATATTGGTGGAATGGTGGGACATTGCGACAGATGCTGAATTTAGACAACACGTACGGAGACGATATCTACGCGCGTACGTTGCATACAACTATGTCAGCAGACGATGTCGTCAAAGCAAGTTATCTGAGGCGGTTCCGTAAAAAAAGAACGGAGTTGGCGTGGGCATTGGTGATTATCATGATGGAGGTACACATGACCGACAACCTGCACAATGATTTATCTCCTGATAATATCCTTTTTCATTTCCCTGCAGACGAGACGTGTGTATACATCGGGGTATGTGACTGGGGCATGTTATCCTTTGCGAGTGAGCCGATGAAGTCACTATATGGGTTCAACAGTACAGAGGAAATGGAGAAGGATCTTGCAGATCGGTACTGGGTGGATCCTACGATTGCTTATGTACGTAAGCCAGATACAGATGTGGAGATATGCCCGCTAGTGACGAAGGCAACTGAGGCATATGGAGTTGCAAAACTTGCGTTGCGCATTAACAAGGGCAACATGTCGGAGGATTACTGGAAGTTGCAGACGCCTGGGGAAACTTCAGTTGTTTATAGACAACAGGAGTTGGCAGATGTGTTCGAGAGCTATTTGAATCGATTGTGCAGCCCGGATCGAGGAAATATTGGAGGTTTAACTCATTTAGTGACACGTTTTAGGATGACGTACCGTTGGCCAGTACCGTTCGAGCATTTTAGACATGTGTATTAGGCAAAACATAGTGATATAGTTCTTCTTGTTTTAGAGTAGTAGTAACGGTATTGAATTGTTCTATGGCTATTGTTGTGTGCTTATGTATAGAACACGTGGACTTCTGTCCGACTATCAGTAAAACATTTTCCTTGTGACATTTACGGAAAAAATAATTCCATATGTTTTATTGTTTTTGGGATTTTGCTATCTCTATATTCATTGATATTTGTGGGTTCTGCAGCCATGAGTCCCGAGACTTCAATTTGGAATTTGTTTGCACACATGGGTACCTAACGTTATTAGAATTTAGAAACACCCTCAATTTTCTTTAATATTTTGGAAAATAGTTCTTCCATGTGTTATTGGAATTTTGCTAACTCTATGGTTTTTGACTAGGATTTGCAATCGGTGGATTTGGTGTTCACCGTTGGGATTGGAGAATAGACTTAATTTGAAGATTTCCACCGTCGACAAATTTGAATGTTGGGTGTCCATTGTCCAAAATACAGAAGTATTTCTAAAGATGCTCGTATCATAGGTCTCTTTTAATTTCTTCACTTTCAGGTTTTTACTCCTTGTAAATATAACGTTGCCGTAAACCTTAAATGTAAGTTTTGATAAACTCATTGACAAAAATATATTTAACCCTTTAGCGCGCTGGCGTCCAGATTCTGGACGCCGGATGAATTTCAGCAGCTCAATTTCTGTGGTACCAGATGTTTTTTCATCCATTTTTTTATTTTTTTTCATTCTTCTGCTAGTTGAATACCATTTGTACGGTATGGATCTTCCAAATAGGATAATGTGAATTTTTGAATATTTACAAAAGTGATTAATGTCAAGTTTCAAACTTTCAATCTTAGTTCAAAAAAAAAGAGTGACCTTAAATATGATTTTCCATAGTAAGTAGAATCAAATAATGGAAACCATACCTTCTTGTAGTGCATGTCATTCTAATTTCATTACAATATTTTTAAATTTTTTTGTGTTAATTTTGGATTTTTAATTGAATTTCAAGAGAAAACCTTGCAAAATTACTTTAAAAATATTAATAATAAATATGATGAATCCAACCGTACGGATGTTATCTACACATTGACATTTACAACTTTGTTTTGTACATCAACTCCATTTTCGTTTTTCATCAACCATTTTATAACAAATGTTTGAAAACAATGTTGAATCGGGACGTTAAAGGGTTAATTTGAATATTTCCCTTATTTGAATAATATAATCTGTAAATATTCAAACTATCTTCAAATCATGTTGAAAACTGTGATCGGACGTCCACTGCACCGTCCGATCGGGCACGTTCTCAGTCGTCCGATCTTCCAGCCGTCCGATCGCGCCGTCCTGCCGTCCGACCCAATCATCCGTCCGATCCCGCCGTCCGCCATTCAAATCCCACTCGCCCGTCCGATTGGGCACATTCTCAATCGTCCGATCGGGCAACCGCTCGCCCGTCCGATCGAGCACCCAATCCCTCGTCCGACCCGTAGATGGAGATACCAAATTCATAGATTTCTCCGATTTCAGTGAATTATAATCTGCCCAGCACGAGGATGGGACTAAAGATCTCGTAGATTGCGTCGTAAACCTTAAACAACCGTCCGCCGTCCGGAGAAACATTGCAAAGGGATTTTACCACGCCGTCGGACATGGGCGTCCGACCTGTCCGCCGTCCGATCTGTCCGCCGTCCGATCTGTCCGCCGTCCGACCTGCCCGCCGTGCGACCTAGGAAAAACCGCCGTCCGACCTGTCCAGTCGTCCGATCGCGCCGTCCGCCGTTCGAACGCCGTCCGCTGAGGTAAAACCGCCGTCCGCTGTAGTAAAACCGCCGTCCGCTGTGGGTTTTTCAAAGTCACCGGACGCTGGGATGGGAACGTCTACGTCCAGCGGACGTCCGGACGCGAACGTCCGCGTCCCAGCGTCCGAAGAACCCTGAAGATAGCTGAAGATGATCAAGTGCCCTAGATTATTTTAGAAAATTATATCAATTGCTCCTCTAGCCTATTTGAGGCCTCTAGATGACATTTATGAAATAAAATAGGATGGTGTAATTCTTGAAGAGAGCTCAAACTGTTTAAGTGCCCTAGATCATTTTAGAAAATGAAGGCGCGTGGTTTGCCGAGGAAAGAGAGAGCGCATCCGGAGAAGGAGCTGCGCCACTCCCGGAGAAGTGAAGAATTCCGCCTGGGGTCCGCAACCATGGCACGCAGGGATGCCGGGGCCAGGATTCCAGAGAAGCGCATTTGCCCGAACATCCCGCAACACGATGGAGACTTCAACGACCTGATGAAGGACCTCCAGAAGATGGGGTGTTTGGGATTGTTTGGGAGAGTGTGGGATGTGCAGGACTCCCGGATGCTAGAGGAAATCGAGGGCGGGCCAATGGTGGACGCCTTCCGGACGACTATCCGGACGAAGTATGGAAGCTGGACCCGAGAGATGTAGCGGGCACTATACGACTTCCCGGACACAAACAAGGACCTGGAACCGGGAGGCAAGAGCGACACGGATTGGGTGAAGGCGCGATTCAGCCATCTCTCGGACAAGGACGGGTTCAAGGTGGCGGATTGCAGAAGGCCTCGAGAGCAAAGGCTGCTCCAGTACGTAGTGCCCATCCTCAGTCCGGAGAAGCCCACCACCCTCACTGTGACGTTGGCCCAGGGTATCTACTCCGCTCTTCTTCGGGAGAAACGGATCAACTGGGCGATCCTGATTCACCGGAACACGCAGAAGTGGGCGGGTAACCTCGACAACAAGAAGGGATGCCCGTTGGCCCCATTTCTCTACCACTTGTACAAAAAACATGGGTGCCTCACGATGGAAGAGAAGAAGAGGTTGGAGGTAGTGCCCATTTCGGGATTGAGAAGCCCGGCCAAGAAGAAGACGACTCTTCCGGGAGGAGAAGCGGGGACCAACAGACCCGGTTCGTCGTCCCGACCGGAGGAGAGAAGAATGGCTCCACCTGCACCCCAACCGGATAGGAGCAGCTTCCGGGGAGAGGAGCGCAGGAAGGATAGGGAAGACTACCCGGTAAGAGGACAACCGGGCGAGGCCAGCACCAATCCGGAGCAGAGGACCAAGTAGAGAGAAGACCGCCCGGAGAGAGGCCAACCGGGGGGCGAGGTCGCAACATGAGGAGCGTCAGGAGAAGAGAAAGGACCCGAAGCTAGATCGACCGGGTGGGGCAAGATCTCAGCAGGAGCTGAGAACAAAGCGGAGGGAGGATCCGGACGAAGAGGACGAGGACGAGGAGGATTCTCCACAGCCGATGCTGACCTGGAAGAAGCCGGTGAGAGACCCAAAGGCAGCTCCTCAACCGGAAGTAGGCGGTCCTTCCCAAACGCGACCTCGGGTGGATCCGGTCGAGGAGTCCAGACCAGAGGAGGAGACAGGGCCTTCTCCGACACAGCCCCAGGAGCAACCGGAGAAGAGATTCGGACCAATGGAGGAGGATCCTACTCCGGCGGCTCCACAGGAACCTATGGCGGAGGAGAACTGGACAGACCAGGAGAGGGGTCCGTCTCAGCCGCGACCCCAGGGCCTGAAGAGGAAGTTAGTCCTCACAGTTGAGGAGGAGGAAGAGCGGGACAGACCGGAGACCACACCTCGGAAGAAGAAGGGATCGGCCCGGAGACCACACCTCGGAAGAGGAAGGAACTGGCCCGGAGGAAGATGAACCCACTCAACAAGCGTCCCAAGGAAGCAGAGGAGGACGAAGAGGAAACCGGGGACGAGGGGGACCGGGAGTAGGGAGTGCCAGCAGGAGCAGAACCGGTCCAGGAAGCAGGCCCATCCGGATATGTGCCAACGGAACAAGGAGAACCGCTCCGGGTGGAGGACATGCTTCTGCAAACCAGGATGGCACTGGACATGAAGACAGAGCAATATAACCCCATGTTCGCTGCGCTCCGGGAGACAGGGACTCTTCTCCGGACAAGCGATGCCCTGGAGTATCCGGCGCGGGTCCGGAAACTCCAGAGGAAACTCATCCGGAGCAGGGAGAGGGAGAACGAGCTAACCGGACAGCTGCAGGGTATCCGGGAGACAGAAGGCAAATTCGCAGCTCTCTTGAAGGGTTTTGAGGAGGAGTTGCAACAAAAGGTAGCCTACATCAAGAAGATGGAGGCACACGTACAAAGGAACGAGTTGCAGATCCGGGAGCAGGAGGATACTATCCGGAGAGTAGCAGAGACGAGCCGACAGTGCGTCTCCAAGCTGTCGGGGTTGTTCCAATCGGATGGGGAGGCACAAACGAAGGCCCGGTTGTACGACAAGCGGGTACTTCAGCCGGGATTGGAGGGAGCAGCCCGGATGAAGAATGTAGTATGGGAGTACTCGGACAACGTAGAAGCGTATTTAGTGGAGTTCCGGGTACTAGCGGAGTGCATAAGGGAAAGCTCTTCGGAGGAGGAACCGGATCAGGAAGAAGCTACCAACCGTGGCGAGAGGGTAGGTTCCAGGGATGGGTTGCAGGGTGTGTTCAATCTCTCTGCAGATGCTCCTCAAGAAGGGGAGATCGACCGGTTGATGCGGAATGAGAGCTCAACACAGGAACATACCTCCCGGACCGTGCTGGATGTGGAGCCAATCCACATGGTCAGACCCGCGGGAGTAAGCCTAGAGGAAGTCCGGGATTTGAGCGAAGGTATGGAGGCAATGGATGTCCAACCGGACAGGGCGGAAAAGCAACAGGAGGGACCGCAGGTGGGACAGCCAGCGGCGCACGGAATGCGAGGAGATCGGCCGGCGGATCCGATCGTGGTGGGGAGCCTGGAAGTTGAAGAGGAGCAGCCGCAGGAGGACCAGTAGCTGCCCGGGATCACCGGGGGTCCGGAATCAGTGGCCCAGACTTAGTGGATCCGGCCACTTAGAATAGAACTTTTGAGTAGGTAGGGTAGGAGCTTTTTGTTGTAAATGACTTCTAGGATTTTTATGTTAATGGCGGCTTAGGATAGGAATTGAGCCGTGGAGGAGGCTCCCCGGATTTCCGGATCCCGGGAATGTGGGATCTGAGGATCTCCCGGATCTAAGTTTCGGGTTGGCTTTTTATTAAGGGATGTTCTTCATTCCTTGGGTCTTTTGTGTACCTTTGTTCCGTGTAAATGAGTAGAAGCACATTTTCCTTGCACAAACTGTGTGTGTGTGTGTATGCATATGTGTATTTGCTTGTGTATTACCGGAACAGTGGCGCAACTAGTCCCTTGGTGACCGGATGGGTTAGCTAGGTTCGGACGTGAAGTCAGTTAAGAGACCGGATAGGAGATTTGGAGGAATTAGGAGCGTTTGAAGGTGATATTTCCTGTGTCCGGTTGTAGGTGAAATCCGGGTAAGTGGCTGGGAGAGTAGGAGGGGGTACTCCGGTTCTCCCAGAACTCCTGGACGGGTAGTTTGGTAGAGGTTTCAGCATCCGGATAGATCTTGCAACTGTAGAAGTGTGGGAAGGATTAGAGTAAAACGAGTCTTGACGTATTCAATCCCTCCCGGACACCCCGGCTACTGTCCATTCCGGTCAACAAGTCGTTGTAGTACTTTGAGGGTTAGGGGGAAACCGGGTTGCGCTTGAGTGACCGGCTGTGGGTTTGGGATGAGTCCATAGCTGAAGAGCAAACCGGAGAGTACCCGGATTAGAGAGTGGAGTTTGGGTGACTAAGAAGCGGTGAATCCCCTGTCACGGAAATCAGTAGGGAGGGTGTGAGTTTGGATCCAACATCCTTGAAAATATAAATGGAGAACCCTCTGAAGGAAAACAGAGATTAATGGTAAACCAGATTTAGTAGTTGGGATTAGATCGAGTGGAGTAAGGTTGGTAAAGTTTCCAACCCGGACAGAAACCGGATCTAGCCATAGCCGGGTCAGTCAGTAGAGCAGATCCGGTTTTTGTAAGGAAAGAAGGAGAGATTTGGTGACCGGGAGAGAGCAGTCACCAACCCGGGTCACTCTCCGGAAACTTCCCACTTCACAGAGTCTCCGCGGAACGATAACCCGGAAATCACCTCTACGAGCATTCTTAACCCTTAAACGTACCACTCCTTTGTAGGAAAGTCAAACTACACAATATGTTTCCTGTATTAAATCACTTCACAGAGTCTCCGCGGAACGATAACCCGGAAATTTTTTAACGACTTCACATTGAGTCTTAAAAATTAATATTTTTTGGGAGCAGGTACAAATTACAATGGAGAATCACATGATATGTTTTCCATAGAAATTTTTTAATTAAATTTTGAAATTCGAAAGGTGAACATCTTATGTAGTGTAATTCAAACCTTGAGCTACAAAGCTTGCACAAGCAATAAAATACTCAATAATTGGAATTTTTAAGATTTGAAAATTGGAGTTCAAACTAGACTTAATAAACTTCATTTTCTTAGTTGAGTGTATTAGCAACAAAAGTCGTCTTCAAGATCAAAATTGGGTTTGACCAACAAACGTCCAGAAACTGGATGCCTGGACGTTTAGGGGTTAATACGAAAAAGTGCGCTCTAGGGGAGTATCCGGTACCACGTGCTACTACACAGCCTAAAATGATCAAGTGCCCTAGATCATTTTAGAAAATTATGCCGATTGCTCACCAAGCCTATTTTGGGCCTCTACACGCCATTTATAAAATAAAACAGGATGTTACACTTCGCGAAGACAGCTGAACATGATCAAGTGTCCTAGATCATTTTAGGAAAGTCTGCCGATTGCTCTCCTAACCTATTTTGGGCCTCAAGATGCCATTTATAAAATAAAATAGGATGTTGCATTTCTCGAAGAGAGCTGACATTGTTCAAGTGCCCTAGATCATTTTAAAAAAAATTGTCGATTGCTCTTGCAGCGTATTTTAGGCCTGTAAATGCCATTTTTGAAATAAAATAGAATGCTGCACTTCGCGAAGATAGCTGAACATGATCAAGTGCCCTAGATCATTTTAGAAAATTCGGCCGATAACACCCCTAGCCTATTTTGGGCCTTTAGATGCCATTTATGAAATAAAATAGGATGTTGCAGTTCGTGAAGACAGCAGAAATTGTTTAACTGCCCTAGATCAGTTTAGAGAATTTTGCCGATTGCTCCCCAGCCTATTTTCGGCCTCTAGATGCGATTTCTGAAATAAAATAGGATGGTGCAGTTCTCGAACACAATTAAAATTGTTCTGGTGCCCTAGATCATTTTCAAAAATTCTGCCGATTGCTCCCCAACCTATTTTGCGCCTCTAGATGCCATTTATGAAATAAAATAGGATGCTGCACTGCGCGAAGACAACTGAACATGTTTAAGTGCTCTAGATCATTCTAGAAAATTCAACGGATTGCTCCCCCAGCGTACTTTGGGCCTCTAGATGCCATTTATGAAATAAAATAGGATGCTGCAGTTCTTGAAGAGAGCTGAACATGTTCAAGTGCCCTAGATCATTTTAGAAAATTATGCCGATTGCTCCACCAACCTATTTTGCGCCTCTAAATGCCATTTATGAAATAAAATAGGATGCTGCATTTCTCGAGGAGAGCTGAAATTGTTTAAGTGCCCTAGATTATTTTAGAAAATTTCGTCGATTGCTCCTGCAACGTATTTTGAGCCTCTAAATGCCATTTATGAAATAAAATAGGATGTTGCACTTCGCAAAGACAGCTGAACATGATCAAGTGCCCTAGATCATTTTAGAAAATTTTGCAGATTGCTCCTCTAGTTTATTTTGGGCCTCAGGATTCCATTTATGAAATGAAATAGGATACTGCAGTTCTCGAAGACAGTTAAAATTGTTCAAGTTTCCTAGATCATTTTAGAAAATTCTGCAGAGTGCTCAGTCAGCCTATTTTGGGCCTGTAGATGCCATTTTTGATATAAAGTCGGATGCAGCACTTGGCGAAGACAGTTGAAAATGTTCAAGTGCCCTAGATCATTTAAGAAAATTCTGCCGATTGCTCCCTTAGCCTATTTTGGGCGTCTAGATGCTATTTATGAAATAAAATAGGATGCTGCATTTCTCAAAGACAACTGAACATGTTCAAGTGCCCTAGGTCATTTTAGAGAATTGAGTTGATTGCTCCCCCAGCCAATTTTGGGCCTCTAGATGCCATTTATGAAATAAAATAAGATGCTGTAGGTGTCGAACACAATTAAAATTATTCAAGTGCCTTCGATCGTTTTCAAAATTTTTGCCGATTGCTTCCTAGCCTGTTCTGGGCCTCAAGATGCCATTTATGAAATAAAATAGAATGTTGTTGTTCTGGAAGACAGCTCAAATTGTTCAAGTGCTCTAGATCATTTTTGAAAATTTGTCCATTGCTCCCCTTGCCTATTTTGGGCCTCTAGATGCCATTTATGAAATACAATAGGATGCTGCAGTTCTCGAAGACAGCTGACATTGTTCAAGTGCCTTAAATCATTTTAGAAAATTTTGTCGATTGCTCCTACAGCGTATTTTGGGCCTGAAAATGCCATTTATGAAATAAAATAGAATGCTGCACTTCGCAAAGACAGCTGAACATGATCAAGTGCCCTAAATCATTTTAAGAAAGTCTGCTGGTTGCTCCCCTAGCCTATTTTGGGCCTCAAGATGCCATTTATGAAATAAAATAGGATGCTGCATTTCTCGAAGAGAGCTGACATTGTTCAAGTGCCCTAGATCATTTTTAAAAAAATTGTCGATTGCTCCTGCAGCGTATTTTGGGCCTGTAAATGCCATTTTTGAAATAAAATAGAATGCTGCACTTCGCGAAGACAGCTGAACATGATCAAGTGCCCTAGATCATTTCAAAAAATTCGGCCGATTGCACCCCTAGCCTATTTTGGGCCTTTAGATGCCATTTATGAAATAAAATAGGATGTTGCAGTTCGTGAAGACAGCAAAAATTGTATAACTGCCCTAGATCATTTTAGAGAATTTTGCCGATTGCTCCCCAACCTATTTTCGGCCTCTAGATGTGATTTCTGAAATAAAATAGGATGGTGCAGTTCTCGAACACAATTAAAATTGTTCTGGTGCCCTAGATCATTTTCAAAAATTCTGCTGATTGCTCCTCCAGCCTATTTTGCGCCTCTAGATGCCATTTATGAAATAAAATAGAATGCTGCTGTTCTTGAAGACAGCTCAAATTGTTCAAGTGCCCTAGATCATTTTAGAAAATTATGCCGATTGCTCCCCCAGCCTATTTTGGGCCTCTAGATGCCATTTATGAATTAAAATAGGATGCTGCACTACGCGAAGACAGCTGAACATGTTCAAGTGCTCTAGATCATTTTAGAAAATTCAACGGATTGCTCCCTTATCGTACTTTGGGCCTCTAGATACCATTTATAAAATAAAATAGGATGATGCAGTTCTCGAAGAGAGCAGAATTTGTTTAAGTGCCCTAGATCATTTTAGAAAATTTTGCAGATTACTCCATAGCCTATTTTGGGCCTCCAGATGTCATTTATGAAATAAAATAGGATGCTGCATTTCTCGAAGAGAGCTAACATTGTTCAAGTGTCCTAGATCATTTTTGAAAATTCTGCCGATTGCTCCCCTAGCCTATTTTGGGCGTGTAGATGCCATTTATGAAATAAAATAGGATGGTGCAGTTCGCGAAGATAGCTGAAAATGTTCAAGTGCCCTTAATCATTTTAGAAATTCTGCAGATTGCTCCACCAGTCTATTTTGGGCCTCTAGATGCCATTTATGAAATAAAATAGAATGTTGTAGTTCGCGAAGACAGCTGAACATGATCAAATGCCCTAGATCATTTTAGAAAATTCTGCCGATTGCTCCCCTAGCCTATTTGGGCCTCTAGATGCCATTTTTGAAATAAAATAGGATGTTGTTGTTCCGAAATACAGTTGAAAATGTTCAAGTGCCGTAGATCATTTTAGAAAATTCTGCTGATTGTTCCCCCAGCCAATTTTGGGCCTCCAAATGCCATTTACGAAATTAAATAGGATGCTGGAGTTCGCAAAGACAGCTGAAATTGTTCAAGTACCCTAGATCATTTTAGATAGTTCTGCCGATTGCTCCCCCAGCCTATTTTGGGCCTCTAGATGCCATTTATGAAATAAAATAGGATGGTGCAGTTATTGAAGACAGTTGAAATTGTTCAAGCGCCCTAGATCATTTAGAAAATTTTGCGGATTGCTCCCCCAGCCTATTTTGGGCCTTTAGATGCCATTTATGAAATAAAATAGGATGCTGCACTTCCCGAAGACAGCTGAAAATGTTCAAGTGCCCTATATCATTTTAGAGAATTCTGCGGATTGCTCCCATAGCCTATTTTGGGCTTCTAGATGCCATTTATGAAATAAAATAGGGTGCTGCACTTCGCGAAGAGAATTGAAAATGTTCATGTGCACTAGATCATTGTAGAAAATTCTGCCAATTGTTCTCCGAACCTCTTTTGGGCCTATAGATGCGATTTTTGAAATAAAATAGGATGCTGCCGTTCGTGGTGACAGCTAAAAATGTTCAAGTGCCCTAGATTATTTTAGAAAATTTTGTGGATTGCTCCACCTACCTATTTTGGGCCTGTAGATGTCATTTATGAAATAAAATACCATGTTGGTGTCATCGAACATAGCTGAAAATGTTCAAGTGCCCTCGATTATTTTAGAAAATTCTGCCGATTGCTCCTTCTGCGTATTTTGGCCTCTAGATGCCATTTATGAAATAAAATAGGATGGTGCACTTCGCCAAGACAGCTGAAAATGTTCAAGTGCCCTCGATCGTTTTAAAAAATTCTGCCGATTGCTCCACTAGCCTATTTTGGGCCTCTAGATGCCATTTATGAAATAAAATAGGATGCTGGTGTCATTGAATACAGCTGAAAATGTGCAAGTGCCCTCGATCATTTTAGAAAATTCTGCCGATTGTTCCCCCAGCCTATTTTGGGCCTCTAGATGCCTTTTATGAAATAAAATAGGATGCTGCACTTGGTGAAGACACCTGAAGATGTTTAAGTGTCCTTGACTTGAGTATAATATGATCATGGATTCAAAGCTTTGTGTGGCGCCTTGGAAGTATGGCAAGTGTAGTGTTTGTTGTGCATGTGATCGTACAATGTGCTTAGATTTTGAAATCACCCTGTTGTTGTCTGTCGACATTATGGCTTCTCCTATTGAGGTGTATAGATTTAGCAGGATTGAACATTAGGGGAAATCTGTAGTCACAAAGGAGCCCTGGCCATTCTCACGTGCTGAAAAATTTAGGCCAAACCGTGCACTTTACAAGAGGGTACCAATGGTGCTACCGTGGCTGCCAGCAGTGCAGTTCCGTGGGTCGCGCCAATCGACGCTGCCAACACTGTCGACACTGCCAACACTGCCAACACTGCGGCTTCCGACGCTGTCAGCGGGCAGCGACTGCACCAATGGATTTACATAGAAAATGGTGCCTGGGCAGCCGGTTCACCTAACCCGGTCAAGCTTACAGGGCCCCTTTGGGACCCCATTTTTCCCCTAATGTGTGAAACTATTAAGTGAGAGGTGATGTTTTGTACAGTACATTCCAATACGTGAGATGATTTATCGATCATGTCAAAATGTGCTTTAGGTTTCGGAATGAGTATAAACGATGTAGTCTAAATCAAAGTTAGTTAGCGTATTTGTAGGAGTGGTGGTAATGATTTGGCGGGTGATTTTGTCAAGCCATATAGTTTTATTTTTAATGAAGTGCTAAAGTGGCGAAATAAAATGTTATAGTGATGCTCCATATTCAAACTTTCATCCATAGATTGGATAGAAAATATCACATTAGATGTTATCACATAAAATTTTTGTTATTTTCAATTAAAATTTAATGACTTCATACAAGGTATATTTTTAATTTGAAGTTCTATAGTGAAATGTTTAATGGTTTTTCTCCATTTTGTGCCAAATTATTTTTCAAGTGTTATTTGGCAATATTTCGTCCAAAAAAATGATTATTTTACTCCTCTAGTTTGAATGGTATAATTTACAGATTAATCCAAGATGTAATGAAGTTTTGGAAATCATTGTAGTACATGGGGTTCAATTTTAAGTTCTCCAAAGTGCATTTTGATGGCTCCAACTTTGGGGGCTAGTTTTTCCTATTCCAAAGTTTGTTTTCAATAATCATTGTTGAGTTTGATTTCCTTTGAAGTCTAGTTGTCATGGCAAAAGTTTCATGCCAATCCAAGTTGTTATGAATGTTTGGACATCATTTTAGGGAATGGGTCAATTTTGAACACTTTTTGTTTTTTAGGTATAATGCATCACTTGTTGGGATACTTTTTGACACATTAAAGCCATATTTGGAAACACCAAATATATTTATTGATTCTTTTTTATACCAATATGTTTATGATGATTTTGAACCATTTTATAGTTTAACCCTTTAACGTCCCATTCCTTTGTAGAATAGTCAAACTATACTTTTATACATAGGTTAGCTTCCAAGATTTTTTGAAATATATTTTTAAATATTTTTCATGCATGAAGTTGTTTGTTTCCTATTAGTCCTAAAATTTTCCACTTTTTTTGATACAAAATGAACGTTTTACAAATTTTTAGGTCAAATACTTCAAGAAATTCATATTAATTACAAAAAATCTTCAAAAAATATAAAATTTCTAGAACATGTGCAAATGAAAAATGAGAATCACATGATATATTTCTTGTAAAATCTTTTAGTTTAAATTTAAAATTCAAAAGGTGAACATCCTATGCAGTGTAATTGACACCTTGAGCTACATAGCTTGCAACAAAAATAAAATATTCAATACTTGAAATTTATAAGAATCAAAAAGTGAAGTGAAAACTAGACTCAATGAACTTCATTTTCTCAATTGAAAGCAATAGCAAAAAATTCATCTTCGAGGTCAAAATTGACTTTGACCAACAAACATCCACTATTTGAATGCGCGGTCCTTAAAGGATTAAAGTTTTTCATTTGAGTAGGTTTAAAAATAGAGTTTCAACTCTAATGTGTTTCTAAAAAAAATACAATATCCTTTTTCAACATCAAAACATTATGATCTTGCAATCTATGTGGCCAAATGACTCCAGATTTGATTCACATCATTTAAAACATGTACACTACAAGATTGTACACTTAAGATTTCTATATATCAACAACATTTAGACATATAACACTTCAAAAGAAATGATGTTCTTAAACCCAAAAAAACAAGGGACACGTAGGTGTTACAGGATCAAGCAACCAAAAAACGATTGTTAGATTTTCTTAGAAAGTCAATTGCAAAAAAACTATACTCTATACTTTCTACATTGACCAACTCATTTTATATGAAGTAAATAGAATGAGTTATAGAGTCACTATACTATATTAGAGAATGGACGTTGGGAGGGGATTCTAGGGAATAGAATGTACTCTCCATGGGGAGCAACGCTAGCAGCACATTATTTTTCGGGACCCTCCAACCCATTCAACTACTTGTCATAAGTAAAAGCATACTTAGAGAACATGTTTACCCTCTAGTTCTAGAGCTCTAGGATTTAATTGCGCAAAAGCCTACTAGACCCCTTCAGTTTTGGACCTCCATGCTCTAGTTGCACAAAAGTTGAACTGCTCCATTGGAGGAATTGGAGGATAATTAGACCTGGTTTTTCTCAAGTATATTTGGAGTGAACATTTCAAATGTATTTTGATTGATGCCCCCATTGTAGCTCGACCTCTAGTTTCAAGAACCACTCTAGTGGATACCAACTCTTGCTCTATTAAAATTGTAATTCAAAGTGACTTGAGAGCTTACTTGAGAGCCAAAGTCAATTGAATCACTAGTTTCAAGAATTTTGAATGTGATTAAAGCGGGAATTGATCCAAACATTAGAGTCATCCCGATAGTCTTGAGGTGCACGAGGATACTTATCTCACAATTATTAGTTGTGAAGAACATGACTACAGATAACTTTATTTTATTAGTAATGCTTCAGTCCCACTCAACCTTGTGGTCTAATGAGAGGGCTCGTGGAGTTATAATACAACATGCTGAGGTGTATTAACCCTTTAAGGTCCTGATTCAACATTGTTTTAAAAGATTCGTTACAAAATGGTTGATGATAAATAAAAAAGGGAGTTGATGTACAAAGCAAAGTTGTAAATGTCAATGTGAAGATAACATTTGTACGGTTGGATTCATCTTATTTAATAATGATATTCTTTAATTAATTTTTCAAGGTTTTCGCTTAAAATTCAATTTAAAATCCAAAATTAACATAATTTTTTTTTTAAAATATTGTAATGAAATTGGAATAACATGCACTACAAGATGGTGTAGTTTCCATTATTTGATTCTACTTATTACGGAAAATCACGTTTAAGGTCTCACTTTTTGAACTAAGATTGAAACTTGACATAAACCACTTTTGTAATTTTTCAAAAATTCACATTATCTTATTTTGAAGATCCATAACATACAAATGGTAGTCAACTAGCACAAGAATCAAGAGAATCTTGGATGGATGAAAAACATCACCGTTTGTGGTGAAAGGACGCATCAGAAACCATCCAGCGTCCAGAATAAGGACGTTGGCGCGTCAAAGGGTTAAGTGGTGACTATAAAAGTTGCATCATCACATTAACTCTTTAACGTCCCATTCCTTTATAGAATAGTCAAACTACAGTTTTATACACAGTTTAACTTTCAAGATTTTTTGAAATATATTTTGAAATATTTTTCATGCATAAAATTGTATGCGTCCTATTAGTTCTAAAATTTTCCAATTTTTTTGATACAAAATGAATGTTTTACAAATTTTTAGGTCAAATACTTCAAAAAATTTATATTAATTACAAAAAATCTTCAAAAAATATAAAATTTCTAGAACATGTGCAAATGACAATGGAAAATCACATGATACATTTTTTGTAAAATATTTTAATTTAAAATTCAAAATGTGAACATTCTATGCAACGTAATTCAGACCTTGAGCTACATAGATTGCAACAGAAATAAAATATTCAATGCTTGAAATTTATAAAATCCAAAAAGTGAAATGAAAACAAGGCTCAATAAACTTCAATTTCTCAACTAAAAGCAATAGCAAAAAAATTCATCTTCAAGGTCAATATTGGCTTTGACCAACAAACATTCACTATTTCGATGCACGGTCCTTAACTCTTTAACGTCCCGATTCAACATTGTTTTCAAAAATTTGTTATAAATTTTTTTGATGAGAACCAAAAATGGAGATGGTGTACAAAGCAAAGCTGCAAATGTCAATGTGAAGATCACATGTGTACGGTTGGATTTATCATATATATTTTAAATATTTTTTTATTAATATTGCAAGGTTCTATCTTGAAAATCAATTAAAAATCATGAATTAACGGAATTTAAAAAAAGAATTTGTAGTAAAATTGGAATGACATACACTACGAGATGGTATAGTTTCCATTATTTGATTCTACTTATTTTGGAAAATCATCTTCAAGGTCTCACTTTTTGAACTAAGGATGAAAATTGACATAAACCACTTGTGTTGTTTTTCCAAAAGTCATAATAACTTATTTAAAAAATCCAAACCACACAAAGGATAGTCAACTTGCACAAGAACCACAAGAATTTTTGGTGGATGAAAGTTGTCCAAGTTGAATGGAATTTGAACAGTTTGAATCTGTTCAAGCGTCGACTATGTGGACGCAAGCGCCTCAAAGGATTAACCCTTTAGTGCCCAGGGTACTATAGCTGGGAGCACTGGTTTTCAGTGTTTTTTTCCACTGCGATTGAGACTAGCAAAAATAGACTAGATTAAATTAGAAAGTAGCCGTACAATTCTATTCTCAACTGGAGAGCACACATTTTATTAAAATTTGAGAATCATCCAATGGTGGGATCACTAGTAGAAATCTTGTCTTATGTGACAAGTCTTTAATGACTCAATGTCGGGAATGACAAGTCCGTAATGACACAAAGTCCCACTTTGTGTCATTACGGACTTGTCATTCCCGACATTGAGTCATTAAAGACTTGTCACATAAGACAAGATTTCTACTAGTGGATCGGAAGATTATAGTATGTATTTGAACTGTATGATGCACGCTCAAAAATGAAATTTTGGGGGGTGTGTGAGTTCAAAGTTAAATAGAATTTGAGTTAAAATTTCAAAAATAAAAGTAAAGAAGTTCAGCTATGCCCTATGTCAACGCCTCTCCATTACAATCTTTCATATCAAGAATAGACTCACACATAATTATTGTGGACTTTATAAGTGAAAGTGATTTATTCACATACGGTTTAGGACAAAATTTTATACGTTGAAAATTGACAATAGTGGGTACATTAGTCAAGATCGGATTACACACACTAACGGAAGATGAAGAAGAGAGCACAATCCAAAAAATAAAACAAGATAAAAAACTTCAAAACGCAAGAAATACCGCATAGTACATGTGCTGTATTTGTAAGTATTTACTGTATTTTCAAGTATTTGCAGTATTTTTGCGTTTTGTTGATAGGTATTTTGATAGTTGTACAATTCCAAATTGAAATTTTCTTTTTCTGGAAGATGTGTAATGTATAAGCGCAAATCTGAACTTCAAAACTGAAGTTCCAATTCTTCACGAATTCTCTGCTATTTACATTTCGGACATTGTAGTGACCATAATGTGGTCACTTGGGCACTAAAGGGTTAAGGTCTCACTTTTTGAACTATGAATGAAACTAGACATAAACCAATTCTGTTGTTTTTCAAAAAATCACAATATCTTATTTTTAAAGATCCAT
The DNA here is from genome assembly GCA_022496805.1 of Pohlia nutans. Classification (NCBI taxonomy): domain Eukaryota; kingdom Viridiplantae; phylum Streptophyta; class Bryopsida; order Bryales; family Mniaceae; genus Pohlia; species Pohlia nutans. The sequence goes on along the minus strand of CM040095.1, from coordinate 1,896,126 downwards.
ACCGTACAAATGATAGTCAACTAGCACAAGAACCAAGAGAAATTTGAATGGATGAAAATTGTCCATGTATGTACTAGTCAAGACAATAGTTTGAGTCTTTTCATCGTCGACATAGTGGACACAAGCACCGTTTTGGTTACTATAGTGTCCATCCTCGAAAGGGGAGAGTAGTATTGTTCCAATGTCCCTTTGTCCCGTGGGCATCGGGTCATTGACATTACGAATGGACACTTTATTCACGCCGGCCCTTTCTATAGGGTTGGTGTTTCTATCTATCTATCTCGACACAAGCACCTCAAAAGGGTTAACCCTTTAACGTCCCAATTCAACACTGTTTTCAAAGATTTGTTATAAAATGGTTGATGAAAAACGAAAACAAAACAAAGTTGATGTACAAAACAAAGTTGTAAATGTCAATGTGTAGATAACATCCGTACGGTTGGATTCATCATATTTATTATTAATATTTTTAAAGTAATTTTGCAAGGCTTTCTCTTAAAATTCAATTAAAAATCCAAAATTAACACAAACTTTTTTTAAAATATTGTAATGAAATTAGAATGACATGCACTACGAGATGGTATGGTTTCCATTATTTGATTCTACTTACTATGGAAAATCATATTTAAGGTCTTTCTTTTTGAACTAAGATTGAAACTTGACATTAATCACTTTTGTAATTTTTCAAAACTTCACATTATCTTCTTTGGAAGATCCATACCGTACAAATGGTATTCAACTAGCACAAGAATGAAAAAAATGAAAAAAGGATGAAAAACATCCAGAACCTACAGAAATCGAGCTGCTCAAATTCATCCGGCGTCCAGATTCTGGACGCCGACGCGCTAAAGGGTTAAAGCATTCAATACATTAAAAACCATAAAATAGCCAAAACAAGATACTGTTGAATATTCTGGCTACGGTATATCTGCACAACAAAACATTGAACATAAAATAAATAAAAACATTGAAATCCTAAGTATTCAAGCAAAGTAGCTGGAAAATTGTTAGAATAACCGGAGAGCAGGTAAATGTCTCGAAGTAATCAACTCACTTCAAAGTATAAAAGTTTTCACTAGAGTACCGATACCAATACAGCTTCTCTTATTTCTCAATGTGAAATAAACAAGGCAACCAGATAACCAAATTATTGCTAGATCTGCCACCACTGCCATATACCTGGAATGCCTCCTCCTTGGAACAAGAGGATGGAATATTTACAGTGAACACTCGAGCTGCTGCACTGCTTTCTGTGAACATAATGAATTATGACAGTTTAGGGTTTAGGGTTTGAGCCTGGCCATTGTTTATCTTGACAGTTGCTTCTTCTTAATCGCAGCAATCTGCATTCCTGGGTTCAAGCCCTTGGGGCAGGCCTTGGCGCAGTTCATGATGGTATGGCAACGGTAAAGCTTGAAAGGGTCGTCTAATGCCTCCAGCCTCTCCTTTGTAAACTCATCTCTACTGTCTGCAATCCACCTGAACAATGCCGTTTGCAAAACTAGGGTTAGATGAATCCGTCATTAAGAATGCACTCCAACCATTACAAACTCAACGATTAATGTGAGACAGGATAAAATTAACAGAAAAGATGCCTTGATATGACTATGAATTTAAGAGAGCAAGGCGATTTCAAATTGGTTTAACCCCTAAAGGACCAAGGATTCATGGCATATTCAATAGATCATACTGTGAAAAAACAATTAAATTCAAATGAGACCAAATCTAATATCACTAGAATCAGTAAAGAAAATTGGTCAAACAACAAACAAATTTGAACAAAAAGAAGTCAACTTGAAACTGCTAAAAAAAATACATGAGGCCCAATTTGGGATTCTTGGCCCTTTTGGGGTTAACTGTATCTTGGATGTGCTACAACTATTCATCCTCACTGTTCTTCCTCTTATAGAATGATGACTTAAACCAAAGCATAAGAATTTCACCAATTCCACAGGCTACGAAGAACAGTAAGCTCAAATGGGCCATATAGTTTTAGGCCCATGCCACACAACCAGTAGTGGCCAAAAAAAGAGCAAAACTCGTTGGTTAACCGAAGCAATGAGTGGAATGACAATGAGACCTCATCTCCACATTTTAGGTTTAGTTCTACGTTCGTATATCCATGGTGACACGTTGAGTACTTACAGAGAAACTTAAAAAGCTTCCAAGTTCATTGTAATCCATGATTTCAACTGCGGAAGATTCATAGTTTTTGATTTCCAAGTCATTTTCCAGGCTAATGGGAGAAGAGGCACCACCGCTCATTAAACACCGATTTCAAAAATTGCAAGAAGACGTTGACCAGAGAGTGATTTTCATCTAATCCAATGTAGAGCGATTGACAATATCCTTTTTCCAATCAACAGACCACCTTCCTGAAACCTAAGTTTATCACAATTCCAAATTCGGTGCTTAACCCCTAAAGGACCATAAGGCCACCAGGTGGCTTCATGTTTTTTTTAGCAGTTTTTATTAGGTTTTATGTAGACTTCATTTTGATCAAATTTGTTTGTTTTCAAACATGCAATGTTCTTCACTAATTCCGGAGATATAAAATTTGGTCCAAGCCGAATTATATATTTCACAATATGATCATTTAAATTTGTCATTTTAAAACCATGAATCCGTGGTCCTTTAAGGGTTAAGACAGTTATTATCAGAGCTCGCTTTGGAAGAAACAAACCTGTGAGCCTGCAGAAGAGCAGCAGGGCCTAAGTACTTGTCGGGGTTCCACCAGTAACTAGGGCACGAGGTGGTACAGCAAGCACACAAGATGCACTCGTACATGCCGTCCAGCTTCAAGCGGTCCTTCTTGGTCTGCAAATACTCTTTCCCCTCGGGCGCGCCTTTCTTAGTCTTCAACCAGGGCTCAATGCTCTTGTACTGCGAGTAGAACTGCGTCATATCCACCACGAGGTCCTTGATAACATACATGTGCGGCAGCGGTGAAATGATAGTCTCGGACTTGGGGTTGGGCTCGATGGGCGTCAAGCACGCCAGCCCGTTGGAGCCCCCGATGTTCATGGCGCAGCTGCCGCAAATCCCCTCCCTGCACGACCGCCGGAACGTCAGCCCCGTGTCCATCTCGTTCTTGATCTTGATCAGCGCGTCCAGCACCATCGGCCCGCACTCGTTCGTGTTGATCGTGTACGTCTTCAAGTGCGGCTTGTCGCTCTGGTCCGGGTCCCAGCGATAAATGGCGAACTTCTTCATGTTTGGCTCCTTCGTGGCCGTGATCCCTGGCGACGGGTCCGATTGCTCCGCCGAGGATTTCAACGCTGTCGATGAGGATGACGTCGAGGACACTGAGCGCGCTAACCAGGCCACCATCATCCCCTTCGCCCGAGGGGCGCCTCTCGCGATCGCTGCCATAGCTCACAAAACCCTCAAAACACCACAAAACACCAAAAAACCCTACAACCAAAACTGCAAAAAAAACCTGCAACCGAAACTGCAAAAAAATTTACAACTGAAACTGCAAAATGCTCAAGCAGGGGAGGAGAATTGCACAGGAATGATAGGATTTCAGGCTCTGGAATGGAATGGAGGATCGCTGCGGCACCGAAATTGCGGAAGAAGCTGAAGGTGCTTCGTGGCTTCTTTTACGCTACGAGTTTCTTTTTCTTTCCAGGGAGGAGATCGATGGATGAGAGCTTCGGTTTCGTGATCTAACGGTTGAAAGTGATCACGAAGGGCTTCTTCTTTTAGCGAATTGGACGGCGGGGCGATAATCTGACGGCCGGAATTGATCGATGACGAAGTCCTATTGGACGGTGTCGATCGGGACAATCGAGCGTGGATGTTGATGGTCGTCGACATGGATGATGTAGTTGGAGTTCTGAATGTCTTGGATGAGAAATGAAGGATGAAGGCATGATGATGGTTTCGTCAGATATGTTTGGATGAAAGTCTTCCTTGTGTAGGGCACACGCTGGACAGGTGTAGGAAGGGGAAGGCGTCCACGGATATAAGGTCTCTTTCTGGCATGAACGATTGAGCAGAATCTACGTTCCCAGAAATTCCCTCTAGGTTATCTGCCACTAAGTTGAGTTTTCCGCAAACTGATCTCTCTTTTGATGGACGTGACCCCCCAAAAGTAGAGAAACGAAAATTGATCCCCTGGAATTCTAGAGCAAAAAAAGAAGGGGTGAGTTGAGGGCCATCATGGACTGTCAAGTAAGGGATCCCATGGAAAAGAGACGTGTGGCAGTTGAGGGTTTTGAATTGGGGTTCAGAAAAAAAATAAAAATAAAAAAAGGCACCGTTTTTGAACCTTCAAAATTTTACAACCCCAAATTTTTTTTAGGCTCCGACACACACTCTTTATTGAGAATTTGAACTATTGTTCATACAAACTACACCCCACTCACTCACTATTCAGTCAGTTTGCAAATAACTCTAGTTACTCAAAATTATGGGGAATTTGGGGCGTGCATTGCATTACAAGTTAGAAATTTCCTAAATAAATTCAGCCCTATTCATAACATTTTTAAGCCTTAGACTTTGTAATCCAACTAAAGTTTCCAAGATTTTCCTTGATGTTTTTTAATGCTCTTGAATGCTCTTTGTTTTCACATCTTAAGTGTGTTTTACTTGTTTGACTCCTACTGAATTCTCTCCTATAATAGTAAGTGTCATCTTTCACTCCATGTTCCAAGGAAAGTTATTGTATCAGTAAGAACCCAACCTTAATAATGTGATGTTGTGAGTTAATTGAATGGAAAGTAAGCATAATAATCTTGATGATAACACTCACAATTATATTAATACTTTGTATAAAATGTGGAAATTAAAATTCAAAATTCAAAATTCTTTTGTAACTTGAGTACAAACAACATATAGACAATCCATTGATGAATTTTTTTTTTGTGATGGGTTGAAATACAATACTCTAAGTGTAGTGAGTTTTGAATTTTTTTTTATTGCTTAGCTCCTAATTGCCCAACCATGCATATTTTGCTTGATGTACAGATTTCATTGGTAGTTTCTCATCCGTCATGCACTTTTGTAGTGTGATTTTTTTACTGAAATTTTTATGGGAAGTTGGCTTCATGTATATGTGATCCGATCAGAAAAGAAACAAGTTTTGAAAAAATTATGCCTCATTTCATGTTGCAGTGTTTCACCCAAAATTTTGAAGATTTTAGACTAAAATTGTTCTTTGAAAATGAACTCATAAAATCAAGCATCTAAAAAATCTCCAAAAATCACAACGCCTAAAGTACTACATTATAACCCATCACAACAAATTTCATCCACATATTATCAATATCTTATCATAATCGAATTTCAAAATAATTTTTTATTTTATGTTTCAAAATTTAAAGAAAAATATTATTGATAGCAATCATAGATCTAACCGTATGGATAAAATCTAAAATTCAAAATGTATAACTTTTATTCATACATCAATTTCCAAATATTCATGCTAGTTGCATTTTATAATACGTCTTTGCAAAATTGCCCAAACTGGACATAGATGAGGGCATTTAGGGGTTAATATTATAAGCTAATTCTTTTAATAGCACTTTTGAACTAAGATCTTAGAAATTTTTGGCAAATCACTCCAACATGAAATGAGGCATTAAAAACTAACAAATCACCTTCTTTCTACAAAGTTCACACATGCATGAAGCTATCTTGCGATAGAATTTTGTAGTATTTTATTGAATTTCAAAAAGTAGATTGATGAATTACTTTCTACTAATGTTAATCATTCATCATCTAAAAAATGAACGGTTGGGTGCTTAGGGATCAAGTACTAGGAGATATGAAATATTTCCCTGTAATGAATGTTTTGCTTTAGATAGGCTAAAAATAGATCATAAATTCAACCCTTTGACATGCTTGCGTTCATATAACGGAAGACAAACAAATTGCAACCTTTCTCTTCACTATATCCATTACAGTTTTTCATTCACCCAAATTTTTCTTAGTTCTTGTGCTAGTTGACTATCATTTGAACGGTATGGGTCTTCAAAATGAGATATTGTCATTTTTTGAAAAATAGCACAATTGGTTCATATCAAGTTTCATTATTAGTTCAAAAAGTGAGACCTTATATATGATTTTCCAAAATAAGTAGAATCAAATAATGGAAACCACACCATCTTTGTTTTGTACATCAACTCCATTTTTATCTTTCATCAAACATTTTATAACTAATATTTGAAAACATTGTTGATTCGAGACGCTAAAGGGTTAAAGAAGTATATGTATTATTCTTGAATGTTTAATAATTCACTAAATGAATGATGAATGTTTTAAAAAACCTACTTCAATTAAGTAATATTCATTTAAAAAAAATCAAAGATAAAATAATACATTAGTAGAAAGTAGAGTAAATGCTCAACTTGAATCAATGGCATAGATATTTTTAAAAGTTTCTATCATTTATTGTAGTTCACTTCTTAAGTTCAAACACTTTGCAATTAAACTTTAAAGAATATCATATTGAATAATGCACACCAATTGAAAAGTCAAAACATACTCATTTTATAAGCAAAATTTTGAAAATCCATAAATTACTCATGTTTACCTTATAGAACATTCTAATAAACAAAATCTTTATTTTATATTTTGATATATGGCAAGATGACTCATTCCAATAAGCACCCAAAGCATATACGTGCCCAAGTTTGAAAACAAACAAGATTGAGCTGAAACATAAAAAATTGATAGTTTCATATTTAGGATCAATTTTTACCTCTAAAAGTAATTCACATAATTCCAAACTTTATATCGCCAGAACCAATGAAGATTATTGCATATATTTTCAAATAAATAAATGAAATTGATCACAAAAAAGTCCTTAAATAATCTACTCCAAAAACGCTAAAAAAAAACCATGAGTTTCAATTTGGGCCTCTTTGTCCGTCAGGGTGAAATGCTCAGGGGGTTCACTGGCAAATTTTTTAGAAATAACGTGCGAAAAAAAATTGGGTTCAATATATTCATTGTAGATAAATTTTGTAAAAAATGTACATGTAAAATAGAGGATTTTTAAAAAGTGAAGCATGTTTACATGTAAAATACCATCACATATAATATTCTCAGGCTTTTTATATGTAAAATACCATCACCTTATAATATTTTTTGCAAGGTAAATAACCCCCCAAATAAATAGGTCATTATCGCACGTGTATGCAAAATATACAAGGGAGTGCTCCCCGAGGTGAAATGGCATTCATCAAAACACTTAGCTTGGCTTTCAACATCAAAGCTTTCGGTCAACTTGACATCCATCAAAAGTTGCTAAAATCCACCAATAAAGCACTCATTCTTAGAAACAATTCATCCTAGCACAGTAATTCTGAAAAGTTTCAGGTAAGGTACGTGAGAGTACCCACGTCAGATTTTTTTTGCAGAGGTCCACGTCACCTATACCTATCACAAATTAATTTTGACGAAAACAAATTAATTTATGTCAAAATTGACCACAACGTAGGGTATTCTAGGGCACTCTAGACTTTGAAACCCTAAGCTTAACAGGCTAGAGCGCTGCAAGGAGGGAAGGGAACATAATGGAGATATACATAATATCAGCCATTGATTACCATACAGGGGATGGAAATACAAAAACAAAACAAGTGTCGAGGCCTAACCAATGTGTACTATAAACCAACAATATCTCCAACAAATGTTCATTGAAAGCTTCTAGATATATACCAGTACTAGATTTGCCTGAAAAGCTTAAAGCGTTCGTTTATGAGTTATCCACTATACATGTAAGAATGTTAGGGTGGAGGTGTTGTCCTTATCTTTATCATACTGGACTCTGCTTCAATTCTTGCCAAACTAAATCCATTCAAATGCTCAGCAAGTCAGCAATATTGAAGATCTTGAGACGAAAGAGCCAAACGCCAGTAAATTAACTTATACAGTGCGGGTCGAGGGTGTCTCCACCAGCACTCCACCTAGACACAATTTTCCAATCAACCCTTTCAGTTCATTAGATTCATCACAAATGCTTGGAGTTAAAAAATACAAATCCTACAAAGTATGTGATCACTGTATTATTAGCAAAAGGAATTCAATACTACATAGATACGGTTAGTTAGAAACATTCATTAGAATTTTACATGCACCTCTCGGAGAAAAATACCATCGCTTGTAATTCTCAAATAAAAATAACATAGTTTTATCGTCAAAACAGGTTACGACAAGAGAGTGGCGAGAAACCATCAGGAACTTAGATTGCGTAGAGTGGTAATTTACTCGTATATTACCCCACGCTAGAAAAATGTAGGAATTTACAAAACCGGCTTCTATGAACAGGTTAGTCACATTAATTCCAACTTTGAAACCTGAATAAGTCGAAGGTACCCATTTGCTAATTACAATTACTGAAAGGCCCAAAACTGTAAGTCCAAAGACTAACTACCCCGTTGATGTTGGCAGGAAATTTGGAAGAAAGACGACAAGGATAAAACCATGTGTATAACTTGCTACCCTCCATTCAGTATCTAATTAAGGTTAGCCTGCAGTCATCAAAGCACATTCAAACGCTGAAATTACTATACCCACAATTCCCAAAACCATCAAGTAACACCAGACTAAACAATCGTCAATCAAATTGAAATCGGAAACTAATAAATGGAGGACACTCCTAATTTGAAAAGACTCGCAAAAGATAGTTTGAAATAGCATTAAAAACAAGGAAAAGCCATTCAAAAAGGTATTGTTGAACAAGTAAATCGTCCAGAGTATATATATCCTGAGATAAAATACGGAGTTCATAGGGGATAATAAACATCAATAACTAGACCCACCTTTGCAACTAAAACCACGGCAGATGGAAAGCCAAATGATGATGATGACCACAATGATGATGGCAACGACTATAAGCTTCACTTTCATGTTTTGAAACCACATTTTGCGCCGTAGCTGCCTGCCTTGTCGCTGAAAATTATCCGCCTGTCATGCACAAAGTAGGGTGTGCACTTCAGGCCAACCGATTTCCATTTCAAATATACTCGGCCTCTATGCCCAATTGTAAAAATAAACGACAAAAAATCAATCAAATGCAGCAGTTAACCCCTAAAGGACCGGGGGTTTTTAGCTTAGCTCTTGTTTTCTTAACTAGCTCTTATAACAAGCTCAATTCCTCATTGGTGTGGGTTAATTTTGACGATCGGCGCCGTTGAAATCAAAGAAGACTTACATAGCTTTGGTATGAAAAAAGGATCGACGGAATCGCACATTTTTTGAGAAAATGCCACCGTTGAGAAGATTGATGGAACTTGTTCAGGGTATTTTGTACACATGTTGAAATCGGATTGATCAAAAGTGCTCCAAAAAATCTGAAATTTCTACCATGCATAATGATCATCATTTTGAACATGTGCAAAAAATTTCAATTAATTTGGAGGTGTGAAGAGAAAGATATGAGGGTCTCAAGTGACGCCCAAACAACTTCCTTGCAGCTTAAAAAAATCACCAAAAATTGCACACTTCATGAAATTTCGATCAAGAAGTACTCACGGATTCAGCTCTTAAAAAGAACTAGGGTCTCTTTGTTGCTCACTTTACAATTCATGGTCTAACAACTCGAAATTCCTCACTTTCTAGTTTCAGAAGCCACGTGGTGGCCTCGTGGTCCTTTAGGGGTTAATTAGATATTGTATTTCATAGATACTGCATGCAAGAAATATGAAGAATCAATTTTGCTGCAAACTCTAGGCTACTAAGTATAGGCATCTTTTAGGATAGTGAATAAACTATGCCATCGTAGAGAAGGTCCTAAGCTAAAACTAGCGATTTACCTGGAAACGCAAGTTCTCTGTCTTGTCAACAAGAAGCTCGATCTTCTCTCCACGATCAAGCACCTGCACAGAGGATAGCAATCAATAAAAGCCTCAGTTTCATCCAAAAATAAATAAAAATTGAATTATGTATATACACATATTTATATATATGTATATATACATATATATATACATATATATATATAAAGGAACAACTTAGCTACACATGTCAAGTACCGTACTCATATTACAATCTAAAATGATTTGCTAGATTCAGAGGAAGAAACGTAAATGATAATCTCGTGTCATTGAATACTGCCTTCTACCTAGTATATTTCACAATCCTAATCTTTGTTACAATGTCACGGCACCAAACAAACCTTCTCAATGTTGTCCATCATGATTCCCTTCACTTCAGCAACTTGAGACTTAATTTTTGAAATTTTGTTCATTTCATCAGGGTGGTCAACGCAATATTGCATATGGTCCTTCAGTTTTGGGCTGCACAACCACCACTAAAAACTTAGGAAAATACATTAAGATCATCCAAGATAAGCGCAAGCTACGCCATAGTAAGCACTTTGTGAGAAGTATAAGACAACACGGAACAAGTTACTATAAAAGGACAACAAATTTGAAATACAAAATTCCCAGTTCACATCGGCATGATACAGTAGGGGTTGTCACATCTTCCCATTCTCAATTTTCAGAAAGTGAGGACGTGACACTCTCTCGAATTGCGGAGGACCCATTCTCTGAAGATTGGGAAATTTGTTTCTCGTCCTCCAAAGGTGAAGAATGGGCCTGAAGAATGGTTTCGCATGTGAAGTTTTCACGACGGAGCTTCTCTATTTTACCTTACCTACTGTTTTTTTGTGCTTAACTGACTAGCTGATCGTGTGAATAGAGCGTGCTTTATTATCGCAAGTAATTCTTTCTCAAGTAATATTCTTCATTTTTATTCTCCACAGGGCAAAAAGGAGGAGTCATACCTTCATGGAGACGCACCCCTATTGATTCCTCTTTTCTCTCCAGACCTTCTCAATCTTCAGAGAATTTTAATTCTTGGAGAAGGTATGACAACGCCTAGTAAAATATGAACGAGAAAATTCAATGCAAATAGCAAACATAATTCATACCCAAATTCTTTGTCTAAGCTATGAGCAATGGCGGAATCAGCCTTCCCCCCTGCATAGCGCCGTTTAAAGTCTTCTTTGACTCGCTCCAGAAAGGCAAAAGGAATTTGCCTCCCAAATTCTTCATCAGCTACAACTAAATACGCTGCAAATCCATCACAAGAAACCATGATTAATGAAAAAAACTATAATATGATCCATGTCTCGTTCCGTGGATATTTAATGATTTGCTTGGAAACAAATACAGCCAAAATAAGAACCGCTTTGACAAGTATTGTATCAAATCGTATGATTCACATTAGGTGCAATACATTTAAAAAGAATCATGTCCCAATTACAGTCACTTCAAGCGAGATATTGGGCCGGAAACCTACTATGGCCTTCCTCAACAAGATAGTTGAATGTGTGCCGGTCGCAAGTGTAAGTGAACTTGTTGTTGTTAGGTGGAAGTTTCTGCAAACACTGCACTGCAATTGTACTAAAGTTGCCAGAAAAAGCTGTATACTCAGCCAACACTGTCGTCCCCCTTGCTACAAAGCTATAGATAAGCGATTGAGTTCCCATCTTTGGACTTTGGCCCCTCCGAGCAGGCGCCTTGCCAATAACCCCGCAGCTACACGATGCGCACCAGTTAGGTTGGATCTCAAACCTTAAACGGTTGCAAACAACTGCACCACTATCCCCTGCAGCAACAAATCACCACAATGAAAACCTCGTTTCTAGCGCATGCCTCACATCGTCATTTTTCCAAGATGAAAATTACAAAGCTTTCAATTGCATCGCATCCCTATTTCTGACGAACAATTCCAGTAACAAGACTATACTGAATTGACATAATATCAACCATTAAGTAAAATTGAATCACTTCACAAAATGTTCAAATGACCTCTGATCAGCCATGACCAAGCCAATTGAAACTGTATTTTCTGTGAGGGAGAACCAAAAAATAAAATAAAATTGCTACACAATGCGCAAAATCTTCCAACAATGAATTATATGCTCTGATTTTCTCTAACAATTATAGAGCATTGAATACAAAATAATCTTAATACCAAGAAAATTAATTATGCAAACTCATTAGGTTATAATCATTATGCAACGATTAAAAAAGCATTAACGTTTTTTGATATGATGCAAAAAAAATAAGTTGACGGAGAAAGAAACAAATTGCATGCTTGATCCTAATATAAGCATGTAAAACCTAAAAACCTTCTCTTCAACCGCTGAAATGTAGTCAAGATCTATAATCGTTAAGGATTACTACGGATCGAACAGTCTCTATAAATACGACAATGTGCAATCAATGAAGCTCCGTTACACTTTGAAAATAACAAGACACGAACAAGCTCCTAACCAAAAAAAGCAAATGTAAAAAAGCAACAACAGACAGCATACACGAATGCGAAGAGCTTCAACTCTAAATGCGCAAAGAGAGGTGAGGAAAAAACCTTCACGCATTACCTTGACGAAAAACAAGAAAAAATGAAAAAGAAAAACAGAAAAAAAATGTTCGAATCCATGAGAAATTGATAGCGGACAACATACATGAATGCGGAGAGCTTGAACTCCAAACGCGTAGGACAAAAAAAGCATTGTGAGAGAGGTGAGGAAAAAACCTTCACGCATTGCCTTGACGAAAAACAAGAAAAAAGAAAAAGAAAAAACAGAAAAAGAATGTTCAGATCCATTGTAGCCACTGCAAACAACAACAGAGGAAATGTTTGTCCGGAGTGAGCTTGCAACAAAGAAGAAAGGCCCGACAAATACAACATGAGCTCACAAACAGTGCAGGCAGGTTTCACCCCGAAAAATGTTGACTAGAATGTCATTCCTTTTGCCGTGCTCACACGGGCACTGGTGACCGCGGATTACATTCATAGCAGCTATCAAACAAGGTTTTTTTTATAAATAATATTTTTAATAAATTTTTATAAATTTTATAAATTTTTTATGAAGCAGTGCTCCATGCATTCAATGGAAGGTGGTTCCTCCAGATTTAAACCACTGTGATTGTGCCAAGACATTGAAGTCTGGTTCTAAAAATCTAGAAAAAAAAAAAAAACCATATATCAATCAAACAAGAACGGTGTAACCGTTCTTGTTTTGAGCTTTTGTAGAGAACCGTTTCTTTTGGAGCATTGTCATCCACACCATAGTTAAGTAGTACGATTTTCATTAGTAGTTAACACTAGCCTAGCCATTTGATAGAATGCCTTACCCTCCACATAACTACACATTTATCTATATCTCAACTATTAATATTATATGTTGTTTAAATACATAACTAGACGATTATTATTCATTGATTAATTAATTAAAAAAAATTAACACACTATAAACTCAAGGTTTGAACTTGCGACTAAGAGTAATATTCTTTGGCACCCCCCTTCTTAAATGGAGGGAAGTCTAATGATTGAGTTACAAATACTAGTAGGAATCAAATCTCCAACCTCATGATTATAAAATAATTTTCATAGGTAGTGCTAACAAGGACTATCACTTGGGATAATTAAAAACTTTTCAGCCTACTATTGTACCTAATTAGTAAGTCAAATATATGCCCGTCAAATAATTTGATTTTTTTGAAAGATTCCAATTCAACAAGTGTCATGTTCTATAAATATTCTCTAAAATAATAATCTTGGGTACAATAATTGTTTAGGGTACAATAATTAAAAAATTTCCACATGAAAACACATGTGAAAATGCATTTTGAATCCCATTTGGACCAACGATTCATGGGTTTAATCAATCAATGATACAATAAGAAAATTAATTATGATGAGACCAAATTTTACATCATTAGGATCAATAAAGAACATTGTGAGTATCGAGGAAAAATAAATAAAATTTTAAAAAAGGAACTGCACATGCGATTTACTAAAAAATTGTCACAAAAACATGAGGTCTAATTTAAACACGCAATTCGCTATTTATGCACTTGGTCAAGTGCGTTCATTTCATGAGCAAATCTTGCTTAAAATTTTTTGTGTAAAAATTTCTCTAAAAAACAACCATTTTTGTCGTTCTACAATTACTTTCATTGTAAACAAACAATTATTTAATTTAATTTTTATTCTTATCTTTATCTTTTATCTTTATCTTTATCTTTTATTTTTTATTTTATCTTTTCTTTATCTTGTTTCATTTATCTTATTTCTTTCTTGTCTTCAATTTATTTTCCTTCTTGTCTTCCTTCTTGTCTTCTTCTATTTCTTCTATTTTTTTTCATTCCTCTTGTGGCAGCCGCAAATCCTTCGCCCGCACAAAAGACAAAAAAAAAAAAAAAAAAAAAAAAAAAAAAAAAAAAAAAAAAAATTCTTTTTTTTTTTACTTTTTTTGTCTTTGGTGCGGGCGAAGGATTTGCGGCTGCCACAAGAGGAATGAGAAAAAATAGAAGAAAAAGAAGAAGACAAGAAGGAAGACAAGAAGGAAAATAAATTGAAGACAAGAAAGAAATAAGATAAATGAAACAAGATAAAGAAAAGATAAAATAAAAAATAAAATAAAAGATAAAGATAAAAGATAAAGATAAGAATAAAAATTAAATTAAATAATTGTTTGTTTACAATGAAAGTAATTGTAGAACGACAAAAATGGTTGTTTTTTAGAGAAATTTTTACGACAATATTTTTAATGCTTCCGGGGACCAAGTGCATGATTATATGGCCAAGTGCATAAATAGCGAATTGCGTGTTTTTAGCTCCTTCAAGACAATGCAAGTACACATAATTGTGTAAATAGAGGGTGACAATGCGAGTTTCCGAAGTGCAACTCTACTACGTGGTTCCTACATGTTGGCATCTGCAATCCACGCTCGCGATCGCAAGACTCTTATCAGAACAATCATCTTCCTCTCACAAATTGAAACCGCGGGATTTTACCACCGTCCTTTATAAGGAACATAAGCTACATCCTTTGTTCTAATGCTCATGCCAATGGCCTCTTAACCTTGTAGACAACTGGCCATTGTCATTACGAACAGACACTTTATTCACGCCGGCCTCTTTGCAGGTCCGGAATTTATATCTATCTTCTAAAGCTCATTGCAAAAGCACGCGTAGAAGGTGAAACAAATACTTGCACTTGGCAAAATAATAAGCTTCACCAAATTAGAAAAGCCACAATAGAAAGTAGCAAATAGAAAGCGAGAATTCAAAATAGGATGATTGTGCAGCATTGGGATTCGCCAGGACGCCCTATATTCCGACGTGGACTATGTCGCCACACGATCCACGTGTACCGGACCTGTTGCCAAAGCGCAGTACAAGCAAAGAATGGCATGTTTCCCAATACTCCATTTGATCTAGGGTTTTGCATCTTCTTCTTCTTCGTCATCTTGTTGCTCCGTCTCTCTTTTGTTTTGTTTTTCTTTTTGGTTGCTGCGGCTTCCCAATCCCATTAAGCTGCACCTTCTTCCGCACATTCCCCGTTGGCTTTTTCCACGGCCTCTTTTGGTTCGGTTTTGAGGGATTTGGAGTTTCTGCAGATTGTTGGAGTCCGAAGAACTGAAGCCACAGGAGGCGTGGAACAATAAACAGTCCACACTTAATTCATCACAGGTATCACTTCTCTGGTTATTTTTTTTTATTGTGATTTCGCGTGCTCTGTTTCTTGGATCGGACTACTGCGAGTTTTATTTATTAATTTTTTCATCAAGGTGAGTGTGCTAGGGTGTGTTTCGACGCTTCTTGGTTTTTTCGACTTTCGAGAGGGTTATATGACCTAATGTCTTCTGGAAGTCTGGTCTTGTGGCGAGAATGTAATTAGGTGATATGCATCATCTCGGTCTAGGCAATTATTTCTATTTATTTTAGGATTAATATATTTATTGAGATAAATGAGAATGCGTAGTGAGTGTCTTATTAGAGTTATTCTTAGACTCATTCAAAGTGGTGCTGACCTTGTTTCAGTGAAAATCAAGGAGTGATTTTAATGAATAATGCCATGACTGGCCTTTTTTTGGTGATAACTCAATGTATTGAAATATCATGAAAAATATTTGATGATGAGAGAGAAACATGGATTTTAATGTGGTTTACGATTTGTACTTGCAGGGGAGGGTGTTTGCAGAAGGCTAACGAAGTATTCGCAGGAGTCCAACGATTGGGAAGTCGCCTGCTTGGGTAGGGTCAGAAGTCTTTTATGGCCGTGTGGTGGAACATCAACACTTAATCCATCATCAGCCATTGATTCGTGGTTCATGCACAGACGGATAAGTTAGGAGGTTAATTCGAAGATTTCAAGTCGCTTTGTACTTGGAAATGGTGAGCAACGGTGTGGACGCGCGGCTACCTCAACCTGATGATCCAGATTCTCCAGATGCCGAGGTCATTGGGTGAGTGTTAATGGAATTCGGTTCTGGCATGCATGTGGAGTTTGGTTCATTGCTTTTGAAAGCAAAGGACTGCAATCATTTGGTGAAGCTTTGTTGCGTGGGACTTTTTTTATTTAATTTTATACCGATGTTCATTTTGTAAGTTTGTTCCTGGGGTTTATGGCCGTACTTCTTTTTGCAATTCTGATCTGTATCTAGGTCTCTTCAATGTATGATAACCGTCATGTATGTACGCATTTGTTGAGGTAGACACCTGTACGATGTGCCGCGTTAGATGGAATGCAATGATGAGACTGTGTACTATAGAGAAACTGTTCTCTCTCTTGTGAGTGATCATATGCAGCCAAGCTTGGTAATGAGCACATAATTATGTTACATGGTCGATGTTCAGAATTAGCATGCCGCCGACGTATTGCTCTGCCTTCCGGTCTTATGCATACGGTAGTAGAAGCTTGCAATGTGGTCAACAGCTGCATGGGGACTGTGTCTTCCAGAAGCTCTTAATTGGCACGGTATTAACATCGGTTACATTAGGTTTCATGGCAAAGGGTCACGAGCGTTTTGATGTCCTTAGATGAATTGATTGGGAATTGAAGTCACGATGAAGATTCAAGTATTGCTTGATTTTCAACTGTTTAATCGTGTTTTTTTTCTTTTTCGTTTCTTTTCACCGATATTTTTCATTGTTATGATTAAAGAGGGAAGAAGAAACGAGGCGGAAGAGCTGCTGGAGGAGAGAAGGGTGGGAAAGGTCTTCGTCACTTCAGTATGAAAGGTGAGAGTTCATTCTCTACCTTTTTCAGCTTGCAAAACACGTTGTTTAGCACGGTCCTAGTGTGGGGGGCCCCGCGATTCATATAATGGAACCTTGAAAAATGATGGGTAGCAAGTGACAAAGAGATTAGTGAGACTTAAGGGAGACTTGAGCCGAGATAGATTTAAGAGGTGTAGCACAAGATGCACCACAAGGTGTAGGTTCTTGGAAGTCCTTTGGAAGTCCTTGGAAGTTCTTGGAAGTTCAGACTTCCAAGAAATGTACCACAAGTCTGCCGAAACCCTAAACCCGATGGAGATTACGGGTTCTCCATTATATGAATCGCGGTCCCCCCCTTCCCCCCCACACACACACACTAGGACCGTGCTGTCTACGGAATTTTTCTTGCTTCCTTCTAGTAATGAAGGCTGCAAGTGTCTACGTGTAGCGAAGTATTGCGCGTATGCGAAGCAATGCAATGTATTTTATCGAATTACACCTTGTACTATGTTGATCTTTCATCCTTGTTTTTTGGAAACGAACCAGTCTGCCAAAAAGTGGAAAGCAAAGGACGGACTACTTACAATGAAGTGAGTTTACGTCTCAATGTCCCTTTTAAATTTTTTTTACGTTGTTGAAGCTTAGATGGTTGTTCTGTAATGACGATATTCATTTTGTAGTCTGAATTGGACGTGTTCTTGTTTTGTGTCCATATTGAAAGTGCTCATTTCGTCCCACAGGTGGCAGATGAATTAGTTGCCGAATTCACTAATCCAGACAGTCCTCACGTCTCTCCTGATCAGGTTTGTACCCGCTCCATACAGGTGTTAATTGGAAATGTATGGATCCTTATGCTGGTTGATGCTGACGCTCATGCAATCAGTTATTGTTTACCATCAAGTTGTGTGGTGGTGCTTATCTGAGTTCTGATCCAACTTAGCTTATCAACATGATGGACAGTTTGCTGTTCCTGTCAGTTGTTGTACAAAAACTTATTGTGACAATATGCTGTTCTTGTCAGTTATACTCCATCGGTGTGAACAGGGTTAGATTTATGAAACCTTTTAATTGCTAATCTTGGTACTCAGGGCAAAAAGAAGAGAGACGGTGTTGTATATCACCTAGATTTTGTCGTTCTGGAAGACGCATCTAGCACGATTGTGCAGAAACGTACATACTTCCCGACAAAATTTGAGTCTCTTCTGATCATTTCGCTTTTCTCTTCAGGGATCTAACAGTGTTGGTCTCCGTGCTGGGCAGCAACAATATGATGAGAAGAATATACGGCGGCGTGTTTATGATGCCCTTAATGTGCTCATGGCCATGAATATCATTTTTAAGGACAAAAAAGACATCCAATGGAAGGGGCTTCCGTCTGCCAGTCTTGATGATGTGGCCGACCTCAAGGTGTTCGTGGCTCTATTCATTGCTCTTTAGCTCATTTGGTTCTCCTACCTTCTACTGCTGCTCCTTTCAACACCATTCTTAAGATGTCTACAATGAGGTTTAGGAAAAGTTGTTGACCTTAACGAGGAACATTCGACAGGGGAGGACACTATTATAGAATCTAATAGTACATGACTGCAGGCTGAAGGCATGCAAATAAGAGGGAGTATTGACAGAAAGGCTGCTTATCTACATGAGCTGCAGTCTCAGGTATTTTTGTCTTTGCTTTGAAATGGCAGAGCTAACTGAAGTGGCCGGTCATCATTAACTGTGGGCATTTCTATGGGTAAAATGTGCATTATAATTTTCTGTGTGTGGAAGCATTCTTTAAATGTGATTTCTGATCAAATTTCTTCCTAATGTAGTGACCTGTTGGACTTTTTGCAGATGATAGGCCTGCGTAATCTGGTGTCTCGCAATGAACGGCTTTCCCAGGGAAATAACTCAGTTCCAAATGGGGGTGTTGCGCTTCCATTTATTCTTGTGCAGGTGCGTTGCTAACTTTTACCTTGGCTGGTTTGAGAGACTCTTTTGGTGCTTGCCCTTGTATTGTTCCGTCTTTCTAAGAAGCATTGAAACAAATCTCTAAAACTGGGACAGATGAACCTTTCTTCATTTCAGACTTTTCTTATAGCTTTTTCTGGCTAACAATCTATTTTATCTGCTAGGTGAGATCCAATGCATCAGAAGTCCACTACCTTCTTGCCAAGTTTTATACGTTGCTTCTTGGTTTTGACATCTACGTAGGCCTTGGGCTTTAAGTTGATAGTCGTTTGAGTTCTTGAACCAGTGTCAATCCAATCTATTATTTCATGTTTTGGTGTTTGCACAGCAATCAACATTCTTGACTGAAGTATTGAAAAGTTGCTTTTAAAAGCGCTCTTTAAATTCTGTTTAATAACAATGGCTACACTTTTATGTGAAGTAAAGGCCGCTAAGGTGAATTTACTCTTTAAAAGTGTTTCGGACTGAATATCTGGAGGGATTGCTTGACAGACTCGGCCGCAGGCCACTGTAGAAGTTGAGATTTCTGAGGACATGCAAGTTGTGCACTTTGATTTCAATAGGTATGAAATTCTCATCACGGCTTATTTCATTTTGTCATACTTGCATAAGACACATCGCCATGGCTTTTAGATATATAAGCACTGCATTTCTAAAAGATTCTACCTGCATCCTAATTTGAAGATTTGCATGGATCCATTACAACTTGGACAGATAATTTGAAGTTGACATGGAAACCAAAGTTGTACATCGTGAATTTTAGATCTCACCCGTGAGGTTAGATGTGTGATTTCTATCACCAACGTTTTTTTAATAGAGTTTGAAACCAAAAATTCAAAATCTCTTCAAAATTGTATTGCAAACAAAATATCGAAATTTTTAAAGTGGGATGTGTTTCAAAAGTGAAGTTCTTAATTTGTTGATTTTAATTTTTTTTAAACATTGCGGAAATTTATAAACCTAGTTTTAGGCGGCGACTTGTGAACTAAAAAGTCACATGCTTGATGAAACTTACTTACACTATCATTTTTAGTTTATGAGTGGAAAGTAGATTTTGGAAACTGAACCATTACAAAGTTGGTTAACTAGTCCAAGGATAAAAATTGGATAAAAAGGACACTAGTGGAGTCCAAGGACTCAGATCGATTAAGCTTTTGCAGTTTTAACTTTTCACGATATCAGCTTCTCACTGATGGTCGAAACCATGCACGAGTTGAATGGAGCCAGCCTTGTATGATGTCTTTGTTTTCCTGGTTGCCGTGCTAACTCTGATGAACGTTGGATGAATGTAGCACACCTTTTGAGCTGCATGATGATGCATACGTTCTCAAAGCAATGAGCTTGCAAGAGCAGCAAGGTGGCGATGGGCCCGAGGTGTTGGGTCACACTGACATTGATGAAGGTCTTGGTAATTTTGAGGATGATTCTCCAACGCTTTCTGGCATTTTCCAGCGTTCAAATTATCCTGCTCATCCCAGCTCTCCTTATTATGCTTCTATGCCCAGTGCGGGTAAAAACTCATCTTGGCCTCCTGTTCCGAGTATCCTAAAAGCTAGAGTAAAGCATGAGAGCATCTCATAGTGGGAGATTCTGGTCGCCTTTCATGTTATGGACCAAGTGTGAGAATTGGTGGTTTGGAAATAATTTAGGCATGTAAAAATTGGACCCTTTTAGAACTTGATTAGTACTCTGGACACAAGTCCCCCACTTCGCATTTTAATGTATTGCACCACTGACCATTGTTATTTATTGAAGGATAGAGTAAGGTTTACCCCTGCGAGCACCTGCAAAGGAGATGTACAATATTTTAAAATAAATAGAAGGATTATTTTGCAAATTTTGTTGTCTCATAGTCTCCTAGTGTTTCTGCTATCATCAATGTCCTTGGTGTCATACTATTATTTGCAGCACAGAATGTAGATTTTAGAAAATGCTTTAATTTCTTTCTACTCAGCCCTCTGTAATTGCACCCTCTTTATCCTGAGAATGTATAAATTAACAGCACATTTGCTCACAATGAGGCAAGTACAATTAGAGAGGGTTGAGTGAATCAACTAAATGTATATTCAACATAAATATATCTCCATGTGGATAAAAGTAACTTATCTCTTATTTGAAGAATTAATTATATAATATATAGCTTTTACCGGAATCTAAGTCAATATTTATTTACTGGAAACGGACTTTGGATGAAGGAGAATCGAGCACACGAAATTGCAATCATTCATATTTTTGACGTTTTTGGGAGAATTGCAATTTCAAAGACCTGTATCTATTTAGGGATTAAAGAACAAAAGTTTGGTTGCTAATTTTATTCTCTAAATGGAAATCCACTACCAAGATTGCAAAACACTTCGTTTGACTTGCCATGTATCTCAATGTGTACATGTTGAACATATATAATTGTAAAGATTTAATTGGCTATGATTAATGATGGAAGAGATATCCGTTGTCAATGAATAAGGTGACTTTGTTCAATATCTTGCCTTAGTATTCCTAAGAGTATTACCCATAGTTTCAATATATTATAGCATTGAGTTTTTTTCTTAGAGAGCAACTTACTCAAGCTTCATCATAATTATATATTTTAGATATAGTTTTTTCCATTGCAAGATTCCTTTTTCCTCCGTATAAATCCAATAAATTCAATAGATACGGTGACACTTATTGTTTTATACCAAAATGAAATTATTGTGAGGAAATATAGAACATAATGAATGATTAATTGAATTCCAACAAGATTTGAAATACATTTTTATTTTTTAAATCCTAAACACAGTTTTATAATGGAAAAATATCTCAATGAGTTTTATGGTGAGGAATCATTTGATTCATGTGAACATAACCCTTGAAAGAACAAAGGTTCATGCTAAAAAAATGACAATCCAATTGATTCTATTTTGAAAATATAATTCAGTATGATAATTCAATATGATAGTGATGAAAAACTTTCTTGTACCAAATATAGCACGTTTTAGTCTCTCAAATATATTGCTATTCTTGATCCAAGAGCTCAAGTCCTTTTTAATGTTTTAAGAAGTTTTCGGATAGCTAAATTTGTTTCTCTCATATAAATAACCGAATAACTACTGATGAAATTTCTTGAAACTTTTTGTTTTGTTCATGGAATTGAAAAGGAAATTTAGTAACATGTTTATGTCTCTCAAGTATGTTTAAATTTTTGATCCAAATGTTTAAGTCTTCTTTTGGGGTTTTAAGAAAACTTTGAATTTCAAGTATGAGTCTAAATTCTATTTTTTAATATTTTGATTTAATTTTTTTCTTCTACATATATTAGTGTGGACTGAATGAAATAATTGAATAACTAAGGAGGAGAGTTTTTGAAAGTTTTTTTTTTTTTTTTTGTTTATATCACAATGAGGCAAATGCAAAGTGCTTAAGTCATTGAAGGTACGTATGTTGCCATATTTGATTTAAGAGTTAAAATGCTTTTATAAATTGGCAAATAGGACTTCCAACTTTTGGATAATTAATGAACATAATTTTATTTATGAAAAAGCCAAATAACTACCAAAGAGACTTTTAGAGATTCATTTGTGTCTATGGCAGAGTGCAGTGAGCACAACAAATTTAGGTTTCTCAACATTTGTTGCCATTATTGCTCACATTTAGGTCTCTCTAGGTAGGTCACTATCTTTGTTCATCATGATTTGGTTTCTCCATGTATATTGCGCCATCTTTGATTCAAGAGTTAAAGGTTTCTTTTAATATTTTGTGGTTGAAGTGGTGTGATGAGAGTGAATTTTTATTGGCATTATAACAAGGTTTGTTCTATCATCAAAGTGTCAAATGTTTTTTTGCAAATGTTCTTTTATGACAATACCAATGTGCACTTTAGTCATAATGTGTTTCAGTTATCATTTATGTAAATAAAAAAAATCAAGTATTTACTTGCAAAGATTTAATATATTTATAGGCCAAAAGAGCATGAATTGATTTATGACTCATAGTTTTTTGACAGGAAGAAGATATGACAACATATTAGACTCTTGGCAAGTAGTGCAGAGAGTTGATTTTTTTCCAATAGTTCCCATGGCACTTGGAAATTTTGCAAAGAGAACAGTTGAAATGAGAGACGCTAATTTGCAACAAGATAATCCTCCTTTAAATCAGGTAATTTTATTTTTAACATATAGCTCATTGGATTCCCAAAAAAATGAATATGACATAATTTAAATGTGTGATAACTATGCTTCAATCAATGATAATGTGACATGATATTCTAGAACGTTGTTTTAGGGAAAGTTGTATTAAAAAGCTGTGAAAATAATTATCACTTGGAAGTGGTACGTATTGGAGTTTTAAATAATTCTTAGGTGCTCTAAAATGACTTTGGGATGTACACAAACCATATGCTTGGTTATAGTCACTAATTAAGATTTGCCACAGGTTTGTATGGACCGTATATATGAAGATAAACCTGGAGAGCTTTCAATGATAGAAGAGGAAGATTCGGATGAGGAAGCTTATGCATTAGCCAATTTTCATCAAATTCTACAACACAATCTTGCACTTCGTAATAATTTTGAGGAAGTAAGTTTCGGATCCTATGTTGTAATTAGGTCAAACAGGTTTGTGTCAAAGTCCAATCTAGCGGCGAAACCATTTGTGTGTGCGTGCGTGCTTGCATGGTTTCTGTTACATAATAGATGTTTAGTGAACACATTGACTAAGCAAAGAATTTCTAACTATATAATTTCTTGCTTTCCCTAGAACCCCTTTCTTGCAACAAGTAGAGACAGAATGGCAAAATATGATTTGGAATTGGCACTACAATCACTGTGGAGGGTATTGGTAGTGTTCAATGAGTTATAACATCTCATCATGCTAAAAATATCTTAATAACTATATTTAGATTCATAGTATAAAGATTTTAATAATCTAAGACTCTAAGAGACACTACACAATCTCTAAAATTGTTGTGACCCACAATACTTGCACATAAAAGTGTAGGGCAAATGATAGCTTTAAAAAAAGCATTGAAATGTCGATTCAACCAACGAAGAAGTTGAAGTGACACCCTGATGTTGATTATTTATATCTTCTTCAAAAATGTCCTTTGATGATTTGCATTATTTAAAAATTCTCTAAAGATTGCGTTAAAGAGGACATGTATAATTTGAAATACTGTAGGTGGATGACAAGGTTGGAACATTTGTGCCCAATAATTAATATATTTCAAAAATTAGTTCATTAAATAGAATATTCTCAAAATTCTCTTTTACACCATAATTTATTTTTTGAAAAAACAATTTTCCAAAATTATGGCATGTATTTTAAAATTTTCTTTTAGCAACTGTGCCCTCTATCTACAATGTATCATTGAATTTCTCAGCCTTTGCTAATTTTAGGAAGGAGTACAAGTTTTAGCTCCTAAGTCCACACTCATTAGGAGAGAATTGGGGCTTGCATACCCTTTCCTTTTGTCAAACTACTTATCAACAATGAACCAACAACGAATCAAAAACATTTTTTTAAAAGTAAAAAAAGTAAAATAAAATTGCAGTCTTACATGGCAGATGGACTGCCACATCAGACTGTGAAATTTTTAAATTGTTTTAAATTATTTATTTTATTCAATTTTTGTAATTTTGTAATTTTTTATAATTTTTTTCTAGCCAATTGGGGACCTTCATGAGGCCCCATTTCTCCCCTAATGACATTTACCATATCAAATCTCATTAATTTCTCACATTTTTACATATATTATGTTTCTGTGGTATTTTTCTCATATAAGTTATTGCTAAACCAATTTACACTTTTTTTTTCAAAATCTTGTAAAATCTTGTAAAATTTGTTCTTGAAAAAATCTTCAAAATTTTACAAGATTTTTCAAAGTTTTTCTCTCGTAGTAATCATACAAATTCTTATAATAATATGATTTTCTTTAAGGAAAAATGTAAATAATAGTGATGAACAACAAGGTGTAGGTGGCATGCTTATTGAGCTTTTTATAAAAAGAATTTTAATTGAAAAAGTTTTTCTGCAATGTATGTTGAAATTTTAGGGTTCTGAACTTTAACCCTTGAACGGCCCGAAAGCCTTTGGTAGCCGTATAGTATATTCTGTATTCGGTGGTATTTCATCAAAATAACGATGACCAAACACTTTTTAGTACAAAGTAAAACTAATAATCGTGTTAACATGTATGTAACAATATATCACAATTTATATATTTAACTACAATTGAACAATTATAAGGCTAAATACGGGTTGTAGAGAGTGACCCCAAGGGCCTTTTAAGGGTTAAAGGGCCATAAAAAACGCAATTTTAACAATTTGAAGAATAGTGTATTGGGCTAGAAAGTAGAAGATAGCCCCCACACTTTCTTAGTTAGAATTGGCATTTTCATTTGAAATAAGGAACTAGGTGAAATTCAACGTTTGACCAAAAAGACAACTAATTGTGGCCATATTGGGCTATTTAGACACTTAGGGGTTAAGCAATGCTAACGTCCCAATTTTCATGTTCTGTCTGTTTCAGTTGAAGCAACTGCACCTACAGCTGACAGAATCCAACTTCCAATTAAACCAAGCTTGTGTTCGAATACACCAAGAGAAAGTGAGCACTTTTTTATTTTGAATTCTTTTGGTTGAGCCTACAGATTAAATTGTATCCACATTATAACATTATTAAGCCCTAGACTTTGTACTCTTAAAGTTTCCAAAATTCTTTTCAATGCTCTTGGATGCTCTTTGTTTTCACATCTTAAATTTTCTTGTATAATTTCTACTAAATTCCCTATAGAATGATAAGTGTCATCTTTCACTCTAATTCCAAGAAAAGTTATTGTATTAGTAAAAGATCAACCAAGCAGTAGGCGGTGCACTACCCTAGTGCTAAAAAAATATTTTGTATATTTCATGAAGTTTGTAGTTAACTTTGAAAGGAAAATGTCATTCGGAGGCCGATTCTTTGGTCTCAGTGTTCTTAACTACTGGGTTAATTAAAAGGTGGTTATTGAGCTCATCATGTTTGTTGCTTAGGAAGCTATGGAGAAAGCATTACGTGAAACCAAAATACAGAAGCAAGCTTTGGAGAAAGAATTTAACGAAACCAAAATACAGAAGGAAGCTTTGGAGAAAGAATTTAATGAAACCAAAATACAAAAGGAGCTTTTGCGATCGAGCATGGACGATTTGGTGCCCTCATGCCCCCTTCTCCTCCCTAAGATTGTTTGCATTTCTTCTGTAGTTCATCATCAAATGTGTTCTATTTTTCTTTCTTTAGTAAACAACTAGGTTGGCCTATATTAGAGTTTAACATGACAATTCCAAGGGCGGAATTGTCCTCCTATACGGGTCTGTATTGTATAACCCCAAAAGCCCTCAATTTTCACCCCAGAAAAGACATCCTATCAAAGAAAGTGCAAGTCTAGCCCGAGAAATGAGATCCGCGGAAATTCACCGTTAAATGGTGTTTATATTTGCAATGCCTAGGGTTGTGCATAACATTGGAAGAATTGACCATTTAACTTACAAGATTATAATGTTGATAGTTTGCGTGCAAATTTTTTGGGGGACACTTTGACACCCCTTGAGCCTTTAGGGGATGATAAACTAGGTTGACCCGTCTTGGCACATTGCTTCTCTAATGGCATAATTGTTTGGGGAGCAACTTGGATTGTATTCACTTCTTATGATTTTGTTTTTGCCTAACGTCCACTATGGTAGTACTGATTCTTTTGTTCTATGAACTTCACATCAGTCGAGAACGCATTATTAAATGTATAATTTCCCATTTTTGATCCGGCGACTGTTGGTAGCATGGATGTACACCTATTTTGTTGGCTATTCAGGTCTATTTTGTTGATTATAGGCTTTCTGCTTCCCTTCAGGAGGCGGGAGTTGGAACACATTTGACCATCTTGAGATGGAAAATTCTCGCAACTGCAGAAACTGAACCAGGAGAGGGAAAAGGGTCTGTTAAAGAGCAAGCGCGATGAATCTGCTGGTAATTCTACACCTCCATTAATCAATTAATTATATATCCTTTTGCACTGTGTAGCATATATAATAGAGCAATGCCATGAATCACCCTTTTGAGAATTGGATGAAAAGAGAATCTTCACTTAGATTCACCTTTTTAAGTAATGAAGGAATACCATTCCACAAATTTTGGGACCATCATGTTATTGCCACTTAACCCCTAAATGTCCCATCGTCCACAAACTGAATCACAAACAGATTCAAAGTCTTGCAATTATTTCGTACAATCTTGGATGACTTTCATCCAAATCACTTTTGTAAGCCTATTAAATTCTTTACCAATCACAATAAATCTCTTGTGATGGGGGCTTGTTGATAATATCCAAGTGGCCTCCAACTACAAGTAAGTCAAATTTGTTGGGTAGATTTTATGCTTGCAATTGTCTTCTCATGTACACCTCATGTACATCTCACCCATGCTAATATCTATTTTTGAGGCTGGTATCTACTTCTGTTCAAAGGGTCGGTACATTTAGGAGTTAAACTTAGTTTCTAATTGTAACTACACTGTGTTCCCATTGCAAAAGGGTGTTGACTCCCATTGCTCTATTATGCTATGTCGTAAAACTTCCTGTTCTGCAAGACTTAAAAAATAATATGGGGGTGTTTTACACAGCAAAGGCAGAGGGATTGGAGAATCATGTCCAAAGCCTTGAGGAGAAATTATCTGCTTGTAAGGTAGAGAATGACAAGCTTGTTCAACAGCTGGGAAAAATCAGGTGATTCTCTTATGTCATATCATTGTTCCATTCATCGTCATATTAAGGTGGTTACCCCATTCCCAACTGGCTCCTTTTACCAACAACTAGGGGCATTATCCACAATCAATGTTTTAATGGTGTTGGTTGTGGCATGAGTTACAGTTAGTAATGGGTTCTCTCTTGTTGGTTTTAGTACATGTCAGTGTGGTTATGGGTTCGTTGTTATTGGTTTAAGCATCTATAGTGTGTGCAATACAAATCCTCTTTAGGCAGAAAGAGGTGTACCTATATCATGTGAATGGGATGCGTCATACTTCAACTTTGAAAATTTATAACTAATTCATTCTTCATCCAAAAATTATGTTTCAACTTGTGTTGGAATCTATTTCTTCTTGCCTACCTCTAAAAAATAATAATACTAAATAATACTAATGCCACATATCTGTACTTCTTATTTACTTGGGAATGGGGTAACCACCTTACTGTACCTGGCCGTCAGGTTGGGTATGTCATGCGGAATTTTATTTGTTTTGGAAAACTGCTTTTCAACAAATGTCAAATTCTGTGAATATTTTTCAAGATTCGTTTTTTCACAATACGATTTTTTTTTAATATTGATTTTCTAAAATTTGGTTTTTAAAGTTAAAATGGCTTGTTTCAATTTTTTTTTCAAAGATTGTACAATAACGTATACAAATTTATTACCACCATGTTTTCAGTTGTGCCCTCATGTACTAACAGTAGTCATTTTTTGTTTAGAATTTACACCACCAAAACATGAGGACGGGGTTGGAAACATGGTTGCAATAGGTTGGTATATCTTAGTGTTTACATGAAAATTTAACCCTTAAATGTGCAAGGAGCCTCGTGGGGCCATGTTGGTCATTTTTCAATCAAACACTAATTTTCACTTTAGTTAGGTCCTAATTTCAAATGAAAATGGTCCCAACTAAGAAAGTGTGGGGGGCTATTTTCTAGTTTCTAGTTCAATTTACCATTCTTCAAAATGT
This sequence comes from Pohlia nutans, assembly GCA_022496805.1. Classification (NCBI taxonomy): domain Eukaryota; kingdom Viridiplantae; phylum Streptophyta; class Bryopsida; order Bryales; family Mniaceae; genus Pohlia; species Pohlia nutans. Next base: position 1,867,481 of record CM040095.1, on the reverse strand, counting down.
GAGGAATTGATGAGGTTTTGACGGGATAGTTGTCGTATGGACGCTTAAGGGTTAAAAGTCACAGGGCCAAATGACTGAATTTTTTCAAATGACCGATTCTAATGTTCGGTGATGTCCATGAATCACTCATCTTGGGATGAGCATTGTTGGAGCATCTGTTCAATCCTAAGCTTGACCATGATAAATTTTGTTTTGTGCAGATTGGAGATGGACCAAGCAATGGCTAGTAAGCAGAGCATAGAGATGGTGCATTCGCAGGACTTGATGGCCTTACGGGCAGAGGAACAATTATCCAAGCAGCAAGCTGCTGACCTCGCCCAAAAGGTTTTCCATAATTTCTCCTCCAGACAAAATTTGAAATCTGAATCTATTCCGCTGTTCATTACATATCATTCTTTAGCAGCCGTGAGACCTCACCCTTCCATAACATTCAATAGCCTTCATGCCCACTGCCTTTCCTTCATGCACTTTGCTCATCACCTTCAACTTTCACTTGCCTACTTAGCTATTGATGAAGTATTGTTGGGTGTGGAATATTCCACACCATCTATTATAGAGCCAAGGCAAAGATAGTGCATGCCTCTGAATGTTTTGTCTCCAATGTAGATGGCAACCAAAACAATAAACCCAAAAGTCTATCATTTATTCATTGTAGAAAGTGTCCATAGATGGCACTCAACAATGTTTTTTTTAGGCGATTTTTATCTCTTGGAAACTTCTTAGAAGCAGTTGCTAGAAGCTAAAATCTCCAGGAGAAAAAATCCTAGCACTCAATGAGTTGTCATCTTGCGCCTTTTGGTACCTCCTACTTGAGATGAGTTTAAGATTGTGCACAAAAATAATTTTAAGGGTGAGAAAACTCCACAAGAATATTATGTTTATTTAATTTCCACACCTTACTCTATTATTTTATTCAAAAAAACTAAATATATTTGAAAAAATTTCCTTCGACGTTTTTATAACCTTCTTTATTTGAAAGCTATTAAACTTTGAATGGGATTCTCGCCAGTGACATGTTTGTGACAAGAGGATTAGAGTAGGATCATAAATGATCCAACTTTTGAAGGTACCATACTCGGATATTAGGGTCGGCTCATTGGTTGTCATGTCGAATAGATAACCTATTTTCTCAAAGAACACAAATACTTTTTTAAGATTCTTTTTTTCACGATAGAAAATAGAATTCTTTTGAAAGAACAATTTTCTAAAGATTTGGGCTTCTCTTTTTATAATTATGTTTTGACCGACCCTAACGGACGGGTACGATAGGTCAGATGGGGCACAACATGCTATGTTAATTGTTAAAATGGAAAGTCAACCCACATGATTTAATCTGAAGTTGACTTTGTTTGGGATGTCATGGTTAGTGCAAGCATCTGGAGATGGACTTAGAAAAGTCAATGACTGCGGCGGGGGCTTCCCAGCAAAAGTTGTTGACAGTGACATATGAGAAGGACTCTATTATCACAAGCCTGAAGGATTCTCTACAAAGAATGGAGTAAGTCACAAATTGAGTGTGAAATTCCCATTTTCTCTTTTATGTTTTTCTGAGCTCTGTATGACCTATAAACCTGGTTTTGTTTAAGGGGTGCTCCAATTTATAAAAAATATATGGTTTCTTTGAACATTTAAATCCAAATAGTTAACCCCTGAACAACCTGAAGTTCCACTATCATCATGTATTTCTGCATACAAGTCATAATACTTAGTAGCCTTCATGTCGTCTGACTTTCCTTCATGCACTCTCCTCGTCACCTTGGGACTCCACCTTTCCAATAGTTACTGATGAAGTCATGTTGGGTGTGGAATATGTTGCACCATCTACTGTAGAGCCAAGGTAGAGACACTGCATGCTACTGAATGGTATAGTAGGTCATTGATGTTGTGTTTTCACAACATCAAACATCTTTGAAACCACCCTTGTACGTGAGTATACAGAGCATTTGAGTACATTTTTGCATTTCAATACGCAAGATAGATAATATGAGCGAATATGCAGTGGTCATACTTGTGGAGCCCAACAGACCTTACAAGTTAAGCAATATAATTTCATCATGAATGATGTAAGAGCATCTCCACCAGCAACTCTGAATTGCGTTATGAAGGTCATCTAAAAATCACAGGGCATACTATGTAGTTCCCACCAAAATCACTCAATCAAACTTTGAAAATAGTAAGCAAGACACCACGCATGGATTGTGCAACCATGATGTGCAATTTAGAGGAGAAGATACACTAGTTTGAGTCATTTTGAGGGCCTTGAACTGGGTTGTTGTAAGTATTCAGCGTCTCCCTCGAAAGAAAGTGTTGACCAACCCATGCACATCCATTATTTTCCAGAGCCAAAGAGCTATTCAGAGTGCTGGTGGAGATGCTCTAAAACATGATGTCATAATACATTGTACCAGAAAACTCTTTTTTTTTAGTGCTATTCTATATGAGCAACCTTCGGGCATGGTGTGTCATATGCAGGGAGGACATGTTTGCTCAGCAAGAGCAGCGGAAGAAAATGGAGCAGGAGTGGAAATGTGAGCGAAAGAGATTGTTACATACGATTGAGAGCAAAGAATGGTAAGTGACTCTACATAAAGACCTGAAATTTATAACATTCTTTAATTAGTACTGCAGCACACCCTTGTGCAAAGGATCAGCATGTGAAAAGGGAATTGATGATGTGGAACATGTAGAAACTATTAAAAAATAGGAGTTTGGTGAGCTGCCAAGCAATCATTAGTTTATAACTGTCTTCTGCCTTAAATATTGTCTAACTGTAAGGAAAACGTTAAGACAATATTTAAGGCAGAAGACAGTTTAATGGAAAATAAGGCATAAAAGGACATAAAACAAAATGAAGATTTTCTAGTAGTAAAAAATGGGTAACCAAGTATTGTTCGAAAGGGCCGGTACTTGGGTTATCAAATTTGGTGACCATGTCACGAGACATCCTTGCTAAAAATTCAGATGATGATGCTGTGGACGCACAGGCAGGATCAGCAGATGCTGAGGTCAAACGAGGAGACGGAGATGCGACTGAAGGAAGATTGGGAGATGCGGTTTTCCCTCTTGCAAAGAGAAAAGGAGGAAAGCGAGCGGCTGTACCGAGAAGAAGCCGATTTGTGCATTGAAGAAGCTCTCATGGACGTGCGCTACGAAGAAGACAGGCAACGAGAATTGAGGAGAACGTTGGAAGGGGAAGTCGCTGACCTGTGTGCCATGCTGTCTGCCATGGAGCAAGCTAGTACCGATGCCGAAACTCGCCATTCCAAGAGCATTAAAGAACTCACAAAGGTCATTCTTTACCCCTAAACGTTTGAACGTGCCGTGGCGACCAGTAGAATACGGTGTATTTTGGTTGTATTTGTTACGGATCCACACCTTTAATGGGTTAGGGTGCAGAAGAGAAATTGAAATTTACATCAATGCGGTACTAATGAGTTATGAAGATCCCAATTTAGAGTTTCTTGTTAGTAGCGAATCTCAATCATACGACAACATATATACCATCCCATGGGACGTTTAAGGGTTAACCCCTAAAGGTCCTCACCTGTTTGTAAAAAGTCAAAAACCTACAATTTGCATACTTGAAATATCACATTTTTAAGATTTATAATTTTTCATAGATATTCATCAACGTTATGAAGGTATGACAAAAATTTCAGCATGATTGGATGATATTTGAAATATTAACAAATATCTTCATGTAAACAATATAGAAGTTCAAAATAAATGTATTTTTTGACAAATTTAATATCAAGTGTTTGTGCTCACCAAGGTAGGTAAAAGTTATGTTTAGAAGTGGTTAAAAAATGAAATTGAAGAAATTAAAAGAGATGCTTGATTGGAGCATCATTAGAAAGTCCTTTGTATTTAGGACATTCAAAATGCAAAATTCTTGGCAGTGTAAAATCTTCAAATGAAGTCTATACTTCAATATCAATGATTAAAACATATATCATAACTCAACTCAAACATTTAATGAAAATACCAATTTCAACAAAGCTAAAACACTTGATTTTTTAAGCCTTTGACCAAAAACCATTCAAAAAATGAATGATTGGTCCTTTAGGGGTTAAAACTTGCTAATTCCATTATGCGATGAATGCCAACGCACATATCATACCACATAGCAGGTTTGCACAAGTTGTGGCAAATAATTTAATGATTTTGGTGTCATTTATCCTCTTTTGTGGGTTACAGCCTATACCTATGTGACATACTGATAAACAAATTATGTCAAACCAAAAAAAATTGGTTCATTTTTTACAAACTTGCTATGTGGGTATCTCGATTAGACTGGTTTTAAGAATTTTTAGATAATGCGATAGGGAGACCTCTTCGAGCTTCATTGAGAGGCTTTTTCTATGATCACTGGTACTGTTTTGCAAGCTTCTTATGTCACTATCTAAAATATTTAACTCATGATTTTTTTTCACATTCAATGAATGTCTGTCCAAGATCAATCTATTCAATTGCCGTTTTGTCTCCCCCATTACACACCTCTCCGCAATTGATGTCCAAAAATCACAAAAAAGGGTTTAATTTTATCCAAAACCATGGCTATTATTCCACCAATTTCTTGACTAAATTGATTAACGAATTCTCCACAAACTCCTGCAACAAGTGCAAAAAAGAGTTGTATAATTTGATATTCTTTGTAGTTTTTTAATCTGAATTCATGTATGTTTCCATTTCATTGGGTGTACTTTGTGTAGGAATGCATGTCTCTCCGAAAGGAACTTGCTGAATTCAAAGAAAAAGAAAAGGAGAATACTGAAGCCTTGAGATGCCTTCAAAGGGAAAACTCTCAACTACTTTCAGAAATTGAAGGACTCCGAGCACAACTTGATGACACACTTACAAAGAACCATGAATCCTACGCAGCAATTGTTGATTACAGGTATTGTAAAAGTGGTTAATTTTGAGCTCTGTAATTTCATACGTTTATTGCTCAGACCTTAGTAGTTTTAATTAAAACCCCTTTTCGCACTAACCTTGTTGAATTTATGATAATTACATTTGCATAATGTACCACTAGTAAGAGTATTATAATGAGAGTACAGAGTGAGTTTTAAATTGGGTAAGTTTGGGAAAAAAAATAGAGGATGTGATATTAGAGAGGGTGATATTAGAGAGGTGGGGAGTATTTTTCACTTGTATCTCCTGTCCATGATTACCATGTGCATTTCCTTGATGATGCATGGGTATGAAACAGAAGAGCATTAGATGAGCATGAGCGACAGACGGAGCACCTCAAAATTGACCTCCATGATCTGGAGAAGTGTCGAGAGCGAGATCAGCAGGACCACATTCGTAGCTTGGAGAATGCCAAGGTAACTTTGTAATATAAATAGTGACACTTTCTTAAAATTTTCTTTGTACGTCACTTATTGCATTTGTAATAAGGTACTTACACCTGTAAGTTTTGCAACGTTTTGACAAACAATAGAAAGGTCCCTCCAACTAGCATAGTGTAGAAGGAATATCCTTCTTATGGATGGTTTAGGGAGGGTTGTATTCAAGCTTTCAACGAATGCCATACTATAACACTAGGAGATGTGAAAGTTTGCTATAAAGGAAGTAATTTCATAATTACATTTTGGAAGTCTACAAGGGAATTAATACTTTAGAATCGCATTGAGTCAAATTTGGTAACAAATCTACAAGTTGTGGAACAAGAATCATCCCTATTGGATGGTGACTTCCAAATTGACTTCCAAATTTAAGGAAGATTCTTGAAATGAAAAGAGACTTTGATTAGTTGTTTAAGAATGTTATAAGGTAGGAACACCTAAAATTGTATTTTTAAACATACAAACACCTAAAAGGGTGCAAGGACAGAAATGGGTGTTTCTACCTTGTATACTATGCTAAAAAGCCAAAAAAGCCAACATCTAAATGTATGATGTATTGACATGCAATGGCCCTTTGTCCGGTGGGCACTGAGTCGTTGACATTACGAACGGACACTTTACTCACGCCGGCCTTCGAAAGAGGACTGGAGTTTCTATCTATCTATCTATATTGACATGTTATCAGCGTATGCTTGCATTGGTGGACAGTGTAGACACAATTAACAAAATGTCATTTGCACACTCTCGAGAGGAGAATCCAGAATACAATTGATATACATAGAATGACTCAGAGTGTGCTGTTTCCATTCTTTTATAACTAGATTTACGTTCTGTACCAGCTTGATTGCAGAATACAGTGTTGTGATTAACAAGGAAGACATGCTGTCAAATGTGGAGTGACAGAGAATCTGGGCAACTGAAAAAATAGCTATAATATTGAAAGAAAATAAGCTGGCAGAGGAGCGACATCGAGCAATCACCGAAAAGAACCAGTCCTTGAAAAAGGTCTGAATCAACCACTTGCCATCACTCTAGTTCAGTGACATAACTCGTAGTACTTTCAGGCATACGGTATGTGCATCCAAAATCACCTCTAAAAAGGATATTCTGTGTACATTTGAGACGGAGCATTTGGGTGCACATACCTTAAGAACAAGTCATAAGAACTTAACTTTCTGATGCCAGTCCCGTGTTTAAAAATTTATAAATCTACAAGCACTTAACAAAGAAGACTAACATTAATCTTAATATGATTGTGAATAAAAAGTCTATTATAACTATATCACTTAACAAAGAAGACTAACATTAATCTTGATATGATTGTGAATAAAAAGTTTATTATAACTATACCACTTAACAAAGAAGACTAACATTAATCTTAATATGATTGTGAATAAAAAGTCTATTATAACTATACCACATGGTTGTAGGTAGCACTTAACCCCTAAAGAACCAAAGTTGATTTTTCAAGTTGGTTGAAATATCCTATGGTTGAATTGGTCAAAAAGGTTTTAGATCAAAAACTATTTGCCTTTTTCTGAGGAGTACTTTTACGCAGCTTTGGAGTGTCTAGAGAGAAACACAGTTGTGGTCCTTCAGGAGTTAATGACACCTCAATTCAAGTGAAAAATACTATCAAACATTTCTTGAGCTGCTCCCCTTATTTATAAGCGTTGTGTGTGCAGAAACTTAAGGAAACCAACAAGTTATTGGCGACTATGACGGCAGATCACAATCAGCTTATGATTCGCACCAGAGAGATCGAAACACAATTGGCATATGCTCATCCCTCCAGAATGGTTTGTCATCTCAATTCCCTAAGACTCATCTCTTTTACAATTCGGTGAGCATCTACACTCCTAAATTGTACAGCTTTAACGGTGAAGATGATGTATAGGAATCTCAGTACAACTATGGAATACAATTTGTTACGTTTACTAGATCATAATGCCAAAAACTACATTGTCAAAGTCAGAGACCATGTAACCAAACCTGGCAACCATATAGCTGAAACCGAAGACCACATTGCCTTCACCAAAGATCGTAGTGCCATAACCAATGATCATAATCGTTGGCAATGTAGTCTTTAGCTTCAATAACGTGATCTCTGGCTTTGACAAGTGTGATCTTTGGCTTCAACAATGTGATTCTTGGCATTATGATCTTGTAAATGTAACAAATTGTATTCCACATACAACATCACCATGGAACATGTACACAAGCCAGTAGTGGAGGTGGTCTAAAGCTATCCATATGTTTCTACTAAGGATCGAACTGCGTCATCAGTACAGTCTACCTTCCATAATATGACACTCCATAATATGACGATGTTATTGTTTCAAGACAATACACATGTGAGAAGTCATCATGTGACTAATCCATGCTTGCCACCTTGAAGTTAACCCCTAAAGGACCAAGGATTCATGGTTTTAAAATGACAAGTTTAAATGATCATATTGTGAAAATTATAATTTGAATGGCACCAAATTTTATATCACTGAAATTAGTGAAGAATATTACATATGTTGGTTTTTTATTTATTTTTTAATTAACAACAAAGAATCTACATAAACCTACTCAAAATTACTGAAAAGAACAGGAGCCACCTGGTGGCCTTGTGGTCCTTTAGGGGTTAAGGCTTCCAAACATTTCATAATAGAGGGACAACTGTAGTTTGATATGCTGAGGTTGACCACCCTAAGATTTCTCCACTTATATGTTATGATCAACATGCTTGGATCAGATGTGTGCATCACATGTGTCAGATCCATTCATGGCAAGACCAGGGAAAGCATTAGAGCGGAGCTGCAGTAATGCCGCATGGTTGAGGGCGGAGATGGCACAGCTAGAAAAACGACAGTCTCAATTCCTCTCAAGGAAAGAGCATGGCTATTGCGGCGAGAAGCCAACGGTGTCTCATATTCCACAAAGATATCACGATTCTAAGCCTAACAGGGACTATCTAGAAAAAGAAATGGAGGAAGAGAGAAGCAGGGACGGCATTGCAAGCCTTATGAAAGCAGCGGACCGAGGCAGAATCCGAGGAGAAGAATGACAATTTGTTGGGGAGCGAAATACTTTTCCTTTGAGAGGGTTCACTGGCTCTTCTTTACAGGATCTGCACTCTTTGTACAAAATTATTTGTTCAGCATATCACCTTATGATCATAAAGCGGTTAAAAACCACCCTTCGATGGGTTCACAACACTGACCATACCAAGATAAAAAAAGATTACACAGCAGATTGTTACTATTAATCACGATAAAGCAGACGGCCTACTATTTACATTGCGTGATAAGTATCCAGGACGGAATAAGACATAACCTACTCGTCAGAAATACAATTCAGTAAGACATAGCAAGAAAATAACGCCAGATATTCAGCATTCACATAGAACTGTATTAGCTGCAAGTGGTCAGATTATTATTTTTACATTCAAAAAGTCTAGTGAGATTTCAATGAGCATAAATCGTTGGAAACTAATCTGACGTTAGGCGTCAGTAGACTTTAACTACCTGGTTGCCCCAACTAAGTTGATGAAGAGAATCTCTCAATATCTTGGCAGATGAACGATGCAGGAACAAAAATCCAGTATCTTGTGAATATAGCTTTGAAGTGGTAATCACGTCACAGCATGGCTTTCACTCCCATCCAAATGAATCCTGTATTTCAAGAATAAAACTCCTGCAATCAAAGGATTTCTGCCGCTGCCCATGAACAGAATAACATTCACAGACACTGCCCTTGTCATTGCCCAGGAACGTTATTCAAAAAATCTGGGTCCACCTCCTGAGCTTTCTTCAAGGCATCCAGACTCTCTTTCTCCATCTCAGCAAGCAAAACGCAGAAACCCTCTGCATCTTTGACTTCCCTCGAAAAGCCAAACCGAAATTCCCTCCAAAGTTTGCTAGGTTCGGCCCCATCCGATTCCTCACTTGGCACAGCTTTGGCAAGTACATTGAAACCCCATCGGTCTGCGGAAAAAATGTATGCATCTTGAACTCGAACTTGCAAGTAAACTGCACAAGAAAAAGAATTGCCACTTTTCAAGAAAAGCATTTTGATAATGTGCTATTTAATATATCATTGTGACAACCAAATCCCAGTTCTTTGGAAGCGCACAAATTGAACATGCTAGTATGCTTCTCAGTTTAACCCCTAAGCGTCTAAACGCCCAATATGGCCATCTGCATCACTGAACTTTGCAATGGTGGCATTTTCTCATTTTACCTCGGTTTTCTGATTCCAATACGTCTTTTTAAAGTTCATATTCTATACTACAAGATCAACAGTGTCGATCGTGTCAAACTGAAGTCATTTTCACATAAACAGATGATTTGCAGCAGGGGGTCCAATTTTCCTACGATACAGAGAATTCAGTGGACGCTTAGGGGTTAATGGCATACAAGATAGAGGGTGACATCAAATTCTGATACTCTAAGGACAAGAACTAGAAACGTCGAAAACACTGAATTACATCAAAAACTGAACCAAATCGCATAATTGCACAAAACGACATCCAACATTATCGCTGGTTTATCAGGTGAAGGTATGAACCTGCACAGAAAACAATAAGCGCAAATCTTCGAGTTTCACTCTGATTGATGCCATCGATGAGCGCCAGAAGGACTCTGCAAAGGGGGTCCACTGCAGCACCTGCAATCTCGGCTACATCAACCTCGTGACGCCCACCCAGTATGTCCACAAAATGACAAGATCTGCAAACAAGAATGCCATTTGTACATATGAGAATCCCTTGCTCTAGATATCGTCTCACGTCTATTCATAGTTATAAACGACCAATTCAATTGACGATATTGTGCAAAATATAGTTCAAACGGAGCCAACTTTTATACCATCAGAAACAGCGAAGAACATTGCGCGTAATAAAATTGGACAAAAAAGAAGCCCCCATATGACCTAAGGTAGAAGCCCCCATAACAATACCAATGTGTAGAGTGACTCGTAATACATCATTTTAAAGCTCTTGTTCTATACTACAAGATGAACAGTGTCGATCATGTCAAACTGAAGTCATTTTCCCACAAACGCAGCAGGGGGTCCAATTTGCCTACGCTACAGAAATTACACAATGGACACTTACGGGTTAATTTAGTCCACACTCACATAAATACAAAAAAAATACTCCCTCCGTCCCAAAGTTTTTGTCATGTTTGAAAGTCATGTTTGAAAGTGCGTTTTTAAGTAGGTCAAAAAAATACTTCCTTGTGGCTAATTTTATTTAGGTTGCAATGAACACATGCAATGTTCTTCAATCATTCTAGTGACATAATTTGGAACCTTTTTTATTCATGTTTCTTACAATATGACCTACTTAAAAAAGCACTTTCAAACATGACTTTCAAACATGACAACAACTTTGGGACGGAGGGAGTGCAAAATCAGCAGAAAGGTAAGAATTCACGACATACTTTGGAGTCAGGCTAAAAATTGAGTATTCTTGATCAGTAGCTTTCACCATGGCTTCAAGAGCCTGCGCTCTGGAGTTGATCAAATTCCCGGATTCTTGCAGCACGCTTTGCAGGGCGCTTCCCGCTTCCTTGACCGCGTCGTTTACAGCGCCCTGCACTTTCAGAACTCTGCGTTTCACGTAGTCCAACTCGTGTCGCGGCAGAGGAGCGATGGATCCAAGCAACATCGCGCGGGGCGGCACACGGGCCAATTCTCGCCACGCGCGGACCAAGGGTTTCGGGTCCGTGTGCCCGACCACCATGGACCCTCGCTCATCCAACACCAGATTCAGCTCGTGCGCGTCGCTCTTCGGGATCCAAAGCAACGGGCTGCCTCCTACAAGGGCGAAATTTACCAAGGAGCCGTGCACTTTCGGGGCACTGGGACCGTCGTCGGTGGCGTTGATGGTGGTGATCTGCGCCCGCCAATTCGCCGCGAGCAAGTTCTTGCATCGCTGGACTAGCGGCAGGCTCGAGCCCTCGCGAATCTCCACTCCAGCCCCGCCCCCGCTCGCTGCTCGGGATGGGATCAGCGACCGCCATATCCGACTCATGTCGCAACCGTTTTTCTCGATTTTTGCGACACTGCATCAATGCGTGAATACATTCGATTATTCAACCAACAAGCATTTGTGAAAACGGCATCCGGACTTCAGAATTCGACGACGAAGGAGCAGAGCATTGCACGAGGAGAATGGTAAAACCTTAAACCCTAAATTCGTAATTTGTATTCAAGAGTGATCTATTGCCGCAGCTTGACCCAAACCCGCGTATTGCAAGTGCTGTATCTATTTTATTAAATGCAGATAGATAGATAGAAACTCCGGTACCTTTTTAGCAATGGGCCGGCGTGAATTGAGTGTCCGTTCGTGATGTCAATGATCCGATGCCCACCGGACAAGGAGAAATTGGGACAATACTACTCTCCCCTTTCAAGGATGGACACTATAGCCACACACCATGCTACTAGCTAGCTAGCGACTAGTGCCTTGAAGATACCGGACATGGTATCCCCCAAAGGACTTCGAGGTACCCATACAACAAGGTCCAAGGACCCCACCATAGTTGGGTGGACTATGGTGGTGAGCACCGCGCCCGCATGGGGAGTAGAACCCACAACCTCCTCATTGGAGGCCTTGAGCCCCAACCACCAAGCCAAGGCCTGTGGTGCCTTTATTAAATGCACATTAGAGTTAACCGAAAAGTCAGCTCAAAGAGGAACGTTTTAGCAAACTCCTCTTGAATTCATATTGAAATACAAATAGATCGAAAACTAGTTCATGATGAGTTGGGAGACAATCTAAAAAATTTATGAAAAAAACAAAAGAAAAATTATTAAAATACTAAATCAAGTAAACTTTTCAACACAATTTGAATTATGTCAATCTGAGTTAAACTCCAATGCGGAATATTTTTTCAAAGTAGATCATGTCAACATTGTCTTAGTGTTATAAAATTTGTTATCTGGAGAAAGTAATGATGTTCCCTCCATCATTTTTTTTGTTTTTTTGAAGTTTAAAATAGATAAACCAATTTTGACTAATTCCGCTAAATTTTTAACTCTAAAAATGAAAATTACAATTTATACAATTTTTCAAAGGTTAGAGCTTTTAAATTCAATAAAAACATATTTAAAGTAATTTTTCTTAAAAATTGACTCTATGAATCAATTGTAGATATGATGGTCTATCTTCAAACTTCCCTCTTTGTTGCATTTTAGAATGCATGTTTGCAATTCTTCAAATGTGAAGAGGGTTGTGGGCATTTAGAGGTTAAACATGAGATAGCCACCCTTCAGGAACCTTGTCCACCTCCAAGATTTTCCGAACCATCTATTGGAGTTTTTATATCTTCAAATAATGAAATGCAAAATAAAAAATAAAAAATAGGTACAATATAGGTTACCAAAACTTGCTCATTAGACCGTTTTCTGGTTTATTCTCAATTTGGAGAACATAATGAACCTTAGATTTTAAAGACCAAAACATAAAATATTCATTTGACACATTGCGGAAATGTTGCCTTATTGAATAAAATCGTGAATTTTACAACATTAGTTTTTAGCTCGGTTGTGGCTTGAGACAAACATCAAGAACTTCAAGGCATGTGAATATGATGCTATGATGGTGCATTGAAATATATGGAATTGAGATAATTTGGTGCCAACCTCCATACCAATGACACTAAAATGACTTGTATATAGCCTTTGGTGTCAAAATGACACCAAAATAGTTTGGCCCAACTTTTCTGATGACAACTTTCAACTTTCAGGTGACGGATATGTTAACTAAGGTGGTTACCCCAATACCAATTGGCTCCTTTCACCAACAGCTAGGGGCATTTTCCGCAATCAATGCTGCAATGATGTTGATTGTAGCATGAGTTACAGTTGGTAATGGCTTCTTTCTTGTTGGTTTCAGTATATGAAAGTGTGGTTATGGATACGTTGTTGTTGGTTTAAGCATCTTTAGTGTGTGCAATACAAATCTTCTTTAGACAAAAAGAGCTCTACCTATGTGAGGTGAATGGGATGTGTTATACTTCAACTTTGAAAATTTATAACTAATTCATTCTTCATCCAAAAATTAGGTTTCAACTTGTGTTGGAATCTATTTCTTCATGTTTAACTCTAAAAAAAATAAAAAAAATAAAAAAATAAAAAATAAAATACTAAATAATATCAATGTCTCATATCTGTATTTCTTAATCAGTTGGGAATGTGGTAACCACTTTACAATGTTGTAAGAACTACCCAGGCAAGACCAGTGGCTCTGACTTCAAGGCATTGATGCTACCTATCTACTCTATTCCCATCATGTGTTCCCATCTCATCAGCCCGTCTCTCCGTGTGTAGAACCACTAGCTCGGACTCCTGGGTCCGCAAGATCTTGCTTTGAGATCTTGCTTTGAGAACGTATTTTCTTCTTCTGCATTTGAATGTCGCGGGGCCCAAACTGCGCCTCAGTATTTCTTCAAGGCTCTCCGCATTTTCTTCTTCTGCATTTGAGTGTCGCGGGGCCCAAACTGCGCCTTAGTATTTTCTTCAAGGCTCTCCACATGGCTCTCCAGCAGAGAATTGCGAAGGCGCTACGCCGAGGTTACAGCACCGTTGCAGCAGACATGCAACGTTTTGTGACAACAGAGCTTTGACAAGAACGGTGTCTAGGATTCGTTGAGTTTTAGTGATTATCTAGGGTTTGAAGTGTAATTTTGATACGTTGACGTATCTTTGTTCTATGGATGGATTTTCTGTGTCTTTTTCTAGAGTTGTTAGTTCTTTAGGCTGAGTTAATGGAGGTTTGAGAGATGTGTTAGGGGAGGGTTTCATTGAGGAGCAAGGGTTTTGTTGTGGTTAGTGCGCAACGCCTGTGCCGATCTGTGGTCTCCGTTGTGTTAGAGCCTTGGAAGGACGTTTGGAAGCGCACGTCCGCGGTCAAGCGCAGTGGGAAGAATGAGTATTTGGTAGTTGTTAAAAGCCTCGAAGGCTGATTCTGCATATTTTTTGGAAGGGTTAGGATGCAGAATCGGCCGAGCCTGCCGATTCAGCACGTTTACAGAGGTAGGGCCGATTCTGCACGTTCTCCATAGTCAGATTCCCAACAATTGCAAGTTCTCTCAGCTTTTAACATTAGAGAACGCGTCGTGTGGGGCGGATTCTGCATAGGAGCTCGCCCATGAGCTCGCCCACGAGCTCGCTCTTGTGCAAAATCCGCCCCACACATTACGTTCTCTAGAACGGAATGATAGTGAGTTACACCTTGAGGTTAGTTTGTGTAGAGGGTTTAGTCGGAGGTTTTCCTCATCGGAGGCGCAAGACAGAGTTTGGCTAGTGACCTTTTGGAAAATGCTATAGATCGGCACTTTCACTTGCGTTCTCTCAAAACGATCACAGAGCTAGAGGCACAGATTAGTCTAGGTGATGGTTTGTGCACTCGTGACTCTAAGGCGTTCTTTGGCACTTGAGCATTGTTGTTGTACCAGTACCTGCGTTTGATTATCGTTAAGCGGTCTTGACAAGAGGTGTAGGAGTGGTGCGTGTATGTTTAGCTTGAACCAATTTGTGAATAAACAGTTTTTGATTCACACGGAACATCCTCGTGGGTGATGGTGTGCAAAGGTTTGGCCGTTCATTTTGGGAGGCCTGTTTGTTGAGATTCTATGTATGTGATATGAACTTTTTAATGTGGTTGTTTTTAGGAACATGTGAAGGACGTGTGGCGATTTTATTCAGGGGCTGTTGCGGTTGCCTCCCTCGCGGTGGGGGTCAACCAGTACATCATGGCGCAGCGCTTCGCCGGCATGGAGAGTTGCTTCGCTGGCTTGGAGGCCCGCTTCTCCGGCTTGGACGCAAACGTGGATGGAGTGCGCGGCGAGGTGCGCGGCGAGATGTCCGGACTCAATAAGAAGGTAGACGTTGTTTTGATACATTTGGAAAAGCACGGATCTTAGACAATAGGAGGCGATGGTTTTACATTGCTGCTTCTATAGATCAAATCCACACTCCGCAGATTGTAGAAGGCAAAGCCAACCCGCTTGTAGTGTTGTTTCACAAAGACATGATGAAGCGAGATCAGCTCTTGAAGCGCAATCACAACGACTTGATGATTGCAATAACTGGCTTGAATGAAAGCATCAATCGCTTGACTGAGACCATGAAGCGCAAGGATGAGTAGACAATGGAGCAGGCGAAAATGAAATTCATGAAAATGTAGAGTGCAACATGCAGTCAGAGATTTTGGCTTAGATAATTGATAGAACTGTTGCATCTTGCAAATTTCTTGTGGAACCTGTAGTTTATAGTTATTGGTGTTCAAATGGTTGTCAGTGGTTTACAAATATTAAACTCCGAAATTCTCAAAACTCCACAATTTTGATAGAACGTATTATATGCCTCTCAACACACTGTACTACTTTAAATGGTGTTGCACAAGGCCAAGGCAGTTTTTTATCACTGCTCAAGAGCAAAGGCTGGGGCAGATCAATAGTTGCAGGTTGTGGAGACAATGGACTTGAAACCAACTCGATTGTATACTTGTTTACAGTTACCATTACTCTCACCACTGAAAGTGCTCAACATATATGACCTACGCTTCCACTTTAATCTTGTTTTCATACTTTGTAATTTTGTTTCGTTTTCCCTATTGGGAACCCACTTTACAGTGTTCAGTTTCTGATAGAGAGGCAGACCTTTTATTCTAAGGTCTGGTCAACTTCAACTGGAGTTTTTTTATTTTAGACAAAGAGTATTTTTTATAATTGAATGCTCGTATTTCTTCTACTTCTTCTAAAGTGATGGCTTTGATGTGAAGACCCTTTTGAAAATTTTCCAACCTTGTGGTTAATAGTGAATGTGTAGGTCATGGAGGTGATTGGATTTCTGTTCAAGTACCTGAAAATGCTACGATCCGTAGGGCCTGAAGAGTGGGTATTTCAGTAGTAGAAAACCATCAGCAAATTGAACTTCGAGTATATTGAGGACTCAGCTCCAGACCAGTACGCAATAAACCTTGCTAGTATGTCATGCCTCTCCTGTCCAAAAACACATGATTTGTCTAAATTTCTTGCACGAGTTTTCGTTAATTTCTACTTCCAAGATATATGTACGTGGCTAGTTTTTAAATCATAAACTAGGAGCAAAGCTTTTTCCTACAGATAGTAACTTGTATAACTATATGTTGGAAGCCTCTCTTCTACTAGACTATGATTAGTGCTATCTTTTGTAAAATTAGAGGTGGATGTATAGTACTTCATTCACAACTCGCACTTGCTCTCAGTACATAAAAACAACGTTTTCAGTGAAATTAGGCTGTTTCAGGAACGTTAAGACAAAATCATAACGAGAATCTTCCCCGTGTTTTATGAGAAGATCTCCCCATAATACAGAGAGAAGACTCTATGACCGCTGAGACTTCTCAATGAAAATTTCTCTTTATAATGTTGTCTAAAAGGTATTGAGCAAACCTCTTAAGGTCCAAGAGGTAGAGAGAGAATACAACACAAAGAATGCTGACACAAGTATAGAGCAAACCGTGCTTGGAATGAGATGTATGAACTTATGGGCTGCCCCGCATAAATAGTGAACAGATGAGGTGCCCTTTGGCAACCCATATGAAATAACTACGAGCAACCTATTCTTCAACACTCCCACTTTGCGAGTAGTTACTACCTCGCGATCCCATTGCCTTAGTGAGCTTCTCGTGCCTTGCCTTAGCAAGCGTCTTGGTTAACACATCAGCTACCATGTCTTCCGTTGGGCAATACCTCAAGCTTACCAGTCCATCCTCCAACTTCTCACAAATGAAGTGGTGTTGCACATCAATGTGCTTTGTGCGAGAGTAGTGCTTGGGGTCCTTGGCAAGAGCAATGCACCCTTGGTTGTCACACATGATCCTTGTTGCTCCCCTTTGCACAAACCCAACATCCGCCAATAGTTGCCTAAGCCACAATGCCTCTTTCAAGCAATGGCTAGTTGCCATGTACTCCGCCTCCATAGCAAACGTCGCTACCGTAGGTTGTCTCTTGCAATTCCACAAGATTGCACCATCTCCTACAAAGAACACATACCCCGTTGTGGACCGGCGTTTATTCACATCACCCGCCCAATCCGCATCACAATACCCTTTGACCTCAATGTCTTCTCCCCCAAGGCAGAACTTGTAATCAATCGTACCTTTCAAGTACCTCAAGACGCGTTTTACCGCCATCCAATGACCAGCCTTTGCCATGAATTGGCTCACCATGCTCACCAAAAATGCAAGGTCGGCCCTTGTGGCCACTATTGCATACATCAACAACTCCACCGCTGCCTTGTATGCAATGGCCTTCATCTCTTCTTCAACCTCCTTGAACTCCTCATCCGAAAGCTTCAACAACGACCTCTTTACATCAAGAGCCAGGAGTGCCAATGGGTTTGCACTCCTCAATGTTGAACCGCTTTAGCACCTCCTCAATGTACTTGCCTTGGCTCATGATGATGGTGCGTGCGCTGCGATTCCTCTCAAATGCAACACCAAGGCAAAACTCCAATGGCCCAAGATCACTCATCTCAAACTCCTTCTCAAGCTTGGACTTCAACCATCCCAACACCGAATCGTCACTAGCCAAGATAATCAAATCATCCATATAGATGATCACAATCAACAAGAACTCACTTCTTTGCTTCACATACAAGGAGTGATCCGCATAGCTTCTAGAGAAGCCTTCTTCGGTGAAAAACAAGTCAATCCTTTGGTACCACACCCTTAGTGATTGCTTGAGCCAATACAACGACTTCTTAAGCTTGCAAACAAGGTGTTGGGTGCCCTTCTCCACAAAGCCTTGGGGCTGGTCCATGTAGATGTCCTCCTCCAACTCACCATTCAAGAACGCCGTCTTCACATCCATTTGGTGAATCTCCAAGTCCATAGCTGCTTCTATTGCCAACAGACAATGAATGGTGGTAAACTTAGCAACGGGCGCAAAGGTGTCGTGGAAATCAACACCCTCGACTTGAGAGAAGCCCCTTGCCACCAACTGTGCCTTATAACGCACTACGTTGCCCAATGCATCCCTCTTGGTGTGAAACACCCACTTACAACCAACACTCTTGCGGTCCTTAGGCAATGGGGCCAACTCCCATGTGCCATTGGCGATAAGAGATGCATACTCCTCTTGCATGGCCAACTCCCACTTGCTTGCATCCACACTTTGCATAGCATCACCCAAACTCAAAGGATCATCAAAACATGCAACATTTGCACTTTCTACATTACTAGGTGGAAGTCTGTGATTCAACCACCACTCGCCAGGCGGCCGCCTCTTCCTTGTAGGGTACCTTGAGCCTTGTGCACGCTGCCCCTCAGCCCCCTCTTCAATCTCCTCACGTGGTGGTTGGTCCTCTTCCACCACCTCCTTCTCTTGTGCCTCTTGTGCCCCTTGTGCCCCTTGTGCAACGAGCGCTAAAATTGGAGGTGCATCCACCAAAATCACCGTAGGTGGCTCCAAACTTCCACTTGGATGCATCTTCCCATTTGCATCCTCACAAGTGGCCTCCTCTGCAAATACCACATCATGACACTTGATGATCTTCTTAGTCTCCAAATACATCAGGCTATATGCCTTGGTGCCTTCACAATAACCAAAGAACAAACACTTTGTGCCCTTTGCATTTAGTTTAGTCCCCTTTGCATCCGGCACCTTTGCATAAGCAATACATCCAAACACACGCATGTGTGTGATAGTAGGCCTCTTACCACTCCACGCCTCTTCGAGTGTCATTGATTTCAATGCACTAGTTGGGCACCTATTGTGTGTGTACACCGCCGTTACCGCTGCTTCCGCCCAAAGGTTCTTGTTGAGGTTTTGGTGGTGAAACATGCTCTTTGCCATCTCCACAATCGTGCGGTTTGCACGCTACGCCACTCCATTTTGTTTTGGAATGTATGGTGTCAATAGTTGCCTCTCAATGCCATGCAACTCGAAGAAGCGCTCAAAGGCCTTGGAAGTGAACTCCCCTCCATTGTCCGATCGAAACACCTTGATCTTGTGCTCCGATTGTGTCTCCACAAGTGCCTTGAACTCTACAAACTTGGCAGACACCTCTTCCTTGGACTTCAATACATACACCCACACCTTTCTAGAGAAATCGTCAATGAAAGTCACAAAGCACAAGCAACCACCCATGGAAATGGTCTTAAACGGACCACAAACATCTGAATGCACAAGCTCCAAGGGCTTGCTTGCACGCTGACCTCCCTCACTTGGAAATAGGGTCCTAGAGAGCTTGCCTTCAATGCACCCCTCACAAACCGCTGAATTAGATGCACCATTCTTGATTTGCATGCCATTCACCATACTTTGAAGAGCCATGACGCTCTTCACATTCAAATGGCTAGGGCGGCGATGCTATAGCTCCAAAGGTGCTGATTGCAGCGTTTGGTGTGCCACATTTGCCAAATCATGCATGGAGAAGGGCATTTCATACAAGCTCCCTTCTCTTGGCAATCTAGCAATCACTTTTCTATTGGCGGCCCTCACAATGCATACATCATCATCAAACTCCATCTTCAAACCATTGAGTGCAAGCTTCACTACCAAAATCAAGTTCTTCTTGAACTTGGGAATGTGAAGCACCTCCTTCAGGTTGATCTTGTACTTCATCCCTATCACTACAACCTCCTCAACAATATATGGTACCGATGCCAACCGCATGCACAATGCTATCATCCCCCAAGCCCGCCCCCAAGTGCACATTGCGTGATGGTGATATTGCCTCATATGTTTGGAACGCTGCCCTATGGAGCGTCATGTGCTTGGTGGCTCCCGAATTCATGATCCACTTTGCTATGGTGTTGTCATCTCCATCATTGCTTGTAAAAGCACGCTCCTCGTCAATGTCCTCCTTGCTTGCAACATGGGCGCTTACAAACGCATACTCCTCCTTGTTGTCCTCCTTGCTTGCAACATTGGCACTCTCCTTCTCCTTCTTGTCGTTCTGGAAGCAATTCCTTGCAATGTAGCCCGGTTGGCCACATTTGTAACACACCCTTGGCGTCCTCCCTTTGTTATCAGCCGCCACCAACGCTGCCTTACCACTTTGAGTTCCCTTCTCCTTCCTCTTGGATACTTCATGCATCAACCTCCCCGTCACAAACTCCATTGTAAGGTCAACAAACTTCAAGGTCTCTAAAGCGGTAATCAAGTGCTCAAATGAAGATCGCAAACTATCAAGCAAAGTCATGACAATATCATCTTCCCTCATGGGCACTTCCAAGCAGGCTAGTTGATCCGCAAGCGCCTTGATGTTGTTGATGTGTTCCAACAAGTCAGCCCCTTCTACCATCTTGCTTGTAAAGAACTTGCGCCTTAAGAAGAGTATGTTGGACAAACTTCTTGTCTCATGAATGTTGCAAAGCACCCTCCATGCTTCCGATGGACCTCTACAACTCTTGATGTGAGCAAGTTGTGCATCCACCAAGTTGAGCTCAATCATGGACATGACCTTCCTCACCCTCCTTTGGTAGTCCTTCTTCTCCTTGTCACTTGCATCAGATGGAGGAGCCTCCTCCGTGCCTTCAACGATCTCCCAAAGATCCATCGAAGATAGAGCTAAGTTCATCTTGAATTTCCAAAGGTTGAAGTTGGTGCCATTGAACTTCTTAAGCACCCTAACACTCTCACCCTCAAATGAAGCCATGGCAAAGCACAAACGCTGCCCTTTCAACACCAACTATGCAAATCAAGCTACCAAACACCCAAATCAGCTCCTAGGAGTGTGCAAACACACTTGTGCACACAACAATGCACAATCAGCCCTTCTACACTCAAACAAGCAAGATCTACTTGCTCTCACTCAAATCACATCACAACTAAGCTTGTGTGTCTCTAAATGCTAAATCAAGAACCTCTCTACAAGAACAAAGTGTGGTTGCACGACTAACTACACAAATCAACCCAATTGGCTCTCAAATGCGCCTCCAAATGGTAGATCTAGCACCTTCCTACATACACAAAGTGTGGTTGCAGCTCTAGCTACACAAATCAGCCCTCTTGGATCTCAAATGTGCACTTGTGCATCTATTGTACTAGATCAGCCCTCAAACATCACATGTGCTACCTACGATCACATCAAGCCTTTCTAAGTTCACAATCACTTCTCCAACAAGTTTAAAGAGCCCTTAATCCAAATTAGCACCTACAACATGTGAAGAGGACACTAAACAACACAATCCACTCTTACAAATGCTTAACCCCTCAAGGCCCAAGAGGCCTAAAAGTGACTCTTCTGTAGTCAAACTTAGTTTTCACATTGAAAAAAATCATTTTTGCATTTTAGTTGAACTGAAAAAGTCATAATAATCAAGTCTAATTTCTATCCCATCTTACGATTCATCAAAATTCAAATTCTTAAAACTTTTATAGCAATTACCAATACAATGAATTAATAGATTGTTTGCTCTTTAATATAGTTTTCCTATCCGATTTTTCAAATTAAAATTTTTAAGTGAATTTTAAATATATTAAAGTGTTTTGAATTGAAATTTATACCCAATGTAAAAATTTCATCAATTTTGGATACGTATTGTAATTAATATGAATTTTTGAAGACATAAAGCTTAAGAAAATCATAATAATTTCAATTTCCAAAAGAAAATTATGAAAAATTTAAGATTTATAGTAAACATATAGGCTCATGTACAAAAAATATTTTCAAAATAAATTTCTCAAATTCAAAACGAGAAATTGAGCTATAGATCAAAGTTTGACTACACTGAAAAGAGGATGGGCCTTGAGGCGTTAAAGTGTCCAAAGGTCCTCCTCCCACCTTCAATGTGCATGAAATGCCTCCAAATGCTCCCAAACTCCTCCAAATGGCTCCAAATTGATTCAAACACCTGCAAATGCCCCTTGAGCACCTCCAAAGAACCCTTGAGCACCTCGAGAGCTCCAAGCACCCTGAAACTAGACAACTGGAGCCCTCAAAGCATTTGAACCAGCCCTTTGACTTCCCTAAGCCTTCAAATGTACTCAAACTCTACTAAAGCACTTGCATGAGTGGGCCCATAACCTACAAGCAACCTATTCTTCAACACAAGCTACTGTCAATATACTCCGCATTTCGCAATAACTCCCGCACCTTCTACCAAACCTCGAAGCCCATGGCCCATAAGGGGACAATCTATGACACGGCACTATTCAACCCAAGTATAACTCAAAAGAGAGATAAGAAGTAAAGCAAAAAGGAAGTTAGATGGGCTTCTTTTCGGTTATCCCTTTAGTGCCCAGGGGTGTTCTGGAGAAACCAGAGTTTTTTGGTGGTTTTTTTTAAAATCCTCTCTTTATTCAAACTATGGAAACTATTAACAGTATTTAACCGTATAAATGTAAGTGTAGCTTAATAAAAGAGGTGTCCGTTAAACCTTGGTAAGATCCGACCGTTGGATTGAAAGATTATAGTATGTCTTTGAACCGTATAGTGCACACTCAAAAATGAGATTTTGGAGGATGTGTGACTTCAAAGTTAAATAGAATTTGGGTTAAATTTTCAAACATAAAAGTGAAGAGGTTCAGCAATGACCTATGTCAACACCTCTCCATTGCAATCTTTCATGTCAAGAACTGACTCACACACAATTATTGTGAATTTTACAAGTGATAGTGACTGATCCATGTACGGTTTAGGACAAAAATTATACGTTAAAATATGAAAGGAGTTTGTACATTGATCAAGATCGGAGTAGATACACTAATGGAATATGAACAAGAGAACACAATCCAAAAATTCAAAACAAGATAAAAAACTTCCAAACACAAGAAATACCGCATAGTACATTTGTTGTATTCGTAAGTATTCACTGTATTTTCAAGTATTTGCAGTATTTTCATGTTTTGTTCATAGGTATTTTGATAGTTGCACAGCTCCAAATTGAAAAAAAAAAATTCCAGAAGATGACATTTAGAATTTCCCAACTCTGAACCTCAGAGTATTAAGCTTGAATCTTTATGGATTTTCCGGAATTCCCTTTTCTGATGACCGAGTGACCACATTATGGTCTCCTGGGCACTAAAAGGTTAACTCAATTGTCACGCGATCTGTCACGACCCATTGTCACAAAGACGGTCACGTTCATCAGGAATTTCCGACCCCACTGATTCTGCACTGATTCAATGCCTTTATCGTTAAACACTGATTCCGCACGTCATACGTGCATTTAGAAGTGTCGTTACGGTACGGAAGTGACATGCATTACTAGAGTGTCGATGCAGTGTCTTTTCAATGATTATCAAAAAAGTGTTGTTTCCGCACGAAAGTCGTGCTTGACGGAATTCGTGCGTTAATCGTGTATTTACATCACATGGCTGATAAGACACGGATAACGTGCGGTTTTAATTAATGCAAATTCAGTATCGTATACGTATCATATTAATGCCATTTATTATATTCGTGCGATTTCAGTATCTATTATAATGCAAATTATTTTCGTACGACATCCGTGTACAATATTTTAATATATTTTTTGGAATCTTTTGGAATCTTTTGGAATCTTTCAAAATATTTTATATTATTTTGGAATATTTTGGAATATTCCAAGAATCTTCTTTAAATTATACTTCCGGTTTAATTTCCCAAAACATTTTTAGATCTACATTTATAGAGTTTAGAAGCAATACACATTAAAATTTCAAAGAAATAACATTTCATATTTTTAGAATTCAAATTTGGTATTATTGGTTATCATTGTACTTTTCATCATAGGAGCAAAAAAAAATAGCTCACAACCACCACGATTTTGGCAAAAAATAAATAAATTCAAAATATTATGAAAAAAATCCTAGATATAGAAAACGTCCTGCATAATCTAGTGCAAAAAAAAATTTGGAAAAAAAGTTTTTTTCACATAGTTAAAAACATTCAAAGTCCGCTGAAAAAAAAAAACAGCTCACAGCCCTGAATCCCTGATCTGCCATCACGATTTTGGCAAAAAATTCAAAAATTCAAAAAATTATGAAAAAAATCCTAGATATAGAAAACATCCTGCATAATCTAGTGCAAAACAAAAATTTGGAAAAAAAGTTTTTTTCACATAGTTAAAAACATTCAAAGTCCGCTGAAAAAAAAATAAACAGCTCACAGCCTGTTCTGCCGTCACGATTTTGGCAAAAATTTAAAAAATTCAAAAAATTATGAAAAAAATCCTAGATATAGAAAACGTCCTACATAATCTAGTGCAAAAGAAAAATTTGGAAAAAAAGTTTTTTTCACGTAGTTAAAAACATTCAAAGTCCGCTGAAAATAAAAGTTTGATAATTACCAGTGGAGTTCTATTCTATGCATGAAGAGTTTGAAGTGGTTTGGTGGTTTGGATCTTGATTGGCAACCGGGAGGTTGAGAGTTCAAATGCCACCGTTGGCGATAGAGCTTGGGAAGCTATGGTGGGCCCCACCGCATGTGCGGGCAATTTCTGTGTAGTTGAAGTGGGTAGCGAGGAAAGTAATTATTTTATATTATATTATATTGTATTTTATATTTTTTAATAATACTATTTTGATCAAATTTAGATATAAAAAGAAAATAAAATCTAGATATGGAAAAGATGATGTCGCACGAAAAACGCACTGAATCAGTGTAGTTTTAAAGACGATTAAAACACGACATTTGACGACTATAAAGAGTGCTGAATTCATACGTTTTCAATGGATGTATCAATCGTGTCGAATCAGTACTATATCCGCTTGTACGAACATCGTGTCATATCAGTGTAGTTGCGATGAATGACGCAACGATGCGGAATCAGTGCGAAAATCGTACGAACCCTTGAAATATCGGAAATCGCACTGAATCAGTGCAGAATCAGTGGGGTCCGAAATTCCTGATGTTTTCATCCCTATTGGTTTTTATCCGATTCTATAAGACTTCGACTAGCTATCTCGTTCATATTCTCCTACATTCAATGTTGCAATGCAACGGGTCTATGCTAGTACTGTTTATAAATCTACATTACTAAATGAACAGTGTTATGAACATAACGTTCTCATAGCATAATGAAATCCACCCATTAGAAGAGAATTGGGGCCATCAAAAGGTCCCTTCCTTGTAATAAGATGTGATGAAATAAATAAAATATTTGGAAAAAATCCAATCTCACATGGACGGTCGTTGTCCAGGTTAGATTTTCTTTTTTTATTGAAAAAAAAATTAGTAAGTTTAATTGTTTTAAAATATTTTTAAAATTATTTATTTATATTTTGAATATTTTAAAAATATCTCAATTTATTTATTAATTTTTAAATCTGCAAAAGTAACATTTTCTAATAGACTAACGTTTTGTCTTTACCCCCTTTGTCATTTAGGGGTTAATAACCACTTACTAGTCTAAATATTCTTTCATCACATGCTTTTGCTAGCATCAGAAGAAAACTGCGGTCTCTAAAAGGCTTTGAGTTCTCATGCACAAAAATTTAATAAACATTAAAATATTAAAAAAGAAATAAGTAATTATTTTAAATAAAAGAAATTTAAACCAGACGTGGATCTGATGTGGTCACCTTTCGGCAACGTTAGATTGGATATTAGTTTTTTAAATAAAATTTAAAAATAATTTTACAATCATTTTATTAATATTTATTAATACTTTTCAATAATTTTAATTTATTTTGTATTTATTTTAAAAATTTATATATTAAAAAAAAGATTCTAGCATGAGTTTTGAAACGGCCCTTTGGAAGCTTCAGATCTCTTCTAATGTTGTTTCCTTTTAGAGTAGGCACACTTATAGTAGAGCGGTTAACAGGGCGTCATATTGTTAGTCTTTCTTTATAATCTTCATCTTCATAAGAAAATATATTTCTTTACCATAGTTATAGTTAGCCATTTTATCTCAGTTTTGTGATTCATGCTTTGCTACTAACTATTAACACATGTAGTGCACCAAACTCCAATTAAAAACTAGATATTGCTCTAGTTACACTTTTACAAATGCATGCTTTTGTTAGCATGTTTCCCCTTAACCCCTAAATGACAGAAGGGGTAAAGGCAAAACCTATGTGTGTTATAAAATGTTACTTCTACAAGTTTGATGAAGTTTGGTCCAAAAGAGAAAATGAGAAGCATCATGATGTTTAGTAAGTTATCAGTTCCGTCAAACTTTCAAATAAAGTTTTAAACACTCATTTAATGAATTTAGAAGCATTAACCATTTGATTTTCACAAAAATTACCGTTTTTAATTTTAGAGTTTCAAATTTGGTATGATTGGTTGAACTATTTAGTAATTTTTAATTTAATTAAATGTGTTATGAAATAAAATAAAAAACTATATAAAATAATTTTTTTTATAACACTAGGACATTGTTGAGGTGTTTGTATTTGAAAAATTCCTTAGTGAACCTCAATATTGCAAATGAAATGCATTAAACAACACTTGATCATGATCTACCTCCAATTTTGACAAAAAATCAAAACTCAATAAATGTCATTTTTTGACCATGGGCAATCACTGTTGTTTGGGCTGCGACGAGAAAATGGTTGATCAGTCATTTAGGGATTAAAGTAGGCGCATCTAAAATTACTTTTCATACAAATTATAGTCCAAGTCTCATGGGATTCAATGAACCCATCTATTGAACTTGAAAATCTCATCTTTAGACTTAAGAAGCTAAATAAAATAATGATATGTAAATTGCACCGGAACCCAAGTGTAGAGCCACTTGGTGCAATTTGAAGGTTTTGAAAATTGAACCGAGTTTTTATTGAGCTTGGACCCTAGTGTAAAGCCTATAAGTCACGTGCGATAGTAGGCCCAATTTTTAAATTTCATTTCAACTTCTAGTTGTACAATAGGAATGCTCCAGAAAATTAGTATTTTACGGAAGTGGCTATTGTGTCCAACGGGGGATCAAAACTGGTACTCACCTTTGGAGCCTTGAATCCAATGCCCCTTGGGTCCAAACCTGTGTCCCACATCATTTTGGAACTTGGAGTAGTTTCTTCGTCCCGCACCCTAACATGTAGAGCCCTTGACTCTAATTTTCACCTCACGACCAATACAATTGCTTGATGTCGAGGTTTTCTTAGACCCGCTTCCTACTGTAAAGTGCCCCTTAAAATAGAGCACCAAACTCTTAACCCCCTAAACATCCCAGTGTTAAGAAACTGGATCATGAACAGATTCAAAGCCTTGCAACTTTCTCATACAAGTTTGGATGACTTTCATTCAAGTCACCTTTATAAGACTATTAAATTCTCTACCAATTGCAATAGTTCTCTTGTGATGAGGAATTGTTGATAATATTGGAGAGGCCTCTAACTGCAAGTATGTCAAATTTGTTGGATAGATTTTATGCTTGCAATGGTCCTCTCATGTACACCTCATATACATCTGAGCCATACTAATATCTATCTTTTAGGCTAGCATCTATTTGTGTTCAAAGGAAAGGCACGACGGGCCTTGGCTTGGTAGTTGGGGCTGATGGCCCCAATGAGGAGGTTGTGGGTTCTATTCCCCATGCCGGCGTGGTGCTCACCGCCATAGTCCACCCAACTATGGTGGGGGCTCCTTAGACCTTGTTGTATGGGTACCTCAAAGTCCTTTGGGGGGATACCATGTCCGGATCTTCAAGGCACTAGTGGCTAGCTAGCTAGTAGCATAGTGTGTCACTATAGTGTCCCACTAGTAGTGATACCTTTTTTTTTTGTTAAATGTCGTTTGTTCTAAAGATGTTTATGAATTTAGGTGAAGGCTGCAGCCGTAAATCTTTAGTAAAAAAATTCAAAACATCATAGGGATTTATATCTATAGATAAAGCAATCTGGTTACACTTGACCCCTAAATGACGGAGGGGGTAAGGGCAAAACATAAATGCGTTATAAAAAATTACTTCTTCAACTTTGATGAAGTTTGGTCCAAAAGAGAAAATGAGGAGCATGATGTTTAGTAATTATTCACACGGTCAAATTTCAAAAAATAGCTTTTTATCCTCTCATAATGAATATAGAAGCATTTAGCTTCAAATATTTATCAAAATTACAAATTCTATTTTTAGGATTTGAAATTTGATATGATTGGTTAAAACTAGACATTCTATTGTAAAACTAAAAATTGCACATTTTTCAATGGAGAGAACATCATTACTTTCCCCAAATAGTAAATTTTTTAACACTAGACAATGTAGAAGTGTTTGTCTTTGAAATTTTCTCCCCGGTGGAGTTTAACTCGGATCGACATGATTCAAATTGGGTTGGAAAGTAGACTTGATTTCCTATTTGAAAATATTTTTTATTTTCTAAAAAAAAGGTTTTTTCCATCTCGGGCAGCCCGTAAAAAAAGGGCAACGACCGTAAAATGGCTGATCCGTCACTTAGAGGTTAATCTTGATATGGGTGAATCCTTGAAAGGGGAGAGTAGTATTGTCCCAATTTCCCCTTGTCCGGTGGGCATCGGATCATTGGCATTACAAACGGACACTTCATTCACGCCGGCCCCGAAAAGGACCGGAGTTTCTACCTATCTGTTCAAAGGATCAGTACGTTTAGGGGTTAATCTACTAAACGTAAGTTGAATCCTCAACCACCCTTATATATAGCCATCCAGCCAGCCAGCCAGCCAGCCATTCTGTCACCCTCCCCAAGGCACCGCTCTGTCTGCCTCGGTTTCGCTATTCATCAAGTTTGCCCTCACTGCAGCGCTCCAGCTTCCATTGCAAGCTTTCCTTTATGCGAAACAATGATGGAATTGCTTCTTCATACTCTCAGCCAAGCACAGAACAATCCTCGACGTCGCCCAACTGGTGGGTGATCTTTTATTAATTCCCTTACCTTCTCGTTTCTTAACCCCGAAAAAAATCAAGAAGCCTGAAGCCTGAATTGGGTCAGTCTGGTGTTTTTCTCAAGTACTTTTGAGTAGGTCCTGTGTGGGCTTCCTTTCATTGAAATTTGGTCTTCAATGTAAAATTTGGTCCCATTTTTGCAGAATATGATTGATTGAGTTTGTCATTTTAAAACCATGAATTCTTGGTCCTTCAGGGGTTCATTTCTTTTTCATGGTTTGCAATTTACGTAGAGTTCTATATTGATCAGAGTGCGATGAATGATTCAGGTCCTACAGGCGCGGGGAAGAATGTACAATTGATCGTGCAGATCTACAAACGTTGCGCACCAGATCATTCACAATCGACGTCGACTCTGGAAGAAGGCAGAATTATGGATTCCGCAACAACCAAGGTGAGGCGGCGGTCTCTCCGCCTGAAGCAAATTACTCCTGAGCAGCAGCCATCTCCGGATCCTCCTCTTGACCGTCCCATTGTGCATGCCTTGGTTGCACCGAATCGTGAGCTTGCAATTGTCCCTACTGTGCCAGATCCCGACGAGACCAGCACCTCCGACTCATCAACCGAAGAGGTTCCCCAGGCTCCCCAGGAAGGCAAGAGCAGGATGAAGAGAAAAGCGTCGCGTTCCCGCAATTGCAAGCGAGTAGTGCGCGCTATAGAAAATGCAAGTCATACCATCGCTGCTTCTATAGACCGTATCCACACTCCGCAGATTGTAGAAGGAGCCCACCCGCTTGTAGTCTTGATGCACAAAGACATGATGAAGCGAGATCGGCTCTTGAAGCGCAATCACGAGGACTTGATGACTGCAATAACTGGCTTGAATGAAAGCATCAATCGCTTGACTGAGACCATGAAGCGCGAGGATGAGTAGACAATGCAGCAGGCGAAAATGAAATTCATGAAAATATATGTAGAGCACAACATGCAGTCAGAGATTTTGGCTTAGATAGTTGATAGAACTGGTGCGTCTTGCAATTTTCTTGTGGAGTCTGTATTTTTTAGTTATTGGTAAATTCAAATGGTTGTCGGTGGTTTACAAATGTTAAACTCCGTTTGCTTGACTCTAAACCTATATTTGCCCTATCGGAATAGCGTTCGTGCTTCTAAGAAACATCTCCGAAATTTTCAAAGTGAGATTGTAGAATACTGCAAGCAAAACCAATCCATCCAAACACCAATGCTTACATTTACCGAATCATGCTTACTCTACTTGCTAGCAAACTACCAGTTTATGAGATGCTGTTGGTAGGGTTTTAGGGTTTGGGGTTAGGGTTTAGTGTAAGGTAGAGAAAACGAAAACCTATCGGGTCACTACAGGTTTGCGTATCCTTTACCTTACAGCAAAAAATTCAGCTATTCAGAAAGTAATTCCGTTTTCGGAGAACTCGCAGAGACAGCGGAGTTCTTAACTTCGGTACTTTATTTACTGGATTCCGAAACCATGCCCTAAGAAATTTCGTTATCAGATCCTCTGTTGCCTCGTCAAGAAGTTATGAAAGCATGAATCGAATTAGATGAAATGAAACGATCACCGTGATAATTAGACGACATGGGCAATAGGACCTTCACACTCACAATTCCATTAACTCCATGATGGGATATTCGGCTTTGACAGCCAGTTCTTCAATGAAGGATCTGGGCATGAAACCAACGCTTGTGAGACCTACAACGTAATGGAATTGCTTCATCCTTGTCAGTATTAAAATTACAATCTCAACCACTTCTATCTTCCGAGCCAGATTTCTAGGAAATGCTGTGCTCATGCAACATTGAGGAATGAGTTGACCTAGAACAAGACCAAGCCGGTAAAACGATGTCGTCGACCTTATTTCGTGATGGGCTTTTAGCAAAACTGTTGCAGGTGGTATGCACTGCACTTAGGACCGCCAGCCGTACCCTAATCTCACCACCTTGGGCAACTCACCACTTTCAGGAAGAGAGTTCCTTATATTCAAATCCGCTCGGCACAGAGATATTGAGCAGCTTGGATGGCAAAGTAGGTGAGGACGACATCTGCACCAGCTCGCCTGATGGATAAGAGTGACTCTAGTATTGCTTTCTTCTCATCCAGCATGCCTGCTGCAACGGCGGCCCTGATCATGGAATACTCGCCTGAGACCTGCAGAAGTGTTGAGCGTCTTATACATTAATCACCATGTATACTCTGGGATCCCAATTCTAAAATTTCGTAAAATAGCAATGAAGATGCAATGTGAGTCATGGCAAGATGCGGGAGATCCCCAATAAATTCATAACATGTCGCACTGTGAAAACTGGGAAGCTCTTTGATGCAGTGGTATACGTACCTGATAAGCTGAGATAGGTAATGATGTGTTGTCTCGCAAGAGTCTGATAACGTCTAGGTAGGGCATGGCTGGCTTCACCTGTGTAAGTAACATTGACATATTTATATTAGGCAAGCTGTATACTTAGCATTAGGGCTGTACTTCGACAAAAAAAACTATTACAAATATTCGAAGGTTATCTGCCGACATCAGCAAGAAAAAAGGATGTTATTATGGCACACTCGACTGTGGTGTAGTATAGAGAAGGAATTTAGTATTAGGGATCAAGACAACCATAATGAGTAAAATTGGTTAAACATCCAACTAGTAAACCTTGCACAAGGGACTGCCTTCGGAAATTCCGATTTTGGTAGACAAGAAACATAACGTTCTATTCTAAAAATTAATGAAGCAAAAATTTCAAAGGAGAGAACATCATTACTTTCCCAGAATAGAAAATTGTATAACACTAGAGCATTGTTGAGGTGTTTGTATTTGAAAAATTCCTTCATAAACCTCAATATTGCAAATGAAATGCATCAAACAACACTTGAATATGATCTCTACCCCTAATTTTGACAAAAAATAAAAACTCAATAAATGTCATTTTCTGACCATGCACTCATTGTTGTTTGAACTGCGATCAAAAAAAGGTTGATCGGTCATTTAGGGGTTAAAGTAGCCACACCTAAAACTACTTTTCATAATGATTATAGTTCAATTCTCATGTGTTAACCGAATATTAGTTGATATTCCCTTAGGCTAAGAGTAGGCTAGTCTATACCCGGCAGGAATAGACCCAGCAGGAGACACGTGGCAGTACAGGCTGGTACAGACTGGTCGATCCGAATTTTCCGGTCGACCAGTCTGACACACTGTCAGACTAGTCTCCTATATGTACCTTCACTCTCTTCGAGAGAGTTGTTGCTATACCATTTGTACATCTTTCTGGCAGCCTCATTTGTACTACATTCTTGTCTTAAGCTCTTCTTGTGCGCACTAGTATGTTAGACTACTGCTGTCAGACTACTGCTGTTTCCTGCTCTTGAATCATTCCTTGTGGTTGTATCTTGGATAGTTGCAGTAGTCTGTGGGTATGCAGGAGTCGACTTACTAGCATACTGGTGCTTTTCCTTAGCCGACAGTTCATTCTTCCTAGTAGGAACCTCTTACTACTCCTCTCAATCTCTAGAAACTAGTCTAGAGTGGAATAGTCTTGGGCGGAGTAGCTTCATTCGTTTAAGGTCGGTTCCTAGAAAAACCCCCTTAACATTTGGCGACCATGCAAAGTTCAGCTCAGACGCTAGTCTTTCTGTTGGGCTAGTCAGATCCAGATCCAAATCCTGGTCGATCCAGATCTAGATCCTAGTCGATGCTATCACCTATCGCCAAGGCGCTATACGTCCCTAGGAAACAGCAGCCATCTGCTTCCTACACGAAAATCG
Organism: Pohlia nutans; assembly: GCA_022496805.1. Lineage (NCBI taxonomy): Eukaryota > Viridiplantae > Streptophyta > Bryopsida > Bryales > Mniaceae > Pohlia > Pohlia nutans. The sequence goes on along the minus strand of CM040095.1, from coordinate 1,834,624 downwards.
CATACCTTGAGAAAAATCCAGAGCCTGAGTAGCTGAAAAGTGCCTCGGAGATCAGTCTGTGTAACAGTCGACCAGGGTAGTCAACAGTCGATAAAGGCTACTGATCAAGAATCTGTAGGAGCAGTCTGTGAACAAGGCTTACGGTGCCACAGAGCAACCGACTAGGCCAGCACAAAAGACTAGCCAAACGGATCTCAGAGCCCGACCTACCTAGCAGAAGTCGGATCTAAATCCCAGATCCAGATCTAGATCCGATAACTGCCGCGTCACTTGTATGGAACGACCGCGTACACGAGCTACCGGTTCTCCCTTAGCAGTCGGAGTAACTGCCGACCAGCTCTCTAACCCACGTTTTCATAGAGAATGGCGAAATTTACAGTCGGAGATTGTCCCACCGACAGTAGTCCATGAGACTACCACGGGAATAGATCCCCGACCAACATACGAGATTCGGAGACAAGTCGCAGCATCGACTTCTACCGACCCGTCTTTACAGCACTACATGGAATTCACGCAGGGAAGGATGAATACCCCGGAAGGTACCATTTTTCACGAAACTTCAGTACCAATGGGACGCGGCATCCCAAATATGCCAACCCGACCCCTGGCGATTCTACCGACCATGTACACCGCGAATCATCAGACCCGCCCGACAGTGGCGTTTCAGACAAGGTCGAACCCGACTTCTCCACGAAGGCTCCTGGACGACCCGCTCGACTTACCGGAATGACCTTCTAGTGCGCATCAACGACTAGCAAGGTACGCTACCGAACCTCCCATCATTTCATATCAACGACAGTTAGAAATAGACCAACTACGTCGTAATAGGGATGAATTGGACTCCCAACTAGCCGATCTTTTATCTAGCCAGAACCCGACACCTGAGCAACTACACTCGGAATCGCAACCAGGTCGACCGGACCAGTCGCCTACATTTCGCCAGGAACCCAGTTCTCCTGGTCAAATGAATAGTCGACCCGGATCACCAGGTACCGACAACCCATACTCGACCGGCATAGACGACTTTGATAATGACTTAGTCGATAGGATCAGACAGATCTATCACTCCAACCAACCAGTCGACCAAGTTGTTACTTGACCCAGTCTCCCGAATATTCGCACTCACATTCATGAGCCGAATATTCTATACATAGATCAGCCAAGGGTAACTCACACTACAACCCCCAGAGTGTCGACCCCTCGGACTAGTCTACCACCTGGTTACCAAACTCAACCAGCAATAGACATTCCTATGATGTAACCTATCAATCAGCCATCGTTTTCACAGACGCATAATAGACCCATTCCACAAAACCCATACAACCGACCGGTAGCCTCCCAACCACCAGTCCTACCGACTGTGACCCAGTACCAGCCCACCGTACCTATGTGTACATCTTGTGGCGACTATGGTCATCTTTTCGACCAATGTGCACTATACAACCCTCGGTCGATAGGCTATTCGGCACCTGCAGCTCAGACGCAGCAGCAGCCTCCCTACCCAGCAGCTACACTCCCGATTCGGACGACTGCCAGGAAACCAGTAGCGATGCCTACCTACAAGGAAGGCAAGTGTGCCATTACGCATGTCCATCGATTTCTCAATGCCCTTACGTTGAATGGCAAAACCGACTCGACTATTACTATAGCGTTATTCGGAAATTCCCTAGTTGATGCTGCTAACTATAATTGGTTCTCGACTCAACGAACGTCATACCCACACCAAAACTTACAGGATATCCTGGATGCCTTCAAACACCGCTACCAGGATATCAACAATGATGACCAGGCTTACCTATGTTTCCGCAGTATGAAACAGGATGCCAAAGAGTCGGTTGACGATTACTATGAACGGATGATGAAACTAGCCAGCCAGTTTGAGGTCCTTCCGGCTGATAATTTCCTACTAAGCAATTTCCGAGCTGGTTTGTTGAAGTATCTGCAGGTAGCCACAGTCGGACTACCAAGATTGACACTAGCCCAGGCCAAGAAATCGGCTAAGCTTGCAGAAAGCAGACTACCGAAGGAACCCGACTCGACTACTACCGAGCGGCCCGAGACTAAAAAAAACGAGCATTTTGCAACCGATGCAAGAAGCCAGGCCATTTCGAACGCGATTGCTGGCTCAATCCGGAGAGCGAGATCGGAAAAAGGCGCGCGGCGGCTAATAGGACAGCGCCAGTAGCAGCAGCAACACCGGTGTCGACTACCGCCGAATCAAGGGGTAGACCACCGCGAGATAGCACACCACGACGGATATTCCCTTGCTCTCTGTGCAAAACATTGGACCACCCGACACACTTGTGTCCCCTACTGAAGGATCCGAAGGTCGTCCAGTTCCTTAATCAGCAGATCGAGACCAAGCCACACACGTCGTCAGTAGTCATTGAAGAACTACCGAACACTACGGTTGGTGTCCTAACAGTCGTAGCGATTACCAGAAGCTAGTCGACTACCGACCAGCCGACTTCTGACCAAACCACAGAGAAGACCGACTGGACTGCCCAAGAACTACTACGTGATCAAATGATGCAGGAAGTTCGTCAATTCCAAGCCGAGTTGGAAACAACCACTTCCACTAAAGACCCAAAGTCGACTGAGGACTCACCCTCACTCGACTGGGACGCGGAGGCATTACCGCAACAAACGATCACCCTTCAAGACAACCGAGACCAACCGACTCCGGCCACAGTCGACCAAGGCAGCATCGCATTCGGCACCATCCAGCAGCAGATCCTCGAGCAACTCCAAGACTGCAAATTGCAGGTTTCCATCCGAGACCTACTACAGTTATCACCGACCCTCACCAAACTGGTTAGGGATCGACTGACGCATTCAGAGCGAGAGTCGACTCAAGTGTTACCCTACTCGACTACAGAGGAGGTGACGATCGCCGCTGCAGCAGTCATCGACAAACACATGCCAGTCATCACAGTATCACTCGGTAAAAACATGGTCGACGACGTTCTAATCGATGGCGGTTCCGGCGTCAATGTGATCACCGAAGATGAACGCCGACGGTTGGGACTAGCGAAGCCGTCACCCGCACCATTCAACCTCAAGATGGCTAATGGCACCATAGCATGACCCAAAGGATTGATCAGGGATGTCAAAATTCACATTCATGGCATCCCCTACATAGTCACGCTTATAGTCATCGACTGTTCCACAGTCCAGTCCGACTACCGGTTATTACTCGGTCGACCCTGGCTTCGACATGCCAAAGTCATACACGACTGGGGCAACAATGAAGTGCAGATCATGGGCAATGGCACAGTCAAGACAGTCAAGATAAATCGCCAGTTAGGATACGAGGCGGTTACACCACATGCGCTAGTCTGTTACAACTTCGCGGAAGGAATCACCGACGAAGAGGAGGAAATTTTGATGGCCTCCGACCCGACCCTCCACACAATGGGCACAATCGACTGGAACCTCCTAGCTACCGAGTCGACAGTCGACCAATCTGGAACGGAACCGACTCCGACGGCCAGTACCCCTGGGCACCAAGGTATTCAACATAGACCAGGAACAATGTTGGTAGACGAGACACCAATACAGGACAAGCTGCGATTCATGGACATTGCTCATTGGAATCACAATGAGGAGGATCGACTCGACCATGTCAACGTCGGTACCTCTACCGACCCCAAGCTGTTGAAGCTGAACGCGAATTTGAGCCCTAGTCTCCGAGCTAGCGCAGAATCCCTGTTTAAGGAATACATCGACATTTTCGCCTTCTCTTACGAAGATCTGCGAGGCATACCGGAACACATAGCGACTCATCGGATCGAGCTCGACCCGACCATCTCGCCTAGTCACCAAGCACGATACCGGATGAACCCGAATTATGCACAAGCAGTAAAGGACGACCTGGAACGACTTCTAAAAGCAGGATTCATCGCACCAGTCGACCAGGCGACATGGCTATCCCCAATAGTCGTGGTCCCCAAAAAGAATGGGAAACTCCGGATATGCGTAGATTTCCGTCGACTTAATGCAGCAACCAAGAAAGACCCGTACCCCCTTCCGTTCACGGACGAGGTACTCGACGCAGTCATAGGCTATGAAGCCTACTCCTTCATCGACTGTTTCTCAGGCTACCACCAGGTACGAATCGACCCGACCGACCGCCCCAAAACAGCGTTTATTACCGAATGGGGCGCGTATGTATGGGTCGTGATGCCGTTTGGATTGAAGAACGCCCCGCCTACCTACCAGCGCATCGTCAACTAGATCTTCAAAGAGTACCTGGGCGACTTCATGAAGCTATTCCTAGACGATTTCAGTGTCTACAGTGACATCGACTCCCACCTACCGAAGCTCAGACTAGTCTTCGACCGATGTCGACAGTACGTGGTAAGCCTCAATCCAGAGAAATGTATATTCTATGTTCCTTCTGGTGTAATTTTGGGCTACATTGTAGGACGGGAAAAGAAGTTTCCGGATCCAAAGAAAATTCAGGCCCTAGTCGACATGCCATCACCAAAGGACGTCAAAGCCATTTAGACGTTCAACGGCCTAGCCCAGTTCAACCGATGCTTCATCAAAAATTATGCTGCCATCATGGAACCCATCACCAAACTGACCAGGAAAGGCGAACCGTTCGACTGGACACCGGCGTGCGCAACCGCATATCAGACCATCAAGGATCGATACCAGATTGCACCAATCCTGATCGAAGTCGACTGGTCACTCGACTTCCACATACACACAGACGCATCCGACATCGCAGTCGGGGCGATGCTAGCACAGAACCCGACCGGCAACATCGACCAGCCGATAGCCTACGCTTCTCGACTACTCAACAAAGCAGAGAAGAACTATACAACAACCGAGAAGGAAGCCCTCGCAATGGTATACGCCATCAACAAATTCCGCCATTACCTCCTAGGTAATAAATTCGTCTTCTATGTCGACCACCTGGCGCTCCAGTACTTGATCAACAAACCTCAGGTATCGGGTCGACTGTCACGCTGGCTACTACTGTTTCTGGAATTCGACTTCACTGTGGTTTATAAATCAGGCAAAACGCATGGAGTAGCCGACGCACTATCAAGAAATGAAGGGGCCGAGCCAGCCATAGGCATACCCGACCAGACAGTCGACGCACAACTCTTTTCTACCGAACCCAACTGGCTACACCCGATAGTCGACTACTTGACTACCGGGACTTTTCCAACCCACATGACGAAGGAGGCTCGCAAGCGAATCGCTCACAAAGCCATTCCGTACCAAGTACTCGACGGACAACTGTACCGACTTGGCAAGGACCACCAGCTCCGACTAGTCCTGACCGGCAGTCAGCCGACAACAATCTTCCAAGAATTACACAAAGGCAACGCGGGAGGACATTTTTCTCATGACATCACTGTCCGGAAAATACTAGACGCAGGCTACTGGTGGCCGACTCTACACCAAGGCGCTGTCCAGTACTGCCAGTCGTGTCATGAATGCCAGAAGACTGGCGGACTACCCAACACAGTCTCCTCGAAGCTCGTCACCCAACTACCCGCAGAACCGTTTATGAAATAGGGACTCGACTTCATAGGCCCCGTCAAGAAGACCCGACATACAGCCTGTCGATACATTTTGGTGGCTACCGACTACGCCACCAAATGGGTCGAGGCTAGAGCTCTCCGAGGAAACACCGCCAGGGAGACCGCGCAGTTCCTATACGAGGCAATCCTCACCCGGTTTGGATGTCCACTCCACCTAGTAAGCGACCAAGGTACCCATTTTATCAATAGCACGGTGCACACTCTCACCGAGCATTTCTTACTCCGACACACGACTTCAACGACATACTATCCGCAAGGCAACGGCCAAGCCGAGTCGACCAACAAGGTCATAGTCCGAATGCTCCAAAAGCTAGTCAACGAGAATCGAACCGACTGGGACTTACAGCTCCACACGGTCCTATTTGCTTACCGAACGGCATACAAAGTTAGCACAGGCCACACACCTTTCCAATTGGTATATGGTCTGACGCCGTTGATGCCAACCGAATACATCATCCCGACCCAACGGTCGACATCGACTACCGACTTCACTCCCAGGCGAGTCCTAGCAGCCCGAGCCGCCGAACTCGAGAAGTTAGACGAAACCCGACTGACAGCAGCCACCCACCACGGGGCACAACAGTGGAACCGAGCCCAGTGGGCCCACACCCAAGGTCAGTCGACTCGATACAATGTAGGCGACTACGTCCTATGGCACCCGAAAGGGAAAAATGTCCATACCGGTAAACTTCGTAGCAAATGGTTCGGCCCATATCGTGTTCAGTATACCCTCCCCAACAACACTGTCCTCCTAGTCAGCATACAACACTTTGACCCCGACCCAATAGTAGTCAACGTCAACAAACTCAAACCCTACCAAGTTCTAGGTGAGCAACCTCCAACCGACTTGGCTAGCCCACTCACTAGCAAATCAGAGATTAGATCAACACTAGAACAGAACAAAGATGAGCCCAACCGACAGCAACGGAACCGACCCGACCTAGTTACCGTAGGTCGACTCGACTGGTCGACCCGACTGGTCAACCCGACCGGTCAAACCCTAGAAGAGCCGCCATATTTATGGCCGCCGCCCTCACCTATCTTCTCAGTTTTGAATGCAAGGCCCATAGGGCACGTATTTAGCACCATGGCCGCACCACTTCTTCCTCCTCTTGCCTCCTCGCCATTAGCTTCCTCTCCACCCGACCCACAGGCCGCGCGCCTTCTATCTCCCATTTCTCACTCTCCTCCCTCCTTTCCTTCTCCTCCGGCCGACCGCCACTCCGCGGCCCTCGCCTTATGCATTCTTAGCAAACGATTTAGAGTATCACGAGTAGAACGGCGACAAGTAGTAAAGCGACCCCGTAGCCCGACTGTGCGAGAGATAATCGAGAATAGATTGAGTAGGAAACGACCGCGCCCATCGCCACTGCAGCCGACTTTGTGCGAGCCGGCTTCGGGACTACGCCGGCCTTTCTCTTGTCTCCTTGTGCGCAGATTTGCAGCCGACCGATCAATGGCGAAAGGCAAGTCGACTAATCGCGGCCAACGACGCCTTTGGTCCTCCGCACCACCGAGTTACGAAATTCCAATCCGCACTAGGGAGGGACTCTACAAAACCCTCGCCTTTCAGTCGATGCGGCCGATGCGGGAGTGGCGCGAGTACGCCGCTGAAAACACGACCGAGGCCGACTTCATCAAGGCGATCGGCGTTGCAGACTTTGTAGCACTCGACTGGGACAACCCTCAACGCGCGCCACGCATGGAACTGATTGAGGAGTTCGTCAATGCTGCAGTAGTCGACCTCCCCAACAAGAAGATCACCGCACGAGTCCGCACACATACAGTCACAGTCGACCCGACTGTGATTCACGAGGTTCTCAAACTGCCATTTGGCATTACTATCCAGCCAATCGACCCTGCAAAGTTCCCACCGGGTCGGCTAGAAGAATATTCTGCAGCCGGCAAGACTGCCGAGGGCTACAGCATCTGCCACTGCAAACCCGAACACCACAGGCGACTGACGGCATTCATTCAAGGCCTCGGGTTCAAACGCAAGACGACCTACATCAGCAAGGAAATGCTCGACGTAGTATGCACAGTCGAGGCCCTCATCGACCGCGCCATGCAATGGGACTGGGCGACATGGATGTTCAATTCGATCGCCATCGACATCAAGGCGATGCAGACCACGAAGACCACGATCTGCCCCTCAGCCGAGGTATTAGACTTCCTTCTTGAGTCTTATTTTCCTAGCACTGATGAAGAATATGCACGCCAAACAGTCGCCCAGCAGAACACCAAAGACCGACGTCGACACTCGGAGAACTCGGAAAACAACTTCCGAGGACCCGACTACATCGTTTTCCAAGGCGGGCTTGGAGCCGACCGCACCTCGAAGGACCATGTTCGGCCGCCCCGACCAGTCGACCAGGGCCAAACATCGACTGCTCGACCCCCTAGTCGACAGACTACACCCGACCCAGTAGCACCGACCACCACTACCGGGAGCCAACCGACCACAGAACGAAGAGAGACGCGCTCCTCACTCGCACGCAAGCGGGACCAGGAGTAACTAGAGAAACGTGCCAAACGAGGTAAACTCACACCCTTGAGTCAGTTTGTACCTCGACAGGTCGACCTGACGTCATCCGACAGTGAGGCCCAGTCGACTCCACCACCAACACCAAAAGAGACTCCCATCCCAGACACACCTCCGCCTTCTCTATCCGACTTCGCGCCGCTCAACCTCGAAGCGGCATATGGAGCAGCACCAACCGGCGAATTTCGCCAGCCACCACCCGTCTCCCCCACGACTCGACCGCCGCCATCACCTGGGGCCAATCGACCCGCACCCGACTCACCAACATCACGAGCGACGACACTAGCAATGCATTGGCGCCAGCGCTTGGAGGACGTCCAAGGAGCAGTAGGTCGACTCGAGGATGTCGGCTCACGAGTGAACCTCCTCTTGTTCGAGGCGGTTCAAGCAAAAACCACCCTTCAAGCCGAGCTCGACCGCCACCGATTGGAGAGTAGTCGACTGACCAAGGACTCCACAACATACAAGCAACAGGTCGACAACCTCACCATCGAACTGGCAAGACTCCGTACTACTCTCACCACCATCACAGAGGCGAAGAGTCAGACCGACAACAGATTGACCCAGCTAGAAGCCGACCTCCACAGCAGTCGACAGCAGGAACAGAAACACCAGAGCGAGCTCGTGGTAGCACGAAACGAACTTGAAGTGGCACGAGCCGAGGTAGCAACAACCCAGCTCAGTCTTCAGCAAGCTCGGAGGGAGATAGTCGACTCCAATTACCGACTCGACCTACTACTCCAGGACAACGAGGAAAAGTCCCGCCAATTCGCAAGTCGGGAGCTGCAGTTACACAAGCTTCGAGCGCGCAAGTACCGACTCCGACTCAAGGCAAGAAATTGTATCAAGGTTCTCAAGCACACCCTCAGCACCGACCGCCACCAGCTCAACATGTACCGCAGGCAACTCGACCAACTTCAGCTCGACCACCCGGACTTGGAGATTCCAGCAGTCGACGAAGACGAAGAGGAAGACACGAGCCACCTCGAACCCGACCATTTGCTCTGGGAGAACCAGTCGACTGACGAAGACGAGGTCTTGACTACCGACGTCAAGTTAAGTGAGGACGAAGACGAAGACGACAGCGAGTCGACCAATGAAGACGAAGACCGCGATCAGCAGCAACAAGACCAACAGCCACCGCCAGTCAACCTTCAAGACACGGTACAACAGCAGCCAGCCATTCCTCACCCTCCTTCTCCACAGCAGCAGCAAGATCAGCAGATCCCAGCACCTGACCAGATGATGACCGCACTTACACCATCGGTCGACAACACCTCAGTTGACTTACCGGTCATCTCTTCACCACACTCTCTAGGGTTCGACTTCTCAGGAATGCCTTCCGATATCCGCTCGCCAGGTATGACCCAGGACTCTAGCGACGTCCACGACTGATGACTCGACCTCAGCTGGGTCGATCACTCGACCGCGGGTAATTTTATCATTCCTCGTGAACAAATTTTCCTAGTCACCAACCGGGGTAGTCTAAAGTCCACAGGAGTGTACTTAGCTCAGAGGGAGGGTAATGTTAAGCGAATATTAGTTGATATTCCCTTAGGCTAAGAGTAGGCTAGTCTATACCCGGCAGGAATAGACCCAGCAGGAGACACGTGGCAGTACAGGCTGGTACAGACTGGTCGACCCGACTTTTCCGGTCGACCAGTCTGACACACTGTCAGACTAGTCTCCTATATGTACCTTCACTCTCTTCGAGAGAGTTGTTGCTATACCACTTGTACATCTTTCTGGCAGCCTCATTTGTACTACATTCTTGTCTTAAGCTCTTCTTGTGCGCACTAGTATGTTAGACTACTGCTGTCAGACTACTGCTGTTTCCTGCTCTTGAATCATTCCTTGTGGTTGTATCTTGGATAGTTGCAGTAGTCTGTGGGTATGCAGGAGTCGACTTACTAGCATACTGGTGCTTTTCCTTAGCCAACAGTTCATTCTTCCTAGTAGGAACCTCTTACTACTCCTCTCAATCTCTAGAAACTAGTCTAGAGTGGAATAGTCTTGGGCGGAGTAGCTTCATTCGTTTAAGGTCGGTTCCTAGAAAAACCCCCTTAACATCATGGAATTCATTTTGGGACCTGGAGTAGTTTCTTGGTCCCGAACCCTAACATAGAACCCTTGACTCTAACCCCTAAACGTACCAACCCTTTGTACAGAAGTAGATGGTAGCCTCAAAAATAGATATTAGCATGGCTTAGATGTACATGAGAGGACCATTGCAAGCATAAAATCTAACCAACAAAATTTGACATACTTGTACTTGGAGGCCTTTACAATTTTTATCAACAGCTTCCCACAATAAGAGATTTACCGTACCAGGAAGGCAGGGTCGGCAGAAAATAATTCCCCAAAAAAATGCCGAAAAAATAAATAAATTTATCAAGTATTTTGTCGAAATCAACAAAAATGAATTCTACAAAAATTGTAGACAAAAAACAAAGGAAAACGTGTAGCCGCTAGTAAAATTCAATGTTAGTTATTAATAGCCGAATTTTTAATAATTATTTTTGAAAGTGCCGACCCCTACTTTTCAAACTTTAATTAATTATTCGACACGAAAGTGCCGACCCTGCCTTCCTACTACGGTATTGTAATTAGTAGAGAATCTAATAGGCTCACAAAGGTGACATGGATGAAAGTCATCCAAGTTTGTATGAGAAAATTACAAGGCTTTGAATCTGTTTGTGATCCAGTTTTTGGACGCAAGGACGTTTAGGGGCTAATTTTCACCTCACAACTAATACAATTGCTTGATGTCGAGGTTTTCTTAGACCCAGTTCCTAATGTAAAGTTCCCCTTAAAATACAGCACCAAACTCTTAATCTACTAAACTTAAGTTGAATCCTCAACCACCGTTATATATAGCCAGCCAGCCATTCTGTCACCCTCCCCAAGGCAGAAGTCACTCGGCCTCGCCTCACCGCTCTGTCTGCCTCGGTTTCGCCATTCATTCATGTAGTTTGCCCTCACTGCAGCGCTCCAGCTTCCATTGCAAGCTTTCCTTTATGCGAAACAATGATGGAATTGCTTCTTCATACTCTCAGCCAAGCACAGAACAATCCTCGACGTCGCCCAACTGGTGGGTGATCTTTAATTAATTCCCTTACCTCCTCGTCTCTTAACCCCGAAAGGATCAAGAAGCCTGAAGCCTGAACTGGGTCTAGTGTTTTTTTTTAAAGTAGTTTTGAGTTTTGACCAACACATGCAATGTTCTTCAATGTAAAATTTGGTCCCATTTTTGCACAATATAATTGAGTTTGTCATTTTGAAACCATGAATACGGTATTTGGTCCTTTAGGGGTTCATTTCTTTTTCATGGTTTGCAATTTATTGATCACAGTGCGATGAATGATTCAGGTCCTACAGGCGCGGGGAAGAATGTACAATTGATCGTGCAGATCTACAAACGTTGCGCACCAGATCATTCGCCATCGACGTCCCTGGAAGAAGGCAGAATTATGGATTCCGCAACAACCAAGGTGAGGCGGCGGTCTCTCCGCCTGAAGCAAATTACTCCTGAGCAGCAGCCATCGCCGGATCCTCCTCTTGACCGTCCCGTTGTGCATGCCTTGGTTGCACCGAATCGTAGAGCGGATCCAGAGCTTGCAATTGTCTCTACTGTGCCAGATCCCGGCGAGACCAGCGCCTCCGACTCATCAACCAAAGAGGTTCAGGATCCGCCCGAGGCTCCCCAGGAAGGCAAAAAGAGAAAAGCGTCGCGTTCCCGAAATTGCAAGCGAGTAGTGCGTGCTATTGAAAATGCAAGTCTTACCATTGCTGCTTCGATAGATCGAATCCACACTCCGCAGATTGTAGAAGGCAAAGCCAACCCGCTTGTAGTCTTGTGGCACAAAGACATGATGAAGCGAGATCGGCTCTTGAAGCGCAATCACAAGGACTTGATGACTGCAATAACTGGCTTGAATGATAGCATCAATCGCTTGACTGAGACCATGAAGCGCGAGGATTTCAAGGCGAAGTAGACAATGAAATTCATGAAAATGTAGAGCACAACATGCAGTCAGAGATTTTGGATTAGATAATTGGTAGAACTGTTGCGTCTTGCAATTTTCTTGTGGAGTCTCTAGTTTATAGTTATTGGTATTCGAATAGTTGACGGTGGTTTACAAATGTTAAACTCCGTTTGCTTGACTCTAAACCTATATGAATAGCATTCGTGCTTGTAGGAAACATCTCCGAAATTTTCAAAGTCAGATTGTAAAATACTGCAAGCAACACCCGACACTCATTTCCATCTAAAGACCAATGCTTATCCTACTTGCTAGCAAACTACCAGTTTATGAGATGCTGTTGGTTGGGTTTTAGGGTTTAGGGTTAGGGTTTAGTGTAAGGTAGAGGAATCGAAAACCTATCAGGTCACTACAGGCTTGCGTATCCTCTACCTTACAGCAAAAACTTCAGCTATTCAGAACGTAATTCCGTTTTCGGAGAATTCGCAGAAACAACAGGGTTTTGAACTTCGGCACTTGACTCACTGGATTCCGAGCTTTCGCGAAACCATGCCCTAAGAAATTTCGATATCAGATCCTCTGTTGCCTCTTCAAGAAGTTATGAAAGCATGAATCGAATTAGATGAAATGAAACGATCACCGCGATAATTAGACAACATGGGCAATAATAGAACCTTCAGACTCATAATTCCAACAACTCCATGATGGGATACTCGGCTTTGACAGCCAGTTCTTCAATAAATGATCTGGGCATGAAACCAACGCTGGTGAGACCCACAACATAGTGGAATTGCTTCATCCTTGTCAGTATTAAAATTACAATCTCAACCACTTCTACCTTCCGAGCCAGATTTCTAGGAAATGCTGTGCAGACAAGGGTTCATGCCAAATTGAGGAATGAGTTGACCTAGAACAAGACCAAGCCGGTAAAACGATGTCGTCGACCTTATTTCGTGATGGGCTTTTAGCAAAACTGTTGCAGGTGGTATGCACTGCACTTAGGACCGCCAGCCGTACCCTAATCTCACCACCTTGGGCAACTCACCACTTTCAGGAAGAGAGTTCCTTATATTCAAATCCGCTCGGCACAGAGATATTGAGCAGCTTGGATGGCAAAGTAGGTGAGGACGACATCTGCACCAGCTCGCCTGATGGATAAGAGTGACTCTAGTATTGCTTTCTTCTCATCCAGCATGCCTGCTGCAACGGCGGCCCTGATCATGGAATACTCGCCTGAGACCTGCAGAAGTGTTGAGCGTCTTATACATTAATCACCATGTATACTCTGGGATCCCAATTCTAAAATTTCGTAAAATAGCAATGAAGATGCAATGTGAGTCATGGCAAGATGCGGGAGATCCCCAATAAATTCATAACATGTCGCACTGTGAAAACTGGGAAGCTCTTTGATGCAGTGGTATACGTACCTGATAAGCTGAGATAGGTAATGATGTGTTGTCTCGCAAGAGTCTGATAACGTCTAGGTAGGGCATGGCTGGCTTCACCTGTGTAAGTAACATTGACATATTTATATTAGGCAAGCTGTATACTTAGCATTAGGGCTGTACTTCGACAAAAAAAACTATTACAAATATTCGAAGGTTATCTGCCGACATCAGCAAGAAAAAAGGATGTTATTATGGCAGACTCGACTGTGGTGTAGTATAGAGAAGGAATTTAGTATTAGGGATCAAGACAACCATAATGAGTAAAATTGGTTAAACATCCAACTAGTAAACCTTGCACAAGGGACTGCCTTCGGAAATTCCGATTTTGGTAGACAAGAAACATAACGTACCATGAGAATGTCAGCACCTTCGGCTTCGTCCAACCTCGTCTCGATCAAAGCCTCGCGGTAGTTAGCGGGGTTCATTTGGTACCTGATCACCGCCTCACATGTAAGGACCTCCTGACGGAAATGATACACTACTTTCATTCATAGTTCATGTCCAAAGCAGTTGAATACACCCAACAAATTGTGCCTGGCACTTACGTCTTCTTGTCACCAAAGCGAGGGTTGGAGTCCAGAGCTTCTCTAAAGGGCCCGTAAAAAGCACTTGCATATCTGCACATCCAGAGAGACGACATTAGTGATTTCTTTTGCTTACTTCATCTTGGATGATATTTTGAACGGTATAATGGGGAATAAAAGCTGATCTTCCCCTTCTGCTTTTAATAGACGTTCACTCCTGGCTATAACATTCCCGAGCATGTAGTAAAGTTCCTTCATACCGAGCGAGTGATGTTGAGTAGGAAATGCAGTACGGTTAGATTCTTACTTAGCTGTGTAAGCCATGATAGAAACATCTTGGTATCCAGCTAGATCAAGAGCACTCCGGATGGCACCGACACGCCCGTCCATCATGTCACTGGGGCTAACAACATCTGCTCCAGCTTGGGCCTGCATCAGGTAAACTCTATTAAACCTCGTCCTAAAGAAACAACACCTAGATTCTTCTCAATAATGAGAGAAGTCTCATGCTGCACGAACTAGACTTCGAACAACCATAGGAAAAGATATTTCCTTTCGAATAGTGAACCACCATATTAAAGAAATGTCCTTAAACAATCCGTCTGTCTACGCTAATGACATGACAGATGAGATGTAGTCGCAAAAACCACAATGGTGGAGAAATCACGATCAAAATCTTTATGTACCTGTGCTACAGCTTGCTTGCACAACTGATGAACTGTCTCATCATTCATGATGACACCTGCCCCAGGACACCTCAGTGGTGAGCATGAAGATTCAAAATGAGAAACCGAAAACAGATTGCAGATGCAGAATGAAGAGATATGATAACACACTTCGTTTCCACTCTTGTCAGTCTACAGCGAACAGCAGGACTGACTGAAATTGAAATTGAAAGCAGCTGTTGTCCAGGACAAAACCCATACATAAGAAACAGATAAGTGGAGCCCCAAGACCAACCTCTACCAAAAAAGATCCAAGAAAGAAAAGTGCAAAGCACTAATGTCATGGGGAGTTACAAAGCATGTGAAATAATTGTCAGCCTCCAGTAAGGATTCATGGACTTACCATCTTCCCGAACTATGCCATCGTGGCCATCTGATGAGTAAGGATCTAGTGCAACATCTGTGTAAATCACCTGCAGAATTGACCACAAGCTCTTCATATATGCTCTGAAGTAAAGTACTACTTTTCAAAATAAAGCTCAAAAAATGGTTTCGCCTTTCTGAGTTTTCACCAACTTTAGACTAAATCATTAGTATATAACTTCCAGAACCAAACCATCACAATTCAAGACTCAAGGTAGACCACAAGGAATTCCCGAAAGTCACACGTCACAGCAAATCCAATCTTTCACATGCAGTGCAGGAAAAGCACAGTCATTGGAGATTGGCTTAGGACATTAATTTCATACGAGTTGAAAAGAAAAAAAGCACAATTAATGAATAAGTCCAATATGACAGCTTACCAGATCAGGGAATTTGTCTTTCAACAAGCGAATGCACCGTGGCACCAATCCATCGAGATTGAAGGCCTCATCTCCAGATGAGGACTGCAAAACATTAGATTCAGCTTAGAAACAAAGTCCATGAATGGAAAATATTCTACGAAAAATAGTCCTGATTACACTTGTTTAAAATACTCCCTTGAGCACGTTGTTGATAGAAATCTAACAGAAGATAAATACTATCAACACATAAACATGTACTCTGTTCAACACAATAACTTCCTGTCAGAGGTTTAAATTTAAGAAATTAGTATCACCTTCAGAGCATCAGGGACTTTGGGGAAGAGAACAACACTGTTCACACCGACATCTCTGGCCTTGTACACCTGGCATCAACAATAACCATTAGAACCCTAAACCGTGACCCGAAACCACAAGTTGCTCCATTTAGCACAAATGCACGGATGAATGATGCAAGAGCAGTTATCGCTAGGTGAGAAAAAACCCGTAGCATCCAGAGACAGAATAGAAAGCCTACCTCATCAATGAGCCCGTGGCGCCATCCGAGACGTTCGCACCCTGGCATAGCGCCAATCGGTGCATTCTGTTCCCCTGAATCCAAAAGAACATAGCAAGTGTGAAACACATGTGGTGTTGAAATGCTAGACCACAGCAAGCCCCCAGGGACAAGGACAAGGACAGCATCAAATGTTTAATTTCATCAGCAGCAAAGAGGTTCACTGAATGCCGCACCTTCGTGAACAAATAGCGGAAGAATGAAATTTGCAGGGGAAACTGTAGTCTCTTGAAAAGCAGCACGAAGTGCTGGAGATCTGCGATTTCTTCGTGGCCTCGCTGCCATTACCTGCAGCCGCGAAAAAAATTTGAATTTTCCTTAAACCCTAAGCGTCAACAACGCCCAATATGGCCATCTGCATAGCTGAACTTTGCAACGACGGCATATTCTCATTTTACCTCGGTTTTCTGATTACAATACATCGTTTTAAAGCTCTTGTTCTATAGTACAAGATCAACAGTGTCGATCGTGTCAAACTGAAGTCATTTTCACACAAACAAACAGATAATTCGCAGCAGGGGGTTCAATATTCCTACGCTACAGAAAATACACAGTGGACGCTTAGGGGTCAAAATCTGGCAGAGTCAAAACCCTGGTCACAGTGCGTACCATGGGAGAGATTCGAGGAGTGCCTTCGGGAGCCTTGGGCGTAGCAGGCACAGGAGGAGCGGCAGGCGCATTTCCAGCCACCACATCGGCCTCGCACTCCTCAATGGTCCGCGGAGTGGTGCTCTTCGTAAGAGGCTCGGCAATCGCCTGCACGGGGCTGTTCCTCCTCCTCGTCATCAGCTGCACGGGCTTCGAGGCAGCCATTGGCAAGGCGACGTGGCGCAAACCTTCGTGACTACTGCCGGAGCTCCGCGCTTGCGACACTCCCGTCGCCGCGGCCATCGTCACGGCTGTTGCTGCCATTGTCGGAAACGCAACCTACACTGCAATTTCAGCCACCGTCGCAAAACCCTAGAACGCTCGATTTGAGAGAAAGAGAGCGGGTGACGCCGACCTTAGGAACTGAAAATGGAGCAATGAACCTTCGAATGGACCTTCGAAAGGAAGAAATGAGGAGCAGAAATTCAATTCAAAGCGAGGAGAGTGCACGAGCTTGACTACCTTATCCAAGCCATGTAGGATAGTTCCTATTGGCTCGTGGCCTCCTCGCCATCCACGGCCATTGGGTGGCTACCGGTCTGGATTGGGTGATGTTTCACCTGGGCCTATCACCGTGGAAAGTATCCTAAACTACGAGTAACAAGTGGAATGACGGAGGCACTTTTGCATGGTTATCACAGTGCCAATCTGTAGAAACTAAAGCCAGTAAGTTTATGTACTATTGAAAACTTCCCCAAATGAGAGCAATTACTAATCACTGACTATTCTTAAGATTGAGTTACATGACATTATTCACCAAATGCAATAACTAAGCCTGATGGGATGGGAGCATGTCTTTGCATTGCGGCGAATTTGCAAGTCAGGCCAGGAGAGCATGAACAAAAATACACCATGTATGAAATTCTGTGTCATGCACGAAGCAGGGGTTTTTGAAAAAGTGAAGATAGTTATAAAGGACTGTGCTGAAGATTTTCCAGATAGAGTAGCCAGACGATTGAAAATCAAGGAGGTGGAATGTAAAATACGTGGCCGTAGTAACAATCTTCAACCTTGCTCCTTAATTCCTCCCCAATTGCCCCTCCAATGGCTGGCTACCCCAGGCAGCAGCAACGTTTCGCGCCCAGCATCATCACCCCACTCTCCAAAATTCCTTGTAAGTTAGGTGAAGCTTGAAATGCAGCGGAGCATTTTGAGCCAGAACGGTCAAGCGAGACTGAACCCCAGCTTCATTGTTGTATAGATGTACCGTATTCGAGTATGAAATACGATGTTCCGCTGAATCAGCAGCTTTCCGTTCAATGCGGAGAAGAGTCAGTTGAATGACGATCTAACCGTCAAATGGCACATCCGACGGTTGAAGGCACACTGCTTGTCGTGTCCAAGTTCCGCGCCTTCAGCCGAACTGTAACTCGAATCTGCCTCTTTGAATCGTTCATCCTGGAGACGCTAAGTTTAATCTCCCCCCTCTGTAATGTGAAATTCCATGATCTTCATTGAGCCGATTGCGTTGCCTATTTCATTCTCGCATTGCCAGTTGAGGTTTCTCCCGAGATTTGTAAAGCCGGGAGTGCAGAGAACGACCTCCTCGTAGCCGGGGAGATGCTTGTGTAATTGTACTTACGATGATGCGATGAACGCGATGAACGCGATTTGAGTGTGGCTTCGGATTGCTATTTTTTGGATTCCCGTGAGGGCATGGCTGGTGAAAGCCTCTTGAAACTGATGCGAAGGATCTTTTCTAAGCTCGTTAAGCTGCAGGAATTCGTCGCATTTCGAATATTTCTTTCAACTGCAGGAATTTGAGTGGAGAGCATGTTTTTTTCTCTTAGAAGAGGAGAAGAGATTGTTCTTAAGTGAATGCGGGAGTAGAGAGAGAGCTTGAGGTTTTTGGCGGCATTTTGCAGAGTTTGAGTGAGTTGTCAAGATGACGGCCTTTATCACGTTCTTGTCTATCTCCTTTGTGATTTTTCGTTCTTGGAAGTAGAGCACGGGCAAGGAATGCGCAAGAGTATTTCCAAAGGAATTCCTGTCATCGTTGAGTTTCGTCGAAGCTTTTCCGAGAAACGCTTGTTTCAGGGCAATTGGTTTCGGTGATGGACTGATGGCGATCTTGTGTTATAATTTAAGTATTTCTTGAAGCTGCCTCGCGTTTGCACGGAACTTTTCGCGATCTCACTTGAAGCTTCCGGACTGCACACCGTGCTTGTTGGCAGTTAGGACTCGCCATGGCGGCTCCGGCTCCGGCACCGGGCGAGGTTATCCATCTCTCTTTGCCTTTAATATGTTCTACAGGAAGTGCCTAGAAAGGATTTATAACATTTGCATGGTTGATTTCACGACAATGACCTATTTTCCACCTTCCAGGGATATGCAAGGCTCATAGAATGTACTCTTTTCATAGTTCTGTTTTTGGATTTCTTGTAATTGTCAAGTTCTATGTACGGTAGCCTGTGGAGAGATTCTTAGTTCTTCGCCGCCTACATCTACTTTACAGTTGCTGGATTTTTTTTGTATCTTGAACAATATGTGGATTCTAGCGCCCTAGTCATCAACAGTTGCTCAAAGTTGTGTTTCCGCATCTGCATCCTTGTCGCCTGAAAGGTCCAACATAGGGAAGGATGAGAAAACGACGTGTTGCAAATTCGATTTTTTTATTTTTTGACCATAAGCATTGTGTAAGACTTTGTCTTGCTAAGTCATGACACTTTTGAAAGATGAGAAGTTCTACTGCCTACACGTTCAGAGTTAGTTTATTGTGCGGAATACAGAGTTCATGTTTTCTCTCGTGGCAGGAGCCCGTGAACTTAGAAGAAAAAGTGAAGGAACAAGCTGAGGAAATCACAAAACTGAGGTATCATTTTGGCGTTATGATTATTGGACTTCGATTCCTAGGGCAAGTGTAGTCGTATCAGATTTCTAGCTCTGTTTTCTGGTTCTTCGTTGTACACTGATGAGGAATAGTTTTGCAAGTGGAGCTCACGTGAAGTGTGTATGCAGGGAGGTGTTGGCCATCATCGGAAGCGGTGAGGGAGACCTTCGAGAAGCGAAAATTCTAGAACTGTTCAAGAAGGTTAGTACTTTCATTGCACACGGTGTGAACTGAATTTCTTACTCGATAAATGTTCAATTTGTAAGTAGGACCAAGACATTGCGTGAAGAACTGGTCATGTTACTCAGACTCAGTGAGCAGATAAGTTCAATTCGCAGATCAACACACTGCGATCAAAGAGTGCGAATTTTTGACTCACTCCTTAGATTTGTGGTTATTGAAAGGGCTTTTAAAAATACCAGATTATTAGACCTGCTAATTTTCTCGATTTTGAAATGGTTGTGTGTCGGCTGTGCAGAACCGATTGCTGAACATGCAGCTAGAAAGGGAAAGAACACGAAATAACAATACGAAGAAGGCCATGGCAATCATTCAACAAGAGGTACAAAGCATCGCTCTGTTCATCCATCTCTTGACAGGACTTCCAGTATCGGTGATATGCACACCATGGTGAAGAGACTAGCTCACCTGCCGAGCTCTCAGATTCGCTATGTTTCTTAAATCATGGAATGTTTGTGATGTGCAGCTGTTAAACGCGCAGAAAGCCAAGCCTGATGACAGTTCAATACGACAAGGCCTTGAATACTGGGTGGACAAGTTTCACAGGGTGAGATGAGAAAAGTATGTTGTAGAAACCTGGTAGATATGCTAATGCTGATTTATTAGTATAAAAATAGAAACCTAATATTTTGCAATTCTAAAAAAATGAGGGACAATGCCTCCGAGATCCATGAAGATAACGAGGATCGTTCATCAGGTTGATTTGACAATGACTACTAGAGCAGATTCCATATGTTTAGTCATACTTTCTAAAGAGTGTAGATCTAAAAGTTTTTGAAAATTTCATGTCATTGAAGGAAAGGTGCATGATGGGCGGATCAGGCGAACAAGAAGCTTGAAATTGTTCAAGCGAGCGAGTCTATACTAGAAAAGCAGATTCAGCGGTTGCATTTCGTCCTTCAACGGGAAGTTGGAGAACACATCCCCATAGCAAAGGTGTATGTTCAATTCCTGTCTCTACTTACTTAATGAAGAACACAATGAGAAACGTTCATTTCAACGATGAATACTACCTCGATAACACACCTCTACATAAGAGAATCGGTCAATCACGTCCCCAAATGAAACAAGACACCATATCTGTTGTGTCAGGTTTCCGTGAGCATTGGCCTGTTTCAGACTTCTTGTTTCTTTCCAATCCATCCTCATTCTGCTATTCTGGAACTTATTGATGTGAATAGGGATTTCTGCATTTGACTTTGTTCCAGTTTACATACAATTTGCGCAGGTCATCGAGGAAGGCACTGGTTGGGTGGGACGAAGCGAGCAAATTTCTAAGTTGAGGGTAGGATCTCATACTTTCAGCATCTGTTTCTGTACGCAAATAAAATTAAAAAATTGTTCCAAAGCTGGAATTTCCTAGGAAGCGTCACGACTTGATAATATTCCAGAGAGAATAAGGTGTCGGATATGCTACTGGGCTTGAATAAATGCTTGAAGAGCGAAATAATACGGTTTTTTCGTTTGTGGCGAATGTTTACGCACTGGATGCAGGACAAGGTGAAAGAGCTAAGGGCTCAAGTGACAGCTCTACAGCCTGCTCCAATCGAAGGGTACAACACGATTCAGAATGACGAGCGCCGAACTGTTGAAATTCTGCACAGGAATGAACTGGAGAGAATGGATGGCGAAAGGCGGCTGCAATATGACAAGCTGATCCATGATTTTTTGGTATGCCAGTCCAAATATAGTCCTGAAGATGTAGATTCCTTCCAGAACATCCTACCTTTATAGTTCCTAGTCGAGTGACTCATTCTTTCCCGTCCTCTGAAAATTTGTGATTAAGGTGCCAGTTGTTCTCTTACAGACACTCAGAGCCTCCTGGGGCATGCAAAAGAAAAGGCTTGATGGAGTAATAGCACGTCGAAATATCCTGGAGAAAGAGGTACATTGTCACCATCATGAATGTAGTCTGTGTCCGTTCTATCAATTTGGAAGTCTTCGAAGGCTCTTCGCAAGATATCCTATCCTGTTGACACTTAAAACATCATGTAAGGATAATCCCAGTCACAGCACTTCTCAACACTGCTGATGCCAATTTCACCGTTGAAGCTTTTTCTTTTGCATGCGTCGCAGCTGAGAGGGGCCAAGGCGAAACTGCAAATACTGCTGAACAAAAGCATCAACGACGATCTGCTAATTCAGGCTCTTACAATTGAGCTTGCTGCTGCAAGACAGGTAATTTTCCTATCTTAATCTTTGCCAAACCACAAGATAATGTTCACGAAGAACAATATACCACACCGAAATGGTGATCTTAGCAAGGTAGTGCTGCAAGTTTACTGAAGGCTACATGCTTTTGGTTATAATGCTGCATGGACAACATTGTCTTATTTGACTACTGATGATTTCTGTGAGGGACAGGCGAATGGACCGCCATTTCCCAAGCCTGGAGGGCCACTGCAATTGGATCATCACGCTCGTTGCCACAAACTTGCAGCTTCATTTCATGAATTGAAAAGCCAGTGTCACGAACAGGTCAATTTTCATCAATGCTCACATAAAATAAAATCAAGTCAATGTTTCTTAAGCCGCTCAAATATAGCTTACTGCAAATGCAGCTGAAATTCGACAAAGTGCCAAACAAATCGCATTTCCTTACCTATAATGCTGAACAGAAACCCGGCAAAGGATATACTGTATATTAGGGCATGATGCCAACACCCGACACTAAACATTAAGAGATCTGATTTTACTTGCAGGAGATGACTCTGAAATGTCAAGGAGAAATCATTCAGACATTCCAAGACACCGTCGAGGACCCCAGTTGCGGTGGTATGATTCATCGCAACCATGTCTTTTTATAAATCTTGTTCTACATGAAGAATCTAACTGGAAGATATACTTAAAAGTGTACAATTACACTACAAAACATCAGTAATTTTCAAGGTCTTCCAACTCGTTACTGGTAGACTTTCGAAATATAACTTTTCAACAGGCATGACACATTAAGCCGGGACTCAAGTCGACTGTTGCTCTTAATGTGCAGATTGGTGCACATCTGCGTTGTATCAAGAATCCCACAAATCTGAGACAAAATTTGCTCCAGAGGACGAGCGTGACCCTAATGACGATGGGACTAAAGATCCTCCTTACTTCCTAGAAGCCTTACTGGAGCAGTTTGATTAGGTGTCTATTGACAACTCGAACGATGAAGACAAGCAGCTGTTACATCGCAGTGGATCCCTGCTTATGCAACACCCAATCTCCAAAGCTAAACATGGTTTGTCTGTGTTTTCCATACCAGGGTTGTAGATCCACGGAAATACCGATCGCAGTCATAGCCACGTTTCAGGGGGTTCAAGTTACTGTATTCGCAGTAACAGCTTTGAAAGCAGAGCAACCACGTGCAAAGTGACATCTTCCCGTCTCTGGAAGACCCTAGGCCAATAATCAGAAATGAAGCATCAAAGGGTTGAAATAGCGAGCAGGCTGACGATCGTGTAATGTGAACTGCAAACGTGTTGTAATATAAGCCCTCTGGTTTCTCGTTCCCGTATCGAGAGTGGTGGGACAGGTTCAACCAACAACCGAGAGGTGAAGCCAACAATGAGCACATTTCTCTAACAAGTAATAGCATAACCACTGTAAAAAGTATACGAGAACGGAAGAAACGGTTTGACCTACTACGACTCTTCGTACCTATTACATTCCGGTAAAGGACCGGAGGTCGAAAAACAGAATGTAAAAATACCAAAACTGGGTACGAAGTATTTTATTGTGTGACCGTCTTGCACAATTCTTGGCCCGGGTACTTATTCTGACCCTGATTGGGCCCAGAACCAGCTAATTACAAGCTCTATTCTCCCGACTTAGCAAGAAATAACAGTAATTTATAAGTCTGTCATTGCGTTCCTACTTAAATAATGTTACTACTTCTGCTCGTGAGATCCAGTTTTGAGCTCGCCTGTGGTAGCAGCCTTGTCGCCCAACAGCTTCTTGGCAATCTTAAACCACTCCGTGTGGAAGGAGTCCTTGACGTCTACACGCTCATAGGTGTGGGAACCGAAGTAGTCACGCTGGGCTTGGACAAGATTGGCAGGAAGGCGAGCTCGCCTATAGGTATCGAAGTACGCAAGACTGGCACTCATGCCTGGAGTGCTCACGCCGACCTCAATTGCCAGGGAAACCACTTTCCTCCAGGAGCCTTGTCTCTCCACCATCTCCTTCGCGAATTCCGGGTCTATCAACAAGCTGGCCAGCTTGGGGTTCCTGTCGTAAGCTTGCTTGATGCGGTCCAAGAATTTGGCGCGGATAATGCAACCCCCTTTCCAGATCCGAGCGAGTTCTCCCAGGTTCAGATTCCATCCCTTCTCAATGCTCTTTGCACGAATTAGGTTCATGCCTTGCGCGTAACTGCAAATCTTCGAAGCGTAGAGAGCCTTGCGGACGTTGTCAATCAGCTCCTTCTTGTCCACCTTTGGCTTCGTTAGCAGGTCGCTCACTCCCAAGGCTTTGAACACTTTGGCTGCTTCCACTCGCTCCTCTTTCAAACCTGAATTGATCAATTTCACTCTCAATCGAGGCAGCATTGCAGGGACGATGGGAAATAATCGGGAGAAAATTCGAATTACGAGCCGGCTACATCCTAAACGTTTAAAATCTGCGCTAATTGATCAAATGGATCGAGGAAAGAGCAGTTCGAACCTGAGAGATAACGCAAGTCCAAGGAGGTAGCAATGGTGGGAGCCGCAACCGAGAGCTCGGCAGCCTGCTGCACGGTCCATTTCCCCGTGCCTTTCATGCCCGTCTTGTCCAACACCTTGTCAACAAGCTCCCCGTTGCCTTTATCATCAGGCACGGAGAAGATATCGGCCGTGATTTCAACCAAGAAGCTCTCGAGCTCGCCCTTGTTCCACTCAAAGAACGTCTCGTGAAGCTCCTTGTTCGACAACCCGCCCACGGATTGCAGCACATCGTACGCCTCCGCGATGAGCTCCATGTCGCCATACTCAATCCCATTGTGCACCATCTTGACAAAGTTCCCTGCCCCGCCCGGACCGACGTAGGTGACGCACGGGCCATCGTTCACCTGCGCGGCCACTTTCTTCACCACCTCCTCGATGTACTGGTACGCTTCCAGGGTTCCACCGGGCATCATCGACGGCCCGTGGCGCGCGCCCTCCTCGCCTCCGCTCACCCCCATGCCCAGGTACAACAACCCCTTGGCCTTCACGGTCTCCGCCCTCCGCTCCGTGTTCTCGTACCATTCATTCCCACCATCAATGATACAATCGCCTTTCTCAAGATACTTGGACAGAAGCTCAATGGTTTGGTCCACCGGCGCCCCGGCTTTCACCAGAATGATAATGCACCTCGGCTTCTGAATCGAGAGGACAAACTCGCACGGATCCTTGAACCCCTTCACGGGCAAATTGCCCTCTGCTTTCGCCCGCTCCACGGTCTCGTCCACCTTGCTGCTGGAGCGATTGTACACCGAGATCGGGAACCCCTTCTCCGCAATGTTGAGCGCCAGATTCTGCCCCATCACGGCCAGCCCGGCCAACCCAATTCGGGACAACCCATCGGACGCCATCGCTCCCGAGTCCGAGTTGCGAAGTTCGCAATGCAGGAAAGAGATGGTGCCGGTTCGGTCTCTGGCGACCTTTGTGTGGGAATCTGAGAGCGACACAAGGTAGCAAGAGCAAGGGAACTTTCCTTCTCGGATGAAAAAAGCGATTATTCGTTCATTACATTCATCGGCTCGTCCCTCGAGCTTCCGCTTTCAGCGTCAGTTGTTCCAGCACGTGAGGTCAGCAGTCGTTTTATTTGGGGTGGGCTGACTTCGGCTTGCGTGAGGAAACCACTTGGCAAAAGGCCATGACTTGCTGACAACTAGGTATAACTTAGGGCCTCTTTACACTAGAGTTGTGAAGCCGTGAAGAGAGAAAATTCCCCAATGGGAGGCCTAAAAATCGAGAAGTCCAAAGAATGTCACTTTACACCCGAAATTTTCAATTCAAGGGACAGAAAGAGGAGAAAATGACATGAACAACATTTTTGTTCTTCGTGGCAAGAAAAGTGGACATTTTTCAAGGCCCCGGATTTTCCGACAAGCCCACCTCAAAAGGTGGGTCTAACGCAAAATCCAAGGGAAGGGGGGGGGATTTGGCCAAAATTCACAACCAATCATTTTTTTGTTTTTTAAGAAATATGTAAGAACTTTATTTTTAAAACCGGCACTTTATTTTGTGGCCCCTTCTCACTTTACACTATATCCAAAGGCCGTCAAATTCAAAGGTTGGCTTCTCAAGGGTGAGCCATGGTCCTTGTGAGGTTTTCTCCACGACTTCTTGCCTCTAGTGTGAAGAGGGCCTTAGAGCCAATTTCCATGGGTTTGAGAAGTTGCTCATAAAAGTACGTAAGAGGATGGGAAAAGTGCATATTATTCAGTAATTTGAAGTGGCTTTGTTTGGCCCTACATACGAATGTACAACATATTTCAAACCCAACATAACTTCATCAGTAATTAATTGGACAGGTGGAGTCCCAAGTTGATGAGTACAATGCACGAAAGAAAGGCAGAACGCATGAAGGCTATTGAATGTTATGTGATACTTCTTTTATCATATAATAAATGGTGCTTTTGAAAAAAAATCAAAAAATTAAGCAAACTAGAACGATTTCATCAAATCTCTTAATAAAATAAACTTTATATTTCAGAGTAGTTCTCTACTTAAACAATATTAATCATAATTATTTATGTTGTGCATGAGGCTTATGATAGTATATTAGCCCAAATTTTGAATAAGTTATTTTTGAGTTTACAACATTGCATGATAGAGATTATGATTACAATAGTTATCGGATTCCACATATGAAAAAAGTTGGGGAGCAAAGACAAGCTTCACATACAAATAGCACTTCATGTACACTTGTCTTGTGATTTTGCTTTGTTAAAATTTGTAAAAGAACAATTTCAAATTGAATAAATGATTTACATCAAGTAATCTAAGACAATTTTTTCCCTCAAAAGCATGATCTATTATGGGATGAAGGAAGCATTAAATCTTGTCTCATACCCAACTATGAAATGGTGCACACTTCCCTGGACTTGCATAAGTTTTGGGAAATCAAAAATTAAAAACTTGGCCACGTTAGATTTTAATTTTTAATATTTTATTAATTTATTTGCATGACATATTCAATAGCCTTTTGGAGGCTTCAAAATGCTTGTAATGAATTACATGAAAATGTGTACTCCGATGAATTATTCTTACATACAACTAAACATTGACAAAATGTTACATAATTTCATATAATCGAATGCATTTTAGGTGCTTAGAACATCTCCTCTTTTCCGCGCCAATGGCAACCTCGATACAATCTGGTGCGTTTTTTTTTTTTTTTTTTTTTGTCTTGTACCGCGGACTTCAAAAACTTGCATCTCGACGCGGCCTCTTCATTTATGCTCTAGGACTCTTCATTGTCGAGGGCAACTGCTCATTCTTAGCACACCCCAATCGCGGCCTATTAGTGGTATGTCGTGATCCTGGAGCTAAATAAAGGGCGTCACTAACAAGAAGTTGCATTTTATTCTCTAGGTCCTCTAAGAACGAAGTATCTGCTCATACGGAATTAAGCCAACCCTTGGAATCAAACAAATATGGCACGCCTTCTCTATCTACGTAAGGATGGGGATCGCATTATTGTACTATCAATTTTTTGTTTCACGCAGCCCTCAATAACCACTTGGCATGGCTGCTTTCACGTGTCAAGACGGAGATGCTCTTAGGTTGTAACAATAAAGAGGTCAAGGGTGTGATCCACTAGCATGGATCTTTTTGAACCAATGAGACTCATTACCGATAACAAGCTCTTAGGACCACTATAAAAGCATCCGCACCTATGCTACATTGAAAAACTAGATGAAAAATATCACGGGCCCTTCTAAATAGCCATTGTGCCCTCAACCATAGCGTGTCAAGCAAAGACTCTTCAAATCTAAGTTTCGCTAAAAATATCTCAATTCTACTTGTGATTGGTCCATTGACTATATGATGTACACATTGTGTGTGGAGGTGGGAACTTGAAGCTGCAAGACTCTTCAAATATAAATGAATAATTTTAACACGTAAGTTTGAGCATGCAGGCGTGCAGAACCGCAGATGCTCTAATCCTAACATAAGACAAAATTATTAGTGAAGATCAACAAACAGAGAATTGGGGTTCCCTAATACCGGTAACCGAGTCATTTGTCCTGATTCGCTACAAAGGCCAATTAGGAACATAAAACGGCACCCCACAAGATGAATCTACCGAGTAGTTGCACATACAATTAGGGCTTTAGGGCTTGCATGCTGAAGACATCTACCTTAGGGCACTCTGGCTGGACATTCCTTTAGTCCACAATGAATTCATTCCGGGTGTCAAGTGCAAGCTTGTGAGGAGGGACTTTGCAATGACTCCGACAAGATTCCGTATAGTAGGAAGCCTGCGCTCGAGGGCATACTGCATAGAGAAATCCAAAAGCAAGGGCTTGTCAGAGGTTGAGGGTTTTCCCTACACGGTATTCACTAGGGTGAAGGCTTTCTACTTCATAAAAGCAACCAGGGAATTTATTCCACCATTTTCCCTCTCACGAGGGCATTTTATTCACCATTCTTTCTGAAGGGATTCTGCTCTATGTGCTCCCTCATTCTGTATTGAAGCAAACCTTCCGAATGCTTTACAACGTGTTGGCATCCTGTACTTCACATCTATAGCCATTAAACTATAATGAAATAGTTACACACAAATTGAAACTGCGCGGTTATGCTATCGCCTTTTCAACAAGAACGGTAGAACCGTGAGGCTCTGACCTATAAACAATGTACATACATACTTACATATATGTATATATTTATTTATTGATTACATATGTTAATAGTAAAATATGTATTGTATTAAAGACTCATGAATTAGAAATTTATATATTAAAATACTTCTATTTTTAAATTTAACATAATATCTATGCTTCATGAAATTTATAATTTCAAAAACTTAGACTTCATTGTTGATGAAAACTATGAATGTAAAACAAAGATGAACAATGATAGAGTAATCAATGCAATCAATGATATATAGCATGAATGTAAACAATAAATGTAAAATTGTGAATACGAAACCATAGATGTAAAATTGCAGATGTATAACTGCAAATGTAAAATTAATGTATAAGCAAAGTAAATCTTATCTATAATTAATGTCTTACAATTGTACAGAAATACTTTTGAAAAATGAATTTATTTTCTGAAATGAACATCAAAAGTTAATCCTTTAACATCCCGATTCAACACTGTTTTCAAAGATTTGTTATAAAATGGTTGATGAAAAACGAAAATGGAGTTGATGTACAAAACAGAGTTGTAAATGTCAATGTGTAGATAACATCTGTATGGTTGGATTCATCATATTTGTTATTAATATTTTTAAAGTAATTTTGCAAGGTTTTCTCTTGAAATTCAATTAAAAATCCAAAAATTAACACAATTTTTTTTTTAAATATTGTAATGAAATTAGAATGACATGCACTACGAGATGGTATGGTTCCCATTATTTGATTCTATTTACTATGGAAAATCATATTTAAGGTCTTTCTTTTTGAACTAAGATTGAAACTTGACATTGATCACTTTTATAAATATTCAAAAATTCACATTATCTTATTTGGAAGATCCATACCGTACAAATGGTATTCAACTAGCACAAGAATGAAAAAAAAAAAAGGATGAAAAACATCCGGTACCTACAGAAATCGAGCTGCTAAAATTCATCCGGCGTCTAGATTTTGGACGCCGGCGCGCTAAAGAGTTAAGATAAAAAAAAATACAAGTATATTAATAATAATAATAAAGAAATTAGAATTGTAATGAAGAAATAATTTCAAAACAAAAACTTGTAAAGCAATATTGTTAACAGTAAGATTAAAGTGAATGCAAAACTACAAATCTAATTTGTATATGTAAAATTGTTAAGGTAAAGCACGAATGTAAAAAAATGAAAGTAAAATTCATAATGTAAAAAGATTGCGGATGAAAAAAGATTGTGTTTGAAAAAGTGAATGAATGAAAAGAGTACAAATGCAAAACGATTGTGGACAAAAAGATTCTTCGGATGAACAAATGATTATGATGATAGAAGACAACGGATGGTAAATCACTACAAATGATAAAAATTGCAGGTGATAGAAATTGCGGATGATAAAAATTGCGGATGATAAAAATTGGGGATGATAAAAAATGTAGATGATACAATCTGTGGATGATACAATCCGTGGTTGATACAATCTGTGGTTGATACAATCTGTGGTTGATACAAACTGCGGATGATATAAACGGATGATAGAGAAGTATGGAAGATAAATATATACAGATGAAAATTGATATTGGATGATAAAAGTCAAAGGATGATAAATGATTTTGGATGATAAAAGACCACAAATGATAAATGATTGGTTTGATGAATTGATGGATTGATGGATTGATGAATTTCAGTGTCACCAGTACGTTGCTTTCTTTATCAACTCCAACCATCAATACTCCTGCAAACATGTCCAAAATATCAGATTTGCACGCTCCAAGCCATCAAAGCGTTCAAACGATACTAACTATGATTCAAAATTTAACATAAGCATACGATTTTGCAGTTGAATGGCGTTATTCATATCAAAACTACGTCAAGCTTTGGGTGCATTAATCATCTCAAACCATCACCGGCCTGATACGACTTAATACTTGGTTGGTTAGTAATGAAGTAATACTGCCTCCCACCGAAACTAATAACTCAAAAACATAAGAACACTTGTTTATGAGCTTGTATGCCGTCACACTACCTTAATTAGGAGGTACAAATGATGCATCCCGCTTGCACTTATTTTCCACAGCCTTCTCACTCTGTATCTTCTTTTTGGCCTCCCATTTTTTGGATGCCTTCATCTCAGCACTTAAGAAGTACTCTCCACTCTCCAATTGCAAGTCCACGTGAATATGAGATACAATGTGTCTAATGAGACACATGAGAGAACAAATAAACAGGTAAAAAAATTATTTTAAAATGCATGACCAGAAAGCCACATTCAACTTGGAAAGTCACCTTGCTGGGTTGCTGAGGAGGTGGGAAAGGAGTGTAAGCCTTCTTTCCTTTTCTTTGGTGGTCTTCTTTGCCTTCACATTCCTCCTGTAGCATGCAACAGATTCAATATCAAATCTACAAGAGTACCCAGAAAGACAAACAAACGCACACCAACCTGTGGGAAAAAAAAACACACTTCTGGCACTTCAAAGAGGACACTGCTCAAAGTAGGCACAGTTACAAACTTCTTGAATTTTGGCAAGAATCTCTCCCAGCTTTGATTCTTCAGCTCGGGATCCTTGGCAAGCTCCCGCTTGATCATCAAAGCCTCATCAATATAACAAAGAGATCCAGGGAACTAACATTAACTGATAAATGGATAATACATAACAATAAAATAGAATAAAATAACGTTGATTTATAGTTATCAGAGTCCGCATGTTGAATGATCTTTTGAATATACCTCATATGAATTTTTCTCATATGAATATGCCCGAACACCTACATCCAACACAATAGAATTCCACAACTGAGACGAGGGACAAATGTGCCTAACTCCTGAACTTCAAACCCTAAACTTACTGCGTATTTTCTGTTCTGAAAGAAAATCGGAACCCTTGCTGATCTTGTAGTGTAGAATAAAATCCGGTAAACATAAATCATACCTGCAGCCACCAAAACACAGAGCGACTCTTCGTTGTTGCATTCCCCCTCCATAGCGGCGACGATCCACAATTTTTTGCTCCGCTGTTGAAGGCCCAGTCGGAAGAATCGAGACAAACACCACGGACCTCTTGGACCTCTCGGACCTCTTGCGCACATTATCAATGTTATTGTCTTTCGATCGGCTGGGAAACACGCGGTTGCGCTAGGGCATGAAGGACCCTCACCCATTTCAGACTCTCCCACCACGCCCAGGAACCACAACAATATGCCTCCTGGTGCACGGCAGCGCCGGTGTGAAGCTAGAGAAGCTGCGACGCAAGCATCTTGGCTAGGTGCGCCGCACCCCTCTGAACAATCAAGCGTGCAAACAACAACTCAACCCTAGAAAACCAGAGAACGCAGGTACAAAAACGAAAGAGGAGTCCGTCAGTCAGCATCGACGTTTCATCTATTAGGTTTCACCACATTCATCTAATGCGCTAGTGTGAAAAGGGTTGTAGATAGTACTTTGGACTTTGAGGGTCAGTGTTGATGGGGTGTCGTTGGATAGTCTCTGCCCTAAAGGTCAGAGCCAATAAACAGGGGCCATGTCCTCTCTCCAACGCTTGTTGCAAAAGTTTGTATGTGGGCTTCATTGCATTATATTTATTCATTGTTGCTCAATTGTTCCTGCAATGCCGCGAAGAGCAGTCAGATTGAATGGATGAAGTATAATGTAATTTTGTAAACTTAGGGACAAGGAACTGTACTCCAGGTTTCATATGGTGTTTGGTTATACAGAACCTCTCTACCCCGCTCTCTATTGATCGGGAACAAGTGTATTTGGAATTAAAAAGAAGTGTGATTGCTGCAACATAATTTTACATAAATTTTTTTAATCCTTATCAAATTCTTATGAAGGTAATGAAAAACTTTGTCTACCAACTTTATCTTATGTGACCAGTTACACTCACCTAGTGAGCAGTGACCATTGATAAAAGCCTCATTTTGCCGTCATCCTGCCATAGTGGTAGGTGAGGCAAGGACCTACCCCATTCCCAACTAGCGCCTTAAACCAACAGCTAGGGGCATTTTCCGCATTTCCGCAATCAATGTTGCAATGATGTTGGTTGTAACATGAGTTACAGTTGATAATTGATTCTCTCTTGTTGGTTTTAGTAGATGTAAGTGTGGTTATGGATTTGTTGTTATTGGTTTAAGAATCTTTATGTGTGCAATACAAATCTTCTTTGAACAATAACAACTCTACTATGTGACATGAATGGGATGTGTCGTACTTCAACTTTGAAAATTCATAACTAATTCATTCTTCATCCAAAAATTATGTTTCAACTTGTGTTGGAATCTATTTCTTCTCACCTAACTCTAAAATAAATAATAAATAAAAATAAAAATAAAAAATATATTCATACATATATACATACATACTTACATACTGAATAATATCAATGTCTCATATCCGTATTTCTTATTCAGTTGGGAATGGGGTAACCACCTAACACAACGGACAAACTAAGGCAGGGTGAGTCTGTGGATGTAAATACTTACATTGCCAAACAGTATGCTTTGCAAGTAATCCAACCCTGTAACTATTGATCAGCTGCGCAAACCAAAAGACACTATTCGGGAATCAGAGTAAGGTATTGCAAGAATCTTCTCACCCTCGATGAAAAATCTTTACAAAGTTGGCTTACTTGAAATTCACAAGACTGTCAAAGCCTTAGGGCCATACACAGAAATTCATTGACAGCGTTTCTCAAATAGAAATTTCCGAATTCCCTAACCGTTACCACAATTACAATTTCTAAATAACCACCAAGGAACTGTGAACAGAGAGGGACAAACGGAGAATGGCAGATTCAACATTAAAATTAAGTTGGACAGAATATAGCACATAATAGGATAGAGGGAAAACAAAACCTCTAAATCGGGCCTCACGTATTTTTTAGCACTTTTGAGTAGGTCTTATATGAACTTCTTTTTGTTCAAATTTAATTATTTTTTCATCAACACTTGTAATGTTCTTCACTGATTTTGGTGTTATAAAATCTCATCACATCTAATTATATTTTGTACAATATGATCAATTGGATTTTATACTTTAAAACCATGAATGCTCAGTCCTTAAGGGGTTAAAAGATTAAGGAATTGGATCCGGCTTTGGAATATGCAACTTAACCAAAAACACAAGACGCAAGTACAAAAAGTATTTGAGGCCCCAAAGTAGAGCTTCGAAAGCCCCTCACCACAAAAATTCAGGACATACGAACACTGAATGTGTAAGCTTTCGTTCCCAATCATCTAGGCTTCAAATGACAAGCAGAATTTGAACTATTCATTTGGGAGATATTCAGAGCAAAACAGCAGCTTATAAGTTTATAACAAAGACTAGAAATGTTTACCTGATTTCTAACATTCATCCAAGCATCGTAGCAAACAATCCCACCTTGCAAGTGCATTACTAGAGTTCCCAGCAATCATTGACCCCTAAAGAACCTAGGATTCATGGTTTTAAAATGACAATTTCAATTGATCATATTGTGTGAAGTATAATTCAGATGAGACTGAATTTTATATCAGGAGCATGTCAGAACACAAAACATGGTTGCACCCATAGTGTCAAGGACATTCACACACATTACTAACTCTAATAATGCATATGAATCAAAACATTGAGGAGGCAGGACTTTCTCATCTAGACAGAGAGCCTGCATAGCTGGGTTTAAGATGTAAAGAGAAAATCAGGTACATATAGAGCTTACGGTTTTGGGGATGTCACCCAACCTACAAAAAGATATGCTTCTAACTTAGAAGGGCCTGTCAACTCCATTCCAACCAGATATAACACGTGTCTATTCAAGTGCACAGTTGCTTCAGTCAGGAATCTTTAGAGCTGCTTCCATGAATTCATAAAACAATGCAGGATTCTCAACAGATTCATATATGTACAACTACTGCATACGAGTAAGAATACTGACCTGCATTATGGATAAACATTCCATCGAATCTCACATGGTCTATCGCCATCTGTCATATGGGATCCTGCAAATTTCGGAAGCTCGCGCCAAGTTCTTGTAGATAGGTCATAAATCCACCCTTTTTCATTTTGGAAAGGCTTCCTCTCCTTACTGGTCATAAATACCATCAAGACTCCATTTGATGAATGCAACATCATATTGTAATTACTCTTCTTTGGAGCGCGCTCAAAAGGGCCACACCTGTGAATATCCATTTCCAACCATGTAAGCGGATGTTGGGGATGATACTCCAGAACATACTCTTTGATATAATACACCGTTGTTGGTGGTTGATCAACTCCAGGGATATGTGTATCTTTAATCATCACAAACAAGTGGTTCTTGAGAATTGAATACGCCACTGCATCTACATCAATAAGCGGACTCGGATCGTCCAGTTCAACCCCTCGCCTCTTTGCAAAGTCATGCGCAGATTCATTCCCAAACGTGATATCTACTGCTTTGTTTGGTTGGGACCACTCTCCCGTACTAGAATCAAAGACTCGAATATCCTTTTTACTTGAGTCTCCCTTCTCCACCACTATGAGCACCTTGTAATGATTTGTTTCCCGGTCCACAACAATATGCTGCAGAAGGACATCTTCAACATCTAGAATAGGAGGCAAATTTGCAGATCTTTTCGTCAGTGGATTCATAACCGTGTAGAAGAAAGCGAGATTTGCTACTTTTTTCTTTGGATTTTCTGCTTCAAGACAAAAGAGCACCAACCCTCCATCCGAACCACCGACTTTATTACTTCTCCAATAAGGCCTCAGATGACTCCAACCAGCCGCTGGATTCCCCAACGAAATTCTGAAGGCAACCCATCGGTTCCAGTTGATATCAAACACCCGCACCAGAAACTTGTTCCCAGGTTCAATGTAGTTGCCTAAGTACCTAATGAATGCAAACATCTTTGGATGTGCTTCATCACAAACCCTGAAAAAGTCAGAGCCTCGTGTAACCATGCTTTCCTTCCAAGCTTTGGAGAGGCACCGCAACTGGAGAATGTCCTTCACAGGGAGATGAGCAAGCACGAGTTGCAACAAGTCATGTGGTAGATTCCCCCAACGATCTGCGTTCATCACTTCTTCATGCTCACTGCACGAGTGTCTACATGATGGTTGCTCCTCTGCAACAGTCAATGATGCCTTCCTCCGTTTGCTGTTGTAGACATACCTGTACTCGTCCTTCGGAATACCAAATTCTTCAGCTGCAATTTCAAGCACCTTCCTCAAATCGGAGGAGTCTCCGGCTACCGTCAAGCCACCCAATCTGCCTTGCAACGCACGAGCAACCTCAAGGTAATAATTATTCGCCATCTCCTTGCTAAACCCTAACTCCTCCGTGTGGTCGGATCCTCAAACAAAACAATCTCGTGAATCTGTACAGCATATCACTCACACAGCACTGTCATTACGCAGCTCAATTCAAAACCCTAAATATATAAAGCTCAATGCAACAGCCTTAATTGATCACGTCACGCTTTTGAGTCATGCAAGTCACCGTTACGTTATTAAGCCCTAGACTTTCTTTCATTTACTTTCTTTCGAAATATCCAAATGCAAAGAAGAGCTAGGGGCCGTTGCAAAATAGAACATCAGGTACCTTGATTAATACTCTGCTGAACAGAAGACCTAATTCGCCTGAGAGTCCCTTGTCTTCACTTTCTTCAGTGCTAAGTCAGCAACCACAGAATAAAATCACCGACTGCATGAATCTGCAGGAATGCTCTTCCCTTGACTAACCCCTAAATCTGCAGCACTGATTAATTGCACAAAATTCCTTCATTTGCTTTCAAAAAACCGAAAAGAAAAACTCTAAAATTTCAGCGGAAGTGTAATTTTTTTTAACCTACTCTTAAACGCTGCAGAAGTGAAGCTGATCCTCCATCGTCTTCTCTTTTTTGTGATCAAGCATCAGAAGTCCGGCATGGGCGATCAAGGGCAAACTGCAAGTCCCTCTCGACTTCCTCGTTCTATCCGCCCGTCGTCGATGGATGATGGATGATGGATGATATCTGTATGGATGAATTCTCGATTGCTCATCCGAAGGTGAAGGGAGGTGATTTACTGTGGTCCCTGTGGAGATGCTCCACCGTTAAATGCCTCCGTTAAATAAGCTCAATCTTCAGTTCAGGACAAGTTGTTTCCTTACCGACATCTTCATTCTAAGTGGTCCTTGACAACAGAACTATCTAAGTCCCGTGAAGATTATCAAGGCCTACACATAGATTTCATCATTCGGTTTTGTAGATTTTGGGAGGACGGAAGAGACGAAGGAGAAGAGTGGGCCCAGATATGGCGATGGAATTCTGCTTTGCCTGAAAGCGGCCAAGCTTCAGTTCCCGCTCTCGCTGCGTCGCACTAAGTTTCCTTCTTTGTTTTGTCTGTCGACCAGGAGAATCGAATAGAGCATCGTCCTGGCATTCTGGAACAATTTCTTTCCCGCTATTTGGACAAGTAACGGTAGAGTTCGGTGTTTTCTCTGTCCCGGGAGCAATTTGCTGTTTCCTCAAGGCATTGCGAAGGCGAGGATTGGATTCGCAAAGGAAATTATACAAGGTTAGTATTCTCCTGTAATGCTCGGTGAGCGTTTCCACATTTTCTTTACAGTAATGGTTTTTGGCATTGCGGCGGCTGGTTATCTCTATACACTTGCGGTGCTGATTCCGAACTGTAAATTTTTCGAGATTTAGCTTCTCAAATTCATTTTCACTTTTGAAAGGTAGTCAGGCTTCAGTTATGGAAAATGTTTTGGTTGTCTCTGTTTCTGGCGGATCGAGATTGAGGTTGCCAGAATTATATCGTGTGCTTTCGAAATAAATTCTCAATGATTGAATGAGTTTTTTTTCTGGCAGTTAAAGTTGCTGGCAGTTTAAGGTTGCGTTGAGTCCATTGTCTCTGTCGCCAAAATATTCACTGGAGTAACTGATTTCGGTCGAATTGATAGTCAAGGCGATTCTCAGTCATTACTGAGGGTTGAGATTCTTCATTCTGCGGTAAATATTTGTGGAATAGAATGGAAGAATAGTGTTCAAGAATCCTAATTCTACTGCTGCACGGTTCTTTATCTCGAGCTTCGAGAACGTGAAAGAGAACTTGAAGTGTTGAGAAGCTGAACGTCTTGTTTCAAGTAGATTTGGAAAGCATCTGGAAGAGTTTAGTCCATGAATCGAGCTGATTGTAATCTCGAAATAGCGTTAGACGGAGTTTGCATTATTTCATGTGGATTTACTGTTATTGACTACTTTTGCAAGGTCAGGTTGGTAGGAGCATTGGAATGGCGCACGCTCAAGCTAGTCTTCATGCCGTTGTCAGGTAAATTGATTCAATTCATGAACCAGCTTTCTAAACCTCCAGGTCTTGACACTGGAAACGGTTCAACCAAACACAAAAGTATTTTTCTCATACATACCTCGGCTCTGAGAGCAGGTGCTCTATAATTAAAGTTGTTACAGAAAAATACTAAACGAATCAAACAATTTGGAATCAAGAGATATACATTTTATCGGGTTTGGGAGGGCAAACAGGTTGCTGGAGGGTCAACCTCCAGCCAGATTTAAGTCTCTCGTCAATGCTTGTCGATGTAATTGACATCAATTATTGGACACTCAGGTGAACCCTGGAGATGAAGGGCTGAATTTTTTGCTTAACAAGTAAGTCATGGCAAAAGTAGCACGCTATCATTTGATAGGCATCAAGTGATATTGTCGTGGACATCTGCGTTGTTCCTGACATCTAAATTCCTAGATAAAAGAAATGGATACATATGAAGGGCATTCTGCAATTTAAAAAAGCCGCTTATTTGTGTGGACCTGATCGTTCACGTGATCGTTGGTGCTTATTCTTGAGACTCTGAATTGAATCAGTAGGTTTGTATTGGAGATTTCTTAAAACCCTGGTCGGCTGAAGTATAGTAATCTGGATCTACGTCAAACTGACACTTTTCTCATGAAATGGATTATTTTGTGAACCATGAAGAGGTCTGGTGTTCCTATAATTTGGGAGAGAATTACTCTTCTTTTCAGGTCTTTTTTGAAAAAGTCTTAATATCTTAAACCCTAAGAGGGTTTTGCTAGTGGTCAAACTTATTTAAGAGGCTGCCTCCATACTAAGTGAGATGTCCACGCACTTGATGCATTCTGGGACATTAAATGCTGCGCGTCGTTCAAGGGGAAGGGCATACAGCTGTTAATCATGTACTGAAGGTATACTATAGCTATAAGGTCATATGCTAAAGGCTTGATCTCTTTTTGTGCTCGTGATCTGGTGCAGACCATCGTCACAGTCAATATCTGCAGCGAAATCAAGCAAAGTGCAGTCTATACAGCATGGACAAGTAAGTGACAGTTATGCTTCAAAGTCTAATATCACGATTTTGCATTGAGCTGTCAAAATGCTTTAGAGTGGAGATACTGATTTCTTGATTGGTCAGTTGAACCTTGAAGACATAATGTTTGCTGCATATGAAATTTATTTGACTTTAACATTTTCTGAATTTTGTTCTGTCTAGACCACTTTGCAGTGTTACTTTCTGAATCTGTATATTCTGAACAAATAAAACTACGTTGATATTGCAGGTGCTTAGAACCACATTGTGTAAACCATGTAATCTGGTGGACCCTAAGCCAATCTCATATTCTCGGGGAAGCTTACAAGGAGGATCATACCGGTTCGTAGCAAAAGCATCATCAAGATCATCTGGAAGGTGCTTCGCTTGGCAAATTGCCACCATAGGCTTACGAGTTTATTCTTGTAATATTCCATGGAATTCCCTACATGACTGGGTACTTCTGCTTCTCATGGAGGTGTTCTAATATACATTCCTTGGTCTTTAGTATACATAAGACTAATATTATCTCACTCTATCAAGCAGTCCTTATACATCTCTATGTGCGGTTCTGCACTGCAGGAGAGGTGTTAATAGAGGAAGTCCAGTCATCGCCAAGACATCAGGACCTCGATCTGCAAGATTTGGGGCGATTGTAACGGAGGACGGGGCAAGCCTGTCTGTTTCGGATGAAGCACCTGGGTCTAGAGCAAGCTACAGTACTGACACCGGTAGCGAGGGTGAAGCTGAATACAGTGTGGCGTTTGATAATGAGAGCATGCCCGGTTTCACTGTGGTTGGTATCGAAGGAATGGATCAAGATAATCTGCTTATGGACGTGACGTTGAGCTTCTATGAGATGGGCATCAGGTATCTCACTGACACTCAACCTTTATTTGAGTTGGTGTTTGTCCTTTGTTTCCTATGCAAAGTCGTCCATGTAGTCTTCTGTACTGTGGTCCTGGACTTTCGAGTTTTCTCTCACCGTGTTACTTTGCTGTTAGAAGGTTTTTGTAATCCCATATTTGCATCATGTACTCGTATCAATTCAGTTCAATTCAGTCCGATTGCCGTCTACTTTCAGAGATGCCTTTTTGTAGTTCTATATGAAGCTTGGCTTTGGAGAAGAATTGGATTTCATGTCTCAGCTTTTCTACGGAACAGGCGTCACTTTATTATCTTTAGACTGTCCATATCCTGTGCGATTGTGTGATTTATGATTACCATCTGAGTTAAACCCCAAGCTTGATACTTTGTCTGTTAATCTGAAATTTATGTTTGACCTCAATCTTCTCGACAGCGTTCAGAGTGCACAATTGCTCTCAGAAGACCATCGTGTAGTCGACGTGTTTATCGTCTCCGAAGCTGAAACGAAGGCAGCCATACCTGAGGAAAAATGGCCAGACATCGAAGAGAAAATCATTTCCAAATTAAAGCGACGTAATGTTCTCAATACAGCCTCTGGTGATCTCAATCTAGTTGAACAGGTAAGCTCATTTCATTCTTGGATATTATGCATAGACATTCTGGTCTACCTGTATGAGAGAGAGAGTTTCTAGGGGCAGACATATGTAGAGGTGAGAGTCGATTTATTGCGACAATGTTTAGTTACTGTATTTAGTAATGTAGAGGCCACGGGAAGTGTGAATGGTGAGGGTGAAATTAATGTGCCGTGGCGGAACTTACGGACTACTTGACCTGAACAGGTTGACTTCTTGACACAAACCTTGAATAAAGCAGTTCGTGGAGATGGCAAAGAAGATGTGCTTGAAGCAGTAAGTTTTTGCTCTTGGTGTTTTGCTACTTTTGTGACAAATGCGAATCTTAACATTGTTGAATACTATACTAAAAGACCCTGCTCTCAATAAATGTGAAGTCGTCTAGAAGCACATTGGAATCATATTCAAAGCAATATCAGACGCTAGTCTG
Source organism: Pohlia nutans (assembly GCA_022496805.1). Taxonomy (NCBI): domain Eukaryota; kingdom Viridiplantae; phylum Streptophyta; class Bryopsida; order Bryales; family Mniaceae; genus Pohlia; species Pohlia nutans. The sequence goes on along the minus strand of CM040095.1, from coordinate 1,793,828 downwards.
GTAACAGTACTTATAGGTGTTCTAAGACTGTGATCATTCTCTTCTAACAGGCTTATTGTCTGCAAAATGGATTTGAAGAGCTCCGTCGTAAGGAAGATCCTCGCAAACGTGCTGACCTATTGCGCTACATTGAGAGCATGGAGCAGCCTAAGGTTTACCCTTCAGATAGTCTGGTTTTCTATTATTCTGAGTCTTTAATATAAGCTTTTCTATACACTGAATTCCTTCCTTTGTTTCATCTAAACTTGGTGAGGTTTATGGGTCTTGTGTTCCTTTTTCAAAAATGAGAAATCACTCTTTTGTTGGATTTCCCATGACTAATGTTGTCATTTTTATTAATTGTGAGGGAACATCTGCAGATGACTGCAGTTATTCGTTTATTCTACTTGTATTCGTCACTTTTAAACGTAGCAGACGAAGCCCGCAGTCATCGGTTGCGCCGGGAGCAGGTACCGTTATGAGACATAGTCTCTTTCTGGCCTCAATCGAATTGGGAGCTTTCTAGAGAAATGCCAATGCACAAACACATTGTGACTAGTGGTAGGGACAATGTCATGCTCGATGCAAAACAATACTTCCCTACTCGTAATTTTTTAAACAAACCTTTGGTTTGAACCTTTTGAATGTTTGCAGGTGTGGGCCAGCAGAAATGCAACGCCTCTCTGGTATGCATCTTTTGATCACACCCTTAGATCTTTTAAGGAGAAAAATATAGGAGCTGCTGAACTTCAGGAATTGTTCAATCGAATGGAGGTTAGACTCTTTATTACTTCGGCTCTTACTTTAGATTTCTTGAGCAGCAATTTAATTCTTACATTGTAAATACATCTTTTAACCCTTAAACGTCCACCAATTCACAGTTTTAAAATGACAAATTTAATTGATCATATTGTGAAAAATATAAATCAGATGGGACCAAATTTTGTATCACTAGAACTAGTGAAGATCATTGCATGTGTTGGTCAAAAAAAATTCGAAAAAGAGGAAGTCCACCCTAAACCTACTCAAAACCGTTCAAAAAACATGGTGACCATTCTGGTCACCGTGGACGCTTAGGGGTTAAAGCTATTCCAGACCAGGGATAGGATTTGATAAAAGTTGATAATATTCAGGCAATTTTTCATTGCTATTGTATCACATATTAGATTGGTATTACGACCATCATACATGGACAGAATAATAGTTTCATTGATTGAATTCTTGTGCGATCTGCATAACTTGTGTGAGAAACCCCTCTGCATCTGTACTGCATCATCCTAAGCTTCCTTGCTTGTGTTGCCAGTACAATCCAGTCTTTACAGCCCATCCGACGGAGGCTCGGCGTAGAGAAGTACTTACTTGCTTGCATCGTATCTTCCTTCTTTGCAACGATCGCGAGGTATATTGTGATGGAAACATAGACCTGTGTTTTTCTTTACTGTTGTCAAGCCTTTGTTCGTGACATCGTCTTTTGTGATTCAAGGCAATATTTGATTTGTAAATTCAACAGCATTTCAATGTTTTGAGCTGTTATGAAACATCTGGATTCTTCCATATCATGCACGAGTCAGCTTAAATGTGATGCTCAGAATGCTCAGGTCACATTTGATGTGCTATATTATGGACAAAGCTCACTGTGACATTTACTGCATGCAGGATCCGAGACTTAGTCCAGCTCAAAAGGCGGAAGTGGAGGCTGACATTGAGGCTGAGGTATGGATGATGACCATGCAAAGTTCCACGATTCCACAATTCTTACCATGAGTTACCAAGTGAATTCCTGATTAGTCGTCATGACATTTATCGTGATATTTGGTGGCTATAGGTCGAGATACTTTGGAGGACAGATGAGATGCGAGCAACAAAACCAACTGTTTTGGAAGAGATTATGACAGGACTCGATTACTTCCGTTATTCTCTTTTTGAGGCTGTGTGCACCACGTATCGATTTGCTGAGAACTCCGTGAATGTAAGTAGTTTCTTTGCAAATGTTGTTCTCTTGAAATATTCCAGGCTGACCCTTGATGAACAAGGTATCGTGGCTTTTCATGAAATTGCAACTGCTTATTTTGACAGGCTATATATCCTGATGAAGGGCTTGTTGTTCCGAGCTTTATTAAATTTGGAACGTGGATTGGTGGTGATCGGGACGGCAACCCTTTTGGTTTGTTTCTGAACTTTATCATATTCTACACATTTTATCACATTCGTACCTTTCCTCCCCAGTGGGTAAAGGGCGACAGAACTTTTATATGATGTTTACGAAGGCAGATCTCTGAACTTCGTAAGCAGCCATGACCTGTAGTTAATTCTCCTGCTGTAAATGCAATGATTGGTTTTAAAGTGCATATCTTATTCCTTTCTGGTGTTTCCTAAATGATTTCTGTTGCCGTCCTCATGATAGACTTCAAGAAAACATATCAGTCTTGATTTTGGCCTTCTGTGAACATGTGAGCATCCACATCGTATTATCAGACCGCATGATAAATTCAGACCTAACTGGCAATAGTTTTCCTACCCCAGCTTCATTACAGAGTTTTTGATTGCCTTTTTTCTACTTTCCTTCGCTGTGGCCAACTGCATATTGACAGGTATGTGATTTTGTTGGATGAACCAGTCCGCCCCGAAACAACAGTGATGGCAGCGTTGCTCGCAAGTCGCCTCATCCTGGCTGAATACATCCGTCGAGTCCGTGCATGTCAGGTGAAGTGACAGACTGTATTAAACTACATGTAAGTTGCAGGCTGTAGGAGTTCTAGGCAATTTCTCCGAAAACTTACCTTTTAGGATATCAGTTGTTCTTCTTTGAACCGCCTCGATGATGAGAGGTGACTACTGAAGGCGTATACCAGTATATCCAACTTACTTTAACACGCGTTAGTATTCATAAGATTGTTTAAGTGAAGTATTGTTTCTAAGCTCTACCTCATCATGCTATATGGTACTCTTCCAGACTTATCCTGATTTAGTGTCCCATTTAATGATCATAGGAATCATTGATTGAAAGAGCATTTTGTTGCGCTTGTTGAAAACAAATCGGTCTTACTATATTACTACAATTGATGACAGATGTTCTTTTATTGTCCCATCGAATTCTTGATCATTTCGTTGATCAAGAGAGTGCTTCATGACCATAGCAGCAGTCTGGTTCACCTTGTGGTGAGGACTATTTTTTGTACAGTGTTTAACAACTTCATTGGTATTCTTGCAGGACACATTGACACACTCGTTACTTATCTGTGAAGTATCTCCAGAGTTATTAGCGAGCTTAGAAGAGGACAAGAAAGTGATGAAGCAGATACCTGCAATTCGCTTTGATGGTGATCTTTTTGAGAACGTAAGCATTGATGATATCCTTGGTTTCTTTTTGAATTTTTAACTTTCAAGTGTGTGCATCGATGTCACATAGCAGTCCTCATCCTGTACATCTCGTGCATTATCTTTTTAAATTATTTTTACAGTGTTGTTCATCCTGCAACTTCACGTTTTTTGTCTTACCTGTGATTAAATTGCAACTCTTCAGGAACCATACAGACTTAAGCTGAGAGTCATGCGGCATCGACTTGAGCAAAGATTAAGGGATGTCAATGCTCGCTTACGTGAGTTAGGAAAGGCAGGCATGCATGATGAGGTATATTTTAAGTTCACCACCTTGAACGGATTTCTGAATTATAAAGCTTGAGGGTTCTGGAATAATTTAATCTTAAATCAAGATCCGAATGAACTGTAATAAGTCTGTAGAATCTGTAAGACATTGCCTCTGCAAGAATTAGTGCTATCAATAATTTCGTGACGTGTCATTAGGTACAGTATGATCGTTTGAAATGAATTTTTATAATGAAATACGTGTGCTTTTGACTCTAAGCAGAAACATAAGAACAAAGAGATTGAGCCAAAGCATCTGCTACTAGTAAAGGTAAAATAAAGATTGTCAGAAGCTTTGATTGAAAATTAAGCAGTTTAAGTGAACCAAAGGGTCAGAATCAATGACATGTAAAAGAATTATCTGATAAGTTATATGTTCGGGATTTAGCTGCACACACACACAAAAAGTATTCTACTTGGTTCGTGGTGAATACAATTTAAGGGAAGCATTTTAATCCGACTACAATCGCCCGATAGTCTAGTGGACTATTAAATCAAACATAAATCGCCGTGCTATTGAAGAAACTGGATTGCTTATTTTTTTGTGCCTCGTCTGATTGAAATTGCAGTTGCTTATAGACATTGAGTTCAACATTGATGAGATCCCGGGATTGGACCCGAAGAAAGACGCTTATGTCAATGAGGACCAGTTTCTAGACGACTTGAAACTCATCGATGTGAGCACATTCTTAAATTTATTGTAGTTCATACATGTTTCTGTAGTAATGTTGTCCAATTTGCTAGTTAGAAAGCATCACAGCTCTACAAAGCATTTAATTTTTTTGCGTACTGTAGGTTTCAAGTCATCTTCAAATTGACTTTATAACCTTGTATGGAGCTATCTGCCCTGAGGGAAATGTGCTTGTCTTCCACAAGGGCCTCAGCCGGCACAATGGTTTGAAATTTTTTCACATGTGCAGTTTTCATTACGCAAAAGTGGAGATGTTCGCTTGGCGGATAGGAAGTTGAAGGATTTAATCCGGCTGGCTGAAACGTTTGGTTTCTTTTGTTGTGCTCTTGATGTCCGGCAAGAGTCAACAATTCATTCAGCGGTAAGAAATAGTTATCAAACATGTTTTCCATGATGCTAGACACGTGAGCAACACAGCAGAGGGATTCTCAGTTTTGTCAAATTACTGACACTGCAACTTTTAGCCCTCATATGGTCGTCTTATGCAGTAATGTTTTCCTGGATGGTTTCTTTGGCTCAGGCTACAAACGAGATTATGCGGCTCTTAGGGTTGCATAGTAATTACAGCTCTCTGTCTGAGGGAGATCGCATGAAGTTGCTTGCGGAAGCGATTTCAGCTCCACCTCCTGTGGAAAAAATCGAGGTTTGTATATTTCACTCTTTGCGAACGACGTTCTTTCATCGGTACATTAAACAGTACAGACGTACAGACCTATGCTAAGTATTCATTGAGGTTTGTTCTCTAGAATATCACAAAAGGTCCTCTTGAGGATGTGCACGCACAATGAACTAGACGATGGTTCACCTACCGCTTTAATTGGAAGCTTGTTGTTTTTGTATTTCCAGGAATTATACAAGGCCTTGTCAGAACCATCAAGGGAAGTAGTGGAGCTATTCTTTTCCTGTGCCGAAATTATGGAAAACATCTCAAAGAAATCCATAGCCTCCTATGTTATTTCCATGACTCGTCAAGCATCACATGTGATGGAAGTATGTTCTACCTTACCTTTTCGTGGCGGATAGTGTTTTAATTGCGCATATCATATTCTGAAACCTCAATTCCTTTCTATGTGTAATAGTCAAATCACTCTTTTCTATGTATTTAACTTCCATCTCACTTTCCTCGAAACAGGTGTTGTTTCTAGGGTGGGTTGCATGCAAGAATTTATTAGAGAGAAAGGCTTCGGGAGAGTGGAGGGCACGACTGATAGTCGCCCCTCTTTTTGAAACTATACCAGATCTGGAGGTACTGTTGACAAGCCCCTGGTGAATATTTATTTGTATAATCTTAGCCCTTTTATTTTTCACACAGTTGTTCATTAGCGTGCCCCTTAGTACGTCATTGGCTTTCTTCTGTCGATTATAAGCTCATTTTATTTGCAGTCCACCTAATCACATTCAATGGAGGGTAATGTTTCAAGACAACAATTTGGCATGTCTATAGTGACGAAATATGTAACTCTAAGGTAGAGGCACCCATTTCCGACCTGGCACCCCAAACCAGTCTTGTGAAACCTAGATACAGTTGGTCCAAAATGTTCAACTCACGAACATGGACACACAAAACGGTTTGAGATACAACATGAAATTGGACTTCATACATTCGTACTTAATTCGTTCAGACTCAAATAATTATGATTCTAAAAAAATATTCATGATTCTAATTTGCCAATTCATTGAGAACAATCCCACTTGTCAATTCCACCTGCAAGTACTTTGATTTGTTTAAACTGTTGGAAGTAGGTGCTACGACCTTAGTAAATAGGTTTGTTGACTATTATATTCGTGTGTTGCTACAGAATATGCCAGGATCTCTAGAATCACTCTTCAAAAATGAAACCTATAAAGCAATCTTGATGGCCTCTGGCGGTGTTCAGGTAAAGTCAGCCTAGTGTATAGATAAATGACACTGCACCAGTTGTACTTCTTTTCTTAGAATGTACTGTTGCCTCTCGGTTCATGTATATCCGTCCCTCGACGATTGTCTTCTTCATAACTATTTAAATTTCATGGTGAAGAGCTTTGGATCAGAGTTGAAGCTCGCCAGTATCTATAAAGGATCTGTTTTACAGTTGGTGGAGATTCATGAGAAATAGTGTTTTTCCAGGAAGTGATGCTAGGGTATTCGGACTCCTGCAAAGATGGAGGTATCACAGCCAGTGCATACAACCTTTACAAGGCTCAGTGTGTAATTCAGAAACTCACAAACGAGGCAGGAGTTAAGTCGTGCATCTTCCATGGTCGTGGTGGTACTGTTGGTCGTGGAGCTGGCCCAACTCATGAGAGTATCCTATCGCAGGTAATGTATACTGTTCTCTACCTATCTCTACCTTTAGCAAGTTCTTCAGATTGCAAAATTAGAATTCCAATAAATGGGAGAGAAACTTGCTGGTCATGCATAGAAATAGTATTAAAGTCCTTTACCTTAAAAACAACTATGGTCACAAACATTGACTCTTGGATGCAAAATTCGTAACTTTATGTAGTTGGCTTTGAATTTGTATGCGGTATTTTCATAAAGTTGTGGAGATCCACGTCTCTTTGGGATGATTATCTTATAAAACCTATCGGTTCATGAGTAATATTACCAAGAACTCGCCCCTTCACTTTGTTTTCTCTTTCATGGAGACAGCCACCAGGCAGCGTTAATGGACAAATAAAGTTCACAGAGCAAGGAGAAGTTATTACCTATCGTTATGGGAATGCTGAAACAGCTGCATACGAGTTGACTGTAAGTTGACTCAATTGTCACCCTAGTTGGTGCTCATGTAGATATGATTTTCATGGCAAGTTTACTCGTGCAATTTTTAAATTTCAAATGCAGTTACATTTTCAATTTCTTTCTCTGAGCTCCACATTGAAAGAACTTTTAATCATAGTAATGCATTTGCATACCGCTAATGGTATGCCTCTAATAAATTTCTTCTGTTGACTTTTGCTAATCAAATCAATTGCATGCTAAGCTCTTCTCATATCATTCTGTGGTGCTGGATTGATAGGTTGGCATTACTGCGCTTCTGAAATCCAGTCATCCCGCAACTCGTCTTGGTGGTAACTATGAAAAGGTGAGTCGTTGTTTTGTGCACACTCAGCCAAAAAAATCAAACTCGATAGCACTTTGAACAGCATGAAGAATTCTCTGAAAGTAATGACAAATTCGTCCAGTGGCTTTGCTTGTGTGATGTTGCTCATCTCATCTTGCAACGTATCGTACCATGTTCTGTGTATTTGGAGGCATGACAATTGGTTCTTTTCTGAATGCTTAGACGGATTCTCAATATGCAACTTAGATCACCGATAACTGTCAGGTAACATGTTCCACTGTTGTGTTGGAACAGTACTTCCCTATTATGGAACAGCTGGCGACAGCTGCGGAGAAGTCTTATCGTGATCTCACTGATGAAACAGAAGGATTTTATGATTATTTCTATCAAGCAACCGTTGTAAATGAGATTGGACTCATCAACATTGGCAGTCGCCCTGCTCGTCGTAATGCTGCTATTCGAGACAAGTCTTCATTGCGTGCCATTCCTTGGGTCTTTGGTTGGGCTCAGGTAATTTTTCTCATAAAATATACGTCTAGCACGTTGCTCTTAAAATTCTTATCGATAATCACGTTGCTTGCTTGAAGAATGTGCTTGCTCACAAAGAGTTTTGTACAGGTCATGCTTATTTCTGGTAGTCCGCCTATTACAATCATCTTTTTTTACTAGTAACACACACCAGTTTCCCTAATCTTAGCTATTGTCTTTGGTATTGTGTAATGAACCCATCTAATTTACTCTTCATTTGTTAGAGGATGAAAATTTATTGCTAATTTGGAGTGTAGTGCCTCAGCGCTTTGGAACACTACTCTTGAATTCACATCATCAATGACATGGCTCACAGAGTTGTGACTGGTGGTCTATATATCACTTCACATTACAGCGTTTTTCCCATTTAAATTTCCTTGTTACATAATTTCTTCGTTTAATGCCTTTCTAGGAGATGACAACTATTCAAGTCCAGATTTTTTCATTGGAAGGAAGCAACGTATGAGTGACTTGCTGACCCCTGGTTGGATTGATTCAAACCAGCCAAATTGATGTGATGATGGATGGAAATCCAAGCCAATCGTCCCGTCAAGAAATTTTAATTGACGACACATGCCTAGGTGCATATCAAATGTTGACGTCTAACATTCTTACATGAAATTCACATTGGTTTTGTACTGGATCTGTGTCTGACAGTCGAGGCACACTCTGCCAGCATGGTATGGCGTAGGCAGCGGCATTGCAGATTATACTCGATTTGAACCAGATAGAATTAAGGAACTTCAGATCATGTACCAAGAGTGGCCCTTCTTTCGCACTTTTCTGTCCAATGTGCAGGTACTTGCTAGCTATTCAATCTGTGATTATTTTATTGCTGAAAGTTCATGGGGAAAATCTTGAACCTAACCGTTTGGTGTGCACCAGAAGTCATCATGTTGGACGGTCACTCTGAGATCTTCTGAAATCCTTAAATAAAATCTCTTGGTTTGAACTATCAATGTTCTAGAAATCAAGATTATTTCTGAAACCTCCGTAGCATGGACACATAAAAGGTATCTTAATATTTTATTTCTTGCCTGCTTTTGACGGAAATTTAAGCTTTCATGAGTTTGTTTCTTGCACATTGACAGATGTCTCTGTTCAAAGCATCAATGGAGATTGCTCAAGAATACGCTCGATTATGCTCGTAGGTGTTCTCTCCATTTCCGTGTTATGCATGTCGAATCAGCTTCAAGATAGATTTTTAAATATGACATGTTCTTAATTCCCAGCTTCTATTTACTCGTGAGGAATATCACTAGCACATCTGATTACGGAGAATATTTCGAGCATCATGCTATTCCTCTCAGCACTGCAACTCTATTGTCAATGAACAATTGAGTAATGTCCAGAAGTTGCGGTTTCTGAGGGAGGTTGAACTGTTTATTCTAGTGTAACATAGCTATAGTGTGCATGAAGGACCAAGATGCTGAGCTTTGTCAGGACCCCTTCGCGTCGTGTTATGACCCCATTAGGTCTTCCCTGGGCCAATTATTAAATCTTAAGCTTTTCATTGTCCTTTTAGTTACTTGGTCCTCACTCTTGGGTGTTGATCTGCCTCATACAGGAACCGCATCACGCAAAAGCTGGTGTTTGACCTGGTGGCGCAAGAGTATGGCCTTACCAAGGCTCAGGTTTTCACCGTTTTTCCTTTTACTCTTGCTCTTATGATATGTATGTTTGGTACGTCCTGAAGGTAATAACGTAAAACCGGTAGTTTGTTCACTATGTGTTGTCTTTATCAATATGATAATGAATCGATCTCGACTGTTCACATTGATAAACAGTTCACTCCACGTCTCTTGGTCTTGAAGGTACCTGAATTCTTTTTATCTTCCTCTGGTAGAGTGGATTCAAGTTGACCATTACGTGGTCGAAGTTTAGTCACAATATTACGTCGAGAAAATACCGATGTATCAACCCTGGCAGATGTCTATGGGCAGTGATGCGTGAGTTTAGAAAAGATGTTCACGATGATAAGAAACCAATGTTAGCAGAATGTGGCTGTTATCATTGCAGAGTTACGGGTTGGGTGCAGCTGTAGCCATCTCTTATGCAGATGTTTCTTCAAATAATGTGAAGATATCTCTTTTCATTATCTAACTGAAGGTGCATGGGGTGGGTGTTATAGTTTCTGATGGTTTCGCAGCAAAATAAGCTGCTCCAGGACAATCCGTCATTGGAAAGTTCATTTGACACTCGACGAAAGTATTTGGATCCTCTGAACCACCTACAGGTATTATGTTATACCAGATGGTTTTTCGATGCAATTTGTTTCTTTACCACCTGCTGTAATGAGTTTTTAATTATTGCGATCAAGGTAGATTCTTGATAAGAATAATTGATGATTGATATCATGATTTAGTTACTTTTTGTAATTTTGTAATTACTTTTTGCATCAAACATAGTAATTAATATGCTTCGCCCTGTTCAGCACTTGCAAGTTTTTTACATGAAGGACCCTTCAGTTTCATTTTACTCTCAGGCTAATACAATACTTCGTGTAGATTTTGAAACAAGGTCGTGGGTTTGTAGACTTTCGAATTTGTATTTTCAAAGAACTCATGGTTTTGGTGATTTAATGTGACAGGTCATATTATTAGGCCGTCAAAGAGACCCAATGGCATCCGAGGAGCAGAAACCCCTGTGGGAGAAGCCTTTGCTCAGGACCATCAAAGCCATTGCCAGCAACATGCGGAACACTGGCTAGAATCGTAAGCCTATGCATTTTCTTCTGTAATGGTCCCGGGTTCACGAGTGTGTAACCCCTTGGTGCATGAGCATCAAAACATAAATGCCAATTTTTATACACATCCAGTGGCTCAGCGTGGTATTAGTAATTCTTACCTCAATAGTCTATCAGAAATTTGTTTGGTATTGAGGTTTTTATATGTAGAATTGAAAGTCCTGGCACGTGAATATTTTCCACGAGCTTTCTGCTAGTCCGTTGAAGCTATTTGAAGAATTTGAACTGGGGATTAACCTAAATACTTTCATTTCCTGTCTAATGAGAAAACCTGGATATGCATATGTTAAATGAATCTATTTGTTGAAAAGATGCTCAAAGTGCTCGTTTACGTGGGCACTGTTGTTATGTGTTTCAAGATCAGAATCAACTAATGCAATACGTTCCTTAAGATCACTGGGCTTTACAATGCAGCAGGAAACCTGGAAGTTTGCTTTAGTTCTTTAATCGAACCGTCAACAAGATTCACACGGTGAGCACATATTTACTGCTCGTTCAAGACAAGCGCCACGTATTTGATTATGTCATCGTAACAAGTATTGCATTGTCAAGGACTAGAAGTAAGTTATGTGAGAAGGGTACGCTGTGGGGAAGGTGCTGAGTGCCTTTATGGAATCAGCCCAGAAACCTGGATCAGCCATGCCAACTATGATCTCTAACCTTGCTGTGCTTCTCTTTTTTGGATTGAGCCATTCATCATGACCCGTGACGAAGCACTCGATGTGGATTCTTAAAAAAGCAATCTTCATTACTGCTACTCAGGTTTGGTGGATGCAGAATTCCTGTGAGAATTGAGGTGACAGGTTACAAAGCAAGTTTCGAGTCTATCGCTCTGCATCAACGTACCTATTTGGACTGATGCTCGGGAATGATTGTTCCAGCCTGAGTTTGTCAAACTTGCCATGCCTGTGTACCACGTTCATAATAATGAGGATTGGCAGCAATCACATGGCGCTGGTAATGTACTACCCCAGCAAAACTGAGCAAATCATTGTGTCACGTTGTACTGTAGAAAATGAAGATTAATTTCAATACCACATATTGTTAAGGACTAATTTTCCTTCATTCATTAGGGGTAATTAAACGTCAGGTCTTCACCATAGTTTCCTACACTTCAAGAGTAGGAAAAAGCAATAATTTTGATTACCTTTAACATATTCTCCTACCTCTTGGACTAGTCACAACATGACCTGTCTAATAATCTCAAACTTCGCATTATTAACGTTCCAAAATAAAACATTTATGGGCTTGTCAAGAAAGAGGCGTCAAACCTCTCCAAATAATCTTGGCTCCTAACTAGATATTTTTTTGAAACAATGTCAAATCTTGAGATTCCTACTCCACAATTTACAAGGTAGTTTATCAAATTGTTTCACTAACGTACTAACTTAGCTGCCTTGCAGAATTTGGAATGCGATTCTGACGAGTTCTGACACCTGTATTACATTTTCAGCAGCAGAGGATAATTCTGCTACCAAGCAGTCTTTTCTTTTCTTTTTTTCTTTTTTTAATTTTCACATTTCTTACACGCAACAAACAGTTAGTCTTTGAATTGTTCTGCTGTTGATAGTGTACTGTTTGATGGGGGCAAGCCATTGATGATGGGTGGCTGTGACTCCGCGCCCAGATGGATTAATTCCAGCACTAATCCACATCTGAAAGGATTTTGAGCAGGACACAGTTATCAAGTTACCGGGACTCCTGTGCAAAACACACCCGGTCCGTTTGGGCAAGTTTGGTAGTGTCATATATATATGGAGGGAGTAAAATTTAGCATGAATCCCATTTGGAACTAAGATTTGGCCGTAGATCTTCCACGTACATGAGGTGCTGAATATAGGCGATGCCTACGCACGATCACGCTGGCCATCTGTTCCTTTCCCGGAACAGGTTTTTCCTGTGCACCATGTTTCCGGGGCAGCATGTATCGAAGCAACCTCGGGCACCGCTCCTCGGCTTCTGTCCGAACTCTCTCTCTTCACTTGGGGCTGCCCAAACTCTCTCTTTGTGGGACAGCCTGCCCAGTGTTCTCATCCCATACAGTACTTACCGGCTCGTATTCTTCATCCTTCTTCTAGATAGATAGAAACTCCGGTCCCTTTTTAGCAAGGGGCTGGCGTGAATGAAGTGTTCGTTCGTAATGCCAATGACCCGATGCCCACCGGACAAGGGAAAATTGGGACAATACTACTCTCCCCTTTCGAGGATGGACACTATAGTGACACACTATGCTAATTAATGCCTAGCTAGCCACTAGTGCCTTGAAGATACCGGACATGGTATCCCCCCAAAGGGCTTTGAGGTACCGATACAACAAAGTCCAAGGACCCCACCATAGTTGGGTGGACTATGGTGGTGAGCACCACGCCGGCATGGGGAATAGAACCCACAACCTCCTCATTGGGGGCCATGAGCCCCAACCACCAAGCCAAGGCCCGTGGTGCCTTCTTCTTTCACATAACATTTAGTACACTAAATAGGTAGATTAGTGTTAGATACACTAATTTACATAAACATGTTGTAAGTTTTTACTATTGATCAAATTTTTTTACCCTCTATATTGGTCAAGATGGGGATCTTTCAATAGTATTGGAATCAATGTCTTTGGTAAAAAAAAAATTCGAGAGTAAAAATCTATAACATTTTCAAATCTTATCATTATCTAACACTAATCTACCTATTTAGTGTAGCCTTCTTGACTCCTGCCTCCCTCCAACAGAATGATGTGGGATATTCCACATCACATCAGTAGCTATGGGGGCACGTGGCAAAAACCCCTAAACATACCAACCCTTTCGGAACAGAAGTAGATTTTAGTTTCAAAAGTAGATATTAGCATGGCTAAGATGTACATGAGAAGACCATTGCAAGCATAAAATCTACCCTGGAACAAACTTTGACATACTTGTAGTTGGAGGCCTCTCCAATATTATCAACAGCTCCCTATCACAAGAGATTCATTGTAATTGGTAAAGAATTTAATAGGCTTTCAAAGGTGAATTGAATGAAAACCATCCGAGGTTGTATGAGAAAGTTACCAGGCTTCGAATCTGTTTGTGATTCAGTTTTTGGACGCTGGGACGTTTAGGGGTTAAGCAAGAGCAATCAACCATGGTGAGCAGTAACCACATGCACTCACTCAATCACAATTCAACAGTGTGTTTGTAATTGTTTATTTGATTCAATGGTGCATTCAATTACAAAATACGGGTCACTCCATATATAAAGGTGGATGAAACTAAAAGGCAGCCTTCTTGGAAGGCTACGGAATGTTATGTAGTAGAGCTTCTCACTACTTTGGCTGTATCGACCGGTGCATTAGGCCAAGTGGCTGATTGATGAAGAGTTGCTTGCTTAGATTGATGAAGGCCACAAAATGAACCTTTGATTCAACTAACAGCATTCCTTTGTCCTCAAGTTGAATTCAACTACTGTTGGTACCTAACGGCATCATTCCCTTGTCCCCACTTGGCACACTCAAGCGTTTGTTTTGTCTTTTTTACTTTCCAGGGGCTCTAAGTAGCCTTATTTGAAAGACGAGGCCCCATTCACCAATTGGGCGACACAAGAAAGTTGCATGGTCAACCTCACGAGTTCTAAGATTTTCATCACTCAGCCAGGGAGGGACGCAGTCTGTTGTGCGTGAGTTTGCAAAATCATAATCAGATATTTTTTCTGTGCAAGATTTTCCTGAAGGCTATTTATTATTGTTGTTTGTAGTCTTTGGATGACCGGGCGTCAAACTCATGAGGTCGTTAGTAAATTCTCAGTACCTGTCCCTTTCTTCTTTTTCGTCGTCGTCTTCTTCTCCTTCTTCTTCTTCTTCCTTATATTTTACGCCATTGGTACATTCAAGCTTCCGTCCATGACCAAATGACCGGGCTCAGAAGTCAGAGCCTAGGTCAGAACCGTCCACTCCTAAGTTGGAATTTTTAATTTCAGTTTCTATTGCAGAAAAGAATATAAACCAGCATAGCATTAGAGAGCAGTGCAACGGAATACCCTTTTTGAGAACCTTCACTTAGATCCACTTTTTTAACCCTTAACCCTTTAACGTCCCGATTCAACACTGTTTTCAAAGATTTGTTATAAAATGGTTGATGAAAAACGAAAATGGAGTTGATGTACAAAACAAAGTTGTAAATGTCAATGTGTAGATAACATCCGTACGGTTGGATTCATCATATTTATTATTAATATTTTTAAAGTAATTTTGCAAGGTTTTCTCTTGAAATTCAATTAAAAATCCAAAATTAACACAATTTTTTAAAAAAATATTGTAATGAAATTAGAATGACATGCACTACGAGATGGTATGGTTTCCATTATTTGATTCTACTTACTATGGAAAATCATATTTAAGGTCTTTCTTTTTGAACTAAGATTGAAACTTGACATTAATCACTTTTGTAAATATTCAAAAATTCACATTATCTTATTTGGTAGATCCATACCGTTCAAATGGTATTCAACTAGCACAAGAATGAAAAAAAATAAAAATGGATGAAAAACATCCGATACCTACAGAAAACGAGCTGCTAAAATTCATCCGGCGTCCAGAATCTGGACGCCGGCGCTAAAGGGTTAAACGTCCCATGGGGATAGTATATATGTTGTCGTCTAATTGAGATTTAAGGTAGAGGTACCTAAAACCACCACGAACCTAAAACCACCAACTTGTACACCATTCCTTCATTTTAGAGAGGAAATGTAAGTTGTCGGTACATGACTTAACTTTTGAGCAATTCATGCATAAGTCGTGTAATGAAAGTCTACATTTCCTTCCTGAAATGAAAGAGGGGTGTAGAAGTTGGTGGTTTTAGGTGTCGTGGTGGTAATAGGTATCCAACCTTACTACCAACAAAAAACTCTAAATTGGGATCTTAATAGCTCATTAGAACCGCATTGATCTAAATTTCAACTTCTCTTTTGGACTCTAACCCGTTAAGGGTGTGAATCCATTCCGAATGCAACCGAAATACACCGTACTCTAGTGGTCGCCACAGCACGTTCAGACGTTTAGGGGTTAAAGTAATGAGGGAATGCCATTTGTGAGACTACCGTGTCATTAATACGTAAATTTAGTTTCTAATTGTAATTAGATTATGGTCCATTGCAAAAAGGTGTTGGCTCCCATTGCTTTATTATTCTATGAAGCCCAATGCATGAGTGTTTTACCTTAAAGGTGGCCAAGAAGGGATTTCCACTTAAACCCTTCACCCTCAATTCATCCTTTGACCACTATTATCACATTCAAAATTTAGTGTCACAAGCTATTATCTCCATGCTATTGAACCGCTAGGTGTCCCTTTATATAGTCTGTGAACCAATCACAGTTACTATACATGGGTAATCATTATTGTTCATCAATCAAAAACACTGAGCCCTTCCTTAAATTATGTATAGAGGGATGTATTTAGATATGACTATATCGTGCTCATATTCCATGGCTCACTCACCCACCCTAAATACGTTGCATTAAACACAAACACACTTCATTCACTTTTCAGAGTCAATTGGGAATTCAATGATAGAGTGTGGATACTCTGAGAGACCTTAGTTCATTTTTGAGGGGACATGACCTTATATTGGTTTTTTCATTTTAACCCCTAAACGTCCCATTGGAATAGTAGATATGTTGCCATATAATTGGCATTTGCTACCAACAAGTAGCTCACTAGAGCCGCATTGATCTAAACTCCAACTACTTTGTTGAACTCAAACCCATAAAAGTGTGGACTTCCAAATACAAGAAAAATACATTGTATTCTACTTGCCACAAAGGAATTTTCAGACATTTTGGGTTAAACCTCTATAATTTCCGACATGTAGAAGGGTGGATTTTGAAAATTTTGGAGTGTTGACAACCCAAGCTATGTTAAACAAATGAAGTTTATGCGAGTATGATTGAAATTTATTTTACACACATATGACTATCATGCATAGTATTCTACTAAGATTACCACTGCAAAATTTGTACATTTAATTTTCTTTCATGCCATTTATGGAAGGAAAAATTTGCAAATACTTTATCAGTTTTGGATGACATTGTGTATGCTAGATATTTTGTGTACAAACTCCACTCCGCCTAGAATAAGTTGTTTGAAGGATGAATTTGTAAGTTTTTTATTTATCACACATAAAATTATCAAGTACATAGATTTCCACCCATGACTTGAAACATGATATTGTGCACAATGTCAATTGAAAGCTTAACCTCATGTAAAGAATGAGTTAGTTATGAATGAAATGAATTATCATCATGTAGATTTATTTTCTTTCCATTTGGGAAATTGGCGCTAGTTATTGGAGCACATGGAAAAGACACTCAAAAAATAATAGAAATTGAACACCTTTTAAAAAAATGTGATCTTAGTTGCTAATAAATGTTTCATATTGCATTTTTCCTCTTGAGGGATTTTTCGGTGGTTCCATTATTGGTCAAATCAAAATTATAGCACTAATAGGCCAACATATCTTAAGGGTGGTGTGCACCAAGACTAAAGCATGGGACCACTTGAATTCTTAAAATTGAGATTGGTGGAAAATAGGTAGTGATTCACGGCCTATATTATTCTTTATAGATGAAGAGTGTACTTAAAATTCTACATAACCAAAGTAAACAACATTTTCCAAGAAGATATTTTTTGACCATTTCTTTAAGGTGAATTTAGCAGAATTCTAAGAAGATTGAGCTACTTAACCCCTAAAGTTCTTTGAAGTTTAAAACAAGTTTTTTGCAATTTAGAACAGGCTCTAGAGACTTATGATTTTATTCTTATTTATTTTTTATATTTTTAGTGTAACTCCTAATCATCACAATCTTCATATCAAACTTTGTTTCATGTGATTCCAAAAAAATTTGCCAAATTTATAAATTTTCTTCTCCCTTTTTTTTTTCTTCTTTTTTTCATTAAAATGTGGACACCTTCGGCAACCACAATTTTTTTATATTTTAAATTTCATGAAATTATGGCATCTTTGCACAAAAATAATCCTCAAATTTCTTTGAAAGTCCTTTCTAAATTTGATTTTTAATTTCTAAAAATAAAATTAAAATAAAATTAAAATAAAAACCATAGAATGCATATTGCCTACTAGAACATTTTTACCATTGGAATTGACATTTTCAATTCTATTTTTGAGTTATTAGCCCAAGGGGGTGGACGCACTTGATTGTGTTTTCCTCTTGTCATACTACAACAATGCAATTCCTTTGTTAAAAAATGTCAAATCACAATTGTCTCCTCTCCCCCCCCCCCCCCCCCAAAACAAAAAAAAAAAAAAAAAAAAAACTGGAGGCTATCAAAAAATGTAAGTAAAATCAGGTATTTAATATCGAATGCATTTTTTATTTTTAATTACTTGTAGGATATTAAGAAAAATCAGGCTCAACAGCTTTCTATTTTAATTTAAAAGACTCCTAATATTCTAGTTTTTAAATATAATATCCCCTTAAATGTAAGTGGTTATCTCACATGTGTCTAAAAAACTACTATAAGTTGAAATGCTATTTCTAAAGCTTTTCCAATAAGTTATCTTGTAACCACAAAGGAATTTAACCCCTAAAGGACCGGGGGTGTTTTAGCTTAGCTCCTGTTTTCTTGATTAGCTCTTGTAGCAAGCTCAATTTCTTATTAGTGTGGGGTAATTTTCACGATCGGCACCGTTGAAACTAAAGAAGACTTACATAGCTTGTTTATGAAAAAGAGATCAACAAGATCGCACAATTTTTGAGAAAATGCCACCGTTGAGAAGATTGATGGAAATTGTTACGGCAGGGGGTACTTCGTACTTATGCTGAAATCGGATTGCTTAGAAGTGCTCCAAAACATCTGAAATTTTTACCACATGTAAAGAACATCATGACCCTCATGTGGAATTTTTTTCGTCAAATTCTGAGGTGTGGAAAAAAAGATATGGGACTCTGAAGTCTCCAAACAATGAGATATCATAGTGTATGATAAAGTGAAACCTAGACGCTTGTCTCAAAGAATGCTCTTCTCAAAGAATTCGCCAAAAATCCAATTCTTCATCATTTTCCGATCGGGAAAAACCATTGGATCCATCTCGCAAAAACAGCTAGGGTCCTCTCCCCGCAAATTTGGGCTTCTTTGGAACAATCTCATCCAATTTGCACTTTTCTACATTCAAAAGCCCCCTGGGGGCCTTACGGTCCTTTAGGGGTTAACATCATCTTAAGAAAACATTGGTACCAAAAAAATCTCATGAAAAAGCCTTTGATGAGTCCAAAAATGGCTTTGCAATGTTAAAACATGGCCCAAAACTAAACCCCCTTGTACTAAAACGTTTGCTAAATCTTCATATTGCCTTGGATTAAAACAAGATGTTACTGCAAAAACTAAACTCGATTTGATATTCAACCCAATAATTCTCATTGAAATCCGGCATTGGATGAAGCTAGAGAAACTGCTCTTCAAATGGACAAATAACTTTAGGGATTAAACTCTCACAACCACATTTGTTTTATTTAATTGATGACGGGATCTACATTGATGGGTGTAAAAGTAAATAGGTGTGAATTCAAGTGATGGTCTTTCTTGGGTTTACACCAATGATAGGCGAGTATTTATTAAAAGACATTTAAATGTAACCTCTTGCTGGATTGAAATATCTATAGGTAAGGATTGAATAATGGTAAGGTCTCCAATCCAACAACCGACATTCTAAAAGTCTATAGTCAATATTCACCCATCATTGGTTACGCCAAAGCCATATACAATTACATATCAATTTTATTTCTTAGACCCTTGCTTCCTATGGTCATATACAACAAAATAGAGTAGTATTGAATTCATGTGGTTCATGGGTATGGTCTTGATTTAACAATGTTAGGCATGTATATATTGGGAATATTTGAAAATTAATTCAAAGTGTACTAAACTAAATTTGAGACTACCTAGAAGTAAAAAAATTCAAATTTAAGCACGACCCAAAATCTATTTCAAATCTAATCATATCATAGAATTCAATACCTTCATTCCATATACTCACCCAACATTATCGTAACTAGGTGGCAGTTCTCGCACATAAATAATTCTAAAAATCAGGTGTTGGAAATTTAGGGTCTTTTTTTCAAAAACAATTTTTTGTAAGAGAAAAATGAACCTTCAAGAATATCCACAATTTTAAACAAAGTGCTAAAAATCATGGTTTTAATAATTATTCGACAGCCTAGTGCCGGAACTACTACTTAGTTATGGTAGTGTAAGACAACCCTTAGTTTGAATGAAAGTAATGAAACAATACCTCATTCCTAATTTTAGAAAGTCCTTCTTTAGTTTTTTTTGGTTCCCAACAATTGCAAATGTCCCATAACTCCAATGCGTGCAATAATGATTACAAGTATACTTTTTTAGTGCAATTATTGTGGACTACATTGGAATTTATATCTTGTTGTAACTTTTTATTTGTAATCAAAATTTTAATATATGGAGGACCAAATTAAACACAATTTTACATTATTTTATTTTATTTTAAACAAGGTAAATTTCAAATTTATAACAGAATGTAAAAAAATCTAAACCATATCTGCACTAAATAAGGCCAAGGAGAATTTGCCCCCTCAATTGTCCTCTCAGATTCTCCTTTTCATTCATTTTGGTATTGCATTGGTGAGTTTAGTAATTGGATGGATCCTAAACTTTGTCTTATTTTATGCTCTATAACAATTTTACTAAATTTTAAATTCTTTTATCATGGGTACACGTGGAAGTGGTTTTAGCTCCCGGCACCGGTGAATGCATGAAGAATTCCAAGATCCACCAATACTCACATGGAAGCCCCAATTCTAAATGGATTCCATCCGCATGGTTAGATTCACCAATGCTATGACTAATATTTTATTATAAAATTTATAATTTATAATTTGAAATTCTTCTAAATTTGATTACAAATAAAATATCAATAATTTTTCAGTAAAAAAATTTTTCATCGCCACTTTTGAACTAAAACCAATGCAATTTGGTCCCAAGGGTTGCACTCTACATAATATTTGAGAATCACGTGCATTCATGACCTATTCTAAAAAAGCCCTTGTATACGAAAGGTTATGTGTCTAAATTCCTTTCTATACAAATATATTTTGTTCTAAATATATGTTTAATATAAATATAGGTGAATATTTTCAGTTCAAAATGTGTTTATTGTATATATACGTAATATGGCAATGCTCAAATTAATACCCCTTCTGTGCACTCACATATACTTGTACGTGTTTAGTTTAAAGGTTAAAAATTGTTTCATAGTGAAGAGATTCATGAGAAAGGAGATATGAATGATAACAATCATCCACCAACCCCACAAGCTAGGGTCGTTTGGGTCTTTAACCCCTAGATGTCCTAACGTCCACAAACCAATCACAAACAGATTCAAAGCATTGTAACTTTTCCATACAACCTTGGATGATTTTCTTCCAAGTCACCTTTGAAAGCCTATTAAATTCTCTACCAATTACTATAAATCTCTTGTGATGGGGAGTTGTTGATAATATTGGAGAGGCCTCCAACTACAAGTATGTCTAATTTGTTGGGTAGATTTTATGCTTGCAATGGTCTTCTTATGTATACCTCACGTACATATGAGCCATGCTAATATCTACTTTGGAGGCTAGCATTTACTTTTGTTCAAACGGTTGGTACGTTTATTCAAAGGGTTGGCACGTTTTGGGGTTAAGGTAGGGACACCCATTCCCGTCTACATACAAGACACCTGAATCCGAGTGTTTTTGATCATGGGTGGTTGTGGCTTGAGAACATATTTAGGGTGTTTTTCCAAGTCACAAGCATTTCCTCACATCACGGAATCATGGCCATTTAGACACAGTCAAATGTGCAAACCAATTTTTGGCTTTGATTATCAAGAACGTACAAGAATTTTACAATAACATGACTTCGTCGATACATTCTACATTAACATCTAATTGCCATTTCCCTGGTATAATGGTATAATCGCTTTTCATATTGCTCATTCAGAAGTATGATAAGGTCAAGGCACCTAAAACCGACGAGGTACCTAATGCCGATGATTTCTACACATGGCTTTCATTTTAGAATGCAAATCTAAATATGTCATAGAGCCTTTATTGTTTGTTGACCAAAACGATAAGCCATCCATGGTCTACCTAGATGTGCGTTCTAAAATGAAAGCCATGTGTAGAAATTATCGGCTTTGGGTACTATGTCGGAATTGGGTGCTCCTACCTTAATCAGCTTAAAGTCACGGGAATGGGTGTCCGTACCTTAACCCCTAACTGCCTAAGCGTCCATTTTTTGGACAATGTACAGATTTCATTCAAAATTTCTCATCCGTCATGCACTTTTTGTAGTGTGGAATTTTTACTGTAGATTCTATGGGAAGTTAGCTTCATGCATATGGGATCCGATTAGAAAGGGGATGATTTGCAAAAAAATTATGCCTTGTGAGATTTGTAGTGATTCACCCAAAATTTTGAAGATTTCAGTGTAAAAGTGCTTTAAAAAAAGTCAATTTATAAAATTAAGCAACCAAAAAATCTCCAAAAATCACTACACTTAAAGTATTACATTTCAACCAATCACAAGGAATTTCATCTGTAGATTGTCAATATCTTATTCGTAATTGAATTACAAAATAATTTTGAATTTCACGTTTCAAATTTTATACAAAATTATTGGTAATAGCAATTATAGATTTAACCGTATGGATAGAATCTAAAATTCATAATGTACAACTTTTATTCATATATAAAGTTCAAAATATCCCTCTAGGCTGCATTTTATAATGCATCTTTGCAAAACTGCCGAATTTGGAGAGGGCTCTAGGCATTTAGGGGTTGATTCATCATATATCACCGTCCAAATGATTAGGGCGCAGTTGGTTTATATTTATATTTATTATTTATATTCTTTTGAAACATGAAAGCCCATTGAAGTTGAATAGTTGATATAAAATTTGATACCCAAAGTCAAGCCAGCATGCTCCTCTGTCCTGGAATGTGGATGAGAGGGGCAAAAGTGAGGCAGGACTTTTGGCAGGCAGCCAGGGACGGAGTCTTGGTTGCAGGTCGGCCTGCTTTTTGGAATTATTAACTTATTCCTTCACTTGCCTGCAGTGACAGTCAAAGTTACACTAGTAACTTACTAACTTACTTCAGTTGGATAACTCACTTAACTAAGGCACCCAGCCACATTTCTGTTTGAAAAAAATGCCGTGTGTCAGTCCCGTCTGTTTTGACCTTTGCTCCTCAGCTTCTGGAGTTCTTAGAGCATCATCAATGCAGAAACGGCATCAAGGCGCTGTGTCGCAAATTTTCAGATTGGTCTGCGGGGCTGCCTGTGTGGTGTGCCGCATGTGGATGCCTCCCCTCCAACCCGCGGTCCCAAAGCAACACTGTAAATCTGCCACCGCATGCAAAACGACAAGAAATGAACGACACATCTACCGCTCCTCCTCCGCCATGAAACTCGGACCCTTCGTGGCCGCGTTCCTGGGTCAAGGTAGCGGGCGCATGAGAAATCCTGGAAGTAACGGGCGAGAGGGAAGAATTGGCGTGGCCAGGTCCGCCATGCACTGTGCCGTTCCTGCGTTGGAACGCTCAAAATCTTGCGGAACGCCCCACCGCAGAAGAAGTCACGGTCCTGCTTCTTTTTCTGCGGTGAGTTGATGATGCTCTTACCCATTCTTGTGGACTTCTGGAGTATCCTCCTTATATATATATATATATATATATATATATATATATATATATATATACAACATGGTTTGTCTCACTCGACCGTTCCGCGTTGAAATCCATTGAGGAGACAACCCAAGCTCAAAAACCAAGCTCAATGTGTTCAATGGCACGGGTCCCACTAGTATACATATAATGATAATTATTATCATTATTAGAATAGTTTGAAAATTCAAGTGTATAAAGTGTTCTATAAAGCTCATCTTCGTAGCAGGTTTTGAAGATGTCTTTTTTTGGTTTCGCTACACTAGTACACTAGTAGAAAAGGTGGCAATGTTGAGGGAGATGCCCAGGCAAATGGCCAGCACTGGGCAACATTGTTTCTGCACTGCCACCTTTTCTACTAGTAATAGAAAGGGTGGTCTTTGGGGTCAAGCAATAGTCCCAAAGCATGGTGCCCAAAAACACTATTGGCACCAAGCTAATGTCAATATCATACCTTTCAAGCAACTTCGTCGCTCCTTCAACAAATATTTAATATTGTCTTTAAATAACTTTTGGTTTTGATGAGTATTCTCTGAAATTTGATTTTTCCCCATACGTTTTGTTTTGAAAAATAATTATCCAAATTTTACGTCTTCCATTTTTAAAATCATTTTAAAATGAAGCTTCTTAGAAGGTATGGTAGTGGCCTTGGACATCATTTACATCATTCATCAGTGTTCAAAGCCAACCCTTTTACTATTGATCCCTTGGTCGAATCTTGGTCCTTTTAGT
This sequence comes from Pohlia nutans, assembly GCA_022496805.1. NCBI lineage: Eukaryota > Viridiplantae > Streptophyta > Bryopsida > Bryales > Mniaceae > Pohlia > Pohlia nutans. The sequence continues at coordinate 1,769,745 of CM040095.1, read as the reverse complement.
CAAATTGGTAGCACTTCCTTCAACACACTGACTCTTCACTCACAAGTGCAGGTACATGAAACAATTCAAAAGTATATGTTGCTGCTATTGGTATAATTTATGTGCCATGTGCCCTTAACATACCTTAGTGACAACTCATAATGTCATTATGCAAGATTTGGGTACTTGAGGTACATGACGACTTTGATTTGTTGGTATTTTGATAAATTGGAAGACCAAAACTCAGCCATGGAGCACGTCCCCCCTCCATTCAAAGATTAGTTCCATGGGTTGCAACAAGGTTTTGTTTAAAACATCTATATCCTACCAAATATGCGTGAGGAAGGTATTTCATGGGGCTCACGAAGTTTGCGAATACTTGAACTTCTCGGCCTTCTCTATCGAGTCGACTTACTCAAGTTTTCCTATCATGCATGCGCCTGAGTCGCAACTCTTGATGGCCGGCCACCTTGCACCTTAACATCACAACCTACTTTAATTCCAAAATTAGGAAGTACTAGAAACTTGAAAATTTAGGACGATGGCCAGTATGGAGTTGTTTTTTCCATAGTTGCAGCTTGCGTCTATGGATGCAAATTAATTGTGTGGGATTGCAATAAGCCAAACTTCGTTATATCGAGGTATAGCGAGGATGGGTACAAATGCTTTTACACTTTTTTAGACAAGCCTTGAGGACAAGTAAAGAGTTGACAAGAAGACATGATTTTGCAAACAAAAGGAACTGTTTGAACAGAATCGAAAAAGTTCAACTTATTAGTCAGAAGGTATTCACATTTGCAATTGAATTTAGTAACTAAGCCACATGTGATAGTAGGATCAACTAAAATTAGAGCACAATACAAAGTGGTAGGATATGATGAGCACCGAAAAGTGGTAGATTAGCTACATAATACGACTGAAATCGATCATAAAGATCCAAAACTTTCATTTGTAGCACTTTATCCACTTTTGGTCAGCCATTATTGTTACTATTATAGGGATTGACCTTAGGTAATTTTTTTAAATGGGTGTACATATAGTAATTGATTCACTTGATGTTGACGGTGGAAGATAAAATAATTACTTATAGTGTTGAATTACAAAAGCATGCCCTTCAACTCTACACCACCTTTGTGTTTGTGACATATAAATGGAGTCAATTATCTCAATTCTACATCTAAGGTCCATTTATTATGCAATTGATTTCCTTGTATGAAGATGCATGTATACCAATTTCACATAAGATGTAGAATGCACACCAAGGGATAAATAGAGATCTGGTATGATTGTCAAGTCACATAGTATAAAATTTCACCAAACTCATGATGTCAAAAAAGGAATCTAAAAATAGTGCATGTAGAAATGAAATTATATCGAATATGAATTGAACCTCAAATTCTAACATTATTATATAGTATGATTTTACATTGAAAAACAAATTGTCCATTGTTACCATTGATATCAAAATTATACAATAGAAAAAGAATTAGTATGTACAACTTTGAAATGTTGTCTATTGTTTAGGGTCTATATAACCCTTTAATGCCCATGATAGTTTCGAAGAAACCATAGTTTTTAAGTGATTTCTTAAAAACCTCTCTATGTTGAAATTATTGATACTATTAATAATATTCAACCATATGACTGTAAGAATGGCTTAATCAAACAAGTGCCAGTAAAACCTTGGTATGATCACACTGTAAGATTGGAAAATTATAGTATATCTTTAAACCAAATAATGCACACTCAAAATGAGATTTTGGATGGTGTACATGTGACTTTAAAGTTAAATAGAATTTAGGTTTGAATTTTGAAAATGAAAGTGAAGATGTTTAACAATGACCTATTCAACACCTCTTCATTGCAAACTTTCATGCCAAGAATGGACTCACGCATAATTGTTGTGAATTTTATAAGTGAAAGTGACTTCTCCATGTATTGTTTAGGATAAAAAACGATATGTTAAAATAAGAACGGAGTTAGTGCATTGATCAAAATTGGAATACATACACTAATGGAACATGAATAAGAAAACAAAATCCAAAAAAATTAAAAATTAAAACAAAATTAAAAAATTAACAAACTTCCAAACACAAAAAATATTGCATAACACATATGTTGTATTTGTAAGTATTTGATATGTTTTGAGGTATTTGCAGTATTTTGGTGTTTTGAACATACGTATTTTGATAGATTCACAACTCCAAATCATAAAATTCTTTTTGCATAAGACGCACATGTCACACCCCCTCATGTGTTCTTCAAACCGTCAGTTCCATTCACAATAGATGATTGTGGAGCTATATCAAAAAACACCAAGAATGACCATACAGTGGTCTCTTGGGCACTAAAAGAATTAATTTGTATGCTCAATTAACTTGTATGTGACGAAACCGTCATAAAACTTTTGAATTTATGAGTAAAATATTTTCAAATCTAATTTACTAATTACACTTTTCAACTTGTATTGTATTTAGAACACCATAAAGTTGTAATTGTGTTCACGTTGCAGTCAAGAGACTTTTTAATTTGTACGTATTTCTTTAAATTCAAATCACTTAATATATAAAATTTTAACTAGCATATAATAAACTAGGGCTACGCAATGCTACACACAACCGCCGACGAAAATCATAATCTATCATGTCCTTTGGTACAAACTCCATATTTTTTAATTTGAATATAAATTAAAATATTTCACAATGAAGTGTCTATTGCGGCAATCGCCAGAGAAGTATGAAGGGTGACTGAGTTACGCTCTTGAATTTCTCACATTTAGGAAGTAAATAAATAAATAAATAAATGTATATTTAGATGTATATTTAGGAAGTTGCAAGCAAGGCTAGGTTGACGACGACCACGACCACGACCACGCCGACGCCTACGCCTTCCGATTCCCTTTGTAATTTTCTTGGGTAAAAACCCTCTCCGAGTACCTCGTCGACGAAGTTAAAGTAAAGTTAAAAACAAAGTTACTCGTTTTTTGGATGATGGTTTGCAGTGTGTAAATTTGAAAATTTCTTGAAGACCACTTTGTGAAAAAAAATCCAAAAAAATCAAAACAAACAAGTAAGAAATAAAAGGTGTTCATATAAAAATGAAATAAAATAAAATATACACAAAAATGAATGAAGTCGATCTTTGCTTTTGTTTTTAAAATATGTCAATTGATTTTTAAATATTTTTGAAATAACATTTGCAATAACCTTTTGAATAGCCATCTATATAACCTTTCAAACAACCTTTCGTGTAAATTTGAAAATTGCTTGAAGACCACTTTGTGAAAAAATTCCAAAAATATCAAAACTAACAAGTAAGAAATGAAATGTGTTCATACAAAAATGAAATAAAATAAAATTTACACAAAAAATGAATGAAGTCGATCTTTGCTTTTGTTTTTAAAATATGTCAATTGATTTTTAAATATTGTTTGAAATAACTTTTGCAATAACCTTTTGAATAGCCATCTATATAACCTTTCAAACAACCTTTCAACTTTCCAACTCCAACTTCAATCTCTTCTTTCTTTTCACGACCATATAGGACCAATAATACCAAAGGACATGACGACGACGGTCACCACCACCACCACGACGGCGACAACGCTGACGATTTTCCTTCATATTTTTCTAGGGTAAAACCGTCTCCGAGTTCCTCATCGACGGAATAATAGTAATAACAAATTTACGCTTTAAACATTGCAAGAGAATGTACCTATATTGATTATTGGTAATGCTTTGCATTAAGGGCGGTTTACACTATGGACCACGGAGATTGACCACGGCCCTCTAAAATTTGTGATAGGCCAAGAAAGTCGTCCCGGTCCGACTTCGCTTTATACTACATTGGAAAAAAGAGATCGACCGCAAAGTTTGAGGTTACCTAAATATGCTATTTTCTGCCGAGTAGATAATGTTTCATGGTCCAACAGGTTTTCCGTCAAGTTAAGGCAAATAGGTCGATTCGACGAAAATCAAGGGGACCATTGGGCAGAAAATCAGTGATTGGCCGAAATTTGATTATTTTACTGATTTTACTAAAAATATCAGCCCAAAGTCATCCCGGTCCAAATCCACTTTACACTATGAGAAGTAACCAAGACATTTAAAAAACGATTTTTGACTTTTCATAGTCACAGCTTTAGACCAAGAGCCGTGACCATGAAATGGTTTTGATTCTCTTGGTCAATCTTCATGGTCCGTAGTGTAAACCACCCCTTAGTTTGTTGTACTTGTATGTTGCTTGAATGGATTAATACAATATTTTATTGTGCTTTAACCAAATTATTGAAAATAAGACCAATTTATGACAAAAGTAAGTTTTTTTAGAAGAATTCAAAGAGGATTTTGTTCAAGAAAAAACCACCTTTCATATATATATATATATATATATATATATATATATATATATATATAGACACACACACACATATATACACACAAACATATCTATATATATATGAACACATCAACCAAAATAGTTTCAAAGGCCTAAATATAATTAGTTATAAATTTGAACGGTTCAAATTCTAACATTTTCATTCATTTCATTAATAAAATAACGCAATCGGCAACCATTAACTACGTGAATAAATATGTCCTATTAGAGTTTGAATGAAATAAAAAAGATCAAAGTAACTCATTACATTAAAAACACCCTGTGACACGTATATGAGGCAACGATTTTTGATCCGCCTTGAAGGGCTCCTTCAAAACCTTAATTTTTTCAATTATTATAATCTGCAATCTACAAATCACGTTAATGCCACCTTTTTATGAGTGTTTCTTTGTTATTTGAACCAATATGAAGTCAAAATGAAAAAATAAAATAATACAAACAAATAATTCTTAACCCCTAACTGCCTAAGCGACCATATATGGTCGCTCCAAAATTTCAGAGTTTAAAAAAAGTTCAGCCCACTTTAAATGCCCATAACTTTTGCAAAAATAACAATTTTTGAGCGTAATTTTTTTTCACTTGTAGATATTGAAACTGAGCATCTTTTCCACAAAAAATTGAAAAAACTTTTACCAATTTTCCTCTAAAGCCCTCAAAGTGACAGCATCTCAAATTGTCACAATTTTGAAAATCTGCCCAAAATGGAATCTTTAAGTTTTCTACCAAATAAGATTAGTTCTAACATGAACAAGGTAATAACCATATAAAACCAATGTTTTTGACCTATCATACTTGATTCCATGTCAAAATGACTAAGCATGTAGTTTTTATGAATTTTCAAAGAAAATTCTTGTAAATTGATTATTAAATAATTCATAGCATTTTTTCAAAATTTAACCGTATGGATGTTGTCTTACTGTTGTGTTCTACACATTTTAAAAAATTGGAGCTCATAAAAGTTGAGTAAGATGGACATTATGACACATCTAGCATTTCAAGAAAACCCTTGGGCACTTAGGGGTTAAAGTTCTAAATGAACATGTTATAGTTGCATGTCCAACTTTAGGCAACACTTTTCTCAAAAGGAATTAGGTCTTTCAATTTTGATTATCTTTGGAACATTCTACTTGAACTTCTCAAAACCATACAACAAATATTTTTAGCTATATGGATTTAAAACCAAAGAGTAGCGTCATTCACAGTAAATTAATAAAAGCACATAAAATAAATAAAAAGAAATTTTAATTTCAAAGTTTGGACAACATAAACACCTCCAAGTATCTCTATTTCTCGATTAAAAAATAGCATCAACTTTTGAATTTGTTCAACATAGAAAAAATGTATAATTTTCCAAATCAATAATAAAAATTTTGAAATTTTTACTATTTTTAAAAATCTTGCAACAAAGATATTTGACGTCATTTCTCTCATTGTTTCTACTATTTAATCTTCAAATCTAGATTTTTGGTATATATTTTACGTAATTTTTCAACATGCTTCCAATGACATCACTTTTAATTTATAATTTCACATGGAGAAAAATATTCATTTTATTATTAATTAGAAAGCTTAGTAGATGACATGTTATTGTATTTATATGATTAAAAATAAGATTGTTGTAGTAACTAAATTAAACCTTAAATGTTTTAACCATGTTGTGGTTTTTGAGCTTTTAGTGAACTACTATAAGTTGACTATTGACATATGGACATATGTTGTTAGTTTTTAAAAAGGGTAATTTTTTGGAATGACAATGTAGAGTAACACTTTCCTTATCGAAGTCATAATATTTTCTATTTTTTGAATTTTTTTATTTTTTTATATTAATAAACTTGGTGTCAATATGGAATTTGGACAGAATGCTCCAAAACTATTCCTTGGTGCCCAAAAAACACCTTTTTACTAGTGTCTTTGTACTAGTGTTAACTAGGCCTAACAACACCAAGTATGAACTGTTGTATTCAATTACCAAGCTTGATTATCTTGATTATCGTGATTATCTTCACTGCCATAACACATAAAATTGGATCACTTGTTGTTTTCAAAAAAAATTCCAATATTTAACAGTGGCAAGGCAATAGAGAACTTCATATTTGAGATTGGCATTTCAACAAAGTATTGGTGTTGGGAGTTCCTATTACTTTATGAATTCTTGAATATCAATATCTACCATGTAAGACTTTGTTGCTATTATAAGGTGGCGTGTCTTATTTATGGAATGTAATTAATTGTAATTCCTATCATAACCCATGTTTGTGTCATTAACTTATTTTTTTACAATTGCTTTGAAAAAAGAAGAAAAATGAAATAACAATAATAATCTTGACATTAGTCAAATGACCATAGTGAATAGAGATTTTGTTGAGGGTAGTTTGTGTACTTATGTCGAAGAGGCATGGGTAGCCCCTTCATCGCATAGATTTTTTGGCTTTGAAAGATATATGAGAATGAGGTGTCAAATGGCACAATTGAATGAAAAATATAGTAGTGTAGGAATATAAATCAATTTTGTAAGTAAATGTAAAAACTATAATTCAAATTACGTGGCCATTTTGGATAAAACACATGGTCATTTAATATAAGAGTTGTGGTAATTAAGAACAAGAGCAATGAACATTACGAATTTATAGGCTATCTTTTTACTTAATATGGAAGGGCTATAGTGGCACTTTTGGAATTTTTTTGTAGCATGTTTAAAAAATCACATATTTTGTCGTTGCAAATATGATGCCAAAGCATATTGATCTTTGGCCGCTACAAAATAATGCCAAAGCATAGTACACAAGACCATTGTTGGCACTGAGCTAGTGCCAATAGTGACTTTAACTCCTAAATGTCCTCAACTATCTCCAAATTTGAACAGTTTTACAAACATGCATTATAAAATGCAACTAAGATTTTTTCTCAAAAGACCCATCATTCTTTTATATTATCACATAAAAAATTGTGTGAGAAATAAGATTTATTGTTCCTTAGTCTACCTTATATAAGTTAATAGGGGATGTAGATGCTTTTAACACTTTTAATTAAAGATATAGGTTTTTTTTTTGTAATTTTTTTTTGTGAAATCGTTTTTAGCATATTATAGTCAACACCAAAACAAAGCCGCAAAATGTGATTCCTATGCTCGGGGAGGTCACTGTCGAGAATTTAGATAACTATGAGATAACAAATACAGTCAAACCTCGATAAGTGTTAGGGGTTGGGAGCATACTTTTAGTTAACACTTAGACACTAGTAACACATAACACTTACAGAGGGTGATGCTTATGATTTGTAACACTTATAAAAAATAACACTTAAAAGAATTAAAAAGGTAAATACATAACATTTATAGAAAAAATGGATGAAATTACATAATATTGATTCATTATTCTTCTAAGTCCGTCGAAAGAATGAATCAATAGTACTTTGGCGAGTTTCTGCTACACGCCAAGATTCTACTTCCTTTTCTAATGCTTCAATATTCCTAATAGATAACATGGTGTCATTAGGTCTTTGTTCCAGAATCTTCTTCACAGTTTGAAGAGCACTACCTACATCTTTAAAGCCTACAACCTCTTCTACTATATTGTGAGGATTAGCTTCATCAAGATCACTATCTTCGTGTTCACTACCTTGTTGTTGAGATAGAAGCATTTCAATAATTTCTTCATCAGTGGGCTGATAAGGGTTATTCAAATCAAACTCGAGCTCATAATTTAAATACTCTTCAACATTCACGTTAGGGGGTCTCAATCTCAAAGGATATCAAACTTAGTTGTTTCAATACAGCAGCAACCTCCTTTATCTCTTTCCTTCGCTGCTCTTGAATGACTTCATTTTCTACAAGAACTAAAAGAATTCTTGTGTGTCTCCAACAATTTTGTTTCTAGACTGGACATCTGGAGTCACTTTGCAACTAGAAACTATTACTTTACCTCAAAATTATCTCCCCCCAAGCGATGGCTCTTACAAAAAGCCTTTTTTTGGAAACTTATCACTTACCGAGGTAAAACTAACAAAGTCGGGAGCACGACATTGCATAACATTTAACACATAACACTCCATAACACTTGCTAGTCTTAATTTTAAGGGAGTGGAAATCTCCATAACACATATAGAGTTTTAACACTTATCGAGGTAGCACTTATCGAGGTCTGACTGTATAGGGTGTCTTTTATTCATTTAAGATAAAAATTTTAAATTTATAGAACTAATATAGGATGTTTTAAAACCATTGAAGAATATTCCAATAATAACCTTAGAATATACCCTGAATACTATAAATAGTGGAATATTCTAATTATTTCATAGCCCCTATTAAATACCCTTTGTACACTCATATATATCCAAAATTTACACTATGTGACTTCCCCATGTTCCTATCCCAATTGACCACATTAGCAAAACAAATTGTTATTAAAAAGTAAATCATAAATATGCTTCCACGATTAAATTTTTGTTTTATTTATACACAAATGATGAGATCAAACTAAAATTAGAAAATTTTGGAACCAAAAAATATAAACATTTAACACACTTTGAAAATAATTAACAATATGATTGAACAAAATTTAATGGATTTATAGATAGGCATAGATTTGTTGACTTCAAAATACACAAATGTATTTGATGTGTATTTCTCATTTTATATTGATTATTTTGGCAAATGAACAACTCCAATAGAGGTCTTGAACAATTTTAGAAGGGTTTATTTTTTTTTGGAGATTTGCCAAAAATGTCATTTCAAATTCACATTTGGAGCCAAAACCCCTCACGGCCTTGTTGTCCTTTGAAGGTTAACCCCTAACCACCCAACCATGCATATTTTGTATAATGTACAGATTTGAACGTCGATTTCTCATCCATCATGTACTTTTTGCAGTGTGGATTTTTTAGTGAAATGTTTCTAGGAACTTAGCTTCGTGCATGTGTGATCCAATTAGAAAGGGGATGATTTGTGAAATTTTTATGCCTCATTTCACGTTGTAGTGTTCCACACAAAATTTCAAAGATTTGAGTCTAAGAGTGCTCTTGAAAAAGTTAACTACTAAAATTAAGCAGCCAAAAAATCTCCAAAAATCACTATGCTTAGAATATTACATTTCAACCCATCCCAAAAAATTTCATTATTAGATTGTCAATATCTTATTCATAATCATATTACAAAAGAGCTTTAAATTTTAGTTTAAATATTTATACATAAATATTGGTGATAGCAATCCCAAATCTAACCATATGGATAGAATCTAAAAATAATAATGTAAAACTTTTATTCATTCATCAAGTTGAAAATATCCCTCTTAGTTGCATTTTATAGTGCATCTTCAAATCACTGCCAAATTTGAAAAGGGTGAGAACGTTTAGGGGTTAAACAATGTCAAGAAGTGGTACATATTATTGCACTGCATAGTCTTTTTGGCACACTTTTGACAAGATTGATTATTTTTTAGCAAATTTAATATTTAGTACCCCATATTAGGATTTTTTGATAATTAAGTTTTTTTTAATTCATTTAATCAATTTCAATCATACCAAAAAATTCATCCATTTGAGCTCATTTTCATTCATCTAGAAAAGTGAATATTTTTTGCACTTTCAATCAATCATAAATTATCAAAACATTCAACACCTCTTTTGGAATTAACCCCTAAGCTCCCGAGCGACCATTTTCTGGTCGCTGCCCGGAAAAAACGGGCTGCCCGGAACAAATTTTTTTTTTTTGAAAAAATAAAAATATTTTAAAATACTACATCAAGTCTACTTTCCAACCCAATTTGAATTATGGCAATCCGAGTTAAACTCCACCCGGGAGAATTTTTCAAAGTAGATCACATCAACATTATCTTAGTGTTACAAAATTTGCTATTTGGGGAAAGTAATGATGATTCCTCCATCGTTTCTCTTGCTTTTTTGAAGTTTACGATAGATAGCCCAACTTTAACCAATCGTACTAAATTTTGAACTCTAAAATTGAAAATTATAATTTATACAAATTTTCGAAGGTTAATGCTTTTAAATTCATTAAAAAATGATCTAAAGATTATTTAGGAAGTTTGACCGTACGGATAATTTGTAAAGATGATACTCTACATTATGTCTATTGAACCAACCTTCATCAAACATATGGAAGGCACATATTATAACACATCTATGTTTTGTCCAATACCCCTCGGGCTTTTAGGGGTTTACTTATGTCAAAACTAACCATGGTGTAGGATATTTGGAATATAAGATTCTTGATTTTACAAATTCCATCTACATAGAAAATAACGTTATGAACCATAAAGATACCTTTAGTGCAACATGATATCAATTTGATTCCAAAATTTATCTCAACTTATACTATTTTATTACTAGTGATAATTGTATTAAAGTGAAATGTAAAAAGAATCTTTGTGTAGGAGACAATCAAAGAATTTTACACCGTCTTCTTTGTCTCTTTTGTCTTTTTTCCACATTTCTCTTTTAACAAAATAATTATACTAGACAAGGAAATATACCGAAATCACCAAATAGTGTGGGTGCGTGAATGGAGTGGGTACATTCATTTGATTTAACATATTTTAATCTAGTTTGGATGAATTTACCACAATAGAGTTATCCGCAAAGTGACTGAACAATGGGTGACTAGGGTGTAGTTTGTGTGAACAATAGTTCAAATTCCCAATAAATAGTGTGTGTCGGAGCCTAAAAAAAATCGGGGTTGCAAAGTTTTGAAGGTTCAAAAACGGTGCCTATTTTTTTTGGACCCCAATTCAAAACCCCTTTTTTCGCTAACTCCATCTGCCACGCGTATCTTTTCCATGAGATCCCTTACTTGACAGTCCATGTTGGCCTTCAACTCACCCCTTCTTTTTATGCTCTAGAATTCCAGAAGATCAATTTTTGTTTCTTTACTTTTGGGGGTCACGTTTATCAAAAGAGAGATTAGTTTGCAAAAAACCCAAACATTTTGAAAAAAATAATTAGCAATAAAGCCTCTTCTAAATACCGTAGGCCACAATATATGCTAATTTTGGTGTAGTAGATATTGAGTTACATAAGTTTCAGAAGTAGGAATTACACTAGTCCTAGGTTCGATAGGATAGATTAGGAGTCTTCCGACCTCGCCGGACCTGGTGGGGTTGGGTTGTATTTGTATTCTCCTTTCCTTTCTGTGCAGTAAAGGTCTCCCTTTATTTGTGTCAAAAAAAAAAGAAAAAAAAAGAGAAAAGTTTTAGAAGTATGATTCTCACACAAGGACAAAACTGTTACTGAGTTTTGAATAGAATAGATCCTCCTCATGGAAAAAGTAAAGTAAGAAAAGACAATTGATATAAAAGGAGAAGGACAGAGAAGAAATTCGGAGTTGCAATTTTGGTTACAGATTTTTACTTTTTCATTAAAGTAAAGTTCTGTTTTAATTATAAAAGCCCACCGAAAGTTGAGTAGAAGGTCAAATGCTATTCATATCTCCAGCTTCAGGATGAAGCAGGCTTGGACACGTTGCAGGGTAAATACTGATCGCCAGAGTGGCAGCTCTCGAGGCCCCAATGAGTGTGCTGGGGAATGTGCTGAGGTTTTTATTTTAACAATTCTTGCAGGTATTGAATATTGCAAAGGCGAATTCTGTAATCATTTCACAAATGACAATGATTTTTGTGTGCTTGCCCAGTGCTGTACACAACCACATGCAAAAGGACTTCACTGAGAGAGATTCAAACAAGAAACCTCCCACCTTTGGGAAAACAATTAAGGTATGTGTACCCATAGTCTTCACCAACAGCACTTGAACATTGTTACTTTTATGTTATTCTTATTGAGTCTTATCGGCAAGTGAAAGAGAATCTTACCACACTTTAGCATACATTATTTGGACAATGTATGAATAAGTTATAAATTTTCAAAGATTTTTACTATCATAACTAATTAAAATAAATTGCAGTATTTAATTCTTCATCAAAAAATAATATTTAAAGGCAACACATAGGATCAACGTAAATGAAGAGTATAGTTTCTGCCATACTTCAATTTCCAATGATCCAATTATGTGTGCATGGTTATATTTAATGAACCAATCACAATTGTCATCTATATAGAATGTGAGACAAGGTTCAATCACATGTGCAAGAATCTACCTAAATCTAGTCTCGGAGGGTGGTTTGGAGGACTTCAACACACTTCGAACGTGAAGTCTTTGTTTTCCGTTCATGGTCTTTTCATTCATTTTACGAAGTGCCATATGGTCTATAAGTGTTAACCTCAACTAGGGGGGTTATCTTTTAAATAAGACAAGGGAAGTTGTTAAAAAGAGCCCGACGGAGAATTAGCTTACTTTAAACTCGACTTTAAAGAAGCCAAAAAAAAAGGAGAAGTTACATGATAATGAAGCGTGACCCAATACCACCCACTGATCCAATTTCGTTCAAATATAGGTCAAACAATGATTCAAGAGTTAAAATGTAAAGCTGTAATACATGCCTTATAATTTGACCACATGGAAGTTGAGGCATGTGCTACCTCACTAAATTCTCATTCTAGAAAGAATGAGTGCCCTACATTAGAGCAAAATTGTGTTAGTGGATGTTATAGGGTATGGGTGCCTTATAAAAGAATCAACGAAGGCTGTACATTTGAGCGAAATTGGGTGAGTGGGTGGTATGGGGCAAGGGTACCTAGTACCCAATAAAAGAAGTCAAAGAAAAACTGAGAAGTTCTAGTCCTCCACGGCAAGCTGATAAGGAAGGCTGGACCCAACAGTGAGAGAGAGGCTGGGGGAATGGAAATCTCATGTTGCGGAGTAAAACCACTCACCCATGACATGTGGGGGGGAATGCTAAAGCAGGACAGGAAGATGGCTCTACACCTGCAGTCACGGCGCTAATCATCTGAGCCACAAACACGATTACAGGAAACACTCCTGATTGACGATGATGAGTTCATCAGTCTCCGCCCTAATCTCTGTGGCCACCCATCCCTGATACTAAACAATAAACTATTCTCCTCTCGTTCTGTTATTTTTGGTTATTTTTTTATTATTCGTATTACAAGTATAAGTTATCCCTCAAGTGCTCCCCAAGCACTCCAGTGAGCCAGCCAGCCACCTTTGCTGCCGTGCCGTGCCGTGCCCATCAGATCACTCATCAGGCAGGCAGCTTTGATGAGATAGAATTTCTCACTGTTAGTTTATAGATATCTTAGTTTGGCCTTCTCGGAAAGCACCAAACGTTGCCTTTTCCCAATCCCCAAACCCACCCCTCTCAAAGGTGCACTTTTCGGCTCGCACCTAAAGGCTGCTCTTTTGTCTCCCTTTCCTCACATAAATACAGGGCCAACCTCCAGCCTCTCATCTCCCAGTGGTTTCTCATCTCTACGTCCTCAGTAACGTAGTATTCCTCATTCCGTTCGTATTGTTGATGTTCAGTTGCTCTTGCATGAAACGCCCAACTCATGCACAGTCTTATCCACATTCCACTGAATGTGTTTGGTGTCCATGGCAGTTGTCGCTTGAACCAAGACAGTTTAGTTAGGGCGCTGAAAGAGACGCAGATAGAGAAGCTGTGAGTATGAGTTTGAAGACGTACTTGGTGGAGAAAAGTCTATTGCTTCTGGGCTATTTTGTATGATTTTGGGGCTTCGTGTGGGTACCGGCGAAGAGAGGGAGAGATCCAGCAGGAGAACGTCGAAGAATCTGGTTTTTGTGGTGTTCGTGTTGTGAATATGGCCACTGAGATGGGGAGATGGGAGGGCGTGGTGCAAGCGTTCAGCAGTGGCTACAACAGCCGCGTCACGGCGTCACTCTGTTACTCGCCTTCCACCGGCACTCTTCTGGTGATGCCCTCTTAAGCCCTGCCGTGCTCGTAACTTAAATGTGGTGGTTGGTTTAAAAATGAATCCAGGCAACCTTCTACGATTTTGCTTTCTCCTTGCAACTCTGCTGCTTGCGCTTTGTGTTTGCCTTCCATGCAGGTTGGTTTTGTCGTGAAACAAGAGTTTCCGTGTGTTTCTTGAAGTTGCTCTGTTTTGTTTTAATAGCCGTGAGGAGAATTTGTTGATAAATGAAATGGAATTAGTGAAAATAATTGAATGAAATTATTTTTTAAATACTTCGGTGCATTGAGGTTTCTGGTTTATTCCCTTCCGAGTGTAGTTTTGGATTAGCAGTGTTGAGTTGCAAAAGTTGAAGAAACTTTAAAGCTATTGTGCGTTGTGATCAGGTCTATATTTGTCTTTTGTAGTGAAAATGTTGGAGAGAGTAGCCAGGGATGAGTGACATAATCCCTTATTGAATGTGAGAATCATAAATTTTACATTTCTGGCAGAATGAGCCAGGGGATGATTATCTGTCATCTCGGTGGCAATTTAGTACTGCTATGAGAGTATTGAATGCATAGTAGTATTGGACGAATACTGGCACTGAGCAGTAGAATTTCGAGAAGCGGTTTTAGGGTGGCGATTCCTGCAAAGAAGTACGCTAATTGTTTTAATGTATCAAAAATTAAGATCATAACTGTCGAGCCAGCTTCGAGGCAAGCAATGTAATCGGAGTTTTGTGATAGAAATTTTCTATGTCCGTACGAATTGAGGTTTGGATGGTGGAACATATGTCTGAAAGCCAAAAACTATTGTAAAAAAAATGAAGCTCTTACGTGTAAACCTTTCTGTTTTGGTTGAGGTAAGTAGTGCGTGGACTGACTGCGTAGCAATTGATTGTGTCATGAGGGAGCTGAATGAATTGCGCTATTGCTGAATAGGGTTTGGTTGTCGTGTTAGAAAGCAGACGCCATCAAGGAACGTAGTGTTCTATGTGGGAGACCAAGTGAAAGGGACAGACAATTCCGAGATCGAGCGGCTGTCGCAGCCCAAGAACATCGCCGCCATCTTGGTGTCGAAGCTGGGCCCGTCTGTGAACGCCTGGATCATTGAGCCTTCTCATTACAAAAGCTCCTTCGCTTGCTACGAGAATTTGTTGCCTTCTCTCACGGCCTCCGGGGAGCCTCGCGGGTATAATCCCCAGGGCCTGCCAGCAGCCCGGTCTACTTTGTCCCTCCTCCAACATTGCCTCCAGCAGGTACTACAACAACCCAGCTCAATTCCGCTGATTACCCGATTCGTACTCCTTGTTTTTGACAATTTTTCTCTTTCTCAACGTTTTTGTTGCCCCAGTACTCGAAAAATAATGGTCTATCTTTAATAGTAATATGTAGTTTTTGTGTCACTCTCATTGTCCACCCCGTTTGAAGTGGAAAGGGCTCACGTTTGAAGTATAAATCTCGGTCGAAACGGAGGGAGTAATTTGAAACCAGGGCAAGGGAAACGTGGTTTTTGACTCCTGTGATTGAGCTTTTTGGGGCCTGTGTATGTATGTGGATTGGCTGGTTCTGAGACGAGGAATTTGGTGTGTGCAGGTGAGTACAAGATTGAGCATACAGAGCCTGCCGAGCCAGCGAGAGCGAGCGGCCGCAGGGAAGCAACCCGAGATCACCAGGACGAACGGAGCGTTTCTTGCCGGACATGGGTTTGCTACCACCCTGCTGGGCAACAACCTGTCTTCTCCGCGGTCGAAGAAATGCCCTCAGACGTCCATCTTTGGGTTCAGCAAAGGGGGTGTGGTGCTCAACCAGCTGCTCGCGGAGCTCACTCATCTGGAAGACCAACTGGAGGAGGGGAAGGTGTCCAACAAGAACTGGTTGAACCGCAGTGTCTCCAAGCGGGAGTCTTCGGGAAAGTCTGCTAAGTTTGAGGTCAGTAACTTAACCCCAAAACTTGAGAACATTTGGCATATCCAATTTCCTTGAATACCTTGCACAGTGAATCTATGTGCTATGTGAACCCTAGACTCCTATTTCTTTCATCGCCAAAGAGGAGGGTCTAGAGTCATAACCCCCATCCTCCCCATCCACTCTCACAGAGCCATAGACCTCCAAGATCTGACAGTTCTGACTTGGGCTGGAGGAGAAGGTTGTGTCTGATAACCACGATTCTGCCCGGAGGAGAGGGTTATGACTGAGAATCATGATTTAGTGTGAAGGAGAGGCTTGTCTGAGAATCATGATTTAGTCTGCAGTGCAGGGGAGGGCTTATGTCTGATAACCATGGTTTAGCGTGGAGGTGATTTAGTGTGGAGGTCATCGTTATGTCTGATAAACACGATGTAGTCTGGAGGACAGAGTTACGTCTGATAACCATGATGGAGTGCGGAGGACAGGGTTATGTGTGATGATCGTCTAGGATCTTGTATCTATCCCATGTAGTGGGCTAATTTTTTGCATGATAATGAATGTGGTGCAGGGAGGAGTGCTAAGAGCGGTGGACAGCCCGGACGAGTTGAAGCAGAAGGAGGGGCACAGCGGGTCGCCGCTGCTGCCGGTGACGGTGGAGGAGTTTCTGCGCAGCATTGTGGAGGTGCACTACGTGGACGTGGGGCTGAACTGCAGGGGCGCGTACCAAACGGACGCGCATGTGCTGGAAGGGCTGGCCACGGCGGCCCGAGCGCGCGAGGGAGGGCTGCTGGTGGCGCTGCACGGCACGCCGCGGCAATGGAAGGACCTGGGCCGGCGGTGGGTGGAGGAGGAGAAGAACAAGTGCCGAGACCGGCTGCAGGACGCCGTGTCCCGCCACGGCCCCGCGGCCAAGCTGCGCGTCACGGACACCATGTACTTCCTCAACCGCAAGGCCAACTTGCAGATGCATTTCGAGATCATTGAGGCCCTCATTGTGAGCCCGTCCTGAGCTCCTCCTTTTTTCCTGCATGTGCTGGCCTTTTGCCATCCCATTGCATCACTTTATGTACATTACCCAAATTCTTTCTAATCCAACTACATTTTACTACCAACATCTGCTTTTCCTCAGCAGGTCGGTGTCCTCCATCTGGTTCTCTGAATTCTCGTTTTCATTACAGAGGTCAAGTGTCTGGTTCTCTGAATTCTATATTACTGTTTTTTTTTGTTTTTTGTTTTTGACACAAACAAAGGGAAGCCCTTTATTGTATATAATTGTTTCTGAGATGAGGATCGATACCTTTCGAAGAACTGCCTTTTCACAGGGATCATCTCAAGGGGACAAGATTTTGGGCATCTTCTTGGGCTTGGGCATTTTTTTCTCTCTCCTATCACCTAACTTTTTGCACTTTGTCGATCAACTCTTTTGGGGTGTTAAAAAAGCTTCAACCTTGTCTTTTCCTCAACCTAGAAAAGAAGATTCGAGTTTTTTTTTTCATTTTTTCTTCCTGAAGCTTTTGCTCACTCACTTGGCCATTGGCACATGGAAATCTTTCTGAAAAAAAGGCAAATATAACGAGTTCCCTTCCAAGAAGAATGTATCTTTTTTTTTAAAGCCTTTCATCATGAAGAGCGAGGCAAACGATAAGAAGGCCCTTGTCTTCAAAAAATAGAATAAAAAAATGTGCTGTCCATGTGAAAATTATTCTTCTAGATAAAATTTATGACTTTTGGACAAAAAATTAAAATTTTGTTACATTGTCATTTGTAAAGTTCTTTCACCTCACAATCCAAAGGTTTATCTCTATTATGGGTTTAAATACTAAACACTCAAATACTCCAAAACACTAGAAAAAATATGGGGTTTGTTGTTGGGGTTTGGTTTAGTGGCTTCAAAATTCTATTGTTGTAATTCTAATCTTATGTGCCAAATAAATCAAAGTTTAACGAACACCTGGGAAATAGTATTTGCATGTATTCTTACAATATATTTCTCCTTATAATTATTGTCTATATCAGAATTAAAAGGAGTACAATGCTTTGAAATTGAAGAAGGGTGATGGCATGATATGGGTAATTCCTTCAAAATTAGTGTGACTTTCAAGAAATGTCTTTTTTATTAAGAAACAAACACAAGAAAATTACAAAAATTAGGTGTTATAGGCACCATGGTTGCAACTATATACATGGTGTTAAAGACAGAATTTTTAACACACATAAAATGATTTAGACATAAGTCACACTATGTGAGATGCGTAAAAGTAGTACCATATTAGGCCATTCCCCATAAGTGATTCATTTATGTTCACTTGTTTACTTTGTCCACCTAATACAAAACCTAGTTCCTAATAACATGTCATTATTTTAATCAAAGGTCAAAATTTTCTAAATGTGTTTGTTTTTTCAAAATTTTATTGTACATAATTATTGATATTATTTTTAAAAACATTTATTGAATGGAATATATTGATCCTTTTAGTTTTAGTAAAAAAACTTTAAAAAAGTGTTTTGAAATCCATGTTATACAAATGATGATTTAAAAACAAGAATCTAGATGAAAAATTCTTGTTGTGCATATCCAAAAGTTATTTGACCTCATACATAACATTCTTGAACAACGGTACAATGGTCCTATCCAACCTCAAGAATAAAAGCCTTGAGTATCTTTCTTACTTATCATCAAGCAAACTTGTAGTTGGGCCATTGTTTCTAGCCATTCATTGAAACTTGAATTAAGAAATCCCCCAAATAAAGGTGGAATCTTCAAGAAAACAAGAAAAAATCTTACAATGTAGTTCAAAAATGTCTTTTGGACTTTTAGAGTAGGATTACCCAAATGTTCTTGTTCTCCAACCCAAAAGCGAACATTTTCTACAAGCATCCTAAATTTCAACATTGGAAATTAAAAAAAAATCGTAAAATAGGGACACTTTGGGGCTTGAGGATAAGAATGGGTAATCCTACCTACAACAATATCTACCTTCAAACATGATTTCATAAGAACATCAAACATCAAAAACAGACAATGAAGCCACCCAATATTCTTTGCACATACTCAAATGTCATGAACCACAGGAAGAAAAAAAAACATAGCGGAGCCACTACAAGCTAGATTCAGTAGTATTTCATGTACGAAGACACTTTCCACATGTCAAATTCTAAACTCATGTAACTACATTGGCTACCCAAGGTGTGATATAAAAGAGTTATGAATGTCTGATTAAAAAAGAATCACACAATGTCTTTTTAGTTGACACTCAAAAATCCATTAACCAAAACTTGACATGTTGAAAGTGTCCAAATCACATCATCAAGAAAGTTCTTGTGAATGATGGAGTACAAGATAGAAACCTTATGGTAACCTTAGTACTGCACTTTTTGCTATGACATGTTTTGTCATTCTCCTAAAGAAATAAGAGATCGTATTGAACTTGTATCGTACCAATATCACTTTATCAATACAATATCTATGCTAAAATTTGTATAATTACCAAATTTGTACTGAGTTTAATATTTCTAATTGTATCGTTACTATATTGATTCATTTGCTTGTAATCCATACACTCTGTACAATTACGGTGTAGTTTCAATCAAAGTTGCCATACTAAATGATTTTGTGTTGACTTCGTACGGAAACTAGCTTGTAGTGGCTCTGCCTTACCCCACTAACAGTGGATAGTGTAGCATGTTTCACATCCAACAAGACCAAATCACTAGCTACCTGGACAAGTGGAGTCCCAAGATGATGCATGAAGGCATAAAGCGTGAAGTGAATGTTACGGCTCACTTTTACTTTCGTGATGTGGGAAGAATGCGACTGATTGGAGAGCCTGCCTGGTGATAATACAGAGTGAATGAGATCATCCAAATTACTGGAGAAGAAAGCGTGTACGACAGACGGGAGCAAGACAGTGCAAAATCATGGCAAGCACGACAAGATCCCAACAGCAGACAAACGGATGGATTGCCGAGAAAGAAACAACAAACGAGCTCCTGAAACGAATACAAACGGTGAGCTAGGGAGGGCCAAAGCGCAACATTAATAAAGGGAGCGCTAGCTCAGGCGCAGTCACCGAGACGCCAGCTCCCCTTCAGGAGCATGATCTGCTCACTCGCTTGCTCTTTCCGCAGCTTCGAGGACGCTTGATCACGACTATTGGCTCCCTTTACTTCACATTCCCCACCTGGAAAGCCGTGCTCTCGGGTCCCGGAGTGCCGGACATACAGCTTGAATTGGTGCGCTCGCCAGCTTTCGAAATCGTGTATCAATATTAACTTCTAACCATTTTTCTTCATATATTGCCCGGCAGGCTCCACAGTACTCTATAATTCATGGCGGCTTTTGTTTACAGCTCTGTTTCTGTACGTACGTCTGTCTGTACAAACATCCACAGGGAGCTCATAATGGTATCCCTGTGTGCGTTTCCCTTTTAGTCTCACTTTTCCCACCGAGGCTCAAGAGTTGACACTTGTTAAACTCTCCTTTTACAAGCAGGTGAGTCAACATTAAACTGGTGAATAAGCAGCTTTAAGACTCAGTGGGAAAAGTGAGACTGGAAATCACACAGGGAATCGCATATGAGACCCTGGTGATATCGATGTCTGCACAGTAACTTAAGTTTCCTCACGTCTCAGTAGTTTCAGCCAAATCATTTGAAGACCACGCACCTTTCCACCATGAATATATGCATTCATCCAATCACTCAGTCATTCAATGCATTTGATGAATCGTTGAAAATGACGCACGGTCACGGTGACGACTCGGTCTTCTCGTTTGATCGAAGAGAACCTTTGAGTGGTGCTTTTGGGTGTCTCTGTTTTTGACCTGTGGTTTTCAGAGTTCTACCACTTCTTGTTAACTCTTAAACGTCCCATGGGGATAGTATATACGTTGTCGTATAATTGAGATTTGTTGCCCACCAAAAACTCTAAATTGGGATCTTAATAACTCATTAGAACTGCATTGATCTAAATTTCAGCTTCTCTTATGAACTCAAATTCATTAAAGGTATGAGTTCATTCCAAATACAACTAAAATATACCGTATATTGCTGGTTCACACGTTTAGGGGTTAACCCAATTACAAATACGATATTGACAATCTGTGGGTGAAATTTGTTGTGGTGTGTTGAAATGAAATATTCTAAGTGTAGTGGTTTTTGGTGATTTTTTGGTTTGCTTAATTTTACAGGTTTATTTTTTCAAGAGCACATTTAGACTAAAATCTTCGAAGTTTTTGGTGAATCATTGCAACATGAAAATTTTCACAAATCATTCCCTTTCTAATTGGATCACACATGCATGAAGCTACCTTGCCATAGAATTTTGTAGTATTTTTTTCCTTGCAAGAAGTGCATGATGGATGAGAAAGCGTGGATGAAGTTTTTACACTGTCTGAAAAAGGGACGGTTGGGCAGTTAGGGGTTAAGCACTGGGTTGGATCCTCTTGCTTTAAAAAGATTGAAAAAAAAATTGGTCGTGAGTTTGATTCAATTCTTAAAAAGTTGACCATTCATATGTTTAAAGTCATGTAATTGTCAAGATTCAAAGTTTGTGTCAACAAGGTATTTTTTTGGTATTAATCGTCACGTAAAACCAAAGTTCTTTAACCCCTAAAAGCCCGAGGGGTATTGAACAAACATAGATGTGTTATAATATGTGCCTTCTATATGTTTGATGAAGTTTGGTTCAATAGACAAAATGTAGGGTAGCATCTTTAGAAATTATTTGTAAGGTCAAACTTCCAAAAATAATTTTAGATAAATTTTTAATGAATTTAAAAGCATTAATCTTTGAAAATTTGTATAAATTCTAATTTTCACTTTTAGAGTTTAAAATCTAGCGTGATTGGTTTATCTATTGTAAACTTCAAAAAAGAAAAAGAAATGATGGAGGGAACATCATTACTTTCCCCAAATAGCAAATTTTGCAACACTAAGACAATGTTGAAGTAATTTACTTTGAAAAATTCTCCCAGGTGGAGTTTAACTCGGATTGACATAATTCAAATTGGGTTTGAAAGTAGACTTGACAAAATATTTTTAAATTGGGTTTGATAGTAGACTTTTATATATTTTTTATTTTTTCAAAAATTTATTTTTTGGTTTCGGGCAGCCCGTTAAAAACCGGCAGCGACCTCGGCAACGACCAAAAAATAGTATGTTGGGAGCTTAGGGGTTAAAATTCTCCATTAGGGAACCAAGAGCCTTGAATAGACCAAAAAATTAGAATTCTTTTCTAGTGTAAATCAAGATGTTGAGTATAATTTAAAGTATTGTTGATGTCATTTGAAACTCTACTTCAAACAATCTCTATTGTTTATAACTTTTTAACAAGATAATGCAATGAAAAAAGAGAGAAAAGATCTTCTTTAGTTTATCATTACAATATCCTAGCTCTTTTTTGAAGTATGTATATGTATATGTATATAAATAAATACATACATACATACATACATACATACATACATACATATATACATACGCTTGAAAATTTATTAAAATTTTATATTCACAAACTATCTCTTTTACTTTATGTTTTTGATAAAAACTAACAAAAGATTTTAGGGGTTAATTTAATAGTCTAATATTACACTTTTAAATGTGATAACTATGAACCATATTGATTCCAAATTGAACATTTTTACTCGGGGGGTTTACTTCCAAAAAATTACAAATGGTGTGCAAAAAAATATAGGGTCCAAATAAATCTTGGAAGGAAATTTTTATAAATGAATTACATTAATATAGGATGCTAAAAATTGATTACAAGAATAATTATGAGAGTATTCTTGAAATATTACTAATTATAGTAAGAATTACTTTTATTTTTAAGGGTACTTTTAAATACCCTTTTTTCACACATGATACGCAAAATATACTAAAAGTAAACCCCCCGAGCATTTTTATACAATCTCTAAATCTTCTTAGGATAAAAATATTTGAAAATATTTGAAATATTTCAACCTCATTCAACATACAATGTAATTGGGCATCCCAATTTTTCTCTTGCAATATTTAATTGCAAAAAAAGGTAATCCAA
Organism: Pohlia nutans; assembly: GCA_022496805.1. Taxonomy (NCBI): domain Eukaryota; kingdom Viridiplantae; phylum Streptophyta; class Bryopsida; order Bryales; family Mniaceae; genus Pohlia; species Pohlia nutans. The sequence continues at coordinate 1,746,643 of CM040095.1, read as the reverse complement.
GAAAAAATGCCTAATTATTTTTCATGTAGTCTTGGATGTAGTATTTTTTTTAGACTTGGCCTATTATTTTCTCTTTGCTTATGATCTTTCATAAAATCTCAAATTCCTTGAGTTTAGAACCTTGTCCAAAAAGAAGTTGAACCAAGATTTTTTGTAAAGAAATAAGAATGTTTAATTATTGGGTGGGCTATTTCTTGGGGTATAATCTAAAATGGCCCTCAATCTCGTGCACAACTACTATTGTTCCTTTAAGCAATCTCAATCAATCAAGTCAAATTTCACTTATAGAAACCAAAACTCCATTTACAGTGAATATTTTCTTTCATTTTCATTGTTTTATAAGATAAATAATTGAAAAATATTGGTGATATATATATATATATATATATATATATATATTATATATATATATTCAATTTAATTGAGTTAGTATGTAGGAAATATGAGCACTTTCTATCTATATATGCAAAATTGATAGGCCAAAAGCCCGGAAATTTGCAAAATTTATGCTATAAAAATGGTTTTAAATATAGGCGTTTTTAAATACTTTATCTATAGAGTGTATTTATTTTTCTTCAAAATTTTGTAAATAATTATATAGAATAAAGAAAATTCACAAAATTTCACAATATACACTTTCAACATAAAAGAACATCCTATAATTTTTCAAGTTGTTCAATTGATTTCTTACATTGTAATATAATTAGAGGGTCAAAATTCTTACCGCATGTGGTTTGCATTTAATACATTAAGTGATCTCCCCGGGCATGATTCAAAGAATATATAACCAACATTCCTAAAATTCAAACTATACAATATGTAAATTGAGTTACAAATTGAATTTATTAGTTCCTTTATTGTAAAAAATTAAATGTCTAATTTGTAATTAAGAAATTATTCCTTTAAAAGAATTTCAACTATACAAATTCTATTTGTAAAATATACTTATCATATAACGCATGATGATGCACGCACACATGCACACTCCCTACAATAGTTTTGCCGTCAAAACGGTCATGTTAGAGGCACTTTGACGTAAGCCCGCTTGATAATAATATAATGCACGGTAGTCAATGCACGCACACAAGAATAGTCTTGTCCACCGCCAATAGGGCCAAATTAGTATACAAGATGTATAAGACCTACATATTTCGTGGAAGTAATATTTTTTGAGGTTGTGCATTCCTCTGTGATTTACGATGTGACATGATTTTGAGGTTGTGACATTTGTACGTATATTGCTTGATTTTAGCAAAAAAATACATAAAAGGGTGTTTTAACCCTTTGACGCGCCAACGTCCAGATTCTGGACGCTGGATGATTTCTGACGCGTCATTTCACCGCGCACGGTGATGTTTTTCATTCATTCAATTTTTTTTTAATTCTTGTGCTAGTTGACTACCATTTGTACGGTACGGATCTTCAAAATAAGATATTGAATTTTTTGAAAATAGAAAAAGTGGATTATGTCAAGTTTCATTCTTAGTTCAAAAAGTGAGACGTTAAACATGATTTTCCATAATATGTAGAATCAAATAGTGAAAACCATACCATCTTGTAGTGCATGTTATTCCGATTTCATTACAATATATATATATATATATTTTTTTATTTTTTATTTTTTTTTTATTTTTTTTTTAAATGTTAATTTTGGATTTTTAATTGAATTTCAAGAGAAAACCTTGCAAAATTAATTTAAAAATATTAATAACAAATATTATGAATCCAACCATACAGATGTTATCTTCACATTGATATTTATAACTTTGCTTTGTACATCAACTCCATTTTAATTTTTTATCAAACATTTTATAACGAATCTTTGAAAACAGTGTTGAATCGGGACCTTAAATGGTTAACAAGGGGGACGCACACAAGTGATTCCTCGCTTTGATGAATAGTGCAGTCTTTGAGATTCTTTCAAGTATGTTAAACTCTTTGATTGACTCTAGAAGAGGTATATGAACACCAAATGAATCTTTATAAATGACTGTAACTCCAACCAATAATTCACTTCATTAGTTTGTTTTGAATAGAGAATGGTCCTAACCTTCGTCAATTCACATTGTCATATAGTTGATTGGTCTTAATATTGCATCAAAAAACCATATTTAATCTCCAATTTGAAGTAAAGGTTGCTCCCTTTTGTATTCATCTATAGACACTTTGTAAGCCATTAGAAAAAAATTGGGATCTCTAGAAGACCTTGAGATGTGAATAAGAAAAATATCATTAATTTTTAAAAACTCCAATTGACGTGAATAGTCGACGTTCACGTCAATTTGGATTTCTTTTAATTTCTTCAAATTACCTATTTCTAAAAATTAAAAAATTAAAAAACATTTTTGTTTTATTTTATTTTATTTATTTATTCGCAGATTTGCTAACGCAGATCTCAAATGGAAGGGGCCTCTTGAAAGCCCTAAATTTTTCTAATGCACTTTGTGCTTCTTGAAGTTGAAGTTTCATAGTTTCGTACCATTGTGATAATTATGTTACAAGTTTGTGTGATGTTGGATTATCATCCTTGGGAACGTTGCATACATCGAATTTTGAATGATGGCCATAATTGGTATAGAATGACATTTGTTCAATTGAAGCATGGATTGTATTGTCGTATTCAAACTCAACAAGTGACAAATATGATCTTGTTGATAATTGATTGTGCATCTCAAACATTATTTCAATACTTAATTAACTCACTATGTTTGACCATCACTTTGAAGATGAAATTCCAACAAGGACTTGATGTTCACTTCAAAGGCCTAAAAAAATGATCTCCAAAATTTGGATACAAATTGGGGTCCACAATTTGAGGACAATAGACCATGGCCATGGCCTATGAGGAATCCTTAACCCTTAAACGTCTTCACCCTTCTCCAAATTCGATAGTTTTGCAAGATGCATCATAAAGCAATCTAGAGGGATGTTCTAAACTTGATGTATGAATAAAATTGTAGGTTATCAATTTTTGATTCTATTCATATAGTTAACTTTGTGATTGCTATCACCAATATTTTTGTATAAAATTTAAAACTTGAAATTGAAAATTCTTTTGTAATTTGATTACCAATAAGATATTTACAATTTGTACATGTAATTTATTTTGATTGGTTGAAATGCAATAGTCTAAGCGTAATGATTTTTGGAGATTTGTGGGTTGCTTAGTTTTATAAGCTGACTTTTCTAAGAGCACTTTTACGCTAAAATCTTCAAAATTTTGGATAAATCACTACATGAAATGAGGCATAAAAATTTCAAAATCATCTTCGATTAATCAGATCACACATGCGTGAAGCTAACTTTCCATCAAATATATAGTGAAAAATTCACACTGCAAAAAGTCAATGACGGACGGGAAATCTGAGTTTCATTTTGTTCATCGTCCACATTTTGGACGGTTGAACGTTTAGGGGTTAACCCCTAATTGCCTGAGCATCCATTTTTCGAACAATGTACAGATTTCATCCAAAGATTCTCATCTAACATGCACTTTTTGCAATGTGAAATTTTTACTGTAGATTCTATGGGAAGTTAGCTTTATGCATTTGCGATCCGATTAGAAAGGGGATGGTTTGTGAATTCTTTATGCCTCATTTCATGTTGTGGTGATTCACCCAAAATTTTGAAGATTTCAGTGTAAAGTGCTAAAAAAAAAGTCAACTCATAAAATTACGAAACCAAAAAATCTCCAAAACTCACTACACTTAGAGTATTACATTTCAACCAATCACAATGAATTTCATCCGTAGATTGTCAATATCTTATTCGTAATTGAATTACAAAATAATTTTAAATTTCACGTTTCAAATTTTATACAAAATTATTGAAAACAACAATCATAGATCTAACCATATGAATAGAATCTAAAATTCACAATGTACAGCTTTTATTCACATATCAAGTTCAAAATATCCCTCTAGGTTGCATTTTATAATGCATCTTTGCAAAATTGTCGAATTTGGAGAGGGCTCTAGGCATTTAGGGGTTAACATAACAACTGTGACCACGAAGAAAGGCACTTTCCCAACTGATCCAGACTTCGTGATGCACTTCATCTCTAGGGAGAAAATTATGAAAAATTATCAAGAAGAGATCCTTTCTGCTTGAAGAACAAGTCTCCGAGCTCTGTAAAGGCCAACACCGGAAAAAGAGCAAACACTAACTTAGCAGCATTCTCTGTACAGTACACTCTGTACTAAGTTAAAAGTCAGAAATAAAAAGATGCAGCATTACCGGCGAAATATCGGCAAATTTAAGGATACTGCTGGAATCTCCACAACCCTACAGCTCTTCATTTCTATTGAAAAACGTTCGAAATGGAGAGTCATCGGAAATCTCTTATGAGACATGTCCCAGAGCCTACGGTCTATTCAAAAATTGAAAGTTATACCATTTTCTCGTATATCGGAAGTTATACAACCTAGCTTGGTGTTCAGAACCATATCATTCGAACACAGAACGTAATAGGTTCAGAGTTTTGGGAATACAAGTTCAACATACCGTAGGAGTTCCAAGCAGATAGCTGCCTTCCAAGGTACAACACACTAAATGATATTCACCAGAGTCAACAGTCGAACGGATTGGCAACAACAATTATCATCGGTGCATTTTTTTCTGGCTAACCTCAGGCAGATTCCCCCCCAAAAAAAACCACGTATGAAGAGCTAGGAGCTCAACTACCCTCAAAACAATGCACTGATTATCACATAAACCAGCAATTAATGTAAACTCCAGGAAATTAGTCAAGCATCGGCTCAGCCAACTTGACTAAAGGTAGAGGATACTAAAACTCATCTAAGCATCACTTGTCTGACTCTATGGCCGCTGACCTTTGAAAGAAATGAGGTTGTCCACTGTCACTTATAAGTGATCTAAAACCTTCCACTTCAAAGTCGCGTGAAAAAAATAGTAAAAAAATGCATACATGGTTATAGAAATTCAAAATCTCTCCACAGCTCTATACTGATCACACTCCTACATATGTTAAAATACTAATAATATCCTCTACCATACTTCCAGCCAGTGATCTCAGAACCACTTTATGACATTTAGCAGAAGGTGCCACCTCCCACATAAATGGTAGATACTTTTGCTACCTTGTGAATGTACTACTCACGATACCTCTATAATATCCGGCAATACCCTTGATATATTAAGGTGATACCATGATGATATCCGCGGATATCACCTCATGAAGTTGCTACATATTTATAACATGGTGAGCATTCTCGCTACATTTCAAAAAAAAAATATTTTCTTTCTTTGTATGTTTAGCAGCTCCATTTTTTTGGGTAGAAATCCAGCTACTTTTAGCCAGTTTTGAGATCACTGCTTCCAGCCAACTGCAAAATCTCTATACTTCTCAAGTCGGGAGAAAGAAAATCAGTGTTCAACGGAAAAAAAAAACATTCATTCAAGCAAACAGACATGAGGCGGTCATAACTCATCAAGACTACAGAAATCGAGTAAAGACTTCGTTGCGAAGAAATGTCGACAAAATTAGAGAAAAAAAGAGGTTAAACAAGCTCAATGAAAGCCATGGGAGCATTATCACCCTTCCGTGGCATAGTCCGGATGATCCTCGTGTACCCGCCGTTTCGCTCATTGTAGCGTTCGGGCACCTCAGCGAACAGCGAATGCACCAACTGCTTGTCGTAAAGAAAGCCTAAAGCTTGTCTTCGCTGGTGCAGGGAGCCTCCCTTGGCCAGCGTGATCATGTGGTCGACGTACTTGCGCATGGCGGTGGCGCGAGCACGGGTGGTTTTGATCCGCCCGTGACGCAGGATCTCCGTGGTCAGACCTCGGAGCAGCGCGCGCCGCTGGTCCGCAGGCCTGCCCAGGCGGTGAATCTTGCGCCCGTGCCTCATTGCGAACCACCTCGAGCCATTGCTGATGCCTAAGCTCATCAGCCCCAACCCGCAGCCTGTACAACAACAAACCCTAACACGTTCATCATTCTTCTGCAATAAGTTACTACAATGCACCAGAAAACAAAAGGATTCTGTCACACAACACAACCAGTGCAAACTCTATTGTCTCACTTGTCGTAAGGTAATCACACCTCGAAGAAACAAACGCTGCTATTATTTAAATGGTCAATTCCAACACAACAGAAAACGCATTATTTGCATAACATGTAATTGTAATAATGATGGATATTTGGATGCAAAAATTATAACAATCTGAAGTTTTGTTGATGGATGACCTAAAACCAACATAAGTTCTGGTGTCACAATTAGCCCCTAAGCGTCTAAAACGCCCAATATGGCATCTGTATCACTGAACTTTGCAACGGTGGCATTTTCTCATTTTACCTCGGTTTTATGATTGCTATACATCATTTTCAAGCTCTTGTTCTATACTACAAGATCAACAGTGTCGATCGTGTCAGACTGAAGTCGCTTTCACGATTAGCAGCAGGGGGTACAATTTTCCTATAATACAGAAGATACACAGTGGACGCTTAGGGGTTAGTTACCTCTACCTTACAAACGCATGAAACTCATTTCGTAAAGGTAAATATACAGAGAGGAACAGAATTACGAGAGGTCATAAACTCCACTATGCAGAATATGCCTCGTTAGTAGCTCCTCGCAAAAAAATCCTCACCAGCAAACCCTATGCGCGAGCTTGCAAACCCAGTGCCGTTTTCGCAGGTCAAAACCTAAATTCCAACTCGATAGCCTTGAATTTCACAGCCATTTGAATTTCAGGAGTTTGAATACCAATGCAGGTAATCACACCCTAAAAAGATACTCCCTCCGTCCCAAAGTTATTGTCATGTTTGAAAGTGCTTTTTTAAGTAGGTCAAAAAAATACTTCCTTGTGGCTAATTTTATTTAGGTTGCAATGAACACATGCAATGTTCTTCAATCATTCTAGTGACGTAATTTGGAACCTTTTTTAATCATGTGTTCTTACAATATGATCAATGAAATTGGCTCAAAGAAATACCAATGGACAATAACTTTGGGACGGAGGGAGTACCGACCCAAAGCCAAAATGAATGATGAGACGAATTTTCTCACCAGCACGCAGCTGCAACGGATTTTCGTTCCGAAGGCCATCGAAAGCCTGCAACCGAGTCGCCCGCAGCACTACCGAATTCGCGGTCCGCCTCACGCTCACCCCGGTGGCACAAAAGCTAGACCTCTGGGTGGACACGCCCGAGGGCAAGGCGGCGTTCAAAGCCGCCATGGAGAAGGCAGAGGTGGTCGCAGCCATGGCCAGGGCAATTGCAGTAGAACAACCCAACCCCTTCGAAGTAATCAAGGCAACAATGAAGCAAGCGAAGAAGAATCATTGAAGCAAATGCGACTGCACAAGGCCCCTGAGGTGCCAGACGACGCGGTCTCCCATCACCGTAGGTGGATAGGGCTGGATAAGAGAACGGACCCGCGTTCCTATTACCGGAAAGCAGCCCTGTGACCGCGGTGCTTAGTTATAATGTAATTACTCGTTTACTGAAGTGAAATCTACCCTGGCTGGCTTTGGAAGATATGTAGCAGTTTTTTTAACCCGTGTTAAAGGACGTAGAGGCCAGGAATTGGTTTTGGATGATTTTTTTTTTAATTTTTTAATTTTTTTAATTTTTTTTGTATTTTTTTGGGGGTTGCATGACATTTTCCTTGTTGAACGACATTTTGCTATTGCTAAATGACATTTTCCTTGTTGATGAATGACATTTTTCTTATTCACTTTTTGAATGACAAATTCTTGTTCACTTGTTCAATGAAATTTTCATTGTTCACTTGTTGAATGATATTCTCCTTGTTGTTAAAATAAAATTTATATATTATCCTAATTGGTCATAGATCTTATTACCGTAATACCATAGCCGGGTTGCCACCCCACAAACAAACATTTAATTTTTCTGAAAAATAAATTTTGTTTCTCAAAAAATGAATTTCTTGATTTTTGTTTGTGAATGGAAAGTGAGTCAAAATGGCCCAAAATAGTTTTAAAAAATAGTAAAATATAGCTTAAAATAATTTATTCTCTTTTCATTTTTTGATCTTCATAATTTCCAGTATTTTACGTTTTTTTTTTTTTTTTTGTTTGAATTCTTTTTTGGCAACCTTGGTATGGTACTATAGTAGTGTTTGATGAGTACAGCGATAAGCCCATTTTTTTAGGGTTAAAAGAATTTACATGTTCAAAAAAATTTGAGGACATGATAGTTTTTAGTTCATAGTAATTGTTGATGACTTTGCAAAACTAAGAAAAATTTAAGGTTTCTTATAGCCATGCTAGTTGGTAAGTTAGCAAATCATCAAGGTCTTCACAAATGTTTTTCAAATGAAATTCCATTTGATTAATAGTTTATATCACAATGACAATATTCATTCGTATGTTAGTAAATTTTATTCCAAAAAAATAAATCAACATAGCAATCAATAGAGTATTTAATACTTCGTTCATTTAACGTTAAACAACTAGACAATCAATCTTGCTTACCATTTCACACTCATAACAAACTCATACAATTGACAGCTTGATTTCAAATTAACTTAGTTTTTCTTATATAGTCTCATAACTATCAGTCCATATACAAAAAAAAACATATTTTAATATATTTTAGATTTATTCCAAACACACAAAAATTAACAATTGGTTCTTGAAAATTTAATCACGTAGGCACATTCTTCAAGCTCTCTCAAGTTACTCTTAATTAACTCAAATCACTTAGTTTTCAATTAAATTAATTAAAGCACGCAACATCCATTGCTTAAACATACATCCATTTACTCTAAGCTTTATTATTCAAAAAAACTTGTCCAAATATACAAACACAATCGCATTTATAACTAAAATATTTCAATTCATAAAAATATAAATTAATGAGCCATTCATAAGACAATTAGACTCAAAGTCAACAAATTACAACATATATATTAATTGGGTTAAATTATAAACTGAAATTAAAATTAAAATTAAATTGTTTAGAACTAATCAATACTCCATCTCCATCTCTTTAACAAAAATAGCTAAAAACCCTCAAAAAGGAAGAGAGCTGCTCATAGGGTCGTGAGCATGGCGATTGGCGAGATGAGAGATGTGGCTTACCTTCCCCTTGTCAAAAGTGATCCTGAAGTCGTAGTTGTGTGCTTGTCTCAAATTTCAAGGAAGTTAAGTGATCCTGCAATTGGAGCCAAAAATTACGTACTTGCACTGCTGGAGATGGTGAAAGGGATCCCTGCTTGAAGACTACATCAAGAAAGTGGATGAGGGGTTGGAAAAGAAGATTAAAAAAACTCGGTGCTCAAAGAAGTATCCAAGCAGGACCTCGTTGTATCCATCATATATGAGGCTTTCAAACTTTTTGAGCAAGACTATACGTTCATTGTATAATCTACATTGGGCTTGAAAGAGAATCAAGGATTTGTAAAAAGTTTCAAGTAAGAATTATGTCTTCTAAGTTCAGGATTTTTCGACAACTGATTTTCATACTCTTTAATGTCAATTCATTCAATTGTGTAGGAATGATGTTGCCAGAGTAGCTAAGATGCATGCATTCACCACTTCCGGATCAGGCCCTTAGATAAAACAAAATATTCCCTTGGGAATTTTTGTTGAAGGCCTTTGATTGTTTTTTCCTTTTTTCAGGAATCCAAAATCACAATACGAGGAGTTTCATATTCATTTAAACGATACAAGGTGGCTTAACCCTAAGTTGCAAAAAAAGGAGAATAGTAAAATAACGAAGGACCAACACAACCAAAACCAATCAAAGAGCTTTGAAAGATGTTATAAAAAAAATTATTTTTATAATTTGATTCTTTTCAATCAGAATTTGTAATATACATAATCTTGTGCACGCACAAATTTCAATCTTATACTTAAAATCTTGTAAACCCACAAAACTAGCTAGATTGTGGACCTAAATGTTACCTTCATAAATCATGATCCGTGTCAGGACTTAATTGATACCACATTACCAGGCCTATGAACCGCTTCCAATCTATGTTGAGACCAGCAAGAGCTCCCTCATTGTAGACATGATGTAAAACCATCCCCTCCTATTGTCTAAGATCCCTGCTTTTCCAAAAGTATCAAAACAATGTCTACCTTCTTGTTGAGTCCGGCTATCTCACCGCGCACTCCGGACATCTCGCCGCACACTCCATCCATATTCGCATCCAAGCCGGAGAAGCGACTCTCCATGCCGGCGAAGCGATTGTTCATGCCGGTGAAGCGATTGTCCATGCCGGGGAAGCGATTGTCCATGCCGGCGAAGCGGTTGTCCATGCCGGCAAAGCGTTGCGCCATAATGTATTGGTTGACCCCCACCGCGAGGGAGACAACCGCAACAGCCCTTGAAAAAAGACGCCAAACTTCCTTAGCATGTTCCTAAAAGCAACCGCATCAAAGCAATGAGAAACAAACTTAATGAATGAATATGTTCCTAAGTATCTCACAAAATCAGATTTTATCATTAAAAACACACTTTCTATCCGAGATTAGAAATTGTTGGCCTATCGACTACTCAAGCAAATCATATGCCTTTCCTCAGCACTCCTTCTGTACACTCGGCTATGTGCCAACCAACAATCACAACTTTACTCGTACCCACAGAAAACCCTAAGTTGCAAAAAAAGGAGAATAGTGAAATAATAAAGGAGCAACACAACCAAAACCAATCAAAGAGCTTTGAAAGATGTTATGAAAAAATTTATTTTTATAATTTGATTCTTTTCAATCAGAATTTGTAATATACATAATCTTGTGCACGCACAAATTTCAATCTTATACTTAAAATCTTGTAAACCCACAAAACTAGCTAGATTGTGAACCTAAAATGTTACCTTCATAAATCATGATGATATTTAAATTTATTAATAAAATTAAGTAAAGAATATGAAAATTTAAGTACATATTTGATATTATAAATCTAATTTAAAACATAAAATGCAGTCAAATATTTAAAAATCATTTATTTTAACTTTTAAAATAAATATTTTTTTATTGTAGAATTTTTTTGACCTTAGACAATTAAAAAATATATATCATACTTGGCCGTAGAGTTTTTTTGCTACCCTTGTATGTGATGGATTTTTCGTGACAAAGTTGCTTTTGTTGCCCTTTATCAATTCCGTTAAAATTTCTCATTGATGTGTACAATACATTGCTCTTTTCTAAAGATGCTTCAATTGAAAATTGCATGAAGGAATATTTGTTATCTAAAATACCTTATATTGCAAGCGTCGTTTCTCTCAGGGCAAATTAGTCTTGCCTTCTTTGTATCTATAATAATCTTTTGTTTGTCAAATATTCTTCCAATTAGGCATTTTTTTTTTGGTTTTGAGATTCCTTGAGCACTTTAAAATGTTGACAATGAAGCTAGAAGGAGTAAGCCTAAAAGCCAAACCAGTTGAACGCAGATGGGCAAAAAGCATATTGTTCCATGAACCAGGTGAAAACAAGGCAAAATAGAATATATCGATTATAAAGTTCATTTATATCTTTTTATGTCATAGTGAACATGCACTCACCATAAACTCCCAAAATGACAAAGGAATCATATTTTTGACACTTTGTATTTGTATGAAGATACATATGCAAACAAACAAAATACAAATTATAAAATTTTCAATTATCAATTGTGGTTAAATCACCTCAAGCGCAAATCCATGGCTTTTTGTAGGCATCCAATTGTTCACCAACAAAAGGGTATCCACTGATATAGTTGTCTTGCTAGTACTTCATGGACTATTTGTTCTCCTGGAGCTGAACAACCCAATGATTTTCAATTTTGATTTTCACGTATGTGGAATTTTGGCTGCAAAACAGGCTCCCGTTCAGTCCTAAGGGACGTATAATTGTAAATTGTGTATTCTACAACAAAGCTTGTCTGACGTGACGACCCGTTGCTCTTTGAGTAGTGCCTTGTCTTTTGACGAATCGGCCAATACAATGCTTGGCTTTGGGAGCAAATTTCTTTTTTGCTTTGGAGTGGCCTTCAAATTAATTTCTCTATTAACCTTTTGCCTTTTTTGAGATTGATACTCTTTACATGACCCTTCCATCTGTTTATAATAGGAAGACATTAAGAAACGTAAAAGTAGGATTCTAATCTTAAATTTGAATTAATTTGTATTGAAACCTTATATTAGATATACAATTATTCAATCTACACTCAATCACCTATTTACCCCCAAATTCACTCTTAGGCATACTAAAAACTAGAATTATTAGAAACAAAACAACCAAAACCCCTAAATTAACTCTTAGCCTTATTAAAAATTTATAAAATTATTTATAAAATTTCAGTTAATTTATAGATGAATCCAAATCAGCTTTCATGACTCTAAAACAAGAGTTTAACCCCTAAATTTCCTTGTGTTTTTGGGAGCTTGAAACCTCAAAACTGCGATTTTCTACCTCTATGTACTCCCGGGGATGTGAACCAAGTTTTTTTACTTCTTTTAGAATTCCAACCGTAAGATCTTGTACCTAAGCCTATTCATAGCTACTGTTTCAAAAATTGACCGTTGGATGTTTATCATTTGCAAGATCATAACATCCAAAGTTTGTGCAAAAGTTTTTCGGGGCATTGCTTGGGAGGCATTGTCTCCATAGTGCAAAGGGGGACTTGAAGATTGTTACTCCAAACATTTTGCTCATATTTTTTTCCATGTAGATAACTAAGTTGGGTACGCTCATGCAAAATTTTAGAGACTCATTACGCGTTTCAAACCTTCATCCAAATTAATTTCCGGAAGTAGGTATAAAAATGGCAATTTGATGAAACATGCATCACATTAATTGTATTTGATTTTTGGAAAAAATGAACGGTGATTAGGTACCTCTATGATTTTATAAATTTTGGGCGAAATTATTTTAAAAAAATTTCAAAATCTCAAATTTTGACAAATTTCGAAAGAAATGGATGTGAAATTACAAAAAACCTTGGAGGTTGCTGTTCTTTATTTTGGAGGCTGCCCTTGTCAAGCCAGGAATATAATCAACATGGGTCACTTCAAATTCTGAGCCTAAATGTGGTGAAGAGCATGTCTCTCAAAAAAAATAAAAATTGAAAAGATGATTATAATAAAAAGTTTTTTTCTGCCCCAGTTGGGCTCGAAACCAAAAATTTCAATAAAAAAATTATAAAATCCGAATTTGACTTTGTAATTTTTACCCCACACACCTTGTATGTATGACCACGCCCACGCCAAATTATAGTTTAAAATTCTTAATTTAGACCTTCCATCTAAGCTGCCTAAAACAACAAAAAGCCATTTTGGCTTTTAAGGGCCTTTAGGGGTTAATTAATTAATGTTTTTAAATTTAAAGCTGGAAAAGGACATGAAAAAGAACCACTCTCACTAAATCCATGCTACTGAATTTTTTTGAAGTTGACACTAGTTTTCAATTTTGGGATCCTATAGATTTTTTTGCTTTCAGTGACAACCAAGGTAGCCACCTAGCGAAAATTCGCTCACTTTAACTTCACTGGTTGTTACTGCAGGTCACTAATCCGAAACCTTATACCTAGAAATTATAGTAAGATGAAACAGTACAAGTAAATCAATAATGAGCCATTGATCTTCAAGTGAAAACCTACAAATGTAAGAACAGTTAACCCTTAAACGTACCACTCCTTTGTAGGAAAGTCAACTACACAATTTACTGGATTTAGCCTTCAAGATTTATCAAAATATATTTTGTAATATTTTTCATGCATGGAATTGAATGTTTCCTATCAGTCTTGAAATTTTCAGATTTTTTTGATTTAATACGGCATTTTTAACAAATTTTTATGTCAAATACTTTAAAAAATAAATTTTATTACAAAAAAGATTTAAAAAATTAATATTTTTTTGTGAGCAGGTAAAAATTACAATGGAGAATCACATGATATGTTTTCCATAGAAACTTTTTATTTCAATTTTGAAATTCGAAAGTTGATAATCCTATCATTCCTATGTAGTGTAATTCAAACCTTGACCTACAAAGCTTGCACAAGCAATAAAATACTCAATAATAGGAATTTTTAAGATTTGAAAAGTGGAGTACAAACTAGACTTAATAAACTTAATTTTCTTAGTTGGGTGTATTAGCAACAAAAATCATCTTCAAGATCAAAGTTGGGTTTGACCAACAAAGATCCAGTAACTGGATGCGTGGACGTTTAGGGGTTAAAACCAAGCATAACCAAAGTCCATTCTCCATAAAGTCGACTCTCCATCTTGTACAATCTAGAGACTTGTATAGGGTTTTAACAAGTTAAAATAGAACACAACTTAACAGGGGCTAGAGGGTAACTCCAAACGCTCAAACGACCATTTTTTGGTCGCTGTCCGAATCTTTCGGGCTGCTTGGAACGAAAAAAATATGTTTTTAATAAATAAAAAATATTTTAAAAATGTTACATCAAGTCTACTTTCCAATGCAATATGAATTATGTCAATCTGAGTTATGGTTGATTGTCCTAAAACCATCAACTTAAGCAATCTAGTCTATTTTTGGAAAATGAATTTGAAGCTGGAAAAGGACATGAAAAAAGACCTCTCTAAATCATTGCTACTGAATTTTTTTGAAGTTGGCCCTGGTTTTCAATTTTGGAATTCCATGGGTTTTTTTGAAATTTTGAATTCAAAATTGGGGCCTACAGTCCTAATGTATTGGTAGAGACCATCCTATGGAATTTTGGAGGTTCACAAGTTTAAAATAAGGGAACAACCTATTGATGAGGGACCCACAAAATTCCACGTTGGTAGTATTGATTTGGAAAACTTTGCTTGAAAAGAACGGAATTGGAGTTGGAAACAAAAAAGGTTTCTCTATCAATGATTTTTTAAGTCTCTAATGCAAATTTCAATCTTCAGTGAAATGATGAAGCTCATTACATCTACAATTTGGATGAAACATGTAACATATAGATGAAATGTGACGTATTCATTCAAAATGTGTATATTCATTCAAATGTGGTGATATTAACTTTGTGTTACATCCTTTTTTTCAATAAATTTGTCATTTCTTTATAACATTGCTGCAACATTCTATTTTTGGACAAAATATATTGTATAGCAATTAGCGATAAATTGCTTATATAAAAAAGTTAATCCTCTACCTCATAACATTTTTACTTGTGACCACTATCCTCAAGTTTTTTTTTGTTAAAAATGAAGGTCCTAATTTGACTTGGGAAAACCATTTGCCAACTAGAGCATTCAAGGTTGGTATTTTGCCAACCAAACTCCTGTTGTCTGGAAAAAAAAATTAGATCAAAGTTGGTATATGATGTTTGGAAATAGTGGTACCAGCTTCACTGGTGGGCATGCTCTTAGAGCAAGAATGTCGGAGCATGCACAACCTAAACAACCCTTTAGGAGAACCCTACGAGAGTTGGTTGCATCCACCAAAGATCATTTCCATTCCATAAAATTTCACTCAACATAAGGACAAACCCGACAAACACCAACAACTTATAAAAAATACAGTACAAGAGAATGAGATACAATTATGATACATTTTTAAAGCACACATTGTAACCCTTGGCCCTGATATTTGGGCCTAAGGTCGAGGCACCTAAAACCGACCAGGTACCCAAAACCAACCACCCTAGATTCTTGCCTAATTTCTAGGTTTTCAAAGGAAAGATGTACCTCATTTATTCATTAGAGCATGTGATTGGTTTTAGATAAACCTATGAC
This sequence comes from Pohlia nutans, assembly GCA_022496805.1. Taxonomy (NCBI): domain Eukaryota; kingdom Viridiplantae; phylum Streptophyta; class Bryopsida; order Bryales; family Mniaceae; genus Pohlia; species Pohlia nutans. The sequence goes on along the minus strand of CM040095.1, from coordinate 1,730,981 downwards.
TTTCACTTTGAATTTTTTTTACTTTTTCAAATAATTATCAAAAAAATTAAATTAAATATGAAAACTTCTTAATTTCTTGTTGCTGAAAGAGGAAAATACTCAAAATATCGATTCATCTATCCCATGTATAGTGAATGTCTTAACTGATCAGTTTTAGGGTTGGATAACCTATTACCACCATCTCCCCCAATTATGACATGTACAACTTTCTTAGAGCCACCACAATTGAGACCCAAAACCACCAATTTCACTATTCAAGTAGACCAATGGCATGCCAAGAATTGTGAAGAAATAGCTGGTGGTTTTGGGTTAGCTCATGAGCGGATCTAGGAACAACAAAGTGTGAACTTAGGAAATTGGTATGTGATGTATGGGTAAAAGGTTACTTTCCACTTTGGAATTTTGTATAAAATTGACAAATGCGAATTAGATGTTGCAAATTTTTGCAATCCTCATCAAAACCTATTTCAAATGCAGTCTTTTTTTTGGGGGGGAATTTAGCACTGCCAAAAATAGGCCAAATTGCTTAAGTTGGTGGTAATAGGTTATCCAACTTTAGGTGCCTTGACCTTAGTAGCAAAGGCATTGAGAGCCACAACAGCGTGGCTGTGTTGGACCTCATTTCTGCCATCCATGATTGGCTACTTGCTCTCACGGCAGCCTCCCGTGCCGTTCACGGAGGGCTGTGGAGGCTCTAAAACTTAATTATACGGAGAAGCAGAAACACCACTCACGCAGTAGAGCAGGGGTTGCGTGGCAGCAGCACAACTACTGTACGATGGCCGCACAGACCAATGAAAGGAGCGTAACGAGCCCAGCAATTGGATAGGAAAGCAAACCAATGGAGACCTCAAACAGCTCCCCTCCAATGCCCTCCCAGTACACCTGTTGCTTACCAAATCGACAACCCAAATTCCTCACTCCGTAATTGTCCTCTGTGCAAGCCTCCTGATAGCGTAACTTTGGACCTCAGAAAATCCCAAAATATCTCCCGCTCTGCCATTTCCTCATCATTCATGCATTCCATTCCAACCCATTGCATCATTTCTTCCTGTGACCTAACTCATCCTCATCGTCCCCCTAGATTCGTTCCTGGTTTGCCGGCACACTTGGAGGTTCACATCCGCATACCCACCGCAGATTTCGTTTCTTGTGGTAACCGGCAGCACGGACACTTGTGGGTCGCGTTCCCAGTTTTGGGCTCACTGGGTTACATCAGCTGAAGACGGAGCCTCTTGCAGTGAAGAAATTTTGGTGATTTTGTGAAGCGGTTCGTACCGTCACTCGCTTGTCTTTGTATGTTTGGGCTTTTGGCAAATTTTGGAAATTGCTGCGTGTTTGGGTTTGGTTTCGAACTATGAAGGAGTTTTGATTTTTTGCATTTTGACTCTGTTTTGAGAGCGGATTTGAGTGACTACACTTACGGTTGCGCAGTACAAGTACGGCGTAATTGTTCAAAGAATGAGCTTTCTTGCTTTCCGAAGAAGTTTTCGAGGGAGGATTTTAGTGACTCCACTTTCGGTTGAATTCACTCTGCGTTTCGAATGTTCAACGAATGAGCTTCTTGTTTGCTTCTGTCCAATCTAATCAGCGGAGGTTTCTTTTTTCTTCTTCTCAACTGCCGCAATGGCTTTGGCAATCCGTGTACGTTTCGTTTAGGGTTCAACCCCATCGCTGGGATGATCTGCTGTCAATCAATAATGAGCAGTCTCACATGTGTAAAAGAAGTAAAGAAATTCGCCTTGAATTGACTTTCCTCGCCATTGTGCATGTTTCATGCATGCTTGAATATTGAAACAGAGGTGAACTGGAATTAGAGCCAAGTTCCATGGGTTTGAGACCATGGGTTTGAGAAGTTGCCCATGGAAGTAGGCAAGAGGAGGGGAAAAGTGGAACTTGGATTTGTCTCATACCTGGCCATGAAGTTGTGCATGTTCCATGCACTTGAACATGAACATATTTGATTGAACATATTTGATTGAACATATTTGATTGGGTAGGGTGAAACATGAACAAATTTGACTGACTGGTTTGGGAGAAGTTGCCATGAAGTCTTGGGTTGAGAACCCTACATACTTCATGACAACTTCTCTACCACTTTTATCTCAAAAGCTCATTCAAAATGTGGAACTTGTCCCCAAAGTCCCTTAGAACTTGTCTTTCAGTGGAATACTTCACCTATAGAACTTGGCCCCCCTAATTTGTTGCATCAATTTGATCCCCCGAATTAATAAAGCAAGGTCTGATGTTGTTGCAGCTCACAGAACGCTCGTTGAGAGCGGCAAGGAAGCATGGTGATCACCTGCGCAATTCCTGCGGTAGCGGGATGGGCTTCATCCACCGTGCTTCCCAAAGCGAGCCGAGGATCGGAGTTTCTAGACGCGTCATGGAGGAGGGCAGCTCTGAGCAGAGCAACGGCGGAGCCCACTAGAAGAAAACCAATCTTCTGCGTGGCGAGGACGCAAACGGTGGAGGAGTTTGCGAAAGAAGAGTTCGGGGCTCGGACGGGCCCATCGGAGGCGACAGATTTGGCACCTCCGAAGACGCGGCCGCTACGAGTGCTGATAGCGGGCGGGGGAATCGGCGGGCTGGTGCTGGCCCTGGCAGCCAAGAACAAGGGGTTGGACGTGGTGGTGTTCGAGCGCGACTTGAGCGCCATCCGCGGCGAGGGCCAGTACCGCGGCCCCATTCAGATCCAGAGCAACGCGCTGGCCGCGCTGGAGGCGGTCGACCGCGCGGCTGCGGAGGAGATCATGGCGAACGGCTGCGTCACCGGCGACCGCATCAACGGCCTGGTGGACGGCATCTCGGGTGAATGGTACTGCAAGTTCGACACCTTCACCCCCGCCGCCGAGCGCGGCCTGCCCGTCACGCGCGTCATCAGCCGCATGAAGCTCCAGGAGATTCTATCCGGCGCCCTGGGCTCCCAGTACATCCAGAATGGCTCCAATGTGGTGGACTTCGTGGACGATGGGCGCCAAGTGAAGGTCAGACATCTCAATCAATCGTGGCTTGCCACGTCAAAACACTAGTTATTGTATTGTTTTTGTGTGTTATATGGAGGTCGTGCCATATTTGCACATGTCACGTGCATTCTACGTACTAAACCAATGCAAAAACAATAACGTACCATTTCTGTTTGTAGTTGTCGAGCAGTTTGGATAATCATATTCGAACGATTAAAGGACACAAACCATGCGTTTGTAGTAAACATTGTAAGGACACTGTTTTTGTGCATCGAATATGTGGGAATGTGTGAATAGAACACGAGCCTATGAAACAACATAAATCGTGTTGTATTTGCAAGTTCAAAGCCTGCCAGTAGGTATCCTGAAATCGTTTTGGCTTTGGTGCAATATTCCTTCCATGCAATAGTTAGTTTTGATTGTTTTGGCTCATGGGTGAAGGTGATGCTGGAGGATGGGCGGACCTTTGAGGGTGATGTACTGGTGGGAGCTGATGGAATCCGGTCGAGAGTGAGAACGAAATTGCTCGGGGAGACCGCTACTGTGTACTCCGACTACACTTGCTACACTGGGATTGCTGATTTTGTTCCTGCCGATATAGAAACTGTAGGCTACCGTGTCTTCCTGGGCCACAAGCAGTACTTCGTTTCCTCCGACGTTGGTCAAGGCAAGATGCAATGGTACGCGTTTTACAATGAGCCGGCCGGTGGCGTTGATGCTCCGGGTGGCCGGAAAGCCCGGCTGATGTCACTCTTCGGCAAATGGTGTGACAAAGTGGTGGACCTTCTGGACGCGACTCCCGAGGAGCAGATTCTCAGACGGGATATCTACGATCGTATTCCCATCATGACGTGGAGTAAAGGACGCGTGACGCTGCTCGGGGATTCTGCGCATGCCATGCAGCCAAACTTGGGTCAAGGTGGTTGTATGGCCATTGAGGATGGGTTTCAATTGGCGTTGGATTTGTCAAAAGCTGCACAGCAGCCCGGGGCCGATCTGGTGAAAGTGCTGAAGGCGTACGAGGGTAAGCGGCGGATACGCGTCGGGGTGATTCATGGGCTGGCACGAATGGCAGCCATCATGGCCACCACCTACAAGCCTTACCTCGGCGAAGGGCTGGGCCCTTTGTCCTTCATCAAGGATTTGAAGATTCCCCACCCCGGGCGCGTGGGCGGGAGGTTTTTCATCTCCATTGGTATGCCTACCATGCTCAGCTGGATTCTGGGTGGCAACAGCTTCGCATTGGAAGGTCGTGCTCCCTACTGCAGCTTGGACGACAAGGCGAACACGAACCTGAAGAAATGGTTCTGGAACGACGACGCTCTCGAGCGCGCTACGAAAGCTGAGTGGTACCTGGTACCTGCTTCCGAGAGACTGCCCATTGATGGCGAGGTGACCGAAAGTGGGAAGCCTGTGCTCCGTTTGTGTCGGGAGGATGCCAAGACTACCATTGTGGGATGCGAGCCTTGTGAAGGCGGCGTGTTCCACGCTCTGCAGCTCCCTCACGTTGCAGGGCAGCATGCGAAGCTCGTGTTTGTGGATGGTGCTCTGTTTCTCACGGATTTAGATAGCAAGACGGGCACGTGGATTACGAGTATTACAGGTGGGAGGTATAAGCTTACACCCAAGATGCCAGCCAGAGTTCGCCCTGAGGATATCATTGAGTTTGGACCTTCCAAAGAGGCTCAATTCAAGGTGAAGCTTCGGAGGCTACAAGAAGACTCATAATGAGCATTTGACGACGACACCGCAGTGGGACTCCAGAAAAACAAACTACTACTCTATACAGGTTTGGACCCACCCATGGATCTTATTATTTGTTGCAATGCAGCCACTCACTTTCATCTTGCTGCTGAGGCTAGAACAGGATGCCTTCCGCATCACCAATGTATGAAATACTAGGCAAGGATTGTCCCATTGTATATTATTAGTGTGTAATCTGCTCCCAACATCATTCTTATCAACCAGCCTGTGAGCAGTGTATTGTATCCATGTGTGGTTTCATCACTGCGATTGGTATCTGGAATAGGAATGTGTATACGATTGATTTATACTAATCGCTAGATCTGATCTCTTCTCCCACATTCTTGTATCGTTTGTAATGTTAGACAGAACGGGAGGGAGTTCGCTAAGAGGGCATCATTTTGGGAGTCTGCTAGAATATAGCCCTGTAAAATTTAGGCCAATGCAATTTTATGTATTGTAAGGAAGACACTGGATCGTCAATGGAATTGTGGTTTAGGGTTGTTCCTTGCGAAGTGAGAATCTCTCATATTATCTAACGTTTGCACAGTGCTGCATGCACTCAATGATGTTTCTTCCCTTGCAATTGTCGTGCTAGACTCCAGCACGGGCCAACCTAGTACACTAATTCATACGATGGAGAATTGGAGACTTCTTTATTTCTATTTTTCATCTCTAAAAATAGAATAACTTCTAGTAATGCAAGGAAAGTGTGGGATAACTACTCAAGCTAGTCTGAGCTGGGGAGAGAAAGCTTTGTAGTTTACTAGCGCCTTGAGGACGATACTGGGCACTGATAGAAGTTTTCTATTTTCTTTTTTCATCATCCAAATGAAAAATTTGTTCAAATATAAATTCTAAACAATAAATCTGATGGATTTATGCACCCAAATCTGCCCTTTGACCTCTAAGGTATATGCATCCATAGCAACTGAGCATAGCAGCTGGCATGTTTACTATTATTTATAGCAGCTTATACAATCGACGAATACAGTATTTCAACAGTAAATGTTTCAACGAAGTCATTACGTCATCTCTTAGACGAACACCTCTGCCTCAACTAAAATCTCAAAAAAAACCTGTACTGTGAGCGGCATCATACATCAATCACAAGCTGTTGCATCGTTTACATGTGTTTCTCTGTGTCGCTCTCTGGAGATGGTTTCAGATTACTGCAAGCTTCCAACTTTTGCACCAGTTGGTCGATGCGGCGAAATTGCCATGGCCAACGTGTGTTGTATAAAAACTGTCTGAGGTCGAAACGATTGTCCTCTGGCGAATAATTCTGTCATTCAGTGGACATAGTTAATGTCAGGACCAGAGTTAGATCTCACACTAGAATCGTTTAATCATCGATTTCGTAATGGGCCTAGCCACAGCACATTAAACTTTGAGGACAGATAAGTCTGAACTTAGGTGAACGTGTACCTCAGCATGGTAGGAAGGTGTGAGAGTGGTCATCTTATGTCGGCTGATGGAGTAATACTTGAAAAAGTGCTTCACTTTCACTGCCACTTCTCTAGGCGTTAGACGCCCATGCCAGTATTTGGCGTAGAGAATCTGTTCCCCAATAAAATAGCAACAGTTGGCTCAGTCTAGAAATATGGAAACATATGTAGAGTCAAAATCACCTTCACACTCCCAAGAAACAGGGACTAAAACAGTTAGTAGTGAAAGTTTACCTCGAACATAGACACGGGACCCATCATTTTGATCTTCCTCAATCGCCCAAATATGCCCAGCTCCTCGTATGTTATGCCCATGTCATTCTCATCAGTCTGTGGAAGCAAGCAATCACAGCTGAAGATCAAGCCATTCTAGCTCTTATCATCATCCCAAATTCAGTTTTTTGCATTACAATCTATCGGTGCAAAGAACCTGAGCATATTCCTCGGTGATGGGCTCCAGCTCTGCTGTCGGCGGGGCGCCTTCAACTTCTGCTAGTGTCTTGTACCCAAGGTTATCAGCACCCCACAGTAAAAATGACCGAATGTCTTGCTTGCTTATACCTCCAAGCGGATTGATATCAGCTGAACTGCAATCATACTGCACAGGCACAGTACTAGAAAAAGTCAGTTGAAGCAGCCCCGAAAGCAACGATATTTTGTTTCAGATGGGAGAAAAAAATTAGTGGTAGGAAATCTTCCACAAAATATTACTCCCTCCGTCCCAAAGTTATTGTCATGTTTGAAAGTCATGTTTGAAAGTGCTTTTTGAAGTAGGTCAAAAAAAATACTTTCTTGTGGCTAATTTTATTTAGGTTGCAATGAACACATGCAATGTTCTTCAATCATTCTAGTGACATAATTTGGAACCTTTTTTATTCATGTTTCTTACAATATGACCTACTTAAAAAAGCACTTTCAAACATGACTTTCAAACATGACAATAACTTTGGGACAGGGGGAGTACTAATCAGTCTCATCTAAGATTAATGGTTTGAGAAGATCAAGACCTTGGTGAGATAGCCCCGAAGCCCTTCATCAACGTTAGCGCTTCCCAGCACTAGCAAGAAACCAGACCTATTCCACACCCATGGCATTAGAGAAGCCAGCATGTAAGCAAAGACCATCCGTGCCCGCGCTTGTATATTCTGCAACGCAAGATTCTCTGTTTGCGTCCCTCCGTGAACCCAATTTTTCAATTTCATTCCATGTCACCCAAGTCAGCCTTGTATGCACACCAAAGTCAAATCTGATTTTACAATCAAAATTTGAGATGAGGATACTATTCATGCACCCAGGTGATAGATTTTGAATCTCGAGTTTTCGAGGACCTTACCTTGTAATTCAATTTCTTTCCAGGAAAAATGCTTTCAAATAGTGATACAAAGGCTCTAACAATAGTATCAATATTCAAACTGAAATGTTGAGCGCCAATCTCCGCTGCGAGCCGTTTAGCTCGGTCCTGGGTGCCTTTCGAGCTGTACAGTACAATGCAATAAGAGAAGTATTCAATAATCTCTTATCGTCAGAAGTACACACAGCTAGAAATGATATATTGAAGAACTTTTACTGTTCCACACGTCAGCAAATAAGGAAAACTGTAAAATCGTTTAGTATACATACTCATATATAAAAAAGATGACCTCAATACACAATGACACATACCTATTCTCAGTGCCCATATACACTGTAAGAAGAAGTCTATGAGCGAATTCTTCAACACTTTTAGGAAGTTCACCCGGTTGATAATTACCGATGCGAACCGCATCTGCAAGGACCTGCTTGTCGCCTTCCTTCACCGCTGCATCCAAGTCCCACAACGATATATGAGTGACTTTTAGATGAAATTAATCAACAACTTGAAAAGATGCATAGATACCAATTCTACAAAAGTGATTGGCTCGAACCTTTGACAACAAGCTGGCACATACAACCAACCATGGCAGCTACTGAGGAGCTGTCAGCACCCCCAGAAAGTGGCAACAAGAATCCTGTTGCCCCGCTACGACGTAGGTAATCCCAGAGCCAGCAGGCTGGACCAAGAGCAATTTCTTCCTCTGGAAGATGATACCGCACCTGTCACAATCCAATGCCAAAAGAAAGCAATTCCTTAGTAACATGAAAATTTGGGCTCACTAAATCATAGTTAATATCAATTATTGGAAATGGAAGTACCGGTACTGGTAAGTGATCGAGCTCATAAGAAACATACCCATGCACCAGATCGTTTGTGGATTTAGCCAATCCTTACAAGCAGAAAAAGTGATGCACAGACTCTAGAAATACCAGATAAATTGGCACAAGAAATGATTTAAAAAAAGAGGATATAGAAGTCCGGACTGCAATTGTGAAATCTTACTGATATGCGATCGTTGGGGATGGTGTTGCTGAACACGTCGATGGATTGTGTGAGTTTGAACTTCACTGGGATAGATGGAATTCGGGGCTCTTGACTGGCTTGTTCTCTGAGGCTGCTTGTTGCACCCCTACGATCTGCAACCTTCAGTTTCAATGAGCTGTCAGAGCCACAAAAACATTCGTTCGTACCTCTTTAGGGTTGCAGATACTGACCGAAGTAATGTTACCCATTCTGTGATTAGGTGGGATTTTTCTTCTCCATAGTGCTTTCAACAATATGACTTAAGACACTATTAAAAAGACCTGGCACTTAGCGCTCAATTGAGTATAGATCTCAAAAATAAGGAGAGGTAAGTTCATCACACTTACGGAGGTCAAGTCCACAGTTGCCACCAGAACTTCAACGTCTTTCATGGAGAATTGTGAGCCCTGTGCTACAACGTCTCCATTCACCACTATACAGGCACATCCATCTGCAAGCATCATCATTCCGTTCAATAATGTATCACCCCTCCTTACGTGATGTCTAAGGCTTAGAATTGGTTTCTATCCAAGTGAAAAAAATTAGGGGTTTTAGATGGTGAACCCTAAAACAACAACAAATTCTGTTACAGAGCACATGGATTTAACATTATAGGAGCAGGCAGTGGGCAGAGCAAATATTAACCTACCATAGTCAAGACGGCCTCCATCACAGCCCTGCTGGTTAGCATAAAGATACACTCCACCAACTTTGCGAGTTGCACCTTGCATCAACCCCAGCCTCTCGTCCAGCTTACGAAGCTGGTGGTGGCTGCCACTTCCATTCGCAAATATCTCAACTCCATTCAAAGACAAACCCACATGAGGTGCTGACGGGGTGAATAGCTCCTCACACGTCTCAGAACCCACGCTCCTGTGATGCATGTATTCCAACAGAGGCGTTAACCCCTAAGCATCTGAAACGCCCAATATGGCCATCTGCATCACTGAACTCTGCAACGGTGGCATTTTCTCATTTTACCTCGGTTTTCTGATTGCAATGCAAATTATTTTAAAGCTCTTGTTCTATACTACAAGAGTGAGGATCGTGTCAAACCGAAGTCATTTTCACACAAACAGATGATTTGCAGCAGGGGTCCAATTTTCCTACACTACAAAAAATACACAATGGACGCTTAGGGGTTAATGCATGTTAACCCTTAAAAGTCTGAACGTGCCTTTGCGGACAGTAAAATACGTTGTACTTTGACTGTATTTGGAATGAATCCACACTTCAATGAATTTGAGTTCAAAAAACAAGTTAAAATTTAGATTGATGTAGTTCTAGTGAGCTACTGAGATCTTCATTTAGAGTTTCTTATTGGTAGCAAATCCCAATTATATGGCAGCGTATATACTATCCCCATGGGACGTTTAGGGGTTAAACCAAAGAAAATGATCAAAACGCAAAATAATGAATGCCACGTACGTGTCCTCGAAGGCAAGATATCCGTCACCAAACGGAACGCTTGATTGCCCAGTAACGACCTTCACGCAGTCTGGGAGTGGGAGGGCTTCGAGCTTCTTCAGATGTTTCCAAGCAGAAAACCATCAAAGCTCACGATGATTTCCATCGTTCGCTAGATAAAGCTTCGGCCGAATGAGCAAGATCCGACCATCCAGGCAGAAAACTCAACAGTTATACCGAACGCCGCAATGCTGGGCTGGTAATCCTATGTCGCACACCATGCCGTCGGTGAGGCCGGAAGCTAAGATTTCTGCCAGACACTCCCACCTGGAAAATGACGTAGTACTATAGTTTAGAAACTTGATGCATGATGAATTACCCATGTTTTGCATGACGCATTTCATGTGACGTCGAGATGTTCTCATGTTAAGAATAACATCAAATGAATGTCTTTACGTTGCGTTCCATGCAACACGGAAACATTTTGACATCACCTGAAATGCATCATATGGGTTTCTTACAGTGGAAATTGACGCAACCTACTTCAGCCTAGTAGACCATTAATTTGCCATGCATACAGAAAACAAGCACCTGAATAGTACTCACAGGGGTTCCAAACATTTTTGCTGGGATAAAAAGTGGATGGTTTGGCCTCATTTTTTACTCCATTTAGCATTATGTCCAAAAGTGTAGATTGGGAGTTGGGGGTAAAACTTTGACTCCCTTTCTGGAACCTTTATTAGGATAAAACATGATTTACCAGGATAAACCTTTTGACCTGCATGGGAGCCAAAAAAAATTACCCCGGAGTAAAAATTCCTCACTTTTACCCCCACCCCAAGTTTGGCCCCGGCTCAAATTGTGAGGGTTCCCTGTGACTGATCAACGTGCATAATAATGCATTGAAAAGATAAATGGAAGTAGATAACAATTCAACTTACGAGTGGGTGAGAGTGTCAGCCTCCAAGAAGTGATCTTCACAGCCATATCCTATGACTTCCAACTCCGGTCCCAATCGAAACTTAGCTCCGGCGTCCCTAGCGTTGCGAAGGGATTGCAGGGTACGTGACAAGTTGCCTTCAAAGTCTATGGCCCACTGGTTTAAACTGCATGTCGCCACCTTTGCCACCCTCACAGCCATGGCTAGCCTAGCTTCTGCAATCTGCCAATCTACTTGTAACTAAGCGGCATATAGGGTTTAGGGTTTACCTATGCTCCTTTCTCTATTTTTACATCATATATGTTTCTACTTTTACATTCAAAAAGATTCTATATATTTCTATTTTAAAGTTCAAAAAGATTCTATTTTAAAAAATTATATTTTAAATTCTTTTTCTATTACATAACATTTAGTAGTCTTTGTGTGACTATTGCCTACCCTCCAACAAAATGATGTGGACTAGAATATTTCACATCACATCAGTAGCTATGGGGCAAGTAGCATTAAGCAAGAGCAATTAACCATGGAGAACAGTAAATGGAAAGAACTCACCAAGTCGCAATTCAATAATGTCATGTAAGTGATATGTAATTTAATGGGTCATTGAATAAATAAATAAACTATGGTGAGTGTTTATTCATGTTTAAACTAAATGAAGTGTTCATGATTTGCAAAGTGCTTCAAACAAGGCAACAGATAATTGTGTTCATGATTTATAGATCATTTGATTTAATAGCCCATTCAGTTACATATCATTGGTCACTCCATCCATAAATTAAGGTAAAAGAAACTAAAAGGCAGCTTTTTTGAAGGCTACTAAATGTTATGTTATGTATACAACATGGAGCGTTTTCGTAGTCACTTTTGTGTAGTCTCTTCCCTTATAGGTCAGAAACAACAAATGTGAAAATTTTAAACCATCTCAAATAAATTATCGACTACAAATTATTGGAGTCATATCTATATTGAACTTAAATATGATATAACAAAATAGTACATTATGTTTTAATATAATATTAATATTAATGTTTATTATAATTATATTATCCTAAACGACCGTGAAGAAATAGAAGCATCTCATCAAGCTTTAAGCCAAAGTTATTGACTACAGTAGAAATAGGAATTATGGTTTGATGGAAAGAGCCCCCTAGAAGAAGTTCTAAGCCTTCTAATTGTAAAACATCATTTTGAGTACAATTTCTGCAAGCATCTACAACTTTATTGATATTTTCAACACTAGCCTCAATCCTAAGGCATGTAATGCGGTTTCGAAGTGTAGCCTCAGTCATATTCTCCCAAATATTGTGCAGCTTCTTCATTTGATCGTGTCTTTTGATGATGGTCTTTAGAGTCTTGGGCATACCATCAACGAAATCCCTAGATATGGCTGATAGGACCTCATGGACAATTTTTTGATAAACTTTGAATTTTTTAAGCTTTTGTGCTTTTGCAAAACTAAATTTCAGGGAACCTACATCTGAATGGTTACACATCGGATGTACTATATAGTGTGCCATTATAGGTTCTAGGCGATTTGTTTGGGAATGAGAGAATTTCAATAGAACTAATTGTTATCGTTGAATGTTTGACACCTATATCGAAGAGGACCAAGAATTCATGGTTTTAAAATGACAAGTTCAATCAGACATATTATTGAAAATATAATTCAAATGGGACCAAATTTTATGTCACTAGAAAAAGCGAAGAACATTACATGTGCTCATATAATGAGAAATAAATTTGAACTAAGAAACTCAATATAGAACCTACTCAAAACTGTTTAAGAAAACATGAAACCCAGTTTGGACTTCATGGTCCTTTAGGGATTAAGTTTAGCCCATGTTTGTGTAGTGTGCATTTCAAGTCTGACATTCTAGTTGTGTGATTGATGAGTGCAGATTCCAATACAGTTTCTCACAAAGCAGCAGACAGGTTTTCTAGTTGTGTGATTGTTGAGTGCAGATTCCAATACAATTTCCAACAAAGCAGCAGACGGGTTTTTGGGTCAAATACCTTATTTCTTGATACAAATGTTCTAACTCAATGGTGACATTGATTAGACATGTCTAACACGATTGGCATAATTTTGCATGTTGCTCAAAAGGCAAGCATATTATTGTTGCTTTAGGTTTGTATGATAGGGAGTTGGACTGACAAAGCAGTCACTGTTATGGGTGTCATCACATAGTACTACTACTGGGGCCACCCTCTTATGGCTGGGAGGTGGCTCTATATACATCATACTCAGCATTCATAAGCAACATTTAGTGATCAGTGGAGACACTAGTAGAAGAGGTGGCACTGTCAAGGGAGATGTCCATGCAAGTAGTGCTCAATTTCATGTATGCACATTGATTTTTCTTGAGCATGTCCCTAGGGAGCGCCACTTTTTTTACTATTCTAGAATAAACGAGTTAGTATAGTATAAGTGAAGACATGTTTTTTTTTCATATGAGCTTAACCCCTAAGTGCCCAATCAACCATATTATGCTTGATTTTTGGTCAAACGCCCCAAAAATCAAGTATTTTAGCTTTATTGTAGTTGGTGTTTTCATTAGATGTTTAAGTTAAGATATGATACATTTTTTGACCATTGGGATTGGAGAATAGACTTCATTTGAAAAAATTTCACCGTTGAGAAATTTGAATTTTGTGTGCCCAAGATACAAAGGGCTTTCAAAAAATGCTCCAATCATAGGTCTCTTTTAATTTCTTCACTTTCAATTTTTTACTCCTTGTAGATATAACTTTTTTCTACCTTAAATATAATTTTTGATATTAAATTTGACAAAAATATATTTATTTTGAATTTTTACCTTGTTTACATGATAAAATTTGTAAATATTCAAAATATCTTCCAATCATGTTGAAAATTTTGTCATACCTTCATAATGTTGATGACTATCTATGAAAAATTATGTGATATTTCAAGTATGCAAATTATAGTGCTTTGACTTTTACAAAAGAGGTGAGAACCTTTAGGGGTTAACCCTTAACCCCTAAATGTCCTCACCCTTCTCCGGATTTGGAGAATTTCAAAGATGTCTTATAAAATGCAATTAAGAGGGATATTTTGAGCTTGATATATGCATAAAAGTTGTATATTAGGAATTTTTTATTCTATCCATACAGTTAGATTTATGATTGTTGTCACCAATATTTTTGTATAAAATTTGAAACTTAAAATTCTATCTTATTTTTTTTGTAATTTGATTACGAATAGGATATTGACAATTTGTACATGAAATTTGTTGTGATTGGTTGAGATGTAATACTCTAATTGTAGTGATTTTTGGAGATTTTGGTTGCTTAATTTTATTAGTTGACTTTTTCAAGAGCACTTTTACATTGAAATTTTTGAAATTTTAGGTGAAACACAACAACATGAAATGAGGCATAGAAATTTTACAAATTGTCCCCTTTATAATTAAATCACACACGCATGAAGCTAACTTCCCGTAATACATAAAGTAAGAAAATCCACACTGCAAAAAATCAATGACATATGAGAAAACTTTGTTTGATTCTGTACATCGTCCAAAATATGGATGCTTGAAATTTTAGGGGTTAAGAACATGGTAGTTCCAAAAAATACAGGCTAACTAAAGCAATCACTAAGGCAATTGGTATTTTGTGTGAATAAGGATGTTCCTGTCCCAGAAACATTGCCACAGACCCTCTGAGATACAAAACCTTTTGCAGATATCCTTTAAATGTCAGCGGGGACAGTCATGAATTTCAGTGATTGTAGTTGCCCAATTATGTAGTTATGGATTTGTTCTGAGCTTTTTGACCAGTCTGAGTGGAATTGGGAGAACCAACCCCCACACTGGGACCAAAGATAAAAAAACAAAAAGAAAAGTTTGGCCCTATTTTTGAACATGTTGGGTTGCCCTACACTAACTTGAGGTCACAGACCCCAAATATAGAATTAAAATTTTCAAAAAAAATCACCCAGACCCCAAAATGAGAAAACCAGAAAAATGAGAGGTTCCAATGTGGGGGTTGGTTCGCCCTCCCCGTCTGAGTGTGGGTGAAGGTGTTGTCAAGTTAACAAATTCAATCAGTGAATTTGGCAATTTCACTTAGCTGACTTGTAGCAAGATGATGGCACTGTCTACTTGCATCTTGTAAGTTGCAAAAAGGTTGGTTCAATACAAGGGTACATGCTAAAGTTAAGAGCATGCACAGCCCTTCGCAACAGAGATGCACAACACAAGAGGTTGTCATGAGAGCAAGCACGATGAGGCTAACGTGAAGTGGTTTTTCACACGGTAGCCACAGGGACAGTAAAATGAGGCTCAACATGGTAGGTGGTTGTAGCTCTCAAGGTCTTGGTTGTGTTCAAAAATCAAGGCAACATGCTACAATGTGTGATTTTAAAAGAGAATCATAGTTGCATCTCATTCTTTTGTAATGTATTTGCTATAAATCGTTGGTGTTTTCTTGGGTGAGTTGAAATTTGATGGGTCACAGTGGGGTGAAAATCAGTGGTGGATGTAGCTGGCCGTAGTAGGGTCATGGTGGAGGGTTGTTTAGGCTACAAAGGGTTGTGCATGTCCTTAGCCCTTGGCTCAATTATAGACCTCTAAAGATAAATGTGCAACAATACAACCCATGACAGGTGTATAGTAAAAACCCACATCTTTATGTGAATCTTTTGTATTGTAACCTTGTAACAGTTTCAGCATCCCTGAAGTTCCACATCAACTTTCCCGCCATCCACATCTTCTTGGTCACAGCCAATAAGAAAGCAACACATGGTACTTTCCCAAAAAATTGAATAAGTTTGAGTCGGAGCTGCTACCAAGTTATGGTATTTTAAGGATGATGAAGTTTAGTCCCAATGCCAGGTCATGCACTACAACTCGGACACTTGGATTAAATAAATCACCCTATTCATGCCACAATTTTATTTGGAAGTCACTCTATTTGTGTCACTATGTATTTGTAGCATACATATATCAAAATTCTAAGTGTAAGATACGATTGCGAATGTAATACCAAAAAGTGGCACATGCAATCACATCGTACAAATAAGATGGTTTACCTTATTACATCCCTGGGATGTAATATCCCAGAGGGCCCTCATTGCAGTGCGTAACCCTATGTATTATGCTGTTGGAGAGTAGGACGCCTCCAATGCTGGAGCTTCAGAAATTGAAAATTTGAAACTGCAGCATCTTTAGAAAACTGACACCAAATCATCCAGTTGATGAACGATCTCAATCAAGTGAACTGCAACATTGGCTGGACAACTGGAGTTGGACACTTGGACCACCTCTTATCAAGTTAGGCATTTGTGCAGAAAGGTCTTTTGTTTTTCTGTAAAGAAGCTTTTTTGTCCTTTTTTTTGGTATTTTGTGATCTTACTGATTACCGTACCTGCAGGGCATTGTCAGCACTTTGTTGCACGACATAAAATTAGCCACCTGTTTTGGTGTCATGTGAATTTTCCTTATTTCTCATTGCAACCTTAAAAGTGATTTCTAGTAGAAAAGTCGTACTTGGGCACCAAATAATAGTGTCATAGCATAGTGTCATAGCATGGTGCCAGTGCCAATAGCATATATTGGCACTAGTTTGGTGCTAATATGGGCCTTCCTTACTACTCAAAAATCACCCTTTCTTAAATGAATGGTAGCCTATGTAGAAATTAGAAAATTATGGAGAGCAGCATTGTACAAAGGCAATTGCATAGTTCGGGTCATTCTTTTCAGGATTTTGAGATTTTTGTAAATTCATGACATTAACCTTTAAATGTCAAGAGGACCTTAGCGGGGCAGCCTAAAAGGCATCTAAATTTTTGGAGGGAAGAAAAAAAAAAAACGAAAAAAATGCAAAAACGGCTCTGTTGGGCATTGTTGGCCAACACTGTGGCACTATAGCATTGCTAAACCTCACCTGCCCCAATCTCAAAACGTGTTCAATTTGATAACTTTGATTGCTTACCAATGATTTCACAATCTCTCAAATGAGACGCAAATTTGAAATCTAAATTGCTTTTTCAGTAGCTTTCTAATGCACCAATCCTCACTTGATTTGGTTGAGAAAATCCACTTTTTTCTTTGTTATTCTCTTTTGAATAAGCCCATGGGACTTACCTTCACATTTAAGGGTTAACCCCTAAAAGACCAGGGGGTGTTGAGCTTAGCTCTTGTTTTCTTGACTAGCTCTTGTAACAAGCTCAATTCCTCATTGGTGTGGGGGCGATTGTGACGATCGGCACCGTTGAAACTAAAGAAGACTTGCGTAGTTTTTTTATGAAAAAAGGATCAACAAAATCGCACAATTTTTGAGAAAATGCCACCGTTGAGAAGATTGAAGCAACTTGTTTAGGGTATTTTGTACACATGCTGAAATCGGATTGTTTGGAAGTGCTCCAAAAATTCTAAATTTTTTTTTTGTGAGTAGAAATCATCATTTTAAGCATGTGCAAAATAAATTCAAGTAATTTGGAGTTGTGAGGAGGAAGATATGAGGGTCTGAAGTGATGCCTTTATACCCACCGTGCAACTCAAAAAAATCACCATAATACGCTCACTTGATGAATTTCCGATCAATAAGTACCTACACATTTGACTCTCAAAAAGAGCTAGGTCTCTTTGTTGCTCATTCTACAATTCAAAGCTTAAGAACCCGAATTTCCTCACTTTTTAGTTTTAGAAGCCCCGTGGGAACCTTACGTCCTCTAGGGGTTAAGACACATACACAAGAGCCAGTGTCTTAAGAAAAATGAGTTTTCAAGACAATTTTTAAGACATGTGCACACGTGAGTATCTTAAAACACCCGCATTTGTCATAGTGGACCCTTCACTTCATTCTGACCTGGCTGGGTCAAGTTCAAGGCAGGTCACTGGGACCTTGCATGCTCACCTTTTGCAGACCTACAAGCTTTACAAAAAAAAAACATGAAAATAGCATGGCATCATCATGAGCAAGGCAACTCTCTTCACATGTACATTATGTACAAAGAAACACATGTGTCATTACAAAGTCTCAAAAGACAGAGCTGAGCAATTTCCTCAGCCCAGTTGATTTCAGTAAATTGGTATGACCACCCACATTGAAGCTTCAGTTTGCTTCTTCACGATCATCTTGTGCACTGATACATGTGCTCCTAGCTGCTACATTACCAATCTGTCTGTCAGAACATTTGTGTCTACATGCTTGCTAAATACGCCGAGCAGTAAGTATTATTAGCCTCATGGTCAAGTTTCTCTACAAATCTATCAATGTACAGAGTAGAACATATGTTTACAAAAGCTATCTTTCTCTGGAAAAACAAAAACGCCTCCAAAAGGTCACTGAAACTATAAACACTCCCACAGCAACCTTTTTGAAAAATTACCCTAAAGATCAAAAATTGGAGAATGAAAAGATCGAGAGTTGAAAATCTGGAGTTGAGCATCTGGCGAATCCCAAGAGGTTGCGCGCACTGAAAGTAAATACATCATCACTGTCCTCTTGAAATCCTCGGTAAGATTGGTTACTTCAACACTCGGTTGATCGAGTTCGATTGAACGAGTTGAAATCAAGGGTTGGCGGTTCGATTATGGCTGTAAAATTGCCCCTCAGATTCCTGATAGAAACTCCCCTGCTGTGGGTTGCCAAAAGCAACTTGTCTGCTTGCAAAGCAATTCGTGTGCATCAAAAGAATAAAAAATGGGGTTGACCTTTACAAGTAGAAAACTCTGCGTTGACAAGGGCTCACTCAAACCGCCCCAACGCCCAGAAAGTCAATGAAGGGAGGAGCGGTGACGGTGCTATCATCGAAATATTGTGTCGGCTCCCGGGGTTTCTCACCACCTTGGAAACGCGCATCAAACTGGCTCCAGATTCGTGCATCGTCGAAAGGGTTGATGAGCGAGGGGACCCAGTGGTGGTCGAAACTGGGCTTGCTAACGTGGTTCTTCTGGATCGAGGGGGCGGTACTGTAGTGCGCCTTCACGCGGCGCCCGGTGGAGCTGGCGCGGTACTTCCGCGCCATGACCACATGCCAGTGATTCTTCACGGCGTTGTCGGTGCGCCCCGGGAAGAGGAGCGCTATCATGGCCCATTTGTTGCCGTGGAAGTGGTGCGCGGCCAGCAAGCGCTCCTCTTCGTCCTCCGTGAACGGGCGCCGGTTGATCCGCGGGTCCAGCTGGTTGAACCACCGCAACCTGCAGCTCTTCCCTGATCATACAAATTATACATACACACGATCAACGTCCAGGCTCTTTCACACAGCAAATTAACCCCTAAATGTCTAAAACGCCCAATATGCCCATCTGCATCACTGAACTTTACAACGATGGCATTCGGTTTTCTGATTGCAATACATCATTTTCAAGCTCTTGTTCTATACTACAAGATTAACAGTGTTGATCGTGTCAAACTAAAGTCGTTTTCACAGAAACAGATGATTTGCAGCAGGAGGTCTAATTAATCTCCCTACACCACAGTGGACACTTAGGGGTTAAACTGATTCTCCAGGAAAAGACAGACTGACACGGTGTTGCGTGATGGGAGTATATATCAACCTGATCGGCCGTGCAGGTTCTCAGCGATGAGGTTCCAGTTCTGGGGTCCGCAATGCGAAACGAGCTCGCGCAGCTTCTGGTCTTCGGCCGGGCGCCAGTGACCCCGACGGCACTGTGATGAGAACTTGGATGCTGCAGTGCTGCCTGTAAGCGACTGTAAGCTGTGAATATTCAGAGGATCTAGACTCTCCTCGCTCGTCATCTCGTCCATACTGCACGTTCCTTGCTCCTCGTCGTCACTGTACCGTCGTGTCTGTTGTTTCACGCTCTTCGGGGAGCCAGAATTCGACACGGTTCCGTCGCCAGGCTCTGTATACGTAGTCTCTACAGAATAAGTCGACTGTATCGAAACTCCCGCACGAGTATAAAAATCGAAGCTGCTGGACATCATCGGGTGTTGTCCCAGCTCACACGAACGATGATGAATTCGCATTAGACTCTTCGTCTCCTCATCTGCGTTATGCAAGCACATCGTGCCACAACGACTGCGGTAATTCCACTACTACTCGATCTCACCAACGCCACGACTCTCGCTCCGTAGTACGTGTAGACCCCGAGCTAGATAGCGCTGATATATATGTTCCAGGATCGCAATCAAGTCCTCCTTCAGTCGAAATCAATCTAACTGCATTCTACATTACTAAAGCAAATCTCCAGCACAGCACCGTCAAAATGACACCCTCGAAGACCGCCAGCTTTACATATAACGTAACAGTGGTGTGTATGTGTTTGTATGGAGAGAGGGGCAGCAGCTGACGAATTGTCTGTCAGAAAGAGAGAAAAAACTGCGATTGGGTGGCCGGTGACATGAAACACGAGTAAGTTGACCTGTGACGAATCGGTGCAGGCAAGTCAACAAGCTCGCCGTGACGGGGATAATGATGAGAATGAGGGTCAGGGGAGCGGAAAACCAGCAGAGCGCATGTTTGCGAATGAAGCCAGACCGTGGTTTTATGAGCAAGTGGGGAGCCCCCACAGACAAACAGACACATAAACACACACACGGGCGAGGGAAGGAGACTCTCGCTTGGGCTATTCCAGGCAGTGGTGATTTTTCACAAGGTCCCTAACATGTCCAGGGACATGTTCAGAAAAAGAAAACATTTCCAGTGGACGGGTTCTAAAAAAATGAACCGGTTTTTGGACGGGTTAAATTCACTTTGGACGGGTTCTAAAAATTTATTTATTTTTATGTAAAATTTCTCAAAAAAATAAATGGTGCAAATATCAATTACATTATGTCATATATGACATGTGTATGTAAGCATAATGGAGTCAAACCACTAATACCTAATCAAAATACCAATCTTCAAGAGCTCGATTCACCTACACAAGGATTCATCAACAACAATATTTAGAACCTTTGTAACACAATGTCAAAGATTATAATTGAAGGTACACTTAGAAATTGAATAATTAATATTTTATATAAGCATGTTCAAAATTTTATTAAAAAAAAAAGAACTTACCCTTCAAACAAGTGGATGAATTCTCCTATCCTTCATGTTTCTCCAAACAAGCATCACTGCATCCCAATTGATGTTTTCAACTGGAATATTTGCACATGAAATGCGCATCAAAGCATCTAAAGTCTCCAACTTCAAGCTAGTACGTAGATGACTTTTGATGAGGTTTTGTTTAGAAAAACCCCTCTCACATATTGCAGTGCTCACAGGAATCACCATAACTCTCCTCCACAAGTTACTCAAACCAGGCCAATTGATAGACCACTTTGGAGTGGTACCTGCAAACTCCCAAGCTTCAAATAAAGACTTGTTTGGGATCATTTCCCTCATGGTTTCCACCATCTCCAAGCACTCACCTCGACACCGATCTTGTTCTTCTTCAAAACTCTGGAACTTCACAAACAACCTCTCCAACCACTCCAAATACGGGACGGGTATTTTCAATTTGCAACCGGTTTTGGGACGGGTTGTTTTTTTTTCAACCTTTCCATGGACGGGTTGATTTTAAAATCACCGGTTTTGGGACGGGTTGCAATTTTTTTTGCCTTTCAATTCAAGGTTTTTGGACGTGGACGGGCTAGAACTTTGTGAAAAATCAGCCCTGATTCCAGGGCTTCCCCCTTAATGAGCTTTATTATCACTTGTACACCTTTGTTGTAACCGTCTTTTATTAGCCCGGCTTTGCTCGGGAAGTGGGGACTGGATTAAGATTACCAACTTTGGAAAGACCCAGTACCACAGTTACTGACAGCGATTGGCAATTTAAAAACAAAACACTAAATAATAGGGCTGCCGGATTCGTGGGGGAAAGGTCTTGGAGCTTCTCTATTTTTGCCGTGCTAAACATAACTCTGAGTATAATTATATCTATAACCATCACCGGCCTTGGGATTCGATATTTATTCCATTCTCGTGTTTGGTATGATTGTCGTACAAAACAACGGCGCAAAGCAACAAGAAGGAATTTTGTACAGTCAGCCAGGGGGGAAAATTGTTCACTCCAGTGCCATGCACAATCGTCGCTAGTAAACTGCACGCACTTTTGCGACGTGAAAAACCATTTTTCTGGACAAAAGTGTCCCGGAAAACAGACTGACGGAGTAAAACAGATAAGTTAACCTTTCAAATTTGAGGAGCCGTTAAGAATAAGAATAATGCTGGCAAACCTCGCTTGCATTCTACAATGATTGTAACTGATTCCATACAGTAAGTTAAGTAGCTTAGTAGTGTACACATTCAGTTTGGAGTGAAGGCTGGACCACAGGGGCAGAATGGACGTCTAACTTAGTTTTCTTGGCTTCTGGGCGGACCTGGCTGGGGTCTTGTTGTATTTGTATCCGTTTTGCAGTAAAGGTTCTCTTTATTTGTGCCCACAAAAAAAAAAAAAAAAAAAAAACAACAACAACAACAGTTTAGTCTTGTTGTATTTGTATCCGTTTTGCAGTAAAGGTTCTCTTTATTTGTGCAAAAAAAATAAAAATAAAAATAAAAACAATAGTTTAGTAACACGAGCTTATAAAAATCAAGTGATGGCTTTTACATTTATCGTGATGATGGATTTCATAGTTTATAAATAAACGAATAAAAATGTTGGATTTTACAATTACACTTCCATTAATTTTCATTTTAGATCCTTTTTAGTGATTAGAGGGAGAGCAGTTTTCAGCCGATGAGAGTTTCAAAAACTAAAAAGATCGTTGAATGTTCCTTTGCACTTGACATTTTTCGTCCAAGGGATGCCAAGAAGAGAGAATGACTTGAATGATACAGCATATGTTGTAAATTCTCTTGAAATGCAAGGCAAAGGCAATAGCCTCTTATGTTGTTTATACTCGTTGGAGTCCTTTTGAGGCTCATATATTATTTATTTTGCATGTTCAAATGCATTTTTGGGTAACTAAAACCTTCCTAATTGTTATTGTGAGTTTTGCTATAGATCGTAGGCTTTAGTAGTGTTTGTTCATATGCAAGGGTTAGAAATTGCCTTGTCGAAACCCTAGGTTTTCTCCTCTTCATTGTTGAATTCATGCACCTTGTCTCACTTCAGCTTTTGCATTCAAGACACATTTTCAAATCTCTCATTGATTCATAATATGACCTAATATCTCACACAATTCTTGGGCAATTCATTTCCCTCGCTCATAAATCTAAAACCATCGTTTTGTCCTTCCTTTCCTTGCTTTTTATTGTCAAAAAAAAAAAAAAAAAAAAACTAATTTGAAAAGCCTTTTTATTCCTCCAGAGACTTTTTTCCTCAAATCTTTCACATTTTTCTGACACTTTTTCTATAGATGATCTTTATCCTATAGTTTACCATTTTTACATTAAAAACTATCGTTTATTGTAGATGCTTAATCCTTTTTACTATTGTAGTTATCTTTTACCATAGATGATTTTGATCCTAATATCCCTTTATTGCTTTTCCTATTGTCATTATCATTTCTTTTATCCTAGGTGATTGGAAATTTTGCTTGTGGTCCAGAGCCTATTTATAATAATTTGTCTAAAAGTTCATTGTATAGAGGTATCTTAAGAGTCTACAAACCTTTCCAATTCCTTTGTATGACACATTGACCGCCTAGTGCGGTCAAAGTACTCATAGCATATTTGTCAATGGTATGATGGCTAGGCAATACAAGGTAAAATCAAACATTCATCAACAAAAGTTTGTAATAAACACGTCATGGAAATTACTTGTTTTATTTGAGAACAGTGATGTTGGATTTTTTTCCGTTTCAAATTGGTAATGTTTTAGAGCATCCACAACCATTTGCAACTGAAATGGCCCGCTACAAATATCCTACCAAAGCCAATTGCATTCATTGGTGAGTCCCACTCTATTATAATACACCAAAAAATACCAAATTTCGACCAATTGAAACTCAAATAGTCCACAATAGATGCATCAACAAAGAATAAAATATAGTTGTAATTTATTCATTTTAAACACACTTTGTTGTCTTTGCCTTGATTTCCAAACACAACAAGGGTGTTGAAAGATTCAACGGCTTTTCATACCCGCCTTCATTTTTTCCACCCCTTCTCGTTGCCATGTGGAAAATTGCATTATATTAGCCTTATCCTATCATAACAAAAATGTTCAGGTTTTGGTAGGGCTCCAAGTTTATGACATGAGAGTGCATAATAAATGGTTTGTTCGCCTACACAAAACCTATCGTGTTGTTGATAATCATGTTTGTTTAACTGAGACAATCCGTAGTCTCATATTATATTTGACTTTACATTTAAATGATAATTAATGTTTGATATTGAATTTTTTTGGTGAATTTTTTTGGTGTATATTGAGACTTCAATAGATTAACTCGCTCACAAACCTTCAATTTTATAAATGTTGATGTATTCATAAATTTCTGATTTGTCGGAATACATGTCTCAAATAATAAGGCTAAAGACTCAAAATGTCCATTTTGTCTTAGTTTAACAATGATGGCCTTGTTGGTATGATGTAGTTGAAATGCAACCATTGAGTCCCCTAAAGTTCATATGGTTGGTTTCCATTGCTCTAAGGCATATGGAGGACTGAGTTATCGTAGGAAGTATAAAAAATCAAATACAAAGTGGCTTGAGTGTACAGTCAAGTTAGACAATAATAATTGTAGTAAAGGCATGAGCAGCCACAATCATTAAAATGCCAAGATTTAAGGTTTATTTAAGAATGATTCAAATGTGTTTTTATGAACTATAAGGATAAAAAATTGTGCTTAAAATTTCATGTGGTGTTTCGGTAAACATAACTAACGTCTCATCCAATTAAGAAATGGAGTTTGTAAATGCCACTAGAAAAATATTAAAACCTAGAAAAGATTGTTAGAAATAATTAATTGGGGTACTTTAGCATCGTAAAATGCTCAATGAGTGCTCATTTTCCATGTACTTGCATAGTGAATCAATGTGCGTTATGAACTTTAGACTTTGTACAAAAAAAATAGACCAAAAAATTGCATCATATAACTTTAATATATAGATTGAATGCATTTCCCTACTCAACAACTATTTCAACTGCAAGGGCATTAACCCTTTAAGGTCCCAATTCAACGTTGTTTTTTCAAAGAAACGTTATAAAATGTTAGATGAATACCAAAAATGGAGTTGATGTACAAAGCAAAGTTGTAAATGTCAACGTGAAGATCACATCTGTACGGTTGGATTTATCATTTTTTTTATTAAGTATTTTTAATTATTTTTGCAAGGTTTTCTCTTGAAATTCAATTTAAAATCCCACATTAACACAAAAAAAAATTTAATATTGTAATGAAATTGGAATAATATGCTCTATGAGATGGTATGGTTTCCATTATTTGATTCTACTTATTTTGGAAAATCATGTTTTAGGTCTCACTTTTTGAACTACGAATGAAACTTGACATAAACCAATTGTGTGATTTTTTCAAAAATCACAATAACCAATTTTAAACATCCAAACCGTACAATACATAGTGAACTTGCACAAGAACCAAGAGAAATTTATTTGGATGAAAACTGTCCAATGCGGATGAGAATCGAATAACTTGAATCTGTCCATCGTCCAGATATTGGACGCAGGAGCGTTCAAGGGTTAAGATGTAACAGTGGTTCATGTTGCAACCTATGCTCTCTATACAATGGCCAATGCAATCCTATGCTCTCAATTCCAGAACAATATTCAAATATCCCGAGAACCAAAATCACTTGCATGTTTGTCAAGTTGTGAATATTTTTAATTCTATAAATGTCAACTTCCTTCAATTTTTGTGTACAACAGTCTAAAATGATGTAAACCAACATGCCAAGGCACAAAATGCTTTTTTGAAGCTCTAAGAAAAAATTGACAAAATTTAAAGTAGTTCCAAATTATAGCGCACAAAACCGAGTTTTAGACATGGCTAACTTTGAAATTCATTTTCTTTCAAGTCGCAATTGAGTTTTTCTTCAAATTCCATAGTAATGTGTTATATGTCTCATACTACAACTTTTGCACATTCACTTTTGGACTTTGCCCGTTGATGCTCATGATATGGTTGCTTGAATGGAAAAGTTTCAAATCAATACTCAATTTTGTTTGTCATTGTAAATGTATTATAAAATGTTCCTTTTTCAACATGCTAAAGTTTGGTAAAAGAGAAAATGAGAAGAATTATGTTTAGTAATTATTAGTATAGTCAAACTTTCCAAAAAAAATTAGTATTCTTCAATGAATTTAGAAGAATTTAACATTTAGTATTCACTAAAATTACCAAAAAAAAATTGAGTTTGAAATTTGGTATGATTGGTTAAAACTAGGCATTTTGTTATAAATTCAAAAACAAAATCTTTTTAAAGGAAAAAGGACATCATTAGTTTCCCAAAATAATAAAATTTAATACCACTAGGAAAGTATTGAGTGTTTTTTCTTTGAAAAGATATCCTCAGTGGAGTTTAACTCGGATTGACATTATTCAAATTGGGTTGAAAAATAGATTTGATTATTTGGAAACATGTTTTTATTTTTTAAGAATTTATTTTTGTCCCAAGCAGTTTGTAAAAATAGTGCAACGATCATGAAATGGTCGTTTGGTTATTTAGGATTTAAAAAATATTAATATTTAATAAATTTATATTATATCAATATATTCTCACAAAATTTTAATGACAGGAAATTGTACAATATACATATACAATCAATGAAGATGGATGGAGCGTTTGACTTCTAGTGACTTAGAGGAAAATATGGCCCTTTACGATATCATGGATTTTATCTTGACAAGTGCTTGTTTTCAAAAATTTGTTGAAAGTATTGTATCCAATTTGTCCCATATAATTATTCATGTTTTAATATATGTTTTTGATTGTGTTCATTTATGATGAAGAAAATAGTGCATAATTGGATTCACATCATAATAGGACAATGGGAGCCATCACCCTTTTTACAATGAAACCACAGTCCAATTACAATTAAAAAATAAGTTAACGTGAAAACGACACAATAGTCCTAAAATTTATAGAATACAAATGACATTTTTTCAATACTTAAAAAGTAAATTTAAGTGAAGATTTCTTTTAATCCACTTTTGAAAAGGGTGCTTCATTGCACCGACCTATTATGCTATGTTCGATCATAGGGTGTCAAATATTTAATTAATTTTCTAAAAGTAGATTTGGCACTTGCACTTTTTAAATATTATCTTTTTCAAATTTGAAAAAAGAAAAGAAATAAAATCCTTTAATTTTAACCCTTATAATTAGTACCAAAGTCGTTCATGTAGTATGGTAGTCATTTTCAAAATTGTATAGACCACTTAGGTCTAGGAATGCATTTAGGAATTAATTTGAAATCCTTCTTACTCAATACAGATGGAAGAACAAAACTCAACATAGATGGTTTGCATCTAAGAACAATCTGAGAATTGTCATGTTCAATGTAATAATCAACACTTGAGGGCTTAAAATTGGAATTCATTCCTTTTTCTTAAAAGAAAACTTTCATATTTTTAAATTACCAAAGTAATTACCAAGTTTCTACATTATAGATTTCATTTTTAGAAAATTCATTTATTTTCATTTTCTTTCATGCTACCAATAACAATGTATTTAGTCCTTGAATTCGGTAGCTAAGTAGTCCGACTAAAATTAAGCATACAATTGTATGTGACTTTGTCAACTTTTTTCAATTATTAACCCTTAAACGTCCAAGGATTTTCCTCGTTGTTTAGGACCATTTTAATTTTTAAATTTTCACTTCTTTGAAAAAAAATTGTTTCTTATCATAAGAAACACCAAAAGGAAGTCAGATGTTAAATTTTACCCCAATCGATCATTTTAGCTATTTTTTCATTTTTTCAAATTACATAATCACAATATTCCCTTCCTATTAATATTTCTATCTTTTTCTCATATTTGAATGATGGAATGAGTTTTAAATTTTTTTAAATTGAATGAAATAGATAGAAAAACTCATTTGACACATGCTAGAAAAAAAACATGATCACACACAAACTCATAGACTTATGAATGGTAAATTTTTTGATGACTTAGGGTAAAGCTCCAATTTTTTCAATATTTTATTCAATATTGATTATTTTCATAAAATGAACAATTGAACCAGTAAATAAACAATGCAATTTAAATAGGAGTTCTAGTTCAATATGTTGGCTTAAAATGAAATATTGAAGTACTAAACTGGATTTCTGGTCCCAAATGATCTCTCATATCATAGAAGACATTTCAAAGTTAAATCATAAAAAAGAATTGTAGTGAAGAATCGGGTCTTGCCATTTATATGGTTGGATTTCAAAAAATTGAAGCAATTTTATTATTATTCAAAATTTGATGAAAATTTATTACTATATATATATATTTAAAATTTAAAATTTAGATTTTAATTTTGGTATGAAGAATTGGGAGTATGAGATTTATCACATGCCCAAATTTGGAAGCATCTATTGTTCTTATTTTACATAAATGTTGAAATTCATTGTTTCTACAATGGTTCCACCATCAAAACAATCATGCTAGACTTTTGAGCAAACTATTAGAAGAGAAATGAGCCCTCCAAGAGGCTTTTTCGATGTTCGGGCCAAAATCTAATTTTTTATTGGAATTATTTTTTAAATGAAAATACTTTTAAAAATAAAATGTTAATAAAATAAAATAAAAAATATAATTTAAATTTTTTAGAAAATGTTTAAAAAAATTTCAAAGATTATTTGAACAATTTTTAATATTAAAAATATATTAAAAATTATATTAAAAATTTAAAAAAAAATTTAAAAAAAACTTTTAATATTTAATATCCAATCTGAAATGTCGAACTCATGCCACATCAGATTTCATTTTTTTAATATTTTTATATTAATTAAATATTTTTTTAAAAATTCAAAAAGTTAAAATAAAAATAAAAACTCGAGGCCTCTTAGAGGGCTCAAATTTCTTGTAATGCAACCCAGTCTATCAATAATCAGAAAGAAGAATTGAAGTGTATCAATGAACAAAATGGGTTGATGATAGAGAAATGTGGATTTTGGCTCAATTTCTTTCTGGACACTAGACGAAGAGTAGCTCCAATAGTTACAGGCTAAATGTGAATAAAAACATAATGCTATTCAAAGTTCTTCCATACCCCAATCTCACTTTCCTTTTTCGGTGTATGTTGAAGAATCTCAAAGATAATTTCATGAAAATTGTATGAAATTATTCGGGAAAACATTAAAAATTTAGGGATATGGAGCATTGGTGGAGAAGCTCTAAGTAGTATCACCAAAATATCAATTGAACAATACATGACAAGGAAGAAATATAGATGAACCTATAGAATTCAATTTGTTACATTTACTAAATCATAATGCCAAAAATCATAATGTCATGTCCAAAGATCACATTGCCATAACAAAGGACCACGTTGCCATAATCAAAGATTGTAGTGCTATAACTAATGACTTTAACCTTTGGCAACGTAGTCTTCAACGGCTTTAGCAACTTGATCATTGGCTTTGACTACATGGTCTCTAACTTTGGCAATATACTTATTGACTTCGATTATATAGTGCTTTGGTCAAGGCATTTTGGATTTGGTTTAGGACATTCTAGTGTTTGGTTAGAGCAACATAGACTTTGACTATAGCAATGTGGTATTTGAGTTCACCGAAAAGAAGTCCATCTAACCTCCCTTTTTGCTCTACTTCTCACCTCTTTCTTGAACTATACTTGAGTTGAATAGTGTCGTGTCATAGATTGTCCCCTTGTGGGCAATGGGTTTGGAGCTTTGGTGGAAGGTGTGGGAGTCATTGCCACGTGTGGAGAATAATGATAGTGGCTTGCTTTAAATTGTCTCTCAACTCATCATAGATCATTTTTTGGTCTATTTATATTGCAATATGAGTTCAAAACCCGGGGAGGTCACTCCATTGTCAAGTTGAAAACCACGTGCGTTCAAAATAAATCTAAGTTTTCTAAGTTGCATCACCAAAATGGGTCAAAATTTTATCAATTTTTTTTCATGAGTAGATATACTCAGTATCTATTACATAGTAAAAAAAGATAACCAAATTTGATGATCTTTCTTTTTTTATAAAACATACCGTTTCTAACTAGAATGACGTAGAAATGAACTAAAACAATTACTAAAAAAATGAAGATGACTAAAAATTTCAAAAAAATATACAAAAGATGTTATCAATGGTTACGTATATGTAGAAAAAATATCATAATTTTTAAAATTATTTATGGCATATAAGATAGGGGTAGCAAACTTTGAACGCACGTGGTGTTCAATTTGACAATGGAGTGACCTCCCCGGGGTTCAAAAAGGTATTCAACACGAGTTTGCTAAAACTTTCCTCTTTGGGCTGACTTTTCAGTTACCTCAATTTGCTCAAAACATCCTAAACCGTATAGGCATTATGATCTAATAAATGTAACAAATTGTATTCCATAGGAACCCTCAAGGTTGAGTTAGAGCAAGCCCAGTAGTTACAGAGAAAACATTTCCGCCAAACATCAATTTGAAGGCCATTTTTAATATGGAGGAATGTATTACATGAAGTACCCAGCAACATTCTTGGAGCGAACACCAAGGCAACTTATAAAATGAAGATTTTATATGAAGTTACTTGATGACCTTGAAGCACGGGCCGGTGAATAGTCTTCAAGCTCGTTATTTAATTGTTGATTGAACATCTTTGCTTGCTTGGTGTGAGAAATTTGCTTGCGCCAAAGCTTCTGTGGATGGCGGGGAAACCTCAAACTTTGGCTTCAAAAACTATTATTTAGCGTTGGTGGGTAGTTGCTGGGCCAAACTTCGAAGCAAGTGGAGATAACTACACCA
The DNA here is from genome assembly GCA_022496805.1 of Pohlia nutans. NCBI lineage: Eukaryota > Viridiplantae > Streptophyta > Bryopsida > Bryales > Mniaceae > Pohlia > Pohlia nutans. The sequence continues at coordinate 1,700,313 of CM040095.1, read as the reverse complement.
AATCTTGGCGTTGGTCCCTCCAAAACACATGCTGCTGGGCATGCTCTTAGACCATCTGCACCGCAAGCTTATTTTGCCCCGCCAACCCCATTTTCGAGGGGTGGTTGGCGTTGAACTATCCCACCCGCCCAAAAAAACACCCCGCCAACGCATATATTCCGGGCTCCCCGCCCCTGGAAAGCCATCTTCCCTGGATAGTTGAGGGACCTCGCGGCCCATCTCCCGCCCCTCCAAAGTAGGATCTTTTTAGTTAATTATGGCTTCCGGGTCTCCTTTTGGGTCAGAAGTTGTTAGTAGTCAGGGTAGTGAGAGTTCGGGCAAGGGCAAAAACTTTACGGTGAGGGAAGATGAGCAAGTTTGTATTTTCCATATCAATATTTGAAATTGTTCTAAAAGCCTTCAATTTTTGAAAATCATAGATGGGAGATTTAAAATCATAAATGGAACATTCAAATGTTTAAATGGAAGATTGAAAATCATAAATGAAAATCAAAGATCCAAAAATGAAAATCAAAGATCCAAAAATGATAATTGAAGATCCAAAAATGAAAGTTGCAATCCAAAATATGAATATAAAAAATATATTTTGATGATATAATTTCAACAAGTCAGATGTCTTTATATACTATACTCAAGCGATAAAAATAAAAAAGTGAAAGTTTTTAAAAATGAAAAAGTGAAAATTTAAAAATATATAATACAACTCAAATTTAAAATTATCTTAAGATAAAGTAAAAGTAAAATCTAAAATAAAATTGGAGTTATTCCTACTCCCTACTTCAAATTCTGCCGGGTTATTGAATCTTCCCAAATTTGTTTACGCGTAGTTTTATTTGTTTTATGAAAATAAAACTATATGTTGTATATAAAAATAAAATTGGGTTAGTATAATGTGAAATATTGCAAGATTAATAATTTTTTGCAAGGCCTATACAAATCTGTTTTGTGATTACAATAGTTGAAGCATAGGTACACAAAGCAAATGGTGGAGTAACCTATAAGCGCCCACCTCCCCATTTCGGCCATGTAAGAGCATGCCCAACAGTTGCTCATTGTGCACCAAGTTCACATGCAAGATGGTGTGTTAGAAATGAAAACTTCCTCAACAATAACCATTTAGTGTGCTTGGAATAGAGTGCATCAACCAATTACATACTACTAATTTTGTTATTACATAGGACAATCATAATGACGGAGAATAAATTTGCTAAACTTAACTTCATAAAGTGTGACCATCCTCTTGTTAGAGAATAGGACAAAATGATTGATGTGAGAACCACCCCTGGCTATATTGACAATATTTGGTGTGCAAATATCAAACTCTACACCATAAAAGGTACTTTATCATCTAGAAATAGGTTTGGTAAGTAGAAATGACTGTTGTTGGGCCTGCTTTAAGCGCCTTGAGCAACTGCCATCCAAGGAACCTAAATCTAACTACTTCAATTGCAATTCTCAAAGAATCTAAAATCGATCAAATCACAGACTTCCACAAATAAGCAGAATTGGGGTGTCTAATGTGTTATTCATGATAATTTTGTGTAGAAAAAACACCATCTATATGATACATGTGAAATATGACTAACTTTTCTCTTTTAAAATCTATAAAAATTACATATTAATTGAGATTGTTTATTTATTTAGTTATTTATCACCTTTATTTGTGAATCTTACATGTCTACCAGCTAAAAATAATCTCTAAAAAAATCCAAGGACAATAGCTAAAATGGGCAGTTTTAGGTGCCTTTCCTTTGACCCCTAAAAGACGAGGATGACGCATTGTGTTCAAGAATAATTTAAATACTTTAGTAGCTTGTTTGGATTCTATAATTTTGACTCACTGCTAACTAGAGATGCGGAGAAAAAACCAAAACGTGAACAACAAAATTGAGTGATGAGTGGTAACTGATCTTGTAACTGATATACCTACTTTAGGGCCACTTTACATACGAAGCCGAACGGGCAATGGTATATGGGTACCCCAAAAAGCCCTTTGAACTCTTAAATTACCCTCCATATCATCTTTGAATGATTCATTCTTTAAACCAAATTAAAAAATCAATTGACTAAGTGTATTTTTGATTTTCTACACTCATAAAGTACACAAGAAAAAATTCACATCAAAATTGAAGCATTTTAAAGATTTTAAATGAGACTTTTTGTAAAAAAATCACGATTTGTCCTAACTACTTAAATATATCCAAAACATTTATTTAAAATATTAAATGACCTCATTCTGGTCCCAAATATTGATATATAGTACATGTGGATATGTTTTATTTGAAACGATTACTTTGAAAGATTAAAAGTATTATTTAGTTTGTACTACAACGTTTGCAAATGTTGAATTTTAGTAAAAAATTTCACGAAGTGTAAAAGTATGAACATAAATTTATTCAATTATAATTTTGAACTTGAAGTGAAGTAGTTCATGTCATCTAGGTGCTCATATTTTTTAAATTGTTTTTTAATGAATTTTAGTCAACCAAAATGGTCAAATTTATCAAAAGGAATTAGGGTTGATTTTGACTCAATTCAAACCAACTCACTACTCTAAGACGTTGGAAACTTGGAACGGATATTTGTATGCATACAAGACTACGGACTACATAGAAGTTTTAAATTGTACAATTAGAGCTCATACCAAGGAAACACTCAAACACAACAAGGAGAGTCTACATTTTCATTAATTTCCTCCCTCACTCCATTTATGAGTCTTAACTTATAGATTTTTAGGGTTGAAAATTTGACCTAGCACTGACGGTTAGGTCAAGGGAACGAATAGTTTTGACCACTAGGCATTTCATCCATCTACAGTTGGGTACAAGTTGCTTACAAAGTTTTTGAATCCTCCCTCATAAAAACAGAGTCCCTTCCCTAAATTGTAATGTGCTCAAAATGGCATCCACAAACCTACAAATTGAAAGGAACATTCCTACTCTAGATCTCTACTAGTAAGAATTTTTTCTTACCATATTTGCAATCTTGAGAATTAATGCGGCCGCTTGATATGAGATCTACGTACTTTCAATACTTACGAAATTTTTTGTAAGCATGTTGACCCGACTGTACAATTTGCTATAGGGGTCATTCATGGACTCAATAGTATACTAATAGATATGCAAGAGAAGGGAACTACTATTCTTCTTCTCATTAGCCATGTAGCCTAGGTGAGCAATTATGCATGGAAACAAAGGCTACTTGTCACATCACTCATGAGTTGTCTTTGCATGGTTTCTTTTCTACAATGCTAATATAGAAGCATCGCTTTTTAAGACTAGAAATGATACATGTACAATGGCATTAGAGTTAACCGTAAAGTAATGACATGCTAACATGTCTTTTGCCTAGAGTTTTCACACTTAAAATAAACTTCACTGCCAATGTCAAAGACCAATAGCCAAACAATTTGCCTTGGGTGACCATGAAGTTGGAGTGAAGGCACGATAAGATTCCACCATGGAAACTCAAGTGTGGTTTGGGAGAATTTCCCTTGCATTGGGAAGGCGGCATGTTCAAATATTTTTGACAACGTAAAGTGTGATGATTGGTTTAAAAAGTTGAAGACGAAACTCGCTTTTTCTACCTTAGAAGCTAAAAATCAAGTTCTACCTTGTCTTTCCACTTTTAGTAAAATTTTACTAGAATAATTCTATTGTAAACCTTCAACTTAAGATTTTTCCTGTAGAAATGGGACCATAAAATAGAGACCAACTGAAGCCAAGATACTGCAAGCTTGAATATTTATATGTTTAAAAGCAAACGAAAACTGACCTCCCCTAACAAGTGGGCACTCATTTGTAAGAGTCAAGAAGGCACCACGGGCCTTGGCTTGGTGGTTGGGGCTCATGGCCCCCAATGAGGAGGTTGTGGGTTCTATTCCCCATGCCGGCGTGGTGCTCACCGCCATAGTCCACCCAACTATGGGGGGGTCCTTGGACCTTATTGTATGGGTGTGAACCGTTGAACCGGCTCACTTAGCGTTGAATTCTTAGTTCGATAGTTTTTGGATGTTTAGTGATTTATATTTGTCTAACCGGGGCATTTTAGCCGGTTAATCAAATTTCCGGGTTTATTTCCCTTAGTATCCGGTTTTTATCGACAATTATTAAATTCCTTTTTATCTAGATAAATTGGTGTGTTTAGTTACGTTTACCGATTCGATTTTGCGATTACGTGCAATTGGGCCGTTTGCCCTTTATTTTACTCTATGATTTTATTCTATACTGGTTGATTATCATTTTAGTTCGTGAGTTTAGTCTAGTTTATTAGTTTATTCTACGAGTTACCTTAGTTATTCCTTTTGGCTCGTTATTTTAGTCCGTTAAGTCCCTAATTGTTTAGTTCTATCTTATTGGGCTCCCGGTTAAGTGGGAGTTAAGTGGTAGTTTAGGATTTAGATGGAAGTGGATGGATGTAGTTTTGGTGGGATGCAAAGTCCCACCCTGTCGCTTCTGCTTGAGCCAGTTAGTTGTTCCTGCGCCGTGGTTAGAGAATGAGGAGAGAAGCAAATTAGGTCTAAGGTCGAGGCACCTAAAACCGATCACTTAAGCTATCTACACTATTTTTGGACCAGCCATTAATAGGGTGATATTTTTCCTGGGTTGGAAGTTAGTTTTCGCGGAGAATGCAAATTTTTCCATGAATTATTTCCCAATATTGAAATTTGTACAATTTTTCAAAGTGAAAAGTACTTCAGAACCCATAACCGATCACATGCTCTAATGTACAAATGAGGTACATCTTCCCTTTCAAAATCTAGAAATTAGGCCTGATCCGTTATAGGTACCTGGTCGGCTTTAGGTGCCTCGACCTTAGATCTGAAGTTTTTTGGTTACAAAGAATTGATTGTGTGGAACCTAAGCTCTGTGTGTGTGGGTGTTTTTGGGAATAGTTTTGGGGGAAAAAAACCATAAAAATTAGTGTGAGGTTATTGGGATTGAATGCAGGAATTGGCTTGGTGAGTTTCTCCTGTATTTGTGGGCTGTGAGCCTACGGTAACGGAGTTGAAGAGAACGGAGACCAGGCGATCACGGCAGAAAGGCGACAACGATTTGCTGCAAGGGCGAAGCCGAATTTTCAGCAGTCGACGAGGGCGACCACGAGCTGCAGCGACCAACAAAACGACGACGACCACGAAGGCTGTCCCGACGGTGGCTTCAGAGGCGGGCGACCACTGATTCGAGGGCGAGCTGCACGGCGCGGCCATCGGCGAAGGGCGATTCCAGACAACGAACAAGACGACGGCCAATACCAAGATCACGACGGGCTGAGGCTGCGGAAATTCCGGCGAGGGCGGAGCTCGCAGGACAAGACCTGCAGGACGAACAAGATCACGACGACCGACACGGCCAGAAGAGCAAGGCGAATTGACGACCAGCAGCAGAGGAGATCACGACGAGGTCCAGGACACGACGGATTTCACGGCGAAGGTCGACACCATCGCACGGCAGTTCGCGAAGACGAAACCAGAAGACGACCATCGACAGCAAGATCACGACCAAGAACAGAAGACGATCGCGACGATCACGCAGGCGGGGAAGGCGACCTCGACGATCGGAGCGACGGCAGTACAACGACGATCGCGACACCTTAGCCATCGCCACCTCTGTCTCCTTCCCGCGTGATAATACGGAGGGAGACAGAGTGATATTACAGAGGGAACGCATCCCTCACCCTCCTTTGCCAATTTATGCATTCTCAAATGGGTTAATTAGGTTTGTTAGGACTAGTAGAATTGAACCTAATTGTAAACCTTCAATTTGGTAATTTTAATTGTCAAAGTGTTTTTGTGTGTGCATCTTGGGTTTCTCTCTCAATTGTTGATTAATTGTTTGGATTGGTTGTCGTACTTGTGTGGTTGTTGTATTGAGTTGGTCCGGTGAGGGTTTTAGCGCGGAAGCGCTGCCCAATTTCACCGGGTCAGTTGAGAGTCTATGTGTAAATTAGGGTTTGGAAAGGGTTTTGGGTACGACGCGGAAGCGCTGCCCAAATTTTCCCACAAAACCCTAACTAATTGCCATTGGTTTGTTTAAGGCACAAAGGTGCTTATTGTTCCTTAGAATGTTTATGCAATGATCGAAAATCACCAAAACTCTCACTTGTGAGAATTCAATGTCCTTGTGAGAGTAGGGTTATGCGCTGTAATTTTTAGGCTTTTTACCAGTTCGTTCCTTTTTCTCTACTTTTTCACCATTTTGGCTAGAATTTCCCAACACAAACGCCAATCTTATTTAGGAGTCCATTGCTTGCGTCCACAATTCACCCACTTTCCGGCCGGACATATGGGCCTTTGACCGGCGACGGTCAAAGTGCTCATAATGGGTACCTCAAAGCCCTTTGGGGGGATACCATGTCCGGTATCTTCAAGGCACTAGTGACTAGCTAGGTAGTAGCATAGTGTGTCACTATAGTGTCTATCCTCGAAAGGGGAGAGTAGTATTGTCCCAATTTCCCCTTGTCCGGTGGGCATCGAATCTTTAGCATTACGAACGGCCACTTCATTCACGCCGGCCCCTATAAGGAACCGGAGTTTCTATCTATCATCTATCTAAGAGTCAGGGCGTTGTACTGGCTTCATAGGCTTCTTGGCTAAAACGCAATTGGGAATCCCAAACCCCATTAGTAAAAGTCAAATTTACTATGCAGTACAAGTATAAACACAGTCATTCGGTTACTTGAGGTTGCACACAATTAAGATGATTCATTGTACACAATAAAGATTGTACAATTCACTCTATCACAAATCAACAAAGACAAGAGTTAACTTACCAAGTTCATGTTATTACAGTAGTCCGTTGTTAGGATAGGCAAAAAATAATAATTATAAGAAGAGAAGCCCAAATCTTTAGGAAATTATTTTTTCAAAAAATATATATTTTGTATGGTGAAAATAAGGATCTTGAAATATATTCTCAAAATTTAAATTTTGAAAGAAATTTTCAATTTTTTGTTATTATTTGGCATGAGACACCCAAGAGGTTATTGTCAAAATTTTAGTAATCCACATGAGAAAAATATAGGGTACTTTTATTTCATTGGAGCAAAAATTTATACAAATTTTTGAAATACCATAGCCTAGATGAAATGGCCCATACAATATTATATCTAAAGTAGGGTAGGTGAAAAGTTTTGGTAGTATTTTATTTTTATTAATAAATTAAGGTCTATAATATTTGGAGAAAGAAAGAATTTGTGTGAGGTCCAATGAAAATCTTTGGGTTGGATGAGAAATTGCCTCAATCTCCTAAACCCTGTTGTCTAGGCTTTAATTTTTTGTGCATGCAATCCTCTATATTCATTTCTTTGTAATTAAAGGGATTTGGAGGTTCATATTTAGAAGAAAAAGTAGAGTGGCAGTGAGTGCATTGAGAGAGATGGCGTTTTTGTGCTTAAATTTTTGTCCCTTGCAGACAATAGTGTTGGTATTTGATTCTCTGCCGGACTCATGTTATTTGTTCATTAAGTTGTGTTTTTAAAACACATTACTTGAATGTGAGAACCGTCTAATTTTTTTCCTTTGTTCTAGTTTGTGTTCTTGTTTTTAAGCTAACTACACCTAATTGCAATACTTTAGGCACTGAGTACAATTTTTATTATTTGAAAGTTCAATTCATGTATTGTTGTCATTTTGTCATGATTAAGGTCAGTTTATGCCAAAATTCCATGATTTTGATAAATGGTATTGTTTATAATCAAAACAAGGTTTATAAAACAAGTTATTGGTGGAAATTGTATTTACCTATAGAGTCTTGAAAAATACCTCAAAGTACCATTTTATTTACTAATAGGGTGTAAATTATTCAATTTTTAAGATAATAGCCCAACTTAAATTAATCCCCGACCGCACATGGTTTACGAAAGTATATACCTTACGTGGAAGGCAGGGTTGGCACTTTTATGTCCAATAATTAATAAAAGTTGAAACAATGGAGGTCGGCACTTTCAAAAGTAATTATTAAGAAATTGGCTATTAATAGCAAACATTAAATTTTTCGGGCTACTAAACGTTTTGTTTTATTTTTTGCGTTGAGTGTTATGTTTTCATTCAATTTCATTGAGTGTTATGTTTTGAGTTTGTTTTATTTATTTTTTTGCTTTTTGTTGATTTCGACAAAATACTTAGTAAATTTATTTATTATTTCGGCATTTTTTTGGGGAATTATTTTCTGCCAACCCTGCCTTCCATGTATAGTAGTATGTGACCTCCTTGTCATGAGACATTGACCATGACGGCTAGATACGGTATAGGGAATAGATAATATGACACATCTTCGTTTGAAAAATGAATAGTCGTCTTAACCCTTAAAGGACAATAAAGCCCCTAGAAGGCTCTTGGAATTGGAAAGTGAGGAAATTCAAATTGTTGGGCCTTGAAATGTAAGCTAAGGAAAAGAGAGATCTTGATTTTTTTAAGAGTGAATCCTTGGGTGCTTCCTAATCAAAAATTCATGAAATGTGCGGTTTTTGGTGATTCATTTGTGTTGCAAGGAGGGTATGTGGCGTCACTTCATGTCCTCATATCTTCCTCTTCACACCTCCAAATCACGTAAATTGTTTTGCATATGAAGATCATGTGATGATCTCTACGCATGGTAAAAAATTTAGAATTTTTGAAGCTCTTTGAACAATCTGATTTCAACATATGTGAAAAATACCCCAAAAAAGTTCTATCAATCTTCTCAACAATGGCATTTTTCAAAATTGTACAATTTTTTTGGTCATTCACTAGTAGAAATCTTGTCTTATGTGACAAGTCTTTAATGACTCAATGTCGGGAATGACATGTCCGTAATGACACAAAGTGGGACTTTGTGTCATTACGGACTTGTCATTCCCGACATTGAGTCATTAAAGACTTTTCACATAAGACAAGATTTCTACTAGTGATTTTTTCGTACAAAAGCTACGTAAAACTTATTTAATTTCAATAATACTGATTGTCAAAATTACTCCACACCAATGAGGAATTGAGCTTGTTATAGGAGCTATTAAAAAACAAGAGCTACAACACATTTGGATTTTCCCTTAGCAAATTTTTGTTATTTTCTGAGTCCTCAAAAGAAGACAACAATCAAAGTCCAAATGTTCTTTGGATCAAGAACATTTGTGTCAACGTTGGCGTGAATATGGGAACCTATCAAATTCACTATCACATCAAATAGCATGCTTGGAGCTGCTCTCTCCATTGGTTCCCTTCACTCTTATCAACTTGCACAAAAAAATTGAGGGATTAAAATTGTCTATAGGACATGGGCTTTAGTGTAGCATGATGCTAAAAATGCATTGAAGATGCTCTAAAAGCATCTTCACCTTTCTTTTTTAATTCACCTCTTGACCATTATCATCATATCCAAAATTTGGTGTCACAAGTTATTTTTTTTACACCCTTGAAGTGCAATGTGTTCCTCTATATAGTCCGTGAATCAATCACAATTGCTATATATGAGTAATCATTGTTGTCCATAAATTTAGGATATCTAGCCCTTCTTTAAAATAATTATAGGGGATGTAATTTAGGATATCTTTACTGTGTATAGTGCTCGTATTCTGTGGCTCATTCACCTGCCTGAATATGCAACATTAAATACAAGCACTTTTCATCCACTTTTTAAAGTCATATGAGAATTCAATAGTATGGTGACACTTCAAGTATGGATGACTTGCCAAATCAGGATGAAAAGGAATGAGGGCCTTTTCAAAAATGAGGGCAACACTCTCAAAATTTCTTGTATAGCGAGTCCCCTCTAAATTACATCTAGGTGTATTTATTGTTAAGAATAAAGCTTTTGTTCAACCACTTTGCATGTGGTGCATGCTTTGTGATTAGTTCTTTAATTAACTATGGCCATATTTGAAGTGCTTTGAGTGGGGGAGTTTTATTTTAGGCTTTCTATAGTTTGGAATATTTTGAAGGGTCATCCAAGTTTAGCGAGTCACCATTGGAGATGCTCTAAGTGTCCAAGAGTTGGGTGTGCTACCTTACAAGAGTGTGCAATGCAGAAGGCAAGGCTAGTGTCATTGTATACAACTGCACAACAATCAAACATGGAAGGATTAAAGGCCGGCTTCCATGTGAGCATCGTGCGTTATACAGCTACACGACAAAATGAGGTCCCAACTTCCATCGATGTTTGGTGAGCGTTGAAAGCGTACTTTGCATTCACCTGCTCTCACTTCTATCAATGGGCTACGTGATTGGTTGCTTTGTAGAGAGTTTCTAATTATATCTTCTAGATTGCTCTACCGAGGTGTGCATGGAAGTGCTTTGTGCTATTTTTATCAATGGAGAGAAAGATTCCTAAACCGACCCGACTTTGCATGGAAGGAGGCCCACTCTGGCAAGGAAATTGGTGGAAACTATTCTGTCTTATTACTTGGAGCATGCCCATCAACATGAGTTTTGGTAGGACCAACGCCAAGGTAGTGGTAGATGACGGGTTGGTGTTCAAAAAATGCCCCCAACATCACAAGTTCTAACGCCAAGGAATATAAGCTAGGATGTTCTAAAACCACCAATTTCAGAAATATGGCCTCGTTTTTTCAAATTTATTTATGAGAAACATTTTTTGGTTATTTAAAAGAAGATTTCTCATGACATGCACAAATTTTCACAATTTAATTCTCAATATTCAAATTGATACAAATTTTTGAAGTGAAAATAACTTCGTCACCCAAATCAGTCCTCTAGATTTTCCCATGACTATACCATGTGGTACTAATTTTCACTCATAAGATACCCAAAACCACCAACTATTTCTTTGCAATGCTTGGCATGCCATTGGTCTACTTGAATAGTGAAATTGGCAGTTTTGAATCTCAATTGTGGTGGTTTTGAGTTTCAATTGTGGTGTCCCCAAGAAAGGTCAATTGGGGGAGTTGGTGGTTTTAGGACATCCTACCTTAGCAACATGCTCTTTCTTAACATTTCCCTGCCATGTGAGCTTCACTTGGAGGAGGAGAATTACTGATGCCAAACACCATTGCAGAGAGGAGTCAACAAAGAATCATGCACTGGGAGATGCCCAACTCATCTCAACTCGATACCTGCTCCAATATATGTGCTAGCTTTGACACATGCCTCCACTTCGTTCATGTTTTCAATAATTTTTAATAGCTTGGTTTGATAAAAGTACTGCTGCTAGGGCTGGCACGTTGACCTACTATCCAAAGCTCATTTAAAACCCAAACAAAATGCAGTTGGAGGAGAATTTGGACTCCCACTGCTGGGCTTGCTCTAAGCAGGCTCTAATTCTGCAGCCAGTGGTGAGTCTCTTTTGGAGACCTTGTGTACTTCGAGCAGGGACAATTGTTTGATGCATTGTGAGGTATTCATTGATGTAAACCTGATTGAAACTGGTTGTTACTGCACACTGCACAAAGGCCAATGCAATCCATTGTGAGATTGTTTGATTACTACTTTGGGCTACTTGTCTTACAATAGGGCAGACTTCCAGGTACTGGCAAGGCAAAATTGGTGACGGAAGGTCCAAGACTTTTCCCCGGCCGGGGGTTGGAAAAATGTCAGTAAACAAAAATTCCATCCATCACTTTCATGTGGGTAGGTAGAAAACACGTAGATGTGTAAAATTGCCATGAGCATTGTCATGAAAATCTCAAGTGTGCTGATATTTAGAATGAGTTGCCATCAATTTTGAAAAAGTCCCTTGGTACGAAAAGTAATTCAAATTTACCTTTTTAATAATATATTATACGCGCAATTTGGAACTAAATTGCAATTTTCAGTATTAGCTACAATTTGCTGCAAAATAACAATGACATTTTACCACGTGTAAAAGTCATTTTTTTGAAATGAGACATTTTTATTTAGAAATATAGCTTTTGATCCCGAAAATGTTTTTTTAATTCTTTATACAAAAATAAAATATATAAGACCATTTTGTGTCTTCAAAACCAATCTTGTACAAGAATATGTGTATACTTTCATTCAAGGTGTCTAATTGAAGCTTAGAATGTAGTGGTTTTCTTTTTTTAAGGTTTTGCTTCAAAATGACTTTTTTTATTTTATAAAAATGGCAGTATTTGTTGGAACGATTAACATCTCACATAAAAGTTTCATCTGAAAATGAGCCAATTAGTGTGCATTCAAAAGCAACCCTACAAAGTGCCATACCTCAAACATACTTTTGTTCTTGCACTCAAAACGTATCGTGTCAACAAATACCATACCTAGACCTAGCTTATAAAGCTTCAACCATCTCATCATAATTCGATTGTAATTTCAAAATCATTCAATTAACCCTTTAACGTCCCGATTCAAAATTGTTTTCAAAGATTTGTTATAAAATGTTTGATGAAAAACAAAAATGGAGTTGATGTACAAAGCAAAGTTATAAATGTCAATGTGAAGATAACATTTGTACGATTAGATTCACCATATTTGTTATTAATACTTTTAAATTAATTTTGCAAGGTTTTCTCTTAAATTTTCAATTAAAAATCTCAAATTAACATTAAAAACTAAAAAGTATTGTAATGAAATTGGAATAACATGCACTATGAGATGGTATGGTTTCCAATATTCGGTTCTACTTATTTTGGAAAATCATGTTTAAGGTCTCACCTCTTGAACTGAAATGAAACTTGACATAAACCACTTTTTTATTTTCTTATTTTGAAAATCTCCCAAATTGTATGCAATACGTGGTGAAGGGATGTATCAGAAATCGACTGGTCTTATTATTTGGCTTTTTTGTGAGTTGTAAATTATTTTGCTCCTTTTGTTCTGCAAAAGACTATGATATCAACTTAAACTTTGTCCCAAAATAAAACCATGATTTCCAAGTCGACTCATTCACTGCCGGCAATTAAATTTTGGGTGCGCTTGACAACTGTTTCAACATATTGCATACAATTTGGCACCTTAATCCATGGATTTTGATCATGCTAATCATGGATTATTGTCATGAATTTTGTTCATGTATTCACTTTTTGACAGTCAAAATATTCCCTCTGTATTCACTCCATCCATGTATTTGCATCACAATCAACATACTCCGTATGTAATTATGAGATTAAGCTTAATCTAAGAATTTCAGTGAAAACAAGGTCTTTTGTGGGACGGAGGGAATAGTTGGTTTCTAAATAACAGGCTTAACCCCTAAAGGACCAAGGTTGATTTTCCAAGTTTGGTCAACTCAGTATGGAATGAGTGTTGATCTTCAATTTTTGATATTTTTCATGGTGATTCTACTCTTTGTAACAAAGATGGGATGGTAATTTTTGTACATATGTGATGTATAGATCAAAAGATACAATCATGCAAAGATGAAAAACCTAATTGCGGGCAGCTCCTGAAAATTTTCATTCAATGAGCTATGCATCTAAATTTTTGTACTAAGACCTAACACTCCCATATACACAATTGCCAAATTCATTTTACCAAATCTTAGACTAAACTTTGCATTTTAGGCATTTTCTAAAAGTTTCAAACTTGAACAAAAAGCCAAAAAAGAAAGTGCAACCAACTTTGAAGCTTATAATCTTACTATTGAAGAACTTTGAATGGTTGAAATTTTGTAGGTCGTGATAGATTTAAGTTGGTTGAAATATCCTATTGCTGAATTGGTCAAAAGGGTTTTAGATCAAAAACTATTTATCTTTCTATGAGAATGGGTACTTTGGAGTGTTTAGAGAGAAACATAGTTGTGGTCCTTTTGAGGTTATTTTAAAAATCTTGGTTTTTAGTTGCTTTTTTTCCCTTATGATTCGTACAAACCTTCAACCTTGACCTATAATTGTGGCTTTAGGTCACTAGTGTAAAGACCTCCTTAGTTCATTTGATGTTTTACAATTTCTTTAGTCTGAGAACTTTGTTGCGGTGAATTTTTAAAACTCTTGAAAATTTTGAGTGCAACAAAAATGATACACCATGTAAAAGAACAATCATGTTGAATTTTTTCAATTTTAAAATAAGTATGTATTGGACGTACTCCAATTTTTTATCGATTAATTGATGAGAGAAGCAAAGAAGTTTAAAAAATGTACAAGATGGAATCACATTTCCACATGCATTTATGTATTATTTAGGTTTTTATATCTTGTGAAAGCTATTTAATTCACACTTTCAATCCTTATATCAATATAATGTCATTGGTTCACGGAGGGATTATTGCTCAAACAAATTTGGATAATTAACAACTCAGCATGCAAGGAAACTTTCTTTCATTTGATATAAGTAGTATGATTGTAATTTGAAAATCTAATCAAAATCTCTTTGTAACAAGCTTTTAATTTTTAATTTTTTTAAATTCAAAAACATATTTTGCTAGGGTGGCTTTAATTATTTTGGTTCAAGCTCCTTGTTCTTACAAATTTTACATAATCTTTGTGTACTTTAGTAGCTTGAAGACCAAATCTGATAATTTTTCTTTTTAATTCAAACGTTTTTATTAGTTGACAACATAGTTATAGGGTTCCCATAGCTATATTTTATATAGTTTATATAGCTTACTATAAGCTTGGAGCCACATGTCCCAAGAAAAAAAAGATTGTCCAAATCTGGCAATATGTAGCCAAAAAGCACCTCAGCCTTTTATCCCTTATGTTCCAAAATAGAAAGCAATGTATTAATACAAAACATCTAAGGGAACTTTTTTTCTTCTTTTCCTTGTAATAAAATGAGCATTTACTTATTCCGCTCGCCTATTGTGCTCGAGTGCACTATTCATTGCATTAATTAACCAATGATGCTATGGCTCACGCAATTTCTCAATTATAAGAGCTTTTTATTTCAAAACACGCGGGTAAGATTTAAAATTCTATATTAGGGCATGTCCCCAGGGGGTGCCCTACCCAACTTTGAGGGAGGGTCTCAAATATTCCCATGGGAAGCAATAACACTCCTTTTACAATTTCAAAGATTGGGTTCCCTACCTCAATCCTCCTTGTTTTAAACCCTCTCTTCCAACCTTCCTCTTATGGGCTCTTTTGCCTTGAATATCTTGGAAGTATTGCCACATGGCAACTTATAATTAATTTCTTTTCGATGGAGTGATATTTGTTAGAATTCTCTTGGAGAAGTAAACTACCGTAGTACCATAGCAAGGTCGCCTACCCGCAAATGATAGAAAAATAAGGTTTGTTCCTCAAGAAATAAATCTCTTGATTTTTGTTTGTGGGCAAAAAAATGATAAAAATGTCCCGAAATAGAAAAGTACAACTAAAAATAATTTATTCTATTTTTGTTTTTATATCCCATAGTTTCCAATTTACATTTTTTTTTAAATCATTTTTTGACGACCCTGCTACGGTACTACAGTGTACACCCAGAAGCCCTTTCTTTGAAGCACCTGTTCTCATTGGTAGGGTGACCCTCCCTGAAAGAGAGGGTAGGTGCTGCATAGGGTTAAGGTAGGAGCACCCAATTCCGACATAGTACCCAAAGCCGATAATTTCTAAACATGGCTTTCATTTTAAAACGCACATCTAGGTAGACCATAGATGGCATTACGTTTTGGTCAACAAACAATAAAGGCTCTATGACATATTTAGATTTGCGTTCTAAAATGAAAGCCATGTGTAGAAGTTATTGAGATTAGGTACCGGGTCGGTTGTAGGTGCCTCGACCTTAGATCCGGCCACAGAATGTGAGGAAAAATTTCCAAACTATGGTGAAATCCAAAGTTCCCAAAAGGATGACGGAGACATAAGGATGAGATTTGTTGTGTAAAGGCAGGACCATTGCAGGTCCCCCCATTGGATCCCGTCGTGCATGGAAATGGAGTGATGATGACAATATTGCTTCAGTTGTCCCTCTACCACATTGGCCACATTATTTTGCACTCTGATTGAAGTTATAAATGATTGTACTTGTGGTGTACTCAGTACTCCGTAAGTCCGTATATTTGAAGTCAAAGCACATCATCAACTTTTCATTCTTGATGTGAGCTTCCGTTCTCCTATCTAACTCAAAGGTCCGTCTGTCATCCTCATTTTAACTTACTTCAGTGCCAGTTACCACCAGCCTTTTTTGCTTCACTGTGGGGGTATGCCACAATAGCGCCAGCTGGGGTAGGAAGAGTGCTGATATGGCATTTGAATAAAACTTTTTGCAAGATTATAGGTGGCTCTACTATCACTTTTGTGAGGGTAAATGGGCAATTGAATTTGATTTTCTGCAACATTTTGTGGCAAAAAAAAAAAAAAAAGCAATTGAAAATATTTGGCTTTATTAACCCCTGGAGGACAAATTGTCCTAATGAGGACAATTAGATAATCGGGTAGGTTCCGGGGAACACTTTTTTAATTGAATTTTGGAGGAAATTTAATAGTGAATTCCCCACAAAATTTTTAATTTTAATTTTTAATTATTTACTTTGTTTTGAATTCCGGCATTGTATGTGGAAGTTATAAGGGGGAATGTGTTTATTTTTGGGAGAAAGTGCAGCAGGGCACTAGAAAAGTGGTTGAATTTTTTTTTTTCTGTTTGTTTTTTTAAAAGAAATTGTTCTTTTTTTTTGGAGGGGGGGGGGGGGGGGGGGGGGTGCCAGGGCCTAGTCTAAGCTAAAAAGGCAAAAAGAGGGGGAGGAGCAAAAAAAATTGAGCATTGAGATCTCCTCAACTGTGCATCCGCCGGTCATGTTCTTGGTATCGTCAGAAAGCTCTTGACGAGGAGATATGCACTAAAGCCATTTCATTACTTCTAGAGGTACATTGTGAGGGTTATGGATTTTTTCAGTGATTTTTGACATTATAATTTGAATTAAATTATGAAAAAATGAAATTTGGGATTTTTTGATGTCATTTTTGGCATTGTCAAAAAGCTCTCAATGAGTAAGGATGCACTAAAGTCATTTCATAATTTTTGAACCTATGGTGTAAAAGTTATGGATTCTTAATCAAAATTCCTTCCCATAAACTGAATTAAATTATGAATAAATGAATCAAAGATAATATACAAAGAAAAAGCATGGGTCAATTACTTGGGTCAACATTGCATGGCCGTAGTAGTTGTTGTCTATAAGTAAAACAAAAAAACTTACAATGATCTTCAATTTAAAGAAGACAACAACAAAAAAACTATGTATTTAAGGCGATTTAAAATTAAAAAATTGAATTTATAAATGAAATAAAAATTCCGTAAATTGATCTTGAATAGGCTTTTAAAATATTATAATTAAACTTTCTAGAATCATATTGCATTGTATATATTTCAATTTGATGGTGAATGTTATATTTTATTAAACTTTTAGTATTATTTTTTATTATTTTATTATTTTATTAAGTTTTTAGGGTGTTCTAAAAACAAGAAATAATAAATGAGATAATCTAAATTGAAGTGAAAATAAATGAAATTATGTTGTTAAGTGAAAAATATACAAAATGATTACAAAAAGATTTTTTTATTTCTACAAAGAACATGTGTTGAATTTTGTAGCTACGAATAAAAATGAAAACCAATACTTTGTAAGAATCATTAATATGACAATTTTTAAATCTTCATATCATCACAGTTTTCCATATGTGATAAAACCTATATACGGTTATTGAATGAGATACACATAAATAAAATATGAGATAAGTACTTGCAAGCCCATGTGAATTCTCACTACACCATACTTTCAGTAGATTTTGGTGCACAATTGAGCATAGAAAATGATCTTATTTTGAAATGTTTTCAACTAAAAAAAGTTAAAAGGCTAAGTCATCTTCTACCTCCAAAAAGAATTTTGTGATTTGAAGTTTTTATGAATGAGATATGGACAAATTTCAGTAAGGTAGTGAGGAACGTGCATGAGTTGAATAATAAGAAAATGTTTTGTGATCAAACTTTCTAGGCTAGATTGTGCATAGTAGACTAACTCATTTTGAATATTGATTTGCAAAGAAATTTTTCACAATCAAGCAATCTTTCACCTTCAAAAAGAGTTTTGTGATTTGGAGTTTTTATGCTTAAATTATGCACATTTTTGTAAAGGAGTTTAACCGGTTAACTTTAAAGCAATTGTCCTACTTTATCCTAGAGTGAGTATATTCAATGAGTATACAAAATATTCAACCATTATACAGTACAGTCCTGTTTTACTGCAGGGTTCTCTCACATTCGGGTAAGGCTCTCATTTGTGGTGGACATGCTTGAATGGCATTGCTGTGATCAATAACATGAATTTTCATTACCTTCATGAAATGGTCGACTCCAAAACCAGGTTCAGGATGAACAACTTAGTGCAAAAGTATGCCCCTAATTTGTGTTCTTGAGCACGACTTCCTGCAACAAAGTGTTTTGAAAAGACCTAATCTTGCAACAGGAGAGTGAACTCAGTGCAGCCATGAGCATGGAGAAGTAGAGCCTGAATCATCTATCGTAACTCAACTGCAACACTCATAGAAGGAAAAAGGAGACACTACTAGCAAACCTGTCATTTTTTATTCCTCATTTCGTGGACACACTGAATAGTATTGAAATATTATATTTACGTTTCTGTCTTCTTGTGACCAAAACTACTCATCAGCACTAACATAACCCATGTGCCTGGCGCTGTTTCATTTCTTTTTCATTTATAGTAAGTGAAAAACGACACATTTCCTTCTAGTGCGAAGACTTCTCTGTGAAGTCAGGACGACATAGTCCACCATATCTTCATTCAGTAAGAGCTTTCGATATAGACCACCTTCCTTGAATCTAAGTAAGTGGGCCTTCAATCTGCTCCCGTCTCTTGAAATTTGTCTGAGGTGAAGTTAAAGGCCTTGAATTTGGGGTTAGGAATTTGACGCGTGGGTTAGTGTTCGGGAAGATTTTGGGTCAAATCAGCCCTTCTAGCCTCTATTTGAGAAGCTTGATCAGTCCTCATTTCATCCCTCCCCGTTGGATGTTGGAAGCCCCATATTTTAACAAGTCTAAAACCTAAACATTTTACTCCTAGTCGGTCTAATACTTCCAAAATAACATTTAAATCGGAAAAAAAACCCTCTCATTTACAATTGAACCGGTCAATATTTATGGCAGGAGTTGAACCTGAATGAGTCCATCACCGGTTGATGGCCGTGGATCCCTATGACCTCTCACATACTCGGGGAGGTCACTCTTTGAATCTTTTGAGTATCACGTGTGAACAAAAGGTATTTAAAAGGACGCTAAAATTTTAAAATAATTCTTACTATGATTAGTAATATTCTAAGAATATTCTAGTCTTTATTCTTGTAATCAACTTTGAGCATCCTATGTTAATGTAAATCATTTATAAAATTTACTTTCAAACATTTATTTGGACCCTATTTTTGTTTGCACGTTGTTACGTAATATTTGGAAGTGACCTCCCCGAGCTCACATATCCATTTAGTAGAAATATTGTGAGAGGTTATAAGGGTCACCCTTATATAATGCAACATAAGAGAAGGGTGACCTCTATCTTACTAAATACACAAAGATGAATAACAATAAAAAAAAATTCAAACATCAAGCTATAAATCAAAATCAACGTCTTCTATCTTACTAAACATACAAGGAAGAAAAAATAAATTCAAACATCAAGCTATAAATCAAAATCAGTGTCTTCTATCTTACTAAACGCACAAAGAAGAATAACAAAAAAAATAAATCAAACATCAAGCTATAAATCAAAATCAGCGACTTCACCTTCAAGATCCACATGTCCAGAAAGGTATTTTTCGGGGTGAGAAAACAAAAATCTAAACTTCCTAGAGTTCTTCCACAAAGCAATGGCTTCTACCAAAATAGAATCACGATCTACACGCATACCTTTCATAGCAACACGTATAACAGATTCTAAATTCTTAGTTTGCAAATTATTATGAAATTTTGTTGTAATGCAATTTTGAATGAAAAAGGCTCGCTCACATTGAACTGTGCTAACTCATTGTAGCCTAGATATGTCTGCAAGAACACGAAGATTAGCATACTTCAATTGAAGTGTGTGATTCCAACTTATCATAGAGCATAAATCAAGGAAGGTCTTCTCACGCCTTTATGTAGATGCTTGGATCTTGTAAGCATGGAACTTCCTTCTAACAGCATCAGCGTTGATCACAGCAGCAAATTTCTTTTCCCCAATCATTTTTTCCTTCCCAAAATGGTCACAAATCTTCTCTAACTCTGTAACACCCCAACTTTTCATGCCAATTTGTCTAGAAGGCAACTCACATGGATTCAATATTTTAAAACAACCAATCACGTCATTGTCTTGAACGCGATTTTCTAAACCTTTGCACACCTCTTCTGCAGAAGAAGTCTGAAATGCTAAAGCCTCTACCAAATCAGCTCATGTCCTGTCCCTTATCTTTTCCACATCATGAAATTTAGAACCCCGAATCTCAGAGGACAACCGCTGAAGATAACCTCCTGGGGGCCCACATGAAGGAATGATATGATAACCAGTATCTTCATTGAAAGTCGACTCGTTCAAGTATGTACTCTCAATGATAAAGGCCATACGAATTGATGTAATTTCAGACTTAATCACTTAACAAGTGCACCAACACTGCTAATATCAACAAATTTATGCTGAAATGTCCTACTCAACACAGACAAACTATCAAAAATTTCAGCTAAGAAATACAAGCAGCAAATATACTTAAAAAATTCTTAGTTTGGTGTAGAACAAACCTGTGGCAGCGTTATCATCAGTACGAGGAACATCACGAAAGTAAGCTAGAACACTTTCAAGAGAATCACAGAGAGTAGTTACAGATTGCCATCTAAACAACCACCGAATTTTTTGATACCGCTTAAGAGTCTTTTGAGTGTCAAACAACTCTTTTTTGATAGCTTCAAGTTCACACTTAGCCTTGGATGATTTCTTAAAATGAGCAGCAGTGTCATTCAACAATTTGTCAATGACTGTAGACACATCTTTACAAGACCTACTACCTACTGCATCAAGTGATGCAAGGTTGGTCTGGTGAGCAACACAATGAATAGAGAGTAAGAAAGGGTTAACCTCTTTCTTTAGCTTTACCGCAACTCCATTGCGGCAGCCCAACATAACTGCTGCACCATCTGATCCAAAACCCACAAATTTTTCCAAGTCCAAATCCCACTGCTTCAAACTTGTTAGTAGTATATTATAAATTACAGTAGCATCCTTTTTACCATCAAGAATGTCCAGCAATCCAAGAAACACAGATGCACAAACACCATCCTCAAGAAACGTGACAAATACTACTGAACGATGTGTAACTGAAATATCTGTGGATTCATCTATCATAATTTCATAAAATAGAGAATTTCGGACTCTATAAAGCATTTTCCTTTGAATGACACTTGATATACAAATCAACATATCAGCACATGCTTTATCATCATGATAGAGAGTAGGAGTGATTTCAGTTTTCGAGTCAACCAATAAATCACATAAGGGAGTGAACTTACTGAAAAGATTGGTTCCCATTCCTATGTAGTATGCTGCTTTGAAGAGGGTAAGGAGAGCGGTGTCCGCCGTTCTAGAGTGTTCGGCAATATATTTCTCTATCCTCTTACTCCCCGATTGGACAGCCCATGCCAATTTTTGATGCTCCACACTTTGGGAATGATCATGGAGCGCTGAATACTTGATATTTACAGACCCATCTGTAGCAAAAACCCCACATCCCCCTCCTGCTCT
Source organism: Pohlia nutans (assembly GCA_022496805.1). Lineage (NCBI taxonomy): Eukaryota > Viridiplantae > Streptophyta > Bryopsida > Bryales > Mniaceae > Pohlia > Pohlia nutans. The sequence continues at coordinate 1,678,732 of CM040095.1, read as the reverse complement.
ACAAACACTACAAAAAGTTCTTCCAAGTTTGGAATTGAACTCCAACCAATAAAAATCAAGGATCCATTTGTCCTTCCACAACATATTTGTGGCTTGGATTGTATTTACAGAACTGCTGGCCTCATCAGAATTAGTGCCAGAAGCAGATGCAACAACTAAATGAGCCACTTCTAACTCTGGTTGTGCTTGACCAGCCCTAAACAAGGTATCTCTTAATGTTCTTTGCGTTTTCCTTCTTGTCATTTTAATGGCAATGAGGAGACCTACAAAAGGAATCCACAACACATGTTTAAGTCTTAACTTCAAAATAATTAAGACTAAAACCGTAACCCTAAACTTTAAAACTTATGTATTTCTAAATTCTATCATCAAAGACATATATCTCCTTAAAACCTAACATAAATTTGCATTGGAACGCTTAGAAGAGATTCATTACAAAGCTGATGTTTAAAAAATTTACAAAATCAAGAAAGTGTAAAAATTTGAAAAATCAAAGTAGAAGAGAGAAAACTTACTCTTGCTCTTTGTAAATTGGAGTGCAGTAATGCAGCTGCTAATGATCTGATGTGCAACACTGCAGCATTAAACTTTGTATTTTGAGTCAAAAAACTCAAAATCTTTCAAAGTTCCTCCTCACCTCCTACATTCCCTAGATTTTAAACATCAACACATAATTGAGGGTTTAAACTTTGAAGGAATTGAAACATCTAAACCCTAAACAATATTGGTTGAATACCAAACCCTAAGCATAAAATCCCTAAACACCAAAACCCTAAACTCTAAACATTTAAACCCTACAATAAAAAACACCTAAACCCTAAATACCTAAACCTTGAACACTAGACAATAGACACCTAAATACATCAAAACTTTGAACACTAAACACCTAAAATCTAAACACCTAATAACAGTGTCAAAAAAAAAAAAAAAACACCTAATAACATAAACCCTGAAAAATAAACACCTAAACTCTAAACTAAAAACATAAAAGCAGAACATGAACACCTAGTAAATCCTAAACCTCTAATTCCTAAACAAATGTGCACACTTAATTTGAAAAAAAAACAACATTAATGAGAAAAAGGAAAAATGAAATAAAAAAAAAAAAAAACTTACCAGGAGCGGAGTTGAGTAGTTCAGCTGCTCGAAGTAGCTGCAGTAGTGTAGTCGATTGGGGCTTCGGGATGGCAAGGACAGCTGGTCGATTGAGGCTCGAAGTCTCTGATTGGCTCTCGATTGAGGCTCGAAGTCGATTGGCTGTCGATTGAATGCAGTGACTACTCCAATTCAGGCTACTGCTCCGATTCAGGCAGGGGACAGCTCCAATCCAAGCTGCTGATCGCGGGCCTAATTCCTCTGGGTCTCTTGTGAGGCTGCGACTGCTGCTCCGGTGACTGCGCCTGCGACTGAGGCTCCGGACATCCGGTGACTGCTATTGGCTTGCTGTGATCTCAGGCGCAGCGCCTACGGAGTGCTGAAACGAGAGACTCCAATCCGCCGCGGAACACAATGCGGCGACACAAGACAGAAAAGCAGTGCAAAAAAGGGCTTTAGTGGGCGGCTGGACGCGATAAGTGGAGCAAGGTCTGCGAAAAACAATGTGGCGTGAGAGAAGTGGGCGGCTTGAGACAGCAAAGGACGAGACAGCAAAAGGCGGATAAGAGTGCGCGAGAGTGGTGGACAAAGAAATGAGCCCTCGATTGCCCAACGTCTCCGACCCTAGGCAGCTCCATACTTACCTGAGAACCGGTTGATATCCGGCCCACTACAGTAGCACTCAATCTATATCTGACTTCTAGATTAATACCCTCGGGAGAACCGGCCATAAACTAGCTTTTGAAGAGCTTTCTCATCCAAATTTCCGGAGGAATTTGGAAGCCCTAAGTGTATTTCCTCCATGTTAAAAAAATTGACGGTTTCTATGCCTGTAATTGTAAATTTAATTCGGTTAAAACACATTTTAATCTGGTCAGCTTGCAACTAACTGTCAGTCCTGCCCGGGCAGTGGCGTGGGTAAAATCCCTGAGCAAGCAGAGTTGAAGCTCTGGATGAATGAGTTCGATGTGTCCAACGATGGACAGATTTCTCCAGGCTCACTCATATGAGGGTTTTTACAGTATGACTTGTCTATTGGGCTCATTGAGGTTACACCACCTTGGGAGTGAGCTTGATTTGTGTGATGACATTAAAAAGTTAAGTGCTCAACCTTTTTGATGTCTTACATACGCTCTTTAGCCCCTAAGGGTCCCTAACTTTTTTGGACTTAAAATCATCACCGCTTCTGATGTATTATAGATCTAAATGTAAGTGAGATCTAGGGTAAGTGAGATACAGAAAATTCAACCATACAATCTTGTAACATACATGTTGAAAATCATGTGGATCAATTTTGGGGTTATTTGGTCATATAGATTGCAAGATCATAGTGTTTTAGTGCTAAGAAAGGATACTGAAATTTTCCTCAACAACACAATTAGAGGTGAAATTTGTTTTCAAATGAAAAAACTCTGAACTATAAAGTAGTTCAAAATCATCATATAAACAAATTGGTACCAAAAAAGCCTCATGAACAAAATTTAATGTGCCCTAAAATAGTCTTGCAATGTCAAAAAGTAACCCGGAAAGTGACCCATTTGAACAAAAAAGCAAAAATTATCCAAACTAGACCCATGCACTAAAATGACTCCCAAACATTCATAACAACATGAATTGCCAATGGAAATTTTACCATGATAACTAGACTTCCAAGGACAAACTAACCCGACAAGTTTTATTGAAAACGGACCTGGGATGAAGGAGATACAAGCCCCCAAAGTTGTTGCCATCAAAATTCAGAGAACTGCCCTAAAAAAGGATACATACTTTCAAATGATCACCAAAAATTCAATTCATCTCGGATTGCTCTAAACTTTTTACCACATTCCATACATCATGCGGGGAGTTTTTACAAAATTTCATTAAAATCAGACAGGTACAACTCTTCAAAGGTGAATGTCCCTTAAAAACGTCCAAAATATGGACGTCGGGACTGTTACGGGTTAGAGTTGAAGCTCAGAAAAACTAAAGAAGCCTCATTTCATAATACATTTAGATATTGTCCAAAACCTCTAGTTAAACTTGGACTCAGAAAAACTAAAGAAGCCTCATTTCATAATACATTTAGATATTGTCCAAAACCTCTAGTTAAACTTGGACAACCTCTTCTCTTCAGTACAGCTCCTACCAAGAATAAAATTGCCACACCTTCACCAGTAATCACCACAAGAGCAGACGCCATCTTTGAAGTGGTGAAAGCGATTGGCATCCCGGGCCACAATCTCCCTTCCAGTCACCTTAGAGATGAACTTGGTTGCTGTATGGCAATCTGTACACACCCGAAGATTCTTGTACACACGAATTGGCTTTTCGAGAGGTGTGTGCATCATTCCATAAGCAATAGCTAGCTTTTCACTGTGAGAGCAAAGGGCAAGTTCTTTGTCCTCCTCATCAATATTGCGCAAGACAAGCCGAGTATCAGGAATGTAACCTTCAGCCCTTAACTTTTTGGTCAAGTTGTTCAGCAAAGAATAGATCTTCTTTGCTTCTGGGTGAGACGTATCTCCTACAACAAAGCGATGAATCTTATTATTAATCTCAATCCAGCTTACCCCTGGCTCCTTGCGGATACCTCTTTCCTCCATCATACACCGTATTAATGACACATGATCCCACTGGCCAGCGGCAGCATAGATGATGGAGAGGAGCACAAATGTAGAAGCACGCTCCGGTTCCAACTTGAGAACCTCTTTAGCAGCAAGTTCGCCCAACTCCACGTTACCATAAGTCCTACACGCACCCAGCAAAGTTCCCCAAGTCGCTGCATCTGCTTCAACTGGCATGTTGCCAATGAAGATCATTGCTTCCTCCAAGTGTCCTGCCCGCCCAAGAAGATCCACCATGCACGCATAATGCAACACAGTATGTTCGATGCCATAATCTAGCGGCATAGCTCGAAAGAGCCGACGGCCTTCATCAACAAGGCCTGCATGACTACAGGCTGACAATACTGCCACAAATGAGTACCCATCGGGTTTCAGATCATCAGCATTCATCTTCCTGAACAATTCTAGGGCTTCTTGGCCACGCCCATGGTCTGCAAGTCCACCAATCATAACGTTCCATGTGATGACATCACGTTCCTCCATTCTATCAAATACTAATCGGGCTTCATCAATATTCCCACTCTTTGCATACATGTGGACAAGAGCATTAGCCACACGCAAGTCGGACTCAAGTCCTGCTTCCTGTAAATGGATCTGAACCGTCTTCACCCACTCAAACGACCCCGCACTTGCACAAGCATTCAGAATGCTCAGATAAGTCACTGCATCTGGTTGAAAGCCTTCTCCTTTCATCTGGAGATAGAGATGATAAGCCTCAACCCCACGACCACATTCTGCATAAGCACCAATCATTGCAGTTCATGTGATGACATCACGTTCCTCCATTCTGTCAAATACCAGTCGGGCATCATCCACACTGCCACTCTTTGCATATTTGTGAACCAGTGCATTGCCCACACGTAAATCGGACTCAAATCCTGCTTCCTGTATATGGCGGTGAACCTCCTTCACCCACTCCAAAGCCCCTGAGCTTGCTGATGCATTCAAGAGGCACATATATGAAATTGCATCTGGTTTACAGCCTTCCCGCAGCATTTGGAGATAGAGATCATATGCTTCCACACCACAACCACTTTCTGCATTAACACCAATCATTACGTTCCATGTGATGACATCGCGCTCCTCCATTCTGTCAAATACTAGTCGGGCATCATCAATATTCCCACTCTTAGCATACACGTGAACAAGGGCTTTGCCAACACGTAAATCGGACTCAAGTCCTGCTTCTCGTACATGGCTGTGAACATCCTTCACCCACTCTAAAGCCCCAGCGCTTGCACATGCCTTCACGATGCTCAGATAAGTGATAGCATCCGGTTGAAAGCCTTCTCGTTTCATTTGAAGATAAAGCTTATACGCCTCAACACCCCGACCATTTTCTGCATACGCACCAATTATCACAGTCCATGTAATCACATTCCGATCCTTCATCCTGTCAAACACTATTTGGGCATCATCAATACTACCACTCTTTGAATACATGTGAACAAGGGCGCCGCCCACATGTACATCGGACTCTAGTCCTGCTTCCTGAACATGGCTGTGAACATCCTTCACCCACTCTAAAGCCCCTGCGCTTGCACAAGCATTTAGGATGCTCGCATAAGTGATGGCATCCGGTTGGAAGCCTTCTCTTCTCATTTCGAGATAAAGCTGATATGCCTTCACACCATCACCACTCTCTGCATGAGCACCGATTATCGCAGTCCATGTTATTATGTTGCGTTCCTTCATCCTGTCAAAAATTATTTGAGCATCGTCAATGCTTCCAATCTTTGCATACATGTGAATCAGGGCGCTGCCCACACGTACATCCGACTCCAGTCCCTCAGACAAGGCATGGCTGTGAACCTCCTTCACCCACTCAAAAGCCCCTGCACTTGCACAAGCATTTAGGATGCTTACATAAGTGACTGCATCTGGTTTATTGCCTTTCCGCTTCATTTGAAGATAGACCTCATAAGCCTCAACACCACGACCACTTTCTGCACACGCCCCAATCATTGTGTTCCACGTGATTACATTGCGTTCCTTCATCCTGTCAAATACTAGTCGAGCTTCATCGATATTCCCACTCTTTGCATACATGTGAACAAGAGCGCTGCACACACGTACGTTCGACCCCAGTCCATCTTTGAAAGCATGCCTGTGAACCTCCTTCACCCACTCAAAAGACCCCGCACTTGCACAAGCATTCAGCATGCTCAGATAAGTCACTGCATCTGGTTGAAAGCCTTCCCCTTTCATCCGGAGATAGAGACGATAAGCCTCAACCCCACGACCACTTTCTGCATACGCACCAATCATCGCGTTCCATGTAATGACATCACGTTCCTCCATTCTGTCAAATACCAGTCGGGCATCATCCACACTGCCACTCTTTGCATATTTGTGAACCAGCGCATTGCCCACACGTAAATCGGACTCAAATCCTGCTTCCCGTATATGGCGGTGAACCTCCTTCACCCACTCCAAAGCCCCTGCGCTTGCTGATGCTTCTTTCAAGATGCACAGATATGTAATTGCATCTGGCTCGAAGCCTTCCTGCAGCATTTGAAGATAGAGTTCATATGCTTCCCAACCACAACCACTCTCCGCATATGCTCCAACCATCACGTTCCAGGAAATCACATTCCGATCGCTCAAATCATCAAAAACTTGCCGGGCCTCCTTGATACTTCCACAATTTGTATACATCTTAAGGAGCGCAGTTCCTACACGAACATCTGATTCAAAAGCATCATGTTTGATATGCATATGGACTTCCCTGCCCCACTTTAGAGCTAACGGGCTGGCACAAGCCTTCAGGATGCTCAAATAAGTAATCTCATCCGCCTGCACATTTTCCTGGCGCATTTGATTGAAAACTGCCATTGCTTCTTCAGCACAACTGCGCTGAGCATAACCTCCAATCATGACGTTCCAGCTAACAACATCCTTCTTCCCAAGTGAATCAAACACTTGGCGTGCGCCCTGCAGGTTCCCACATCTGATATACACACTCAATAGGTTGTTCGCCACATATACGTTTTGCTCCATTTGACTCTTGATGATGCAATCGTGAACCTCCTTGGCCGCTTTAAGGTCTGTCTGCTTCAAGCACCGCTTGAGAAGTTCAACATACATGTACGAGTCTACACGAATGCCTTGTTGCAGATGATTCTTCACAATAGTAATTGCTTCATTCATGGTACTTGCCCTTTGCATGGGCATGCTGCCACCACCATCTTCTCCATTATGCCTGAACTTATCGATAGATTCTTCATGAGAACAAACCATACAAAAAGCTCTATTTCAGGTGCATTCAATTTCAATCTTCATATTCTTTACATAGATGGTATTGCTAAGTCACAAATTCTCGCATGCGCCTAATTCAACAAATTACAAAGAGTGTGTTTTGCATTCACCTGTAACTTGTAAGCTTCATCTGAAGCGAAGAAATATGTCATGCATGCTTATGGCAATACCTGTTTGGCTGTGCAGTGCCTTGGGAATCCTTGGCTTGATAACCTTGAGTCATCGGGTTAGCCTTGAGCCTTGCCTTCACCCACGCTGGTGTATACCAGCCATCTACCCAAAGTGCTTTCCCTGACGCCTTATGTTTAAAGTCAGGTGCTCTTGGATTTTTCTGTAGGCACCACAAACCGTAATCAAATCTTGGCAACCTGACTCGCATTCACTCTACAACTGGTTCAACCAATCAGAAAGTATGTTGATGATGATAACTGTGATCCAGTCAACCTTCACTCTACTTCTAAACACGCAAAGAACAAACTTTGTGCTTGAGGGTATAAAGTCCCCATAACTTAGTACAAGCAAGAAACATCTTATCCTCCTCACTCGTTTATTCAAATCCTACTTTAACTTTCCATGATCAACTGACTGCTAGTCCTGGTGATACCTTTTCAACTCTGTTGTCCCACCACTGGGAAGGATCCACAAAATACTCCTCCCACACTTGTTCAGTTGTCTGTGCTTCGCCTGAATGAACTGCAACATGCTTCATCCATGTCAGTCACATTCTCTCCATGTCTGCAACATGCTTCATCGATGTCAGTCACATTCTCTCCATGTCGCAGAGGTAAATACCATATACTTCTTTCCACGAAGATGGACATCTCATACAGACCTGCAGCATTTCTACTCCGGGATGATCTCTTCCAAACCGATGACGGCGAACACCTGATTTGTCCACCGGTTCTTCCTTCATACGAGGACCAGAGAACGGATAACGAAGGGTAGGTAGGCCACAAAGACTTGAAGAGTGTGATCGCACGCACATCCTGGCCACAGAAATCCCAATGCTCAGTCAAGGAGCATATTCGTAGCACTTTGAGCATACTTTTCCCGTCAATACCGGGGTGTTACGATAGTCAACCGAGTTCATGACCTCTTACTTACTTTAGGGAAATGTGATAACGTACTACTCAAACAATGCGTTTCGATTCTGTATGCTGTTGTGAAGGAGACCTCATACTTGGCCGACATATGTTGCAAGCATGACCAGTCTGTCCAGAATCACTTCTCTTGAACTCCCTCACCTGTGCTGCATCAGCTCCACACACCAGCAAAAATCTTCTGCGCCGTTGCCCATACTGCGAATGTTGTCCGCTATTTAAATCCCACCATACAGACCGCGAAGGCAATTCCATCACTGTCATGCTTTTGCTCACCAGCCTGCCTCCATCGAGACAAATTCGCCCAACTGCTACAAATGGCTGGTCATTCAGATAGAAAAATTCCCGGTCGACAATACTGCTGTCTCTCTGTATAGCACTTCACGATCCTCACGAATCCTGCCTTTCCATTTCAAACAGCCAGGAAGTTGATAGACCTGCGCTTCCTGTACACGAACACTTGCTTGCTCACATAAACCCACACGATCTATCGAAACATAAACCAAACAAAGAAAGCAACAAGGACAAAACCTTTGTGAACAAAAACTTCACATGAAACCCTAGGTGAACATAAATGCAGCGAAAATGATAGAGGTTTAATTCCAACACACGAACGTTTCTGAGCAGCAAGAAGTTCTTCGCAAGCAACTCTCACACAACGCCTGCAAGGTTTTGATAACGAGCTAGATTATGAACAAACGAAAAAAAGTACCTCCAATGCACACAACAAACTAACAGCCAGGCACATGAACAAGAGACACAATAGAAGCACAGCAAAGAATAGTATCCACGGAGCGCCGGAAGCTTACCGTACCTGCAACAGCGCCGCCTAAAACCCTCAGACACAAGAGCCAAAGCGTTTACAAAAGCTGAATCCAAAACGAGAATATACATATAGTACAATTGAATGTCTTCGCTGCTGTTGAAGCTTCAACTTTCCCGTCAATTCCCCCGAATGCCAGTGGGACCGACGCTCAATCCTCCCTCCGACGAATCCAGCAACCGAAGTTTCCCGTCGCCCTACCGATCCTTTTCACACAATCTTCGCCGCACAGAAAACAACAACAACAACTACCTGAACAATTGTTCTGATCGCACGACGCTAACCTGACTTCAAGTTCGCGGAGCTAAAGTGCTCAGCTATAATTTCCAAAGTCGAATTACCTGGCAGGCAGGGTATCATGCAGGCAGGGTATCAGGCAGGCAGGATATAGCGAGGGTATCGGCCAGCCTGCGTTGTTCCGTCAGCGTCTCTGCACCTTGATAAACTTTTGGAGAAGAAGTTGAGCATTCTCTTCAAGCCCCTAACGACTCCCAATTCCTTCACAGGCAAGGCAGCCATGGCGATGTCATCTACAATGGCCACGGCCTTTCGCTCTCTGGCCTGTTACAGGAGAATCCCCGTAACGCACATTCATCTAAAATTTGCCACATTCATTCAACAACAATCTATTATACAATATAGCATGGTTTGTCTCACTCGACCGTTCCGCTCTGAATCCGTCGAGGAGACAAACCGAGCATCCCTCCGAGCTCCGCTAGGGTTTCTAGACGCCGTCTCTTTCATGTCGTGTTGTTCACGGCCGCCGTCTCTTTGCTCCGTGCTCAAGTTTTTGGAGCCCTGTTGGAACGAAGAAGAGGAGACACGTATGACAAGGTTCCTTCTTTCTGCGTTGATGCGCAGCTTATTGCTCTCTCTGTGAAGATTGTGCGCACCCACCGACGATTATCGACCGTAATCTCCAATTTCCACTGCACTCATCGTTGTGCGCTTTTCTGTGCAAAAATTCTGTCAATCTTGACCTCGCATGTCGAAAATTCTCGAAATAATTCAATCACTTTTGCATTTAGTAATGCGTGTTTTAAACGTGGGCTTGCCCTCTTCATAACCTCAGATCGCTGCTCTGGCTTGTAAGTTACTCTCGCTACATTGATTTTCTCTTCAATGTTTTACCACGGAAAATTTCCTGCTAGCGCCTCAATCTTTTTATACGTAATTTTTTGCCAATTGTTCTTTCAATTGTGCTCTTAGAAAAATTGTGTGTGAAAATTAGCTATGGTGGACAGTAGTGTGCAAGTGCAGGGGCCGGATAGCGCCGACGTGGCGACGCTGACGCTCAATCGCCCCGCCAGGTTCAATGCGTTGAACTCCGCGCAGTTCGAGGACATTCCGGCTTCCATTCGCGCTCTGGACTTGGACCCTGTCATACGTGTGATCATCGTGAATGCTGCCAGGCCGCATTTCTGCGCTGGGATCGACCTCTCGCATTTTCGCCGCCGAGTTTGGTATGTTTCTTGATTTACAAATAATCCTACTACTTCTTTTTTTGTTTCCTGTTTTATTAGGGAATCATGGAAAATCTCAGTGAAAGAAAGATGAGTAATGGTTTCAATAATGTAATCGCTTAATTTTCATGTGTAGACGCAGAGCTCAATTTAGTGGATTTTTCAGTGTATTAGTTTTCAATGCTTCTTGTCCAAGCAGGAAGTTTCTTTCATCCACCGCGAGCCAAAATCATACTGCTTTTGATTCGTGTTTTATTAGGGAATCATGGATAATCTCAGTCAAAGAAAGATGAGTGATGGTTACAATGGAGCTTGTGTAATCGCTTAATTTTCATGCGTAGACGTAGAGCTCAATTTAATGGATTTTTAAATGTATTAGTTTTTGATGCCTTATGTCCAAGTATGAGGTTTATTTACGTATAAATAATTATGCTGAATGTCATTCAAAGAAAGATGAGTGATCATAATCAACAGTTCTTGTGTGTAGGATATTATATATGAATCTAAGTTATAGAACTTGTGCATTTGGATGTTATCCTCGACATAGAGCTTTATTTTAGTGGACTTAAGTAATGTATTAGAGTTATCCTTTAACTCAAAAGTGTTTTGAATTCAACTTTGATTTCAAGATTTCAAAGTGTTGAACATGAATTGATAAGAAGTAAGATTTCATATACAGGGTTCAAAAAAATTAAGTTAACAATATAACTCTTTCACGCGATTCACTTCAATGCTTCATGTCCGATGCTTAATGTAACATCTATAAGGGTCAATTTGTAATATCATTTAGATAATCATAAACAGTGTGTAGCATATGATGAATCCATAGTGCTTGTGTATATGCATAATTTCCATGTTATCCTGCTGAGAGCTCAGTTTAGTGAATGTTTTGATGTTTTCACTTGATTCACATGATGTCCAAGCAGGAGGTTTTGGCATCGTGACTTACTCCTAAAATGCAATGACTTTCGTGTTCTGTCAATGGGGTCGTCATCTACAACCTCTGACCAACAAATTCGAAATGGTTTGCTTTTGTAGGAAGCAATGAAATGTCAGCGTGTTTGGGTCGTCAGAAGGAGAAGTTTCGAAGGGACGTGAAGGAGATGCAAGATGCATTCAACGTATTCGAGGAATGTCGAAAGCTTGTGATTGTTGCCATTCATGGAGCTTGTGTTGGAGGCGGCATCGACTTGGTCACGGCCTGTGACCGTCGCTACTGCACTGAGGTCACTGAGGTCACTGAGGTCAATACCCTTGCATAATTGAACTAGCATTAGTTTTAGAGGGAGTAGATTTTAGCAAGCTTGTTGAATTCTAAATTTTATCCTTATTACCTTGCACGTCATTTCTTGGACATTTTCTTGGACATTGATTTTACCCACTGGCATTCCTGACTTAACCTTCAAACACTTTTAGATGCATTGCAAAAGTCTCTAGAGAGTTTCTGTTCACAATAGTTGTCGTTGCAACCACCTTTTGACTCACTCGTTTGAGGTCGCTTGCAAGGAACGATTATTCTGTGAGGCTTGTGCAGAAATCTTCAGCAGTTTTTTGATATCATATTTGTGGAGCATGAGTTCGATGTTGATCTTGTGGGATCTTTCTTTAGTGTGATAGAAACTATTTGAAAAAGGTTGAGGTTGAGCAAGTCTTAAGGTTTTCCCTTCGCTAACCAATGCAATTGTAGTGTCAACCAACCTATCCTTTGAGGCGATTGCTATCAGGTACTTTGCCAAATTCGCATGACTGGAGAATGTTGGATGATGTATATGAGTTGAAGTGTGAAAATTGCATCTTTGTATTCAAATGCAAGCAATTTGTACTAGAGTTATTGTGCTTGGATTGATAATGATACATGTTGGACTTTAAACATATTATTATAGAAGACAACAGAGTATATGGACTCATATGTAGGTTCAAATCCTACAGTTGTCATTTTCAAATGCTTTGCCTCATGAAGTTTGCATAATAGTATGATCTATTTAGAACCAACTTCTTCTTGTACTTTAATTCAAGGCAACTCAAATCTTTTATTTTAAAGTTCAGAATTGTAAATACTATGCACGAGAACACTTTGAAAAATTGCATACAAAAATCTGGCATGGGCCAACGTACTACTAACGGTATCACATAAACAACACATTATCACTTATTCATGTTCTAGGGACAATATCAAATCAATTGCCATGCTATGAATAATCACATAACGTTCTTCAACCTCCTATTGTTCACCTTGAAATCTCAAGCATTTGTTTGGGGATTGGAGGAATTGCAGAGCATTTTCTCTAACTTCAGTTGAGCCAAGCAACGAGGGTTGGAAATTTGAATTATTTCCGCTCAATGTTGTTATTTTGGGAAAAAGACAATTGTTCAAACATTGAGTTTTTTTTTGAAATTTCAATGATACTTTTTTTGAATTATTTCATGTGCCGGTGGCCGACACAGGTCAAGGATATGAAAAGGCATGTTTCCAAACAAAAATTACTTTGAAGTACAGATGTGTTTAAGAATGTGGATATAAAAATTAGCTACAAGATCTTGTAGTTAGAAGTTCCCTCAATGGTCTCATTTAAAAAAATTCTAGCTTGCTTTCACAAGTGGTGGAATTGAGGCAATTTTCATCAAGACTACATCAAAAACCTTATGAATAATGTTAATTATATCCATTATATCAACATCATTGTGTTCAACGGCACGGGTCCCACTAGTGGTTTCCAATGAGCAACCCCCTCGTCCCACGGGAATTCTGGCCAAAAAGTCAGGACTCGGGCTACACCCTCGCCCTCCCTTTTTTGCCACAACTCCATCGCGATCAGGAGTTGCCCTACACACACTCTAAGGTTGGGCACATGAACAGACCTGCTACTCAAAAATCACCGTCCCGGCTGTCCCAAGCCGCTTGGGAGGTGGTCTAACAGTCTGGCTAGGCTATAGAAGCCACCGCCAAAAGCCTCACAAATTGGGCTGCATTATTTGAGTGTATAGCTGGGCAGTCTCGAGTGCTGGAGCAGCACCACACTGTGGTCCATAAGGTTGTAACAGCCGCCTAGACCAGGCTGCACATCTTCATGTGCGCGGCCCTTCTGACGCACGCTCCATACACTGTTGTGATGCACACTGCTGTGATGCACTAGAAAACTTACCCGCTTTATCCCACTCTTTTGTTTGACACAGCGCTACTGGGGTGTAGTCCAGTCGTTGTACACATATCTGTCAAACACAGCATACAGTTGAACGAGTACCGTACAGCAGGCTAATAAATTCAAAAACAACAATTTTTCCAAATCACACCAACACACCCTACATGAAGGTCAGATTCCAACATGAATTAAGTATTTTTGTGGAAATTAGAGTTATTCTTTAAACTCAAAGTTTTGAACCCCACTTTGATTTCAAGATTGCAGACATGAATCATAAGAAACTAACATGAAGTAAGATTTCTTGCACATGGTTCAAAACTTCTTCAGTTAAAGGATAACTCTGCTATTGGCAATTGCTTTTGCTCAATATTCTATGGGAATCTCACTCCCAACAAAGCCCTAACCTGTGTCAAAATATTAAAAACAGTACTTTTAGATTGTGAAATACTCCTTTTACTGAAAAAGAAACTATTCCAACACCAAGATGCCAAATCAGACCTATGAGTCCGGTTAATTAAACTGAAAAAAGCAGGCTACAGACAAAGATACCTCTTTCATGCCGTGATGAACAGCCCCAGCGCTAGTCGTGAGAGACAGACCAGGTCTACCATAGCTGTCCTGTCCAAGTGTTTGGTCATATTTCTCACTACCGGAATCCCTGCAGGATATCAAAACCAGCCCATAGCAACTGGTATGAAAATATATAGGAACTCTTTTCTGAATAACACACGCAATGTTCTAATATAGTCCCATTTGAATTATACTTTTCACAATCAAATAGGTCATTTTATAACCAGAAATCCTCGGTCCTGTAGGAGTTACCGAGCATGTTAAAGAAAAAACGAAGAAACAATACCTGATTTCCCACATACACCTCGATTCTCCTGAGAACTTGATGTTGCCAGGAGACAAAACTGCATCATAAAACTATATACCAACCTAACTCGACGTCAATCTAGTATGTGAGACCTAATACTGATATACCAGGCCGATATAAAAAGCCTCGTGTACTCATTGGTTCTCCTTGATCACAAGCTCCAGCTTCGGGGGAGTTTGGGAAGCGACCGTTTGCTTCTGAATGTAAATGTGCCTCTGGTACAAAAGGTTGCCAAGGACGAACACGAAGACACCCGTGCCGATAGCCCCTACCGTGAGGTTGGGCTTTGCATGGAGCTCCGGGTTCACAAGCCGCGAAAAGGTTGTGGACCTCTTCAACCAGTCGTGCTTATCTGGGCTCATTTTTACCAAACACTCACTGTTTCTCAGGATTTGAACCACAGAAAAACAAAGGTGGTTAGGCTGTAAACCAATACATGGAGGATATTACAGGCGTATTTCACTTATTGAAATATAGTCCTCAGTCAAATAACCTCTCCCGCCCCATAACCTCTTTCGTGAATCTGCCAAAATAAAAAAACATAAAAAAACCGTTAGAACCCTCCCAACAGCAAATCCCCCGAACTATTTCCAAAGAAATACGCCCCCATGATACAGTCTTGTACCAACAGGACCCTACACTGTCTCACTGAAAAGGTATATGAACATGTTCAGAAAAAATGTGCAGTGGAGGTACCAAAATGGCCAAATCACTGAACTATCAATTTTATACCACCGTATATGGAACTGCAGTGTCAATACAATATATGCATAGACCAAGGATTCATAGTTAACCCCGAAAGGACCAAGGATTCATAGTTAACCCCGAAAGGACCAAGGATTCATAGTTTTAAAATGACAAATTTAATCAATTCAGATGGGACCAAATTTTATACCACTGGAATCAGAAAACATCATTGCATGTGTTGGTCAAAAACAAGTAAATCCGAACAAAAGAAAATCCACGTAGGACCTCCTCAAAACTGCTCACAAAAAACATGAGGCCCAATTTGGGCTTCCTGGTCCTTTAGGGGTTAAGAATGAGATGTCTTGGACTGAAAACGAACTCATTTCGTTAATAGAAAGAAGAAGAAAAAAATGAATGCAATACGTCATTTATCTTTTGTAAGCCCTAATGTTGCTATCATTTGAGAGAATAGGGAGACAAATACAGAGACCATGGTCAAGAAAGAGACTGAGAGCCCTAATGCCATCAAATTAGAAGAGAATATATAGAGTGACTTGTCACTACGATAGAATAAAAAATAAAAAAAAGTACAGAGAGAAGTATTAGACGTCCCAGAACACAGGCTGATACAAAATAAAATAAAGAACGAGATTGGTAATTATATAAAACGTAGTAGAACTGAAGAAGCTAAAGTGAGCAAATGTTCATAGCAATTTCTGGACTTCTGTTCTCTCTTCGTGAACTATAAATTGTTACTCCCTCTGTCCGGAAATAACTGTCCTAGCTTTTGCCATTTTGAAATTTATCATTTAAGCCATCTCAGGACTCGAAAAATGGTCCATCAGGGCTCACGTTCGAAGTATAAAACATATGACAAAAACTAAGGGGAAAAAATATCAAAATCCAGGACAATTATTTCCAGACAGAGGGAGCACCATGATAACAATTTACTATAAGGCAAACAGCAACCTAGCCTCCGCAAGCTTCAAAGACGATAAATATGAACATATGAAGTAAGCAGGATGAACTTTCCCGCACTTAGAATGCGATACTAACGCCTTCACTAAGGTTATTGATTACCAATGGCTTTCCTAAAATCACTCATATCACTGTACAGTTTCCGGACAATATAGGTTAAACCAAATTCTCAAATCCTAGAACGTGACTTTCGAAAAAGTCTCCCTCAAATCAACGTTTCTAATATCATCTCATCACCGAATTCATCGCTAGGGTTTCCAGATTGCAAATCACAAAATGAGCCAAATTTTCCGAATGCAGGAGCGGGTAATGAAATGCTGCCAACAATGAGAACCCTATGAAAATGCGCTGCAGCAGAGAGAATGAAATCCTGTTGGAAGCAAGCTGAAACATGACACAGCGATTTATTCTCAAAAACCCAAATTACCTACCAAAAGGATTCCCGATGAGGAGCACGTCGTGCTTAGCCAGAACGAGCAAGGATCTACTGCTCGGGGCGGAACTGTTGTTTGAATCTCCGAAGGCAGGGCAGACAGAAGTTAGAGCATCCCCAATGCACTCACGGTAAAGCTCACTGACTATCTTTTGACTGACCTAAAATCAGAGACCATCATTAGAACATAACATTCAGTAGCCTTCAAAGAGACTGCCTTTTAAGTTTCATCCACCTTTATATACAGAGTGACCAGTGATTTCTAATTGAAAGAACTATTGAATCAAATAAACAATGAGGAAACATTATTGAGTGAGAATCAATCAAATAAACAATGAGGAAACATTATTGAGTGAGAATCAATCAAATAAACAATGAAAAAATACTGTTGAATTGTGCTTTCAATGATGAAACAATATTGAGTTGAGAATCAATCAAATAAACATTGTTGAATTGTGCTTTCGATTACTGTGCACCATGGTTGCTTGCTCTTGCTTAATGCCACGTGCCCCCATAGCTACTAATGGGATGTGGAATATCCCACACCATTTCGTTGGAAGGATGAAATGATGTGGGATATTCCACATCATTCCATGCAAGGGAGGGGAGCAGGCTCAAAGACTATTGAATGTTATGAAGCCCATTTAAATAAACGTGAGATATTTCTCAAGAAAAAAAACTGTAAAAATTTGACGTAGGTGAAATTCCACAATGAAAACACCACATTTTCAAAAATTTAGAGGGAGTACACCAAATCTTGCTAAAAAATGGAAAGATTCTCCCTTACTCCCTCTATATTTCTGAAATTTAGAGGGAGTGTGGGAGGATCTTTCCATTTTTAAGCAAGATTTGATGTACTCCCTCTAAATTTTGAAAATGTGGTGTTTTCAATGGGACATTTCACCTACGTCCCAATTTCACAATTTTTTTTTCTTGAAGTGTAATTTTTGTAATATTAACCCCTAAACGTCCTCATCTATGTCCAATTTGGGCAGTTTTGCAAAGATGCATTATAATATGCAACTAACATGGATATTTGAAACTCGATGTATGAATAAAAGTTATACATTTTGAAATTTAGATTCAATCTATACGGTTAGATCTTTGATTGCTATCACTAATATTTTTCTATAAATTTTGAAACATAAAATAAAAAATTATTTTGTAATTCGATTACGAATAAGATATTGACAATATGGGGATGAAATTTGTTGTGATGGCTTATAATGTAGTACTTTAGGTGTAGTGATTTTTGGAGATTTTTTGGATGCTTGATTTTGTGATTTTATTTTTTCAAGAACACTTTTAGACTAAAATCTTCAAAATTTTGGGTGAAACACTGCAACAGAAAATGAGGCATAAATGTTTCAAAAATTGTTTCCTTTTCGATCGGATCACACATTCATGAAGCTAACTTCCCATAAAAAATTCAGTAAAAAATCACACTACAAAAAGTGCATGACGGATAAGAAACTACGGATGAAATCTGTACATCAAGCAAAATATGCATGGTTGGGCGGTTAGGGGTTAATTGCGCTTCTAATGATGGTAATTTCAGCTTCTAATTTTAGGTCAGTCAAAAGATAGGTTTTGATTTGCAGTGAGCTTTACCGTGTTGCATTAGGGATGTTCTTAGTGTTTTAGAGTTTGCACTCAACCCTCTCTAATTGCATCCCTCGTCACCAGCCAGCCTCGAGTTTCAGGAAGGACTCGAGGGATCTCAGCCCTCGATCTCCATCGACGGCCCACTGCGCGAGCTCATTCTAACAGGTGAGGTAGGGGCAGGGCCGGTGGGCCATGTAGTTAAGCTTAGTTGACCTTATTGACTTGGGCCCAGTTACTGTAGCATGGTTAATTCCGGTTTACTTGATTTGATTTTTTGGAAGGGGATTCAGAAAGCTAACTTATCGTGAGTTCAAGAATGACAACCAACTGATAAATTTTGCATTTTGCCTTCTTTTATGTGATTGATTGATGACACTATGCATTCTGCCGATTTATTTTAGTGTATTACTATGTTGTATATATTAGGATTATAGTTGCATGCATTAAGTTTACAACTCCGATGTAAATGTAAACTTTCTACTGATGATTGAGAATGCGTTGCATATTAATTAAGAAAAAATTGGAGCATACATGTCCATTTGTTGATAAATTTGCAAACCAATATTTGAAAAGCAAATAACAAATTTATACGAATGTCTTTTGTTCTTGATGATATCCGAAAAGCCATAATTAGTAAATTTTTCAAAATTGAAAAAATTAAGAACGGTATTTCGTACATTCTGAATTCTAAAATCATAATATTTTGACACACCAGTATTGAAACTCACTTAACCTCTAAACGTCCAACCGTACATAAAGTGGACGAGGTACAGAATCATGCACAATTTTCTCATCCATCACATATTGTTTGCAATGTGGATTTTTTACTGTATATTTCATGGGAAGTTAGCTTCATGCATGTGTGATTCAATTAGAAAGGGGATGATTTAGGAAAAATTTATGCCTCATTTCATGTTCTAGTGATTCAGTGAAAATTTTGAATATTTTAGTGTAAAAATGCTCTTAAAAATTAAGTCAACTCATAAAACTAAGCAACCAAGAAATCTCCAAAAATCACTACACTAAAAGTAATACGTTTCAGCCAATCACAACAAATTTCATGTACAAATTGTCAATATCTAATTCGTAATCAAATTACAGAAGAATTATGAATTTTGAGTTTCAGATTTTATACAAATTTTTTGGTGACAACAATCATAGATCTAACCATATAGATAGAATAAAAAACTCATGATGTACAACTTTTATTGATACATTAAGTTCAAAATAATTCTCTTAGTTACATTTTAAAGCTATTATTACATGTTATATGTTATTATAAAGCTATACATGCTATTTACGAGCTATACATTTTTAAGCTATTATTGGATTTTTCATGGGGTCCCAACTACAAAATGAGTTGTAAAAATAGTGTATTTTGGATTTTTTGTTTTTTCATGCTTAAACTAAATTTAGACCATATAAATGTGTTCTATTGCATTTGAGTTTAACAAACAAAATGAAGCTTCCCAAGTTTAGTTTCTCCTTTGCTTTGAATTTTTGAGAAACTCTAAAAATTGAGTTGTTTATCGGAGTTACAAGTTCGGTGGATATTACCATAGTGTAACAAATTTCTAAATTTAAATACACATATGATTTTCATTTAGTGTACTTTTTTTTATTGTAACTTACACCTTCGGTAAAAAAATTGGAATTTTTGAGTATATTTTGTAATCGATATGAACTTTCTTTACAATCATTTCAAAATTTCACCAAAATTTATGAAAAAATCATGGTATGTAGTAGACACATGGCTTCATCCATCTACTTAAAATATAAAATTGAATTCTTTTCTTACTTGTAGTGGCAAATTGACCGTGACAAGTAAAACATGATTCTATGGTCATAGGCTACACATCAGGAATTTCCGACCCCACTGATTCTGCACTGATTCAGTGCGTTTATCGTTAAACACTGATTCCGCACGTCATACGTGCATTTAGAAGTGTCGTTATCGTACGGAAGTGACATGCATTACTAGAGTGTCGATGCAGTGTCTTTTCAATGATTATCAAAAAAGTGTTGTTTCCGCACGAAAGTCGTGCTTGACGGAATCCGTGCGTTAATCGTGTATTTACATCACATGGCTGATAAGACACGGATAACGTGCGGTTTTAGTGAATGCGAATTCAGTATCGTATACGTATCATATTAATGCCATTTATTATATTCGTGCAATTTCAGTATCTATTATAATGCAAATTATTTTCGTACGACATCCGTGTACAATATTTTAATATATTTTTTGGAAATTTTTGGAATCTTTCAAAATATTTTATATTATTTTGGAATATTTTGGAATATTCCAAGAATATTCTTTAAACTATACTTCCGGTTTAATTTCCCAAAACATTTTTAGATCTACATTTATAGAGTTTAGAAGCAATATACATTAAAATTTCAAAGAAATAACATTTTATATTTTTAGAATTCAAATTTGGTATTATTGGTTATCATTGTACTTTTCATCATAGGAGCAAAAAAAAATAGCTCACAACCACCACGATTTTGGCAAAAAATAAATAAATTCAAAATATTATGAAAAAATCCCTAGATATAGAAAACGTCCTGCATAATCTAGTGCAAAAAAAAAATTTGGAAAAAAAGTTTTTTCACATATTTAAAAACATTCAAAGTCCGCTGAAAAAAAAGTTCGATAATTACCAAAAGAGTTCCATTTTATGCATGAAGAGTTCGAGGTGGTTTGGTGGTTTGGAACTTGATTGGCAACCGGGAGGTCGAGAGTTCAAATCCCACCGTTGGCGATAGAGCTTGGGAAGCTATGGTGGGCCCCACCGCACGTGCGGGCAATTTCCGTGTAGTTGAAGTGGATAGCGAGGAAAGTAATTTTTATTTTATTTTATTTTATATTTTTTAATAATACTATTTTGATCAAATTTAGATATAAAAAGAAAATAAAATCTAGATATAGAAAAGATGATGTCGCACGAAAAACGCACTGAATCAGTGTAGTTTTAACCCCTAAAGGCCCTTAAAAGCCAAAATGGCTTTTTGCTATTTCGGGCAGCTTAGATGGAAGGTCTAAATTAAGAATTTTAGACTATAATTTAGCGTGAGCGTGGTCATACATACAAGGTGTGTGGGGTAAAAATTACAAAGTCAAATTCGGATTTTATAATTTTTTTATTGAAATTTTTGGTTTCAAGCCCAACTGGGGCAGAAAAAAACTTTTTATTATAATCATCTTTTCAATTTTTTTTTTGGAGACATGATCTTCACCACATTTAGGCTCAGAATTTGAAGTGACCGATGTTGATTATATTCTTGGCTTGACAAGGGTAGCCTCCAAAATAAAGAACAGCAACCTCCAAGGTTTTTTGTAATTTCACATCCATTTCTTTCGAAATTTGTCAAAATTTGAGATTTTGAAATTTTTTAAAATTAATTTCGCCTAAAATTTATAAAATCATAGAGGTACCTAATCACCGTTCATTTTTTCCAAAAATCAAATACAATTAATGTGATGCATGTTTCACCAAATTGCCATTTTTATACCTACTTCCAGAAATTAATTTGGATGAAGGTTTGAAACGCGTAATGAGTCTCTAAAATTTTGCATGAGCGTACCCAACTTAGTTATCTACATGGAAAAATATATGAGCAAAATGTTTGGAGTAACAATCTTCAAGTCCTCCTTTGCACTATGGAGACAATGCCTCCCAAGCAATGCCCCGAAAAACTTTTGCACAAACTTTGGATGTTATGATCTTGCAAATGATAAACATCCAACGGTCAATTTTTGAAACAGTAGCTATGAATAGGCTTAGGTACAAGATCTTACGGTTGGAATTCTAAAAGAAATAAAAAAACTTGGTTCACATCCCCGGGAGTACAGAGGTAGAAAATCGCAGTTTTGAGGTTTCAAGCTCCCAAAAACACAAGGAAATTTAGGGGTTAAAGACGATTAAAACACGACATTTGACGACTGTAAAGAGTGCTGAATTCATACGTTTTCAATGAATGTATCAATCGTGTCGAATCAGTACTATATCCGCTTGTACGAACATCGTGTCATATCAGTGTAGTTGCGATGAATGACGCAACGATGCGGAATTAGTGCGAAAATCGTACGAACCCTTGAAATATCGGAAATCGCACTGAATTAGTGCAGAATCAGTGGGGTCCGAAATTCCTGATGCATGTTTAAAGGCTACTTTACACTTAAGAATCAGGCCTATTGTTTTTCGGCCCAATGCAACAAATTTTTGGCCTATATTAGCCTTAGGCCCAACCTCAAGCACTCAATAATACAAGATTACAGTTGGGTCCATCGCTTCCTTACGTAAAGGCGTTGGGCTCAAGAGTTGGGCCTATTTTACACATTCCTTGGAAATTCCATCCCATATTAGCTTTGGAAAAAAGTTTTTTTTCAAATGAAATATAAAATCAATGAAATGTGCACTCGGGTCCAAGCCCAAAGTTTGGGCCTCCATATTTGATGGATGAAAGAATGGACTTGGACTTGGGCAAGAGCTTGTCAGTTTTAATGTAGAAAATGTTAGGTTACATTGAGCTCAACTCCTACGTGTGAAGGGGTTGGGCTCATAAAATGACTTTCAACCAATGAGAAGCGAGGATTTCAACCCATGTTTACATCACTTTGGGCCAAACTCCTAGTGTAAACCGGCCCTAATAGTTAATACATGCAGCTGTAATCCTAATATATACAATTCAACCGTTTGATGGGCCTGCGTCCATATAGTGAACGATGAACAAATTCAAATTGTTCACTAGACTACATACATGGACAATTTTCATCCATCCAAAATTCTCTTGGTTCTTATGCTAGTTGACTATCATTTATACAATATGAATTTTGAAAATTAAGTTATTGTGATGTTTCTTAAATTAACATAATCGGTTTATCTCAAGTTTCATCTTTAGTTCAAAAAATGAGACCTTTAACATGATTTCCAAAATAAGTAGAATCAAATAATGAAAATCATACCATCTCGTAAGTGCACGTTATTATGAATTCATTACAACAATTTTATAAAAGTTGGGTTAATTTTGGATTTTTAATCGAATTTCAAAAGAAAATCTTCAAAATTTAATTACAATTTCTTAATAAATATTGATAAATCCAACTGTACAAATGTGATCTTCACATTGACATTTACAACTTAGCTTTGTACATTAACTCCATTTTTCTTATTCATCAAACATTTCATAATGCATCTTGGAAACTACACTAAATATGTAGATTAGTGTTAAATAATTATAAGATTTGAAAACATTATAGATTTTTACTCTCGACAAAAAAAATTACCAAAGACATTGATTCCAATACTATTGAAAGATCCCCATCTTGACCAATATAGAGGGTAAAAAAATTGGTCAACAGTAAAAACTTACAACATGTTTGTGTAAATTAGTGTATCTAACACTAATCTACCTATTTAGTGTAGTGTTGAATCACTAAATGAATGGGCAAAATGCATGTCATCATCAATAGTAAACATTGTCATCAATCAATCACATAAAAGACGGCAGAATGCAAAATTCATCAATTGGTTGTCATTCTTGAACTCACTATAAGTTAGCTTTCTGAATCCCCTTCCAAAAATCAAATCAAGTAAACCGGAATCAACCATGCTACAGTAACTGGACCCAAGTCAATAAGGTCAATTAATTAAGCTTAACTACATGGCCCACCAGCCCTGCCCCTGCCTCACCTATTAGAATGAGCTCGCGGCATGGGCCGTTGATGGAGATCAAGGGCTGAGATTCCACGAGCCCTTCCTGAAACTTGAGGATGCTTGGTTGCTTGGAATTGCATCACGTTGAACGGATTTGAGTAAATCCCCCCGCGAACTATTTTAGCGGGGGGGGGAGGGGTTGGCTGCCCGGGCAACTCACGCTGCCTTGGCCTCCGCCCGCCCCGGACGCTGCCCCATTCCGCCGTAGCCCTGTCCCGTCTCGCCCCAACCTGGCTCCAGCGCCCGGCCCCGTCATCCGACTCGTCAACTGCCTGCCGCACCCGGCCCGGCCCGCCCACGCCACGCCTCGGAGCGCCACGTGTCCATCGACCAATCCGGGGCCAACGCTCGTCCTCCTCCTCCCCTCGTTAGGGTTTGAGCCAGCCCCCCTTCTCTATCACCTCACTTTCCACCTCAATCTTCTCCCTCCCTGCTCTCGCGCTTGTTATGATCTTGTCTCGCTCTTGTCTCGCGCTGTCTCGCTTGTCTCGCTCTTTTCTCGCTCTGTC
The DNA here is from genome assembly GCA_022496805.1 of Pohlia nutans. NCBI lineage: Eukaryota > Viridiplantae > Streptophyta > Bryopsida > Bryales > Mniaceae > Pohlia > Pohlia nutans. Next base: position 1,654,438 of record CM040095.1, on the reverse strand, counting down.
TAGCTTTGTCTCGCTCTTCTCTCGCTCTTGGCTCGCATGTCTCACTCTTGTCTCGCTTTGTCCGCTTTCTGGCACTACCACTATCACAAGAGGGTGTTTGCAGTTGTTTCTGCGATGAGGAGCTCTTCCCAGGGATTATCGAGCGGCTCGGACCCGGCGGACTCGGAGAACATGAAGATCTGTAAATGGCTAAGGAAGCGTGCCGCTTTATTTTCCTTCGAGAGAGCGTCGCCCGCGGCACAAAATCGGCTTCGAAACGCACCGCCCGACAACATTGTGGAAGGGGTAAGCCTTACCACCCACCCCCCTCCCTTTCTTTGTTTGTGGCCGGTGCTAGGCGCTGTTCTGAAGGGGTTTTAGGCTGTACATTATGCGCTCAAGGGTTTAGGGTGTTTAGAGTCGGGGTTGCAATAGTAAGGCGTTGTTTTGCAGTGGTTTTAGGGTGTAGGGTAGGCGCTCGTGGGTTACGGCAAAGTTGCAATGGTTAGGCGTTGATTCGCTGCGGTTTTAGGGTAAATAGGTGGTTTAGGGTTAGGGCAGAGTTGCAATGAAGAATATAGATGCTTTGTTTGCTAAATCTACCATCATATTGCCTTATAAGAATCAAATGCAACTCAATTACTGTCCTTTAAGCATGCATCATAGTATATTCACATCAAGGATATTGTGAAATTTTTTATTGACATAATGTCATTACAATTTTTAAAATGATGTTCTCGGGGAAGTCACTTAGTGTAAATTAACTAAATTTTGGGTACATATGAGCATACAAAGGGTATTTAATGGGGAGCTATGAAGTAATTGAAATATTCTACTATAGTATATGTAGGATACGGATCCCAACAATTTGCTACAGTAAATAGCGTCCCACACCTCATCACCAGTAATCACCACAAGAGCAGACGCCATCTTTAAAGTGGTGAAACCGATTAGCATCCCTGGCCACAATCTCCCGTCCAGTCACCTTCGAGATAAGCTTGGTTGCTGCATGACAATCTGAGCAGACACGAAGGTTCTTGTATACACGAATTGGTTTTCCACGGGCTGTATGCATCAATCCATACACAATAGCCAACTTCTCGCTATGAGAGCAAAGAGCTAGTTCTTTGTCCTTCTCATCAATATTCTGCAACACTAGCCGGGTATCAGGAATGTAGCCTTCAGCCTTGATTCTTTCGTTCAATCTGTTCAGCTCAATATATATCTCCTTCGTTTCTGGGTGAGATGCATCTCCTACGACAAAGTGATGGATCCTGTTATCAACTTCAATCCAGCTACGCCCTGGCTCCTTGCGTATACCACTCTCCTGCATCATAGTGCGCACCAATGACACCTCCTCCCACTTGCCAGCTGCAGCATAGATGTTGGACAGGAGCACGTATGGACCGGCACCCTCCGGTTCCAACTTAAGAACCTCTTTAGCAGCGATTTCGGCCATTTCCACATTTCCATAAGTTCTACAAGCACCAAGCAAGGCTCCCCAAGTTGCTCCGTCTGGCTCAACTGGCATGTTCCGGATGAAATGCATTGCTTCCTCCAAGTGTCCTGCCCGCCCAAGAAGATCCACCATGCAGTTACACAGAACAGTATTAAGCCTGATGCCATAGTCTTGTGTCATGGCCAGAAAGAGTCGACGGCCGTCATCCACAAGGCCTGCATGACTACAGGCCGACAAAACTGCCACCGATGATGCCTCGTCGGGCTTTATACCGTCCCCTATCATATTTCTAAGCTTTTCCAGAGCCTCGTGCCCACATCCATGGTGTGCAAGTCCCCCAATCATCGCAGTCCATGTGATAACATTCCGATCCTTCATCCTGTCAAAAACTAGTCGGGCATCATCAATACTACCACTCTTTGAATACATGTGAACAAGGGCGCTGCCCACATGTACATCGGACTCTAGTCCTGCTTCCTGAACATGGCTGTGAACATCCTTCACCCACTCTAAAGCCCCTGCGCTTGCACAAGCATTTAGGATGCTCGCATAAGTGATGGCATCCGGTTGGAAGCCTTCTCTTCTCATTTCGAGATAAAGCTGATATGCCTTCACACCATCACCACTCTCTGCATGAGCACCGATTATCGCAGTCCATGTTATTATGTTGCGTTCCTTCATCCTGTCAAAAATTATTTGAGCATCGTCAATACTTCCAATCTTTGCATACATGTGAATCAGGGCGCTGCCCACACGTACATCCGACTCCAGTCCCTCAGACAAGGCATGGCTGTGAACCTCCTTCACCCACTCAAAAGCCCCTGCACTTGCACAAGCATTTAGGATGCTTACATAGGTGACTGCATCTGGTTTATTGCCTTTCCGCTTCATTTGAAGATAGACCTCATAAGCCTCAACACCACGACCACTTTCTGCATACGCCCCAATCATTGTGTTCCACGTGATTACATTGCGTTCCTTCATCCTGTCAAATACTAGTCGAGCTTCATCGATATTCCCACTCTTTGCATACATGTGAACAAGAGCGCTGCACACACGTACGTTCAACCCCAGTCCATCTTTGAAAGCATGCCTGTGAACCTCCTTCACCCACTCAAAAGACCCCGCACTTGCACAAGCATTCAGCATGCTCAGATAAGTCACTGCATCTGGTTGAAAGCCTTCCCCTTTCATCCGGAGATAGAGACGATAAGCCTCAACCCCACGACCACTTTCTGCATACGCACCAATCATTGCGTTCCATGTAATGACATCACGTTCCTCCATTCTGTCAAATACCAGTCGGGCATCATCCACACTGCCACTCTTTGCATATTTGTGAACCAGCGCGTTGCCCACACGTAAATCGGACTCAAATCCTGCTTCCCGTATATGGCGGTGAACCTCCTTCACCCACTCCAAAGCCCCTGCGCTTGCTGATGCTTCTTTCAAGATGCACAGATATGTAATTGCATCTGGCTCGAAGCCTTCCTGCAGCATTTGAAGATAGAGTTCATATGCTTCCCAACCACAACCACTCTCCGCATATGCTCCAACCATCACGTTCCAGGAAATCACATTCCGATCGCTCAAATCATCAAAAACTTGCCGGGCCTCCTTGATACTTCCACAATTTGTATACATCTTAAGGAGCGCAGTTCCTACACGAACATCTGATTCAAAAGCATCATGTTTGATATGCATATGGACTTCCCTGCCCCACTTTAGAGCTAACGGGCTGGCACAAGCCTTCAGGATGCTCAAATAAGTAATCTCATCCGCCTGCACATTTTCCTGGCGCATTTGATTGAAAACTGCCATTGCTTCTTCAGCACAACTGCGCTGAGCATAACCTCCAATCATGACGTTCCAGCTAACAACATCCTTCTTCCCAAGTGAATCAAACACTTGGCGTGCGCCCTGCAGGTTCCCACATCTGATATACACACTCAATAGGTTGTTCGCCACATATACGTTTTGCTCCATTTGACTCTTGATGATGCAATCGTGAACCTCCTTGGCCGCTTTAAGGTCTGTCTGCTTCAAGCACCGCTTGAGAAGTTCAACATACATGTACGAGTCTACACGAATGCCTTGTTGCAGATGATTCTTCACAATAGTAATTGCTTCATTCATGGTACTTGCCCTTTGCATGGGCATGCTGCCACCACCATCTTCTCCATTATGCCTGAACTTATCGATAGATTCTTCATGAGAACAAACCATACAAAAAGCTCTATTTCAGGTGCATTCAATTTCAATCTTCATATTCTTTACATAGATGGTATTGCTAAGTCACAAATTCTCGCATGCGCCTAATTCAACAAATTACAAAGAGTGTGTTTTGCATTCACCTGTAACTTGTAAGCTTCATCTGAAGCGAAGAAATATGTCATGCATGCTTATGGCAATACCTGTTTGGCTGTGCAGTGCCTTGGGAATCCTTGGCTTGATAACCTTGAGTCATCGGGTTAGCCTTGAGCCTTGCCTTCACCCACGCTGGTGTATACCAGCCATCTACCCAAAGTGCTTTCCCTGACGCCTTATGTTTAAAGTCAGGTGCTCTTGGATTTTTCTGTAGGCACCACAAACCGTAATCAAATCTTGGCAACCTGACTCGCATTCACTCTACAACTGGTTCAACCAATCAGAAAGTATGTTGATGATGATAACTGTGATCCAGTCAACCTTCACTCTACTTCTAAACACGCAAAGAACAAACTTTGTGCTTGAGGGTATAAAGTCCCCATAACTTAGTACAAGCAAGAAACATCTTATCCTCCTCACTCGTTTATTCAAATCCTACTTTAACTTTCCATGATCAACTGACTGCTAGTCCTGGTGATACCTTTTCAACTCTGTTGTCCCACCACTGGGAAGGATCCACAAAATACTCCTCCCACACTTGTTCAGTTGTCTGTGCTTCGCCTGAATGAACTGCAACATGCTTCATCCATGTCAGTCACATTCTCTCCATGTCTGCAACATGCTTCATCGATGTCAGTCACATTCTCTCCATGTCGCAGAGGTAAATACCATATACTTCTTTCCACGAAGATGGACATCTCATACAGACCTGCAGCATTTCTACTCCGGGATGATCTCTTCCAAACCGATGACGGCGAACACCTGATTTGTCCACCGGTTCTTCCTTCATACGAGGACCAGAGAACGGATAACGAAGGGTAGGTAGGCCACAAAGACTTGAAGAGTGTGATCGCACGCACATCCTGGCCACAGAAATCCCAATGCTCAGTCAAGGAGCATATTCGTAGCACTTTGAGCATACTTTTCCCGTCAATACCGGGGTGTTACGATAGTCAACCGAGTTCATGACCTCTTACTTACTTTAGGGAAATGTGATAACGTACTACTCAAACAATGCGTTTCGATTCTGTATGCTGTTGTGAAGGAGACCTCATACTTGGCCGACATATGTTGCAAGCATGACCAGTCTGTCCAGAATCACTTCTCTTGAACTCCCTCACCTGTGCTGCATCAGCTCCACACACCAGCAAAAATCTTCTGCGCCGTTGCCCATACTGCGAATGTTGTCCGCTATTTAAATCCCACCATACAGACCGCGAAGGCAATTCCATCACTGTCATGCTTTTGCTCACCAGCCTGCCTCCATCGAGACAAATTCGCCCAACTGCTACAAATGGCTGGTCATTCAGATAGAAAAATTCCCGGTCGACAATACTGCTGTCTCTCTGTATAGCACTTCACGATCCTCACGAATCCTGCCTTTCCATTTCAAACAGCCAGGAAGTTGATAGACCTGCGCTTCCTGTACACGAACACTTGCTTGCTCACATAAACCCACACGATCTATCGAAACATAAACCAAACAAAGAAAGCAACAAGGACAAAACCTTTGTGAACAAAAACTTCACATGAAACCCTAGGTGAACATAAATGCAGCGAAAATGATAGAGGTTTAATTCCAACACACGAACGTTTCTGAGCAGCAAGAAGTTCTTCGCAAGCAACTCTCACACAACGCCTGCAAGGTTTTGATAACGAGCTAGATTATGAACAAACGAAAAAAAGTACCTCCAATGCACACAACAAACTAACAGCCAGGCACATGAACAAGAGACACAACAGAAGCACAGCAAAGAATAGTATCCAGGGAGCGCCGGAAGCTTACCGTACCTGCAACAGCGCCACCTAAAACCCTCAGACACAAAAGCTGAATCCGAGACGAGAATATACATACAGTACAGATTGAATGTCTTCGCTGCTGTTGAAGCTTCAACTTTCCCGTCAATTCCCCCGAATGCCAGTGGGACCGACGCTCAATCCTCCCTCCGACGAATCCAGCAACCGAAGTTTCCCGTCGCCCTACCGATCCTTTTCACACAATCTTCGCCGCACAGAATACAACAACAACAACAACAACAACAACCTGAACAATTGTCCTGATCGCACGACGCTAACCTTACTTCAAGCTCAGCTGAAGTGCTCAGCCATAATTAGGGTTTCCAAGGTCCAATTACCTGGCAGGCAGGGTATCAGGCAGGCAGGATATAGGGTGAGGGTATCGCGTTGTTCCGTCAGCGTCGCTTTTTTCTGCACCTTGATAAACTTTTGGGGATACAGTTGAGCATTCTCCTCAAGCCCCTAAACCCTGAGCTCGACTCACAATTTCCTTCTCAGGCAAGGCAGCCATGGCGATGTCATCAACTATGGCCACGGCCTCTCGCTCTCTGGTGCGCGGAGCGGCCATTGTCACGCCTTCTTCCTCTTCTTCGTCGTCGTGGTCGTGGTCTTCTGCCCGGTTTGCCCATGTCGGCGCCTTCTTCGGTGGCTGCGACAAGCTCATTCTTCAACCGCTCCTGCAACCTCGCCACGCTTCGCCTCGTTTTTCCGCTCGTAATTCTTCCGACGTTGCAAGTAAGCTCCCCATTCTGTCCTATGGGCACTTTCTTTTGTTCCGTTTTCAAGGTTTATCCACACCTCTTGAGCATAGATGCTATTGCTACAATGGTAGCAAATTAAAGAGGATTCCAACGCATTATTTGGATTCCGTATGCAGGGTTCAAAGTTTTATTGGTAGCCGATAACAATCAACACAAGTTTTGATGTTGATGTTGATATTGAGGCCATGTGCATTCTCAATTTTAGAAGTTCACAATTACGTGGGGTACTTTTGGACCAATGTTTTCCACTAATTTTGATGATATGAAATTTGATCCCGTCTGGGTTTTGGTGATACGAAATACGAACTGTCTAGTTGGTCATTTTCAGACTATGAATCCTTGTCATGGACATACACCTTGCATTATCTCAAAAGAGTTATCGTACAACTTGACTAGATGCTTGTGGCATTTGCCAAGAAGTCAATACTTATGGTCATGCCACTTGTATGTTTTTGCCTTCATGTAAGTAAGATTGATGTTTCCATTAATGTGGGTTTCGTGCTTGCAGCTGTACAGAAAGAGGCCGTGGTAACAGACAAGGCACCGGCAGCTTTGGGACCCTACTCTCAAGCCATCAAATCTGGCAACCTAGTGTTTTGCTCTGGGGTTCTGGGTTTAGTGCCTGAGGTATATGACCCGCTTTACATTTCTTATGTCTTACAGTGCAGTTATCATGGAGGTCATTCAAGTAAAGATTTCTACGCTCAATGTACTGATCCATTCTCTATATTTTTGCAAATGTCGACGTGGACTGGATTATTAATCCTTCTTAGGCCTTGATTTTGGAATTGTAGACAGGAAAATTCGTTTCAGAAGATGTACAAGGCCAAACAGAGCAGGTATGCTTGTTTTAGGTTTCTTTCAGAACCTGTTGTGTAGGAATTTCAATCTTTACCCCAAATTGCATTCGTATTAAGATACTTTTAACACGAATCGAGACCTCATATATATTTATTTTAGCAGTTTTTGAGTAGGTCCTATGTGCACGTCTTTTTTTCAAATTTATTTGTTTTTTTAACCAACACATGCAATGTTCTTCACTGATTCCGGGGATATAAAATTTGGTCCTGTCTTAATTATGTTTTGCACAATGTGATCGATTGAATATGTCATTTTGAAACCATGAATTTTTGGTCCTTTAGTGGTTAAGTAGCTCTTTATGTGATTACCCTTTTGGCTTCTTCTGCAGATAATGAAGAACATGGGAGAGATTTTGAAAGCTGCCGGTGCCAGCTATGGCTCTGTAGTTAAAACCACCATTATGTAAGTCTGATCTCTTCTGGCCCTTATGCTTCCAAAGGAAATAATTCCCTCAACCCCTAAACGTCCAACTGTCCAGAATGTGGACGATGGACAGAATCAATTCCTCATCCATCATTGGCTTTTTGCAGCGTGGATTTTTATTACATATTTTATGGAAAGTCAGCTTCATGCATGTGTGATCTGATTAGAAAGGGGATGATTTGTGAAATTTCTATGCCTCATTTCATGTCGTAGTGATTCACCCAAAATTTCTAAGATTTCAATGTAAAAGTGCTCTTAGTAAAGTCAACTCATATAATTAAGCAACCAAAAATCCCCAAAAATCACTACACTTAAGGTATTACATTCCAACCAATCACTACAAACTTCATCCACAATTTGTCAATATCTTATTTGTAATCAAATTACAGAAGAATTTTCTATTTTGAGTTTCAAATTTTATACAAAAATATTGGTGATAGCAATCACAGATCTAACTATATGGATAGAATCTAAAATTGATAATGTACAACTTTTATTCATACATCAAGTTCAGAATATCCCCTGTGTTGCATTTTATGATGCATCTTTGAAAACAAAGTTGCTGCCATTGAACAATGTACCCATTTTGAGACTTGCATCATGGGTGCTGCTATTCAAGTGTGTGTGTATATATATGGCACTGTATGAGTACATAATCGGTCTTTACGACTTTTTCTGTGTGCAGGTTGGCCGATCTTGCCGACTTCAAGGCGGTGAATGAAATCTATGGGAAATGTAAGTGTCATGCCTTTTTATCACTCCTTTTCATTAGTTCACTAATGTATGTTATTCAAGTGTAGCATAGTTACGTCTAATCAGATTTTGTTAGTCTCAGAAGGCACTTGTGCTAGCTGCTGCTCCTAAATATCGTTCAGTGGAATGTAGGGTGGATGTCCTTATGACTACTTATACACTAACGATTGCGCCATAACTGCGCACCAAAATTAATTAGTAAACCAGCAATGAAACTCCATGTTCCTATGATTGCTCACCAAAATCAGTTATGAGCAATGATAGGAACAACAAAATCAAACACCCTTTTTGACCCTTTTTTATTTTTTCGATTGTGTTTGGAAAAGATTTTTTATTTTTTTACTTGTGAACAACAATAGAGACGGCTACTCTATATGCAATTAAGGTTCTCTGTGCAGCTATGAGAAAATCTGTAGGCTTCTATAGAACTTAGCCATGCCATCGATGATTAGTTTCTTTTACTTAATCCCTAAACGTCCCAGCGTCCAAAAACTGAATCACGAATCACGAACAGATTAAAAGCCTTGCAACTTTTTCATACAACCGTGGATGACTTTCTTCCAAGTCACCTTTATAAGCCTATCAAATTCTCTACCAATCACAATAAATCTCTTGTGATTGGGGCCCGTTGATAATATCCGAGCGGCCTCCAACTACAAGTATGTCAAATTTGTTGGGTAGATTTTATGCTTGCAATGGTCTTCTCATGTACACCTCATGTACATCTGAGCATACTAATATCTATATTTGAGGCTAGCATCTACTTCTGTTCAAAGGATTGGTACGTTTAAAGGATTGGTAAAGGATTGGTACGTTCAGGGGTTAAACTGCACTATTTGTATTCAATATGCTGTGTACAACTGGGGTAAAAGATGTTATTTTATAAATGGCTTCGAATGCAGATTTTCCCGGAATTGCGCCAGCACGTTCAACTTATCAAGTTGCTGCCCTCCCTCTGAATGCACGCATTGAGATCGAGTGCATTGCAACGCTCACATGACGGGGTGGAGATTGTCTGGACCACTGAGTCTTCATACTGGGAGTTCACCTTCTGTAAGTAGGGGTGTTTTTGTTGCTACAGACCTCTTTTAGCAGAAGTACACAGTCGACCTGCAGAAGGATGAGATTTTGTTTTTTAGTTTTGGATTCGTGCGGAAGATAGGGAATGTGGTATGCGGAAGCTCAATAAGAGCTGATAACCCATCATAGCAGCGGTATGTGAATTTTGCTTGCATTTCTCCCCTCCTAGCAATGTACCTGAGGCATGGATATATGAACTACAGTTTCAATACCCCCTATGTCCGGAAATAATTGTGCTAGTTTTTGGCATTTTTTTCTGAACGTAAGTGTCCTATGTTTTATACTTCAAACGTGAGCCCAGTCCACTTCAAATGGGGCGGACAGTGACAGTGCCACGAAATCTACATGTTACTATTAAAGATAAAGCATTTTTCAAGTACTATTAATTATTTCCAGACAGAGGGAGTATAAATCAATTGAAAACGAGAAAGTAAAGTGTTTTGAGGAATTGTAAATTATGATCATTTGAAAGTGCAAAAAAAACCACTTACCCAAATGGATGAAATTGCACAACTAGATGTCAACCAGATGTAAATTGTTCAACTGCATGTGAAATGTTCAAGTGGATAAAAGATTTGAAGTTCTAATTTGGGGTGTCAAAGACAAAGTCCCCTAAAAAGAATTGATCAATCTCATGTATTGAATCTGACCACGGAGCACGGTGTTATTTGGTGAGAATCAATTCATTTGAGATGATAATTTTCCTTAGCTGTTCAGTCAGAGGCTCATCTACTCTAGGTCTAAATATTCTGCACAAGTTAGCAGACCATTGCATACATACTCAAAAGCCTGATGGTTACCGGTACCCAACAATTAGAGCAGATTTGGTACATACGCAAAAGCCTGATGGTTACAAAAGTTGCTCTGCGATTGAAGTTGGAACTGACATCTATACCGTAACACCATAGCAGGTTCGTTCATAAATAATTCCCAAAAAAAAAAACGTAAAAAAACAGAAATTACAGGCAAAGAAAAACGAATAACTCTCAAATTATATAGTAATAAAAACGAAAAAGCAGAAAATCAGGGCCACCACTCTGTCTACAGCCTGTAAGCGTGTTGAACTCCCTCAACTTCGGAGCTGAACGCCAAGCAGCCTGGCAGAGCGCGTGTTCAACTCCCTCAACGTTCAGAGGTGAGCGCCAAGCCCTGTGTTGCATAAGACGCACTCCCGCACAGCATTCTCCATCTTTCAAGTTGCTATCCGATTCTTCAGAGCGGGGCGGACTTCTCCGGAGCGGGGGCGGAATTCTTCAGAGCGGGGCGGAGTGTTTAGAGAGAGGCGGAGTTCCCAAGAGCAGGGGCAGAGTTCTTTACAGCAAGGCGGCAGTTCTTGGTGCAGCAAGGCGGCACTTCTTCAAAGACCGACGAAGCTTGAGGAGGGCATCGGAAATAAGGTCTGAGTTTCTATACCTCAGATGTATCTGCTTCTTGCGTCACCGTCAATTTCTTGCTGAGGTTTCATCAACTGTTTACCTCATCAACTTTTTGCCGAGGTTTCTTTCTAATCAACCTTTCTCTTCAATCATCACTAGGGCACCTTTCAATCTTGTTCAAAGGCCTTAGAATCCTTCCATGTGTGCTGAAACTTTCTCTCTTATACATGCAGTTGACCTCGAACAAGCCAGCATTACGCTGCAGTATCGGAGTATCACAAGCACAAGAAAATGCAAATACATACAAGAGTGGAAAGAGTAGAGAAATACACTCTACAACAACTTAAGGGAAACCACTTAAGCAAGATTAGGGTATTGGGTTAGGTTTAACCATGCTGGGCCGCCACAAATGGATGAAGAATGCAATTAAGATGAAACTTCAGTACATCTATCCCACTCAAAATACGAATTATTTTTTATCCAATAACTCAGAAAACGAATTTCAAAAAAATCTATTTTGGAAGGCGAACCTTATTTTCTCAAAAAAATTAAATATTCGTGCGGCAGGTGGCGAACCTACTATGGTGTTACGGTAGTCATGCACCAATTACCCCCAGAAAGCCCACAACGGAAGCCGTATCAAGATCAACAAAGCAACTTGAAACAACTGCACTACCTGAAATCATGACGTCCTCAATGCTGATACCAAAGCGTCTTGCAATGCTTGCCATCACCTCGTAAACCACTGCCGTTGAATTTTGGGAGGGTTACATCTCCCATGAGAGGGCATTACGGCCTGTTACAGGAGAATCCCCCGTAACGCACATTCATCAAAAATTTGCCATATTCATTCAACAACACTGGTTTACAATGGGCAAGTCACACGGGAATTCTGGCCAAAAAGTCAGGACTCTCCCTTTTTTGCCGCAACTCCGTCAGGATCGGGAGTTGCCCTATACACACTCTTAGGTTGGGCACATGAACAGACCTGCTACTCAAAAATCACCGTCCCGGCTGTCCCAAGCCGCTTGGGAGGCGGTCTAACAGTCTGGCTAGGCTATAGGAGCCACCGCCGAAAGCCTTACAACAACTTGGGCTGCATTATTTGAGTGTATAGCTGGGCAGTCTCGAGTGCTGGAGCAGCACCACACTGTGGTCCATAAGGTTGTAACAGCCGCCTAGACCAGGCTGCACATCTTCATGTGCGCGGCCCTTCTGGCTCACGCTCTTGTGATGCACTGCTGTGACGCACTAGAAAACTTACCCGCTATATCTCACTCTTGTTTGACACTGCGCTACTGGGGTGCACTCCAGTCGCTGTACACATATCTGTCAAACACAGCATACAGTTGAACGAGTACCGTACAGCAGGCTAATAAATTCAAAAACAACAACTTTTCCAAATCACACCAACACACCCTACACGAAGGTCAGATTCCGACATAAATCAAGTATTTTTGAGATTATCTGAATTCCTAAAAAATTGAAGGAATTTTTGTAAAAATTAGAGTTACTCTTTAAACTCAAAGTTTTGAACCCCACTTTGATTTCAAGATTGCAGACATGAATCATAAGAAACTAACATGAAGTAAGATTTCTTGCACATGGTTCAAAACTTCTTGAGTTGAAGGATAACTCTGTTATTGGCAATTGCTTTTGCTCAATATTCTATGGGAATCTCACTCCCAACAAAGCCCTAACCTGTGTCAAAATATTAAAAACAGTACTTTTAGATTGTGAAATACTCCTTTTACTGAAAAAGAAACTATTCCAACACCAAGGTGCCAAATCAGACCTTTGAGTCCGGTTAGTTAAACTGAAAAAAGCAGGCTACAGACAAAGATACCTCTTTCATGCCGTGATGAACAGCCCCAGCGCTAGTCGTGAGAGACAGACCAGGTCTACCATAGCTGCCCTGTCCAAGTGTTTGGTCAGATTTCTCACTACTGGAATCCCTGCAGGATATCAAAACCAGCCCATAGCAACTGGTATGAAAATATATAGGAACTCTTTTTTGACCAACACACGCAATGTTCTAATATAGTCCCATTTGAATTATACTTTTCACAATCAAATAGGTCATTTTATAACCAGAAATCCTCGGTCCTGTAGGGGTTACCGAGCATGTTAAAGAAAAAACGAAGAAACCATACCTGATTTCCCACATACACCTCGATTCTCCTGAGAACTTGATGTTGCCAGGAAACAAAACTGCATAAACACAAGCAGCATAAAACTATATACCAACCTAACTCGACGTCAATCTAGTATGTAAGACCTAATACTGATATACCAGGCCGATATAAAAAGCCTCGTGTACTCATTGGTTCTCCTTGATCACAAGCTCCAGCTTCGGGGGAGTTTGGGAAGCAACCGTTTGCTTCTGAATGTAAATGTGCCTCTGGTACAAAAGGTTGCCGAGGACGAACACGAAGACACCCGTGCCGATAGCCCCAACCGTGAGGTTGGGCTTTGCATGGAGCTCCGGGTTCACAAGCCGCGAAAAGGTTGTGGACCTCTTCAACCAGTCGTGCTTATCTGGGCTCATTATTACCAAACACTCACTGTTTCTCAGGATTCGAACCACAGAAAAACAAAGGTGGTTAGGCTGTAAATCAATACATGGAGGATATTACAGGCGTATTTCACTTATTGAAATATAGTCCTCAGTCAAATAACCTCTCCCGCCCCATAACCTCTTTCGTGAATCTGCCAAAATAAAAAAACATTAAAAACCGTTAGAACCCTCCCAACAGCAAATCCCCCGAACTATTTCCAAAGAAAGACGCCTCCATGATACAGTCTTGTACCACCAGGACCCTACACTGTCTCACTGAAAAGGTATATGAACATGTTCAGAAAAAATGTGCAGTGGAGGTACCAAAATGGCCAAATCGCTGAACTATCATAGGAGTCCAATTTTATACCACCGTATATGGAACTACATAGTGTCAATACAATATATGCATAGACCAAGGATTCATGGTTAACCCCGAAAGGACCAAGGATTCATAGTTTTAAAATGACAAATTTAATCAATTCAGATGGGACCAAATTTTATACCACTGGAATTTTCTTGACCATTGCATGTGTTGGTCAAAAACAAGTAAATCCGACCAAAAGAAAATCCACATAGGACCTCCTCAAAACTGCTCACAAAAACCACGAGGCCCAATTTGGGCTTCCTGGTGCTTTAGGGGTTAAGAAAGAGATGTCTTGGACTGAAAACGAACTCATTTCGTTAATAGAAAGAAGAAGAAAAAAATGAATGCAATACGTCATTTATCTTTTGTAAGCCCTAATGTTGCTATCATTTGAGAGAATAGGGAGACAAATACAGAGACCATGGTCAAGAAAGAGACTGAGAGCCCTAATGCCATCAAATTAGAAGAGAATATATAGAGTGACTTGTCACTACGATAGAATTAAAAAAAAAATTAAGTACAGAGAGAAGTATTAGACGTCCCAGAACACAGGCTGATACAAAATAAAATAAAGAACAAGATTGGTAATTATATAAAACGTAGTAGAACTGAAGAAGCTAAAGTGAGCAAATGTTCATAGCAATTTCTGGACTTCTGTTCTCTCTTCGTGAACTATAAATTGTTACTCCCTCTGTCCGGAAATAACTGTCCTAGTTTTTGGCATTTTCCAACTTATCATTTAAGCCATCTCAGGACTCGAAAAATGGTCCATCAGGGCTCACGTTCGAAGTATAAAACATATGACAAAAACTAAGGGGGAAAAATATCAAAATCCAGGACAATTATTTCCAGACAGAGGGAGCACCATGATAACAATTTACTATAAGGCAAACAGCAACCTAGCCTCCGCAAGCTTCAAAGACGATAAATATGAACATATGAAGTAAGCAGGATGAACTTTCCCGCACTCAGAATGCGATACTAACGCCTTCACAAAGGTTATTGATTACCAATGGCTTTCCTAAAATCACTCATATCACTGTACAGTTTCCGGACAATATAGGTTAAACCAAATTCTCAAATCCTAGAACGTGACTTTCGAAAAAGTCTCCCTCAAATCAACGTTTCTAATATCATCTCATCACCGAATTCATCGCTAGGGTTTCCAGATTGCAAATCACAAAATTAGCCAAATTTTCCGAATGCAGGAGCGGGTAATGAAATGCTGCCAACAATGAGAACCCTATGAAAATGCGCTCCAGCAGAGAGAATGAAATCCTGTTGGAAGCAAGCTGAAACATGACACAGCGATTTATTCTCAAAAACTCAAATTGCCTACCAAAGGATTCCCGATGAGGAGCACGTCGTGCTTAGCCAGAACGAGCAAGGATCTACTGCTCGGGGCGGAACTGTTGCTTGAATCTCCGAAGGCAGGGCAGACAGAAGTTAAGCTTAGTATTTTAGGGTTTGCACTCAGCCCTCTCTAATTGCATCATCTTGAACATCATGTGTTCGCAGCTTGACATGTGGAAGTTGCTCATTGTCGAGGAAAAAATCAAGTAGCCACACTAAATAGGTAGATTCGTGTTAGAAAGTTATGAGATTTGAAAATAATATAGATTTTTACTCTTGACGGAAAAAATTACCGGAGACATTGATTCCAATACTATTGCAAGATCCCATCTTGGCCAATATAGAGGGTAAAGAAATTGGTCAACTGTAAAAACTTACAACATGTTTATGTAAATTAGTGTATCTAACACTAATTGACCTATTTGCGTAATCTTGCCTTAGTATTTATCCTAGATTTTACTTTTAGAGCTTGATTATCCCTTAAACGTCCCATGGCGATGGTATATACGTTATCGTATGATTGAGATTTGCTACCAACAAGAAATTCTAAATTGGGATCATAATAGCTCATTAGAACCGCATTGATGTAAATTTTATTTTTTCTTCTACACCTAAACCCATTAAAGGTGTGGATCTGTTCTAAATACAATCAAAATACATTGTATTCCATTGGTCGCCACGGCACGTTCAGACGTTTAGGGGTTATACTGTTTGGCCATGTGATTCTTTTTAACTCTTTGAAAATTATGTGTTTCCATAGTCTTTCCCCTTGGTGGGGCAGAGAAAAAAAAAAAAAAAAAAAAAAAAAAAAAAAAAAAAAGCTTGTCTTTGTTTTGAAAATGGTAGGTCATCCAAAATGGTTTTGAGATCAAGAATAAAATTTAAAATATTCCAAAAAAACACCTCAAACATCCAAAAATGAGAAAACCGGATAATTGATTGGTACGAACAAGGGGTCAATCCACCCTCCCTTTATTGAGCAAGTGATAGAGATGGAAAATTGAACAAATTTTTGCCACATGGTTATGGTAAAAATGACTTGGTCACTTTCCATTAACAAATTTGAAAAAATTAATAGCTAAAAGAGACCATTAATGAAGAACTATGTAGCACAAAACTATTAATCTACGACCCTAATTAGCATAGTTCGGATTTGATCAACTTCTTAGAAGAGTTTGCGTTAGTTTTGAGTTGCTAGCGTGAAACCTGTCATTGTATGGCGTCATCAACGTGTGGTATTTTTTGCAAGGTAATCATTATTAATACGCTTGTGTTTCTCCATCATGAACCCCTGTACATTCGGCCTATGACCACATGTAATCATGCTTTACCAGTCACACTCAAATTTGTCTCTATAAATAAGATAAGATTTATAATTTTATAATTTTTAGTGGATGAAGCCATGCATCTTCTACAAATCATAAATTCTTCATAAATTCTTCATAAACTTAGGTGAAATATGAAATTACTATGATTTTTTGAAATGATTTGTAAAAGAAATTCATACAAATTACAAAATATACTCAAAAAATTCAATTTTTTTACCAAAGGTGTAAATTACAATGAAGAAAAATACAATAAACTAAACCCATCTATGTATCTAATTTTTTTTAAAAAAATTGATACACCATGGTAATACCCACCAAACTTGCAATTCCAATAAAACACTAAATTTTCAATTTTTTTCAAAAATTCAAAGCAGACTAGAAATTAGACTTGGTAAGCTTTATTTTATTGGCTTAATCCAAATGCAATAGAGCTCATTTTCATGAACTAAATTTAGTTTAAGCAAGAAAAATAGAAAAAGCCAAATTACACTAGATTGTGAACCGTTTTTATCAATCTTTGTGTAATTGGGACCCCATGTAAAATAAAAAGATAGCTTTAGTGACCTTAATTTAACTTGAAAAGATGGACTGACCAACGAAGATTCTTCATGAAAATAATCGAATGAAAATTCCTTCGTTCACTTTGTGATACTTTGCTATGGATACATCCAAGTGCTAGATTCAAGTTGCAACAAGATAAATAAATAAAAACTCCCGTCCTCTTTTGAGGCTGGCGTGAATAAAGTATCCGTTCGTAATGTCAATGACCTAATGCCCACCAAACGGGGGGCCATTGGAACAAAACAAGGTGCAACAAAATTTAAGCGTTAACCTCAATGATGAAGATTGGGGATCAAAACTAATATTGCATTATTGAAAAATTGCTTGAAATAGTTTGGCAGCTTGGACAACTTTCTGCCTAACAGTTAATTAAAGTGTAAAATACAATTAGGCAACATAAAAAATTTATTAAAATTGGGTAGTAAAATATAAACAAAATATTAAATCCCTAGCCTTTAAATATTTTTATTTTTTGGGGGCAAACTAGATCAATAATTTCCCATAAATTTAGGCACCCTTTTAGTTATTATTATTTTAACCGAGATACTAGGAAGCTACAGTAACTAGAATTTGTTCTTTTTGTATTACTATTGTGAAGTCGAAATTAGCCCTGTCAAACCATTACTCCCTCCGACCCACTAAAAAGACATGATTTGGACTTAAAATGTGTCATAAATTAAAATCCTCATTTCTGGGACAAAGGAGTATTCAAGTATTACTCACCATCTAAATGGGCCGCACGTATGTATGACCCAAGTCACAATTACATATTGTGGTTTCAACTTGCATGTCTCTAAACCATTCTCTCAAGTTCACAGTTTGTAGACTGGAGCATTTCATTTCACACCGTCTTGGTATCATTTCAGTCAATGGTAGCAATTGGTTTTTTGGGTATGACAGATGATTCCTAGTTATCAAAAAAATTGGATGGTAGGTAATAGGGAGATTGAGCTTCTGCATATGGAGTCAAAAAGAAAATTATTATTTATTTATTTATTTAAATTGTCACAATTGATGCCCACTACAAAGGCAGATAAATAATTTTATGAAGGAAAAATAAATAAATAAATTACTATCATAGGTACGTGGAGGGTGTAGTTAGGTGGAGGGTGTAGTTTATACATTGATTCTGTATAACTAATTAACCCCTAAAAGACCAAGAGCTCAAAATCCTATGGCATAATAGCTTCATGTGTGTGTGAAATTTGTGGAAAGTGGATGATTTCTCAAATTTATATGCTTTGTTCCATGTTGAAGTGATTCATCAAAAAAAATTAAGATCTTGATTAAAAAACGCTCTTGGAAAAAGCAACTCCTAAAATTTAGCAACCAAAGTATCTCCAAAAAATCCCTGCACTTAGAATGTTACATTTCAACCCATTGCAACAATTTAGATTCACAAATTGTCAATATCATATTTGTAATCAAATCAAAAAAGAATTTTGAGTTTTAGATTTCTAATTTTATACAAAATATAGGAGATATCAATCTTAAATCTAATTGTATGACCAGTATCTAAAATTCATAACGTACAATTTTCATTCATCCATCAAGTTCACAACGTCCCACCAAGTTGCATTTTATAATATATCTTTGCAATTCTTTAAGTGTAGAGAGGTTGGATCATTTAGGGATTAAAGTTGAAAAAATAATTTTCATGGAGGGAATAAGGGTGAATAACCCATATTCATCCATCCCCATTCTAATCTTGTAGGTGCCTTTGTCAACCACCATCCACTTGTAATCTCCAATGAACATTAAATCAACCACTTGTCATTCAATTGCCACTTTTCAAAATAGTGGAAATTTTACACCATTGTGGCCATCGGACAATGCACTTGGCCAAATGCAAAAAATCCTAATTAAGAGTTCTGGAGGTTTTAGAAGTAGGTGGAATTGGATGTCCAAGATGGAGTTCACAATACTTTTGTGTTGAAAAGCACCACTTGCATATCACAGATGGGGTGTGACTATCTTTTTATTCTTATAGAAGTGATGAAAATTATTTCAATTCATAGATCTCATGTGTTTATCAACCTAAAGTAATCCCAATTCTCTCTAGGCCTATCCTTGTAGAGCCAAACTACAATTTGTATCAATTTGAATGTGTCATACCATCACGACAAATGAATGATATTATTTGTCCTATATGTTCCCTAAACAAATGAATATGATAGCTACAAGCCAATTCCTTTTCGTATTTAATTTTGAGATTTTATAATTATTTTCATTTTACAAAGAAATATTTGAAATATTTGATATTGGTAAAAAAAGCATTGAAGTTTTATTTATATTTTTCCAATAGATTTAAATAACAATGAAGAACATCATGGTTAATGAAAGTCAACAATATCCACAATATATTTCAAATGAACTATTCCATGGTAATATGTATAGCACATGTAATTGCAATATAATGCTCAATCTTTTTAAAAAATCTAAAATTAAAAAATGGAGCGGAAATTAGACTCATTCACCTAAGTTAGGAAAAAACCATTAAGATGACCAAAATTGACATTTATCAACAAAAAAAAACCAAAATTACCAAAATACACTACACCATACTCTACTCCAAGTTTCACACCTAGAATCTTTAAGATTTGACTTTGACGTATAATACATTGCCGTATAATCACAATATATTGTTCAATGTAGTGTTATCATAAAAGTGAAAAAGAATTACTTCAGATCTAATAATCATGAAAACCATTTTCACAATCGTCAATACCCTTCTGATGGCGTAACAAAGCGCAAAAGGTCTCGTGAGACGGTGAAAGAACAAAGATGTGACATTAAATAACGTGATATTAAAGTAGTCCAGGCAAACGTTGGGACCAGCGGCACTTGGAAACACCAGTAGTCCGCATTCAATTAATTAACTCACAAGTATGATAGACTAGCGTTATTGATGACTGATCAAATGAGATCGAACACACCTACGTAACATCAAGTTATTCAACTTATTGAGATCGATGCATTTATTCAAGATCCGATATGATTCGACTGCCATTCCAGACACATCGACTTTACATCTATCCATAAGTAAACTCGTATTTGAGACAACATTTCTGTCCTAATCGAAACGTACATAATCCTTGCACTAACAACCCCCATCAATGCTTAATATGGTCCAAAACTCCAACAAGAATAGAATTCCAAATCTTGAATTCCACAACACATAAAATTCCAAGTAAAAATTGACTGCACTGAAATCCAATCAGAAAAACAATGTTCCAACTGTCATCATCTGGAATCTAAAAAGGCCCTAATCATCATTCCTCCAACCACAAAGAACATACAATAGGAAACAAAGGAAAAATAATTTAATACAAAGTTTGAATGCACAACACAGATTGTATTAACCAAAAAGCGCCCCTGAATGACATGAATCCCCTTGCTATAACTAAGCAAGTCCTCCATATCTGCTGCCAGGTGCACTGCAACAACAACCTCCACCACTCTTCTTCTTCTTCGTCTAGGCCTTGTCCACCTTCGACGCGGCGGTCGCGGCTTGCCCACGCAGACGACCCGTCCGCCTGGCGGCAATGAGACCCACCTTTTGCCCGGGCGGGGCGTCCCGACGCACCGTACTGGCGTGACCGATATGCTGGTGGTTACCTCCTCCGTGGGGATGCTCCACGGGGTTCATCGCCACACCTCTCACCTTCGGCCAGCTGTTCCTCTTCACCTTGTACTTGTGGTACGCGTTTCCGGCCTTCAGCATCGGCTTCTCCGTCCTGCCTCCGCCTGCCACCTGCCCCACCATGGCTCGGCACCCGCTCGGCACCACCTTCTTCGCTCCCGATGGCAGCTTGATGCTGCGTCCCACCCCAACCCAACCCACGCGCACATTTCAATTCTTTGCATAATAATGCTACTGTACCCCCGAACCAAAAACAGCATATGTCATCGAAACCCTAATTCAGTCTCCCCCGTGCTGACCTAATCCCCAATTCTACGTCTTCCCGCACGTTCGTTCGTTCATTCCTTCATTCTTTCACACACCGGATAATTCCTCCTTGCTCACTGATGTGTGAATCCTACGGGGTCCCGGGGTGGATGGAAGAGCAACACCTATGTCGTGAAAGAATGATGGCTGAGCGGGATGGAATGGGGTGTGCCTCACGAGAAGAGAAACCCTAGACTGGAATCCCCATCACTCACCGGGTGGTTCCGCTGTCGGGGTTGTGCGACACCACGATGGCGTAGTCTCCCGACGCCCTGGCGAACGCGCCCCGATCGCCCATGCGGTGCTCCACGTTGCACACCACGGCGCCCTCGGGCACGGAGCGCAGGGGCAGCACGTTGCCGATGGACAGAGTGGCCTTCTTGCCGCAGTACACGAATTGGCCCGAGTACATGCCCTCGGCGGCGATGAACCTCTCCTTCTGCCTTTTGAAGCGGAAGGGGTGACGGAAGGTCACCTTGCACAGCGGAGCGCCCCGACCGGAGTCGTGCACGACCTCCGACACGACGCCCTTGATGTAGCCATTGCGCTCGGCGTAGTCCAGCGAGCGGAACGCCGCGGGGCCCTTGCGGCGGTGCGTGTGACTCCTGAAGATGGATCCAGCTCCCTTACGCTGGGCTCTGATCACGCGACCCATGGCTGCTAATGCCCTGCAGTAGTGAGGAGTGCGACACCCCCGAATCGACTTGCGAGGGAGCAAGAGTGGAAAGAAGGAGCCAGGGCGCCCCCCCTGCCCTAAACCCCAACCAGCGAACCAGCTGAACCAAACCCTAATTCCTCCCTCGCTGGAGAGAGACACAGTTCCCTTCCGCGTTCCCTCCTTGTTCTCACCACGCTTCTGAATTCACCTTGTTGGTCATCAATTTCAAACCAACAATTCATTCATGTTGATCATTCATATATTTAAAAATTCACAACTTTCCATTTCTGGAATCTTGTAATGCAAACCAATCATATTAAAATACTCATACACACAATCTATAATTACAAATTATGTTATTTATAAGTTACTTCACCCCTAAATGACGGAGAGAGTAAGCTAAGGGCAAAACCTAAATGTGTTATAAATTGTTACTTTTGCAACAGAAACATGGTGGCGAGGTGTGCGTGTATGGGCACACCATTGTGCGTTACATAATAAACTGAATTGGCTATGTCATTGTCTAGCACAAGATTGATAAATAGAAACTCCACTTGTCTTTCAAGGCCGGCGTATAAAAAGGCGGTGTCTCTTCGTCCTGCAAATGTATGAGTGTTCATCGGACACAGAGCCGTTTGTTTAACTTTGCCCTCCTTCCCTCCCCCCCCCCTACCCCCTTACCGTTGAAAGTAAGCACCCTAATAAACATCATCCAATATCTAGTAACTAATATTTATAGTAACAATGTGCTATTAGTTGGTTAAATATAAGTGTGGGTTTTTTAACGTATAGGTGTTTTGTTGGCTCGAAAATACCGAACCCTACACACATACCACTTCTATAAAATCATACTATCATCAATGCTAGAGATGTTATAAAGCCGAACATAATCAACCACACTATACAAAGTCCAAGCACATACAAAAATAGAGGGAAGTGAAGAAGCATACAAACGTGTAAAAGTAGGAGCCAAAAATTAACTCAAACTCGTTGAAATACTATATAAAGTTGAACACTGCATACTCTACTACTACCAAAAAGACTCATGGCCCTCCTCGACAAGGAATTGCAATTAAAATTTATAATGTTTGCAGTCAATATGTAATAAATTTGGGAGAGAGTGAAGAAAGGGGGATAATTGGTCACATATATAGGATTGTTTTTTGGAAATTTTTAAATACATTGTCATAATTGTTAAACTTATAGAGAAGGTCTTTCAACCAAGTAGAGGTGCTAGTGTTGTAGTAATTCAAAATTGTAGGCTATAAGACTATATCTAGTCTCTCTTCTAAACGCCAAATGTGAATCATTTTCCATTTAGCAATGATCCTGATGCAGGCTGCGAAAAAACATTGTACATAAAACTAAAGCATCTTAATTATCCTTGCAGCTACCAAAATCTGGTGGACTTCGTCCATGCTTAGAGTAGGGGCATGGATGAACGTGTCAACTTTGTAGTCTAATTTGTAGAAGAAACAAAAGACATACGTTCCACGCCTTCCGAGATGCCTTCCGATTGCGGAAGAAGTCATGTTGTTATAGTGCCTGCAAATACAAGTTGGAAAACTGCAAAGAATGATATTGTATACGTTCGCGGTAGGTTCAACTCTTGATTGCACGGCAATGATCACACCTAGTCTTGAATATGGAAGGAGGTTAACTCGGACAATAGTTGCCTTCACGTTGCAAGGACTTTTCTACTAGTTTCGGTGAGCTTCTATGAGAGCTTTGGTGTTGCAGCGCATGTTCTTGCCGCTCCGGATGGTGGGACTCGATCTAAATAGGGTGGTTTAGGATGAATCCACAATACCATCTCAAACACCTTAGACTCTGCAAAGATACGACGTGGCGAGAGCAGAGTTGAAGATTGAAGGCGGAAGTCGGCCTCTTGTAGCTCCAAGATCTTGTGTCAAGAAAGGTCGGTCCTAGTGAGGTCTGGGATGATTGCAAGCTACGGTCTACCAAATGGAGAGTGCAACTTGTGCAGCTAAAGGCTATACAGCTCATGCACTAGCGTTGTAATGCGCACCTTTCAATTAGATCAAAAATTTCACCATCCCAAATAGGGTTTATGCTAATAACTTCACTTTAGCAATTGTTAAGTTAATTTCAAGACTTTGTGCTTTACTCCACAACCTTTTTTGTTTTTTACCGAGTAGGGGTAATTAGAGCCTTTTTTACATAACATCCATAGCTAGGTTTTATGGAAAATGCATTTCGTATCCCACCTCTAAAATTGAATCATTATTTCATTTTCAAAAAAAAAATTCAAAAAAAAAAGTTTTAACTGCATGAAAATCTTAAAAAACAAAAACTTCGTGAAACAATTAATTTAACAATAAGTAAGCGTGATACCATAAATAATAAAATATGGTAGCTTTTTACATACTTGTGTTATGTTCTTATAAATTTTCGAAGTTCAAATTTGACCCCCTTCTAGCATTTCCCATAAAATAGGTGCACTTTTGACAAGCGACACGCTACCATATCCAAGTAGAAATGCTTAATTGGATAAAAAGATTGAAATTTTGCAAACTTTTTGTTGTAGACATCTAAACTTTGGAATTCTAAAAAAAATGCAATTTGTTTCGTCACAAAATTCCATCCCAATATTTATTGGTGATTTTCCAAAGATTGAAAAAGTGCAGCAATGCTTACACTGCGACAAAAAATGTGGGTGACCGTAGCTTGCAATCACCCTCTGCCAAATGTCAGGGATCTCCGAACGTGTCAAAACAAAGCCACGTTTAGGACCCATTACGCACCTGACAATTTGGTCTAGACAGAACCATAAATCTTTAGTATCGATTTTCTCAGCTCTAAACTTTTGTTTGACGCCCCTGTAAATAGAAGTTGCAGTTGCTTTGCCTCCATTGACAATGAGCATCTAGCATATGGAATTGTTATTTGCTTGTACAACATTGCATCGTTTCTTGGATTTCTAGTTAATGGCCGCGTTGTTTCGTCAAAATATAGATGCATAGATTTGGCCTTTTTGGTGAGCAAAGAAGGCTCCAACTTCCAATGCAATCCCGTTTTGTCCATGAACAAGGTTGGAGTGGACATTGGATCAGACAAGTGGCTACGGAACTACACCACCAAATCTAACCAAACAATGAACGGCAACAAGCCCTAACGCAGACCCCAAGAGAAGAGCAGCGGCTTCTAGCAAGTTCTCATCGAGTCTTGTTCTAAACCAAGAGACATTGTTTTTGACTGCTGCGCCATGACTTATAATTTTAAACCATCCTAAACAATTTTGATTTTATTACTTTTTATTGACGTCATTCTTTACATGTATAATTATTATCCTAAACCCTAAACTTAGTATGTGTGTTCAGGCGCATCCATTCATGCATGCAGAAATGTCAACCGCCACATTGTCGGGCACATTGTTCTTTTGAAGGACAAAGCTATCTATGATGCACTCATCGCTCCTCTCGTGCGTGCGAAGGCTACCTCCTCATCACCACCGCCTTCCGCATCGAAGCACTCTCAGGATCTAAACACTATGGAGATCGTACCAACACAGATCAAGAGCAGACGTCAAAGTAAGTAAGTTTGTTTAAATTCAAATTGACTCGCTACATGATGATATCAATTTCATGCCACTCAAAGTACTACTGTTATCCCTATATTTTGTAGACCCTTGATTAGATAGAGCTCTCTTTGACAGAGGCCTTTCTTAGCTACTCGCGGTTTCTTCCCGAGTCAACCAAAACCGTTTAAACTCTCGGTGTATGTAGAGCCACTCGCCAGGGCATTCGCTGAGAACAGTCTTGATGACGTGGAGATGACAGAGGAATCAACTGATACCGGCAATTTACGAAAAATTGTAAATAAGACAGGGCAGTTGGTTAGGACCACGCTATACAAAATCCAAGCACATGCAAAAATAGACGAAAGTGAAGAAGCATACAAACATGTAAATGTCGGAGCCAAAAATTATTACAAACTCGGTTAAATACTATATAAAGTTGCACACTTTACACTCTACTACTACCAAGAAGACTTATGGCAACAATACTCGATAACAAGACCTAGTACACATTTTGTTCCGGAGAAGCTTTGAAAGAC
The DNA here is from genome assembly GCA_022496805.1 of Pohlia nutans. Taxonomy (NCBI): domain Eukaryota; kingdom Viridiplantae; phylum Streptophyta; class Bryopsida; order Bryales; family Mniaceae; genus Pohlia; species Pohlia nutans. The sequence goes on along the minus strand of CM040095.1, from coordinate 1,628,732 downwards.
AAACGGCTCTGTGTCCGATGAACACTCATACATTTGCAGGACGAAGAGACACCGCCTTTTTATACGCCGGCCTTGAAAGACAAGTGGAGTTTCTATTTATCAATCTTGTGCTAGACAATGACATAGCCAATTCAGTTTATTATGTAACGCACAATGGTGTGCCCATACACGCACACCTCGCCACCATGTTTCTGTTGCAAAAGTAACAATTTATAACACATTTAGGTTTTGCCCTTAGCTTACTCTCTCCGTCATTTAGGGGTGAAGTAACTTATAAATAACATAATTTGTAATTATAGATTGTGTGTATGAGTATTTTAATATGATTGGTTTGCATTACAAGATTCCAGAAATGGAAAGTTGTGAATTTTTAAATATATGAATGATCAACATGAATGAATTGTTGGTTTGAAATTGATGACCAACAAGGTGAATTCAGAAGCGTGGTGAGAACAAGGAGGGAACGCGGAAGGGAACTGTGTCTCTCTCCAGCGAGGGAGGAATTAGGGTTTGGTTCAGCTGGTTCGCTGGTTGGGGTTTAGGGCAGGGGGGGCGCCCTGGCTCCTTCTTTCCACTCTTGCTCCCTCGCAAGTCGATTCGGGGGTGTCGCACTCCTCACTACTGCAGGGCATTAGCAGCCATGGGTCGCGTGATCAGAGCCCAGCGTAAGGGAGCTGGATCCATCTTCAGGAGTCACACGCACCGCCGCAAGGGCCCCGCGGCGTTCCGCTCGCTGGACTACGCCGAGCGCAATGGCTACATCAAGGGCGTCGTGTCGGAGGTCGTGCACGACTCCGGTCGGGGCGCTCCGCTGTGCAAGGTGACCTTCCGTCACCCCTTCCGCTTCAAAAGGCAGAAGGAGAGGTTCATCGCCGCCGAGGGCATGTACTCGGGCCAATTCGTGTACTGCGGCAAGAAGGCCACTCTGTCCATCGGCAACGTGCTGCCCCTGCGCTCCGTGCCCGAGGGCGCCGTGGTGTGCAACGTGGAGCACCGCATGGGCGATCGGGGCGCGTTCGCCAGGGCGTCGGGAGACTACGCCATCGTGGTGTCGCACAACCCCGACAGCGGAACCACCCGGTGAGTGATGGGGATTCCAGTCTAGGGTTTCTCTTCTCGTGAGGCACACCCCATTCCATCCCGCTCAGCCATCATTCTTTCAGGACATAGGTGTTGCTCTTCCATCCACCCCGGGACCCCGTAGGATTCACACATCAGTGAGCAAGGAGGAATTATCCGGTGTGTGAAAGAATGAAGGAATGAACGAACGAACGTGCGGGAAGATGTAGAATTGGGGATTAGGTCAGCACGGGGGAGACTGAATTAGGGTTTCGATGACATATGCTGTTTTTGGTTCGGGGGTACAGTAGCATTATTATGCAAAGAATTGAAATGTGTGCGTGGGTTGGGTTGGGGTGGGACGCAGCATCAAGCTGCCATCGGGAGCGAAGAAGGTGGTGCCGAGCGGGTGCCGAGCCATGGTGGGGCAGGTGGCAGGCGGAGGCAGGACGGAGAAGCCGATGCTGAAGGCCGGAAACGCGTACCACAAGTACAAGGTGAAGAGGAACAGCTGGCCGAAGGTGAGAGGTGTGGCGATGAACCCCGTGGAGCATCCCCACGGAGGAGGTAACCACCAGCATATCGGTCACGCCAGTACGGTGCGTCGGGACGCCCCGCCCGGGCAAAAAGTGGGTCTCATTGCCGCCAGGCGGACGGGTCGTCTGCGCGGGCAAGCCGCGACCGCCGCGTCGAAGGTGGACAAGGCCTAGACGAAGAAGAAGAAGAGGAGTGGTGGAGGTTGTTGTTGCAGTGCACCTGGCAGCAGATATGGAGGACTTGCTTAGTTATAGCGAGGGGATTCATGTCATTCACGGTTACTGTTTTAATGAATTCAAACTTTTTGATCAGGTCTGGCATTCATAGTCGTTCGAGGTTGTGAGGTTTTTATGTCCAGCTTGGTTTTCTATTTTATATTTTCATGGTTGCTGTCGAGTTGATGATTCCTGTTACTGCGTCAAAATTTATTGTGAGGGATTGTCTGTGTGGGCGGATGCTTGGTTGGCGACTGAGTATGGCCTTCTGGAATCGTTACATTTTGAAGCAAGTATGTGTTTCTTCGCACTGTCACATTACATGTCCTTAGATTGCAAGTTTGGTTTACGGAATGTGCTTGCCTGCTTCTTGCTGTGACGGAGATTTTTCTGAGTCTGCATCTTTCTCAGCGGCTTTGTGTTTTGTGCATGGTGTTTGATCAAATAGAGCGCTGGAATTGTATGCGAAGACTTATTAGACAGACCTGGCCTTTTGAAGTTTGGTGTGCTGGTTTTGTCATCGGCAGCTTTGTTGGTCAGCTGTCCACATGTTTCTAGACACGATTCTGGTGCACTCGCGGATTGTGCAATTCTTGACTGCGAGATGTTTGATAAAGAATTCTCCAAGGGTTTTAGCTTATGACTTCGTGGTATGTAGGCACTGGAGGCTTCAGTTCTCATGAGAAATGGGTTCCGCACACACGGCACCCAGTTATGCGTTGCAGCCATCTTGCTCAAGTTTCCCTGTTTCCAGTTTACTGTTCTGATACTACTTGTTTCTTTGAACACTGTTAAATTAACCAATAGAGGACGAGAGGAATAGTGAAGTAAAAAATGGGTTATAACACAGCCAAGACTTGTGATTTTATTGTCTCTGCTCACCAGGGGAGAGACTATGGAAACGCTTCGTTTTTGAGGAGTTACCAGGAGTTACACGCGTGAACAATAAAATGAAGCCGTAAAAGTAAATCTGAGATAAATACTAACCCCTTAACGCGCCAAGGTGTCCCTGGAATTGACAATTTGAGAAAAAACATTATAAACTACCATTTAGAAGAATATTTTGGAATTGATATACATATGAAAGTTCTAGATCTTGAATTTTAGATTCCATCCGTACGGTTCGATTCACTAATACAATCACCAATATTTAATTATAAAATTTGAAAGTTAAAATTAAAAATTCCTTCTAAATTCGATTACAAACTAAATTTCAATATTTTTTGAGTAAATTTTTTTGGAATGAGTTTGAAATGAGATACTCTTAAGTGTGGTGAGACTTTGAAATTTTTGTGTTTCTTAAATTTATGACCTCATTTTTCACGATTCCACTTTGAACTAGAGTCAATGCAATTTTGGCTTGGTCAACGACTTGACATACTTCTACATTTGCAATTTTAGAAAAATATGTACTCTAGTATGACTAAATCCAGCCATTAGATAGGACAACAACTTGGTGAAGAATCTCCAAAAAATTGGATGAGTTTCATCCAAGCGTTGATGAGAACGTGAGAAGGCTTTGAAATCATTCGTCGTCTAGTTTCTGGACGCTGTGACGTTTAGGGGCTAAGGTAGAGACTCCGCGACTAGCCGCTTGTCCTAGTTTTATGAGAGTTCTTCGTGCACCTTGAACTGATTAACCCCTAACTGCCCAACCATGCATATTTTGCATGTACACACTACTTAACCCTTAACTGCTTGGCAGACCAAAAAATGGCTTATGAATGAAATCCCCATTTCAATTCCAACTGCTGTGTGGATGATTTTCATCCAATTCTTTATGTGAAGGGCTTTGCTTGGTGATGCCACTCCTTCAAGTTAAATTCAAATCATTCAAGCTATTTTTAAATTTTACATAAGGTTCCAACTACAAAAGAGTCGTAAAAATGGTTCACCGTGTAGTGTATTTTGAATTTTTTGGCTTGTTCTACTTAAATTAAATTTAGGCCATGAAAATGAGTTTCATTGCATTTGAGCTTAACCAACAAAATGAAACTTGCCAAGTCTAGTTTCTACCCCACTTTGAATTTTTGGAAAAATTTGAATTTTGAGTTTTTTAAAATCGTAATTGCAAGTTCGGTAGGTATCACCAAAGTGTAGAAAATTTTCTAAATTTAGATACACGGATGATTTTCATAAACTAAACTTTTCTTCATTGTAATTTACACCTTAGGTAAAAAAATCGGAATTTTCTAGTACATTTTGTAATTGATATGAATTTTCTTTACAGTCACTTCATAAAACCACAGTAATTTCAAATTTTCACCAAAATTTATGAAAAATTCATGATTTGTAGTAGACATATGACATCATCTACTGAAAATATTAATGTAAGTTTTTGTATTATTTTGAGTAGCAAAATTGAGTGTGATAGATAAAGCATGATTCCATGGTCATAGGCCTAGGCATTTAGGGGTTAACCATGCACATTTTGCATGTACACACTACTTAACCATGCATATTTTGCATGATGTACAAAAGCAAACTTTGTTTTTTCATCCGTCATGCAATGTGAATTTTTTACTAAATTGTTTGTGGGAATTTAGCTTCATGCACATGTGATCATATTAGAAAGTTGATGATTTGTGTAACTTTTATGACTCATTTCATGTTGCAAATTTCCACCTAAAATCACTACACTTATAGTATTACATTGTGACCCATCACAAGTGTTTTCATCCACAAATTGTTGATATCTTATTTGTAATAAAATTACATAATATATTTGAATTTTAAGTTTCAAAATTTATAGGAAATATTGGTGATAGCAATCGCAAATCTAACCATACCGATAGAATCTAAAATTCATAATGTACAACTTTTATTCATACAATAAATTCATAATATCCCTTTTAATTGCATTTTATATTCCATCTGTGCAAAACTGCCATATTTGGGCAAAGGTGATGACATTTAGTCGTTAAATATGTGAGGTAAAGATAGGGGGATGGAATAAGTGTAAGGATCAATTTAAATGTATTTGGAAGGATGAACAATTGTAGGTCCAAAAATGTTATGTGTGTTGCTGATCACATGAACGCCTTAGAGCAGCTTTTCCGCAGCCCTCTCAGGGCCCTCCCAACTCCAGAAGTAAATGAAAAGTGCCCAGGGCCCTCCCAAAATGGCTCTTGACTCTGGATCCTAGCGTGTCAATAAATGGCTCTTCAAATCACTATTTAGTTGACTAAATCCCCACATTCTACTTGTGATTGGTCCATTGAATATTTAATGTGCACTTTTGATGTGTGAGGGGCCTCCAAGGGTGGGGGAGTGTAAGTGCAAGGGCTCTTCAAAAATGAATAATTTGAGCGAGTCATCTCTAGCGTGTAGGAGTGGGGATGCTCTTATTACCCTCAAAAGCATTAGCTAGTCACCAACTTGACTCCTGTATCCAATCAAAAGTAATATGAGTAGTGTGTTGTCATTTTTGCACTTAAGAGCTTCTCCACTGGGACATTGGCAAGGCTCTGACACACAGACAAAGGGATGGAAAATATAAAGTATGTTTGGGTTCTTTTGAAGTGTGCTTCGAGAGGGCTTGGGAAAAATGGAAAATATAAAGCCCTCTCAACTACAAGGAGAAACAAAATTTAAAAAATATTTGTTTGGATGATGATGTCATATATATTTGTAACTTCCACTCCACATGTAGTTACTTGTGAGCGGTTCATTATCTTGTGAGGGCCGTGTGTGGATGGGGGAGTGCAAATTTGAAGGTTACTGTTTCGGATGTAGGAAGGGCAAGTTGTTGATGTCCTGGTGGAGACGCTCTAATCTGAAGCTAAATTGAACACTTCTTTGCGCGACTTGTCTCTCAAGTCTGTCATAGTTGCTTAAAAGAAGCCAAGGCTTCATGAATGTGTAAAGGTAGGTGGAGCCTTGTTGGCAGATCACTCTCAATTCTTTAAATGAGCCACTGAACTAGTATCTCAAGTTTTGATTTTCTATTGACCGTGAAAGCACTGGCTCAGTCTCAATACAACCATCAATCACTCGCTTGTGACTTTCCCAACCTCTGACAAATTTGAAGAATCATGGCAACTAAATGAGCTTAGTTGAAGGTGCAAATCGGACCTCTGTAAATCAATGCTATGAGCATTTCCTACAGCAACCCTGTTTTTTGATTTTTTGATTTTGGGTTTCTTTTTTGCAAGTCTTGAATTCCAAATTAAAACATGTAGTCCCACTTTACCAATAAGCATCATCCCATGAAATTTTGGAGATCTACACAAGTTCAAAATAAGGGATAATTTTTTGTCTAGGGATATGTTCTTAGCAATAAGAGCTCTATGCAAATCTTCCATCTAATGATCAATGTTATTTTTGTTCGTTTTTTGTTTTTTCCCTTCTTCTTTTGGTGAAACTCAACGAGCTAGGCGATTAACTACCCTAAAATTCCAAATGACATAGAATAATGTGAATTAAGCTGCTGTTTTCCACACCTGGGAATTAATTCCCATCTCAAGCTTGACGCATTAATACTCACTGATGTTACAAGACCAAACGTGTACCACGAATACTGCAACGTCGTTGTACTGTCCTACCAGAGTTATGCATTCATGAACGATATTCAACTTGTCACACGTTTTGCCTTATATACAAGAATACACTATCAATACGATTCACCAATGCACTACCACTCAGATAGGTGACTGCAAGCTCTACATCATAGTCCCCACATTGGGGAATGAAAAGTCAAGAGTTGTACTGGAACCTGTAGATTCACCGACTCAAGAATCTGAGGCTATGGCTGTGGATGGAACAACTGCAATGCTCACTAACGGCATGTTCTCACTTAACGGTGTTAAGAGTGGTGTTAGTCAGAATTTTAGGTACCTCCACTTTTGCAGTTTCCTAAGATCATAAGGTAGAGGATACTAAAACATGATCACCTCTCGGACTATACTGACCCTGTTATCAACAGCAAGTCCATTACTCACACACATGGTTGACCTTCAATTAGAAAGCATGACTTGACAAAACGTCTATGGCCCTTACTCATCTTTGAGTGGAAATGGGGTAGTCTGCAACCACCCACTTTGAAATTGCATACGAAATTCATAAAAATTTGATGATCTCGACAGACTTGGCTCTTACATACATCCTTGGAATGCAAGCAAACTCCTACGTCTTGGTGAAAAGTGAAGAATAGAGCATATCCTCTGTCTTCCCATTGCAACCAAGGAACTCAATTGTGAACATGCAGAAGCGATGAAAATCAGTGTACTTTGTCTGTTTAAATTGTCAAAATGTACAAGGCTAGTTAATCTGCAAAGCTGGATACAGACGAGATTAACAAGCTCGTATGGAGCTATACCGCTAATTCACAATAGCTAGCAAGATAATGTAAAGTTAAGCCATGTGATCTACACTACCTGAGTGTTCTACAGATTACAACAAGGCACTTGTAATGAACTCCTCGCTGACTTCCGAGCTCTTCGAGAAGTCGAAAAGTTTGAGCCCCAAAAAAAGGCCATCGTATGAAAGTTAACTACAACGCTAGCTAATTCGCAATTTGGGTGACTTGCGATGCAGCCTTCGATTTCATCTACACTAACTGTTCTACAGATTACAACGATGGGAATGAGTCAACTGGCGGACTTTCGAGACCTTCGAGAAGTGAGCCCCAAGAAAAGGCCATTGAAGAACGACTTGGACAGTTTCTTCTTGTTCCTGCTGGAGCCCGACGAGGCGGCGGTGTCGCCCGCGTGCCACGAATGCGGCGCCGGGTGGACGTTACGAACGGGACGAACATGCTCGACTGCAGGGGTCTCCTCCCAGAGCGCCAGGCTGTGATCCACGCGCTCGTCCTCGAGGTCGAGCTCGCGACGGAAGCTGAGCGTCATGGCCAAGCTCGACGACGTGTTGTTGTTGTTGTTGGTGTCGACTGTGGGCGGCTCGAAGTTCCGCTTGCGCTGCTCGCGCCGGAACGCCATGTCCGTGCAGCACGCGGTGCTGTGTCGCTTGGGCACTTGCGGGGCGCAGCTGAACAACAACACGTCGTCGATGCTGCAGGCGCGGCTCGCAAAGTCCATCAGCACGGAGTCATCACAGTCGGAGATTGTGGTCCGAGTACTGGTACTACTGTTGGCGGTGAACACGCTGCAATCGTCCGACTCACTGACAGTGGAATTGTTCGGGCACACCTCCCGCGGCCGTTGCGTCCTGAACGAGCTGCTGCCGTTGCGCGCCTTCGGGTTCAGCGAGTCCTGAATCGACTCCGGAATCGTCAGCCTGTACACCCCCATCGCCTCTGGTTGCGGCCTCAACAACCTCCCTGGCATTCTAGCTGCAGGCTCGCTCCCCGCTCACTCGATCAAGTTCAGGAAGTTACATCAAACACATGCATGCATGTATTCCAGTCTTTATTCACTGCAGTATGCAATCTAAGCGTTGAAACGCCAACTGCGACCTGTGATCCGCAGACCCCATGGACTCCAACATGCAACGATGAGAATCTGGCTTGAATTGCTTGAGGTGATCAGACAGTACTTGCTCGGCGATTCAGTGGAACTGATGGAAGGCTGGGCTAACGTTGGAGAGAGCGATGGGAATGAGGGTGGAGAGGGTTAACTTAGGCTGGGTGATTTGGGCTGCAGGCACTCTTGGTGCCACTGATGGTGCAAGTTGGACATATAGCTCTCCTGGCGTCACGTGCCCCCGCCTACCGTTGCCCGCGGTTGCGGCGGGCGTTTATGAGGACGCAGTTATGACAGGTTCCGATTCACACTTCCCCCATCTTATTTTAGTGCTCTCGTCTCCTACGATTCCATTCCCATGCCCGAGCGCTTTCTCCGTTTCTGTCGTCGGTCACTCGGTCCCTCATTGGTGAGTCCGTCACGGCAACATTATTCGTGTCTGTCACTCTGTGCACACCGCACGGTTTATTTACAAATAAAATCTAAAGGGGGGTTTTAAGTTTTAACTTCAATGGTCAATAAGAAAGTTTGACTTCGCCAGTTTTTTTCTTTTTTTTTTTTAGTTTACATTTTTCAACTTAGGCCGGTACTAGAAGAACGGGTGGTCGCTATTTTTCTTGAAACAGATGAAATGTAGGAAAAAAAACAACTAATAAAAATCCCCACTGTAAGGGAGTCTACAAAAGTTCCATTTCACAGTCACCTGAGTCCTAGTAGCAAAGAAATCATTAGTACAGTACAGTACGCTAGAGCGAGTCAAACTTGTTGAGGTGGAGCTGGGCTTGTTGAGGTTAGAGCATTCCCACCCATGCACGCTACGACTAACTTGTTGAAATTATTCATCCACATTTGAAGGGCCCTTGCACTCACACTCTCCCACCCTTGCACGCCCCTCACACATCAAAAGTGTGCATCAAATAGTCAATGGACCAATCACAAGTAGAATGGGAGGATATAGTCAACTAATTAGTGATTTGAAGGCTTAATTTCTAATACGCTAGGATTGAGAGTCAAGACGGATTTTTGAAGAGCCCTTGGCACTTTTCATCTTATTACTTCTTGAGTGTGAGAGACTCGGGGAGAGCATGGGTGGCCATGCTCTTAGAATCAGAGGAGTTTGACACGACGGCGTTCTAGCATGAACTATACGAGCAAAAATTTCAAATCTGTTGTGCAAGGTGCGCAATAGGCCACTGCTCTTGCTTGAAGATGAGGGCGAGGTAGTAGAGCCAGCTCAGCCAGGCAATCAACCTAGGAGTACAAACCTAAGGCATTTTCCCTTGTAAAAGATGAAGGATCGGAGGGCCTAGCATGCATAAATTGTTGCTAGCACTAGAAGGAAATGTGTCATTTTTCACTTACTATACATGAAAAAGAAATGAAACGGCGTTAGGCACATGGGCTGTGTTAGTGCTGACGAGTAGTTTTGGTCACAAGAACGCAAGTATAATATTCCGCCACTATTCATTGTTCCCACGAAATGAGGAATGAAAAACGACAGGTTTGCTACTAGTGTAGGTAAAGAGAATGGGTAAAAAGAAGTAAGTGTCAATGCATATTGATGATAATTTTTCTTCGTGATGCTAGAGGAGTGATCAGAATGACTTTCATCTATGTTTTGAAGGGTTTTCATCTAGAAGTACATTTTTTTTTCTTCGAAAGGCACAAAATTTCATCCAAATGTGACAAATAACTCATGATAGAAGAATCACATGTGACGAATCCGTTACCATTTTGTAATAATAAAAATAAATAAAATCAGAAAATAAAACCCCACAGAAACTACTGTACTCAGGGTTCTACTGTATGGAGTTCGTGGTGCATGAATCAGTCAAAGTGCCCTACGATTCAAGGCCTATTTACACTCACTCAAAAGTCGAACTATTGAGTGACTCTGGGCCTCTGGCACTTTACCTATAAATAGTAACTTTAGTGGGCCGATTTTCGGCTCAAATATGGTGAGTCCGTGTACATGGGTTGTGAAATTCAATAATTATTTTGGAATTTAGAATTATCCGTAAAGTCTAAAAAGACATTACTAAGATGTAAATAAACAAGGTAAAATTGGTTTTTGACTTCAAAGGTAGCAAAAAAGAGTTTTGCTCTTCGTTTTGTATTTGATCAATAAGATTGCATTGAGTTATTAGGAAGATTCAATCCTACCATCTCTCCAATGCAAAAGAAACTCTCTCAAACTTCTCTTAAGTTTTCATGGAGGAATCTCAGTGCCCCCCTAACCCTGCGGCTCAAGTTCTTTTAAAGAAAAGAGTTTGGTGGTTTGTGTGAAGAGGTGTCATAATAGTCTATTTGTGTATAGAAAATGTTGGTTAGAAGACATGGTACTCCTTGTTTACTTTGTGGATAACTCAATTGTCGATTTCTTTTAAGAAATTAAAAAACTACTTATTAAAATTTAGTCCTCAGTAGGCTACAATTATTTCAACTATATTGACACTATTACTATCTCTCTTGTAAGGAAGTGTATGATCTCATGCGGATCCCGGGGAGGGCACCCTCTGAAATCATAGAAAAGACATGCAATCAAAGATAGGGTGTTTTTAATTCCAATGGATATAAAATTCATAAGATTGGTAGACACACAATACAAGTCAACATTTATGTTTGATACATTCGAATGAGGGGGCTCGCCATCCCCAAATTTTCTATCGGCACACAATATTTGAAACAAGAATTTCCACAAACATGATTTCAAAGTTGTAGTGTTTGATGATTCGGGCATGCCTTTACGTGATAGATATGGCACTGAAATACACCATTACTAGAACAAAACCCATTGCAATGCAATAATACTATGCTTGAATTGATTTTTCTCCACTTTGCATAACCATTTAAGGCATGAAATTATGAAGCATAGTACTTTCATTTTATTAGATGAAAAATGTATAGAAAAGTAAGTAACCATCAATTTGGATGAATTTGTGATACTATATAGAATCTATCTTTGAATTCCACCATGTTTTAGAGTTTGCACATAATTAATTAAAAGACTAATGATTTCTTCTGTGTTAACTTGTTTAGAGTAAATTCAACTTAGGGCTTTTATTGGGCTTTTTATAGCCATTTTGCAACAAAATCCAGTTGGAGAATTACCATATAGGAACATAAGGAGAAAGATGCTACCTCATGTATCCACCAAGGCAATAGATTGCATTGGTTGCAAGCCAAGCTAGAACTAGTAAACGATATGCAGTGAACGAAAAGACCAAGGTGTTGGATGAAAAAGACAAGATGTAAGAAGGGTTTCGCAATTTAAGGCCAATACATAGAAAGAAAAAGATAGGATGTATAGAAAAGCAGAGATCTATTGCCAGGTTTTCAAATAAGAAAATAAAAAATAAGGGATCGAAAGCCACCTCATTCACTTGCATGCAAGCTTTGTAGCCTAAAGTTAGATGACTCTCCCAAAGAAAGAAACAAAAAATAATGATCATAGTGAATATATCATTCTGTTAGTTAATTCTGCCAACGGTAGTTTCCCAGCTCTATTTACAATGAATTTAAAATCCAAAGTAAATGTGGTCCATAAGAAAAACATCTAACGGTAAATTCATTCGACAATAATGTTTGCTGGTCAGCCTTAGCTACAGTAAATACTTTGCACAATAAATTCAGCCCAAAGTGTAAGTGACCGACGGACGGAATTCACACAATGGTAATGAAAAAATAAACATGAAAATCAGTATAGTTTATTCAGGCTCCTTAGTAATAATGCAGAATAAGGGCATCTCCACCAGCAACTCTGAATTGCACTCTCCAGGTCCAATCCAAAAAGTACAGAGCATACCATGCAGTTCCCCATCAACATCACTCTATTGAGGTAGAAGCATCTCCACTCCTACACGCTAGAGATGACTCACTGAAATTATTCATTTATATTTGAAGAGTCCTTGCACTTACACTCCCCCACCTTTGCAGGCCCCTCACACATCAAAAGTGCACACATAGATAGATAGAAACTCCGGTCCTCTTTTGAAGACCAGCGTGCATAAAGTATTCATTCGTAATATCAATGAATAAAGTATTCATTCGTAATATCAATGACTCAGTGCCCACCGGACAGAGGGTCATTGAAACCAAAAGTGCACATCAAATAATCAATGGACCAATCACAAATAGAATGTGAGGATGTAGTCAACTAAATAGTGATTTGAAGGCCCAATTTCTAAGAGCATGGCCACCCATCATACTCAAGAAGTAAATGAAAAGTGCCAAGGGCCCTTTAAAAATACCTCTTGACTCTCAATCCTAGCATGTTAGAAATTGGGCCTTCAAATCACTATTTAGTTGATTATATCCTCACATTCTACTTGTGATTGGTCCATTGACTAATTGATGCGCACTTTTGATATGTGAGGGGTGTGCAAAGGTAGGGGAGTGTGAGTGCAAGGGCCCTTCAAATGTAGATGAATAATTTCAGCGAGTTAGTCCTAGCGTGCATGGGTTGGGAATGCTCTTAGCACGCTCGGATCGAGAGTCAAGAGGCATTTTTGAAGGGCCATTGGCACTTTCATCTAGTTCTAGAGTATGCGAGACTCTCGGAGGGCATGGGTGGAGCTGCTCTTAGGTACCAATTCTGGTCACCTATAAAAGTACATGTTTCAACTTTAGGAGTTCCCAATCTAGTTATCACAAGTATTAATTGTGAATACCAAGTTAGCAATCTGATTGGACTAAAAATGATAGATAGTTACTAGTACACCTACTAACATCAACAGTGGTCTGTGCATATTAAGTTTGAAAATTGATAACATAATCACACATTGTGAAAAAAGTTATTTAAAATTGAGCTTGGTTATTGAACCCAAATTTTTATGTGTTGTAAATTTTTATCATTGAAAACCAATGCTCTATGTAGGTTGAAATGTTTAAACTAACGCCAACTGTCCCCTTACCTTAGAGTCTAAAAATAGTAACTAAGTTACATACAAGTCACCACTCATGGAAATTAACCCCTAAACGTCTAAATGTTCAGAAAGTGAACGATGTACAGAATCAAACGCAGTTTTCTCATTCATCATTGACTTTTTGTAGTGTAGGTTTTTTACTATATATTTTATGGGAAGTTAGCTTCATGCATGTGTGATTCGATTAAACAGGAGATGATTTGTGAAAATTTTATGCCTTGTTTCATGTAGTAGTGATTCACCTAAAATTTCGACAATTTTAGAGTAAAAGTGCTCTTGAAAAATTCAACTCGTAAAAGTAAGCAATCAAAAAGTCTCCAAAAATCACGACATTTAAGAGTATTACATTTCAACCAATCACAAAAAATTTCATGTACAAATTGTCAATATCATATTCATAATCAAATTACAAATGAATTTTCAATTTTAAGGTTCAAATTTTATACAAAAAATATTAGTGCCAACAATCATAGATCTAACCATATATATATATAGAATAAAAAATTCATAATTGTGAACCGTTGAACCGGCTCACTTAGCGTTGGATTCTTAGTTCGATAGTTTTTGGATGTTTAGTGATTTATATTTGTCTAACCGGGGCATTTTAACCGGTTAGACAAATTCCCGGTTTTATGTACCTCGGTGTCCGGTTTTGATCGACAATTAGTAGATTCCTTTTTATCTAGATAAATTAGTGTGTTTAGTTACATTTACCGATTTAATTTTGTGATTATAGGCAATTGGGCCGTTTGCCCTTTTGTTTTATTCTATGATTTTATTCTATGAGGTTTGATTTGCATTTTTAGTTCGTGAATTTGGTCTAGCTTATTAGTTTATTCTGTGAGTTATCCTAGTTTTCCTTTTGGCTCGTTATTTTAGCCCTATTGGTTTAGCTTTATCTTGTTAGGCTATTGTTGAATTTGTTCTCTAGTCTTTGATGAGGTTTATTATAGATTCTTGGGTTAGTAGAGTGTGTGCATTGTACTCTCAATTAAGTGGGAGTTAATTGGTAGTTTAAGGTTTGGATGGAGGGGGGGCAAAACCCTTGGGTTAAAGCCCAAGGGCAATCATTCTCATCTCTCTCCCTCTCTCTCTTCTCTTGGGCGGAGCTAGGCCCAAACCTATAAAATTTTCCCTCTAGTGTTTTAGGCTGCGGATAATTGTGTGTAGCGACCGCGATAGGAAGAATTAGGACGTGAGATTTTAGGTGGAGTTAGATATCATTGTTAGCTTTCCAGGGACACCAAGCACATTCAATTTGGAGCAAGGACGGCGAAGTTACGGCGGTTTTAGTGACAAGGGGTCTAGCTGCCGGCCAGATCTAGAGGGCGGTCTTTGACGGACGATTTCTCACGGTTTGCAATGAGTTTGGAGCTGAGATTTTTGGGACGCGAAGATCTTCAAGTTGGCTTTCCATGGACACCAAGCACATTCAATTTGGAGCAAGGACGGCGAAGTTACGGCGGTTTTAATGACAAGGGGTCTAGCTGCCGGCCAGATCTGGAGGGCGGTCTTTGACGGACGATTCCTCACGGGTTGCAACGAGTTTGGAGCTGAGATTTTTGGGGCGCAAAGATCTTCAAGTTGGCTTTCCATGGACACCAAGCACTTTCAGTTTGGAGCAAGGACGAGGGAGCAACGGCCGCGGAAGTAAAAGGGGGTTTTCGGAGGGAGACAGCGTGATATTACGGAGGGAGAACCCTCCTTCCCCCTTGAATCTAATCTTTAAGAGTTTTTATCAATTCATTTAGACTTGATAGTATTTAGGAGGTTATAGGAAAACCTTTATTGTTCTATTTGGTAATTTTAATTGCCAATAGCATTTGGTTGCATTCATTGGTTTGTTCAAATGTTATGCGTTAAATATGGCGTATTTTGTGAATTCGTGTACTTGGTGATTGGGGTGTGTGTAGTGGGTTTGAAGTGGTCCGGAGAGGGTTACAGTGCGGAAGCGCTGCCCAATTCTCACCGGCCAAGTGTGATTTTTGATCGTAATATTAGAGTCAAAAATTAGGGTTTTGGGCACGACGCGGAAGCGCTGCCCAAATTTTTCCCAAAAAACCCTAATTGTTTGCAAATTGGGTTGTTGGAAGCACAAGGGTGCTTATTGTTCTTAGGATGTTCTTGCAAGGAGAGAAAATCGACAAAAACTCCCAAGTGTGGAAGTTTAGCGTCCTTGCGAATGTCATGGTTCTGCTGTAATTTTTGGATGCAAGTCAAAAAACCTAAAAAACAAGCCCTAATTTCCAATTCTAAGCCTGATTTAGTGCACAAAGTGCCTAGGGTGGATTGGGAAGGGTTAGGGTCAATTAGGTACTCGTACACGGTCCAAATCGACCATTTACAAGTGCTGCCAATTCTTGCAATTTTACCCGTTCGTCCCCTTTTCCCTACTTTTCACCATTTTGGTTAGCATTTCCCGACACAAACGCCAATTCATTTAGGAGTCCATTGCTTGCGTCCACAATTTCACCCACTTTCCGGCCGGACATATGGGCCTTTGACCGGCGACGGTCAAAGCGCTCATAATAATGTGCAAATTTTATTCATATATCAAGTTCAAAATATTCCTCTTAGTTACATTTTATAAAACATCTTTGAAATTCTCCAAATCTAGAGAGAAATGAGGAGTGACGTTTAGAAGTAATAACCTTTTAGTGTTCAAGAGGCCACAAAATGGTTGTTGTTGTGATGGAAACTCATGTAATGTAAGACCTATGAAAAACGTGACTTTGGTGTGAATAGTTCAAATGTATGAATTTCCATTGCGTGTGTAATACTAAAAATACCTTCGATTTCAAGCTTCTAGAATACTATGGAGTTGTTTTGCCAAGTGTTTTGCACAAAATATTGGTTATACATAAAATACCTCAAAATACACAAATTATTTATTGTCGTATTTCTTACTATTTGAAATGAGTTTTTCAATCTTTTTCTTATTACTACCTTCTTCTTTGTTCTCCCTACTTTGGTACTAACACTGATTGTCTTTTCTACATGCAATTTCTCTTAAATCTTGTGTACAAGTATATGTACCTTCTGTAGAGGTGAAGTGTAGATGGAGTGGTTAAGAAAACATAGTAAATTTTGTACAAATTATTTAGACATGTTCTATATGTTTTGAAAAACCGACAATATATATCCTATAGTTGAACTTCATTTTTTGAAATTTAAGAAAAAACATGATTGATTCTATTTAACTTCAAATCAACACCCTTTTGAAAATCAACATTTTTAAGTAGCAATATACACTAAAAATACTATTTATAATCTCACACTTGCACAGTTGGATGCAGTCCATCTTTTTGGAAAACCTAAACACACACCTTTGTGACAATATAGTAGGTTAAATACCTCTTCAAGCCCTTTGATTCCCATCAATACACATTAGATCAAAAATTCAATGAAAACTAGTCTTATTCTAGAAACATGTTTGGGGTGTAAAGGATTAAAAAGAAAAGAGACACTAGGTTGAATTGATTTGAGGGCCCTGAATTGGGTTGTTGTATTTAGGATTTCCTTCCAAACAAATTGTTGACCATCGTATGCACATCCATTTTTCTATAGCTAGAGAGCTATCTAAAGTGTTGGTGGAGATGCTCTAAGGTAGAAACACCTAAAAGTATACTTTAAGCAATTTAGTATACATGGGGCACCTTTTTCAAGGTAATTTTTTTTAGTATCAGCAATTGAAAATCTTGATTCTACAAGAATAAAATGAAATAATTTGTGAATAATTTTTTTAATATATTTTAATGAATTTTCTAAATAGAAGTTGCTTAAATTACTAAATCTATCTCATAGACTTGTTATTCCATGATATCTCATATTATTCCATGATATCTCATATTATTCCATGATATTATCCCATATTATTCTATGATATCTAGGAGCCGAATGAGAGAATACTTTTGACCCCTCATATATATACTTAACGGTCAACTAAAAATTGTAAAAAAATAATATGACATTGTTAAACACGATCTAAAGTTATTGTTGTATGAATCTCAATAAATAATCGCTTGTAAATATTTTTGAAATGATTTTTGAAGTAAAAAACAACTCATTTTAGTTTAAACTTGTATCATTTTTTTAATAATATTTCAAAAACATTTAGTCATGAAATCCATACCAAATGATAAACATATATGTAATGATTTACCACCCAAAATTTGTTAATTTGAAACTATTTTAAGGTCACGTATTGTAAAGGGGTCCCTGGAGGGGTGGGGGTGGGGATTGTGAATTGAAATTTTTGAGAAAGCAAATTGTATTGTTGTGGTATAGCAAACATGAAAACACAATCAAACAAAAATTCCCCAACAAAATTGTAATTGTAAGTGCCACTAGAATGTAAGCTGGAAGTTATAGTATTAAGAACGACAATTATCCAACATTGGAAAGATGCAAATTTTCATTCATTCAATCTAGGCCTCCATGATATTCAATTTAGAATACCGTTATCCAAGAGTTATACTATTAATTTTAATATAGCTCTATAAAAATAATATAGTACATATTATATGGTATGGTATAATTTTTTATAAGTAATTTTCAACATTCATCGACCCCTGTATTTTATTTAGAATTTTTCAAAACTTATCTCAAATGAACATTAAATACCCTATTATTATCTCACGTCGTTTCTAAAATACCGCAAATGCCCCCTTAGCAAGGAGATATGCTATTAAATCGCACTCACGTGGCTCCTAGTCTTCACTTTAAGTACACTCCCCAAGTCTTGTCCATTAATTGCCTATTCATTTTTGGCCTTCATCGCCTCGGGTGATGTGGCGTTTTGTTGGGCTTTTATTGCCAAGTAGCATGCTTAGAGGGTGCACTTAGTGTTAAAAGTCAAGAGTAACATGCGTGCGTTACCTCCAAATCAATACTCCTATATACGGTTTTTTTTCATTAAAAAAATGATATACATACATATATACAACAAAAGAACCGTAATGTATGTATGCAGGTTCAAAGTAAATTAGAATAACAAAAGCCTAACATATGTATACAATGAAAAACATGGCCGAAAAAATAGGCCTAAAATATTTCACTACAAAAGTACTTGTCTTGTATGTAAATTTACAATCCTCATCACATTAAAAATGAGCTATGCATATTTATGAAATTGAACAAAGTAATACCCTAAGCTTATGTATATTTTGTAAGCCCACTCCACAATTAACCCTTTAACGTCCCGATTCAACATTGTTTTCAAAGATTTTTTATAATTTTTTTGATGAAAAAAGAAATTGGAATTGATGTTTGTACTAAAGTTGTAAATGTCAACGTGAAGATCATATCTATACGGTTGAATTCATTGTATTCTTATTAATATATTTTAAATTAAATTTGCAAGGTTTTCTCTTCAAAATCAATTAAAAATCCCAAATTAACTCAAAAAAACTAGAAAATGTTGTAATGAAATTGGAGTAACATGCACTCCGAGATGGTATGGTTTCCTTTATTTGATTCTCCTTATTTTGGAAAATCATGTTTGAAGTTTCACTTTTTGAACTAAGAATAAAACTTAACATAAACGAATTGAATTGTTTTCAAAAAATCATAGTATCTTATTTTGAAGATCCATACTGTACAAATGATAGTCAACTAGCACACTCACTAGCACAAGAACCAAGAGAAATTTGGATGGATGGAAAATTGTACATGATGTAGTTTTGAGGAAAGTTGCAATATATTTGTCGTCCATTATATGGACACATGTGTGTCAAAGGGTTAATTTCCCTTTAGTTCACTCACTTAGTTCCATACATGATATTGTACTAATTGTAGTGCACCCCTAGGCCCATATGCAATGTTCTAGTGGAAGAAAGACCACGCCCTATGAACAAGGTTGTATGATGAGCCCTCTAAACAAAATTTGGCACGTTCTTCTTGAGAGAGCCATGAGTGGAGATGCTCTTAAATGGTCTTGTTGTTCACAGTTGGTTCATTGTCAATACTAGAGTTAGATATTTATTGAAATCAATTCACAAAACCTCCTATATGGTATCATAGAAAGAAGGGCAATTTCTTATTAGTTTTGAAAATTTTAGAAGCTTGCATTGTCAACAAAATTGCTTCATATTTTAATACAACCAAGTTTGGAATTACTTGTATTAGACATTATTGAAAAAGAGACAAAACTTACTACAAGTCAAGAACTTTTGAAAATTGACAAAAACTCCATTTGCCACATTTTGGGTGATATGTTCATTGAAGGATAACCATCATATTAAGTGTCGGTATTTAAAAACCATCTAAGATTTAAATTTATGTGGTTCTATATATATTTTGAAGTAGTAGCCACTTCAAAAATTCCTACAACCGTTCTCATAGGTTCACTCCATGTGAGACCCATCCTTATTCACATGCCCATTACCTCTATAGGGTCTATTTGAAAAAGAGGTGGCAACCTTGCATTGGACGAAAGAGAACAAGGTTATTTCCAATAACCAAGGGTTGTTGAGAAGTTAGGGTACCCTTCTTTTGGAACCGTTGATAGAACATTATTGAAGAATAATGTTGTAACTAGTAACAACAAAGTACATGATTGACTAAGGTCCATCCGTAGAGGTTATGTCCATTAACCTTCTCAAGCCTATTGGTTCTCAAAGGTTACTTAGTTCATTTAAATGCCTAAAAACCCTACTATGATTTATTTGTTTTCACTTATCATAGTAAGTTGGATTGGGATCACATGTGCGTACAGTAGGGCTTTAGAGCATCCGCACCATTCCGCGCTACATGCGGCCGTGATCATGTTTGGCGAGCCCGGGCTTTTGACTCCCCTCACCGGAACGCGCTCAATGGTTCCCTTGGCCGCGGGCTCGTGAAATTTGCTTGATGACTCGCCATTGTCCAAAGTGCGAGTGTGTTTTCAGCGAGTCCAATTGCCGGATTTTTTTTGGCTGATCGCGATCTTTTTTTGGTTCCGGATCAGATTTTGCTGTTTTTGGCTTCTTTTCTGGATTCTTGTGGTGGTGGTGTCGTAGGGGGCGTTGGCCGGAGTTCGAGAGCATGCCGCAGCTTGTTTTCGGCCCAGGAATTAGTGTGTCAGGCCCAAGAATCAGGCTGTCTCGCGGCCTTCGTGGGCGGTTTACAGCGCAACGGTGAGGGGCTGAAAATTTCCTTCGTGAGCCCTGGACACCTCCTTTGGCGAGTGCTGGACAGCGCGGAACGGTGCGGATGCTCTTACAACCTTGAAACCAAACTCTGCAGTATTCAAGTTTTAATCCCTGGAGTGACCACTTTGGAGCTTCGTGGTCTCCAAAGGGTTAAAACTTTTCTTTTGCAAAAAATAGGAAATGAATTTTAAAATTAGTGATGATGAATGAATCCGGTCACTGATTTTTTCCAAAAAGGAAAAAAGTATTGATGATTGAAAAACACAAACTCGGGAAGGAACAAAAGAAAAAGTGGTCCTTTGGCATCTTATTGACACTAACTTCATTGATGACATGTAGTTGACCCCCAATTTGCGACACCCGCTTCCTGATAAAAACAGCACAGACTAATAATAACAATGGGCAAAGGGCATTCGAACTGCAGATTGTGAAGATGAGCTTATCCAGCGTTGAAGGGCTGCTGTTTTTGCGTGATAGACACAAAGGCAGCCTGGCCGGGCTGGATGAGCCATAATGCCAGAATGCCATAATGAAATATGCTGCTGCAAATATTGTGTTGAGACTTGAGAACCTGGAGCGAGGTACATTGATAAATTTGGGCCAAACTCAACTTAGTACTCCGTACTATCCTCTGCAACTGCACTTCAAATCCGGAGTACCTCTTTTGTGACTTACTAGTGAGTGGTGGATTTTGAAAAGTAAGTACCGCAGTTACATGAATGAAGATTCATTGGAGTTTGAGTGAAGCTGACCTGATTCAATGGATTCATGAAGATGGTCCTACAGTGAACCTCTCCAAATGCTCTCCGCTGATGGCCCATTCATACCAGTCACCCAACGCGAGTGCGACAAAGTCATTTGCATTCGTCGAGTACGTTTTTGATAGCTACAGTGAGCTTCTGTAAAATTTATTGTTTTAACCTAAGAAGCTACTCCAACGCATTTTGGGTGTTACAAGAAATTTGCGCTCCACCAACGCACATGTGTTGGTCAAAAGCAGGAAGAGATAAGGCTCCGACACCGCAAGAAATTGTATATTATTTTCGAAATTTACCTTGCAACATTCCAGGAACGCAATCCAAGTACTGGAGCTTCTTGGTGTGAATGGGCCCTGAGAGCCAGCTCTCATGTTGAATCAGGGACCTCAACATTTTGGATGTTTAGTACTTGGCAGTTAACACTTTCTCTCTGCTTCCCCTATTTCCATAGAAGGAACATTGGCTTTTACTATAGCCCATGTATATATATTTTCATAAATTTTCAACATGCTATTGTGTAGGAACAAAAAATTGGAATGCATAAGCTTCCTATTGCACTTTATGGTTCTCAATTTGATAAATTTTTGATTTTGTAGCAAAGTTTTAGCACTACTAATTTGAAGTTGCATCTGCCTAGTACACTCTATTAGTTGTGGAATGTTGAACGTGTCCATATCTCAATTGCTAGGTATCGTACATATAAAGGGTGTGTATGTACGTAAATGGGTACATATGAAGGGGTGAGGTCCCTGATTGTTCACGTGTCCCTTGAGGGTCTCCCATCGAGCAAATTTCTGTAGCAGAATATCATTTATAACCTGATGTAAATCTCCATATATAAAGATGCTTGAGTAAACTCACTGAAGATCTTTTACAAAGTCCAGTTTATAATTTTGCCTATCCAATCTATTAAAATGCATGTCCAATTGACAATCATGTACTCAAAGTGAAGATTTGAAAAATTTAAAAGTAGGGTGAACAACCATTTTAGAAGATTAGACTTCGTGAAAGGTCAACCATGGGTAAAATATCATTTTTCTATTGGTTTTTGGGTTTACGGATTTTTGCAAGATGCCCTTGATACTTGGTTAGAAAAAATACCCTTTTACACAGATTACAAAATGTTGAAATCTAGGTGTAGAAGATTAAAATTTTGACAGTGAATCAAAAATTGAATACTATATGCAAATTTATAAGAGTTCAATTTTGTACCTCATTTTGATGTCTTAGAGTTGTACATTTTGTAAGAAGTATTTGCAGACTTTTAATGGCACACAATTAAGTAGGTTTGAGGGCACGCATATAGGTAGGTGCTTGGTTTTAATAGATCATCCTACCTTGTGTTTTGGTACTGTGTAAGCTGCACCCTTCTATAATGAATCTACTGCGGTAATTGTGAATCTGAGATTACACCAGAGTTCTGTTTCGTTAATCATAAGTGACAACGGAGTTTAAGCCCAACAAATCTGCTTTATCGGATACCAGACAATTCCATTTGGAATTTACTATACCAGTCTGTTGTGAAAACAATTGAGCTTGCAACTTGCACTTATTAGATCACATCATCGCCTTTCAAGAGAAAACTAAGTCTCTTGTCTATAGCTTAGGAGGCTTCATGTGCATGTATTTAGGTTTGAAACTTTTTTAACCCCTAAGATCATGCCCAACAGTTGCTCATTGTGCACCAAGTTTACAGCTAATATGGTGTGTGAGAAGTGAAACTTTCCTAGCAACAACCACCAAGCGTGCCCGAAATAGAGTGTATTGACTAGTTACATACTACTACTTTTGTCATTACTTGAGGCAATCATAATAATAGACAATAAATTTGCTAAAATTAACTTCAAAAAGTGAGAGCATAGGACAAAGTGTTTGATATGAGAACCGCCCTCTCTACAGGCTTGTATTGGCATGCGTATCAAGCTAATGCCAACATGGGACTTGAGCACTTGACACTATTCTTTGGTGCCCAAAGAGCACCCTTTCTACTAGTGAACTAAAGTTCCAGAAATTTTCTTCACCGAAAGTTTCAAAAGTTTTTTTACACACTTATTCTAAGAGTGTGTAAGATTTGTATTATATAATAGACTAGGTTGACATGAGCAAAAATTTTGCACAATTTTTTTTCGTCCACTGAGTGCAATAAAGGCTCATATGTATCCTACCAATGTCTCATTCCATTAGCAATCTTTCTCCGCTGAGTGCAAAAAAAAGCTCGTATATCCTACCAATGTTTCAGTCTTGAACTGTGGTTTTGCATGATTCTTGAAGTTTGGTTTTGTGTGACGATAGACGTAGTACTTGGAAAAAAAAAACATTGTTGGCAGACTTTGAATCTTTATAAGTGTGACTTTTGGACACATGGATGGCCAACTAATTGGGAACTGAATTACCTACAATGTGTAATCTTCCGGCACGTGTACGTAATATTTCTAGACATTGTTTGTTTTTGCAATGGAATATAGAGATGGAAAGATGCTACCTTGAAACACACCCCACTCAATTGGAAACTTGATTGGAATTTACTCATTAGGCTCAACACATTCAAACAATGGATTACCTGTCTTCTTTCTCTCAAATGCTTGAATTTGCAATCCTTACTTGAAAGCTGACAATAAGTACCACTCAAACCCTCTATAGGAGATTTGCGCTGGAGGATTCAGTTAGGGGCGGTTTACACTATGGACCAAGAGCCATGACCATGGAATTCTAAAATCTGTGATTGGCCCAAAAAGAGCTCTTGGTCCCATTTGGCTTTACACTACCTTGAAAAAAGGAGAATGACCACTAACTTTGAGGTCCCCAAAAATGCTAAAATTTCCCAAATGGATAATGTTTTCATGGTCTCCTTGATTATAGTTGAGTCGAAGCAAATGCCTCGACTCAACTATAATCTAGGGGACCATGGGGCTCAAAAATCATTGATTGGCTAGTGTTCAGTTATTTAAAGAGAAAGGAGGAAAAAGGGGAGGATAAAAGAGAGAATGATGAGCTTAAACTTGTCCCGGTCTAAATCCACTTTACACTACAAAGAGTGACCAAGTCATTTAAAATTGCATTTTTGATTTTTCATGGTCACGGCTCTTGACCAAGAGCCATGACCATGAAAATGATTTAATTTTCTTGGTCAATAGTGTAAACCGCCCCTTAGTGTCTGGAGAAGTAGATTTAACCGATTAACATCCTGACATGTTCTTCAGCTTCTCTATATTTTTTTACTTTTGATTCCCTTTTCTTATTAATAAATGTTTTACACTGAAGGAGTTCAATCCATGATTTAGTTTCAATTTATTTGAGTTAACTAAAAACAAAAGACGAGTTGAAGAGGAGTTCCCCCTATCTAACACTCATTGTTCATGAATAGTTTTCATAGTCAACGCTCTTGGCTTAGAGGAGCGTGTGAGAACTCTCCTTAAGCATTGGAGAGGTCAGGAGTTCCACACCCTGTGGTGGTGCAGGACCTTGCTTTGAATTATTCTCCACCATAGAATAGTTTTGTAGTCTTTTTGAACTCAAAACGAGTCTATAAAGGTGAGTTTAAGGTACCTTTCCACTTTGAGACACTCTTTTTAGTTCACTCTACTGTAACAAAGTTATCCCAAACAACAATATGCCATACTAAGCATCAGATGTAGCCAAACAGAGGGCATTTTTAACCCTTTATAGCCCATGCAACGACATTGTGGTTGAAAAGGCATGTTTTTGCAACCTACCATAAGATCCATTCCAAACCAAGCATCAATGTTTGAAGTTTAGATGTGTGGCTTTGTCTCATGCATACACTTCAAAAATAAAACTCTCATTTGGAGTTGTGAAGATATCAAAACACCTATCTACAAAACACCAAAATACAACAAACACAAACAAATACAACACATGTATTATGTTGTACTTCTTGTGTTTGGAAGTTTGTTAATTTTTTTTTGGATCGTGTTGTTCATGTTCCATTAGTGTATGTATTATGATCTTGATCAATGCACCAACTCCTTCATATTTATACATATAAATTTTGTCCTAAACCATATACGGTTAAGTCACTTTTACTTCTAAAATTCACAATAAACATATGTGAGTCAGTTCTTGACATGAAAGATTGCAATGGAGAGGTGTCGACATAGGTAAATGGTGAACCGCTTGACTTTTGTTTTGAAAATTTAACCCAAATTCTATTTAACTTTGAAATCACATACCATTCAAAATCTTGTTTTTGAATGTGCATTATATGTTTTAAAGACTTTGAACAATCAAACGGCTCAAACTTGCCTAGGTTGAGATTATGTCCAGTAATTGTGAAATAGGGCAACTTGTCAACATGTCAATACCTTCATCGCTGCTTCATAGCGTGATAGGTGCTAACCAGCGGATTATCTTTGATAACTTGCCCTCCTTCTCAATTACCTAGTCCATCATCCTTCTCTAAAACAAGCCTAAGACAATTATTTTAAGTACTCTCCACTTCTCATGATCGTAACGCTAGTCTGGAGACCATCGCGAATTATGAACAGTCTGTAGGGACCGTACGTAGTTTGTGTAGCCATGGCTCTACAGTAAGACAATGAAGGTCTACCCTTGGTACCTCCCCATGCCACTGCTCAAAGCCATGCATGCATGCATCTGGAAAGACTGATGCACAAGGTCATCTGAGTTCACTCACGGCCGGTGCTTTATTTGCTGCACATGCGGAATCAGCCGAGTCAAATGGTCAACTCTTGAAGCCAAAAATTTGGACCATTGACGTTAATGTGTCAACGGTTTGCAGGTGTAAGTCAGTGTTTCCATCACGACACTTCTAAGGATTTTATCAAATTTTACAACTACTGTAACTCCACATGCACAGTACCCATTTATGTGCGAGGATCCAACTATCATGCATATCCATAACGCTCACATGGTCATAATATATTTGTTACATTATTTATTAGTGAAATTTCACATAATCGGCAGATCTTGAAAAGGGCTCTCAACTAGCACATATCATTCTCGAGCGGATGTAAGAGTTCATCCTATTCAAATAAATGGCATGCAATCAAAACAAAAATACTTAAAAGACTTGCATTCACTCTAAAGTCAGTGAGAGCATACATAATGATATAATTCCCTTAGTAGAAAATTAATATAGGAGAACAAAGAAAAAGGTTTGTGTTAGAAAGAAAAGTTAGGGCTGTTGGCATTGTTGTAGAGAGTGGAACGTACATACAGTAGAATGTTATGCGGTTTGAGGCAGTCCGACCTCTAAAATTTCAAATCTACACTAGTCCAAGATTACAGGCTCAAGGTTCCGATTGGGGAACTAATCAAAAAACCCATCTGAGCACTTGAAAGTTCACATTTTGGCACTCTGAAATGGGCCTGACCAGTTCAACAGATAATTAATTAATATGAGGGTAAGTCAATTCACATAATTTGTTGACCCCCATGTCATGGATTCCGTCCATGATGTGGAGCACTAATTAAGGTAGGCTTGGGGTCACATTCCAACCAATTAACAGTCACACGCTCATTGAATGTGCACTCATAATTCAATTTGCAGGTTCCAGAAGTTCCTTTGAAAACCTTCAGCCTCCACTTTAATTTTTCCAGACCGATTAACTACTTCTAGGGTTCGGCCTGATCATCCCTAGCTAGCTTTGCATTGTCAATCAGATTCTATGAATTCCAAGCAGAATCATTATTTCAGATCATTACTTGAGCAGAATAGAATCAATGGTTTGTGTCTAGCTCGATATGAGACCGTTTCTGGGATGAAGCCACTCTAACATTCTGGAGCTGGTCACAGAGACTGAGCATCATCTCTAGGATTCTCTTCAGGAGAATTCACGTTGATTCATGCAATGGCCAAGAATTATGATTCAGACAATGTTGTAATCATTCCCATCATTTCCAGACATTCTCTTGCAGCAGTTGCGATGATGCTCAGCTGTTTGCTCCAGCAATGTTATGGGCAGTGGTGGTTTCCTGCAACACCACCATCAAGGTAGTGTATTTCCATGATTTAATTGGCAAGGTTTTGTCATTTTGGCAAAGTTTTGGACACATGTGAAAAAAATGTAATCTAGCCTTGTCGTGGTTATCAAAGAAAAACAGTCTACTAGGATCATACACTGTGTGTTTCATTTGTTAGTCTGAACGTAGGAGTAACTCAAGCAACACTACAGTCGTCTGCTTGTTAAGCAACATACATACTGTATCGATAGGATATGTTCTCACTTGGTGTTAGCAATGGGTCTTACGAACAAACTTATGTACACTTATCTTTGGACTAGATTCACTATGTTAATACCACTTAATTTCAATCCCAAGTGCAAACATAATTACGTTTAGGAACAGTAGTGATTTTATTGTTGTAGGGATCTACTCTCTTATAAATAATTGGTATGTTCACATTTGGTATTAAGAGTGGTCTTATTAAAGTGAATCTAGTCCAAAGCGGTGTCTCTAATTCATTCTTTGAATCCTGGTTAACACCACTCTTAATACCACGTGAGAACATACCTTAACAAAAGTAGCAATCAGTGTATGCTCCTGGTAGTGTATAAACTGCTTATAGTGCATGTCATATGCAAACAAGATAATGAAAAAAGATAATGAAAAAATGGCAATGAATAGTTTGATGAATTTTTTGGTTGTTCCAGTGATAATTGGACGGACTTGATTCCAACAGTAGCAGCCGCTCCGCTGTTGCCTGCCAGCAGCACCACTCTTTTTGTGACGCCCATTTCTTCCTCTTGTTTTGATCCACTCACATTCTACGCTAGTGTACAAAGCTGCCATCGATGCAGTTCCAGGTGAATGATGATTCATGTTAATTAAGTTGAACGTTTGATTTTTTTGATTCCTCCATTTTCATTTTCATTATTATTATTATTATTATTATTATTATTATTATTATTATTATTATTATTATTATTATTATTATTATTATTGTTATTATTATTATTGTTGTGCCATTGAGATCCTAGCCATTCATAGATAATTTGCAACGTGCTAATTTTGATATCTGGTTTTTGCAATGATGGGCAGAAAACAACACGGATTTGGTGACCATTCAAATTCTATCCGGCACTTACACGTGAGTATGTCCAGTGTGGGTTAATTTTCAACATTGGCATGGCATATAAATTAGTAAGTAAAATGCCTACATAATAGTACTAGTTTTAGGACTTCATTCTTACTACAATGATGAGCCTGAACTCATCTATCATCCATGAAAACTGTCTCAGCCTTTCCATCTATATCTTTGGAGTGTTCTTAAGTAATATGGTTTACAAGAAAAAGAGCTATTTTAAGAATAAAAGCCTGGCTGACTCATGTCAATTAATTGATTTAGGGCATGGATGATTACTTTGGTTCCCTTTAAATTGGCATGGGGCAGTTCTAGCTGTGGTGGCTCTGTATTTTTTTCCATGCAATTGATTCTTTCAATTTGTGCCAAAATATTAAGAGCATGGATGTTGTACAAAGCTCAAGGTTATTAATGGTAGCATTATTAAGTAACCAAGTCCTTTGGGGGTCTCTTGGTCTCCTACAAAAACAAGGACTTTGGTAGTGAGGTGTTCATGGCCACTTTCATTAAATGACTGAATCCTCAAGAACTCAAGGGAGGCAGGGAGGGATATTCCATCTGGCTTTTGGTGAGGTGTCACAGAAGGCGTAAGTTAGGGAGAAATTGAATCTCTGGGACCCGGCCTCTAGGGAATGTTATGTAATGGAATAATGCAGTGAGTGACGTATTTGAACATGTGATGCTAATTCCTGGCTGAATTTGTAGAGAGAAAGTGTGGATTCCATCAACAAAGCCTTTCATTACACTCCACGGAGCAGGAAGGGATACCACCATAATCACATACAATGACACTAACAACAGTACCGGTTCCACCTTAAAGAGCGCTACCATAACAGTGTTGGCTGCCAATTTCACCGCCAGGAATATCACCTTCCAGGTACGTTAAGTTGAACTCTTGAACTGTCCATTCAGGTTCACAATCTTTTCCTAGTGTAAATTATATATGGCTTTGCCATATATGGGGAGTAAGAGACCTAATGAAGCACAAAATAGTGAGTAGTAAGTTTGCACTATGGAGCTAATATGGACACTTAAAAAGTACTTACACACAAGTGTAGACCTGCTAGCATCATCTTAATATCAATTACAAGTCTATTCTAAAATTATGCAAATTTTAGTGCACTAGTACTAGAATATACTAACCATAATAATCATCATAACATTGGACCGAAGACCATTGTTGGGTACACCACATGAATTAGCTTTGGTGACTTTGTTTCTTAACCCCTAACTGCCTGAGCGTCCATTTTTTGGACGATGTACATATTTCATCCATGTTTTCTCATCCGTCATGCACTTTTTGTAGTGTGGATTTTTTACTATAGATTTTATGGGAAGCTAGCTTTATGCATGTGTGATCCGATTAGAAAGGGGACGATTTGTGAAATTTTTATGCCTCATTTCATGTTGTAGTGATTCACCCAAAATTTCAAAGATTTTAATGTAAAAATGCTCTTGAAAAAGTCAACTCATAGAATTAAGCAACCAAAAAATCTCCAAAAATCACTACACTTAGAGTATTACATTTCAACCAATCACAACAAATTTCATCTACAGATTGTCAATATCCTATTCGTAATCGAATTACAAAAGATTTTTTATTTTTGAGTTTCAAATTTTATAAAAAAATATTGGTGATAGCAGTCATAGATCTAACCGTATGGATAGAATCTAAAACTCATAATGTACAACTTTTATTCATACATCAAGTTCAAAATATTCCTCTTAGTTGCATTTTATAATGCATCTTTGCAAAACTGCTGAATTTGGAGAGGGCTCTAGGCATTTAGGGGTTAACAAAGTTTTGCTTCCAAATTCCCACAATCGGAGAACACGGCAAGAGTGTACCAGTGGATGCACGTACTGCACCTGGAAAATTACCTTACATTAATGCAGAGGCAACTGACATGTTCCCGGGTTGTGGGATTTTGCCCCGGCCGGACCTAGAATGACCCACACTGTATGTAGAATTGATTGGTATGGGAGGCTGAATTATCACAATCATTGGCGTGGCATATATAAAATATATTATTGGCCGGCAGAATTCGGCACCCTATGCCATGGCAGGGCAAAGTGGGGCTCAAGCAGTGGCCATAGTTATAGATGCAGACATGGCAGCCTTCTATGGGTGTGGTTTCATAAGTTCGCAAGACACCATCTGTGATGAAAAAGGGCGCCACTACTTCCGGGACTGCTACATTGAAGGCAACATTGACATCATCTGGGGTAACGGACAATCTCTGTACGAGGTACAATCAAACTTTTCTTATGACCCCATCAGTACTTGTTTTCTTCGTGGCAGGGCTCTGTATCGCACTCTCTGACGTCGTCGTATTTAGACCTATGCAGCCATGTCGTTCCAAACATTCGATCCCTAGTAAAATGAGGACGGTGAAGGGATTATTGTTCCAAGCAAAAACTTAATTCATAACTATCATACTTTCAAACATTTTACTATTAATATTTTTGAATATTAACTTTTGAATTTGTTTATGTTGGACCAGCTATGAATCTAGTACAATATCATGGTACCTACATCTAAATAGATATCTCAACTTCAACGAAGTCAGTATTTGCATGAATGCTAGCTAGCTTCAATCTGTGAATTCAAACAAGAGGCATAATTCTGCACTATTACAGTCTGATACATTGTCTGCTAAGTTTTTCAACAAGCAACGGTCCAGCTTGTTAACTCCTAAAGCATCAAGAAGCCTAAATTAGGCCTCATGTTTTTTTAGCAGTTTTTTTGGGATCAAATTCAATGTTTGATTAACACATACATGCAATGTTCTCCATTCATTATGATGACGTACAAATTGGTCCAATTCAAATTAATTATACTTTTTACACTATGATTGAATAATTTGTCATTTTAAAACCACGAATTCATCCTTTGTCTTTTGGAGGTTAAGCAATTAATTTAGGGGTTAAGCAACATGCTGGAACCGTAATGTTGTTGTTATAGCTATTCTTCTTTGTCGCTAACAATCAGTGTATAATTCAAACCCATTGTAATAGAATCAAACAAGTTTTGAAAATGATGGAAGAATCACCCTTGGTTGGCTCATTGAAATTTACAAAAGATTTCAAAACTTTTTGGAAGAAGGCTGAAACAACATGAATTCCCATCGAATGTTTTTTCAACACGTTTCAGGCAAAACTATTGTTTTCTATGTTGTAAAATTGTACTCTCTGAAGACTTCTCCAAAAACAAGAGTTTGGAGTACCCTGCACAGTTAGTTAGTTGTCACTGTATGTATATTCAAAAGTCTATATTATTATTATTGTCTGATTATTTTGGGACCCAATGCAGTGAGGTTTGGATGTACTAATTTATAAATTACATTTTTTGAGACTAAGTTAAGTTTTTATGGGGACTGTACGTACAGTTTTTAAATAGAGTTCAATTAATATAACTTGTGTTTATGTAATTATAATGGACATGAATTAATGTTGACCAGTATTGCGAAATCCAATCCACGGCCGAGAATGGCACAGGGTGCATCACAGCACAGAGTCGGAGTTCTGGCGAGCAAACGACGGGGTTTGCGTTTGTGGGAGGATCCATCACGGGCACAGGCGAGAATTTGCTGGGTAGGGCTTATGGCTCCTACTCACGGGTTTTGTTCATCGACACTTACATGGCCGACGTTATTGATCCTGATGGATGGGGCGACTGGCCCACGGCATCTGTCGCTCCAAATGCCAAAAGGTACGTACGTACGTACAATTTACTACACTATAGTATGTCTCAACCTCTCATTTCAAGATTTGAGCCATTAAGCTTTTGAACATAGCCAAATTAATTATAAGAAATTAGTTACATAAAGTAAAAAATCATATACATGGTTCAAAACCTTTTAATAGAGTAAAAAGATAACTCGAATGATTCATGAATTTCTTATACTGCAAGCATAATTATATTCATTGGAAGAGGGATTGGAGGTTGTAAACAATAGCCTTTTTCTTTTCATTCAAAGATTAGTCATCATGGAAATTTAGCCAAACACAGTTTATTTATATTAAGGGGCAATCAACAGATGGAACCTTGACGGATTCACTGCCAAGTAAATGGTACAAAAATGGTGGTGAATTTGTGGTGAAATCTTACTAAATCCGTCAAGGTGCCCTGTGCAAGTGTACTAAAAGTTAGAGATGTTTAATTTGCAATTGGTAACAATAGATAGTTTTGAACTAGATAGTTGTTAAACCACTACGGACAAAGCGGTAAGACTGAGTGGTTACAAGATGTTAGTAACCAGGCTGCAGGCTGATGGACAAAAAGAGGCACATGTTACTGATGAATAAGTCGAAAAAATGTGGTAGCTAGGTTATGGATGAATTACTTAGGCTTAGATTGGATTAAAACATAGTTACGAAGGTTATGAACTGCAGATGCTCTAGAACTCATGAATGACCAAGTGTGATCTTCTATATATGTTCGATTTATTCACATACATCAAGTTAAGTGTGAAGACTTGGAAGGTTATCTATCAAACGTTGGTCTTTAATTGACCTTCAAGAGCTGTTTCTGACGTAAGTTCTGTGATATATGTGGAAATGGATATGTGCCGGCAGACATTATTATTATGGTGAACATGGAAATACAGGTCCAGGTGCAGACTTAACGAGCCGAGTGAGTTGGATGAAAAATCTAACGAACGCTGAGGCTGCCAACTTCTCAAATTTAAATTTTATTGATGGATCCTTATGGCTCACTTTGGTGACGTGACCCCACTCCACGTGATCTTCCAATATTCATTCATTACCTAGGTGGGGCTGTACGTGCCGACACTCGCTTCTCGAGACCATTCTGACATCAGAACCGTACGTCGAGGAAGCATGCGTGTACGTGTGCGTGTACCACCTTTAGTTGCTTTATATTATAATAGACTAGGCAGGTATGGTTCCGACAGTAGAACCGTTGTAAAGAGCTAGCGTGTGTGCATCCATTGTGCGTTATTTATATAATAGAGAGACATGTATGTATGTAAGTTGTGTTGCGTCTGATCATATCATCAACTTTCGAATCTGAGTTGTGATTGTACAAACTATCTACACCAAGTGATATGTATATTTTGGCCAGCTACTTGACTTGGTACATGACATTTCTCAGAATTCAATCTTGATGAAATCATAAATTTTTGTTTTGTCAACAACTACTTGCTTCATAAATCCATTCCGAGTTTGTAGCTAGTTTGGTTAAGAGTTTAATTTCGGCAAAGAGACAATACATATCCTTGGGTATGCATCATTCTCAAGATACTATTTTAGCATTTCCATTTATATTGGCAGTATAGAGAGGAACTGTCCACCAAATCTATACAGTTTGTTTCAAAAATTGAAATAACATGACCATGGTTACTGGGTGACTGCAAAAATCACTAGCCCAATGATTACCTCGCCAGTCCTTAAGTTCAACATGAAATTGACATAGCCATCTCTTTCCCATCAAATGATATATGGGATTTTTCATGAACAATGTACCAATAATAATCTGCAACCTGTTGGTTAAGCTTGTGAATTCCCAGTGTGTGTGTTGGATTCTCCCAAAATGAGTGATGGATTCCAATCCACATATGATTTAATGATTACTAACGGGCAATGGTCGTCTTGGGGTATCCTTCTTTGGACACACTAATTAGGTAAGTTTGTTCCTAAAGCCTCTAAAATTAGCCTAATTTATTCATTTTGATCAAGTAAGAAGACCCTAGAATGAAGAAAAAATGTTGTGCACCTCAACATGGTTGAAATGTACATTCCTACCAAGTTTTTTTTTATAGTTTTAAATTTTTGAATCTTTTCATAGATGTGAAAAAAAGTGCTGAATTTTGGGATTTGCACGCATCATAGTGCACAATTTATTAAATTTTTATTACTAAAATTAATTATTTTATGCATTGGACCATTTAATGTAAGTCACATCCAAAAATGATATAAAATATAATTATTTAATATTCCAAATGCTTGTTTTCAACAATTTTAGGTGCAAAGGACAAAATCACAAAACTTGCTTTTTCAATTAAAAAATTCATTAAAATTTCTTAAAATTCTGTGATTGTGATGAATTTTTTTTCTTGATACATTACAAGTGTTGGAAGCTAAAATTACATTTCATGAAATCATACTTTATTATATTTAAAAGTTGAAGTCGTTTGACACAGTGCAACAAACTAACATTGTAATTAAACAACACTTTTGGGTACCCCAAGTCAACCATTGCCCTGACAACAATATCAACAACAACATTTGTCAATTTTGTTACACTGGCATGATTCAGAGCGCCAAAATTAATGTGACAAGTCTCAATGAACTCTTTTTGTGGCTTCACAAAAGCAATGAGTGAAATTCTTGTAGGTACTCACCACTAACTTAGCAGTAGACATGAACTGGTGTGGTACTTGATAGATGCTAGTTGCAAAAATATTCTCCACAAAAAAGTTTGATAAAGTGAAATACAATACTTGTACTTGATAGATGCTAGTTGCAAAAATATTCTCCACAAAAAAGTTTGATAAAGTGAAATACAATACTTGTACTAATGGCCTCTGGATGGTAATAATATTAACGCTACCCTAAAAGCCCATTGTGAATGGAGAGTCTTTTGGGATAGTTCGTCTATTTTTGCTAGTCTATGTTCTCGGAAGTAAACTCTACGACTCAGACCAATAGCTAGTCACCATAATGGCCTCTCAAAAATAGTAAAATTGATAATGGACATCTCAGAGCTTAGAGCTCCACATAATTCAATTCAATTCTTCATTCAATGTATAACATAAATTTTGATAATATCTTTTCCGTACAATTCCTTTGGCAAAAACACAATATAATTGCACAAATCATTACACGAATCTTGACTTTTTTTTGGCTCATTTTAGGCAAAAATAGAGCCAACGTGAGCCATATTGAAGTTATAATCAAATAACATAAAAGAATTCATATGTGTCAAATTGGATCCAAAATGAAAAAATTGCAATTTGGTAAATTCAACAATATATAGAAAGTTTAACAAAGTTTCTATTCTATTTTATTTGAAAATTCCCTTAAAAAAATTTAATAGAGTAATTGGTACTTTCACTCTTATAGAAGAATACCCTTCTAGATATGGTCAAGGATATGGTACCATCTAAAAGCTAAAAAAGACTGAATTTGAAAGCTTTTGCAACCTCAAGCAAATGAAGACAAAATAATGGTATGTTGAAAGCTCTGTCATGAAAATGTACGTAAAGATATAGAGAATTTATTTTATTAATGAATTTGAGTTTTATGAACAAAGTAAAAGATCCCCAATTGCTATATTCAAGAATATTATACAAGAGCATTTTGTCTTCAATGTGAAGAATAGTCCACCTTTTTCTTTTCTTTTTAAAACAACAAAAAAATTCTATTTGACTTTGAAAAGTAAAAATGCAAGTCTTCCAAACACTCATCCAAAATTTTCCATAATTACTAATTATGCCATAGGATGACATTTTTGCAATGAAATTAGAAAGCCTAAAGATATTTTTACTATTGGTGGAGGTAGGGTCAATGGGAAGTCTTTCTAATAATAAACATCAAAAATTTTAAGAAATTGTTTTTCAAAAATGAGCTTTGTGAATGGTGCACTCGAATATTTTATTTTCCAAACCTTATTTTTGCAAAAAACAATTATTATTTGACACACGACAGCAGACTTGTCTTTTGTGCTTTTTCTACCCACTTGGCTTGTATGCAAGTCCACCCTAAGTATAACCAATCATTTTAAATTATATAAATATATTGTATTACATTGATTCCAGTAGAAAATATCCCCAGTGTTAAGCTATAATCTAAAGTAACTTGTTGTAAACAATAACACCAAGTAGAATGAAGAGGGGACGCCAAACATTACAATTAGTGTGGGTTCAAATTACTGAACCACAAATATATACTCTTTTATACCACTTCTTTGGTAACCAACAAAAGTGAGTTCAAATGTTGATAATTTTGGGGAAAGTGTCCAATCACATGTGTACACAATGGCAAATATTGTCAGTGGATATTGGAATGTGTGATACGGGAGAGTGTGATAAGTAGAGTATACTTCTCACAAAAGTACTTGTCACGGTGTGTGCTCCGGATAAGGATCACAGAGCCTGAGATCCCAGCTCGCAGCAGACTGCACGTCACTCACGTCTAAGTTACACTCCAACCTTTCTCTTCACACATCCTGGTTGCCTGTGGTTGCCTGGTCGCCACAAGCCAGCTTGTGGTTCTCAGCAACCCATCCTTCCAATTCGATCACCAGAATATACCTCTAAGATAGACACAATCAACAATGACGGATATATCCATGTCTCCAATCCTGCAACCCAGGACTCTTACCAGGAAAAACTTCTGGTAGGCGCCTTGCAGCTAGCATCGATCGACCTGGCTAACGATAAAGCAACTGCGCATGCGTGCAAGCGCTAGCTTGCTTGCACATGGCAGAAAAGGGATTGCGCTTGAGCTCATGGATGGAATGATAGTCTCACACGGACTTCCCACCTGAGCACTCATCGATCATTCACCACTCTCCTCCCGAGCGAATGGAGCAGGAAGAGATCCCTTTCGACCATGGCGAGACGCACTGTGCAATCTAGACTTCTTCGCTCAACTTCCAGATAATTCTGGACTTCTTGAACGAGTCAGAGATTACCAGTCAGTGCGTTGATCAGAAGCTCCGTTAGGATTGAATCTGTCGCCATGGCTGCAGCGAGAATTGGAAGTCCCATCCTCAATCCGGTCAGTGGTAGTGCTGTCGTTGCAACCCGGAAGTTACCCACTGCCAGGTTCTTCTGTCACGCGTGCACGCTAGAGAGTACCGCCCAGCAGTTGAATAATGTGAGAGTTCGGTATCCAGTCGGGAAAAAGCTAGAGACTCGAAATCAACCGAAGTTACGCTCTAGAAGATTCCATGACAATATTCTTGCAGCGAGAGCTTCCGCAGACGAAGGCAGCGACGCCGCCGAGAATGAGAATGGGTGCGTGCATTTGGGGCGGAGAGCGGTGCTGGGAGCTCTAGTGACAGCAGTGGCGTTGAGTAGGTTTGAGAAGCCAGGGGTGGCGCTGTCGGAAGCGAATAAGCCTGGCAATAATAATAAGAGCAAGCCGGGTGGTGGGAACGGGGAGAAAGGGAAGTCGTCGAGTAGCGTGAGTGAGATTGGCGAGAAGTGGAAACTGTCCCGCGTGTATGATGCCACCGTGTTGGGCGAGCCCGTGGCGGTGGGCGGCGAGCGCAGCCGCGTGTGGCAGAAGCTGCTGCAAGCGCGCGTTGTGTATCTCGGCGAGGCGGAGCGCGTGCCGGATGCCGATGACCGGGTACCTATCCAAAACCCTAATTCCTTTCCATGTGCATAATAATTCCAGACTTTTCTGTGCATTTCCATTTGTTTCGGTCTTCTGTACACGTGATCAGTGAGTTTTAGAGCTGCAGTTTAGGAGGCATGCAATACGGGTGTCTGAGTGCTGTACTTCAATTGCAAGACTCTTATCCCTTTCTCAAGTGGGTATCTATAGCCATTTTGGAACGACTAAATTCAGAACAACATTTATTACCAGAATGTCGTTTGAAATACATCGCTTCCTTCAATTTGTTTCAAAAAATAAAAAAATAAAAAATACATCGCTTCAACGTACTGAAACAACATTTCAATGTTGTTGCACTAAGTCAGAACGACCTTGAAATTTTGCCATTCTTTCTAGCATGTTCCATAGAAATGTTGTTCTATGCACGTGCTCCTAGTTGTGTCTCTGGGGGCAGTTTTGTTATAGTCTCGTTTTCAGAATCGCCTCTCACCATCCCTAATGCTGAGTTCTTCCCATGTTGGAGTTTGTAGACCTTGTGTTGTCCAAGAACACATTAAGTATTCGGTTATTTGAGCTTGGTTGTTGATGATATAGATTGCGATCTTTGCCATTCTCCTACATCGTGACCTTGTTTTCTTAACATTGTTTTCCCAACATGATGAACACTTTGAAATCCTGTTTGCTTATTTTATTTTATTTTTTGGTTTTCAATTCTAATTTTGAATACAGTAGAGAAAGATGAGTCTACATTGATTGATAGAATTATGAATCTGATGAAGCTGCAATAATCAAGCAAGAAAATGAGTTACCCATGATGGATGATCTGTGTGTCCAACGATGGAAGTGGGTCTACTCTGAAACCCACTATTGACTCCAGGAATGGGTGATCAGTAGATATGATGACCTAATTTTGGGGATGATGACAGGTGCTAGAGCTGGGGATCATTCGCAAGCTTCGGGATGCCTGTTTTGAGCTTCAACATCCGGTGTCTTTGGCTCTTGACGCTTTTCCAGTCACCCTTCAAAAGTCACTTGACCAATACATGAATAAGAGTTTATCCGACGCAGAGCTGAAGGCTATGCTGGGGTTTTGGCCCACAGGACGATGGCAGGAGTATTTGCCACTATTGCAGTACTGTCGCACAAGTGGCGTTCGACTCATGGCTTGCGGAACTCCCCCTGAGGTGATCATCACATCCTCTATCACAAGTAGGGTATCGCAAATTATATCATAGCAGGTTTAGGGTAATTTAGAGTTAGACGACATTGGAATTACGTCGTTCTAACTCATTGGAATAATAATATTTCAATGTGGTTTCAACAATCTGACAAAACAGCATCATTTAAATAATTATGTCGGTTTAGCATCATGTTAGACTGTTAAAATTATGTCGTTCTTACAATGTCATTCTAAACACTTGCTGGTCCCAGTTATGTATGAACAGACTTGTGACCTAATGTAACCATCTCAATACCAAAGATGGTGGTTTTTCGTCGCACCAAGGATGGACCTCTCTCTCTCTATCCATGTCTTAGAGGGATAGATAGGTCTACTCGTGAACTACCTCCAACAGACTCTGTATGAATCATGCACGATGGTCTTCGGGTCAGCGTTACAATAATTAATATTCTTATTATGATGATGACGTGGTTGTATGGGTGGAAGTAAATTGTTAAAGTGAAGGGGGTTACAGATTCATGGGAGGAACTCTCTGGGTTCATACAAGCCACGGTCATGAAATAGCTAGAGGATGCTTGCTAGCTCGCTCTAATTCAGATTATGAACTGAGTTTCATGTGTGTGTTTGTGTTCGATGAGTCAGGTGTTACGCACAATCCAAGCCAAGGGGATCCAAGGTCTGAATACATCAGACAGGAAGAAGTATGTACCTCCCGTGGGAGGCGGATTTGGAGCTGTTTCGATTCCCCTCATTGACCAACTAGCTCTAGCTGATGTCACTCCCAATGCCGCCCTTCCGTATGGTCCCGGCCCTTATCAGTACTCGCAAGCTCGTATTGTTGCTGACCATGTGATGACTCAGGTGAACTACATTTACACTACTCTTCTTGATCAATGATCATCCCATGCTTAAACCTCCCATGTATCATCACCCCTTGTATAGGAACAGGTTTTCAGTCAAACTTAAACTTTTAGATAACATCTCAGAGGGAATCGGTCGTCGTGAGTAGATCTACTAGTTATGATCACAATGATCATTTAAAGGCCTCTCCATGATACCTACCTACATAGGGAGACTTTTCCATGAATCACGGAGAGGATTCTCTTCATGATGTTGTCTACAAGTTCCTGAAAGAGTTTAGTTCCACTGAAGACCCTGTAAGTTGTTTAGGAATGCAGCTTGTATCTATCACATCACCCCCTTTGCTTTAATTTTCTTGTGAGTAGTAGTTGCACCGGTTTGAAAACCCCAATTTATGGCATGTAGGTTTCTCGAACTCGTTTGGTTAACCAAGAGTTCATTTCCTAGGTCGAGCAAACACAAGTGGACAGCCTAGCCAGCAATTCAGAATGGCATGTGGAACAACATAATTCTAATGTTGTCGTTCACACCACGTTGTTCCAACATATCAGAACGACGACTGACATTGAAATGTTATTCTAGCAAGCATTAATTTTCTATAGAAATTAATGTATGTCTGTCATTCTAGCATGTTTAGGATAGAATTTATGTCATTCAGATTACAATAGCATCGACGTTCTAAGCACCTGCTCGTTCGCACTCGTGAAAGAAACTAGTTGTGGGGTTGACTGTCCAGAAGTTGAGATTGGGCTACTGGCAGGGGATTTAGGTGGCTGCTGCATATAAATATATATGCTGCCATCATGACATTGATGGGCTGCGTTTTTGTCCGGTGGGATTGTGGTGGTGGGGGGCACAGGTGGTTGAGAAGGGTATGATAGACGGAGGGTCATCGGGGCTGCTAGTCGTAATTACTGGGGCATCTCATGTAGTGTATGGGGCGAGAGGGACAGGGCTGCCTGCCAGGGTGCAGAAGAAGCTGACGAAGAAAACGCAAGCCGTGGTGCTGCTGAACCCGGAGCGGCAGCGCATTCGCAGAGAAGGCAACGTGCCGGAGGCTGATTTCTTGTGGTACTCGGCAGCCCGGGCTTGCAACCGCAACTGCTTTGACCGCGCGGAGGTGGCTCGAGTCATGGACGCTGCCGGCCGCCGTCGTGATGCATTGCCTCAGGTACCTCCCTCCCTCACTACACTAAATAGGTAGATTACTGTTAGATAATGATAAGATTTGAAAATATTATAGATTTTTACTCTCGAATTTTTTTTCTACCAAAGACATTGATTCCAATACTATTGAAAGATCCCCATCTTGACCAATATAGAGGGTAAAAAAATTGGTCAACAGTAAAAACTTACAACATGTTTATGTAAATTAGTGTATCTAACACTAATCTACCTATTTAGTGTAGTATCCTATTGCCCAATTTCACTCAAAACATAGTTACGTTCTATGCCATTTCCATGTGACATTACCGTCTACCAACTGGGGAGCCGGTGCTCACGCCGGTGCTTAGAACAACACTGTAAGACTCAGTAAAACCCTCGGGGTGCACTCTGCATTATGTTTGAGAATCACGTGCATTCATGACCCCTTCTAAAAATCCCCTTGTATACGAGAGGTTATATGTCTAAATACCTTTGTATACATATGTAATCCGTTTTAAATATATGTTTAGTGTAAGTATATGTGAATATTTTCAGTTCTAAATGTGTTTATTGTATGTATACGTAATACGGCAATGTTCAAATTAATACCCCTTCTATGCACTCACGTATACTCGTACATGTTTAGTACAGTGCACCCCCCGAGGTAAAACCTGATAGCTCGACATTTC
Organism: Pohlia nutans; assembly: GCA_022496805.1. Taxonomy (NCBI): domain Eukaryota; kingdom Viridiplantae; phylum Streptophyta; class Bryopsida; order Bryales; family Mniaceae; genus Pohlia; species Pohlia nutans. The sequence goes on along the minus strand of CM040095.1, from coordinate 1,587,441 downwards.
CATGTCGCTCTAACTTACAAGTTGGAATGACATTGGAATGGGTTCCAATGTGTCGGAACGACGTGGTTAAAACGGTATTCCAGTGTTGTCCCAAATGTCATTCTACTCACTCATTTGTGATCTAATACTAATGTAGTGGTATAAAGCATTCATTTGAGATTTGGCTAAATGATTTATGAATGGAAATGGGGTTGTCTATTGCCTTTTCAAAAGTTGTCTACAACCTCATAAATCATGATTAAACAATTTGATCTTAAAAAACACATTTGGCTCTTGTACTCAAAGTCATCTCTGAAGAGCTCTTATATATGTTGATCTCTCAATTACATATGTCCAAATTGTGCTTAATGTGACATTTTTTAGTATCCTCTACGTTACCATCGGTAAGAAAGTTTGATCGAGTATTGGTGAGCGAGCAGGACATTCAAGCAGGACTGGAGAGAGGGCTGGTAGATCCCGAAGTGCTCAAGAGCTTCTTCGAATTGGACCAGCACCCTATTATCGCCGAACTGACTCGGCGCTTCCAGGTTGCTCTTGGTGCCACTCATGTCATCGTTTTCATTTGAGTTGAACTGTTTTTATATTATATCATGCTTAGTGCAGTAAAACTAGATTGTTTCAAGAACTCTTCTACAAAATATCTTTGCCATAATTCGTGGGAAGGTCTCCCATAGAGTTCTCCCATGATACATACAGAGAGATCTCCGTATGATTACTGTTAACCATAGGGAGACCTGTCATGAAGTGCTAAAGCACTTGAAACACTTTCATCTTACTGAAAACCTATAGTTTTTATGTTTTGTATTGTTGTAGTCCCTCCCTAAACCCTACACCCTAAAACCCTAAAACCCTAAACTTCAGGCTCTCAAAGTTCTAATCCTTTATGTTATGACCTCCAAAAAGGTAGGGTTTTCATAAAACAACGGCGAGCAAGTGCTCAGAACAACAGAATTCCTACAAAGCATGTTAGAATGACATTGAAGTGTCGTTCTTAGGACTGGGTTAGAACGACACTCCAATGTTGTTTCGAATGTCATTCTAAATTTCTCTACCCACTCATGTTGACGACAAGTGAACATCATGTCAATAAAGGCGTCATATAGAGCTCTTGTCCTTTACATAGTGAGAATATTGGCTCCAGATAGTTGTAGAAAATTCTAAAATATCCATAGAATATGAAGAATGTTTTCAGTATAGGGTTTCATCAGTCATGTAGAATATATGACCGAAGATCTGACCGGCTCGTCACTGAGTGACGAAAGAAAATCGCCGATGACAATCTGTCATGTGTGATAACCAGGCTGCAAAAAGTGTGCGAGCGTGCAAATGTTAACCCCTAAAGGACCATAAGGCCACCACGTGGCTCCTGTATTTTCAGTAATTTTGCGTAGGTTTTATGTAGATTCTTTTTTGTTGATATAAAAAAATAAAATAATGTAGCATATGTAATGTTCTTCACAAATTTCATTGATATAAATTGTGGTTCCATTCAAATTTTAATTCTCACAATATGATCGTTTAAACTTGTCATTTTAAAACCATGAATCCTTGGTCCTTTAGGGGGTCAAGACGAACAGACACTTTATTCACGCCGGCCTCGAAAGAGGCCCGGTGTTCATATCTATCTATCCTTTAGGGGTTAAGTGAATGAGAGGCTGACTGGTGGGGATGACGGACAGGGGTTGAGGGAGAGATGGCTGGCAGACCCCCGGTTCCTGCAAAGGCTGGCAATAGAGGAGTCGATATCCATTACCACCACGTTATTCGCACAGTATCAACGACGAGGGGACCGCTTCTGGCACGAGATGGAGTACGTGATCACGGACTCGGTGCGGGGGGCGGTGGTGGATTTCTTCACGGTGTGGCTGCCGGCACCCACGCTCTCGTTCTCGCGCACTCTGGATTCGCAGGTCCCGGCGGGGGGCGCGTTTGAAGGCCTGGCGGGATTGCTGGGCTCCGTGCCCGACAATGCCTTCCAACGAGCCCGAGTGGGCGAAAGCTATGATTTGAGAACCCGGGGCCTGGCTGTCGTTCTGGGTGGCTTGAAGCTCTTTGGAGTGGGCTTTGTTTCCAGCATTGGTACCCTCTCCGTGAGCAATGGTGTCTGGGCTCTTCGTCAAGCTTTCAATCGTGAGTTGTCTCTCAAGCCCGGCTCGGCCAAGCGCTCCCCCATGTTCAAGACCGCCTTTGTGTATGGCGGCTTTCTGGGTCTCTCCGCTAATCTTCGTTACCAGGTGCGACTCTCCTCGTACTCTATCACTTGCCACACTCATTTCCTGTAAGCTTAGTACGTACTGTACACTTCAAGTCTGAATACATTCCAAGTTCTATATCATTGTGAAAAAATACCAACGCACAAAATATCCGGTGGCTCCCTCGGTTTTGACTTTCTCTGAAATACTTTGCCACACTACTATCATTAACTGACTGACTGACTGTAGTGAAACAGTGCGACACATGTATTCAAACTATGCATGCTAGTGGGGACACCATGTGGTAAGAATGTGGTCAGATTCCAGAGACCGGTTTGAGTAGTGTTAGTACTTTAACCCCTCAACACATGAGAAAACACTACGTGCCCTCGGGAGGGATATACAATGCAGATTGTGTCCCATTGTGGTCAATGTTCCATGATTTCTTTGCAAACTATCTGATACGAGGAACTTGGACCACAATGGGACCCTTGCGTCCTAGAGCAGGAAGCTTTTTTCTTGTGGCAGAACCCAGAATTCATGGCTTGAAAATGATCGATTCGATAAATATTAGATTTAATATTAGAGGTAAATCTTTACATTCATTCAAAGTGAGGGTGATTCTGATGAACAATGTTTTGAATAGGTGCTCGCAAGACTTTTTTGATGATTCAATCCAAGAACTTGAAATATATAATTGTTGAAATTAACAATAACTCACTTCATTGTGATAAATATAATTCAAATGAGGGTAATTATTTTTTATATAATGTGTTGATTGAAAAATTATAGGATTGGATGAATCCAGAAAGTCCCTATGTGACCTGGTAAAAAACATGAGACCCAATTTGGGTTCTTTAGGGTTTAACGATCTTTCTGCAGTTCTGACCTTTCTGATTCTTGTGATTGCAAAGGATCTGAAAGATGATGTAACTTTGAATGTACACAGGCAATTGCAGGCATAGTGGAGCACTGGATTGCAGACTACTTCTTAGCCTCACAACCGCTAGCTGGAAGTGCGCTATCATTCGCTGCTCGAATTGCCAATTCGTACTTTGGAACTGGGGTATTTATCTCAAACACTTATCTTCTAAAAAAATTCTTTCTTGATCTAAGTCTTGAATCCGCCTCGACATGATATTTTGACGAAGTTCACAAGAAGCGATTCCCTTAGTACAACTACTACTATTGCGAAGTGCTACTAGGGGGTGACAGAGCTCGTGACTCTTGCCCCGCAAGTTGGAAATGAGACTCAAATCTCCCAGCTAGGGCCTGCTACTTTTGCACGCAATTGGTGGTTTCAGAATGGCATTGGGCTTGATTTAGAAAGTAAAATTGAAATCTTGCATGATCACAATCTTGAACTCTAACACGGCCCCTAACCCCTAAAGGACCAAGTATCCTAAGTAGGACATTTAAAGAACCAGGCATGTTCTGATCAACACATTTTTAATCAAATTGTAGAGGAAATTTAATAATGGATTCCCCAATGTGCCACAAAAACAGGGATTTTTTTTGAATTCTAACACCGTATGTGGAAGTTAAAGGGGAGAATGTGTACTTTTTGGGAGAATGAGCAACGGGGCAATAGAAAAATGGTTGAATTTGGGGGGGAACAAGAAGGGCTAAGTGTAGAAAATGGGGTGGATTGTGGGGGGCAACAGATAGCTCTCCAATAAAAATTTAAAAACTAATATTTCTAAAAATCAAATATAAATAAATAAATAACTAGGCAAACCGTCCAACAAGGAAGTCACATGGCAGTTCAGCTTGAGGATCTCCAACCTCCTCTTGGAAGTGAGTGGGGTCATGAACATCGGATTGAGTTGATGAGATGGCACTTCGATTCCTTGCCTCCACCCTTTATTCCCCCCTAACCCCCAAAATTCTTAAAATATGCTATATGTCTTTTAAAACTTGAAGATTTCATATTTTTTTCAGAAAAAAATCTGCCATTCTATAGAGGGTGGAATGTTTCTGAAAAAAATCTGCCATTTTATAGAGGGTGAGAAACATAAAATAATGAAAGTCTAAAATATTGCAATTCCAAACAAGGATTCTTTCTAATCTTTTAAACCCCCAATAAGTGTAGGGTGTTCTTCAACATCCTAAACATCTCCAAACGCAACGAAAATTGGTATACAGCTCAACAACATCATATAGAATGTGAAAGTGAAGTGCGACAGGTTACGGCAATGAAGTTTTTTTTGATGTACCCATAGTCAATGACATCTAAAATTTTTGGGCAAGAGTTTTTTGGGGGTGATTTTTTTCCATCAAACATAGTTATCTTGCAATTCTTACTGTCAAATTCAACGAAATTGATTGTGGATGTTTTTCGAGTAGTTAGGACAAGATCTTATGGTTAGATGTTAAAAAATAACATATTTTAGAATATGTGCATGGAGAAGTAAAAATGGCAGCATTAGAGTGTTCCTGGAGGAAAACCGCTGCGATCCTTGAGCCTGCATGCATTCTGTACCCTCCTCAGGCTAGACCTCAATGTGCTATAACATATATGTGGCAACGAAAGTGACAGTTGATGACAGAGTATTATTTATTGAATGATCATGTGCTTGTGACTCGTGCAGCAATGGGTGGATCTTGCCCGCGTGACGGGTCTCCAGTCCACGGAGGACGAGGGTCCTGCGCCATCGCCAGTTCCCGAAGTACAAGAAGCGAAGAAGCTGGATCCGGACTCCTTGGAGACCAACAGTAGTACTGTATCAACCTGGGAGCAACCGGCCTTAACCTTGGAGTCGTCGTCGTCGTCTAATGCATTAACCTTGGAGAACACATTAACCTTGGAGTCTAAGGCTGCTGCAGATGCAGTGGTGCTGCAGCACGAGGCAGAACCCACAAGAACACCATAGATATTGAATGATCATCAGTCATACCCTCGTCTCTTTCTTACATGTAGAAATATCTCCAGTCTAAATCCGACCTCACATATATCATTCATTCATTCTTCTGAGGCTAGGAACCTTTTTCCCTCTTTCGAACGTTGCAAAGAGGAGCTGATTTCGTTCGAATCATGCCAGCTAGCGGTGTATTTTATCGATCTCATTCTTTCTTCTCCAGTGACTCGCTGCTGGTTCCATCATTGGTAGGCTAGGTACTAGGCTTTGGAATGGAAATTCGGACCGTGTTCCATTAGAGTTGAGACGAAAGTGAAAATTCAGGCGGTGACAGAATCCAGTTTTTGTTACATCATTCGACTCCACGTGTAAAATGGAGTGAGTGCTAGATCATTCATCAAGAAGGTCTCCAAATGGACGACCTGCTTGGCTTGTACTTTATGGATTGGAAGAAAACTAAGTTAAGGATTAGTTTCTAGTGCGTGTCGTTCACACCCACACCTCGCAAGCACAGTTACTGTAGTTGTTGTCGGTTAGTGACCTTACTGGAAACTACAGTCCTGAGAGCATTCCCAACAGTTGCTGCAATCCTCAAATTTCTTAGTAAACGAGGAGGTTTCGATTTTTACTTTAGAAAACTATTTTCCAGCCAGTCTGTTTCTTCTGAATTCCAGTCCAGAGGACCAATTTGAGGTTTATATACGAGACCTCTTGACCTGAAATAAAATAGAGATACAGTGCTCTCATTCACTTAGTTTTGAATGAGTGCATCAGGTATTGAAGTGTGTAAGTATGTGGGGGACGGTCAAGTGCATATCATATGTAGTGTTTGTCAATGAGTTCAAATGACAAAAGAAGCATAAGGTTACATGCGGTGGTCGACAAATCCGTGTCCTTGTTGCTGGAGAGAACCTTCCTGTACAGTACTGCAGCTTCAAGTTGAGAGATTGTAAATTGTAGCATAGCCGTTTCTCATAGGTACACTCAACCCCTCTCTAATTCCACATTCTCAGTGTGATTGCAGGACATCCCAAGAATCTTACGTTGTGTACACACCACACACTGCCTGTACAACTTCCGTATGTTCAGTTGTGAATGCATTTAGAAGTCCATTTACACTCTGAGACTGTGCGATTAGAGAGGGTTGAGTAAATGTACACTTAACCCACTGTAATGTCACATTTTAGACATCCAAAATGACTATACGATAATTATATAGAATTCCATAATATGGTGACAATGTGGTGTAAAAATATCATTAACCTTTAGACGACATTTTAGGTCCTTAGTGGGCAACTCGAGCATCTCTGAAAGAATATGGATTATTTATATATTTTGGTTAGGCATGGGTGCATGACCAATCACAACAAACAAACAACCACACAAGGAATCAATTGGGAACTTGGGCAAGAATCAAATGATCCTTCAATACCTTTGATTTAAACATTGTGAACAAGCATGAAAGAATTTGTTGTGACAACTAAGTACATCAAATGCCTCACCTTATTGTGCATCTAATGATCTATGTTTAGAAGGAGTTGAGTAGTGCTCCTGCTATAGGCAAGATTCCTTGGAAATCAAGCCCTTGAGAGTGTGATAGCGAGAATTTAAAGTGAGTTTTAAATTGAGATATGATGAATCAAAGAACATTGCCATTACTGTGAGTCACAAAATTAGTATGAGACTTTATACCAATCCTCACACTAGTCTTGGTACATACATCTCAAATGTACATTATTGTAAGAATTCTCAAACACTCGCAATTACTGGGACTCACTTTTGTTCTAATACCACAAGTAGGAACCTTCATATTTAGTTTGTGTTTATTATATACAGATAACGTGAAAATAATAATAATGCGACTTTAATGTTGTCAGTGTCATTGTCAAATGACAAATGACATTCTGATGTTATTTTTAACATAGATATGAAGACTAGTGCTGTAGTGATTTCATAATAATAATTTCCAAACTCAGTTTTAGAGTTTTCCAGTGTTAACTTATGGAGGCCAATCCGTGGCAACAGAGACCAGGTTCATGGACAGTTGGACGGCCAGGTGGAAACTCCAGTGATCCACGTGGCAGGATCCTATGTACAGGTGGCGTAGTGTGAATTTCTTTTCGCCACTCACGGGTGCACAATTTGACGGCCGGGAGTGAGTGAGCTGGATTTTCGATTGCACTGCATAACAAAAGCAGCTGCAGCACGCACTGCGTCGGTGGTTCGGAACTCTGCACCCAGACCCCCGCCTTGTTGTTTCATTTCTGTGGCTTGTGGAACGACTGATGCCACCTCGCCTTGCATTAAGTTAACTTATTGTGCTTGAGAACAGGATTGTCGCACAACTGTACAGAACAGGTCTCCAATAAGAACAGCTCCAGTGGGCAGTCCCTGGATCTGCACTCCAAGCATAATTATGCTTAAGAGCTTTTCGGGCCCTAAACCCCCGACTCCAAATCCCCCAAATGTTAACCCCTAAGTGACGGATCAACCATTTTATGGTCTCTACCCTTTTATTACGGGCTGCCCAAAATAGAAAAAACTATTTTTATAGAAAATAAAAAATATTTTTAAATAGGGAATCAAGTCTACTTTCCAACCCACTTTGAATCACGTCAATCCGCGTTAAACTCCACTCGGGAGAAATTTTCAAAGAAAAACACTTCTACATTGGCTAGTGTTAGAAAACTTACTATTTGGGGAAAGTAATGATGTTCTCTCCTTTGAAAAATTTGCAATTTTAGATTTTAGAATAGAATGGCTAGTTTTAACAAATCATACAAAATTTCAAATTCTAAAAATAAAAATTGTGATTCTGATAAATATTTGAAGTTAAATGCTTCTAAATTCATTATGAGATGATAAAAAGCTATTTTTTGATATTTGACCGTATGGATAATTACTAAACATCAAGCTCCTCATTTTCTCTTTTGGACCAAACTTCATCAAAGTTGAAGAAGTAATGTTTATTAACACATTTATGTTTTGCCCTTACCCCCTCCGTCATTTAGGGGTTAATGCGAGCATTAATCACCCATGAGCCCATTTTCTGAAATTTTCATTTTGGACACCCTAGGGTATTTTTTTGGCAATTGTTTTTGCAAATTTGGGGCTTACGGTCGCAATATGATCTCGGGTATCCTCTCGGGAATTTTAAACCCTTAGAAGAGGGGGTTTAATTTTAAGGTGGGCCCCTACATGCACAAAATAGGGGGTAGTTTTTGTCTTCTTACATTGATGTCCAGGGGCGGGGGGTATTTAGAGTCTTTCCCCTAAACCCACTCAAGACTTTCATTGAACATTGAATGAAATTATTCAAAGATCATCTACAGTTCAAGGCCATGGAGCACCGATGGAGAAATTCTTAAGGTTGAATGATCTAAAACCACCACCTCCCCCAACTCTTCATGTAGACTTTTTCTTGAAGCCACCACATGTGAGATTCAAGAACACCAATTTCTCTATTCAAGTAAACCAATGGCATGCAAAGTATTGCAAAGAAGTAGTTGGTGGTTTTGGTTATCATCATGATTGAGTGGAAATTAGTACCACATAGTGTGGACATATAGGAAACTTGTATGTTGATATTGAATCTTGGTGTACTTTCCACTTAAAAAAATTATATCAATTTCAATATCAAGAATTAAACTGTAGAAAAAATATGCATGCTTTGTTAAACCTTATGTAATTTTTTTAGAATAAAATATATTTAAATTTAAAACAAGCAAATACATAAATCACTAAACATATCACTAAATATATCATTGCTAAAAACACATTTGATTGATTGCTCAAGCCGTTGGTGGTTTAAAGCGGCAATCCCCATTAGCAGGGACAACAAAAAGTAATTACAAAATATATAGAAGGGTATGTTTCTCACTCATAACATTTAGTAGCCTTGTAAGAGGGTGCCTTTTGGTTTCATCCACCTTTATATATGGAGTGACCAGTGATTTGTAATTGAATGGACTATTGAATCAAATAAAGAATTACAAAACACTATTGAATTGTGATTGAATAAGTGCTTTTGATTATTGCTCACCATGGTTGATTGCTCTTGCTTAATGCTATGTGCTCCCTAGCTATTGATGTAATGTGGAATATCCCACAACATTTCATTGGTTGGATAAAATGATGTAGGATATTCCACATCACTCTGTTGATAAAAGGCAATAGTCACAAAGGCCAGTGAATGTTATGCTTGAGGTTATATTTCCTTTAATTTACATGGCCATACAAGAGGAACAACAAATGTTATTGATGATTTTCATTACACTCAAATTGTGATTTGGTGTCCAACAAGAATTGATGTTTTAAACCTCAATTTGTTCAAAGGTAAAGAGAAATAGTGTCCCTATAGTACATGGGAGTTTGCCACTTGTCATTTCCACTTTTACTAAGAGTGTCATGTTATTTTTAGGTGATAAGAGTGACATGAGTTGATATGCTATATTTATTATAAATTTTTCATTCGTCATTGAAACACTACATCCAAAAGGTTTCATTATTTGAAGTTTTAATCATTTTAAATTTCACAGTAAAACTTGTTTTACATGAACACTATATCTTCAAAGAGTCAAATGATGTATATGTTGAGAAATAGTGTCACAGATACTAAACTACAATTTTAGTGTAGCTATGTCATGTAGGCAGACTTGTGTGTTTGGATTTTGATTGCATACACATGTGCCTTGATTAGGATGATATCCTTGCCAGCACCATAACCAATGCTAAAGTTTGAAACTTAGCTTTGCGAGAGCTTTTAGGGAACTAAAGAGAACCGTTTGGAACGTAGGAAATTATGCAGCCTACTGCTTTACGGTAGGGGAGGTGCGCTTTGATATGGTGCCTTCAAATGACATGTAATCTTCAAACATTTACAACACACAAACTATTTGGAAATAAAAGAATGACAAGCCTATGCTTGTTGAAATTTTCTCAAGATGCACTCAAAGATAAAGTGTCTATTTGGTTCATTTTCATGAGAAAGTGAGCAAGATATTGAGGTTAAACTTTGTTTCCTAGAGGGCATGGCAATCTACTTATTGTATACATGGCAATCTACTTATTGTATACATAGCAAGAGGATCAGTATTTTTTTGGCTGTTGTGATCACCATAATGGTTCTACATAGGATCTATATTTACATTAATTTTTTTAAATTTGATATTGAAAACATTATATTTCAATAGTAATATATAAAAGTAATACATCAAGATGGTTTCACAAAGAGTTTATGTTTATTTTTAGTCTTTTACTTTTATATAAAAGACATTTTTTGAAAAATCTACTCAGAGTTGGAGACTGGAAAGGGCATTTTTTTGGATGAAATATTGCCAAATTGCACTAGAAAAAATAATTTAGTTGAAAAATGACCAAAAACCATGAAGTTTTTGCCATAAGACTTCAAATTATATTATAACTTGAATGAAACCATCAAATTGTGAATGACAATGACATAGAACTATAGATGTGTGAAATTGTATATCCAATATGTGAATGAAAGTTGAAAATTAGAGCATCACTATAACATTTTATATTGCGACTCTGGCCCTTCATGATTTTTTTAAAATGCCATATTGGAGACACTTTTAAAGCCGAGTATTTTTCTTTTTTCTTTTTTTTTTTCTTTTTTTTTGAATTTTTCTTTTAAATTAGTTTTTAAACTCAAGCTCTTAAGCTCTCGAATATCATGTTTTCAAACATTTGATAAGACTAAAGTTCTCTTGTTGTTAATTTTGATTTTCAATCATTTTTATTCTTGGAGAGTTTACTTAAAGTTATAAACAGCTTTAAAAGCAATGTTTCTCTTGGTTTTGAATTTTATTTTTAAACTTGAGGCCTCAACGAACACATATTCAAACATTTGACAAGATTGCAATTCTTTAATTGGATATTTCATTTATTATCAATTTAATTTTTGGGAAGTCTACATAGATTTTGTGACAACTTCAAAGGAGACGTTTTTTTTTAATTTTTTAATTTTATTTTAAACTTAGGATCTTGACACATGTTCAAGAGTTTGGCAAGAGGTTTTTTATTTGATAATTTTTATAGTCTCTAGAAGAGAATTTAGACTTGAAAACAAATTTAAAAAGGAAGCATTTTTTATTTGTGATTTAAAAAAATAAAAAAATAAAAAAACTAAAACTAAAATTAAAACTAAAACTAGCTTAGAGTCTTAAGCCATCAATGAGCACATTTTCAAGGATTTGACAAGTGGTTTTTTATACACATACATATACATATGTATATATATATGTATATATATGTATATGTATATGTATATATATATGTATATGTATATGTATATATATATATATATATATATATATATATATATATATATATATATATATATATATATATATATATATATATATATATATATATATATATATATATATATATATATATGTATATATGGTTTTCAAGAAACGATGTGCACTTTGAACAATCAGCACATGCTTCGCTCAATTTAAACATAAACAAGTATAAAGTACTTGACGTAAAATATCAAACAAAACAGTATATATCAATGCAAATGCATGGTAGTGACCGGTATGCAAGGCCTACTAGTAATATGTGTTCAACTTTCAACCTTCCGTATCTTTTACACTTTCTCACCCAAAAAAATAGTTTATTCTATAGTACATCTTGAGAGGATTTCAAGTTATAGATTCATGTTGAGTTCTAACTTTAAGAAATTTGTACTCTATGAGCAATGTGTTTTTTGGATAATCGAATAAGTAGTTGAAAGCTTCAAATTTTTCTCATATTGTGAACCTTGAAGAAAGTCCACTTGGTCTAAAATTTATACGCACATAGCACTTTGAATACAAAACTTTCTACACTTACATGCAGGGAAAATCTTTAATATTTTGCTCCAGTCCCAAAGTGCCAAGTAATATGGGACATTGGAGTAAACATATCTAAATTACAACTTTTCACACTGTGTTTTTTATTTTATTTTAGCTCAATCCTCTAAATAGTTTCAACTCCAACGTCAATTACTACTACACTAAATAGGTAGATTAGTGTTAGATACACTAATTTACATAAACATGTTGTAAGTTTTTACTGTTGACCAATTTTTTTACCCTCTACATTGGTCAAGATGGGGATCTTTCAGTAGTATTGGAATCAATGTCTTTGGTAAATTTTTTTGTCGAGAGTAAAAATCTATAATATTTTCAAATCTAATAATTATCTAACACTAATCTACCTATTTAGTTATTTAGTGTAGTGCACCACCCGTTCAGGATTACGAACGCACGCTTTATTCACGCCGGCCCATACAGGCTGGTGTTTCTACTACTTCTACTACTGCACCACCCTTTGACATAATGCGTGTACTCTCGTCCACCAAGTTATCATGCAAACTTGAACTGACAAATAAACTCTGGATTCAACCAACCCCAGTAAGGTCCGCCAGGAGACCTTTTTACCTGAAGCACTAGGAGTTAACTGAAGAATCGAAAAAACAACTGAAACATAAGAAGTCTGACCGACTCAAAGATGACGTGACAGTGGGGAATGAAATTCCGGGAATATGCAGAATCTTGTACACATGGCAGAAGCTGGGATGCCGCAAACCGCCCAGTTAGTAGTCCCGAGTGATCCAGTGCCTAAAACACGTGGAATTAGCTCAGGCAGCTGCAACCGAGGACGTAGCTCTGACTCCTGTTCACGAGTGTAATATTAAGCTTACAACTGAAGTGGGCACCATCTGTGCCACTTCAACTGTGAGTTCCAAGTCCATCTTGCCAATTCCAGCATTACGGTATCAGAGTGCCAATTCTTTAATTTCACCCAGCTTTTGCTCTCGCCTTGCTTCAATTCTGCACCCGAGTTTTGCACACCGCATTCATTCCAGCAAGGACGTGGTCGCTGTCTTGTGGTCTTGCAATTAGAGTGGTGGTAGAATCCTCTGGTTCCAATTCGCATGCAGAAGCTAGGTTGATGATAGTCCAGTCTCGCAATTGTGAGCGTGCTACAAGGCACTTGAAAGCAATTGTTTCAATGATGAGAGTCTCGCGATTGTGCGTGTAGATTACAAAATGCATGCCAACAAGTCCTAGGAACCCCATCTCCGATTCTCCCAGGCTCACAATCTCGCTTAGACTCTGATACGGTCCCTTCAGTCTGTGGACAAAGTACAGTGTGTGTCTAGAGTGTGCGTCACCTCATCGATCACAAGGCCTTTTGTTGAAGCTCCCGGCCGTAACCTAATTGCGGGAGATTCATGGTTGGACCAGCTCGGGTGTGCTGTGTGATTCCGGTACTAGCCAGCAGTTGGATTGTGTAGCCAACGTTGTACACGTGGAGATGGAAATTCGGTGGAGCAACTCTGCTCAGTGAGTGATCACAACTGAAGCTGCATTCGAATCTCGTGACTGAATTTGGTACTGTGTTGGCGAGGAATCTGTAGGCAACGATCGATCGAGGGTGCAGCTCCATGTCGGTAGGGAAGATGAAGCCGGATCATAACGGGATGAAGGAAACAGAGAGAGTGAAAGTGTGGAGCAAGGAGATGGGATGCCAAGCCGCCATCCGGTTTCAGATGTCTGCATGCTCGGAAGTGCGCGTGAACGTAATTTACAGCTTGGTGGTGTTGTGCGGGTTCTTCTTGATCCTCGTGCAGGTTTTAAATCCGCTTCGCGCTTTGGACACAAGCAAGTGGTCATGGCCGTGCAACGTTCATGGCGATGGCGATTCAGACCACCCTTTGCTGCTCTCGGAGGCTCTCCTCCACGAGAGCATCAACACGTCCACCATCGACATCACCCAGGGGCAACTTCGTGTTTTCAAGCCGCACGGCTTAGCCGCCCACTTGTACATTGAAATGGGCGCCTACCGCGGCGGCCCGCGTGAGTTTTCCATCGTCGGGCTCGTCGCCAAGCCCATTGAATCCTTCCACCAGCCGCCGTACGCGTGTGCGTGGGTCTCCCAGAACCGGACAATCCAAGGGAACTCCAGCAAGATCTTGCCGGATTGGAACTACGGGAAGCTCTACACCGTGGTGGTGATCACTTGTGCCTTTGAGCACGACGTCGGGGTGACGGGAGAAGGCGGCGAGCTCGTCTTGCACGTCAGCTATGGCGACAGGTACCGGCAACCGGAGAGAATCACCGTCCTCACGGAGAATCCGGGGGACTATAATGCGACGATGTTCAATCCGCCCTATCCTTACGATTACGTCTACTGTGGATCCTCGGTGTACGGCGACGTGAGCCCGCAGCGCATGCGGGAGTGGTTAGCGTACCACGCGTATTTCCTCGGGGAGAGGTCGCACTTCATATTGCATGACGCGGGAGGGTTTCATCCCGACGTGTGGAAAGTGTTGGAGCCTTGGATTCAGAAAGGGAGAGTGACGGTGCAGAACATCCAGCAACAAGAGATTTACGACGCGTATTACCACAACCAGTTCCTGGTGGTGAACGATTGCTTGTTTCGGTCGCGATTTCTGGCCAAGTGGACCTTCTTCTTTGACGTCGATGAGTTTCTTCACGTCCCGCCGACCACAACTCTCGCAGAGGTTCTGAACGAGGATCCGGATGTCACGCAAATCACCTTCGAGCAGGTCCCGATCTCCAACGAGCTTTGCGTCGCTGATAACACCACCGACGACGGCCATGCAAGGTATTCATGCTCATGACCAATTGCTATGAATTCCATTTTAGGTCAAGGAAGAAAATTAACACTGTAGTTCTTGCAATCACTTGAGATACACTCAGTAGGAGTGAGCTAATTGATTCCCAAACTCTCGAGACTGATCAAATTGTTTCCTCGGGACTCAAGACATGCATGATGATTTCGTACGCAATCATTCAATGGGACAGTGGAGAAAGATGATCTCAGTAATTCCATTCAAAGATGATTGAGTAGCTATTGACGACAACGTATGCCGAAGGCCGCCAAGCAATGAAGTGTGGATTGCATGCATGCGCGGCAGGCAGGGGATTAGGACGATCCTCTAGAGGATTTGTGAGTGATTTTGTGTGTTGGTTGGTTGCTTGTAGGAAGTGGGCGATGGAGAAGCTAGTGTACAGGAGAGTATTGAAAAGGGGGGTGCGCTACGACCGGAAGTACGTGGTACAAGCGCGGCACGCGGCGGCGACGGGGGTGCACATGTCCATGAACATGAAGAAGGGGAAGAACGTGTATCCCAAGGGCGACAAAATCAGGTACTACCACTACCACGACACCATCAACCGCCGCCACGAGCTCTGCAGCGCCTTCGTGTCGCCCGCCAACAAAACGCAGGTGCAGCGCCATCGCCGCCATTACCACCGCATCGATGACACTGTGGCGTCCACCACGGACCTCGTCAAAGCGTACGAGCTCCGCACCATCGGCACCCTCCCCTTCATCTTGTAGCCCTAGCCCCTGTCTCGGAGATTTCGTGGATACAACAACTGTACATATCTTAAATGAGCGAGCTCGAGATAGCTCGAGGAATCATTTGTGAGACTTAGGGTTTTAGCAGCACAGCACTCGGATTGCACTCGCTTACTGAGAGCAAGCCTACAGGTGAGAGAGGCTCAGCTGGTATCTGTATTTCCGCACCTTGTCTACCAACCCAGACCAAGAGGAGTCTCAGTCTGGCTGGTATCTACCTTAGACGCGAAATATCACCTTTGAGCGCTCTAGATGGCGAAAGTTTTCCGAGGTCGACCAATTTTTTGCAAGAAATTTGAGCCTACTTAACCCTTTAGCGCACCGGCGTCCAGAATCTGGACGCCGGATGAATTTGAGCAGCTCGATTTCTGTAGGTACCAGATGTTTTTCATCCTCTTTTTTTTTTTTTCATTCTTGTGCCAGTTGAATACCATTTGTATGGTATGGATCTTCCAAATAAGATAATGTGAATTTTTGAAAAATTACAAAAGTGATTAATGTCAAGTTTCAATCTTAGTTCAAAAAGAAAGACCTTAAATATGATTTTCCATAGTAAGTAGAATCAAATAATGGATACCATACCATCTCGTAGTGCATGTCATTCTAATTTCATTACAATATTTTTAAATTTTTTTGTGTTAATTTTGGATTTTTAATTGAATTTCAAGAGAAAACCTTGCAAAATTACTTTTAAAATATTAATAATAAATATGATGAATCCAACCGTACGGATGTTATCTACACATTGACATTTGCAACTTTGTTTTGTACATCAACTCCATTTCCGTTTTTCATCAACCATTTTATAACAAATCTTTAAAAACAGTGTTGAATCGGGATGTTAAAGGGTTAAGCAGCCACATATCCATTGATGTTGATAGCACAGATTCATAACATTGTATGTGAATTATAAATATCTCCTTCTTTGGTTTAGTTGGGTACCTGCACAAGATACGTCCCTGATATGCTTTGTGATCGAGATTCAAAGGTTGAGACACCTCGTTGTGACGTTCCCTTTATCTTGAAAACTGTGATGTATGACTCACATTGCAATACGTTTTGAAATGAAGACCATTTTTTGAGTGTGTCCTCATTAGGTGAGCGACACAATTAGCAGCTTCTACATTAGAGGTGGTTTACATTACGGACCAAGCGTCGTGACCAAGGAAACTGAATTGTTCCATGATCACACTTCGGCATGGTCACACTTTAGAAAAAATGTAATTTTTAAAGCCCTTGGGACCTCTCACTAAGTGTAAACCGAACTTGGACGGGGACTTAAAAATAAATAAAACGGCGTTTCAAGTCCATGCTCTCCTCGTTTGGCAATGAGAGAACCCTTTTTGCCTCTCACCACAAAATCCGGGGGACCCTTCAACATTATCCACTAGGCCTATTTCCAGGCCTTTTTAGGACCTCAACTCCTTCGATCACTTTTCTTTTTCCCTTCTAGTGTAAACCCAAGTCATCCCGGACGAGTTGATGGAGCCAATCACAGATTTTAGAGTTGCATGGGACGAGTTCTTGGCCCGTAGTGTAAACCGGCCCTACACTTTGTATTCCAAAACTTGTGAACTTTCATTTTTGAATTAATCTGCTTCCACTGGAAGGATAAGCGACGCTTCTGACTGACTGAAAATCAAGAAAAGCGTCACTTTTATTTGTCTATTGTGACGAACCCGACTGACAAGCACCACTTTTATTTGTCTGTTGTGACAAACCCGACTGATGAGCACCTCTAACGGCAGTCAAAAGCGACGCATTTGCTACTAGTGTTCGGACCAGCAACAGTACGCAACTAGGTTGGCCATTAGCAACGACTCAAGAAATCGCAGAGAGGGATCATGGGTTATGAAAATTTTGAGCTGGTGTGAGACCTGATTAGGATTTTTAAGGCTTGGGCTTGAAGGTAACTTGAGCTGAGAGGTGAGCACTTCATGGTGCAAGTCAAAGAGCCTGCAGCTCAAGCTCTGATTTTCTTAACTCTTAGATAATACAAGAATTACACGGGATAATCACAAATCTCCTTCGTGGTCCAGTTTCTGGGCACAAATGTTCTCTGCAAAACCTATGTTTGTCCTCAAACACACCATAGTAGTTCAGTGCACGTGGATATTGGATTTTATGTATAATAATAGGTAGATGTATTGGGAAAGAAGTTTTAATTAAAAGAAGGATATGGTTAGACAGGGATTTTTGTTGTATTATATACCCACCTTGTATCAATAACAGTGAAAATGTCTATTTTACCTAGATATGGCCTTTGTATCATTTTGGATTTTTACTATGATATCAAGAGGGTAGAGTATGACCATAATAGTTGCCTCAACCACTATCTTGAGACAAACCACATACACATACATACATTATATTTATATATGAATGTATGTATGCTTGTGTGTATGTATATGTATGGATATGTGTATGTATAACTTTAGAACGTATTTTAAAGACCATTCCATAATATTGCACATAATATTATGTAATATACATAACATTTAGTAGTCTTCAAGAAGGTTGTCTTTTAGTTTTGTCCATCTTTATATATGGAGTGACTAGTGATTTTTAATTGAATGGGCTATTGAATCAAATAAACAATTACAAGACACTATTAAATTGTAATTAAGTAAGCGCTTTTGATTACTGTCCACCATGGCTAATTGCTCTTGCTTAATGCCAAATGCCCCATGACTCCTGATGTGATGCGGAATATTCTACATCATTTCATTGGGGGATGAAATGATGTACAATATTCCACATCATTTTGTTAAGGGAAGGCATCAATGACAAGGCTACCAAATGTTATATAAGCACCCGTAAGTGGACTGATGTATGGTTGGGTCAAATTTTACTCCAAAAGACTTTGATAGTCAAAACACTTGACATTGGCATTTTCTTTCAGATACTAGGTAAACTAAAAAGACAAAATTGACGTGTAGGGTGGTATACATTCAAGGTTCAAGTACAAAAAATACAAATGATTATATTTCCAATCTTCTTGTTAAAGTATGAGGTTTTAATTTGATTTCAATTTTCTTTACAAATCTACATCAAAGACACACCAAATTGTATTATTAAGAAGTTGCAATGATGAGCTAAGTGTTGCACAGTTCTTTATCATAGTGATTGCAATACGTGTTACAAAGTTGCAAGAAGTTTACATTGAACTATGCAATTCATGTTGATAAGTATTGCACATTATTAACCCCTAAAGGACCGGGGTGATAAGCTTAGCTCTTGTTTTCTTGACTAGCTCTTGTAGCAAGCTCAATTCCTCATTGGTGTGAGGTAATTTTGACGATCAGCACCGTTGAAATTAAAAAAGAATTACATAGCTTTTTTATGAAAAAAGATCAACAAAATCGCACAATTTTTGAGAAAATGCCACTGTTGAGAAGATTAGTGGAACTTGTTTGGGGTATTTTGTACACATGCTGAAATCGGATTGTTCAAAAGTGCTCCAATTTTTTTGCAATTTTACAATGTGTAGAAATCATCATTTTAAACATGTGCAAAAAAATTCAAGTAACTTGGAGGTGTGAGGACGAAGATATGAGGGTCTGAAGTGATGCTTAAATATCCTCCGTGCAAATCAAAAGAATCACCAAAATTTGCTCACTTGATGAATTTCCGATCAAGAAGTACCTACAGATTCGGCTCTTAAAAAGTGCCAATGTCTCTTTGTTGCTCATCCTACAATGTGAAGTAGTGCAACAAATCACTATCAATAATTTTATTACAAATATATATATATATATATATATATATATATATATATATATATATATTAAAATAAAATAAAAAATCTTTCAAGAAATTATGATAGTCCTAGGAGACATTAAGAAAAAACCGACTAATTTCAATTGGTGGAAATGCTCTTAGAGAATTTTCACTGGTGATTGTTCTCCTCAAATTTCCTACTAAACTTGAAGTCCTAATTTGACACCAAAAGACTTCTTACCATCAAAATCATTCATAGCTAATATTTTGTTTTTATTACCACCCATGTTCCTTTTGGTAAGAAAAATTTAAATATAGAAGGTTTGAAAATATAGGTACAAGCCTCACCGGTGGGAAGTTATAGTATTAAAAGAACCCCAGTTCTCTTTTGAGGCCGGCACAAATAAAGTGTATATTTTTCACAAACACTCTCTAAAATATGTTTTTACCCATACAAAATATTTTCCAAAGATTTTTTTCTATTTTTAGAATTAGTTAAAAGCAAAGGTATGGTAGTCGTCAAGCTCTCCAATGAATATTGTGTATAGAAATTTTGTCTGTTTATATTCCATTAATACACACCGGTAGTTGTAATGGTGCAGTGCAATGTAAAACAACAAAAGCACAGCAAGAACAACAAAGCAATGTAGGAAGACAAATGAATGAGTTGCGCACAAGACGATGGTTTGGTAAACTTTGTAAGAACCGTCCACTTGAAGAAGTCACTTGCTACGTGTATTAGAAACCATGTGAGATTTAAGATATGATACAATACCAATGGCCCTTTGTCTGGTGGGCACTGGCTCATTGTCAAGACGAATAGACACTTTATTCACGCCAGCCCTAAAAGTAAACCGAAGTCTATCTATCTAGGATACAATATATTTGTTGAATCTAAAATTTTAAAATATATTAGAAGTAATATAAGGTGTGTAGAATTATTTGCATTCCATTATAACTAATATAGGGTTGTGTTTGATACATGTATTCGAGTTTATATAGAAAAAAATGTGGGAGGTGAGGGAAGGGGGGCATATAATATGTGGGAGAAAGTAACTAATTAGAGTAGGTATTTAAATTTCTTAATGAAGGGATGGATGAGAAATATCACATTATTTGTCCCAAAATATGGATGAACCTATGATGAGGGGTTGTGGTTGCACAAGGCTAACCTCAAGATAGTATCACTTTAAGTATTATTCTATAAACGTAAACATTTGGCGAGAGCACACTTGTACTTTAGTCTATTGTTTACATAACAAAATGGTTTGAAAGAGAAGGGACAAAAGAATAAGGAAAAAGGGTAAAAAACGGTAAAAAGAAAAATTGTTACAATACCTATTAATTCTACATTTTTAATTCTAATATAAGGGTAAAAAAAATAGACTCAAAAAATGTATTATAATTAATACAACGTGCTAAATTAAATGGTACTTTAGAATTATTTCAAATAATAACGTGTCTTAAATTTAAAAATATTAGGTCAATAAACACCCTTAGAATATCCCTCAATTTCACATAAATACTAAAATTCTAAACTAGTGACTTCCTTGAGATCGTTGATTTGTAAAAAACAAATAACTACCGTCAATCTATCTGAAGATTGAAAAGCCTAGAAGTCATTGATGCCAACCTAGAGTAAAAGAATTGGCGTAAATGACAAAATGAGAAATGATTTGTTATATAGGTTGAGCTAAATTGCCGTAGATCACTGCTAAGCCGACTAAACTCCAATGAAGATGATGACAAAGAACCCCAACTTCATCCAACTTGCTTAACCCCTAAACACCGCCGCGACCAAAAAATGGCTTATAATTGAAGTCGACTGTTCAATTCCAAGTGTTGCGTGGATGATTTCCATCCAATTCTTTATGTGAAGGGCTTTGCTTGGTGATGCCACCCCTTCAAGTTAAATTCAAATCATTCAAGCTATTTTTAGATTTTACATGGGGTCCCACCTACAAAAGGAGTCATAAAAACGGTTCACCGTGTAGTGTATTTTGAAATTTTTTGCTTGTTTTACGTAAACTAAATTCAGGCCATAAAAATGAGTTCCATTGCATTTGAGCCTAACTAACAAAATGAAGCTTGCCAAATCTAGTTTCTACTCCACTTTGAAATTTTGGAATTTTTTTGAAAATTGAGCGTTTTTACTGTAGTTACAAGTTCGGTAGGTATCACCAAGGTGTAGAAAAAATTCTAAATTTAGATACATAGATTATTTTCATCAACTAAAATTTTATTCATTGTAATTTACACCTTAGGTAAGAAAAATAGGAATTTTCTAGTACATTTTATAATTGATAAATATTTTCTTTACAATCACTTCATAAAACCATAGTAATTTCAAATTTTCACCAAAATTTATGAAAAATTCATGATTTGTAGTAGACATGTGACTTCATGTACTAAAAATGTAAATTTGGATTCTTGTATTATTTTTAGTAGAAAAAATGAGTGTGACAAATAAAACATGATTCCATGGTCATAGCCCCAACCTTTAGGGGTTAACTCCTAAACACTCAAACGACCATTTTCTGGTCGCTACTTAAATTTAACGGGTTCCCCGGAACAAAAAAAATATGTTTTTGGTAATTAAAAATATTTTAAAATACAACATCAAGTCTATTTTCCAATGCAATTTGAATTATGTCAATCCGAGTTAAATTCTACCCAAGAGAAATTTTCAAAGTGAATCACCTCAACATTGTCTTAGTGTTCAATCTAATAAACCAACTTCAGCCAATCATGTTAAATTTTAAACTCTTAAAGTGAAATTTATAATTTATACAAATTCTCGAAGGTTAATTCTTTTAAATTCATTAAAAAAATTCTAAAGTTATTTTTGGAAGTTTGAGTGTATAAATAATTTGTAGAGATGATGCCTTACATTTTGTTTATTGAACCAAACTTCATCAAACATATAGAAGGCACTTATTATAATACATCTATGTCTTGTCCAATAGCCTTTAAACTTTTAATTTGGAT
Organism: Pohlia nutans; assembly: GCA_022496805.1. Lineage (NCBI taxonomy): Eukaryota > Viridiplantae > Streptophyta > Bryopsida > Bryales > Mniaceae > Pohlia > Pohlia nutans. Next base: position 1,565,282 of record CM040095.1, on the reverse strand, counting down.
TAACGCTAGGTTATTGTGCATGTTTCGTGTGAAACGTGATATTGTTGTCCGAAGGCAACAATATCATGTTGTGCATAAAAGATGCACTATAACTCTTTACGATTAGATTTTTGAAGCTTCTCCACCGGGACACTAGGGAGGCTCTAATACATAGTCAAAGGGTTGAAAAGCATGTATTTTTGGTCTCCTTTGGAATGTGCGTAGAGAAAGCATGGTTTAAATAGAAAATATAGAAAGTCTCAACTCTCCCTTTCAACCAAATATAAAAGAATCTTTGTGAGTGGTTTGTAAAAACTTGGGAAATTGTTTCCTTTCTATTTTATATATGGAGTCTTATAGGATAGGGAAATCTTGCAACGAATATATGCGGGAGAGATCATATTGTTGAAAATTGATCCAATGTTAAGATTGATGATAAACGATGGATGAAAAAAATCTCAATGTCTTTAATTATTGGGGAGACATCATCCCTTGGGCGTTCCCCAATGCTTTGCCGCTCCTTTCGGCTCTTGCCCTTGAAGGCTCTATTCCTCTAGGGAGGTCCCTCAAAATGGGACCTTTTTTGAATTATTACATCATCATGTGAGGCGTATGTGGATGGAGGAGTGCAACTTCCAAAGCCTTCATTTTGGATGTAGCTAAGGCAAATTGTATGTGTTGTGGTTGAAATAATCTTAACCCCTAACTGTCCCCACCCCTCTTCAAATTTGACAAATTTCAAAGATGTCTTATAAAATGTAACTAAGAGGGATATTTTGAACTTGATATGTGAATAAAAGTTATACACTATGAGTTTTTGATTCTTTCCATACGGTTAAATCTATGATTGTTGTCACCAATATTTTTGTATAAAATTTGAAACTTAAAATTGAAAATTCTTTTGTAATTTGATCACGAATAAGATATTGACAATTTGTACATTAAATTTGTTGTGATTGGTTGGAATGTAATACTCTAAGTGAAGTAATTTTTAGAGATTTTTTGATTGCTTAATTTTATTGATTGACTTTTTCAATAGCACTTTTACTCTGAGATCTTCAAAATTTTGAACAAATCACTACAACATGAAATGAGGCATAAAGATTTCACAAATCATCCCCTTTCTAATTGGATCACACATGCATGAAGTTAACTTCTCTTCTCATAAAATATATAGTAAAAATCCAAACTGCAAAAAGTCAATGACGGATGAGAAAACTACATTTGATTCTGTACATCGTTCACTTTCTGGACAGACAGTTAGACGTTTAGGGGTTTCCGTGCAAGAGGATGCATGGATACCGTTTCCAGAATCCCCTCGACCGTTCCGTGCCGGAACGTGCCGTCGTCAATAAACAGGTGGCCCGAAACCCTAATTGTTTCCAATGATCCGGCCTCCGCCAATGCTTTTGCTTCAGTTTCGGTACCATTTACTTTCTGTTTCCTCAGTTCTCTTTTACTTTTTGTCGTCGCAGTATTTAGAGGGCGGTTTCTGATTGTTTGGGGCTCTTCGCTTATGTTTTGGTCATGCTCTAGACAACTTAGGATGCGGTTTGGACGTTTATCGGAAGGCCACTAGTCCCTCGTGAAGATTTGGTATAAGACGTATGGTTTGGACTCCTTTGCGCTAGATTGCGTAATTCTTCAGGTGAGCGTGGAATCAACTTTCGTTTTTGTATCTGTGTGAATTTCTGGTACGGTAATTCTGTGGCGACGGCTTTTATTGGTACAAAGTTTTGGACAGCAATGCTTTCGGCGTTCTCGTACTCTGTGTCCATAATTAGGTGTTGTATTATGATTTCGATTTCTGCGCGCTCGCTTCGACAATGTACCGTATGTGAAATTGATAAGACAACGGAATAGTGATCCGATGGTTGTAAAAATTCTGTCGGTGCTGTCATTGCGGTTACAGTTTGGCGAGGCGAATAATTATCGTGTGGGAAGTTCGTGTGGTTTCTCTGGTATTTTTCTTTATTTTATTCAGGTTTTATTGCAATTCAAGTCGTAAACTACTCCTAATTGATTACTTCTAACCGACCATCACCTGCATCGTAATTTTGTTCTCTCTCATCAGCACAGGGAGATAAACACAAGATTCCCATATGGGAAACGCGGACAAAGTTCCCACGATTATAACTTTTCCAGATCAAAAATACACTACAATCATCCCAAGAAAGTTACAACTACTGTGGGAATTTTGTCCCACTTCCCATATGAAACCCCATGTGGGAATGTCTTTACTTCTCCCTGTGCAGCAGCATAGGTGAAGTCCTTCGGTGTATTTATAAGGACGAAGTAGCCGTCGACCTGATGGAATTTCCTTAAATAGCCGTGGGTGAGCTCCTAATTGAAATTGTTGGATTGAACTGAGGTCTCTGTTTATGGTGGCTTGGAATTTGGAAGGGCAACTCACCTAGTATACAACTCGCTTTCAACGGCGTAAACCCAATTTTGCTTGCCTTTAATGCAACTAATTATCTTCGAAATCATCGGCTACAAATTACCTCTCATAGTAGCTTAGTGGTTCACCGATGTCCCTATAATTTCATATCATTGGAAGGGTTGTCGGAAGACTCACACTTCTGGAGAGCACCTCTATTAATTCAGTTACGACAAGGGCAATGGTATAGGCCTGTTGAGGTTTAGGGGCCAGAAGAGGGACTAGCCCGGAAGTTGATGATGTTGGTGGCTATCCAGGGTTCAGGTCTGGATGCCCTGAATAGCTTTTGGAAATATCCCGAGGGTACATTCGAGTTCTCGTCTTTCTCCGTGGAGTTCACAATCATTGTCGGTTCTGGCAAGCAGGTCCGGTTGATTTTCGCTCGTTGATCATCTTTGTTTGTTGATTTTTATCCTTGACGTCTTCCGTGCGATGACACTTCATCTTTAGGGCATTGAATCAGCGGGACCGCGTATAGTTGTAGTTACTTACAACTCGGTCCGTAGCTCTTTGGTTTGGTTTATAGGTCCCTTCCCAGAAAGCTCTGAATAACGGTCTATTGGAGTTGTTACCTTGCTGATATGCGTCTTTCGACCAATCGAATATTCATGAACCATATTTTCTGTTTGTCAGATCAATTGCGAGCGTCAAGGACAACAATAATCAGAGCAGGAGACAGTTTCAAATGAGCCAGTACCAGAGACAGTCATGAAAACCGAAATGAATGTAGACATGAAAGATACAAAAGTCGAGAATGCCTCGGATGAAGCCCCACCTAAAGGCGATGTATTGTCGACAAACATGGAGGCTAAAGATGAAAACACTTCTGATATACACACGGAAGACGGAGGCGCAGCAGAAAAGGACACCGCCGTAGTCGAAGCTTCAGTAGTCGAGTCTGGGCAAGGTGCTCCTAGGTATCACCGCTAATGATTTACTCCCCTTATATTAGCCATGGTTTTTTTTCTTTACCTCCAACTCTTTGCTGAGGCTGAATATCTAGTCTTGGTCCTAACCTCTTCCGGATATGTTTCAATTGTTCGTCAAGCCAATTACACGATCTTGAAATTTTCCTACACCCAGGTAAGCAGAACTACTATGGACATATTTCGTGATTTTAGCTGGTGAGAAGAGAACTATCTCTTTTGATAGTTTTGCATCGGTCCGGAGGTTATTGACTACATGTTTTGTACTCGGAGCAGATGGATGTCATCAGGAGTGGAGACATATGCAATTCAATGCAACACTTGCTTTAAATGGCGAATTATACCTACGAAGGAGAAGTACGAGGCTATAGGGGAGCATATTTTGGAGCAGCCATTTGTATGTGTCGCCGCCCAGGAATGGAAAGACAATATAACATGCGATGATCCCACAGATCTTGACGAGAATGAACCTACCGTGTTGTGGGCAATTGATAAGCACAACATTCCTTGTCCTCCGAAAGGATTTTACAGAAAAGTTGTCCTTCGAGCCGAGAACGCTAAGAAATTTGCTGATATGTGAGTTCTGACCCCTCAATACTGCGCTATACTTATTTCCTGATTGTACAATATATTCCAGGTTTTTTTGTTCTGGCTGCATTAGAAACTACACTACCCCGTGCAATTTTATTATTTCTGATATTCAATATATAAGCTGCTTTCAACTAATTTACAGCACATCAATTGTTCATCATGGAGTGTAAAAGTTGGCATGAAAGCCCTAGGTCACAGTAATTTATTGACCACAATGCTCGTGGACGGAGGCTATTGTAATTGCTTGCTTGCTTGCTTGCTTACATTCTCTAATTTTGACTATTTCCTCAGCTACTACAAAGCACCCTGTGGGAAAACCCTGCGCTCCAATGTTCAAGTTCAGAAGTAAGCGCTCGCCACATTTACCATGTGTTCAATTTCTGTTCTGTCTGGTTGTTTCTATGCTCTGATATCTAGTGTTTACCTACGCACTAGAATGGATACTCTTCAGTGTGCTTGGCAGAATAAATACGGAGGTCAATGCTCATGCTAATTTCTCGTATATGAACAATACTGAGATCACTTCTGCCCCAAATTTGGCCTTGGCAGATATTTGGACGAGCATCCCGAGCTTGACGCAAAAGTTTCCCAGTTTTCTTTTACGAGCCCGAAAGGTAAAGCGGAAGCTACGGGAGCAGGTGTGTCTTCCAAGAAGCCTTCGAAGGATGAAGCACAGTCCGGCACCGAGCCTCGGAAGCGAATGAAAGGTAGCATCCCAAACCCCGAGCCCTTGCGTGTGAAAGCACCAGTTCATGGTCAACCTCCCCATCCTCGACTCTTACCAGTAATGGAACTCCAGTGAAGTCCCAAAGCTCCCTACATCGAAGCCAAATGCTTTGCTCAAGATCAATCTAAGTTGGAGAAGGCTCACGCTTCAAAGAGTGCTCCTTGTCTGCTGATGGCAGTTAACCCCTAAAGGACGTACCAAGGATTCATGGTTTTAAAATGACAAATTTAAACAATCCTATTGTGAAAAATATATTTTAAATGGGACCGAATTTTATATCACTGGAATTACTGAAGAGTATTATATGTGTTGAATAACAAATAAATAAAATTTAAAATTTATTTCTCCCTTTTAACCCCTAAAGGTCCATAAGGCCCCCCGGGGGCCTCATGTGCTTTTTTAGTAGTTGTGAGTAGGTTTTCTGTTAGCGCTTACTTACATGTACTTGAGTCAACGTTAAGAATCTTGAGATAGATTTACAGAGGCTGAATGCTTAAATCTTGATCCGTTCCTGAGTCCAGATGAACTCGTAGTCTCATGTTTTCACGGGGTTTTCTTTGAATAGGTATCCAGAACAAGATTCTGCTTAACCCAGAAAGTCATTAGACCCAGGTATCATTGATGATAAGAAGCACAGCTTTCGACACTTAGTTATGTATTCCGAACACTTGTATAGACACAACCATATTTCTTGCCATTTCTCGTATGATAGGATCAGGTCTAAGAAGTTAATCCGGAGCAATTATAGTAGTTAAAACTAATCGATGCACGAAATCGTATGTTCTCAAGTTGTGTTTCACCATGAAATTATGGACTAAGTTATGGCAACGAAGTACAGTTATCAAATTGCAAGTTAATTTTGCTAGACAGTGAGGTTGGGACTGATTGAGTTTTGGTTACCGTGGTCTCGATTTCCATTACCAAATACAATGCCAAAGTGAGTGATACTTTTTTTGGGCCTCATCTGCAAAGTCTTAATAGTAGGATTTTGAAGATCATGTTGTCTTTGTCCCATCGGTAATCCCAAGTATGTAACAAAGTTTAAGATTTTGAAATTAAGTAGTGCACTCTGGTCTCTAGGAAAAGTGTGCTCACTTAAATTTCATCAATTGCATATCTCCAAAATCAGACTCTAGTGGATTGTGAGCACGATTAGAAAGGTCTGTTGAGTTCTAATTATTATCTTTTCAAACATTTTCTTCTATGTTTGCCTCAAATCTTGCATTGATATAATGTGTTGGGATAGTTTTAAATGAGAAATTTAATAATGTGGGCCACCCATTCTTGTGACATTTTAGTCAAAATGCATCTTTACACTACTAAAATAATGTGTAGAAATTTAATTTGTCTTGTGAACTTAATTTTTTTTTATCATGTAGACCATGTTGAGATTAACGTGCTTACCATGTCCATATTTTGTGTTAAGAAACAATCTTTTCATAAACTTTAGTGCATCATTCTGTGTCAAGTTATCCACAAAGACTTGCTAATTGTGTAGTCTTTTGTCTTACAGACGTGCGGATATAAGCTCTCCATTGTACCGTCCCTTCTACTCCGCTAAATGATACTTCCCAAACCCACCTAAATCATTCACATTGCTTGTTTATGTCTAGGCTACGTCTAAACCCTAAACCGTTCAACGTACTTCCACTCTTTTTCCATGACTCACTTTGTTTCTCCTCTTGTCTCAAGAGTTTATGGATTTTTCAACAATTGAACTTATTGGTGAGGCAGGTGGTGAGGCATTGTCTAGTAATCGTTGCGGCGTGGCATAAATCGACATCACTTAGTATAACAAGTTCACATTATGTTTCACTATAGTTGTCTATTTTTGTTTCTTATAACAATATTTTGATATAATGCACATTTGTATCTCTGTGCTCTGTAGTGAGACTAAAAGGACCACTATTTCTTTTGCATTTTTGTGTGCGTATTCTTCTAACAATGTTAAAGTTTGAAACTGCTTCTACATAGTTGAAGTGGTGATGTCCACATGGTTATATTGTAGTCATGTGCTTAGAAAACTAGTACTGATTATCAAGACTACAAGTGCAACTACTTTCTTTAACGATTGCATTGCATGATTGACTTTAATTTCCCTCAACCCCTAAGTCTTTAACCCCTAAATTTTTGAGCGATCATATTCTGGTCGTTCCACTTTTTGGGCAGCCTCCAGGGACCTCATATTTTTAAGAATTTCAATGAAAATTTCAGTGTAGCTTCCAAAAACTACATTCTAAGGTAGACGACTTGTTTCCGATCGGATTGGGAGAACCAACCCCCACACTGGGACCAAAGATAAAAAAACAAAAACAAAAGCTTGCCCCTATTTTTGAATGCTGACCTAGACGAATTTGGGGCCGTAGACCTCAAACATAGAATTAAAATTTTCAAAAAAAATCACCCAAACCCCAAAAATGAGAAAATCAGAAAAATGACAGGTTCCAGTGTGGGGGTTGATTCGCCCTCCCCTTTCCGATCACCTTAAGCAATTCAGCACACTTCTTGTGGAGTAACAAATAGGCAAATAATTTTGCAGTGTAGGGAAATAGATTTGAAGGTCACATATTTTTGAACAAATTTTGGGGCAATATCAAATTTACTACGAATTTTCAAAGTGAAGATTCTCTCCAACCCGTTCTTGCAACATAGGTTGACCTATTTCCAAGAATTGCAAAACTAGATTTGGAGAACACATGATATCATACTAACTCGGTAACAAGTTTCCATTCTTGGTGCCAACCATTCCATATTAAGAAGAAACATGTTTCTATCACCGTTTACAAATGAATTCGAAAATAATGCAGGCTAGTTCACGGAAATAGGTCGCCCTATACTGCGTGATTGGAGGCCTGATCGGAAACAGGTCGTCTACCTTACATGTCGCACTTCATGTCATTACGATAAGTATTTTTTTATTTTTTACTCTTTTTCAAAATTTCTTTTTTGATTCATGATTGGTTGATCTTTATCTACAAATGAAGTTTTAAATCTACCCATTTTGAGCAATGGGATAAAAGTTATGAGGAGATCTGTTTTTTGGGCAGTTTGGACAAAAAAAACTTTGAAGCTCATTTCTAAACTCAATTTTCAATATTTTTTAATGAAATAAAAGGCACTAGGTGAAGATTTCCAAGTACAACATTCTCACCGTTCAGATTGACATTTTATAGTTCCATGTCAAACTTATTCATGATTTTCTTTTTCCTTTCATTTTGTACCCACTTCTAGTAATTGTTTTATTAAAAAATTAATATGAGCTTTTTTCTTACAAGATTTTCTATTTGAAGACTTAACTCAATTGTTAACATGGCCTTGCCATTCAATGAATTTCTAACCCATTCAAAAAAAAGATATTAATTTCTAAAGTTCAAATTTGTCACCGGATTGAACCCCAAAAAATCTTCTTTTGCAACTTTGATCCTTATAATCTAAGAATCTAATGGTCATTTTCTTCTCAAATTTTGTGCTCACATGAAAATTCAAGTTGGGTACTAGATCTTACGGTTAAATGATGAAAAAAAATAAAAAACATATGATTTCTTTTGCAACTTCCAAATGCTCGTTTTTCATGGTTTTTTGTGAGAATACGGTCCTGGTCCTTTAGGGGTTAAATGATGCTTGACATCATGAATATTAGGTGTTCAATTACTCATTAATCAATATGATCTAAACTACAATCATAAGTATGTCATCAGAGAATATCATATAAAATTCCTAGCTCTTAAGTTCACAAGTTTTTGGCTCTTGTTTGTAGTCTTTCATCTTCACTTTCAAAGTTCACTTGCAAATTTTTGACTCTTGTTCGTAGTCTTTCATCTTCACTTTCAAAGTTCACTTGCAAACATTCTGGATGTTTAGTGATGGCATTACTTGTTATTGGCACAACGCTACTTTGTTGATGTTCAACTTCCATTGGGCCTTTAATAATCTCATTGAGGACATTACATTGTAGAATGTACTACTCGAGACGCCATGGTAATGGCCTAGTATCAAATGGGGTATCTCCTAATCGATGTTATACGGTGCAATCGAGCACTTGACAATGCCCCAACTTTAACTTCACTTCTTAACCCCTAAATGTCCAAGCATCCAAATAGTAGATGGTGGTTGATCAAATCCAATTTCAACCTCAAAGATGATTATTTTTGCTTTCAAGTCTAACTAAGAAAAGGGAGCTTATTAAGTTTAGTTTCTACTTCATTTTGTAAATCTAAAAAAAATTATAATATTAAGTATTTTTATTGCTCTTGCAATGTCAAGAGGTCATAATCCAAACTACACTACAAAGCATATGTCATTATCAAATTTCCAAATTTAGAAATTATATTTTGAATTTAATTTCCCCGTATAGTTCTTCATTGTAACTTGAACCTTTTACCAAAAAAAATTGGTTACTAGAAACAATTTTGTAATTTATATGAATTTCTTTGTGTATTTTACGTCAAAAATCATATTTAATTTATAACTCATTAAGAAAATTTGAAACATTGAGGATTAATAGGAAACATATGTTTATATATATATTTTTAAATATTTCAAAAAATAATACCAAAGGCTATTAATGAGAAAACTCCATATGAAAGTATTGTTTGACTTTTTTGTGAATGCCCTGCGCATCTAGGGTTAAGAAGCACTATTGCTCACATTGGTACTACATGGGGGTAAAAAGGGAGGCAGCTCCTTCAGGTCTTTAGCAAGCCTTTCCATCTTCTTCATTGATCTAGGACACACTTTTGTTTTGGAAGATTACTGATTTCTCGAGTATAGTGTGGAAACTGTCCTTTAAGGGACCTCCAAACGTCCAACTAGCGTAGCTTCATGTACAATTGTCCAAACCTGAAGTGGGAGCCCATTTTTGTGATGTGTTCTTCGATTAGATTACGATGTTGTATTTGGGTTTCTCATTGCAACCTATATTGAGGAGGTTATGGCCTCTCAGAGATTCAGATCTTCAGGATGTAGCGTTTTTGGTTCTCCTTTCACTTGTTGGTTCTTCCTTTCACTTAACTTCTAAGGACTTGCTTTTCTCTTTATGAGCCTTAGCAATATGGAGAGACCTTTACATTGTATTTTCAAAAACATTTAGTTTGTCCTACTTTATTGAGGTTGTTATCGTAAATCTTGAGTTCTACCCTCAATTTCAATTTATGTGCCCCAAGATATTGCCGGTCACGATGAGCCGTAACATTTGATTCACAACTCTAACTCACATGTTCTTTGAATCCATGGCTGTGCGTTTTGATAAGGTTTCCAAATATGTCCGATCACCCTCAATCTCGACGTCCCACAAAATGCTATTGTGTATTTTTTGTTTGGAACACCTCTTGGTTTCTCCACCTTGTCTCTTGTATTTCCTAGGCCATCACCTTAAGGTCTCCCCTGCTTACTATGATGTTCGAGTATCCTTTTGAAAGGGATGTGACTTTCGTTCATTCTATCGCCACTTCTTCTCATTAGCTTGTTCCTAAATCCTCATCTAATCTTTACTCCTCAAGAGCCTAAACCCTAACTCATCGATGTGTATGACAAGTGGTTGAACATTTGTGGAAGTTACATAGCATGTTCACCAAATTAATGATATACCACGATGTCTTGTGGGAGCTAAGTGTGAGTGTCACAAAGTGTTGGAACTTGAGAAAAATTGGGATTTAAAATTGTGAGTGTATGATAGATAGATAGAAACTCCGGTCCCTTTTTAGCAAGGAGCCGGCGTGAATAAAGTGTTTGTTCGTAATGTCAATGACCCGATGCCCACCGTACAAGGGGACATTGGAATAATATTACTCTCCCCTTTCGAGGATGGATACTATAGTGACACACTGTACTAGTTCCTAACTAGCCACTAGTGCCTTAGTTGAAGATACCGGACATGGTATCCTCCCAAAGGGCTTTGAGGTACCCATACAACAAGGTCCAAGGAACCCCCACCATAGTTGGGTGGACTATGGTGGTGATCACCACGCCGGCATTGGGAATAGAACCCACAACCTTCTCATTGGGGGCCATGAGCGCTAACCACCAAGCCAAGGCCCGTGGTGCCTTGTGAGTGCCTTGTTTGTGTACTATTAGCGAATCGTGTTCATTGCTACTAAAGAAGTAATTAAAGTGGCATTGGGAGATAAGAAGTAGTTGGAGATGTGACATAGGTGTGGTTTTGATGAGAAGAAATATAGGGCTGTAGAGTCTCCAAGTCCTTTAATTAGAAAGTTACAAAAGAGGGGCAAAAAAAAAACATAAAAATACACTCGGGGCCCGCCGCAACACCATCAATGTTGATGTTATGTGTTTTTTAATTTTTAATTTTTAATTTTTAATTTTTATAAATTTTTAATGTAAAACAAACAGGAATCTTGCTGGTGGCACTACACTAAATAGGTAGATTAGTGTTAGCTATTGAAAGATCCCCATCTTGACCAATATAGAGGGTAAAAGAATTGGTCAACAGTAAAAATTTACAACATGTTTATGTAAATTAGTGTATCTAACACTAATCTACCTATTTAGTGTAGCAAGCATTGTGTGTGTATTTTGTTGTTATTATTATTATTATTATTATTATTGTTATTGTTATTATTATTATTATTGTTATTATTATTATTATTATTATTATATAATTTTAAATAAATGAAGTTGTACCACTTGCGGTTGCGCAAAAGGCCTTGCGGCGGGCACGGCAACTTATAGTTGGCCATGCTCATGGGCACCATGAGAAAAAAAATAGGCATTTTAAGGGCTTCTTGCAAGCTCATGTTTCTTCTAATGAATGACCCTTATACACCTATATAGTCATTACTCTAAATTGAAAGCGACTTAGTTTTGTTTAAGCATTGTTGCAACGGTAATAAAGACATATTTCCATGTCATGGAAATATACTGCTCATTGTTCATGACTCACAAAGTGTCGTCAAAAATTATAAAGAAGGCCACGTTTATTGTATTGAGACTTATTGCAGTCTCACTTTTATCTTTGACTCAAAGATAACCTATTTTATCTTTTTCCTAGTATTTTTTTATAAATAGGTAACAACACCAACTTTAAATATTTCATTATAGAATCACTATTTGAGTTCTTTTTTGGTTTCAATTACTATTTTTAAAATGAATTTTTGAATAACTAGCATTCGTATCAAAATTTGCAAAAAGTCTCAATATAACAAATATGGCCTTAAAGTTTCATTGGGATGAAAGAACAATTGAAATATACGGCAATGTAAAATTATAGGCCGCTACTATAGCATTCATATGCAATGGCAAGGGCACAAACAAAGATTATGTGCACGTATTTAGAATACACAATTTTTCTATCAAATTTTACAAACGACACAAACCACTGGAGACTTAAAAATTAAATTAAGATCTTGAAACCCTTACAAGATAGTGTTTGTTTATTCCATTTGTTGAATGACCGTGTAAGATATTTGAAATCAAAATGTCCTATGAGGGCAGAGCAATGGAGAATGGCCAAATTTTGACCCTCAATATCTTGCACAAATTTTCACTATATAAATCAAATATACATTCATTTTGTAAAGAGTTGAGAAAAGATTTCAAAACCACTAGACTCATGTTTTGACTCCAATCAAATAATTTGTACATCATGAGCAGTGTGTAAATAGTGTAAATAGTCTAGCAATCAATTGGAAGCGTAGAGTCTCTTGTCTCTTTGTAGAGAATGTCCACTTTGTGCAAAAATTTGTAGACATAGATCAAACTAGATATTAAAACTTTCTATACTTCTATAGAGATGAATCAAAGAACAAATAGGAAATAAAAACTTTCTATAATTCCTTTTTGTGAAGCCTTGGAGTAGATCCTTAATATTTTGCCCCAACCCAAATGTACCAAGTAATATGGGATGGAGAGTACATATTACACTAAATTTAACAAAAAAAAATTTAAAAAATTTAAAAAAAATCTCCGCCTTGATCAGATGTTATCACCATTGGTTGCTACCGGGGATCATTTCCTGATGCAAATATTTTGCAGTTTTGTTACCAAGTTGGGCACAATGCAATCCTTCTTTCCTTAAAGTATTGGTAAATAATTTGGAATTAGCCCCTCGTAGAGCTTTGGAACACAATTCTTTGGGCCAGCTCTGACACCTCTAAGCTTACTCGATTTAATTTTCCAGGTTAGATTTTCTGATAGAATCTTCTGCATGGTTCTCAGAGTCTTTTATAGTTTTGTGGTTATGAGGAAGCCAAATTTTCCTTTCTTACTTCATACATACAGTATTCAATTCCAGGCTCACCAATAGCAATAAATTCTACAAGAGAACCGGAATGGGATCAAAGAGATTCTAAGACAGGATTGACTGACAGATTGTTTGCCAAGACACGAATTGATGAATTGCAGCTAGTACTAACTCACTAGTAAGGTTTCTTGTAACGAAAGTTAGAAGTTGTTCTGATCAGTCATAAACTTACAATCATGCTGATTTCATATTTCTTCAAAGTCGTCTTCATGAGGATCACGAACTGGGAAGTCTCCAATCTGCATGATATCCATGAATTAGCATCAGTGAATAAAATACAGTCGTGACCATTGTTATGCTAACACTGATATCAGTATAAGGAGGAGGTGTTGCTTTTCAATCGTTCGGTGGGTCAAACGACTACCCAGGCTCTCAAGATTTGGTGAGTGCGATTCATCATGTAGGACAAGCTTGTACAGTGAACTCTGACATTGTTCCAGTGAAAAATGACACCCTTACTAGTAATGTATGATTATAGATGTCCAATTATAATTCCCTTTTACACATGCACATTCATTTATAAAATAACTGTATACGCAGGGTCAACAATTGCTTAAGTTACATTCTTCAAAGAAGACAGATGTAGAGTTGTGATTTATGACAAGTCAGAGGACTCTACATAACTTATAACCATGGTATTGCAAGTAGGCATGGTATTGCTAAGTACATCTATTATTGCCATTACTGTGAGACACACTAATTGTTTTTAAAATAATTAGTTATATTTTTTATGCAAGGTGATTTTTTTACAAAATATGTTTATGTACATTCTACTACATCAGTAGTACCAATGTCTTTGACATTGATAAAAAAATTGCCTTGTAAAAAAATTATAGCCTTGAGTCTCATAGTAATGGCAATAATGGGTGTAGTGATATTAATGGAATGCATTAAAACGCAAATAAAAGTTCTACAGCAGAACCAGATTCAAAAAGGATGTCCAAACACTATTAAGTAAGGGGTCATGCTAACCTTGAGTTTGTCAGATCGTAGCATAGAGCCATGGGCTGATGGACAAGTGAAATACCGCTTGCCTTTCACTCTACAGACATACCAAAAAGTTAACTCATCACATGTTCAATCAATTTGCACTCTACTCACTACATTGTTATATTTGTTACTTTGGTCCAATTTTCTCTCTTTGGTATAAACACCTCTAACCATACTTTTAAGCAATTCAACAGAGTTAGTGGCATTTTTCCTAATTAGAATATTTTGTGGTATTAACAATTGAAAATGATGATTTTACAAAAGAAAATTAGAATTTTTGAATAAATCATGTAATTATTGTGAATTTTCAAAGTGGGAGTTGCATAGACCACTATAACTGTCCCTTAGACATGCTTGAAAACCAATCTCTAAAAAATTCAAATCAACCAATGAGAGGTAAGAAAAAAAATGTTCTAAAAAAACTTTGTGAGACAGTTTTAGAGGGTGTCACAAGGTCATATTCTCATAAAGCAATCTCATCCAAACATAATAATTTCTCTCTTTATCTAAACCCTTGTCAATGCTCTCTACATGGTATAAGACTTCCAACCTTTCATCCAAACATAATAATTTCCCTCTTTATCTAAACCCTTGTCAATACTCTCTACATGGGATAAGACTTCCAACCTTTCATCCAAACATAATAATTTCCCTCTTTATCTAAACCCTTGTCAATGCTCTCTACATGGGATAAGACTTCCAACCTTTCATCCAAACATAATAATTTCCCTCTTTATCTAAACCCTTGTCAATGCTCTTTACATGGGATAAGACTTCCAACCTAAGGTACTTGGAAAACAACTTGCCTACACTTTTGGGCCTCCCTACTCCCAAGCGCAAGGCAACTTATTTCCCAAAGCACCTAATTGGAAGACTTATCCTATACAAATATGACCATCTTGTCTTAGATTTTGCCCAAAACTTTTGGCACTCAAAATTGCACCAATTAAATGAATATGAGGTTCTACCAACCTTTGTTCAGTCATTCCCCAATAGAAAAAATGAGATATAAGAGCATGTGCACCCTACACCTATATGAACCCTTGACTTTGGAAACTAGATGAAATATCCTTGTATTTAATGTTGTTTTTTCAAGGTAGGTGAGAGAGCCATATATAGTCATGCATCTATAGTCACTCTATAGCTAATTCAAAAAAATGCTCAGTATCGTAGATTTGGGGGAGTCACTCCCTTATACTTAATGTACACAACTACGTTAAAGGGGTATTTTTTTAGGCTACCTAAAACGACCTCTTACTACAAGAGGTCAACAAATCTACAAACTTGCAATTACTGGGAGGTGTCCATTGAATTCATGTGCAAGTAAGGGGCGGTTTACACTATGGACCAAGAGCCATGACTATGGAATTCTAAAATCTGTGATTGGCCCAAAAAGAGCTCTTGGTCCCATTTGGCTTTACACTACCTTGAAAAAAGGAGAATGACCACTAACTTTGAGGTCCCCAAAAATGCTAAAATTTCCCAAATGGATAATGTTTTCATGGTCTCCTTGATTATAGTTGAGTTGAAGCAAATGCCTCGACTCAACTATAATCTAGGAGACCATGGGGCTCAAAAATCATTGATTGGTTAGTGTTCAATTATTTAAAGAGAAAGGAGGAAAAAGGGGAGGATAAAAGAGAGAATGATGAGATTAAACTTGTCCCGGTCTAAATCCACTTTACACTACAAAGAGTGACCAAGTCATTTAAAATTGCATTTTTGATTTTTCATGGCCACAGCTCTTGACCAAGAGCCATGACCATGAAAATGATTTAATTTTCTTGGTCATGGCTCTTGGTCCATAGAGTAAACCGCTCCTAAGAGTTGCCAAAGATTTGAGCGCCTAAACCGTGAAACACAATCCTTACTTGTAGAACATTTGGCAAGAAAACCCTCTCCACTCAAAAAAAAAATTCTCCTCTCAAATCCTAAATTGAATCCATCATCCATACCCAATACTCAATTTGTACAATGAAATAAATGATTTTTCATCCAAAAGCTAGTAGAACCAAAAATTCAATGTCATCCTATTAATAAAAAGTTATTAAAAACCAATTTTAGATTACGTTTTTTTCTTTCTAATACTTAGGTAATTCACATCATTTTTTGGGACACTATTAATGTTATTTTTAACAATAAAATTTCCATTGAATCGATACTATGTTATTTCTAAAACATGGACATTGTGTCATTAACATTACGAACAGACACTTTATTCACGCCGGCCTCGAAAGAGACCAGAGTTTCTATTTATCTATCTATCTATCTATCTTATTTCTAAAACTATTAGAATTTTTTCTCCCCATGAATAAAATTCACTGTATATTTTAACTCACGTGGTTTCTAAAAAATTTCCTGGCCCCCAGGGATCTTAGATTGATGAACGATAATGATTACCCATGTATAGTGTTTGTGATTGGTTCACACACTATATAGAGGGTGAATATAGTGGTTCAAGGGTGTGGAGATGATAACTTGTGACACAAAATCTTTGATGTCAGTATAGTGGGTCAAGGGGCGAAATGAAGGGAGAAGGGTGTGCATGCTCTAAACCACAAAAGCAAGAGGCCATACACGCCATCATGCTTGCCGACAGGTTCATCGTACTGAATTCCAACCCAATAGCCAGCAGAAAGAGTCTCAACTCTCCCAACAAATTTCACTTCCCCTCGCTTTCCTCTTGGAGCAACTTCACAGCGATCACCAACCTACAAGAATTATTGTTAGACAGAAGATCTCTGCAATGAATGGGGGAAAAACCCCTGGAAAAAGAAAGCTAAAACCTTCTCCACTTTAGTCGGCTCATATGGTAATTTGCACTAGAGGGGACCTGCTATCAACAGCATGTGTATTACAAAAGCAATGAACTTGGCAGTAAGGGCCTGTGAGAGATTACACTAAAAATAGAATTTACAATTTATAATTTGGTTTTTCATGCTCGCTCATGTGGTAGGGCCTGAACCACATAGTGGCTTGCAACTTACTTTATTTTCTATTCACACTCTTGCTTTCATGGTTTACTTTTCATTTCTACACCATGATTCATATAATTGATGATATCTTCCTCTTATTTTACATTTGAGAATTAACAATTAATTTCAAGCATGTGAACTCACAACCCTCCCTTGTGTGCCCTCATGTAGTTGCCGCATGCTACACACATGCACAAGCACTCAAGAACAATATTTCTTTGACATCTCAAAACCATTCCAGAAGACATCCTGAATGTGACACCAGTAATTCAATTAAATGGGAGGATTTTCCATCAAGAACTTACTTTAAGAAACTTACACTTAAAATTACAACTTACTTTAATCCTTGCAGCAATATCAGACATATAATCATCTGCTATCTGCAATAATCGTTCAGAAACAAATTTAAAAAAAAAATTGGGTTTGGGTTAGCAACAATCGTATAAATAATCCTGCTGAGATCTTCTCTGGAAGAAGAACTAATAGCTATCTATGAGGAGAATAAATTCAGTAGAAGTGTACTGTGATTTGGTATGGAAGTCGGCTACAGTTTAGGCCATGTACTTCTGACTCACAAATTTTGGAAAGCACATACCCTATAACATGAGGTGCCCTTGGATGAGAAACTGATGTAGAGAAGACCAAAAGGTGAGTCGTGAAGCAGGAAAGACGAAGTCTCAAAAGATCACCTTTGTGCAGGACCACATTGGATTCTCGGCAAGTTTTTTTTCCCTAAACTTCCTGTAAGTATCTGCAAAAGAAGTTTTGTACAGTATCAAACTATCAATATCCAAATCCTCAATTCCAAGAAACATAATGCGAGACATAAATGTCTCAACAACAAACCCCATGTTGAAACATCAATAGTGTTGTTGAATAAAACGGCTGAAAAATAAAACATTGAGATGTTTCAACCTTCCGGTTGGTTGAAACAACAGCCCACTGTTTTTTTTTGGAATGTTGTTGCAACATAGCCACATAGGATTTGCACTAGTCACGGAATTTTTTACTCAGTGATCCATTGTGAGGTCTTCCAATGAATGTCAAAGCATTGCCTGCATGTATGCATTATTAACTAACCTTCACGCATGTTATAATCATCCTCGGATATAGTATACTTCTCCACCAACGAAGTGTTCTCTAACCACCCGCCTGCAGATATAGATGTTGGATCCTTATCGATAATGTGTATGCGATACCTGCACATGATTTATATGCATAAAGTCCACAAAGACTCAAATGGAGGGGGTAGAAGTAGCATAGAGGGCCCCGGCATTTAACAGGATATTGAAGGTAAGGAAGTCCTATTTGAATACAGAGGACCTTAGTGTATAATGTATAAAAACCAAAGGCCGGCCAATGAGATCAATATATCCCTAGGAGCCCCATTTTGTACAAAAATTATTAAACTGTAAACAAGACGACCCTACATGGCCATTCCAACCTGGCTTGTCACAAACCAACTTGCTCCGCTATGCAGGATCCCGGGTATGCAACTCTTGTATTATATACAGGGGTCATCGGCATTAAAACAACTCAGAGGACGGCTTTTGTTAAAATTATATCAAATTAAAAAGACCAAAAAGCTAGGTGAAGACCAAATTTAAAAAAAAATTAAATGTAGAAAATGCTGAATAACATACATTTTAGAAAAAAAACTCACAATATATATGAAGAATTGAAACACTTATGCATAGTTTCTAAAAATGCATACAAAAAATTTGGGTTTGGTTAAAATTAAATTTTTATTAAAAAGCCCCAAAAGTTGCCTAGCTCGGCCTATGGTACATGTATTAAAATTTTGATATAATTAGGTTTTTAATGCTATTATTGTCTTCAAAAATATTTGTTTCATGTACATAAGTACGTTTTTGGATTCCTTGTTAAAGGGCTACAAGATTATTCTACATTAAAACAAATTGTATCCCTTAAGATTGAATTAAAACGCATTATAAGTGATTATAATCAGGGCCATATAATATGGAAGTTGCATACCTGGGTGCAGGATTTGTGATTTACAAAGGTCTGCAAAGAGCGCCATGAAGCCAGAATTGAAGTCTTCATCTAAGGAAGGGGTCTTCAAAGCATGGAGGAAGAAACCCTAGAGTATACTTTGAGTTTCCTCCTCCACAGTACGAACTAGCCCAATGAGGAGTTCAAAACGCTGTGCTGTGTTTCGTTCCTAATCAAAGCTTGAGTAGAGTCAATCAAACCTAAGTTGAGGCACCCTAGGCCTAGCCTCTGACCATAAATGGGGAGTTAAAAAGCATTTTTGGAAGCGAAAAAGAGCAAACCGGTCTCATCAGACACTTTAGGGTTAGGGATAAGGTAGACGACAGACCCATCGATAGGAGAGTAGTAGCCCAATGGCCGAAAATCCTGGAGAAACATCTCGCCGACGTCGTTGTCGTCAAAATCATACAGCTGCAACTGCATACATTTGACAGCTGTTCCACATCGATCACGCAGTTTTTCCTTCAAACCCTTGATGGTCGTCTGCAGCAGAGTTCGATCTCACGTGAATGGAATCAATCGTGAACCTATAATTATAATTGTAAAAAGAAAGCGAGGCACGACTCGGGAACTAGAAACGCTTATATATGATTTTAGTAGTAAGAGGTCAAAATTACGTACAACAAAAGCTCAAAAGAAGAAAGGCCTGCAAGAATACAAAACTGCCTGCATTGACACAAGATCGACCACCGACTTCAAGAACCTGAAGAAGAATAAAATGGGAAATTAATTAACTTAGAAAGTACCTGAAGGTCAACGCGAATGTCAAGAAAACGTTGCTTGAGATTGGAGTGCGTCACATGAAGACAAACTATTTGGTCCGCCTGCTTCTGCCCCGCCGGCTGCCGCACATACCCATGCAACCCGTTCAGCATTTGAGACATGCCTGTCAATTCGGTCTCAGGCTCCAATTTAACTTTTCCTCTGTCACAAGATACATACATGCGGCAATAATTAATTAATTGCCTGCTCCTGTTACATGCACGTACGTACGTACGTACGTATTCCTAGGACCTTTCCACACCAAATCATCTCCCCGAAAAGAAATTAAACTTGTGCGATCGAGAAAAATGCAGCACCATATGCGCGAAACAGACGATCCCTCGGGAGATCGAACCAGAATGAAAAATTAATATCATTATTGATTTCCATGATATATATGATTCGCATACCTGTAAGAGATCGAGCAAGATTGGGATGTACGTGGATTCGATCGGCCAGAACCTGAAGGAGAAGAAAGAAGCTCACTACTAGAGACAGGGGGTTCAAGCAGGGGCAAATAGCACTGTTGTCGAAGGGAAGCCACGTCCATGCTCAAGCAGGGGAAAAAGCAATGTTTTGAAGATGTCCAGGTTGGAAAATGCTGCTTACATGCTGCTTACATGCTGCTCGAGTACCGTTCCCATGGTGAAGTTTATTCTTCATCAATGGGTCATCCACTGGTCATCCAAGCATGCAAAGATTGTTTGGTAAGGTTTGGAGCGCTTACTAAATATGGACTTGGTCTTCTTTACTGAAAGGTTTATTACTGTGCCGGAAGTTACAAATCAGTTACGAGTTACAATTATATTCTTACTTTCACTGGTTCTTACTTTCACCTCCTCTGCGCTGCCGTTAACTTGCCACTGCGAGTCTACGACCAGTGAGGATTATCTTATAGTAATTATAGGCTCATTGATGGGTGAGAATAAGTTTCAACTTCTCAGTAAATTCTCATCGGACTTTGCGCTTGCCTTGTGACCTCATCACGTCTCATCTGATGGCATTGAATCCCCAGGACTCACTGGACCAACCACACAGAAGCAAGGCTGATTGTTCACAAAGTTCTAGCCCGTCCACGTCCAAAAACCTTGAATTGAAAGGCAAAAAAATTGCAACCTGTCCCAAAACTACACTAAATAGTGTATTTAGTGTGAGGCACAATAATTGCGAACATCACTCTAAATATCAAAAAACCTACTTTTGTAAAAACACTCAATCTGAATTCTCACACTATTTATGAAGGATAGTAACGTTTTGACAATGTGATCTTTTGAGATATGGTTATTTAGTGTGAGTAAGGAATGAAACTTGAGATTAAAGTTTAGATGGAAAAACTGAAATTTTAGAAATGGAATGAATCAAACTGATGATAATTGCAAATGACAGCTGCAAAGAGAGGTGGCGACGCATGCAGCCGCCAACACTAATTACCCACAAATTGAAATTAGTGTTACACAAGTAGTAGGGGTAAGCACATTATTCATCACCTCACACTAAATACACTATTTAGTGTAGTGATTTCAAAATCAACCCGTCCATGGAAAGGTTAAAAAAAATGAACCCGTCCCAAAACCGGTTAGAGATTGAAAATACCCGTTCACAAAAGGTACAAATAATTCTCTTAGAATATTGTAAATAAGAATTTAACTCAACTAGCATTTCTGAACAAGTATTCCAGTTGAAATTATCAATTGGAATGCAGTGATGCTTGTTTGGAGAAACATGAAAGATAGGAGAATTCATCCACTTGTTTGAAAAGGGTAAGTTCTTTTCCTTTCGTAAAGTTTTGAACATGCTTATATAAAATAATTCTAATTCAATTTCTAAGTTTACCTTCAATTATAATCTTCAACATTGTGTTACAAACGTTCTAAATATTGTGGTTGATGAATCAATGTGTGCAAGTGAATCGAGCTCTTGAAGATTGGTATTTAATTAGGTATTAGTGGTTCAACCCCATTATGCTTATATTCACATGTCATATATGACGTAATGTAATTGATAATTGCACCATTTTTTAATTTTTTTTTGAAGAATTATAAAATAAATAAATAAATTCAGAACCAGTCTAAAATGAATTCGACACGTCCAAAAACCAGTTTATATTCTGAGAACCCATCTATTGGATTTTTTTAAATTTTTTAAATTTTTTTTTTATGAATATGTCCCTGAACATATTAGGGACCTTGTGAAAAATCACCACTGGAAACGTGTTGCGAAGAGTGGAGAGTCAACATAGCTATGGGTGCACTACCCTGCAACCCAAGCACTTGTGTCACCAATTGAGTATTACTTTACTTATTATACCTAAAGTGATAAGGTTATTTGCCTGCACGAGAATGGATGATATGTGTCTTACCCTATTCTAACTCATTCTAACCACAGCTTGTAATATCTAATGTGTACGTATCGAAAATGTGTAAAATTTATACATTAACCCCTAAAGGACAAATCGACCATATTGTGGCTGATTTCTGTTCAGTCAACCTCTTATTTACTAAATTTAGATTATATGAAGTTGAATCTTTTGCAGATCGTAGAGTTTTTCCATACCTTTCCGAAAAGACCATTCGTGCTCCAAAATTCCTCGTACATTAGGAGATATAAGCAGTCAAAGTTTGAAAACACTATTAGGGCATGCTTAACCCTTGAATGTCCAAGGAGGGTCCCAAGCCTAGAAACACAATTCTCAAAAAAGTTTCATAGATGAAAATGAAGACAAGGTATTTAGATCTCAACCGTACAATCTTGTGATAGACTTATTGTACGTCACCTGGATAAAATGTTGAGTTGTGAGGCCTCATAGATTGCAAGATCATAACATGTTAGTACTCGAAAAACATTGCATGATTTCATCATTTTCACTTTGGAGTGGAAATGCTACTAACAAACCTACTACAATAAAAAAGTCTCCAACTAGAAAGTTGTTCACGTTCATTTCAATAATACCTTTGTACAAAAAAAAATCAACAAAAAAATTTATATGCACAAAAAATGGAGTTGCAATGGTGAAAATTGCCCAAATACTTACAAAAGAAATATAGTCCAAAACTAGACCCCTTGCACGAAACTGAATGCCATAATATCCTCACATCTTGGATGGATTAAAGGTTTCTACCACAAAAACTAGATTGAAGTTGGAATCCAACCCAACAAACAAAGTTGAAATCCAACAGTGGATGAAGGAGAAACAACTCCTCAAAAACCATGTATAGTCTCAGTTTTTTCAGTAGAAAAACTTAATCATGAACGTGTACGCTTAACGGTTTTTGATGGCAATAATGGCCAGTTAAGGTAGTTAAAGAAGGCATCAGAGGTTGTCAATTGAAGTTTGGAGAAGGTGTTCGGTTTATGTACATTCGGGCATCCATTTGCGAATGTGATGCGGTCATACCAAGGCTACTACACCAGATCCCACAAGAACTTTGAAGTTAAGCGCCTTTGGGCCGGAATATTACTGGGATGAGTGACCTCCCGGGAAGTCCTGGTGCTGCATCTATTTAAATTTTCATTCATATATATTTATTTTATTTATTATGTTTTTGTCTTTCTTTAGTTAGTTTAGAGTCACATATGCATTTTTAAGTCCACCCAAGTAATTTGAAAAATTTGCAAGGCACGCGAAAGATTTTACGATGACTTTGCTAGGAAAGTAGGCTTGTTGGATGACTTGCGTATGGATTGACATGCTAATTTTTTTTGGGCGAGCTCTAGAAGACCCATGTAGGATATGGGTGTTTGTGTTTGCCATAGGGGGGTCAAAGCAAACATGGGTTGGAACCTGTAGAAATTTGAACAAATTTAAATAAGGGTTCGGTGCATGGGTAAGGGTAAAAAAAGGGGAAAAAATATTTTTGTGTATTTCATACCTTATGACAGCCATGGAAATAATCTTGGTACAAAAAAGAACTATATAACCATTTTTAAAAAATGGGATAATTAGAACTTAGAGTTTTGAATGAGGGGGTGAGTGCATTTATATGGGAATGAAGGGGATTGAAATGGTTTTTCGAAATTTTCCCTAGTAATTAGTACCCTATAAAAAAATATGGGATGTGTTTTGCAAGCATGGAAGAAACGGAAATACTTAAGTTTAATACTTAAGTTTTTCCAATAAATACTTAAGTTTAATTAGACTTATCAAATTGGGGGGCGATTACATAATTGCATCAAAAAAAGAATAAAAAGACGTTCTTACATTAAGCCTAGCTAATAAGGACCCTAAAAAATTTATAGAACCTTCAAAATAGTTTTAGGAAAATCGGAACTAATTTTCCCAAATTACTTTGAAGTGGTTGAAGTGACCAGAACTTTGAATAATAGAGGAAAAATACATTAGAGGGGAGAAAAAAAAATTAAATCTTAGAAAAGATAATTTGTACCTTATGAAAATGATGGAGGCATAAAAAAATCATAGGAGTAACAGATCAATAGAGTAGATTTTTCATGCAAATAATTTGAATCATCTGGACTTTGAAAAATAGTAGAAAAATAGATAAAAGGGGGTAGGAGGTGATTTAAACTCTTGGACTAGCTAATAAGGACCCTATGAAAATGATGGAATCATAAAAAAAAACATATGAATAAGGCATCTATATGTCATGATTTATGCGAACCCCCCAGAACTTTGAATAAGGGGGAAAATATGGAAAATAATGGGGAGAATGTGGTTTTAGCATGCCAACTACCTAATTAGGACCATATGAATGTGATGGAAGTATTAAAAATACCATAGAAGAAACGAAACTATGTGTAATAGAAATTGTGAAAATTCCATAAACCGGCGGAATTTGAAATAGGGGGCAAATGCAAATGTATGTTCCAAAAGGGAGGGAGATTGGTTTTTTATAAATTTTCTAAGTAATCCACAGTATATAAAAAATATGGTTAAAGTCTTAGGACCACGAAAGGAAGGGAAGTATCTTTTGCAAATTACCTAAGATTAATTAGACTTGTTGAAAAGGGGGCGTCTGGAGACGTATGAGAAATAAAAATGAGGGAGGTGGTTTTAAGGTTCATAATAGCTAATAGGGACCCTATAGAAATGATGGAACCGTAAAAAATATTATATAAAAATCGGAGATATTTTTCCCGAATTACTTTAGAGTGGCTAAAGTGACCGGAACGATGAATAATAGAGGTAAAATACAAAAGAGGGGAGGGAAAATAATTTTAAATATTGGAACGGCTAATTAGTACCTTATGAAAATTATGGAATCATAAAAAAATTCATAGGAGACACGGATCTATAGGGTAGATTTTACTTGCAAGTATTTAAAACCACTGGAGCTTTAAGAAATAGTATAAAAATAGAAAAGAGGGGAGACGAGATGATTTTAACACTTGGACTAGCTAATAGGGACCCTATGAAAATGATGGAATCATAAAAAAGACCATAGTAGAATCGCATCTATATGTCATGATTTACTTGAACCCATTAGAAATTTGAATAAGAGGGGGAATGAGAAAGTAAAAGGGAGAAGGTGGTTTTAACATTTGAACTAGCTAATTAGTACCATATGAATGTGACGAAAGTTTTAAAAATTGCATAGGAAAATGGGAACTATGCTTAAACAATTACTCAAGGATATCATGATTCGGTAGGATTTGAAGTAGGGGGGCAAGTGCAAATGTATGTTCCAAAAGGGAGGGAGAGTGGTTTTTACAATTTCTCTAGATAATTCATATCATATAAAAAAAAATTGGTGAAAATCTTATGACCACGGAAGGAATGGAATTTTATTTTCCCAAATTATCTAAGATTAATTACACTTGTTGAAATGGAGGTGTGTGCAGATGTATGAGAAGAAAAATTGGAGGAGGGGGTTTTAAGGTTCATAATAGCTAATAAAGACCCTGTAAAAATGATGGAACCATCAAAAATATTATAGAAAAATTGGAGCTATTTTTCCCGAACTACTTGGAAATGGCTGAAGTGACCAGAACTTTGAATAATAGAGGAAAAATAAAGAAGATGGGAGGAAAAATAATTTTGAATCTTTGACTAGCTAATTAGTACCTTATAAAAACGATGGAGTCATAAAAAAATCATAGGAGCAATGCATCTATAGGCTAGATTTTACTTGCAAATATTTTAAATCACCGAAACTTTGAAAAATAGGAAACAAATAGATAAAAGGAGGGATGAGATGATTTTAACACTTGGACTAGCTAATTAGGAACCTATGAAAATGATGGAATGGTAAGAAAAAATTCATAGGATTTATGCATCTATATCTCATAATTTAGGCAATCCCCCCAGAAATTTGAATAAGGGGGCGAATAAGGAAAATGATGGGGAGAAGGTGGCTATAACATTTAAAGTAGCTAATTAGGACCACATGAATGTGATGAAAGTGTTAAAAATACCATAGGACAAAAAAAATTATGTTTGATAGAGATTGTGAAGATTCCATAAACTAGTAGGATTTGAAGTAGGCAGGCGAGTTCAAATGTATGTTCCAAAAGGGAGGGAGGGTGGTTTTTACAATTTCCCTAGGTAGTTCATATCATATAAAAAATATGATGAAAATCTTAGGACCACAGAGGAAGGGAAGTATTTTTCCGAAATTGCCTAAGATTAATTAGACTCGTTGAAATGACGGGTGTGTGCAGATGTATGATAAATAAAAGTGGGGGAGGTGGTTTTAAGGTTCATAGTAGCTAATAGAGACCCTATAAAAATGATGGAACCATAAAATATATTATAAAAAATCAGAGCTATTTTTCCCGAATTACTTGGAAGTTGCTTAAGTGACTGAAACTTTGAATAATAGAGGAAAAATAAAGAAGAGTGGAGGAAAACTAATTTAAATTCCTGGACTAGCTAATTAGTACCTTGTAAAAATTATGGAGTCATAAAAACAATCATAGGAGCAATGGATATGTAGGGGAGATTTTATTTGCAAGTATTTTAAATAAGATCCTTTAAAGATAGAATCACACTATTTAACCCTTTAACGTCCCGTGTGTTGAAAATCATCACAATGGATGACCGTTTTTGACGAACTCACTTGTAATTGGTCCCAAATTAAGTCTAGTCTGTATAGTAAAACTTGCAAACCCATCCAAGAAATTTTGAATTTATGGCATACATATGAGTGAAGGCAGCTTTTGTTTTTGGTTATTCAAACAAGAGGCAGGTTTTACCATTGCAAGCCAATTATGTAAAATCCACTTTGGTTTTCCATGAATTCTCTTACGTAAGTATGATCTTAAGATAAAAATTAAAAACGTTGTAGTTAGAAGGTTTATGATTTGAATAAATTTGTAATCAATTTGCTATGATGTTTTTATATTGAAAAATCTGTAAAAATACATGATTGTTGAGTTGTATGCATCCAAGTGGCACTAACAAAGCTAAAGCTGTTGTATGTGTTTTATTTGAGGTTTAAACTCAAAGAGTTAGATGGTGGTCTGATACATGGGTACAATTTTATACCAATCTATATCAAATTAGAGTGCAATTGAAAATGACAATAAAAAATGACAATAAAAAATGACAATCATATGTGTAAGTGGCAATTAGAAAGGAAATAAATATAGTGCATCTTTTGCCTTTATTAAAAGCAACTATTTATTACATAAGATATGGATAATTCAATCCACAATAAACATAAAAAAAGGTATAAAGGATGTTATTATTGGTCTATGAATCAGACCTATGCTCCCAAGTCAACTTTTTTCCCTTTCTAAGTTGATTTCGAACCCTTGTAATAACTGCTTCCTTGTTTACAAGTGCAACACCTAACTTGAAATCTCTTGCTGATAGAGAACCTGCATCAAATCTTAATGTGCCATGATGTTTTTACGAAACATAAATATTCCAGCACCACTATTATTGTCAAATTTTAAACATTGCTGAAAAATACCGAAACATCCTCCCTTGGGTTTGCCATTTGTAAACCACGCAACAAAAGAAGCACCAAAGTCTAACTTGTCAATGTGAGGCTTGATACAAGAATTCTTTGATACATGTAGCTGATGTACTTGTGCCTTTAATCCTAAGACGCCAATACACATGTCGTTGAGTGGATGAATCTGGTTCTGGAAAAAAGTCTTGACTGAAGTTCCAAACATGTCGAGTTGCTTCCAAATCGCAGAAGCAATGATATCTCCGTTGCCCGCAATAGCCACTTGTTCACTTTCTGTCTTCTTGCTTTGATGATATCTCACAACATTTCCAAGAGACTTTGGTCCTCCATGAATTGTAAAACCATGACTGACAAATCGATACATTCCTCTCTATAGATCCTTTTGGTTGTTTTTTCCTATGTAAGGAGAGGTTTCGTAATAATTGTTAACACTACGAACTGCTATTTCGTATTCTATATGAGATACCCACATATTTGGTACATAAATAAGTAGGATATTCTCAAAAGCTAGATCCTCTAATTCAGATAGTTTGTGGTTCAAGATATGGTTACCATCCAATAACAACATACTTGATGACAATTCAGGAATTACATCTCGGTTTTCAAATACCTCTTGCCAATTTGTTTGAAAACTCTTATTCTCCCAAAAAGGTTCTAGGTCTTCTATACCTAGTTTGTCTTTTGGAACGGTTGAGTACCCTATAACCACACGCATGTCTACTTTGATATTGAAGTTTTGTAGAACTAAAAGCTCAGAAAACCCTTTTTCAACAAACTTGCAGTGGAAAACAAGATAGGGGGGAACTGCAATTTTTTATTTATTTACTATTCGTTTCTAGAAAATCCTGGAAGTCTCTAAAAAGGCTTTGAAATTCTTCCAAGGTCTCAATTTCACAACCCTTTGAGATTGCCATATTGAATAGATATTGAGTATCCTTGGAAAAATCTACTTCTGTTTTCACTATGCAAACAGGACAACATATAGAACCGGAATTATCTCTCACCAGTTTCTGTACACAGTCTTCACAAACTTTATGGCAAAGGTCTATGTAAGTTGTCTGCTTGTGTAAAAGAACTAGCTTTTTGTCTTACTAAAAATGTCACGAAAATATTTGCATCTCAAGGTTTTCTGGCAAGGGATGACATACAACTTATCAAAGACCTTTTGGGTATGACCTGCAGTCTTACAACCTCTTGTTCCACCGGAGTAAACCAACTCTAGATAGACTGCCATAAACTGTAATGCTGTGACCTTCTGACATACCTTGCGTTTCTTAGCATTGGGCATCATGTTATCGGCCATCTTGATAACAACCTATAAATCAACAAAAGGTATGTTAGAACATCTCTATACAAATTCTTAAATAACAAATAACAAAAAGCAAAAGCAAAAGCAAAACAAAACGCAACAGCAACCTCAGGGAAAGTGATAGAGCTCACCAATAGCAATGAGTCTCAAACAAAAAACATCTTATGTCTCATCAAATGGTCCTTTTATATTAGATAACAAGACTCAAGTGCCACAAAGAGGTGCAAAAAGATTAGATAAATTTAGAAAAAAATAAACAGTTCGTGAACAACTTTGCATTGAAACAATAAATTTAGATGAAAAAGTAAAACAGTTAGTGAAGAACTTCATATTGAAACAATATGAAGAAGTATTGAATAACTATAAAAAGGTATAAAAGAGTTTTACAATTTTTCATAAAATTATAAGAACATATTTGGTTTTCATAAATTCTATTTTTGATTATTAGAGATCAATTAATCATAAAATTTGTAAACCAAGATATAGTCTTAAAGTAATATGCATGGTGGACAGTTGAACAACAAAAAAACCTTTGTAGCTGAAGGAGCACGAAAAAAAATATAAGAATAACACAACTTCAATTTGAAACCATATGCACAGAAGTGTTATTCATATTGAATAAGGTATAAAGGAGTTAGAAAACTCTACATAAAGATTTAAAGAGGTTTTTGGTTCTCATCAATTTAACTTTTGTTTATTGGAAACCAACTAATCATAAAATCTATAAACTAAGATGTAGTCTTTAAGTACAAAGCATCATGGACTGTTGAACAACAAAAAACAAAAACGTTTAAGGCTGACGAGGCAAAAAAAAACAAAAAAATAAATACAACAACTCCAGTTTGAAACCATATGCAAAAAAGAGTGATTAGTATTGAAGGAGGAGTAAGGGAATTAGTGAATTCTACATAAAGATTTAAAGAGGTTTTTGATTCTCATCAATTCATATTTTGGTTAATGAAAATCAAATAATCATAAAATTTGTAAACGAAAAGGTAGTCTCAATAATACAATGCATGGTGGACTATGTAACCCCTAACTTTCCTTGTGTTTTTTTTTCTTGAAACCTCAAAACTGTGATTTTCTACCTCAATGCTCTCCCAAAGGTGTGAACCAATTTTTTTTAAAAATTTGAGACTATCAACCATAAGATCTCTAACCTAAGCCTATTCATTGTAACTATTCCAAAAATCGACCATTGGATGTTTATCAGTTTCAAGATCGTAACATCCAAAATTTGTGGAAAAGTTTTTTTGCCATTGCTCCATGGTGTGAAGGGGGACTTGAAGATTGTTACCCCAAACATTTTGGTCATAATTTTTTCCATGTAGCTAACTAGGTTAGGGATGCTCAGGCAAATTTTAGGGACTCAATACGCTTTTTGGACTTTCATGCAAATTATTTTTTAGAAGAAGATATAAAAACGAGAAAATAGTAAAAAATGTATTACAAAAACAATTTGTGGGCTAGAAAAAGTGAATGGCGAGTAGGTACTGTTGTGATTTTCAAGTGTTTTTTTTTTAAAAAAAAATTCCAGAATCTAAAATTTTTACAAATTCTGAAAGAAATAATTCAAAAATTATTAAAACTTTGGATACTTGTCTTTGCAATTTATTGTGAGATCATAATGTAATAGTACTCAAAACAGACTACAAAATTCATCATTTTCACTTTAGAGTGGAAATTCTACCAACAAAGCTACTACAATGAAAAAATCTCCGATTAGAAAGTTGTTCACATTCATCTCAATAATACCCTTGAACCAAAAAAATTCATCAAAAATAATTTCTTGGCTCAAATAATAGCCTTGCTATATTGAATCCTGCTAAAAGATTTCCAAAAAAACAAAAGTCCAAAACTAGACCCTTGGCATTTAAATCTATGCCTTATCTTCAAAACATCTTCGATTTAGTCAAAATTTCTCCTACTAAAACTAGACTTAAAATGGAATCCATCATAAAAAAAAAAATTCAAAATCCAACAGTGGATGAAGAAGAGATAGCTCCTCAAAAATCATCCAGTTTTTCACTTTTTTCAACATAGAAACATCATTGCAAATCTATTACCAAAAGTATTTGGATCAAAAATCCTCCAACAAGAAAGTGGATGGGATGCATTTTAAGATCATAATTATGTTAAACGAATTCCTGAAAAACTATTTTGGATTTCACTTAATTGGCTTGCAATCCTAAAATATGCCCCTTATTTGAAAACCCAAAAACTAAACCTACCTTCACTTTAATGTATGACAGAAATTTATACTTCATTTTATGGGTATGCAATTTTAATCATAGAAACTAGACCTCATTTAAAACCCATATCAAGTGATTTCAATCAAAATGGACTTTGATTGAAGAAGTTATGGCTCTTCAAAGTTTCAACTTGTCATCTATTGTGTTCATTTTCAACACATGGCATGTTTAAGAGTTAAGTATTGTTTTGGTTATGAACATATATCAATTTTATTTTTTTTAAAAACCCAATTTTAAACTGCTCTTTTTGGACTTGAACAACAATCTCAAGATTAAGGTTCTGAAATTAGAATTTGTCTTTCCATGTTTTTCCACATACACCTTGCAGGATACAGAGCACCAAGAAAAATATTAAGCAAAAATATTACTTTTAATCCCTTCAGCTAGA
Source organism: Pohlia nutans (assembly GCA_022496805.1). Lineage (NCBI taxonomy): Eukaryota > Viridiplantae > Streptophyta > Bryopsida > Bryales > Mniaceae > Pohlia > Pohlia nutans. The sequence goes on along the minus strand of CM040095.1, from coordinate 1,533,799 downwards.
CAGCCCAAAATTGCAAAAACCCATTTTTTGGTTTTAAGAAAAGTTAGGGGTAAATGCATAGTAGGCTGGTGACCAACAAATCACAATTTTGGTTATATAAGAATTGATTGTATTTTAACTACAACCATAATTCTATACAAATCAAAATAAAGTCTATTTATATATTATTTATAAAAACCATTAAAACTATCTATATTTTATAATATTTGCTTATAGTTTACTTTTTAAACATAAAAACTCTTTTACTATTTATAAATAGATGGGCTACCCCAATCATTATCAAATTGAGAACTTAAACTAGTTAGTAAGATACCAAACCCAGGCACCTAGGTACCCAAACTAGTCAGCTAGGCAAGGTCCCAACTACGCAGCTAGACACCCCAACTAGGCAGCTCGGCACTCCAACTACACAGCTGGGCACCCCAACTAAGCAGCTCGGCACCCCAACTAGGCAGCTCGGCACCCCAACTAGGCAGCTCGGCACTCCAACTACACAGCTGGGCACCCCAACTAAGCAGCTCGGCACCCCAACTAGGCAGCTAGGCACCCCAACTATGCAGCTGGACACCCCAAATACACAGCAGGGCACCCCAACTACGCAGCTGGGCACCCCAACTAGGCAGCTCGGCACCCCAACTACACAGCTGGGCACCCCAACTAAGCAGCTGGGCACCCCAACTAGGCAGCTAGGCACCCCAACTACGCAGCTCGGCACCCCAACTACACAGCTGGGCTCCCCGACTACGCAGCTGGGCACCCCAACTAGGCAGCTGGGCACCTTACCTAGGCAGCTGGGCACCCCAACTAGGGAGCTGGGCACCCCAACTAAACAGCTAGGCACTCCAACTATGCAGCTAGGCACCCCAACTAGGCAGCTGGGCATCCTAACTACGCAGCTAGGCACCCCAACTAAACAGCTGGGCACCCCAACTACACAGCTGGGCACCCCAATTAGGCAGCTGGGCACCCCAACTATGCAGCTGGGCACCCCAACTAGGCAGCTGGGCACCCCAACTAGGCAGCTGGGTACCCCAACTAGGCAGCTAAGCACCCCAACTAAGCAGCTCAGCACCCCAACTATGTAGCTAGGCATTCCAACTAGGTAGTTGGGCATTCCAACTAGGAAGCTAGGCACCCCAACTAGGCAGCTGGGCACCCCAACTGTGTAGCTGGGCACCCCAACTATGTAGCTGGGCACCCCAACTATGCAGCTGGGCACCCCAACTACATAGCTGGGCACCCCAACTACGCAGCTAGGCACCCCAACTATGCATTTTGGTAGGTTAACTATTAATTTGGGCATATCAATTTTGTAGTTGGCCATTTATGGAGTTAGGAGGCCAACTATTAATTTGGGCAAATTAATCGTGTAGCTCACCTACTATGGAGTTGAAAGGCCAATTTTGTTATTAGGCATGCCAACTACCGGTATGGAGTTGGGTAGGTGAATTATGGAGTTAAACAAACCAACTATATAGTTTGGCAGGCCAACTATGTTTTATGTTTTTATAACATGATTAGGATCTTAAAATGAATTCCAACAATATTGCAATCAATTTTTTTAAGATCTAAATAATTCTAGTATGCATTTGTTGGAATGTTTGAAAAAAATGAGAAAATTGGGAAAATGCATGGTTCTTAATTTTAACCTCTAAACATCCTTAATGTCAAAAAATGACATTGTCAATGAATAGCAGATACTTTGAAGAGATATAACTTTTTCATTTAGCACTCTTTTTTGATGAAATCACATGGGTTGTGTCCCAAATAAAGTCTAGTTTGAGTGGTAAAAATTTATAACCCATATAATGAAGTTTAAATTATTGTCATACAATTTAGTGAAGGCAGTTTTTGTTTTTGGGTTTTCAAACATGGAGCATGTTTTACCATTGTAAGCTAATTATGTGAAATAAAAAAAGAAAAAAAAATTGATGAATTTTTTTACATAATCATGATTTTGTGATTAAATCTAACAACTGTGTAGTTAGAGGTTTTTTGGTCCAAATACTTTTGGCATTAAATTTGCAATTATGTTTCTATAGTGAGAAAAGTGAAAATATGGATGATTTTTGAGTACCTATATCTATGTCATTCTTTGTTGGATTTCAACTATATTTTTTGGAATGTATTCCAATCAGAGTCTAGTTTTAGAAGTAGAAACCTATACCACATGAAAGATGTTTTGAAGATAAGACATAGATTTGAGAAGAAAGGGTCTAGTTTTGTGCTATTTTTTCTTTGTAAAATTTTTGGTAGTTTTCATAAACAGAAAGAAATCTAAACAAATTAAAATATAAATAGATCAAAAAATTAATACAACCTCTTCATTTGCAATATAGTCTGATACCACATGTATAGAGCCCACAATTGCTATGGATATTGTAGTTACCAAAACCCCTTTACTCACATCTGTCACATAAGAACTTATTCTGTGATAATTCACATCTCAAGTGTTGGAAAATCCTCTATGTCTGGTGCTATCTCATCATCACTAATAACCTCATCCTCCTGAACAACATTCATGACATGTTCTCCTATTGGTTGAGGAGGGTTGTGGTGTCGCCTCCTTCTGGTGTAGGTGATTATTTCCTCTGGATAAACAAGGTCTTCTTCTGTATTTACCGCTTCACCAAGTAGGAGGTCATCATCAGATTCAGATTCAACAATTAAATCAGCCTCCATGCATTCTGCTTCTGCTCCCTCTGAAGAACTACCTTGGATATCATCATCAAGAACCAGTGGCAGAGATGGTCTAATATGACGCACTTCAGTATCTACTACGATTTTCCAGTCTCGATGAATTCTATCATCAACTAGAAACACTTGGTTCACATCTTTTAGGAATATAAAGGGCTCATGCTTTTCCAGGTGATCTGGCATGAAGGCTCTTGCATATACACGCATATGTCCACATTCATCTTGAACATAGTTAGTGCTTGGATGTCGAAATGATGCATTGTTGCCCCACCACTTACATTTCAATAATACAAATTGTACTGAGTGGTAGTTCACTTGTATAATATGTTCAATTTGCCCAATGTATTCCTTACCCTTCAGGTCCCCTTCATCAAATCTTCCTGAAACATATGAATATGCTGTGGTTTTAGAATTGTCTCTACTAGATATGCGAAAATGTCGTCCTCTCGACCACATACCTACTCAAAATTAAGGTGCCTGAATTAGTACCATCATACAATATGATCACCTCATGCTCATTTGTACTACAGAAGAGTTGTTGATTAGTGTTACAAACGTTAAAAGCAAACCAAAACACTAAATGTCACATGTCACCTTAGTGTTATAACACTAAATTTCAAAACATAACACTAAATGTGAGAACATGGAAATTTCCTTGGAAGGGGAAGACTCTATTGGAATTGGTGCAATTGGTGCTTCAAATAAAGACAAAGAACATTAATTGCAATGGTGGCCCAAATTAAAAAATAATTTTCAAAGTGTTGAGAAATAGTGTAATATTTGACATTCAGTAAATAACACTAATCTTCATATAACACTAATCAACAACTCTTGTGTAGTCACTATTGATTTAAAGTTTAAATGTACATAGTTTAATTTAATAAACTATACTTCAAGATATGTTGAACTATAATTGAAAAAATGGGTGAAAATCAATGTATCTGACTAGGTGACAACAATGTTGAAAAAGAAAAGGTTATCAAGTATCAACCTGTGTAGAAGTTGGCTTTGAAACTTGGACCAACACTGATGTCCAATGCTTCATCAGATGCAAGGGGGTTCCTTTCCTCCAAAGCTTTCATCAAAGCCTCATAAATCCATGAACGAAAAGACTTCAAGTTTGGTTTCACAATCTTCTCAATGGTATACCTTTCCAACCAAGGCTGCATAAGGGGATGATTCATGAGAACAAATCGATGTGCCTGCTCATATAATATGGTGTTTATAACCTTCATGGTAAAAGCAGTTGGAAATTTCTCTCTAGATGTTTTGTCAACATCTTCATCCATCCATGCAGAATTTATACCAAAGTCAGCACCCTTTACATATTCGGATGCATATTTCATGGCTTCATGTGTTATATACCCCTCTGCAATACTTGATTACGGCCTTGCCATCTGTCGGACCCATCCCTTAAGTACCTTCATGTACCTTTCAACAAAATACATCCACCTTGGACGAACTGGTCCAGCCATTAGAATTTCATCTGGCATGTGGAGTACATGATGTGGTTGAATATCAAGAAAGGTTGGAGGAAGATGAATCTCCATTAAGGTTGCTAGCTCAGCAGCCTCTTCTTTCATGTCTATTACTGCTGATATCTTTAGCTCTTTTGCACAAGCTTTCCTAAAGAATGCAGCTAGTTTGTAAACAGTGTCTCGTAAACCTGGGGTTAGAGTTCCCCTAATCGCTATAGGAAGAATGTCTTGCAAAATATTGTGCCAATCATGGGTTTTCAACCCTGCCATTGTTTTATCTCCAATTTTATAGGATAGGGATGAGCTATAATTTGTTGGAGTACGTACAGTCCTTAGAACATCCATCACTGCATTTAACTCATCTGGTCTCCATACCCATGCAGCTCTAGCATAAGTAAACAAAGGGTTCCCATTGGTGTCAACTTGGCCAGTTTCCTGGGGGTGGAACTCCTTCATCATACCACGGGCCTGTAATTCCAACCGCACAGCCATTGAATCTGATTTAGTGCCCTTGGAGTTTGATAGAGTCTTCATGAGAGAAGAAGCTATATTTTTCTCGATGTGCATAGGGTCCAATAAATGCGGCAGTAGGAGATCCTAATGAAATCAAGACCAACATGATAAATGTTTTCACATGCATTAGGATTCTTCCAATCAACAATTTATACCAAAAGTACACTTACTAGATCATGTGATGCTTTTTGTAACGGATAGTGAAACTAGAATATACAAAGTAGCATAGAAATAGTGGAGGTTAGTTAGATAATGATACAATACCTGAAAATATGGCAATCGGTGGAAACAAGACAACGTCACCATTCCACTTTTATTGAGCGGTATTTTATTGTCCTCAACATCTTGCCACCTTGACTTCCAGAATCTCCCAGAAGGCCGAATAGGCGCTACCCTAGTCTCTGGTTGATTACCCCAATGCTTATCATACTTTTTTTTTTTTAGCTCATGATCTGGATTGAGAAACCGTCTTCCACCCACATACATCACCTTGTTCAAAAATTTACTTTTTCCTTGAGTTTGGATGCCTTCTGGACCACATGGTGGACAACCAACATTGCCTCCAACAGTTAAACCAGAAATAGCTCCATAACCTGAGTTACAATCAAGCACTCATCAAATGTCAGAAACTTTAGTCCAATATCACTACATAAGAGTTGTTGATTAGTGTCATAAATGTTAATTGCCAACAAAAACACTAAATGTCACATGTCACCATAGCGTCACAACACCAATCTTCAAAACATAGCACCAAATGTGAGAGCATGGAAATTTTCTTGTAACGGGAAGAATTTATTAAAATTGGTGCAATTGGTGACTTGAAGAAAAGACAAAGAGCATTGATTACAATGGTGGCCAAAATTGAACACTAATCTCATAACTTTTGACAAATAGTGTAATGTTTGACTTCCAGTAGATAGCACTAATCTTCATATAACACTAATCAACAGCTCTTATGTAGTGAAAGGTGTACAACTACACCAAAGGAGAACACCAAGCACTGATCAATTCTCCTTTGGTGTAGTTGTACACCTTTTCTACTAGTGTATACTAACATGCATTTCATACATGAGCAACACATAACAATCTAAATTTCTTTTGGTCATTGATTGACAAATGTATAATACTCTTAGGAAGAGATATTAAATGAGATAGAACGACATAATGTTGTTAAATACAAGTATTAGATTCTTTGTATATAGTGCTTAGTATTGTCATGTAGTACAAACCTGGCCAATCATGTATTGTCCATAGCAATGCAGCTTTCAAAGTAAAGTCTTGTCTCCCTTCTGGAGCTGAAACATCCACGGCACTTACTCCAGTGTTGTACAAGGTTAAAAGTTCATCTATCAGGGGCTCCATATAGATGTTCATATTTTTAACCTTTTTCTTCCCTGCACAAAGTATGAAGACAAAATTATAGTTAGTAGAATACCTCAATGCAATATGCAAATTTGCCAACATATTCAATTAAACATCTAGTAAAATTGTCTAATAACATATTATATACTAGTATCTTCATCACTGCACCAACAAGGAATTTCATGGTGTGGCTAGAAAGTTCCATACCTGGAATTATAATGGTCAAGAGTATGTTTTGTGCTTTGATAGCCAGTTCAGGGGGTAGATTGTAGAGTACCAGTATAAATGGCCAAGTAGAATGAGAGGCCGAATTATGTCCATATGGATTGAATCCATCTGTGGCTATACCAAACACAACTTTCCAAGGATCTCTAAGAAGAAAAGGACATAGGGCCTCCAGTCTTTTCCAAGCTGAACCGTCTTGAGGATATCGTAACCATCCATCTTCACTACGATGACTTCCTGCCCATTGCATTAGACGAGAATATTTGGGACTCCTAAATAGTACCAAGAGGCGAGGTGTTATTGGGAAATAGTGCATTTTCTTCCGTGGGATTTTGTGTGTTTTCATGTCTGTTCGATATCTTGATAGTTTGCACTGTTCCCTGGGGCATTCCGTCAATTTACTCTTTTCAGGTCCATGGTATAAGAATTCATCACATGGACAAGCATCAATAGTTATGTAATCAAATCCTACATCTCGAATCACTATCCTTGCTTCAGAGCGGGCGGATGGCATGTGGTTCTCTATGTTTCTTCCCTTTGCATCCACTCCTTTTGGTATAATGTCTTCATTGATGATTCTGAATAGGTCATCCATGGCCACATCTGATACCTTGTGCCTAGCTTGCCAACTTAGGAACTTTATAATCATGGTGAGTCTGCTTTGTTTTGCACCAGTGTAGACAGCTGTTGAAGCTTGTTGTTCAATAAATGAAGCATCCGGCAGGGGACCTCTTTCAATATCTATGTCGAAAGACCCAGCCATTAAACCAGCAACATTCATCAATAAATCATCATCCATACCCCAAGGTTCAAATTGAGGACAATCGTCGTCAGATTGCTCTGAGCCCTACAAAACAAATTTCAAGAGACAACAAGTTAGATTAGTCAAGATTGGGTGACTATTACATTTGAATATTCACCCTTGAACTTTGGACATGTATTAACCACATGGTTAAGAAGAACAATTTTAGATGAATAACGTCCATACATGTTGGAATTTGTACTACATGTAGATTAAGGCAAGTATAAGGACAACAACACACTAACTTGTATACAAGTAGCTACCCCAAACAAAGACTTATTTTATAAAGTGGTAATGACATGTGGACCATAATTTACTTTGAATTACTTTGGATTAATTGCATGAATTCCATATGTATGCAATTAACTACACTGGGCAATGTGTTAACCAAGTATCCACTTTTGTTTTTTCTTGTTTAACCTTTAAAGATCCTTAAAAACCAAAATAGGTTTTGGAGGTTCCCAGAGGAAATATATTCAGCCAACTTTGACCATTATAATCTCACAAATGAAGAATAATCAACAGTTCAAAATTGACATGTGAGTAGAATGTCAAGTTAATTTTAACATACTACGATTGGATTTCCTAGATAACGCTTATGTTGAGTTTTTTTGTTTTTGAATTAAAAGGTCATTCTTGATAATTTAGGCAAGTTTGCATCAAGGATCTTTAGGGGTCAATATCACATGCATGTATGAAACTAATGACAACAAATATGAGATTGCAAATTGGCAATATAGTTTTGAAATATTGGAAAGCAAGGTCATAATACAGTCATAATACAAAGATTCATGAACTTCGAAAACAACAACACTCACCATATTTTCTGGGACTCTTGGGGGGATGTTACGAGCAGATGATCCTGGGATGAAATGTTCATGCCCTGAGCGCCTTAGCCCGTCCAAGTACTCATCCTGCAAGTCAAATACACCAATCCATATAACTGTTATGTATATCAGAAGAGAATAGTACCTTATTTTGCATCAATTACAGCCTATCCTCATACGTAGTGTACATTAGAATTGCACTATTTAATTTACTACAATTAGTCATGTATGTAACTTGCAAAAACAACGTTAGTTCAAAGTGTAGAAAACAATTACCCCTATTTAAGTTTTGATGGATGGTTTATAATAACAACTTCTAGATGGAATGTGGAATACCATGTGCTAATGAATAACTAGGTGTGAATGTGATGGCCATGTATTAAAATTCTAAGTTTGATAGAAGTAAGATAAAGGTATAGTGTCCAAGTTGATTACCTTAAACTTATCTGCAATTTGAAACAACCTTAGGTGATGTAAGACTGTATTATATAGTCGAACATGAGGTTTTTCTTCATTTGCACACTTTGTGCATGGGCACACTATCCAGAACTGCTCATGCCCTTCATTATCAGGAGCATAATAGCTACTTCGTTTCTGGGGCCTCTGGTTTTCTTCGTGGCAAGTGTCAGCCTGGGCTTGTTGTTCAGAGGGGAGTGGAACGTCTTGAGAACTACCTCCAACTTGAGAACTACCTCCAACATAAACAGGGATCCAATCATCGGGGTCACGGGTTTTTGGTTTCCGAGTCATTTTGAATAATTTAAATTTCAAAATCTATTCTAAGTAGGTACAAAGTCTCTGCTTATCACTTCAGATGGTTTGAAATATTCTCCTACACCAATGGAATGAAGCAAAGGAGTTCCTGCAGCATAGAGTTTTGGATATTGTCAATCACAGATTATCAAGAAATTGACCATGGTTTATTTTTAAATCTACATTTAACTCTTAAACTCTCCATGGGGATAGTATATACATTATTATATAATTGAGATTTGCTACCAACAAGAAACTCTAAATTGGGATCTTTATAGCTCACTAGCATCTCATTGATTTAAATGTCAACTTCTTCTTTGAACTCAAACCTATTAAAGGTGTGCATTCATTCCAAATACAACCAAAATACACTGTATTCTATTGATCGCCACAACCCGTTCAGACCTTTAGAGGTTAACCAGAAATTTTCTTTATAGGTGAAAATTTTACAGTAATACATACTTTCATATTGTTGCATTGATTCTTATATCAATTAATCAAGAAAACTGTGATGCGCAATGATGTCTAATTGCATTATCCTATCCAGTGCCTGAGACTAGAGACTATGAGGCTTCAATTTGACACTTATATTTCAGAATTGATCCATTGCATATGGTCAGAGAGAAATGCTAATAGAGGATGTTAAGAGACAAGCTCCTGAAGTCCAATTTTATACCTGAAAACCCCACACGCAAGATCTTCTAAAATTAGAGGCAATTACATCTGTCTGTTAACTGAATTGATTTAGAATCAAACCAAATAGAAATATCCTATCCATGCATATACATATGATAAATTGATTTCACATCAGCAAGCGGGTAATATCCTATCCATGCATATACAAAAATTAATTTCACATCAGCAGGCAGGTCCGTCAAAAGTTGCAGCCAATACTTAAAATTGAAAATATATTGGAAAAAAATTAAGAATGTAATTGACGCAACCTACAGTATCATACCTACTCAATGGTGTAGTGCAGATCATATTCGTTCAGTGGAACTTACATAAGGTAGGAACACCCATTCATGACAGCGACTCAATTCAGACCCCTATAATATCACCATATTAAACTGGTTGAGAGTGAACCTAAAATGGACCACAACTTGACTAAAACTTTACTAGAATCAGTGAAATGGAACCAAATGATTGAGATGGAAGCATTTACAAGTTTTGTCGTTGTGTTTCTTCAATCTCTTTTGGGTAAGTCTACAATTTTGATTAGGTGTCTACAACACCTTCACTTCAAAAATTCATATAAAATTGCTCATGTGTCCAAAAATTCTGATTCCAAGACCCAACACTTCGTCTCCAATTTGCTAACACATTCATGGTTTCACTTCATGCTCTCTGCACTCCCCGGTTACCAATTCCCTTATTCTGTCATGAATGGGTGTTCCTACCTTGGTATTAGTTACACAATAACAGGGGTGGGGTTGGACTACGGTATGGAGTGGGAGGGGGAAGTCAAGCATGGGGAGGAAAGGAATAGGATCAGGTTTGGAGATATGAAGGTCCAATTGTGTGCTAGATTTGGGGGAGGGTAGTGGTTACAAATTTAGACAAAATTGTGGTTATTAGAACTCATAATTAATGGTAAACAGGTAAAATCACAAGCCACGATCACAAGCAGCCCTCGTGTCAAGATATACTAGACACAACTGTGTATACCGCAAGGAGACCCATGCACACCATATCACCTGCATTTAACTTACTCCCTAAGCTAGGTTGCACACCACCGTGTAATCTTCAATATGTCATACCTAACTCTGCATCTCTGGAGGTGGCCCTAACTTCGCTTGAGATCAAGCTCTGCAGCGTAAGTAGGGAGGAGTTGCTAGTAGTTGTGGTTTGCCATTGAGTGGCTTCACTATGTGCCATTGTTTGTAACGTGAGATTACAGTGTAGGGCTTTGTGGAGGAATTAAAAGTAGACTGCAACAATGGACTTCGGCACCAGGGACGTACCTGCTTCTGGAAGGGGGGTATTCGGCACCAGGGATGAACCTTGTGGGCGCAGATTTGTCCGTCACAAATCGTGTGATGAGGGTGTGGCGCTTGTACGTGGAACTCGTGTTGTTGCCGCGGTGGATGGGGAGCCTGTAAGCTTGCAACACTTCCCGGAGAAGGACATCATTAGTCCCTGGTTAGAGGGCAGTCCTCGTGAGGGTGTAAGTATGGAAACGAGGGTTTCACTGAAGCACTCGGATGCTGACCTCGAGAAAGGATCCCACCAGAAATTCTCTGCTGATCTAGAACAACGCAGAATTAGAAGGGTGGCAGTGCTAAGGAAAAAATTGCTAGAAGCTGAAGTTGCACTTGATTTACAATCAATTCCAGGAACCGAGTTAGCAGAGAAGGAGGCCGTCGATGCTCATCCAGCGATAGAATCAAGGAAAAGAAGGGGGGAGGGGAGGCTGCCGCTCATCCAGCGATAGAATCGAGGAAAAGAAGCGTGGGAGGGGAGGCTGACGGTATGCTTACATCAGCTTCGCGATCACCACAGCAACGTTCAAAAAAAAAAGTGCTGACAATTAACTCGAGCGCTAATGACCCTTCTAGAAGCAGTGACTTGAACAGAGAGTGCGAGAGTCAAGACGTGTGTTTGGGCGTGGAGTGGGCTGCCGTGAAAGACATTCCTGTAATCCAGCTCAATCGGTACAACAAACCAATGGGTGCATATTGGGAGCAGATGCAACCATATCTGTTTGAGAGAGGTGCTATAATATCCCTTGGCACATTGATTGGTCTAAGCAATCTAAGGCGCTAAAAACAAACTTTATATCTAGGTTGCGGAAGATCTACCCTGGCCCGTGGGAATCGAAGGCAGTACTGATGCAGTTGGGGAAGAGTATAAGAGAGAAAAGAGCGAGGTTGCGTGCAAGATTTAGAGTGTATGAATATCCCAAAGAGGTAAGTCGGCCTCGTGGTTGCACCATGGAGTCCTGGACAGCACTCTACAAGGACTCACTTGACCCAAGGAAAAGAGAGTACTCAGAGATTTGTTCGGCGAGAGTGAGAGAGAGGATTCTTTCAGGTCAACGTCCCTTCAGCCACCGTTGCGGAAGAAGAGGGTACGAAGGAGTCATCGTACGATTCGTAAGTGTTTTTAGTAACCCTATTTATTTTGAATTAGTCAAGAAAGCATGTAAGTCACCGTGTATGTAGTGCATGTGAACATTTGAGGTTCGGCCATTCTAACACACTGTTTCTGTGAATTTAGGTTTCTGAATTTCAGAGGAACCCTACAACGGAGGAGGTGGAATTTGTGCGAAGCAACGGACGGAAAGCCTTGCAAGAGGGGATGAGGTCGAGGATGCTTGAAGTGGGATTGAGCCTTCAAGGATCGAGAACAGTTTCAGCAGTAGAGTGTGATGACCGGCCTGAATCATCGAAATCACAAAGGCTTGAGGACATCTACAGTGATGACTCAGCCGAAGACGATAAGAGCGGAGAAAACTTATGTAAGTTCATTCACTCGTATCTTCTTTCCTTCAAATGACTGTTATTTGTTGCGATCTACAAACTTTTCATAACAACCCTGGTTTGTTTGACGATTATCAGGCTAGCCAACCTGTCCAAGCTTCATGAATTCTCAATCACACAAGGGTTTGGTTTCCTCATGAAAGCCTAACTGCCTCCTTGGGGCAACACCTCTATAGCTTGTACTCATGTGAGTGTTTATATCAATGCTTGGAGATCTGTTTTGCAACAACGAAATTGCTTTATGTCGTCATTCTAGAGTGAGGAAGATGTTGAGCAGAGCAGGGTGGGGATGCTCTCAAAAGACCACTTTTATTTCATTTCTAGCAAGAGCTGAAAATTAGTGTTGATTGCATGCACATCCTGTTTGACTTTTGTAGTAAAATTGTTGTGTTGAGGATTGTCAAGCATATAAGCAAGGTTCCAAGAGAGTAGCGGCTTCTTTTTCATATATCTGTAAATAGAGAGTCAATTCACCTTCCTCTGTGCATTATGATCAGACAACAAAAAGAGTACAGGTTATGTTACTATTTATAGAAAGTATGCATTTTGCTATTTAGTTATTGGTTTCAGAAAGCCCAGATTAGACCAGATTGAGATCCCTGTAGGGATAAAGTTAGGCAGTGACCGAGCTCTGTACTGGCCGAAATGGACCCTCGAAGCAGGAGCGGCAGTGCATTGGCGTGGAGGAGCAGGCTGCTGCTGCTGGTAAGACCCTTTTCGGGCTGATTGAGTAAGGTAAAAGTTACATGGGGGTGGATTAAAGTTCCACCTGCTAAGGTTATAGAAAGAGAGAGTTCTATAAGGCAATAGCGTGCTCGTTACATGAGCATGATTGAGACTGGTCTACAGCTCGAATTGACAGCCTTCGTGTCTTCTACGAAACTCTACAAGATTCGCTAATACAGATCGGATTCTCATGAGTCCGACCAAAATGCTGCTTGCATTAAAAGTTCCTGTGCAGATTGAAGCTCACCAGGCAGGTGGTGGAACATGCGTTCTCGAGGCTCTAATTGGCTTAACAGCTCCTCTGAAAGTCGCTCAGTTTCCTCCGTGCTTCTACGACCTTGTCCCGACGTTAATACTGGGGGGCTGGGTGCCCGACGAACAGCAATTGGTGTGACTGCGAGGGCCCAGAGCCTGGGTGAGGGTGGGGGCAAAGCTCCCGAGTCTCCCCTCCTCGATTCAGAATGCGGTGGTGAAGCATATGCCGCATCAACTCCCTCGTTCGTGGATCGATAACTGCGAGGGCTTTTGCTGCTAGACATCGACTGCGTGACTGCGGTCTTGGAGTTGCTCGAGGGACGCACCCTCACCATCGACAGCGGACGCAAGGGAGGCGGGGTGTCACTGGCTTAGAGCAGGCAGGACGTCGTCTGCGAGCCTGCAGAACCGGCGAGGAGCGAGGAGCGAGGAGCGCGTCACTGAGAGTATAGCTCTAGTTTTATTTTTTTTAAATTTAAAAAGAATTGTTCAATTCTGCAGAGCCTAGCGCTTTGGCTCATGCATGTATTCTTCTTTCTATTAATACATTAATTGGTTCAAGGGAAAAAAAAAGGAATCTTTACACCTATGCATGGACATCTCGAGCTCCGTCACTTTTACGAGCTCCATCACTCCATGCAGTTCATGAAGCCGTGATGGCAGCCCGAAATAACCTCGCAAGTACATGGCGACGTGGCGTTGGAATACTAATCGGCCATGATGGCAGCCCGAAGTAACGTCGCAAGTACGTGGCGTTGGAATACTGATCGGCCATGATGGCAGCCCCAAATAACCTCGCCAGTACGTGGCGTTGGAATACTAATCGGCCATGATGGCAGCCCGATATAGTCTTGCAAGTGGTGCGCCACTGCAGAGATGAACGATCGTGGGACTCGTGGGACCCAGTCTGTCGAATGAGAACAAACTTCGAATCTGCTCTTGCAAGTTCGCAAGTGCTCCCAAGCTGTCGTTCCCGAAACCTTCATAGCATCGCTAAAAAGCGCGCCCCCAGGTGTCGCAAAACCTAGCAATGCCGCGGCCGTGATTGAAGCAGTGTTTCTGAACGAGGCAGAGCCCCCAATTTCAGTGTAATTAGCAATGGTTTTAGTCGTGCTAAGACCCCCTTCCTCTAGATGTGGCTGCCGATCGAGAACTGGAAACCGAAAATGAAAAGGTCCACAAGAGCAATTGCGGCCGACGAAGAAGAAGAATCGAATTGCAGCAATTCGAGCTCTGGCGGCTTCGATCAGACACAACCTTCGCACAACATGGAGGGGACACGGGTTTAGGAGGCTAGACCCACGGTTACTGGAGCCGTCTGTTCAACTCTAACTTCCTATAGCAATACCGTAGTACCGTACTCCCTCTGCCCAGAAATAATTGTCCTAGTTTTGGCATTTCTCTCCCTAATTTTTGTCCTATTTTTCATACTTCAAATGTGAGCCTTGACGACTTCATATGGGACGGACAATGAGAGTGACACAATAACTACATATTACTTTTAACCCCTAAGTGGTCGAACGATCATTTTATGGTCTTTGTCCTTCTTTTACAGGTTGCCCATGATGAAAAAAAAAAGTATTTATAATAGAAAATTCAGTTTAATTTTCAACCCAATTTGAATTATGTCAATCCAAGTTAAAGTCCACATTAGTGAATTTTTTAAAGACAAAGACCTCAATATTGTCCTAGTGTTCTAAAATTTACCATTTCGGGAAACTAATGATGTTCTCTCCTTTGAAAAAAATTGCCTTTTTAAAATTTAAAACATAATGTCTTGTTTTAGCCAATCATACCAAATTTCAAATTCTAAAAATAAAATTTGTAATTTTGGTGAATTTTAAATGGTAAATGTTTTAAAATCATTAAATGAGTATTTAAAGCATTTTTTGAAAGTATGACTATATGAATAATTACTAAACATCATGCTTATCATTTTCTCTATTGGACTAAACTTCATCAAAGTTGAAAAAGTAGCATTTTATAACACATTTAGGTTTTGCCTTTACCCCCTCTGTCATTTAAGGGTTAATCAAAGATAGACCCGGCAACTTGTTGTGTAAGGGGACGGTTTCTTTTTGGCAAAAAAAATGTCAAGTTGAAAAATTCCAAATATTAGTGTTGGAAAAAACACCATTCAAATGGCACAAATAGGGTATGACTAACTTTTCACTTTCAAAATTGATATAAACTACTCCCTTTGTTTCATTGAAAAACTTATGGTTCATCAGGTGTTCTAACTTAATGCTTTTTTTGCTAAAAAAAAGTAGCCTCAATACTCGAAAAATTGTTTGTCTTCACTGATCAATAGTCTCAATATATAGTAGTATGTAGATTTTGTGTCACTCTCATTGTCCATCCATTCGAAAGTGCACAATGTTCATATTTGAAGTATAAAATATTGGAAAATAGTGCAAAATAAAATGCCAAGAACCATGGATGTTTTAGTGAGACAGAGGGGCTACACTTTAATTGGTGATTTTTTATATTTCCTCTTTCATTCATGAATCCTATTTGTCTACTAAACAAATAAAGTCCCAATTATATTTCCAAAAAATTCCTAGCACAAGAGCTAAAACGGATGGTCTTATGTGCCTGCAACTAAGCTTTTCAATGAGATTTCTTAAAATTCCTTAACCCCTAAAGGACCAATCAACCATATTATGCTTGATTTTTGGTCAAAGGCCCCAAAAAATTTAGTGTCTTAGCTTTATTGTAGTTGGTGTTTTCATTAGATGTTTAAGTTAAGTTATGATACATCTTTTGACCGTTGGGACTGGAGAATAAACTTCATTTGAAGCTTTTCCACCGTTAAGAACTTTGAATTTTGAGTGTCCAAAATACAAAGGGCTTTGTAAAAATGCTTCAATAATAAGTCTCTTTTAATTTCTTCACCTTCAATTTTTTTCTCCATGTAAATATAACTTTTATCTGCCTTAAATATAATTTTTGATATTAAATTTGACAAAAACATATTTATTTTGAATTTTTACCTTGTTTACATCATAAAATTTGTAAATATTCAAAATATCTTCCAATCATGTTGAAAATTTTGTCACACTTTCATAATGTCGATGATTATCTATGAAAAATTATAAATCATTCAATGTGATATTTAAAGTATGCAAATTATAGTGCTTTGACTTTTACAAAAGAGGTGAGGACCTTTAGGGGTTAACATTCCTACAAGTTTGAGTTACTACACCAAAATCAGCATAGACGGGGGGTGGGTGAATGGCGTGGGTACATTCATGCAGTTGGACAAATTATCATCCATTGCAACAGAATTTCATCCAATGGGGATGAATGGGACCACAGTATTTTGAAAAAAGACTAATAAATATTGATGAGTAGAACCTCTGGGAAATAGCATGGGCCACAGCAGATGGTGGTTTGGGAAATTGGGAGTGTCAGCCGTTCCAACAGTGGACCAAACGGTTGTAAGTTACGGTCCGTCCGTCCCGTCCATCAGCCCGCATGAGGAAGTGAAGAACATTCGCAGGGACCCCGGATCATTCTAGATGGTTCGTGTTAAGACATGATGAATATCATCCATTCACTCTCCATCCACAGCTTAGTCAGCATATCTACCCAACTGGTACATTATAAACCAGTTAAGTCACAGTAGGTAAATAGCAATAAGATAGATGGATGGTAAACCTAGTCACACTCTAAACCTTAACTTGAGTTAACTAGTTGTATTCACCCCTATATAATCTTAATGGATTAGAGCTCCAGCTCATTCTTTTGATGCTCATGTTTTTGTATTTATGCTTGTCTCTCAACACGTTATCAGCACCGTTAGCTCTTCCAACATAGTTTTTTGTAGTTCTTTATAGCTCTTGTTTTTGCTCTTCTGACATATTTTTTTGTCATACATTATAGCTCTTGCTTTTGCTCTTCTAACATAGTTTTTTGTAGTTCTTTATAGCTCTTGCTTTTGCTCTTCTGGCATAGTTTTTTGTAGTTCTTATAGCTCTTGCTTTTGCTCTTCTCACATAGTTTTTTGTCATACTTTATAGCTCTTGCTTTTGCTCTTCTAACACAATTTTTTGTAGTTCTTTACAGCTCTTGCTTTTGCTCTTCTCACATAGTTTTTTGTCATACTTTATAGCTCTTGTTTTTGCTCTTCTGACATAGTTTTTGTCATACTTTATAGCTCTTGCTTTTGCTCTTCTGACATAGTTTTTGTCATACTTTATAGCTCTTGCTTTTGCTCTTCTGACATAGTTTTTTGTCATACTTTATAGCTCTTGCTTTTGCTCTTCTGACATAGTTTTATGCAGTTCTTTATAGCTCTTGCTTTTGCTCTTCTCACATAGTTTTTTGTAGTTCTTTAAAGCTCTTGTTTTTGCTCTTCTGACATAGTTTTTTGTAGTTCTTTATAGCTCTTGCTTTTGCTCTTCTGACATAGTTTTTTGTCATACTTCATGGGGCTTGCTTTTTTTTATAAAGTTGACGTGTTTGTCCTTTAGGTCCCCGGGGGTGCGAGCGCTCAAAGCATCCGAGTAATGTGCACGGATCATCTTCCACTTGCCTACACCGTATAGCCTTTACGACGGAATTAGGCTATACGGTGTAGGAAGTGGAAGACGATCCATGCGCATTACTCGGATGCTTTGAGCGCTCGCACCCCCGAGGACCTAAAGGACAAACACGTCAACTTTAAAAAAATACGGCTATACGCTTATTGCTATCTACCTACTGTGACTTAACTGGTTTATAAAGTACCAGTTGGGTGACTAAGCTGTGAATGGAGAGTGAATGGATGATATTCATCCTGTCTTAACAGTTCGGACTTGGGACCGCCGCAGTAGCCACGGCCAAAAGCCCACGGCGGGCGGGCGGGGGCTTCCTTTCACTCTCCACTGATCGATCGAGGCTCCACTTCTGCAGCAGCAGCAGCATTGCCACCAGTCACGCTCTCTCGCTCTCTCTCTCTCTCTGCTTCAGTTCGCAGTTCCATCCCTCCCCTTGGTCCCCATCAGTCCGTCGTCGTTTCCATTCCAAGCTCGATCAGGTACGTCCTGTACACTACCAGTTCCCTTTACTTTTCTCTCCTCTCCAACAGGACTCACTCTTTTTTTCTTCTTCTTCTTCTTCTTCTTTGCTGGCTCCACCTTACTTTGTTCTTTCGTTCCCGTGCTAGCTGTCACTCTGATTTCATCGACCTCTTTGCGACTCTCTCTCTTTTCTTCGGATCTCAGAGCCCTTCCTTTTGCCATGCCAGCTTCCCGCTCCCTGTTCAACGTCTGTGCACACCCTGTACGTACGGTGGTGTAATTAATTACAGTCCTTGTTGTGAGCGTCACTCAGGTTTTTTATTCCTCCTGTCCCAAGAAGCCCAAATCGGGTCTCCTGATTTTGGTCCAATTTTTTTTTTTGTTTTATTAGTTTTTTGACCCTACCATGTCTGTCATGTTCTTCTCTGATTCTTTCTGATGATATCCATTTTGGCTGCATCTGAATTAATATTGAGTTTTTATTCTAATATTTTGCTTCGTCGTCTAGGGTTTAGGAGCCATTTTGCAATGCCCGCTTTTGCGTGGTCAGAGATTATTGTAAACGTCAGGCTTTTGAGCCCTAAAGCACCATGAAGCACAAATCGGGTCTCATGTTGTTTATACCCTGTTTGAATGGGACTTTCTCTTGTCCAAATTTATTTATTATTATTATTATTATTATTATTACTATTATTTTGTGACCAACACATAAAATGTTCTTTTGGTGAGATAAAGTATTTGGCCTCATTTTTCTCGGCATGATCATTTTCAAACCTTGATTCCCTGTTTCAAATTGAAGGTTACTTTGTGCTCGAGTGGGGGCTGAGTGTACCGTATGTTGGAATGGATCCCTTGGTGTGTTTCGATTCCACAAGTTTTGTAAGTGAATGGATTTCTAATTCTGTTGGTATGTTGAAGCAGAGTTACGAATATGGCATTAGACTTGGCGGATGACCTCAAGGAGCTTCGCCAATTTCTTAGAGAAGCCAAGCGGCCCCGCGTTCAGTCTCTATTGTCTAATGAAATCGCTAATCTGGAGAAGGTATCACTGTTTTGTAAATCGGATTGAGTAATCAAGTTAATTCGTCTTTGAGAAATGCAGCGTGTATTCATTTGGTGCTTAAACCCTAAAAGACCCATGAGGCTCAATCAAATTGGCTATTTTAAAACCATGAATCCTCGGTCCTTTAAATGAATTGGGATGAGATTTTAGTTCAGTCTTTGGATCGGTGTCGATGATGTTTACTATTATTATTATTGAAGAAGAAGAAGAAGAAGAAGAAGAAGAAGAAGAAGAAGAAGAAGTAGAAGTAGAAGAAGAAGAACGTTGGCCTCTTTTTAAGGTCAGCGTGAATCAATGGCCTGTTCCTTCTCAAACCCTAGATGTTCATTGGCACTCTATCTATTTGGCCATGTAGGGTTAATGCATTCCTTGATTCGTGCACTACAGAAATCTGACTTTGAGTCTAATTGGTGATATGGTGCAGCAATTCTCAGCGAAAGAAGTGGAAAAAGTGAAATCGATTACTCTGGAGAAACAATTGGACGAGGTAGCACCAATAGAGACAAAGCCAGCTCCTCGCCCAATTCATTACACAAGTTTGTCGACTTTCAGCTGGGATGAGGAATCTGATAAAGTGAAGGTATAGTCATCGAACACCGTTTGCTAATAATCTTGCCTCGAAGGGAAGATTTGATATGCTGTAACTTTTCATTGAAACATTGGAAGTTTCTATCCGTTCTCTGCGGGGGTTGGATACATAATTAATTGTACCGACACTTGATAATATAGAGTTATTGAGATTGAAATAACCAATCTTACACCCTTAACTCCTCATTATCGCACTCTCCAGTATCGCATTCCAGTATTATAATTATAATTATCTATCATCATCATTATTATTATGGTTATTGTTTGTTGTTGTTGTTATTAATAAATTTTAGTCAGAACATCAAACGGGCAATCACGCTTCTGAATAGGCATTTATTTTCTCTTGTGAAAGAGCATTATGATATTATCACCAACGAGGCATCTTTCATAGCATCGACAGTTTTTGGGTTGATTCGTGCCAGTGTTGGGGTTCTGATATGTTTGGAGAAATGGGTTGCAGATTTACCTCTCTTTGGAGGGTGCAACACAGGAGAAAACTTTGGTTGATTATCAGGCTGAATCTGTCAACTTGAAGATCCACGATGTGAACGGCAAGAACTACCGGTTTTCTGTTCCTAGACTGGCTAAAAAGATTGTTCCCTCGGCTTCTAAGGTTCTTGTTAAACCAAAACGAATCATCCTCACGCTGAAGAAGGCTGATTTTGGCAGCTGGTTAGAACTTTCAAAGAAGGAAGACAAGGTAATGTCACGGTCCGGCATATTTCCACTTGTTTGGCAATTCTTCCCACGCTTCGTTATGTAAGGTGAACGTGTGGATATTAAGTACTCAAAGCTAAGTTTGGTGACGATGTTACAGTCAATATACTTCCTCTTTTTTCAGGCTGTTCGACTTAGTGAAAGTATAAAAGAAGCACAATATTCAGCTTCAGATCACCAAGTCTTGACAACAGTAGTCACTAAGTGCGATTATCTTATATGCATAAATTGCTATCAAAATCTTGCTCTGAATATTGTCTTTTGTTGCTTTGCTATGTAGGTGAAACCCCCATCTCTTGACAAGGAGGCAGATCCAATGGCAGGTCTGATGGGATTAATGAAGGTATGTTGAAATACGCATCAGCACAACTTTTACATTTTTAAAGTTTGTAATGAATTGTTTACCATTAATGAACCATGCCATGAAAACTAATATCTGATGCTTGATAAAACGTCTGCTGTTTATATGTGTGGTATAGCGACTTTTCAAGAAAATTTTCTGTCTTTTGTCTAGAGCTCTTTTGACGTATGAGACTGAAATACATGATTCTCATTGCTATTAATTGCTCATGTAGAACATGTATGAAGACGGTGATGACGAGATGAAGAAAACCATAGCCAAGGCATGGACCGATGCCCGATCAGGGAAGCCTGGGACGAGTTCAAGTCCGGCAGATTTCTAAGGTACCAATTTTACAGTTTTTCTTTCACATGCCGATTACCTGTGAAGATTATTAAGTACGCATTCGCAGAATTTATATTCCATCGCCTTTGAGGTACAATTTGGATGTGGTCAAATTTTAAGGCAATCGTGTACTGTAGGTTAACTTTTAAAGTACACTTCCTAATTTAGAAAATTTTAACCTCAGAATGTAAAAGTAATTTACATTCTAAAAATGTAGCTACATACTATTCTTGTCACAGAAGCTGCCTGTAAAAAATTCATAAAAACATTTCTCCATTATTAGCAGTTCATGGTCAAAGTGGTTTGAAAACTGAGAACTAAACCCAAGGGGCTTGGTATATCCATTAAAGGTTAACCTTTTAGTGCCTAGTTGACCACATTTTGGTCACTCGACTGTCGAATATGAAAATAACTGAAAATCTGTGAAGAATTGGATTTTGAATTGTGAAGTTTAGAGTTGGAGATTTATAAGACACATCTTCTAGAAAAAGAAAATTTCAATCTGGAGTTGTGCAACTATTAAAGTACCTATAAACAAAACCTGAAAATATTGCAAATACTTGAAAATATAGTATATACTTACAAACACAACACATGTACTATGCGGTATTTCTTGTGTTTGGAAGTTTGTTACCTTGTTTTATCATTTTAGATTGTGTTCTCTTGTTCATGTTCTAGTAGTGTGTATTCTGATCTCGATCAATGTATCAACTCCTTTCAATTTTTAATGTATAAATTTTTGTCCCAAAACTGTGTATGGATTAGTCACTCACTTATAAAATTCAGAGTAATTATGTGTGAGTCCGTTCTTGATATGAAAGATTGCAATGGAGAGGTGATGACATAGTTCTTTGTTGAACCCCTTTACTTTCATTTTTAAGCCAAATTCTATTTAACTTTGAAAATCTCATTTTTGAGTGTGCATTATACAGTTCAAAGACACTATAATCTTACAATTCCACCATTGGATGATTCTCTAATTTTGACAAATTGTCTTCACTCCAATTGAGAATACAATTGTACAATTACTTTCTAATTTAGTCCATTCTATTTCTGATAGTATCAATCACGACGGAAAAGTCCACTGAAATTCAGTACACGAAGCTACAATACCCTAGGCACCAAAGGGTTAAGTCACACAGTAGGAAGAGTTATGGCTTTTCCATTTATCTATATTTGTGTGAAAGTAGATATTAGCTTCCTTAACCTTGCAAGCTGCATAAGGTAAACCACCCTGTATTTTCTTGTCTTTGCTTGTATTTGGCTTGTGATTGTTTGTGCTACTTTGTGGTCACTATGTATCAGTGTACAGTACGAGGACATACATAGTGGCACAAATAGGCTGACATCTGAATCGTGGCAAGAATTGGGGGGATTATCTTAATGCAGGAGGTGAAGATGTAGACACCATTGGAATTTGTGCGCTGTGCAGCTTTGGAAGTTGCGGTTATTTCACTTGTAGATGATACGAAGAAGAGCAGATTGAGGAGGGAAAACGGTCAGAGTAGGATTGTCTGCTGCAGCAGCAGCAGCAGCAGCAGCAGCTATGGAATATGGATAGTATGGTTGTGTAATTGGTATCAATGCCTGACAAGCAAGTTTTGATGGTAGACTGCAATCTGAAAGCAAGTAGGTAGAAAGGTGAGAACACAAATGTGGTATCAATTTCTAATAGTTACAGGGATTCTCAGTTGTAAAATGTCACGTTTCAAGTGTTTTTGTGACATGGGATGGGGCTATATATCTTGGTGAACTGACTTGAGTAGATCAGCTGCAATGGCCAAAGCACTGGCCGTGAGAGCTGTGCGGACCATCCTGTCTTGGCTGATCCTCCCATCTGAGATGGAGATGATGGCCCCTGTCAATGCACCTCCCACTGCTGCATTCTTCTGTGGACATCCGGAACACAACAATCCACCCTCACCTCTTTAATATCACCTTCTCACTACCCTCCACTCAGGGGAACCTACTGCATAGAAACAATCCAATTCAAAACCCACTTTGTATCCTCCCTATCACACTTTGTTATGTCACACTACACATTGATGTAATAATAAGGCTGGAGTTTCATGAGTGTGAAATTGATTTAAAATCTTGCAACCCAAAGACATTAACCCTTTCACATCTGTATCCACCATCAATTTCGTAGATGGGTTATAAAATATTTTGATGAATCACAAATTTGGAGTTGTTCTATGAAGAAGAGCTGTAAACCTCAATGTGTACATCACCTTTGTACGGTTGGATTTATCAAAAAAATTATTCATAGTTTTTCATTAATTTTGCAAGGTTTTCTTTTGAAATTCATTTTGAAATCCCAAATTAACAAATTTTATTTTAAAAAATGACTACGAATTTGGAATAATATTCACTATAAGATGATATATTTTTCGTTATTTTATTCTACTTATTTTGGACAATCATTGTTAAGGTCTAACTTTTCGAACTAAAAATGAAACTTGACATGAACCAACTTTGTCATTTAAAAAAATTCTCAATATCTTATTTTGAAGATCTATATTGTACAAAGGTAGTCAACTAGTAAAGGAACCAAGGAAAATTTGAATGGATGAAAAAATGTATGGGATGTAGTCAAGAGAAGGCTTACAATTTGTTCATTGCTCATTATATGAACGTAGGCGCATGAATGGGTTAAAGAAGTTTGTAGTGTAAGTCATTGACATTGTGTTTATATTTTGGATCAATTTGTTTAACACAATGATCGTCTCTTGTATTTTGTTGAGTCCTATGAAAAGCTCTCTAATGATATATAGGCCCTTACTATATAGAATTTTTTATCATGTGAGTGGCTTGATCACGTGCAAGCGGAGGATGTAGATTCCTACCAACTTAGGAACATCTATAAAAGAACTTATTTAGGTGTTTTTTAAGGCTACCATGAATCTAATAATTTATTGATAATAAGAATCAATAGTATTTTCCCGCTAAAAGTAAACTACTAGATATTATTTAATTTTTGTATCTATAAATATAAATTTGTATTGAAAATAATGTAAACAATTTACCCCCTAAAAACTAGCACGGTCACCACCTTGTTAAGATGGCATGGTTCAATTTTTGAAAAAAAACTAGAAGAATCTATTAGATTCTTATATTTGTTTCAACCTAGTGATATCTTCATGCTATTCCATCTAATTTTTGTTCCTAAAATGACTTTTTACAATTATAGATTCGTTTCACTATGCAATTTCTAATTTTAATCAATTACTATGGCACTTCAACCGGCAAGAGCTGAACACACTAATTGTCAATTGTTTTCAAATATTGGTCTGATTCACCAAAAAATCCCAACAATAGTTGGATAGACTATGGTGACATATGACTTGAATTCCTCTTTGAAAACCTTCACCAACAATGAGCCAAATAATGATGATATGAGATTCCATTGTGCTCAAAAAAAGATTATTACCCAATCGTGCTTGCCTCCTCGGGCCTTTTCCATACCATACTCAAGCCTAGCATACATTCCTGCTACGACACCTACAAGATGCAGATCACATGCTCACTAACACTCTAAATATTTAAGGGTAAGGGTCTACTCACCAAAGGAAGAAACACCTTTACTATCCTACCCTAAGACTTGTGGTTGTAAACATAAGTAGCAGGAAATGACACTTTATTTACAATGACTCCTCCAAGGTCATCGTTTTTCTTCTAAAGAAAGAGATTGAACAATTATTTTCTTGTAAAAAACCTCATATTGAGCTAAATGTCCCTAGGGCTCAATATGTATACTATTGTATATATGCTCTTGTAATTTATTCATTCATCTCATGTATTAAAATATGACAATGTACCCAAATACACTATATACTCATATATTGGTGTAATGAAATATAGCAACAGTCACATGCAAAAAGACATGGCTATAGGGAGAGCTTTTGTGATTAAGAAGGTCGTTTCAATTAAAAATTTGTAGTTTCAATTACTTACCCTCAAATCTATGTTTGTCCTAGTTGAAGAGCTCTAGGAAAAATAACTTATAATTATGGGTTAGTAAGCACCAGTTAAGAGATGAGCAACTCAAGACTTGCATAGATTGAAGGGAAGAATGGGTTCCAATCTTACCCCATTGAAGACCCTCTTTACCAGCCTTATAGACCTACACCAAAAGATTCATGATTCAATCAGAACATAGTGAATATAATTTACTGATTTTGGCTTTGATCCCTAATGCATGCAATTCAAAATCCATTTTTTCCTCATTTTTTCCTCACTGTACTAGTAGAAAGGTGGTTTGCGGACACTAAAGAATAGAACCAATAGCACCATACTCTGACACTATTTTTGGGTACCCAAAGATCACCCTTTCTACTAACACTCTCACATTTTGTTATGTCACAAAAAGTTGCCTACAAATGTAATAATGAGTTAGAAAAGTGTGAAAGATTCTTGCAATTCTAACTGATTTTTTGAAATTATGATTGGAATACTGCATGTGAGGTTTGAGCGAGGGAACAAAGGATGTGATAATAGAGTGAGTCTAAGGACTGGTGATAAAAATGAGGTTTGCGTGTAGTTTCATGCAATTGCAGCTGGACAGAAGTTAGAGCCAAGGTCGGTAGCCATAAGCCCAACTCACAATTTTTTCTACATCGCGCCTTGTTTTTGGTGCTTCTGCATCATCCCCAAGCCCACACATGTTACATATCACAGAACCTGTGGATGGTACCAGAATTGTTTTCTATGAGAGTTCTACGTTTGTTTGTCTCATTGACATGCACCCCAGCCTGTGACATGATCCACATAACTATGCACTGCCAAACAATTCAGTTCGTAAAAATGACATCTGAAATTAAAAAAATTGTGACATTCATTTGGGTCCGTAATTCTATGTAAATGGAAAGACCAAATAACTGCTTTCAATTGGTGCAATGAAAATAATAATCATCCTCTGTCATTGAAAGATGAGATGTCAGAGGAGATGGTGAGGATCACTTGAATTATTTTTAATATTAACCTGCAAGCATAAAAAAGACATTGATATTTCCATGAAGATGGAACTTACAGGAACATCCAGCAGGTGTTAGTATTACTAACTTACTCAAGTCTGTTAAAATGGCAGATTTCAAAAAAAATTAAATTAAATGAAAATTGATTAGCTCAGTTGAAGTTGCCCAACTCAATCAGTGAGGCTCATATCCAGTAAGACCAGCCTATCCTCATACTTTTTGAGCTATGTATGGGCACTTGGAATTTTGGTGTTTATTTGAAACATGGAATTCTAAAGAAAAAGAAATCAATGACCATAAGCTTGATTTGACAGCCTTGGTACCTTTCCTCATCCAACTGTAAGCTTCTTGAGTGGCGGCATGAGCAGCTCCAACCTGCATATAGTCAGTTGACTTTCTTCATTATATAGTCCTCCAGTTTTTTCATGGATGAAGAAGTCAGACCAGGCCCTCGGACCCAAAAAACATCATTCAGTCTGTCCTACATCCAGACAAACTCCATAATCGTTCAGAAAGTGGTGAATTTGACTCACAATCATATCATAGTGTAAATTAGTGTCCATGTCATAGAGGATTGGGGTCATAAGATACCATTTGATATGAGTCCTTACTTATCAACCCTGCGTTGTTGTTGTTCAAAACAACATTTAAAAAGTAAAAACACAATATTGGGATGTTTCAACTAACTGGAAGATGGTTGAATTCCTTAAAATGACATCATCATCATGTTTCAGAATGCCAAAAGGACTACAACCATCTTCCAGTCAGAGCTCAAAAACTAGGATTGCGCAAACCAATCACTACTAGGGTCATTTGTTGATTGCTACATTCGATAGCAACAGCAGTGGAATAGCTATTGCAACATTATGGTTCCTCAATGTAGGCTAACCCCCAACTGTCCAAGCATGCGTTTTTGGCCTGATGTACAGATTTCATCCGTATTTTCTCATCCGTCATGCACTTTTTGTGGTGTGAATTTTTTACTGAATTTTTTATGGGAAGTTAGCTTCATGTATGTGTGATTCGATCGAAAAGGAAATAATTTTTTGAAAAAATTATGCCTCATTTTGTGTTGTAGTGTTTCACCAAAAATCTTGAAGATTTTGGTCTAAAAGTGTTCTTGAAAAAAAAACTATTAAAATCAAGCATCCAAAAAATCTCCAAAAATCACTACACCTAAAGTACTACATTATAACCCATCACAACAAATTTCATCCACATATTGTCAATATCTTATTCGTAATTGAATTACAAAATAATTTTTTATTTTATGTTTCAAAATTTATAAAAAAAATTAGTGATAGCAGTCATAGATCTAACCGTATAGATAGAATCTAAAATTCAAAATGTATAACTTTTATTCATACATCAAGTTCCAAATATTCATATTAATTGCATTTTATAATGCATCTTTGCAAAACTGCCTAAACTGGACATAGGTGAGGACGTTTAGGGGTTAACCCCTAAAGGACCAAGGCTAATTTTCCAAGTTCGGTCAGCTCATAGTATTGAATGAGTATTGATCCTCAATTATTGAGATTTTTTGTGGTGATTCTACTCTTTGTAATGAAGATGGGATGGTAATTTGCGTACGTAGATGATGTATAGATCAAAAGATACAATCATGCAAAGGTGAAAAACCTAATTGCAGGCAACTCATGAAAATTTTCATACTATGAGCTATGCATCTGAATTTTTGTACATCTGAATTTTTGTACACAATGAGCTGACGCCCCCATATACACAAGTGCCAAATTCATTTTACCAAATCTCAAACTAAACTTTGCATTTTGGGCATTTTCAGAAAGTTTCAAACTTGGGCAACAAGCCAAAAAAAAAAGTGCAACCAACTTTGAAGCTTATAATCTTACTATTGAAGAACTTTGAACAGTTGAAAATTTGTAGGTGGTAAAAAATTCAAGTTGGTTGAAATATCCAACAGTTGGATCGGTCAAAAAGGTTTTGGATCAAAAACTATTTGTCTTTTTATAAGAAGGCATACTTTGGAGTATTTGGAGAGAAACATAGTCGTGGTCCTTTAGGGGTTAACATGCTGTAATATTGCATGATCGAGTTGTGCCCAAATTTTGCTTGAGTTACTCCTAAGCGTTGCTAAAACACACAGCACATAATAGAGATATTCTTTAATTTCAACTCTAGTTTTCATGTTGTGTATTTCTTTTGACCTCTTATAAGTGCATTTAATCAGTAATGAAGTACATTGTACCATCTTAGACTAGTTGAATTCCTAAGGATTCAACTTTAAAATCAATTCAAGTATAGAAGGTATAGAATAAATAATATGGAGGTTGGAAGTTGATAGTGAGTTCATTCAACTTTGAAAGTTTCATGAGAAAAAAGTGAAATACACATCCCATTAGATTAGTTGCATGGTACCTTGCAAATCCAAATGCACATTCCATTTCAAACCCCTCCTAGGGTATTGTAGTCTTTTTAATCCTTTGTGTGATTGAAAGAGGAAGATTGAATGAAATAGAACATGACACTCAAAACCCTAATTTAAAAAGGCCATAATATGTTTCATACTTTGTTTCATTCACTCTTTAATTCTCTTTTCGTCACAAGGAAGGACTTCAATCTGAGACTTCAATACCTTGGGAGGGGTTTGAAATGGAATGTGCATTTGATTGTGTAAGGTTGCAACTAGTCTAAAAGGATGTATTTCACCTTGTTTCTCTCACAACTTTCAAACTTGGATGAACTCACTATCAACTTCCAACCTCTATATCTATCAACCTATACATTCCATGTTTGAGTTGATTAAAAAATTGAGTCCTTAGAGGTTCAATTAGTTTAAAATGGTACAATGTACTTCATTGATGATTGATTAAATGCACTTACTTATAAGAGATCAAAGGAAAAACACAACATGAAGATTAGAGTTGGAATTATAGAATGTTTCTAGTGTATGATTCTAGTGGTGAATGTTTAAATTGGGCCACTAAAATTGTGCCAACCTCACTCAATCCACCATGATAAATGTTGAATTAAATGTCTTAGGTCTATGCCATTCCAATTTAGTTTTCACTGCAAGGAGAAGGCGTCACTTTTCACTCCCATGAGTCAAATGACGCCACTCCGCTCTCACCAATTTTTTAGTTAGACTTGATGAGTGCGATTTGTCACGTAGGACAATGTGTACAGTGAAACGGGACAATGAACACAATCCTTCAGAATGAGAAACTACGACGACGTCTCCTCTGCTTGTAGTGTGGTATTTTTTGATGACAGTTAGTTTTTTAAAGATGTTTCAGTACCAGTATGCGGTTTGCACTGGTGAATCAAAGGCAGAACTGCACTGACTGACTGACAGTGGGTGAGTGCATGATTGTATAAATACCCCGCCAATCTTGAGAACTCCATCCAGGGCGCTGTTAAGCACTGGATTCTGGATGTCCAGAAGACTGTCCATGGCATTGGCTTTGAGTGATAGCCTTGATACCCCGCTTGATACTCGGGACACCATGTCATCACCAGTCCTGTTACTTCCAGTTGACTTGCTTCCAGAAGATTGGTCCGTATGATCCAAAAGAAAGGGGACCTGTCAAGCATAATTATGTAACATTAACCCCTAAACGTCAGAGCGTCCAGAAAGTGGACGACTAACAGATTCAAACCCTTCTCCCATTCTTCATCAAGTTGTTGTCCTATTTAAGAGTTTAGGGTTTAGTCATACTTGATTACATATTTTTCTAAAATTACAAATGTAGAAGTATGTCAAGTCCTTGACCAAGCCAAAATTGCATTGACTGTAGTTCAAAAGTGGCCTTGTAAAAATGAGGTCATAGATTTAAGAAACACAATTTTCTTAAAGAATCGTCTTGTTAAAGAGTATCTCATTTCAAATTCATTCCAACAAATTTTACTCAAAAAATATTAAATTTTTGTTTGTAATCAAATTTAGAAGGGATTTTTAATTTCAACTTTCAAAATTTATAATTAAATAATGGTTATAATTAAATATTTTAATTTTATAACTGCAGTATTCTTTTAAGTAGTAGTTTATGATGATCTTTTTCAAATTGTCAATTCCAGGGACACCCTGATACGTTTAGGGGTTAAGAGCCACAAAATGTATGCATTCAT
This sequence comes from Pohlia nutans, assembly GCA_022496805.1. Lineage (NCBI taxonomy): Eukaryota > Viridiplantae > Streptophyta > Bryopsida > Bryales > Mniaceae > Pohlia > Pohlia nutans. The sequence continues at coordinate 1,503,543 of CM040095.1, read as the reverse complement.
GTACCTCTTTGCTAGCACAAAGGAGTTGAATACCGTACACGGAAGGCATGGTCGGCAACTCATGTCTAAAATTTAGTTTTTTTGCAAAAATTATGTGAAAGTTTTTTAAAAGTCTCTTTTTCACTATAGAAATAGATTTTTATGAAAAAATAATTTTCTATAAATTTGGGCTTCTCCTTTTATAATTATTTTGTCGACCCTACCTTTCGGGTATGGTACACTGCAAACAATCTTAGTTCATTGTCAAACCATCTTCTAAGGTAAGCAATTTATAATCGTCCCAATATGCATATGAGAATGGTTCCCAATATTAATTTGTCTTAGTATTTGGTGGGTCTTGTTGAGAATTGAGAAAAGATTCTAAATTCTCTTATTATGCATTTTTTGAACATTGTATGAGTAAACAATGAAATTTCCAAGTGTTGATTATAGGTGTATCCAAAGTCAATCCTAGGTTTTCATGTTCATAGGATGTACTTTATAGGCAAACATCTCTAGGGATTGGTTTTGGGTAAGGGTTACAATTAGATCATTTACCTTACATGGATAAGCCCTATATTACCCCTGGCTAAATGACATAGGGGATAAAAGCAGAACCTAAATGCGTTATAAAATGTTACTTCTGCAACTTCGATGAAGTTTGGTCCAAAGAAGAAAATGAGAAGAATGATATTTAGTAATTATCCGTACTGTCAAACTTCCAAAATTAGCTTTAGATACTAATTTAATGAATTTAGAAGCATTTACAATTTAAAATTCACCAAAATTTAAAAAAGTATTTTAAAATTTGGAAATTTGGAATGATTGGTTAAAACTAGAAATTCTATTTTAAAATTTTAGAATGCAAAATTTTCAAATGAGCGAACATCATTAGATTCCAACAATAGTATATTTTATAACACTAGGAAAATATTGAGGTCTTTGTCTTTGAAAAATTCTTTAGCAAACCTCAATGTTGCAAATGAAATGTATCAAAAAAAATGTATTAGAACATGATCTCAACCCCCAATTTAGACAAAAAATCAAAACTTGAAAAATATCATTTCCTGACCATGGGCGTCACTGCTATTTGAGTTGCGATTAGAAAATGGTCGATTGGTTACTTAAGGGTTAATATCATTTAAAGCCAAAGGTTTATCAGATTCCAACATCAAAAACTTCCTGCCAAGTTTGTCTTATCTGATCACTAGACAAACAATGTTGAAGACTTTTAATTAGACCCCCTTGTTTGTCAAACAAACACATGGTATTTGATTAAAAATTTGGCATTATATTTTAATGGAGGATGAAACAAAGGGTAAACTAGCACATTGTCATAGTGCATAATATGCACTCTAAATTCTAATAGAGAAGAAGAACAAAGGGTTGTGGATGGACTTTTGAGCTATGAATTTTCCAATGTTCAAGTATGTGAAGAAAAATATCTTCCAATTTTTTGAATTTTTTGAATTGATTAAAGTTTCAAATTTCAAAATAAGTTATTTTTGAAAAAGATTAATTGTTTCTCTATTTTAAAAGACTTTTTTATGGATTTCTTTTTTTAATGTAATTGAGAATGAAATTTTTCAAGTTGACTTATTTAAAAAAAATTAAACATAGAATCAAACGTAAGCTATATTTACATTCAAAGTTTGATCATAAATCGGTAAACTGTTATTAAAATGGGAGTTTTGATACTTAAGCTCTTCAACATAAAATCATTTTAACATTCTAAAATTTTATTTTGTGGATATTTTGTACATAAATTTAGAAGTTGGTTCACTCATTTTTCATTGAATCATTGCTATATAATTTTCAAATTGGTTTGAAAGTTAATTTTTTAGAAAAAATGCTCAAAGTGCACAAATGTGCACCAAAATGTAGTTAGTTAACCAAAAGGAGTTAATGGATCGTACCATACAAACGCCCTACGTTCCCAAAATATTCATAGATATTTAGGATTATTCCATCCAACTTTTTTAACATATTCATATGTTTAATTAGAGAGTTGACATTAGACATCTAATACGAAGTCAAATTGGAAAAAAGTGTCAAACATGAGAACCCTACTCCTGGTTTATCGGAAAAGTTGAAACAACAATTGAATGTTCAACCTCCCCTACAATGTTTTTGAAATGATGTTTCAATAAATAGTTTTTTTGTACTATTTGGCATCGATTGTAGAAGCTTATAGTCTTATTTAAGCTCTGCAAACTATGAGAGCACTCTTTAGGAAGTCGGAGTCCTACCGACGTCAATTTTTTTCTAATGGAGATTCTCATGTCAACTTAGGATTAGGTGATGATGTAGAGAAAATGCAATTGGGAAAATCAAGATGTATCTGTTGCTCGTTAAACTGGTTTTATCGCAATTCATAAGCTTGTCATTTGAAGCGATATACACATCCGATAAGCTTCAATGTAGGCAAATCTCAATATTGATTCAAACGGTCTTTCACATCCTAATGCACAAGTGATATTGTACATGATGCCTCATGTAATCAATTAGAAATGATTCACTCCTTTTAGTTTTAGCAAATTGGTGCACAAAGCACTTATGAGGATCAATGTTAAGCAATGCCTTTAAAAATGGTTTAGTATAGCCTTGAGATGCTATTGACCAAAAAAAGGGCTTACAGTGATTCAAGTATTACAATTAGCATTCATCATGTAAAGCACCTGAAGTTTAGAACAACTCGTACCAATTGTAGCATACCTTTTGTGTTTTCACCTACACCCTCCACAAAACTAGAGGCGGTGGACGCTAGCCCAATCATGCGTGAAGACTCCTGTAATTCAGATATTAATAAATCATCCCAAGACCCAAGCCATTACATGTGTTCACAACATATCTTAATTTTGGCATTTGAAAGACCAACTATTTGGAGTAGCAAAATAAAATTTCTTTTCATATTCATTTAAATGGTTTGTTTCAAAGCACCAAAATTGTGACATCCAAGCGCATAAAGCTAAAAACTAGCATTTGTGTAGGTACAAATTTGAAGTTTTAGATGGACATTTGGAAATGTTACAGTTGCTTGAATTTTGGCTCTTTAACAAATATGGCAATACATAGGCTTTGTCCTTGTAGGCCTGAGAAGATTAATTAAGTCTTGTTGAAAAATGAAATAACTCCATGTGATACAATTAATAATCTTCTACACTAAATTTTGTCAAATGAATATCAAAAGGTTTGTGATGAAAGAAGCTCATACCCTTTGAAATTTTGAAAAGGTCAAATCTTCAACTGCTCTTCATGAAATTGGCCAGAATGAGCTATCAATGGGTGTATTTCATTTCAAATGTTAGTGCATTGATAACTTGAGCGGTTGATTATACCAAAGCAGTAGTTCACCAACACACGTTATATGGAAGAAGTATTGAGAAGTGATTTTGATTTTTGAGAATTCATATCTTGGACAATTTCTTCTCATACCCTAGGGTACAATATTATTGTCACATGAAGTTAAATTGAATGCAATTATAATCAAGTGGAGTGACAAGAGTAGAAGAAAGGAGGCAAGAGGACAACGATAAAGAGGCATTGTGAGGTAAGGATGGAGGGATGTTTATTGAGATTGAAGAGGATAACTTGTAAATGAAGAGAAATTCCAAACCGCCACAAATTTGATCGTTTGGGACCCCAAAAGTTAAACCAATGAACTGGGATTGAACTCCCGGTTCTTGTTACAAGTTCCTTGTGTGCTTGGAGTTCGATGTTAGGATGTGAATGTCGATAGCCAGTTGGCACCAACTAGAATCAGTGTGCACTCTGAGAGGGGTTAGCCGTTGTCATTGTGTACATGAACATCAAAGATAGGTCAAAGAGGGACTGATGGTTGGACATCAGGGATGTTATGTCCTTCAATGTGTGCATAAATATCAAGGATAGGTCCGAGGAACATCTTGTACACAAAATGTAGAGAAAGAAGGCTACCCTAATGGGAACAGTGAATGTACCCTAACTCTTCACTATGTCTTATTAATATTTTTGGAAATAAATCTATTGAAGAAGGTCTTGATTTGTGACTAGATTTTTTGTACCGTATTTGGCAGCCTACCAAGTCTGTGAAAAAAATGTGTTTCATTGTGTGTAAACTAAGAAGAATGAGTTTCAATAATTTATGTGAAATAAATGTGTTTCATTGTGTGAGAAGAATGAGTTTCAATGTAGAAAAATGTAACTTTCTTTTTCTTTCTATCCTACCAAAAGAGTTTTGCATTTCACCTCTCTATGTTTTTTTATTCAGTAAGTTTCAACAAGTGACAAATGTATAGAGCCAGAGATATACTTATTGTGTAGAAAAATTCTTCTAGATGGGTATTTCCGTGAAGAGATAGTCTCAAAGCTTTAAAGCCAGAGTTATAATTATTAGGTAGAAAAGCTCTTTGAGATGGGTATTTCCGTCAAGAGTTAGTCTCAAGGCTTGAGAGCTAGAGATATAATTATTACTTCGAAAATCTCTTTGAGATGGGTATGTTCGTAAAGAGTTAGTCTCAAGGCTTGAAAGCCTGAGATAAAATTATTACTTCGAAAATCTCTTCGAGATGGGTATTTCCGTAAAGAGTTAGTCTCAAGGCTTTAGAGCCAGAGATAGAAATCGACCAAAATATGGTCATGTCGGCTCAAAGCGCCCTCAATTGTTGCATCCGTGAGCTCTACAACGGACCCCAAGTCCGAGGCTTCCTCTAAATCATCCAGCTGCAGCCCTAGCAGCACTGCAGGGCTGTGCAGTAACAACGCTATTGCGAGCAAGTAAGCCAGGCTCGCCATCGCTACACCCATTCACAATTCAAACACAGAACACACCCACGCAGTCGATTATACTGCACTTGCCTGCCAACTCTACCACTGAAGAATTAGTCGATTACTTGATAAAACCAGGCACAATCTTGCAGCTGCTAATATAATTTCTAAACCGAAAAGAAACGGAAAAAGCTGAAAAACCCTGAAAAAAGGCGAGAACAAATTTCCTAAAACCGACTCCATAAATCTGTCCACAGAGGCAAGCCCATTAAAGTAAAGCAATCAACAATGCATAGCATCACCTCTCAAGCGGCAGGAACGATCAGCACGTTATTTGAACCCAAACAAACATTAAAGGCAATCCTAATGTGTTAGTGAATGGAAATGCAGGCAGAGATCAAGTTTATGATTTCAGTCTGTGAAGTAAAATAGCAAAGTAGAACGAGGGCAATACACACTCGCACACGCAAGGAAAAGAAAAAAAAAAAAAACCTATGAAGCATGGCGGAGCACGAAACAGGAGCCCGCTGAGGCCGAGAGAAAATGTGAAGCGAGACGACAACCTCAGGGCAACAGCAAGAGACTTCCCTACCCTCTGTACCTCCTTGTACCTGCCCTGCCCACCGCACCAAACTCGCTTCCATCTGATCATTCGTTGGGAGCACGTTACAGAGTTATCCGTTACCGTATGTGCAAGTCATAACTGGATTAGCGATCTTGCCACAACGCTCAGCATTGCCTGGGTTGTGATCATTTGCATCACGAAGGTCTAATTCCTTGATCTTTTTTTTGATTTTCAGCGTCATCCTCTGGAGCAAGTTCGAAGTACTTCAAACAATCACCCAATCATACTTTGCAAAATCACCAATCTTAAATGATGCAAAGGACAACTGTATCACATTGCATGTGGCTTCTTCAACACTAGATCTGATACCAAATGTTCAATGTTTTAGCGCTTCAAGAAGATATCATTTGAGCATATCCAATCTATTTTGTGGAAATGAGACAAGTCAAGATATCGAACAATCAATGCAAGATTTTGAATCGAACTTCTTCTTTGATTTATCACGACGTACGATAACATTGTCACATTGTTCTTGACTCAAGTCACAGCTCTTCAATGTGAGTACTTCATACAGGTGTAGTAACTGCCCCAAGTACATGGAAAATCATTGATGAAATGAAGCGGGACTTCGGGGCTTCGAGTGTGCCTTGGACAGAGCTTACCACGAGAACCAACCCTTGCGACGCTTACCCTCTAAAAGATCAACGACGTGATCGATCTTTGACTCAACCTTTGACAACCTAGCCTCGATAGACTCAATTCTCGTACTGTTTGCCTTAATCTCCATAGACAGCTTCATGTCGAGAAGTGAGAATGAGCCATTGAGACCTTTCTCAACGACATCTATCTTCCGATCCAGTGCATCGAACTTACGATCTAGGGCACTGATGTTGCTCTCTATTGCAACGAACCGGGTGTCCATTGCAACAAACCGGGTGTCCATTGCACTAAACCGGGGTGAAATGAGGAAATTGTTGGCTCCCATTGCTACAGAGGCAATACCAACCACGGCGGATAGAAATCGTATTGCATCCTCGGAGTGCTCCTACGTCAAAAAAATAAAAAAACAAAATTAGGGTTAATTTTTTATAAAAAAAACCTAAAAAAAATGAGAAAAAAACGCACCTCAACCGTGACAAAACGTGGCTGATGAGCCACGTCCACCACGGTGCAATAGCCCCTTCGAAGGGCCTCCACAACCCACTTTGCCATAGCCATGGAGACAAACAATACAAGAAGCAAAAAACAAGAAGTACCACCGGAAACCAGAAGAACCACAGAGCCATACCATGTGGACACATCTTCCTCCAAGAGCTTGAAGCCAGTCCACGACCGCTTCAAAAGCGACCCGACACTCAACGAAAGCGACCTCGATGGCGTGGCCGTCTCGCCCTACTTCAACCCTAATACTGCTTTCGGCTCCGAATATCCTAGCTGCTCGTTATTACGGAAGATCTCCACCGTCTGATCGTAACTGTGAACGTGGGCAATATATTCGATATGTAAAATCTTCACACCGATCTCTTTATTCCTTCCCAAGAGGATCATGAAGGCTATTAATGCCTTGAAAGGAGTCACGCGTGTTGAGATATAAAATTCCCACATACGCTCTCCCTAGTACTAGTAGCTAGATGACTCACTAGTGATAAGATGCTCCAACTTTGGACCTATGGGAGAGAAGAACTATTCATCTTCTCTCTCCTTGTACCACCATATATTCTCTTGTTCAATCCAAGACTCTGACTTTTGTGTTCTCTTCTTGGTGCTTCCTTTGCTATCTATTTGTTTGATTTTGTGTCTTCGATACGTTATCAGCACGCTCTTTCTCTTCTATTTCCCGGTCTACACTTGAATTCATACTTGTATCTTATTTATTTTTAGTACTTGTAGATTTTGTAGAAGTTTTGAAGAAGTTTTAAAGAAGTTTTGCAGAAGTTTTTGTAGATGTTTTGTTGACGTTTTGTACACGTTTTGTACACGTTTTGTACACGTTTTGTTAACATTTTGTAGACGTTTTGGAAACGTTTTGTAGATGTTTTGTAGAGTTTTTGTAGAAGTTTTTGAAGAAGTTTTTGTAGAAATTTTTTGTAGAATTTTTTGTAGACGTTTTGTAGACGTTTTGTTGATGTTTTGTAAACGCTTTGAAGAAGTTTTGTAGAGGTTTTGAAGAAGTTTTAGAACTTCTCTCTTCTCCCTCCTCCACACTCCCTGGACTCTCTTCGCCATCTCTCAAATTCTCATATTATTATAATATTTTTCTATTTTTGTTGATTCTTTTACTTTCAATCTTACTATTTTACTTTTATTTTTTTGCTTTTTACTTTTTTTACTTTTTTACTTTTACTATTTAACTTTTACTTTTCACTTTTTCACTTTTTACTTTTTTACTTTTACTTTTTTACTTTTCTTTTGTTATTTTACTTTTTTACTTTTTACTGTTTTATTTTTTACTTTTTACCATTTTACTATTTTACTTTTAACTTTATAATATTTTTACTTTTTACTTTTTACCTTTTATTAAAATTTATAATTTTTTTTATAAAAAAAAACACTTTTTTTTTTTTCTTAAATTTAAATTTGCACTTTGTACATTTTTTCTTTTTACTTACAACCTTTGTGATTTTTATTTTATTTATTTTTTAACTCCAAATTCTATATTTCCAGCAGAAGAATGACGTCTTTTACTTCTTCTGTTGCTACATCCACTGCTATGCCAGTTGCTAGTACTAATCTCGAGCCAACTATGCGCCTACAGCCTCTACTTTTCCCACAATTGGCAGCGGATGGCAATAATTATCTTTTGTGGGCGAGGACTGCCAAAGGACATATATTTGCGGAGCAATTATCAGGATCTATTTCTTTTGATCCAGATACGGTTGTAAGTCCTTCTATTTCTTCTTCTATATCTTCGAAGATTTTACTTCTGCTCCGTCACCGTCTTGTTCCATCTCTCCAGTATCAATATCTGGAGATTGAAAATCCTAATGAGCTTTGGCAAAAGCTCAAATCTCGTTTTGATCACCAGAAAACCATCTTCCATCCTCGAGCTCTCTCTGACTGGACTCATCTTCGTGTGTTGGATTTTCCAACACTTGTTGTTTTCAATAACGAGTTGTATTGGATAATTTCACAGTTAAGGTTATGTGGTCAAAACATTATCGAGGACGAACTGATTGAGAAAACTCTCTCAACTTTTTCACATGTTCATGCTGTACAAACACAACAGTACAGAAATATGAGATTCACTAACCATTCTGATCTCATGTCTCTTCTTCTTCTTGCTGAAAAGCAAAATGAGCTCCTTTTGCGCAATGCAGAAGCTCGCCCTATAGGCACTCCTGTTCCTGAGTCCCATGCTGTCCAGCTTTCGAGTGTTAAACCTAAAAATCAAAAATTTCAGAAAAACCGTAAACAACAGTATAATCACTCTAATCGTGAGAAACTACAGTTCCAACGGAAGAATACTACTTTTGTTACCACTAATAGTGGTAAGTGTCCATCAAAGACGCGTTCTTGCCACGAATGTGGTCGAGTGAGTCATTTGGCTAATGTCTGCCGCACACCGGAGTATTTTGTGAAAATGTTCCAGGAGAACAAGAAGTTTAAAGGTCAACAACGTGAGACTCACACCATAGATGCTTCCATGGATCCATTTCAAAACGACGAAATGGAAACGTATGTTGTAGATGATATATCTCCTGGTGAGTCTCGTTATGCCCTCATGGATTTTGCAAGTACTCACTCAATCCTGCGGGATAAAACATTTTTTACTTCAAATAATCTTTCAACTTGGCAAACGAAAAGATTATTGACCATGACTGGATCGAATGTATTTCGTTTCCAGGAGAGACCAGCAAAGGCGATTTTGCCTGAGGGCACCACCATTACATATATGCGTGCTATGTATTCTCCCTCTGCACCTCGGAGCCTGATCAGCTATGGAGATGTTCGCATCAACGGTCTTCATCTCTCGACTAAAATTGTAAATAATCGAGAGGCTTTAGTATTTGTACAAAATAATAAAATGGTAGAAACTGCCTTTGCTGTGGCAAGTGACTTGTATCAGATTCCAATCTGACCATCCACTATATACAGTTTTGCTTCATCTTGTAAAGATAATAGAGTTTCTTTTTGGCATGAAAGATTAGGTCATCCGAGCTCTACTCTATTTTGAAAAATTCTTCCATGTGTTGTTGGTCACAATCTACAACCAGCAAATGTAAATTCTATGAGCTTGTGTGAGGCTTGTGTACAAGGCAAATTAATTGCCAAACCTTCTGTGTGGAAACTTCCCCACGAATTACCACCTATGCTCTTCAGACTACACAGAGATATTTGCGGTCCTATCACTCCCATAAGTGGACCATTTCGATATTTTCTAGTTCTTGTTGATGCATCGGGAAAACAATCCCATGTTTCTTTATTATCTTCAAAAATTTGGCGTTTGCAAATTTACTCTCAATGCTCATCCGTTTCAAGGCCCATTTTCCTGATTATCCAATTCAAATACTAAGTATGGATAATGCTCAAGAATTTTGGTCAAAGTCTTTTGAAAATTATTGTCGTGCAACAGGAATTGATCTCACATATTCAGTTCCATATGATTATGCTCAAAACGGCTTGACTGAATCTTTTATCAAAAGAATTCAATGGATTACTCGACCACTACTTCTACATGCAAATTTGCCTTCAACGATTCTGATTCGTCTTTGTCCTTCATCTATGGAGATTGCATCTTCTCAAGAACTTCTTTCCGGGCGAGTTCTAGATATCTCACTTACGAATATTTGGCTGTCGTGTTTGGGTTCCAGTCTCTGAACCCTATCGCCAAAAGACTCATGCTCATCGACAAGAAGGCATTTATATTGGATTTGATTCTCCAAGTATTATTCGCCATATCAATCCAACTATTGGTACGTTATTACACGCCCGTTTTGCTAACTATCGGTTTGAAGAAGATAAATTTTCATCTTAACCAGCGCAACATCTTCTCAAGAGGTTAAACCTCTTATTTTTAAAGCATCTGAGACATTTTTATTGAATCCTGATCCAAGATCATCTTTGGCTGAAACTGTCACGGATATAGGATCTTGAGATGGATATTGCAGAGACTAGGCCTTGAGACAGAGATATAATTAGTCTTGTTCAACTATCGATTTAGTTCAATATAATTTCTTGAGAACCACTCTCGTGTACTATTGCACTTCTTGTTCTTGGGTCCTTGTTCATACTCTTGTTCTTGTTCTTGAGTTCTTGTGTCCTTGACAGTTTGAACATCTGTCTTAATAGATTCAGAAGCCTTGATAGATTCAGGAGCCTCTGCTTGTTTCATAGATGAAGATTTTATAAAACTTCACAATATTCTCTTAGTTAAAAAACCTTATCCCGTTCCAGTAGAAGTAATAGATGGACGTCTCTTAGCCTCAGGTCATATCACTCACGAAACTACTCTTTTAGAAATAGAGTTAGAAGGTCATAATAGTTTTCTTGTTTTCAATGTCATTAAAACCCCTACAAGCTCTGTCATACTAGGACTATCTCCGCTTAGAAAATACAACCCCAATATAGATTAGAGTAACCTCAAAGTCAAGTCATTCCCTAGTACAATTCCCCCAAAACAACCAACTAGATCCAAATTTTGTCACCCTAAACCATTGTTCGTTGAAGCAAAGACTTTTATGAAAGCTGCGAAACATAGCAATCCATTTGTTATTTATGCAACTCCGGCTCGTGAAGAAGCAACTATGGTTACAAGCAATCCGGAATCAGTATAAGGAGTTTCAAGATGTTTTTGAGAAGAAAAATGCTGATATTTTACCGGAGCATCGACCTTACGACTGCGCAATTGATCTGCAAGATGGCGCGCAACTACGTTTTGGCCCGATTTACAACTTCTCGCAAAACGAACTTGTAGCATTGAAGGAATATATTGAAGAGAATCTCGCCAAAAACTTCATCCGACACTCGAAGTCCCCAGCTGGTGCCCCAATACTCTTTGTGAAGAAAAATGACGGCTCTTTACGAATGTGTGTTGATTATCGCGGCCTGAACAAGATTATTGTGAAGAATCGATACCCGTTGCTGTTGATATCTGGACTTCTTGATCAACTTGGACAGACCGAGATCTATACGAAGATTGATTTACGCGGAGCTTAGAACCTAGTACGCGTTAAACAAGGGGACGAATGCAAAACTGCATTTCGAACAAAATATGGTCATTTTGAATACAATGTCATGCCTTTTGGATTTACAAATGCACCTGCCATAATTCAACATTTGATGAACGACATCTTCCGCGATTTTTTGGATAAATTTGTCGTGTGCTATTTGGATGATATCTTAATCTATTCCAAGAATGTTGAAGAACGTGAAAAACATGTGAAACTTGTATTACAAAAATTACGTGATGCTGGATTATACGCAAAAGTAAAAAAGTGTGTATTTCATCAACCATAAGTGGAGTTTCTTAAGTAAATTATTTCGAGTAAGGCTTATCTATGGATCCAAAGAAGATTGAAGCTATGACAAATTGCTTAACTCCCCGAACGGTGTCGGGTAGAGAGGAGCGCGCTCTGAGAATTTGCGGGGAATCTGGCTGCGACACGATGACCAGATAGCTTGGGAGATCGGTCTTGTCTTCAATTCTTGTACTCTTCAAATCTTCAAATCTCTTCCCAGTCCTATCCTGCAATGGCTCTAAAAGGTTTAAGGGTAAGGGTGGGGTAATAAGAAACCACGGGCCTCGGACGGGTAAAACGGGACGGCCAGACCACGAGCTGAAACCGTCCGAAAGGTGGCTCCTAAATTTCAAACCCACGGTGACCAGCAAACGTGCCTCACCGGTGGGAACAACATAAACACGACCGTGTGGGTGATCAATCCCACTTCGCCGCAACAAAGTTTACAAAACAAAATTGAAAACAACTAGCCTCCAAAACTGGCTGGGAATAACAATAAAAGACAACGAGCCACAAACCACAACACACAAATGTTCTCGTCTTCTTGTCTTGAAGTCTTCAAATCTTCTTCCTTTAAAGTCTCAAAGTGTTTAAAAACACAAAGAAATCTTCAAGGCAATCTTCTATTGTGACTGCGAGCTTCTAATTGATGCTACAGATGGCTCAAGTCTCAAAAAGCTAAGTATAATAGCTTTTTGAAAAGCTAAAACAACAAACTAACACTCCTCAAAATTTCAATTGAATCTAAGTTACTGTCCAAAAGTTATAAGAGAGCAAAGTGGAAGCTTTATTTTTCTTTTGATAACCAACCTCCGCCTCTTTATATCTTCATAACTTTTGATCTAAAGCTCTTACATACAAGTGAAATAGCATTTTGAAAAGCTAATGCAAACTACTACAATATGTATAATTTTTATAGAAACCCTAAACTCTGTCCATAAGTTATGGCTAATCAAAGTTTCGGTCTCTTTATTTTTAGAGAGTTTCAACCTCTCAACTTCAACACACAACAACTCCTTCAATAAAACTCCAAATAGATTGAGTGATAGCAATCTGAAGAGCTAATCTCATAGGCTATCAGTCCTGTAGATTTCAAAAGAAATTATCACAGTGACCAAAAGTTATGGTCCTCGAAGTCTTAGCTTCCTTCTTTCCAAAGGCAGTCAACCTCCAAGCCTTCACACCTTCATAACTTCCTCCTCGGAACTCCAAATTATAAAAGTAATAACTTTTTGGAAAGCTATTACAATGATACATACACTCTCAAAATTGCAAAGCAAGTTGATACACACAACAAAAGTTGTGGCTCGTCGAAACCTCTGCCCTCTCAATGGACGGCCAAGGGTTTCCACAAACTTCCAACCTTCACAACTTTTGCAATACAATTCCAAATTCAACTTATAAGATCAATTCGGAAAGGTCTCATTACAAGGAACAATCTCTCAAAATTTCAATTTAAACAAAGTCTTGCTCAATGAGCTACATCAAGTCAAAATTCTGCCTCCAAAGCTCTCACTATTCACACACACAAAAAAACTCCCGACAATCTTCAAAACCCCAAGACCTCACTAAATCTCATCCAATCAAAGGTGGCGGTGGGGCACATATGCCCATGCTCCCTTTTGAAGCTTCAAAGAAGATACTTTTTCCCCCCCTTCCTATTCACACCTTTCAAACCACCTAATCCTTTGATGATTTAATTAAAACGAAAGACAAACTATATGTACTATTTTCATTCCGCTACTCCATTCATTGAAAATACAAAGCTTAGAGCATATATGTACACGATGGAAGCATTTCCATCACGACAACGGTACGTCGGATTCGCTAATTTTTATCGAACTCTCATCGAGAATTATTCCCAAATTGCTGCAGCATTGGCTCGATTGACATGCAAAGACAAGCTTGATTAAGGACTGGAAGCGGAGAATGCTTTCCAAAATCTGAAGACGGCTTCTACAACGGCTCCAATCTTGATTCATCTAGACTTTTTAAAAGCATTTTACATGGAGACTAATGCATCAGACTTTGCATTAGGTGCAATCTTATCACAAAAGGGAGATGACGCAAAACTTCATCCAGGTGCAATCTTATCACAAAAGGGAGATGACGCAAAACTTCATCCAGTTGCGTTCTATTCTACAAAATTCTCCGCTGCAAAAATCAACTACAAGATCTACGACAAAGAACTACTTGCTATAGTGGACTCGTTTCAACAATGGCGTCATTTTCTTGAAGGCGCTTCGCACCAGGTGACTGTATATACAGATAAAAAAAATCTTGAATATTTTATGTCAGCTCGTGTATTGAATCGGCGGCAAGTTCGTTCGAACATGTCATTATCTCGTTTTGACTTCGTCATCACATATCGACCTGGAAGACAACAAGGATTATCGAATGCTTTGTCTGGAAGATCCTATCTTGCGCCTAAAGAAGGAGAAGTTGCATATGACCAACAACAGACAACTCTTTTGAAAACCGAGCAATTTCGAGTTCATGAAGCGATTATGGCAATGCCAGTTGACTCATCATTTCTTGACGAAGTTCGTGCAATATCAGCAACGGATCCTCTTGTTCTTGACATTCAGCGTCGCTCTGAAACTGATCGCGACAATTTCAAGTTTGTGAATGACCTCTTGTATTTTGAGGAGCGCTTGTATATTCCAGAAGGTTTTGCACACGTTCGAATTCTTCAAGCCCGTCATGATTTTCCTGCAGCCGGACATTTTGGGTTCAACAAGATGTTAGAACTCATTTCTCGAGATTTTTGGTAGCCCCAGATGTGGAAAGCTGTCAAAGACTACATTCTTTCTTGTGACACTTGTTCTAGATCAAAGAATCCACGACATCGTCCATATGGACTCTTGCAGCCGCTGCCTATTCCAAAGCAACCATGGTCTTCTGTTTCTATAGATTTTATCACCGATTTACCACCATCGAAGACTTTTGACACCATATTCGTGGTTGTTGATCGATTGACAAAAATGACACATTTCTATCCTTGTAAGCAGACAATCACCGGAGAAGAGACAGTAAGACTATTTTTGGATAACATTTATCGATATCATGGATTACCGGATGACATCGTTTCAGATCGCGGACCGCAATTTGTCTCTAAATTTTGAAGATCTCTCTTTGAAATCTTGAAGGTACAAACCAAACTCTCTTCTGCTTTTCATCCTCAAACTGATGGTCAAACGGAGCGTGTAAACCAAGTATTGGAGTAGTATTTGCATTGCAACATCAACTATCAACAAGACGATTGGACTTTGCATTTGCCATTGGCTGAGTTTGCGTATAATAATACCGTTCATTCATCGACTCAACAAACGCCATTCTATGCCAACTATGGATATCATCCAAAGTTTGACATGTTAAATCAGTCAAAGAACGAGAATCCGGCAGCTGTCGACTTTGCAACAAGATTATCGGAACTCCATGCGTTGATGAAAATTCATTTAGAAGAAGCCCAAGATCGCTACAAAGCCGCCGCAGATAAGCTTAGAAAGGAATCACCGTCATTCCTAGTTGGCGACAAAGTATGGCTTATTCGGCATAATATCAAGACTACAAGACCATGTGATAAGTTAGACTATTGTCGATTAAAACCATTCCCTATTCAGCAGCAAGTCAATCCGGTGGCTTTTCGGTTGGACCTACCAGTATCTATGAAGGTACATCTTGTCTTTCATGTGTCACTATTAGAACCATACAAAGAGTCGAATATACCAGGCAGAAAACAACCACCACCACCTAGCAGTGAAGTTGATGCCCACGAGGAATATGAAGTTGAAAAAATACTTAATTTGCGGCGAAGACGGGGCAAATTAGAATATCTTATACACTAACATGGTTACGACATCAATGAACGGACGTGGAACCAGCAATAAATGTCGTTGGCGCGCCTCAAAAGGTACAGGAATTTCATCGACGCTATCCTGATAAGCCACGACCTATTCGATGATAACTTCAACAAGAAGCTCTTCCGTTGAGAGCTGTATGTAAAGAGGGGAGAGCAGTCAAATAACAACATAACTCTCAACCTTAGAAACATCTTCTCTCGTACTTCTTTTCTTCTTAGTATGTCTAATTGGAAGGTATTCCAAGACTCTTTAGAGTCTGAATCACAACCGGAGTCTGAGCGTGAGTTGCCTTTATCACAATTGCCGAACCAGCCTGCAAATCTTTTGCCACCACAACAACCCCGAAACGAAGCTGGACCTTCTCAACAATGAAGACGACCTCGAGATGAAGAACCTCTTGAACCACGACAATGTCGAAAAATACCCAGTAGCAGATCGTTGGTGATTGTCATCGAAGTAGAACCCGCTTTTGAAGGTCGCCCGGAAGCTGTCTTTGAAGGACTTTTTTGCAACAAAAATACAGAGGTCCAAGCATGGTCTCAAGTAGCGGGTGTCGGTCACTATTGCTGGCTGCAAGGCGTTTAAATCACTTGACTCGCGCTAGACAACTTGAGTATGTCGGAAAAACCATGAGACATATTTTTGATTTTCTTCGCCTCTAATCAAAAGTCCACAACAACACTTCTCGTGTAGACTCATCTCTAGAGAGGGAGGTGATGTCACGGACATAGGATCTTGAGATGGATATTGCAAAGACTAGGCCTTGAGATAGAGATATAATTATAGTGTGGAAACTAGTTCGTGATGGGTATTGGGTATTAGGTAAAGTCACAGAGATATAATTATTGTGTCGAAACTAGTTCGTGATGGGTATTGCCACGGACATAAGACTTACTCTCTAGGAAGCTTCGCCGGAAGCTTCGTTAGTAGTTAGAAGCCTCTCTTGGAACATCTTCTAAGATAGTATATATAGGAGACGAAATGAGGGACTCCTCACTCTCATCAACACCAGTTTAGGAGCAACCTTGATGCCTTGTCTTGTTCAACTATCGATTTAGTTCAATATATTTTCTTGAGAACCACTCTCGTGTACTATTGCACTTCTTGTTCTTGGGTTCTTGTTCATACTCTTGTTCTTGTTCTTGAGTTCTTGTGTACATGACAGAAACCGAAGTTGCTAAATTTTTATATTTACAAAAGGTTGTTAATCAAACACCTGATGGTTTCAATAATGCATCAAGGATTACTAAAAATCCACTTAATGAGGCTCAAAATTTTCCTGCTTGAGTTTCTATATCAGATGCTACACCACTTGTACCTCCTCAGCCGTTGAGCAAACGGACTCGTGGTCCAGATAAACAACCACGCAAAAGAAGAGTAACTACCGATATTTTTTTCCTTCTATTCTACCTCCAGCATCTTCTGTTGAAATTCCAACCGCTTTTCTTCAAACTTCTTCATCTACCACAGAAATATCTCCATCTAATACAGAATTGGCTATTCTATATTGCGGTACTGGTGAAATATTAAATAGGTCTGAGACTGCGATTGATGATTCTTTCATTTGTATGATCGCTCAGAACATCTCTTGTACCGAAAGATGATCTTAAACCAACCAGTATTGAAGAAGCGATGCGTCGCTCTGATTGGCTCAAATGAAAAGCTGCTATTGAGGAGGAGTATTTATCTTTGAAAAAACGACAAATCTATGGTCTCATTGTGAATAATCTCACAGATAGACCGCTCGGCTACAAACTTGTGTTTATTCGCAAACGCAATGGCAAAAGTACAATTATTCGTTACAAAGTCCGTCTGGTTGCTCAAGGTTTTACCGAACACTTTGAAATTCATTATGATTCTACTTACTCACCTGTTATTGATTCCATTACTTTTCGATATCTTATCGGCATGGCAGTTCATTCTATATTGGAAATGCGTCTTATGAATGTTGTGACAGCATATTTTTACGGATCTCTTCAGACTGACCTTTATATGAAAGTTCCTCTTGGACTTGAAAGTACAAGTCCACCTACAACTATTGCCGGTAAACATCGTGGCGTTAAATTACAGCGAGCTTTATATGGCCTTAAACAATCGGGCCGTATCTGGTACCAGCGCTTATGAGATTTCCTTCTCAATCATCACTTTATAAATGACCCTTTACTTCCATGTTTATTTATCAGGCGAGAGAAACATGACTTTGGCATTATAGCAGTGTACGTTGACGATTTAAACCTTGTTGGTACGCCATTTGTATGCAAAGCAGCTACTCAACTTCTTACTCGTGAGTTTGAAATTAAATTACTTGGGCAAACGACATTATGTATTGGTTTACAAGTTCTTCACCTGAAAGATGGTAGCACTTTTCTTTCTTAATCGACTTATTTAATCCTATTTTAAAACGTTTCAATATGATTGATGCCTATCCACTTTCCACACCAATGATTGGCCGCAGTAACAAAGGTGATGATCTTTATCACCCTTGCGAGGAGGAGGAAATATTGGGGGAACAATACCCATACCTCGCTGCGGTCCGAGCATTATTATATTTGGCTACATCAACAAGGCGAGATATCTCATTTGCAGTTAGTGTTCTTGCAAGACATAGCGCCCGTCCAACTCTACGACATTGGAATGACATTAAACATCTCTTTCGATATTTGAAGGGGACCACGTACTTAGGGCTACATTACACACGATCACCTAACCCAACATTGGTTGGATATGCTGATGCTGGTTATAGATCTGATCCAACCACTTTTAAATCTCAAACTGGCTATGTTTTCTTGCGACACGGAACTGCAATCTCTTGGAAATCAGTGAAACAAACAATCACTGCAACATCATCAAATCATGCAGAAATTATTGCCTTACATGAGGCATCTCGAGAATGCATATGGTTGAGGTCGGTTGATAAGTTTATTTTAACAAATTGTGGATTACCATACGACGATTCTCCTACAATTTTATATGAAGAGAACAGTGCTTGCGTTACACAAATGCAAGCGGGTTTTATCAAAGGCGATCAAACTAAACATATTGATCCAAAGTTTTTCAGCTTCACTCATGATTTGATTACAAATCGAACACTTGAAATCAAGAAAATTATGTCAGCAAACAATCTTGCAGATATGTTTACAAAAGCCCTTCCGGTATCTGTTCACCGTCGACTTATTTATGGCATTGGCATGCGACAACTCAATGTTATAGAACAAGAGGTTCATTAATAAATTTTGATACTCTTCTCTGGATTTTTACCATTGGGTTTTACCATGAGAATGAGATGATAAAGTTTGTTGTACTCTTTTTCCTTCATTTGTGTTTTTATCCTTGATCATCATCAAGGTTTTTCGCAAATAAGGTTTTAACGAGGCAACAAATAAAAGGGTGGGTCGTGGTGAGAACCACGGTTTAAGAATCAATGCATGGAGCTTGTTAGCTATCTTGGGGTGCTTTGCATCTTGTCACAGCTCAGGGGTACGGTGGATGAGTGGGTTGACTGTTTATTCCTGCCTCACTAGCATGCCAAGCCGCGAGTTATTCCGACTAGTCAACGAACCCGACGGGGATCGAACCTCGGACCGGTCAGTTAACCACTGACGTCCTTATATAGTCGACCAAGTCTACAACTTGGCGATCTTATTTGGCTTTTAGCCGTATTTGTACTAGTGCATTCGATTTATTTATTTTTTCTGATACTACGTCGAGCGAGGAGGAGTGTTGAGATATAAAATTCCCACATACGCTCTCCCTAGTACTAGTAGCTAGATGACTCACTAGTGATGAGATGCTCCAACTTTGGACCTATGGGAGAGAAGAACTATTCATCTTCTCTCCTCTTGTACCACCATATACTCTCTTGTTCAATCGAAGACTCTGACTTTTGTGTTCTCTTCTTGGTGCTTCCTTTGCATTCTACTTGTTTGATTTTGTGTCTTCAACAACGCGTTCACCAATTAAATGCCTTGAAAGGAGTCACGCGTTTCCCAATTGAATTCAGTAAAGATAAAGGCATTCCCAATTCACAAGATCTTACAAAGCTCTGTACCTAATTAGGTCAATAATTTAGGGTTAGGTTCCGCAGAACTTTGGAGGAAGTTCCGTGTCCAAGACGGAATTGCATTGGAGAAGCTTTCCGGCATTTCGATTATGGAATAGGAGAAACCGGAAGCGATCTTCTTTTCTTCTGGTATCTGTCAACATTTGTAACTACTTTAAAAGGACACTGCTTCTGAATTCTGGAGATTGCGCAGCCTAAAGAAGAAGAATCATCTTCATTGGTGAGGATTAGGGTTTAGGATTTAAGGTCGAAGTGCAACTAGAGATGAGCATTTTGAGTGCGTACAATCTTCACGAAAGGGTCACGTAGCAACAATGTTCCAGAGCCAAAATCGACAAGGGGAAATGCGGGATTGAAAGCAACTCTATTCTCCTTGTTGCGCTTGGCAACCACATTTTAAGCAAGATGAGATCGGCACAGTTTCGGAGGAGTGTAATCGTGTCTCGAGGTTTGTTCACCTCGAAGCCAAGCGCAGGGAAAGTAGAGGCAGATGCATCGCAAATACAGAGCGTGTGTGAGAGAATCGCTGGTGCCGCAAGGAAGACTTCTGTTCATCCCCCTTTCAGAATCTCAGCTGGTTCCAGAGCAAGAATTCTCGGCAATGCCGATTGCTTAGGTTACGAGCGAACACTGCAATTATTTTTCCAAGTGAGTGCTGCACGCCAACTTACTACGAGTGTGGCGAATCCTCTTGTTGAGAGAGGTCGAGCTCAAGATCCGTACTTGGCCACAGAAATAGCGTTGGACGCAGTTGTGAAGATCTTTGCAGTTTCCAGTGGCCCGAACTACTTCCTTCCCTGGCAGAACAAAGCACAGCAAGAAGCTACTGGCTCTAGTGAGTTTTTTAGGATTTTCGTTGAGTACATGATTCAGGCTATCAAATTTTATTCAATTCAGTACAAAAATAGAAGATTAGGGACATATTTCTAAGAATCATAGTCACCTCTTTTTATTTGGGCTTTGAATATCATATCAAAACGAAGCGGGGAAAAAAATAGTTTACTTACTCGAATCATGTCATCACTTCAATGTGGGACATTTGTACTTCACTTTCAAACCGCCTCTTCATTCGTCTTGAGAGTCCTGAGAGTGAAACGATGAAGATCAATTTTTGATATATCGTCCTGAGCAACATACACTTGACATGCTCACAAGTAATAGTCATCAATTATGACTTCAAACTCCTCAAAATGTAGACTATCACTTGAGGTTATTCATTCAATTTATCTTGTGATTGAGTTTTCGTAGATCAACAACATGAAATCCCAGTTCCATTATTCATTTCAAGACCAACTTAGCTGTAAACTGGATGTTGATTGAATTACTCTGCTTCGGTGTTCCAGCATTTGACCCAAAAGTGATGTGATTTGCAGGATTCGTGATATCTGGGCGCCGGATCATAACAAATGCCCATGTGGTGGCTGATCAAACGCACATGATGGTACGCAAGCATGGGTCGCCTATCAAATACCATGCGCACATTGAGGCTGTGGGTCATGAGTGCGACTTGGCTCTTTTGCGAGTTCATGACGATGAATTTTTGGAAGGCATGATAGAGCTTGAACTTGGGGATATCCCGTTTCCACAAAAGTCCGTGGCTGTTGTTGGATACCCTCAAGGTATGGTTGCAAAGCACCACCTAAACGGTGGAACCAACCAAGTGTAGCAGGGAGTCGCGTTTTTGTGGTTTATGTACCTGCTAATGTGCAGATGTTTACTTTTCTTTCCACTCCTAATGTACCCCTTCATCACATGTTGTTTACTTCTTTAAAGGTTCCTAAAAGATCTATCTTTTTTGGAGGGGCCACCTCTGGCCACTGAATGGTCAAGATGTTTTTTTAATTTCACACTCTCTGGGACGTTCCATCATTATGTTGTTGACAAAAGGATCTGTTCTGAATTTCTGCAGGTATTTACTATTCACCATATAAATATGGATGCAATACATCCACGAAACAAAGGAAATGGATGAATAAGAGGGAACAAAAAACGTTACGTTCATTCCCTCGTCGCATGTCTCTCTCGCTCTCTTGGAAGCGCGGCATTCCTCTCTTCTAGGGTTGTTGAAGCTCTCCATTGTCTTCAAGCACGACGTAGATTACAACTTTTGAATGCAAAGTACTAGCGATGGAGGTCACACAAGGAAATTTTGAAGAGCTAGCTTTTGCCCCGTATCAAGGCAACCATCTCATCTTGCCAATTCCTTGCAATCGATGGCAAATTCTACGGCCTCTCGCTCACCCATCCGCAGTTTATAACACCCATCCCTCTCTTGTTATGAATGTAAAAACCTCATCCTCATTAGGAATTTTGAAGCCAATTGATTTGAAATGGAAAAGATCAGGAGCACGGTTGAAGTAGTATTTGCACTTTCCTTTGATTTCGTGAATTTCTTGATTGTAGGTTTTTTTCTTGGTGTTTGCAGCTTTTTGATTTTCTGGTGTTTTGGGGCTATTGATGATGGCTTTGAAATTTTTATTAGAAGGGATTGTGTCCTTGTAGCTTGCATTTTGTTGCAAGTGGATGATTATTTTTTGTGTATTTTTTCGAGTTCATTTCAGCTACATTGGTAGCAAGGTATAGAATTTACTGATGTCTACATGTCTTCGTCTAGTGTAAAACCGCGTTCCGTTTGTTTGTATTGTTTAGTTATGTAGACAATCCTCGGGGGGTGCACTATACTAAACATGTACGAGTATACGTGAGTGCACAGAAGGGGTATTAATTTGAACAATACCGTATTACGTATACATACAATAAACACATTTAGAGCTAAAAATATTCACGTATACTTACACTAAACGTATATTTAAAACATAATACATCTGTATACAAAGGTATTTTAGACATACAACCTCTTGTATATAGGGGGTTTTTAGAAGGGGTCATGAACGCACGTGATTCTCAAACATAATGTAGAGTGCACCCCCCGAGAGACAATCAAACTTTTGTAGTTACCATTTCCAGAATTTGTACACAAAATTTACTCAATTTTTATGTGGTTCTAAGAGGTATTGATAGCCCACATTTTTTTCAAGATGTGAAAGGCACTCAGACGTTAGATACATGGTTATAAGGGGTTTGGAAATACTGATGCGTGGACCATAAGTCTTGTGTTGTAGGGTTCAAAGTTTAAGGGCTTTTATAGCGTGCGATGTCTTCTAAAATTTTGCAGAAGAGAGGAGGTGCTAGATGGCGGTGAGCAACAGTATATGAGAGTTTGGACTTCCGCCGAGCATTTTCTAATAATGCAAGTACAATGCCTTGACATCGAATCGGACTCCACATACAACAATGTGTTTAGGTTTTAGAATTTAGTCTGTTTCTCAATAGCCCTTATTACAAGCGTTTTAATAACATCTTCTTTGAATAATTAGGTTTGTCTACCTTTCATTGGAATGTTGAGGAAGGCTAATATCAGGCTCAAACATTTAATTTCTATACTTTTCCACGTTCTTACAGAGCAGTAGATGTGCGCTTCACTTGCCAGGTAAAGGAGGCTGACGACTTTTTTCTTGTGTATTTTGAGTTGTGGATTACTTAACGCTTTCCATATTGGTATGGTTACTCTTTATCATCTCCTGCTAATGTTAAAGGCTTCGTCTTTGGACTTCCTTCGCGAGCATAGTTTTGGCTTCAACAAGTTCTTTTACTCAAGTAGGTGTACTTGTTGACTTGGATCTTAATCCACGGTGAGCACATTGTCAATAGGTTTCTGTTGAATGTTAAATCGGGATAGTTTGTAAGACTAGTTGTGTAAGGTAGAAGATACTAGAATTGTCCATAAAAGGACTCTGGGTTTTGATCCTTCTTGGGCATCAAATTGAAGAAACAAAAACTTAACTGAAAAATATCCGGGACATGTACAGTTAGATGAGTTGATGTGGTTAGGCTAATGCGTGGCTCGAGTCAGTTGCTGTTAGGTCTTATTTTTGTAAGATGTTTCAATCTGAAAGCACCTTGCTAACGCACATCTCCTCCTTCAATCATAGAATACTTGGGGTGCGCAGGAAAACTTGGGTGAGAAGTTTTTTAGCACCGTTCTTGGTGCTTTCAAAGTTTGCATCTACAATTTTTTTTAATGCCCGACACATGTTCTTTTTTGAGGAATAATGACACTATTCACTCAAACTACAGTCCACTCACCCACTTTTGAGGGACTTTACGGATAACTCTACTATATGCGTCATTTAACCCCTAAAAGCCCGATGGGTATTGGACAAAACATAAATGTGTTATAATATGTGCCTTCTATATGTTTGATGAAGTTAGGTTCAATAGACAAAACGTAGTGCAACATCTCTACAAATTATCTATATGGTCAAACTTCCAAAAATAACTTTAGGTCATTTTTCAATGAATTTAAAAGCATTAAATTTTGAAAATTCGTATAAATTCTAATTTTCACTTTTAGAGTTTGAAATTTAGTGTGATTAGTTAAATTTGGTGTTCATACTGTAAAATTCAAAAAAGCAAAAGAAATGATGGAGGAAACATCATTACTTTCCCCAAATAGCACATTTTGTAACACTGAGACAATGTTGAAGTTATTTACTTTGAAAAATTCTCCCGAGTGGAGTTTAACTCGGATTGACATAATTCAACTTGGGTTAGAAAGTGGACTTGATGAAATATTTAAAAATATATATATTTTTATTTTCAGAAACTTATTTTTTGGTTTTGAGCAGCCCGTTAAAAACGTGTAGCGACCAAAAAATGGTCAGTCTCTTGGGAGTTTAGGGGTTAACATACGTAGGAGAGTGATTTTTGGGAGAGTAGTACAGAGTTTTGGAAAGACCTCTGGCTACATCAGGAATTTTGAACCCCACGGATTTCAAACAATTGCAGTGCATTTATCGTTAAACACTGATTCCGCACGTTATATGTGAATTTAGAAGTGTCATTATGATACGGAAGTGACATGAAATACTAGGATGTCAATGCAGTGTCTTTACAATGATTATGGAAAAAGTGTTGTTTCCACACAAAAGTCGTGCTTGATAGAACCCGTGCGTTAATCGTGTATCTATATTACATGGCTAATAAGATACGGATAATACGCGATTGCTTTTAATGCAAATCTAGTATCATATCAACGCCTTTTATTATATCCGTGAGATCTATGGTAATGCAAATTATTTTCGTACGACATCCGTGTAGTTATAGTACAACATCCATGTGAATTCATATAAAATCCATTGCCATTTCGTGGCATCAATCAAAACATAATCACCTAAGAATTATTTCAAGTTTTTAATTTGAGAATGAGTAACTTATATTTCTCCACATCACTTGCGTTCAAGGGTGTTTCCGCATTATAGTAGGATGTCATATTTTTCGACAAAAAAGATTGTAATGTTCTAAAACTATTGATTTATTGATGAAATATAATAAAGAGAGAAAATACCAAATATATTTAAATATTTTCTTTTGGAATCTTTTGGAATCTTTTCAAAATAGTTTGTATTATTTTGGAATGTATTGGAATATTCTCATAATCTTCTTTAAATATCCTTATGGTGTAATTTCCCAAAATATTTTTAAATCTTCATTTATAGAACTTAAAAACAATTAACATTAAAATTTCAATGAAATTACATTTCATATTTTTAGGATTCAAAATTTGTTATTATTGGTTATCATTGTACTTTTCATCATAAGAGAAAAAAAATATTGTACAGAAAATAACAACATTACTTTTCAAAAATAGTAAAATGAGGAATAACTACAAAGAAATGTTTTTAACATTGCTAAAAATATTCAAATTGAAAAAAAGAAGCTCTCAAACATCATGAAATCATCCAAAACACAAATTTGAATTGTTTTGAAGAAGTTTTTTAGTATAGAAAAAAGCTTGTATAATGGAGTGCAAAAATAATTTGGAATAAAAAGTTTTTTTTTACATTGCAAAAAGGCATCCAAAGTTTGCTTAAAAAAATACAACTCACAACCACCACGATTTTATCAAAAAATAAATAAATTCATAATATTCTGAAAAAAATCTTAGATATATAGAAAAAGTCCTGCATGACCTAGTGCAAAAAAAAATTGGAAAAAAAGGTTTTTTCACATTGTTAAAAACATTCAAAGTCCGTTGAAAAAAAAAAGAAAAAAAAAAGGAAAAAAGAAAAGAAAAAAGGTAGCGATGTTAAGGGAGATGTCCAGGCAAGCAGTACCCAATTCCACGCATACACAGTGATTTTGCTTAGGCATCTCCCTGCAAAGCGCCACCTTTTTTACTAGTGTTTGTAATCCCTAAACGTTCTAGCGCCTAGAAATTAAATCACAAACAAATTCCAAGCCTTGTAACTTTCTCATACAATCTCCAATGACTTTCAACCAATTC
Source organism: Pohlia nutans (assembly GCA_022496805.1). NCBI lineage: Eukaryota > Viridiplantae > Streptophyta > Bryopsida > Bryales > Mniaceae > Pohlia > Pohlia nutans. The sequence continues at coordinate 1,477,526 of CM040095.1, read as the reverse complement.
ATCTCTGCAAATTCATTCAGTTTTTTACTGATTAAAGTATATCTCTTGTGATGAGAAGATTTTGGTAATATTGAAGAGGCCTCCAAATGCAAGTATGTCAAATTTGTTGGGTAGATTTTATGCATGCAATGGTCCTCTCATGTACACTTCATGTACAGTTCCCACCAATAAGTTAACGTTCATTTTAGCTTTTCAAAGAATTGAATCAAATAATTAAATTTATAAAAAATATCAATATTAATATTAAGATGTATTAAACCATTTGAAGTGTGAAAATTTACTTTTTTGAACAATTTTTGGATCAAATATTATAAAAATGTATAATTTATACTCAAATTGAACATTTCTAAACTAAAACTTCAAACATTGATATTTTAGTAAATATGACCTCAAAACTCATGATTTTTTTTCCACATGATTCTACAGAGGATTTCCATTCTTTTCATTGAAAGTTCTATAAACCATAAGTAACAAAATTTGTATTCATAGTTGTTTGAATTAAGAGTAAAAAATGAAGGTTTTAATTTCAAATAAAAATAGATATAAAAAAAAACTTTTATTATCAAAAATCAATTGTATGTATTGTTCATCTTGTGCACTACAACTTGTCCAAATTAGGCTCAAAACTAATAATTTTTATAATTTGTATTGGCAGGTCTTTGAAAAATTGAATGAACGTAAACTTGTTGGTGGGTACTGTACAGTACCCTATTTTGGCTTGTCAGAAAGTAAGGTAACCCCAATTTTGGCTTGTCAGAATCTCTTTCAAAAATTGACCTTTTTAGATCTATTTTTCAATACTAGCCTACTAAAACAATAGTTTTATGCAACTTCAATGAACACACCAAATTTCAATTTTAAAAAACAAAAATTATGTTTTTGATAAGTAATTTTGTGTATTATTCATTGTGGTACATAATGATTGATTGAAAAATATTGGTGGTGATTTTTAAAATTTTATCATACAAATATTTAGAAAACATTGATGTGCACATCTTACTTTTAGGAAAAAATTGCATTACCTAGGAAAAAATTTACACTACAAAGAATTGAATATTAAGGGATCACTAATTAAGAATTTGTACAACAAATTTCTCTAAATCTAATTAGGTTTTGGCAAACCAATTGCATCATAGTACTCAAAGGTATAAAAGTAGTCATAATATAAGGGTCCATTAGAGAAATATAATTGCAATTTAATAATATCTATTTAACAAAATTTGGGAAGGCAACCCTCTGACATTGAATTCTCTACAATCTAAAATTTTCCAAGGTAATGCAATTTTTTCCTAAAAGCAAGATGCGCACATCAATGTTTCCTATATATTTGCACAATAAAATTTTAAAAAATCATCAACAATATTTTTTAGTCAACTATTATGTACCACAATGAAAAATACACAGAATAATTTATCAAAAATAAAATTTTTATTTTTTGAAATTGAAATTTGATGTGTTGATCAATATTGCATAAAACTATTGTTTCAATAGGTTAGTTTTGAAAAATAGGTCTACAAAGGTCAAATTTTGAAAAGAATTCTTACAAGTTGAAATGGGCGTTACCTTACTTTCTAGAGGGCACTGTACATTTGAGCCATGCTCATATTTGGTTTTAAATCTAGCATTTACTTATGTTCAAAGAGTCGGTATGTTGAGAGTTAAACAAACCCCAAACCCCTACCTTACATGTAGTTTACTGTGTTAACGTCGGAAAGAGGCCCTTATTTCACTGAAGGGAATGTGTTCACTTGATATGTGGTTGAGGAGCTTTTGAGCTCCGTAGAATCAGCTGAGGGTAGCATCGACACTTAGAAAAATTTCCCTACCTCTGCCATGGCAGCCACACCCTCCCTCCGGCTACACTTTGCCAACACTGCTCTGCTCATTCTCTTACAGCTTTTAGTACCCAAAGTAGTGATAAACACACCACCGTCCACAAGCTACTACATTTTTCTCGAAGTATAGAACATGCTTCCCCACCAATTGTCAACAACTTGGTACCACTCCTTCAAATACCGCCGCAGTTCACTAATGCAGAAGAGATATCAGCATACATCACTCAGACGCCACAGGCGAGGACACGCCCTGCCTTCGATTTAGTGAAATCCTACCAGTTCCTTCGTTACAATAAACAAACCAGAGAGATGAGCATAGAGCCACAGCTGCCACCACCCTTAACCCCTTTGCTCCACGCCTGCCATTATGGCCAAGGAGCATTTCTCTCAGTTGCTGCCAAATCCCCCCTCTGCCTATGTCACAGCTCCCATGTCCAGCAAAATAGGCCTCGCAACATGGTTACTCACATATTCACCCTCACACTCCGGACCAACCATTTCACACACTCGCACACTATCAAACCTTACTTCCAACACATTCTTGCACACACATACACACTTTCACACTTCAACCATTTCACACACTCGCACACTATCAAACCTTATTCCCCGCACATTCTTGCACACACACACACACACACACACACACACACACACTCCCACACTCCAACCATTTCACACACTCGCACACTATCAAACCTTACTCCCCGCACATTCTTGCACACAGATAGATAGATATGAACACCGGTCCTCTTTCAAGGCCGGCGTGAATAAAGTGTCTGTTCGTCTTGACAATGAGCCAATGCCCACCGGACAAAGGTCCATTGGTTCTTGTACACACACACACACTCTAAACCACACAAACAACATATCCTCTCCCAACATACCTGAACTACACAGTAACTCAAGCATTGACACCAATTCACAAACAAACAACACCACATCCTCATTTAAAACCTCAAACATCACAACTAAACTTATCACAATTCCCACACCAAGATCCATTCCAAACAGCACACATCACCATAATACAAACACTCAACGCACACCATTTATCACCCAAATCAAACCAAATTTTATATCAATCTGTGCTTACAAGCACAATTCCTTACAACCTATATTTTCTACACTGCTACTCACTAATCCACCTCCTTAATCCCACAGCCATCATCCAACCGCACTCCTCCCCTACAAAACTTTTACATGGATCTGCTCCATCTCGCCTCCTGCCATCTCCTCACCACCCGACCTACCACGCCCAACCAACCATCGTCACCTCGAACAACTGAAACCCTAAACACACAGATCCATTCACCCCCCCGAAAATCCAACAGGAAAAAATCCCAAGACTCGGTCGCTTCTCCACCTCAATAGGAAAAAGTTCCCAACCCACAGACCTCCTAAAACCACGCAGCATAAAACAAAACACTCCACCTCTTCTCAACACTCCGCCTCTTCTCACACTCAACCCTCCACCTCTTCTCAATCAAACAAAAACCGCACACCTCCTAAGAATGATTCCTCCTCATCCCCGCCCCATGCACTGCAATCATGCGCCTCCTCTACCGTCCTTCAAACTCCAAAAATACCACTGCCAGCCTCCTTGCCCCATTACCTGCAATCATGAACCTCCTCCACTGTCCTCCAAACTCCAAAAATACCATTGCCAGCCACCAACCTTCAATGCGGCTTCTACACACCACAGGATCCCAGCACACATCAACCTCCAAGAAACATAATCTGCCGAAAATCATCACCTCCACACACAAGCCCATAAAACCCTAGCTCTCTCAGATTCCCCTCATCGTTACAAGTGTAATACACCATCGACCTCTCTCCAATTGCCTCTGCTCATCGTAACTATAAAAACCTTCGAAAAATAGAAACAAACCCACACTCCGCCCCAACAGCAAAGGTATATCACTCTAACTCTTCTTCACTGCATTTTCTTTCAATTCTCCACCAATTGCACTCTTACTAATCTATACTCTCGTATCTCAGATCACCCTCAATTTTCTTGCACCACTATGGCTAGAGTAAAAACTACCATGAGAAAAGTGAGTCACTCAGATGGCTCGCTCCCCTCTCTGTCTGACAAACTCTTGAAGGCTGGTACTTCAGGCTCAAAGAAGAAAAGGCTGACCGTCAAACTACACAGCTTGGCGCTCCACACCGCCACTTCCACCATGACAAACAACAAAAGCAACAACCACGCCACACGATCGCGGACCTCTGAAGACCATCCTCCCACCAACATCGAGCAAGAGAATCCTACCGCCTCTTCCCGATTACGCAGGCGTCGTCGCCTGCTGGAGGAGGAGCCGGACAGCAATGGCTCACAAGGCGATCGGCAGTCTCTATCCTCCCATGCGTTCCAGCCTCCCGCACCAAACCCGACTGCGCAGGTGCCCACGGCCTCTACCAACTCGCCCATGTCAGACCATGTGCACATAGTGGTCCCGACCACCTTCGGCGACCCTCATACCGGCCTCCAGAACTCAGTCCCTCCACTGGCCGAGGCCAGCAACGCCCATGCAAACTAGCAACGTCTCCCTGACCAGACAGAGGCCCTACACAGACCATCTGTCCCAACTTCAGGGCCCCCAGTCGACCCAATGGCCTCACTTTCACCAGTACACTCTCCACACTTCTCTAACTTTGCCCATCACCTTTGGCTTTCGTATTCGGTACGCGAAGTGTTAAACATACAAATAGGCCTCCCGGAATTCTCCTCCTACGGAGCCAATAATTTAGGTGCTTCGGGAATGCCAGAATCAGAAATAAAGGAATATCACTCGTACCGCCACTCTTTTCCCCATGTCCCCCAGCAACTCTATCCGGCCGTTAGGCCAGATGGAGTTCCTGGGCAATTCTATCATCTCACCCAGATCCCATTAGGAATAGATAGACACACAAACAAGTTTAACACACACCCATCAAATCGTCATTCGATTTGATTATGGCTATAATGACATGAAGAAACCGAATGTACAAGCAGCCGCTCTAGCAAGATTTGAGTCTATGGGCATCACACTAGCAAATAGGTTCCGTGAACCAGTCTCCGCATTAGTTCATCCTATAACGAAAAACTGGCTTGGTTTTCTAAGAGTAGATTTGCTTAACCCTAGCACCGATGGTATCGCCCTTCTCAAAGGCGAACGCATTTTTATTTTGCAACTTCAAGACCTCAACTATGCCATTGGAAAAGTTGGAAAAGGTTTCGATTTTCCATCCACAGCGGCCAACAGAAGATTGGAGCTACAAAGCCCCATCCTTGCCCGATACACATCGCGACAACTACTTGGCGAGCTCACACGACAAGGCTACATCGCCGGGGCCAACCTCGAATTTATTGGACTCACCAAACGAACCAAAGAACTCGAAACGGCGGAGATCACGGTCGCCTCCGACTTTACCAAACGGTATCTCCTCACTACTCCAATCTTATTTTCTAGCCATAAATTCATTATTACTTCCCCTTCTACCGACTGCCCCTCCAACCCCAACGCTCCTCAGGCACTCACTACCTCGATTCTTGTCCGAGGCCTACCGGTAGAGTACTCTCAACTCCAAATCACTCTTGCGCTACATAAAATGCTTTCACCCAAAAACGTCCTTGCAGTTACTTACAACCGTGCAGAAGGCGACTCTTTGGGCCGACATGACGGTTTTGCCACCATCCAATGTCTCAATGTGGCCATTTACACACACTGGTGTAACCGCAAAGGAGTCTCATGTCTTGGGAAACTAATAGACTTTACGCCACACATCAAAAGCCTGGCGGGGGCTCATCCCGCAGCCAAAGCCCGAGCACAAGATAGCTGCCCGACACGCAAAGTTATTGCGGAAGCCATCACCGCCTTCAAGAACGAGACTCCTCTAATACCATCACTCCAATAATTCAAAACCACTCTCCAAGAAGTTGAAGGACGCCTCCGCACCCACATCTCCTCCGTAGGTTTAGAAGTCACAAACCATACCACTCCGAAACTTGACATAGCCACCGCCCAAGCCGCCGCTCACCACAACCATTTGGCCCAACAATTCCAACTACTTGCCTTAGCCTCAAGGACGTATAGCGACCAAATGGGAGGCATCTTTTTGGCTCTCAACAAAGGACCCGCAAAGGTCCCCCGCCACCCCTAGCACTTCCCGATAGCAACAACCCTCATGGTTAGTCTACACAAAAAATCTCATCTATTTACTACATTATCTTATCTTAAATATATTGCTTTTTATTTGTTTTTACCCATAGCACATAGATATATTGATTTTGATTTGATTTTGCCCATAGCACACATATATATTTCTTTTTATTTGTTTTTACCCATAGCACATATAGTGCCACTAGCCAGACCGGCCCCCTTGTTGTTTTCTGCATCCGCCTATTTTTGGGACAAAATTATTAAATCCCTATGTTTTTACACTTTGGACTCTTTTACACTCCCTTCTACTATGGACTCCTCTCCCCTCCCTTACGCTCTGAACTCCTCTCCTCTCTCTTACACTTTGGACTCCTTTACACTCCCTTCCACTCTGGACCCCTCTCTCCTCCCTTGCACTCTGAACTCCTCTCCCCTCCCTGTCTTTGCTAATTTCTGTCTTCCTACACATATCCCCTCCTCTCACAGGTCCTGTCCATTTTTTCTCCCAGATCAATCCTTTCTCTTTGACATAATTAGTCTACACATCCCATCTCTTTACATACCATGTTGTACTATACAGAATCCCACCTACATTCAACATGTAAATCAAATATCCCTCCTACCAACACCAATAACTACTAATTACCCTCACCCATGTTTAACTTACCTAACCTTCCCTTCATCATTAACCTCTCTGATCATCAAAAAGCATACACTATCCCACAGCAAACAAATCACTAATTTCTACAACACCTTTCCCTTTCTGTCTTCACACACTACCAGTATAATCCAGTTATATACACTACTTATCAATAAAACTCTATACTTATGTATTTTAACCATTGCATTTTTCTCCAAATCACTAGTCCACTCTGCCCCCGTCAACTTATTCTCTGTTACCCTCCTAATTTATCTGCCCCTGGCCTTTACCTCTCCTCTCCTTGATATGACCAGCCTGCCTTGGACCTCAATCTGGACTCTCAAATACTCCCACCAACTCCATAAATCATCTCTATCTTTACCAGCAGTAACACCTAATTACCTAACTAAATTCTATCTACCACTCCTTGCAAATTATAATCACCCCTTCCTCACAACCTCGACTACCAAACCGAATAAACCCACCCATACATCAAATCAACACAACACCTATTTTCTCCCATTGCCTAATCATCAAATCATCACAACAACCTCCTTAGAACATCTAATATTAATCGTAACCAAAACACTGGTAGCCCACATTCTAACAAATAAACTCCCATTTCCCAATTTAGCAAAACAAAACACATTCAACTAAATCTCCCTCCCACAGTAACTCCCATCAAAATCAAATCTACTCCCACCCACACCACAACAAAAAATCCACACACATATATACTCTACACACAAGTAAAACAAATACTAAATAAAATAATAAAAATAATAAAAATAGAAAAAACAATTCATTTTCCAACTTACAGAAAATACACTTTTACCTAAATTTTCCCAAACACACAAAGAAAAATACACACATCAAACTTCTACTCCTTAGATGTGGAGATGTTGAAGTAACCCTGGGCCGATGCCAAATATTTTAGAACCACATCCTCCAGCACACAAACAACGAAGTAAACAGTATTTTATCCCATGTACAATTAAATGACAACCCGAATATCAACACCTTGCCCAAACATTCGCACCCATCATAAATCTTTCACATTCTAATCACCAAGACACCATTACAGATTACCCTCACTTATCAAAATACATATACCAAAATCAGACATACCCATCACCTCAACTACTCTACGCACTTATCACCACAATCAGTCCTTCCTTAGAAATATGTGACACCTCATTAATCCAAACCCCAGAACCAGATTGGACTACCATACTTCTCAACCAAATGTCTCACTTACCAAATCCCCCTGAACAACACATATCAATACAACACCCTTATACACAATTTCTTAATATAAACCAACAGCTCATCCATCCCCCCAATTCCATCCATAAAGAATTATACAACTTCATAAACCAAAACATCGACCCACCAAATATAAATGTATTAACACATAAATTCCCATTTCTTCCTGAACTACTACTCCAAGAAGTACTAAAATGTAAAGCTCCTCTCCCAGAATACTCCCACCCACCAATACTCACCCATACACTACCATTACCTCCTCAAATGATCCAAACATCAAAAAATGACACACACATTATTACATGGAATGCTTCATGACTAAACACAGCCCTCCCAAACCTCCACAAGCTCATCTCCAATCCAACAAGTATATCGGCCATCGTCGTAATACAAGAAACTAAACTAACTGCCACAAAATCTACAAAATACATACAAAATCTCTTCCCACAATACAAACTTATATCTAACAACACTCATACACTAACCAGACAAGGTGGCCAAAATTACGGACAAACTAGCCTTATAGATGGCTTTTATATTCACACCCCTAATAACTCCCTCTTTACATCAACAATAAATAACAACCATATACTAAATTCGGATCACTCCCCAGTAACTTTACACATACCACCAAACATGTTATTAGCCTGCCCCAACCTTCCTACCCCCATACAATCACCTAGACTATTAAACCCCATTCCGCAAAAGAACATAGATCAATTCAAAATAGAATTCTTTGAAGAACATACCCCTCAAATCAACACCCTAACCACCCTTCTCACCACAGAACACCTAACACCGCACCAGTGGCAACAGGCATGCACATTTATTGACCACATTATACAAAACATCTCTGAAAAACTCATGCAGACCTGCAGTGCTCCTCCCCTCCCTCAACTTACAAACCGCACAAACCAACAAGCAGGATTTTTACCCAGAAAACTCCAGAAAAAATGGAAAACACACCTCTCCACATACTATTTCATCCGCAAAACAATCTATATCACTAAAACCAACCCTCACTGGCGCACACACCCCATACTAAATGAATTAATCAATCACCCACATACCACTATCCCACCACCACCACCCCTAGATAACACTCTAAACGATTGGATCACAATATTCGCCAACATAGCCAAAACAGCCAACAAACAAGCACGTAAAATTACTACACTCTAAACACAACAATGCGTCAAAAAAGCTATATCCAAATACAGACAATTATATGATAAAAGTCCTAAAAAAATCAATAAAAGAGTCTTTAAAAACCAAGACACAACCCTACTAGACTGCATCATAGATCGAAATAACAACATTCTCACCAACCCAACAGATATCGCTAACGAAATACACATTCAACAATCCATATCTAATAGACCTACCGTCCCCACATGTCACTACCAACCTGACCATCGAACCCATTGCACTTGTGGAGTATGACAATACCCATGGCATGACATTGACGGGTTTGTTACAGGGTTGTCACTTTGGACATCTTTGGAGCAAATCGCGTCCAGTTTGATGTCGGGACGTCCGGACGTCGCGTCCGAGCGGCCGGATGCCAGCGTCCGCTGGGTAAACTGTGATTTACTTTATCTGCTGCCGTTTTTACCCTGCGGACGGCTTAGCGGACGGCTTAGCGAACAGCGTAGCGGACGGCCCGGCGCCCGTCCGTCCGGACGGCTCGACGGACGGAGTTTGATAGCGGACGGCAGAGCGGACGGCCTGGCGGACGGCGGGACGGACGACCGGGCGGGCGGACGGCACGCGGAAAACTAGAGGACGGCCAGGCCGGTTTAGGGGTTCTCAAGCACTAAACCCTGAACACTTCAGGCCGTTCTAGGGTGATTGTAATGGTGGAAAATATAAATTAAAATCTCATTAAGTAACTGGAGCCTCATTGTAATAAAAATATAGCGACCTTGTTTAGGGTTTTAGCCACTCTCGTTCCAACAACATAAAACATAAAAATAGTGTCATATATTATATTTCGCAGGTAAACAAACATTCAATAAAGGGAACGTCAACAAAATATTGCCATCTATTCATGTACGTCATACATATCACTACAGAAATATATACTTATAAAATCTATCTCCTGTCCAAACAACTACAATTACTGAATACTAGAATATCTTATAAAAAAAACTCTACGAAAATACATAAATGCTATTGAGTTTTCAATCTGCCTTGTAATCAGAATCTCCTTTCACCTCTGCTCCGCTACTGTCCTCTGGATCATATGACTCATCGTCACTGTGAGACTAATACTCGTTTTCCTTTCTCTCCTTCTTTACTGGTTGGATACTCTTCATTTTCCATGTGGATCCACTTGCGTCAAGGGGTGTTTTAACTCGTCCTGGCTTTGGCAGAGAAGCAGCAAATGGTTGCATGAGCCTTTTTCGTTTAGCGTTGCCATTTCCTGTTGCGCAAAATTTCTCTCCACTCGATGATATATGTTTCGGGCCCACAAGTGACTCCTTCACCGTCATCTTCTGCATTGGCCGTTGATTGTGCCTTGGAGGCACACCTGATGGCTTTTTTATTATAGCTACTGATAAAGGCAAATTTCCGTCGCTTTCCGAATCTCCATCCGATTCTCTCACTCGTTTATTCACCGCTTTGGAAAGGGATACCAATCCCGTTGAAGATGCAAGTGGAACTCGGGGTGTTGGTGTTTTAGAATTATCAAATAAGGCTCTAGATGCAAAGGTGGTCCTCTGCATTTGGTCCTCAAGACGAGGTCCACGAGGAGAATCTCTCTCTCCAAACTTCAACGGACTCTTACTGATTGGACCAAAATCTTCCTCTATGCCTTTCCATTTGGAGTGGCCATTGTTCACCATTGTGGCCTTTCGTCCAGGAAAAAGCTCCAACTCAGAATCTTTGGGGTCCTTCAAAACACCCTCATGCACGGTGTCAATCCTTGTACCACCATCTTCACCACGTTTGTCCCCCTCTTCTTCACCCAACGCCGGAATTGAATTGTCCTCTTCTCTGACATTCACATGGGTATCGTTGGCATTTGATGCTTGCACGTGATTGCCCTCCTCTCCATCCTCAGCAAACTCGTATACATCGTAGCTTGATCGACCAGATCTTGCTGGAGAGGAATCCGGCCTTCCTGGAGAGAGTTGATCACTCCAATCGTCAAGAGGCACATCAGCCCAGCGATCATCGTCTGATGCATGATTACCAACCCAATTGCCTTCATCATCTCCATCCGATTCTTCTGAAGCGGAATCCGAATCCTCTGATGATACATTTTCGTTGTACCACTTCTTCTCATCCTTTCTCTTAGCCTTTGCGAGGAGCTTTGAATTTGTGTACACGTACACTAAATCTTCAGCCCTCTTTTGTTGGAGGCGATTCCGAGACCTGTTGTGCACGAAAGAATAACTACTCCAATTGCGTTCGCATGATGACGATGACATGGTTTGGGCTAGGATTCTCCGTGCTATTGGTGCAATGAGCTTTTCGCATGCCCCTTCAGAATCCCACGATGCATGAGGCGAACACTTCTGTTGTTTCGGATCCAACATATTGTGGAATGGCGGTTCCTTGTGACGGAATGCCAAAAACTCTAGCACCACATCCGGATATGTTTCTGGAGAACATAATTTCCTAAGCACACGCTTGCATGCTGTGATGGCATCTAAATCGTCTGCGAGTTCCTTATCGTGTAGCAAATACGGATTCAAAAGTGCACCCGCATCGTGTAAATCCGTTCTCACCAATGCCCATCGGTCGTGGAAGTGCTTCTCCACATCAATGCTTTCTCCACCGTCCAATGGAAAGAACTCATCCTTCACCCTTTCAATGTGTTTCTCCACATTGTGAAAGATGTGTCGAATTTTTCCCATACCAGGTTCCCCACTGTCAAAATCCCGCAGTGCATACATCAACGGTGCAACCACCTCCTGAAAGTTAGTGCACCTTTGCCAAAAGTGATCATCCAGTATATACCTTCTCACATCTCGAAAGATGGTGCGGGCTTTGATCCCCCCCCGCTTGTCTCGGAGTGTGACGACATAGGACGTCCACTGTTCGTCCACAACTCTCGCCACAACTGACTGCTCTAAGGCCTGTCTGACCTTGAGTAATCGATCCACCATCATGAAATTTGATCCAAATCTAGTTTTCCCTGCCAATACTAGGCTGAACTTCTTCTCGTGCTTTCGAAATACTGCAAGAGGCATGTGTCTCTTCGTTATAAACGTCACGATCGTCCGGGCCTTCTTCAACACGTGAGTTATCCAGTTTGCCTTCGCGATGTCCCCCAATAACAGGTTCATTGCGTGAACAACACATCCTTGGAAGTATATGTGGTCATATTTGTTCGTCACGAGATCCGCTGCTGCCTTCATGACAGATGCGTTGTCCGTTGCAATTTGCACCACGTTCTGCGATCCAACGCCTTCAATGAACTTCTCTATGATGGTCGCTTGGTACGTTGCTGTCTTTGAATGTCCCGAAGTGTCTACCGATCCAAGAAAGTGTTCTCCTACTGCAGACACTATTATGCAATTCAATAATGGTTGGTTTGTGCACGAGCTCCATCCATCAAATGTCAACGTGGCTCCAAACTTGCGAATGCTATCTGCCATTTTACCTTCCAAGACCACCCCTAGCTCATTCTTGGCCTGCATCAAGAGTTTCTTCCGTAAGTCATTGTAAGAGAGTGGTGTGTATGGTCCCCAAAAAGCAGAAGTCCTCCGTACGGCCTCTTTGAAAGTTGAATTCCGTGCTATCGCAAAAGGGATATTCGCCTCGTAAAAGAACCTTGCCCATATCTTGTCTAACTCCCTTCGTTTGTCTTCCTGAAAACCCTCTGGTATTCCTGCTTGTCGCAATGGACGGGCGGCCCTGCCAGCTGCACTGTCACGTTCCCTGGATGGTGGTCTGCTCGCAGTAGTTTCGTTTGTATTAGAACCTGATCTCTGATTTGGAATCTCTTGTGGTCCATTGCGTGACTCTCGATCCAGCGATTGCGGTATGCAAAGCTCCATCATATCCATATTTCCCGCTCTCGGAGTGCGACATTCATCGGATAGATCTGGATTTGGACGCTTAGGAGGATCTCCTTTGCAATTAAGAAAGAGCCCTTTAATCTGCGGTGTGAGTCTCTTGCATATACCGACGCCAGTGTCACGGTTTCCTGATGCGTTCCGGTATCCAAGGTGACTCAACATCCTCGCCACTTTCCTTGCAAAAAGTGCTGCACATAGTAAGCACTTCACTTTTCCGGGGGCTATATCCACATACCAATTTTCCCAAGCGCTGGGCATCTTGAAAGGTTCAAGCGGGTTTAGGTTCCGCTACCCAATAGTTTTAAGTGACGGCGTGCAGTACCTCATGATCGCGCGACGAAAAAATGTATCATGTATGTAAAATACAGTAGTTGTCAAATTCCGAACGGAATTTGACAACCGCGCATTCAAACTCGATAATGGTCAAGCAAGGGATACCAAAAGGTTGCCCACAGCCCTTGACAACTGGTGAGTTCGAATGAACTTACCAAAACAAAACCTTCATGCTTTATAGTGCCATCTGCCGAACTAGCGGTTGGACAGCCTGGCTGGTCCGTTATGCCGTCCGCTGTGCCGTCCGATATGCCGTCCGATCGATTCGGGCTGGATCGGACGCACTGGAGGGACGGTCCGGATCGGCCGGGGTGCATCGGACGGGCTCGACCGGATGCGCTGGATCGGACGGCCTGGATCGGACGGCACAATCGGACAGCACAATCGGACGCACCAAAACAGCGGACGCCTTAGGGTTTCGGTTTAGGGTTTACGGTCCGCCGCCGCCACCCCATCGGACGACGATGATCGGACGGGCAGCACGCTCCAAACGACAGATCGGACGGCAGGCCCGGTTCGGACGGGTGGACGGGCTGGTTCGGGCAGGGGGACGCGGGCGGCGGTATAGAAGGCCCGTCCGGCCCCATTTCCTCTCATTTCTCACTCCTAAATCAGGTTGCTGGCAATTCCCTTGGTGGACTTCCTGGCCTTATTTACTACAGGGGTGAGAGGTCATATGCTTATTGTGACCAATCATCGGTTGGTCACAATAAGCATCTTACACACTTTATTCATATCTTCGCGGTATTTTCACACGAACGGGTCACTCACATTATCGCGGTTTGCTTACACAAACGGTTCTTACACATTTTTGCGGGGTTTTTACGCAAACGGTTGATTCACATTATCGCGGGATTACCTCACGGTTTAGGGTACACGATCGATTCACCTCGTCGCGGCATTCTGTCTCGGTAATTCCACACGGTTCATTCACACATCGCAAAGCAATGGCCGATGACCAACGTGAGGGTCACGTTCCGAATGCTAATGCTGGGCCTAGGATGATTAAGCCTAAGGGGACCCCGCATGCGATCGATTACGCCGTATTGGACGACCCAACTATTCTAGCCGCACGAGGATGGGAAGAACTTAAAGATGAATATTGGTCTGCCGCGGATTGCAGAGTATATGTCAAACTGTCCCACATTGGTAAACTGTGGCCGAGGGAACAATTACCATTGATGGCAAAAACCTTTACTGCCAAACCGAACTTGTGCAAAGATGATCATTTCCTTCACCGAGCGGAAGAGGTATGGAGGGCATTGTTTGGACCTCGTTCGAAGTCAAAGGGAACATTCAACTACAACATACTAGCAATGGTCTATGTGGAATTAAGGTTGGAGCGCAAGGTGGATTGGAGTACATACCCTACAACTAAATCGATTCCAACTCAGTTGGCAGACGGGCAGCGAGATATTCCTGATTTGTATGATCGAGCATCTACAAGCACAAAAGAGATGTTGGTCTCTTTAAAGAAACCGGGCACGTCAACTACAAGCAGCTCACGTCGAGTCACTCGAGTGGAAGTCAAACCAAAGACCGCTAAATTACCAGTACTGCCTATGGCCGCTTTGGACAATTTGGATGCAAGAGTGGAAACCGAAGTCAATGCTGAACGGGAGGAAATAGAAGTCAAAGTTGAATGGGACTTAAAAGACAAAGTCGAAGATATTTCAACTTCTCCGTCTCGATCGGTACCCTGCAAGGAGGGCGAGGAATTGTTGCCGCATAACCCATCCACGCTAATTCAGGCAACTACGGAATCAAAGGGGAAACAGAAGTTGAGGTCCGATACAATTACCACGGAGGGCCGCCAAGAAAAGTATAACTTTGGAACGGACTGGGCGGTTGAGGTGGGAAAGGGCGGTCCAAGCAATCCAAGTTCCTCGACTCCGAGCGAGAAACACGCATGTCCAGATGACACGGATACACTAATTCGGTATCCAAATGGACGTTGGGGAAATTGCGGGACTTGTGAGGCAAAGAGAATGCCTATTGAGGATCTAATGATTTCGTACGGGCAGTTGGCGGAGAAAGTTCCCAAGGTAGGTGAAATTGCAGAAGCAGAGCAGTGGGAACTGTCCGACGAGTTCCCCGACTTGGAAAGTGATCTAGGTTCATTGAAACTTCTTTCGAAGAACGTGTACGTGAACTTGGTAAAAGCCATGGACGTAACAACTTTCCTTCGTACAATCGCACCACAGCTCGCTAGAGATGTCCAATCAATTGAGAAAAAATTGGGCCGTTGGGGGCCAGTCATCGAAAAGGCGAAGCGTGTTGATGAGCTCACGAAGAGACTAAACAAAACAACGGAATGTGCAAGGGGATTTGAGCGGTTGGCGAGAGAAACCATAAAGCAACTGCAGTCGACCATCATAAAGAACCATTTGAAGACCATGCATCTCCAGATGATGAATTGGCAGTTGATAGAAGAGGTAGAGAGGCTGCGAGAAGAAACTACAAAGAAAGAAGCATTACCTCAAGAATCTCTCGTCCCTTCGGAGCAGCTCGCTATTCCGTTGAATGCCAACACTTCGAACGCAGCAGTACTTGAAGAAACTCTTGCCCCATCGGACCAGTTGTCTCTTCCATTGGATGCGCAGGTTTTGGACGGAGTAGTACTTGAAGAAACTCTTTCCCCATCAGACCAATTGTCTCTTCCATTTGATGCCCATACTTTGGACGAGACAGTGGTTGAAGATACTCTCGCTCCATCGCACCAGTTGCCCTTTCCTTTGGATGCCCAAACCTCCGACGAAACAGTGGTTAAAGATACTGTACCGCCATCGGAGCAGTTGCCCCTTCCTTTGGATGCCCAAACCTCCGACGCTGACCTCCACAATAAACAGGATCCTTCGAATTCGCTAGAGCGGCCAGGTGTAGCGGAGGTATTCGTGGTGGTTGATAGGATGCAGGAAGAACCTTGGAAAAGACCACCAACCGAAGCCGGTGAAGCCAGTAACCGTGAGATCGAGACGTTGAGACAACAATTGTATCAAGCAGAGATTGACAGGGATATAGTGAGGTGTGAATTACTTTTCTGGAAAAGTGACAAGGACATGCCCATACCACCTCGTGAGCAAAGCCTGCCTTGGTTGAGTTATGTCCACAATTAAAGGATGTGGATGAATTGGTCGCGCGTGAGTTGTATTTGATGTTCCAGTACGAGGAGAAAAATAGTGGGAATCTCTCTTATATGCTAGGAAGTTTGAGGAAGGTGCAAGAATTATTTGATCGACAAGCTGCGCTGCCTAGAGCGCGTACAATGACTACGTTTACCATGTGGGGTGATGTTGACGTGATGATGACACGGGCACATGGGATTTGTGGTTCTCTGGAAACAAACAACATGGATTGGGCTTCGGCGATCGAAGAAGGGTGGATACCATATAACGTGTTTTCTTCGCATTTGTTGGAGAAGGAGAAGACGGTGGTTCATACATGTAATCCGGTTCCCGACTTTCTGAAAGAGACATGTTGCTTGTGTCAATATGGGTTTGGTCCAGAAGGAGCGATCCAATTGGGACAATGTCAGCATACCTTTCATATTAAGTGCGTTGCGGAACATTGCTTACGACGCTCTTGGTGTCCCTTGTGCAATGCTCCTATATATGTCAGATTCTACGAAATGATGGGCCTTCGCGCCTTTATGCCATCTGGTCATGAATACAACCAGTGGAACCTTCCTCTGGACCAAAAACCGAAGAAGTTTCTAAATTACAAAAACTGGGGTCAACCATTGGTATGGGATGTTAACTTCGACTGCCATGACTTGTACCATTTGCACGCAGAAGGGTATGAGGTAGAAGATTTTATGGACAAGGACGAACTTTTCTGGATGACCCGAGATTACGAGATCGAAGTGCGAGCACGTGCAATTGTGAACGAGGCGGACCGGGAGGTGTTTTGCCGCAACTTTGGGGGACATTGGAGCGTACATCACAAAAAGTTCTTCCAATTCCCAAAGAATGAAGTAAAAAAGAGAGATGATAACACGTGGTACGAGGCATCCGGTCCCGTCTTAGGAGAACAACACGGAACGTATGACCGTACGTTGATTGGCAGAGCTCTGGTCCTTTCAAAGTTGGAGGAGGCGGCTAGGCTTCGTGCCACAACGACCGAGGACACGTTCATTGATGAGGAGAATTCCTATGCGGATGTTGCAGGTGCATTTGATAGGAGGATCAATGACGTCATCGAAATGTGGCGACGTCATATGTTGACATCGAATTGGTTAACGACATTTGGGAAAACTGAGCAAACTGTAACTCTTGTTGTCGGTCGTGTGGAGAAGTACATGGAGGTTTTTAAGGCAAGAGAGGTGGATATGGATCGTTCTCGCAAGGGAAAACGAAAGGCCGACGAGGATGACAATTGGGGACCATCTCAAGACAACGTTGAAAAGAAGCTTGCGATAGATTCAGAGGTTGAGGCAGGCGGTACAATCACTCATGGCAGTTAGCGTAGACGTACTCGTTCGATGAATATTGATATTGCATGACTATTTTTTAGCCATTTGGCTACTATATGAATATATATAACTCTATTCACGTTTCCATTCTTGTTGACTTCCATGTAGAATACTTTTTCCACACTCAATTTTCTTTCACTTCTCTATTTATACTTTTTACAAAACTCATAATAATAGAGAATTCGCATGACAATTTTTTAATTTGAAGGACTCCTACAAATGCAATTTATTTTTTATCGTGTTATAATTTTAAAAAAGAAACTGGGACAGCAGTGTAGGCATTTAGAGGTTTACCTAGTCAAAGTAGCTGATCAAAAGAGGTAATGAAGGAAGGACTCTTCCTCCAAGCAAATTTTTTTTTTTCACTGCCGTCGTCCGATGCCTGCCGTCCGCTTCTCGCCGTCCGCTCCGGGGCCCAAAATGCCGTCCGCTTCACGGTGTCCGATCCGCTGTCCGATACAGCCGTCCGATTCGTCCGTTCGGACTGCCGATAGTCAGATCCCATGAAGTTGTTCAACTCAACAACTTCCCAGAACGGATTAAATGCCATGAGGAATCCAATGATCGTGATTAAGTGAGACAAAGAGTCCTATTAACTCCTAAACGTTCTCACCCTTTTCAGATTTGGCCGTTTTTCAAAGATGCATTATAAAATGCAACTAAGAGGGATATTTTCAACTCGATGAATGAATAAAAGTTGTACATCATGAATGTTAGATTCTATCCATACGGTTGGATTTGCAATTGCTATCACCAATTTTTGTGTATTAATTTTCAAACTTCAAATTTAGAGCTCTTTTGGAATATGATTACAAATAAGATATTGGCAATCTAATAATGAAATCTTTTGTGATGGGTTGAAATGTAATGCTTTAAGTGTAATGATTTTTGGAGATTTTTTGGTTACTTAATTTTAGTACTTCACTTTCTCAAGAGCACTTTTAGACTAAAATCTTCAAAATTTTGGGTGGAACACTACAACATGACATGAGGCATAAAAATTTCACAAATCATCCCCTCTCTAATCGGATCACACATGCACAAAGCTAACTTCCCATAAAAGTTTAAGTATAAGATCCACACTGCAAAAAGTGCATGATGGATGAAAAATCGGAGTTCAAATCCGTACATCATGCAAAATATGCATTTAGGGCCGTTAGGGGTTAACCCTTTGAGGACAACGCAACATGTTGGTATAGTGAAATCGATCACAGGATTTGCATATTTGAAATATCACATTGGGTGATTTATAATTTTGCATTCCTAGTCATTAGCAGTATGAAGGTATAATAAAAGTTTCAACATGATTGGAAGATATTTTGAATATTTACAAATTTTATTATGTAAACACGACAGAATTTCAAAATAAATATACTTTTGTCAAATTTAATATCAAGTTTTTTATTTAAGGTAGATAAAAGTTACATTTACATGTAGTAAAGGTATGAAAGCAAAAGATATAAAAGAGTCCTATGATTCGAGCATTATTAGAAAGCCCTTTGTATTTAGGACACTCCAATTTCAAATTTCTCAACCTTGGAAAAACTTAAATAGATTTTCTACTTTCCAATCCCAACGGTCAAAAGATGTATCATAACTTAACTTAAACATCTAACGAAAACTCCAACTACATAAAAGCTAAAACGCTAGATTTTAAGGACGTTGGACCAAAAATCAAGTATAATATGGTTGATTGGGCACTTAGGTTACACATATGAGTTTTAGATTCAATCCATACTTTAAGATCAACGGTTACGAATACCAATTAAGTTGTATGAATATAAAATGACTTGGGATTCAAAAAGAAGTGAATTTCAATGGTTGAGATCATATATGAATAGTCACTAAGTGAAGTCATTTTAACACATGTTGCTACACAACAATATAACATGCATGACTTATTGTTAGAAGTCCCAAAATGTAAAACCACCAACCTTTTACACAATAAACAATAACATGGCACCAAGATCGTTCCATTTTGTAACTATTTCATTTTTGCTGATAACAAATTTCAGAGGATATTACGGGCTCCATTACTCAAAGAAGATGATTCATACATTCGCACATGCGTACACAATATATTTATATTCTGTTCATATAAATTTATGTATACATAAAAATACATGTGCATATATACGTATATATATATATATATATATATATATATATATATATATATATATATATATAGATATATAGATGGATGTGTCGACCATTTATAGATGTACATATTAATATAAACCCTAAACATGCATGCACATACGCATAGAATAAGATTTATTTATATGTATGTAAATATAAAGGTACATACATGTGCATTCAATATGTTCAACTATAATTTAATTTCATATATACTATTCATATGAACATGCATACAATAGGTTCAAATCTAATTTAATTTCAAGTTTTCCCCTCTAACTAGGTTTGTAAAATATAAATTGTTACATATATTGTGTGATAATTTGTTTATGAAAATTGACGTGGTCTTTCCCTCTTAAATTATGTTTGTGAATCCATTGAATGAAGTCACTCTAGTAGGTTCGAAGTAATGTATGCATAAAAAAATGCTAACTCTTATGGAATTCAAATTGGAACGCAATGCTTCATTCTATTGCCTTTACATTTGAATATTTTGCCTATTTATTCAATTGGAAAGTAATTACAAGTCAAGTCATGAAATTGACCAAAAATGAGAGGGAGAATGAACAAAGGAAGAAAGGGAGAAGGGTAAGGTGGGGGGGGGCGGAGTTAGTTAACAATGGAGAGGTAAGAGACATCATGAAAGAGGTGGTCCGGACCGCTCTCCTAGAAGTGAAGCACTACAAGAATTCAATGCGAAGGACAATAAATGTTGGAACATTCTTTGACCGGATTCAAAATAGTCCTCGAAGTCCGCGAGGATTCTTGAACTGCGTGTAGACCCAAGGAGTTGGGCTGGAGGAGGAGGAAGGGAGAGCAATGAAACACCAAAACTCAATACTTTGGAGAACCCCCTGGGCTGCTCGCGCACGCCGTCCAATGCTTGCCGTCCGATGCCTGCCGTCCGAAGCCTACCGTCCATAGTGGCGTCTGATCCGGCGTCCTCTGTGCCATCCGATCGGGCGTCCGTTCTGTCGTCCGATTCGAGGGTTTCGTCCGATGGATCCTGTCCGTCCGATCAGCGCGCTCCATTTCATTCAGTTCGTCCGATCTCGTCGTCTAAAACCGCCGTCCGAGGTGCTTCTGCAGATGACTCTTAACCCCTAAAGGACTAATCAACCATATTATGCTTGTTTTTTAGTCAAACGCCCCAAAAATCAAGTGTTTTAACGTTATTGTAGTTGGTGATTTCATTAGATGTTTAAGTTAAGTTATGATACATCTTTTCACCGTTGGGATTGGAGAATAGACTTCATTTGTGGATTTTCCACCGTCGAGAAATTTGAATTTTGAGTGTCCAAAATACAAAGGGATTTCTAAACATGCTCATATTATAGGTCTCTTTTAATTTCTTCATTTTCCGTATTTTACTCCTTGTAAATATGACTTTTATCTACTTTAAATATAATTTTTGATATTAAATTTGACAAAACTATATTTATTTTGAAATTTTCCCTTGTTTACATAATAAAATTTGTAAATATTCAAAATATTTTCGAATCATTTTGAAAATTTTGGCATACCTTCATAATTTTAATGACTCTCTATGAAAAATCATAAATCATACAATGTGATATTTCAAGTATGCAAATTATAGTGCTTTGACTTTTTCAAAAGAGGTGAGGACCTTTAGGGGTTAACCCTTTGACGCTCGCCTTCATATTCTAAATATTGGATGGTTGCTCATGCGTACATCCATCACATACGGCGACTTCGTACAATAATTAAAATTTGTGATTGTCCATGGTCCATTAAAATATGAATTCCTTCAAATATTTAACCTTCATAATTTTAAAAAGTTCATTTTCTATTAGAAAATACATAACACTTTAAGACTAATTGGATACATACAAATTCGTGCGTATGTAAACTTTAATTAAAAAAATTTACCAATCCGAAAGGTAAAATTGATATAAAAGTGTATATTGATTGTTGTCAAAGACAACATTAAACCAACATTAACCCCAAAATGCCCAATCAACCATATTATGCTTGTCTTTTGGTCAAACACCCCAAAAATCAAGTGTTTTAACTTTCGTGTAGTTGGTGTTATCATTAGATGTTTAAGTTAAGTTTTGATACATCTTTTGACCATTGGGATTGGAGAATAGACTTCATTTGAAGATATTTCACCGTCGTGAAATTTGAATTTCGAGTGTTCAAAATGCAAAGGGATTACTAAAGATGCTTCTATCATATGTCTCTTTTAATTTCTTCACTTTCAGTCTTTTACTCCTTGTAAATATAACTTTTATGTACCTTAAATATAATTTTTGATATTAAATTTGACAAGAATATATTTATTTTGAATTTTTCCCTTGTTTACATAATAAAATTTGTAAATATTCAAAATATTTTTGAATCATGTTGAAAATTTTGCCATACCTTCATATTATTAATGACTGTTTATAAAAAATTATAAATTATACAATGTGATATTTCAAGTATGCAAATTATAGTGCTTCGACTTTTAGAAAAGAGGTCAGGACCTTTAGGGGTTAAAATAGATAGAAGTAGTTTGATCGATCACAGGATTTCTCCGCCAATGCCTAACGTTTACAATTTCCTTGATAACAAATAAGATCCTAATTTGTGATTTTGTCTGTAGAATATTATTCATCCAATCGCACATGTGTACACAATATATTTATATCGTGGATATATAAATCTATATAAACATAGAAATACACAAGCATAAATATATACATATACACATATGTATGTATGGATATATGTATGTATGTATATGTAAATATGTGGGTGGATATTTGTATGTACATATAAATGGAAGCACTTACGAATATACATGCACTACAAACATGTCTTCCACGATATTGCACCATCATGAAAATGGCATGCTACATGTGTTTTATATTACCAATTGGCATATATTATTATTCCAAGCTTACTAGAGATGATAATATGCCTTGCACGACGTTCTACCATCATGTATACTTGCATGCACATACGCACACACATACACGATAACTTATGGAATTCGAAGTGGAATTCATATTTTTAATATTTCGCTTCTTTATTCAATTGGTAAGTAATTACAAGTCAAGTCATAAAATTGACCAAAAGTGGGAGGGAGAATGAACAAAGGAGGAAAGGGAACGTGAGGGGGGTGGGGGCGGAGTTAGCTAACAATAGAGAGGTAAGAGCCATCATGAAAGAGGTGGGACGGACCGCTCTCCTAGAAGTGAAGCACTACAAGAATTCAATGCAAAGGACAATAAACGTTGGAACATTCTTTGACCGTACTAAAAATAGTCCTCGAAGTCCGCGAGGATTCTTGAAGTGCGTGTAGACCCAAGGAGTTGGGCTGGAGAAGGAAGAAGGGAGAGAAACACCAAAACTCAATACTTTGGAGAAACCCCCTAGCCTGCTTGCACACGCCGTCTGATGCCTGCCGTCCGCACTACCGTCCGATCCAGCGTCCGCTATGCCGTCCGATGCGGCGTCCGCTCTGCCGTCTGATGGATGGGAGTCGTGCGAATGCGCCTGTCCGTCCGATCAATCCGTCGGGCCGGCGTGGTCCGTCCGATATGGGGACCCGGCGCGGGCCGTCCGATTTGGCCACGCGATCGTGCGCCCCTGCCGGTCCGATTGGAGGGTCGAAACGTACGCTCGGACAGCGGCCGTCGGATCAGAATGTCCGCACGCACGCTGTCCGATGGATCTGGTACGGTCCGATCGAGGCCGTCCGATCGGGCTGGCGTCCGCTGTACGCTTCGTCTACCCTAGGTGGACAGTATAAATGGCGGACAGCTTTCTTCGTCTGCTCAGAGAGGCGGTGGGCATGGTGAACGTCCGCGTGCACATGCATCGACTCTGTCACGTGTTTTTTGAGTCACTGCGTCACGCTGTACGCACGTTTGACTTTATTCCAGGACGTCTGCACCACGTTGCGCTTCTACCTTCCACGCGGTTTCTTGGCGTTGCTTTGACTTCCCATGATGTCCCAGCGAAGCAGCAGTAGTAGGAGATCTTCACAAGGGACTCCTCAAGTTATAACCTGGGATCAAGTCGCTGACCCCAATTGTGTTGCGGAGCCGGGATGGGACACGGAGCCGGCGAGAACGTGGAGTTTAAAAATATGCAAAGAGTACGTGAAGATGACGCATTTAGCCAAGATTTGGCCACGAAATCAAATGCTAGTGTCTGGCCCTCGTTGGGAAGGCCCAACTACGACGTGCCAAAGCAACCATTTTCGACAACGGTATTGGGAGGTGCACGATTTCGTTGGGTTGCCTAACTCCAAACCAACCATCATGAAATATGGCCTAATGTCAATGGTTTGGGCTGAGATTGTATTGCACAAGGATGTGGATTGGAGTACGGTGAATGGAAAAAATGTTGAATGTTTGAATCGTTCACAAAACTTTATTGCCACCAATTGGACTGGACTGAGTGATTGTGTGCCGCAATGGTCTAATCGTACAGCGCATGCGACAAACGTTGTTGTTCCTGATGACGACACCTCGCTATGGGCAGTACGTCCACGCAATACATATCGGGAACGCGACGTTGAGAACTATCCCGTGACGTTCGGAACTGCTCCTCAACATGACTATGAAAATCATCATGGAACTTCAGATCCAGTAGGTAGAGGATATCAAAGGGGAGCTAGCCATGGCTACAATGATAATGCATACGCGGTACACAATGATGAACGGGTTCCATATCCGGACAGATACAATACTCCACGAGCATATTCTTGCGAGAGGACCCACAACGATTTTGGACATCATGGGTTTCAAAGCCATACTCCTATTTATTCTGGCCCCGGCGAAAGCTCAAGAAGCGATGCACCCGTGAGTTTTGGTAGGGATATGTATAGTGCTGCAGACGGCCCCCCTGACGGATATGCTTCTGGGCCATCGAGTCAGTACCATCGAGATGATGAGTATGAAAGAGATCTTCAAGAAGCAATAAGACGGAGCGAAGAAGAAGAGAATGAAAGGCGGCTGATAGAGCAACGCTTTTATGAGCAACAGTGGGACGCGGAACGTGGAACATTTCGGGGTCATCCGCGATATTAGGCAGATTTAACAGGACTATCCATGCTCAAGTGGAAGTTGAAACCTAGCCTAGACCGTAGAATCCAATGTCTTCAATTTTGCTTTGTATAGACCAAGACATGTCCTTAGTTTGAATTTTGTTTGGATGCTACAAACTTTGGATATATTGTAGGCTGCTAGCGCTAATGCTCTAGGCTTATAAAGTATGTATGGCTCATTGTGTGAACATTATTGGCATAAATATTTATATATATAAATATATAATCTAATCGCGAAGAGTGAACTGGTCATGAGTACATAATGCACCGTTATTTCCATTAACAAGAGATCGAGTTCATGACTTACAAAAAGATATATAAATTGGTTTGGTGTCGCCTTGACTTTTATTGGAGAGGTTACATACCTGATTGAAAACAATATGAGTTTAGTTCAAATGCAATGGAGGGGCTAGAAGCTTATCTTAGAACTTGGTTGTGCACAGCACAGTTGACTTTCCAAGAAGGACTCCCATCACATTCTCATTTCCTATTCCTTTATAATTACCTTGTGCAAGGAAAACCTCCTTCACGAATGAAGTCATTCATGAAAAACATCTTGTCTCACTATCTTGAAAAGTTCATGGCGGCGAATGAACCACCAAAAGTGCACATTATTGAACCCCTCTTTATGTTAGGTCCTTGCTACACACTTTCCACTTGAATTAAGTGGCTTCCCGTATTTACTTTTGGCCAAGTACTTTCTTTGAACCGTCTTTATCATCGAGCAACCTCATGAGCTTCTGTGCTTCAAGAGCAGTTCGGCAACATCAGATCTCACAGAAACGCAATCGTGAAGATCGTAACGAACACCTTTGAAGTGCATACTCTCGCAACTTGAGATCCAGCCAGTCTAAACCCTAAACTTTAGTCCCGATTGAAACACTTGAGATGATATTGCCTATTTGCCCCTTGCTTTGTGGATGCATGCTTTGCTTTTTCTAGAAAAAGATGAGCATGCAATTTATTAAGTCACTCATAAGCAAAATAAACACACGTAGTTTGCGAAGAGGTAAGCTAGTCTCCCACACACCCACCTTCCAAAGGCTCTACTAGAAAAATATGAGCATTCTAGGGTTTCTAAGGCTTTTGTAGCATGCGGCGTTAAGATGAGGTGACAACCAAACTCCAAGAGCCATGCCGCAAGATTGACACTTGAATACCTTCCTCATAGAGTTCATCCAAGTCTTAGTGGTGCCTAGTCCTCCCTCATGCGCTATGATTGTATCATAGTACTACATTCTAATCTGACTTTAGACACCGTGTCCCGTGACACCCTAAACCCTACTAGTGTTAGTATCATATTGAGAATTTGGAACGATACATAGAACATTGCTCTATGTGGTCAAAGGGTGTAGTACTATAGTAGGGTGTCGTACTGTAGGACTATCATGGTGCATGAGGGAGGACTAGGCAGCACTAAGGCTTGGATGAAGTCTACGAGGAAGGTATTCAAGTGTCGATCTTGCGGCATGGCACTTGGAATGAGGTTGTCACCTCATCTTGATGCCTCATGCTACGAAAGGCTTAGAAACCACAGAGTATTCATCTTTTTGTAGTTGGGCCTCTGGAAAGTGACTGGGTGAGTGTGTGAAGGACTAGCTCGGATCTAGCGAGTACAGACCTTTTCAAATGCGGAAAGGCGTCGACAAAGCAGGGGCAACTGGGCAATACCCTCTCCTGCGTTTCAATCAAGATTAGAGTTGACGTTAGGCAAACTGGATCTCAAGCTACGATAGCATGCACTTCAAAGGTGTGCGTTCCGATCTTCACGATTGTGTTTTTGTGAGATCTGGTATTGCTGAATAGCACTTAAGCACAGAAGCTCGTGAGGTTGTTTGATGATGAAGAGGGTTTGAAGAAAGTGCTGGGCCAAAGGTATATATGGGAAGCCACATGATTCAAGTGGGGAGTATGTAACGTGGAACTAAAGTAAAGAGGGGTTGAAGAATGTGCACTTTTGGTAGTTCGATTGTCCTATTGAACTTCTTACTATAGCGAAGCAAGATTTTTTTTCAGAAATAACCCTATTCGTGATGGACGTTTTCATTGTACAAGGTAGTTATGGAAGGGGAGGAAATGAGAATGCGGTGGGAGTCCTTCTTGGAAAGGCCTTTGTGCTATGCACCACCAAGTCATAGGATCAGCTCACACCCTCCAAATTGCATTAAGGGTAAAGTGAACTCATTTTGTAGTCAACCATGTATAGAAGGTCCGATAAAAGAATGGAGAGAACACCAACGAAATTGATATATCTTTTAATGAGATACAAAATTAATCAATGACCAATGGAAATAACGCTTGATTAGGTACTTAACGAGGTTTACAATTTGCGAGACGGATTTTTCAATATAACCTTGAGTTATTGCAGGGTGCGGATCTTTCAAAACAAGGGGATGGTCGTTAAATATTTAGTACCTATGGTCACTCAGTGGCGGACCAGGTCGTGTATCACATCAGTGATCACACGTGCTCGAGTAATCTCGAACTTTGGTCTCAAAGTCCTGACATATAGTCATAATTTACCCCTAAGTGCCCAACCATGCATATTGTGCAAGATGTACAGATTTCATCCGTATTTTCTCATCCGTCATACACTTTTGTGGTGAGATTTTTGTACTGATTTATTTATGGGAAGTTAGCTTCATGTATGTGTGATTCGATTGAAAAGGAACTAATGTTTGAAAAAATTATGCCTCATTTTGTGTTGCAGTGTTTCACCGAAAATGTTGAAGATCTTGGAAAAAAAAACTATAAAAATGAAGCATCCGAAAAAACTCAAAAAATCACTACACCTAAAGTACTACATTATAACCCATCACAAAAAAATTCATCCACATATTGTCAATATCGTATTTGTAATTGAATTACAAAATAATTTTGTATTTTATGTTTCAAATTTTATAGAAAAAGATTATTGATAGGAATCATAGATCTAACCGTATAGATAGAATCTACAAATAAAAATGTATAACTTTTATTTATACATCAAGTTCCAAATATTCGTGTTAGTTGCATTTTATAATGCATCTTTGCAAAACTGTGTAAACTGGACATAGGTGAGGACTTCTAGGGGTTAACCAACAAGACCGTGGGATTTGATGATCATGCGCATTGGATATTTGATAGTATTCTAAAACAAAGATAATTTGGTTAATGTGTCGGGTCCGGTCTGCCGTCTGATCTGCGGTCCGTCTCGCTGTCCGATCTGCAGGCCGTCCGATCTGGCGGACTGCGCGACCCGTCCAATCGCCGACAGCCGGTCGATCGGACGACGTGTGTCCGATCGGGTGGCGGACGGTGCGGACCGTCCGATCGGTTGGCGGATGGCGCGGGCCGTCCGATCGGGTGTCCGACCTAATCGGACAGTACGTCCGCCTATAAAGCCGTCCGACTAGAGCGAACGGCTCACTTTTTCCTCCCTACTCACATTATTGTGAGAGTAGTTACGGGTTGCTGTTGGCAAGGTTATCCCATCCTCTGGCTTGTCACTTGGGGAGGAAGAAGTCAGCGTTGTAGGGGGTATATTTTGCCAATTTCTTAAACAATTCCGGAGCTCCGTCACCATGCCGAAGGGAAAAAAGCATAAGATAGGTAAGACGACGGAACAAAAATCTCTTGAAGATAGCCCTTACATGCCGTCGAATGCGTGTAAGAAGTTTCTCCAGCAGTTCACGGTGGATTTTTACCGAAACAACACGCTTATGGAGTTGGAGAGTAAGTTTGTTCGGTACAAAAAGTAGAGTGTGCAAAAATTTCAAGACGACATGGCGAAGAATATGTTGCAGGCTCTTCGGGATGGAATTTGGTACCGGGAGATGGAAAAGCGTGATTTCAACGTGGTTGGGGTGGAGGGTGAAAGATTCTTTGTGGAATATCGAGGGAGTATTAACCAAGTATGGGAAGGACCACGAGCTGCTTCAGGACAATACGTATATTGAGGAAGTGATGAAGAAAGCAGACAATTTTGTGAAGTTGATGAAACCATGGAGCTTTGGACTCCAGCGCAATCAAAATATCGGTTGGTGGAGACACGTTGCTGGTGGATCCGAGGAGTTAATGAAGAATAAGTTGGTCCACGCATTGCCTGCTACGGCCAATGTCATTGAAGTGGAGCACACATCACTCAAGGGTGCATATGCTACGGTGAAGAGGGTTCGAATTGAAGGAGCCCCAGGGTTTGAACCTTATTGGGAGTTTGCGGCGAAGCTTTCTAAACAGTGGAAGACAAGACCAGATCTTGCAAAATTGGAACACCAAAATGAAACGATGGCCGTTCGAATTGACCATCCAGGTGCTATACGGTATGTGGCTATTAATCCTTCAAAATACGAGGGTTATGCATATTGGTGGAATGGTGGGACATTGCGACAGATGCTGAATTTAGACAACACGTACGGAGACGATATCTACGCGTGTACGTTGCATACAACTATGTCAGCAGACGATGTCGTCAAAGCAAGTTATCTGAGGCGGTTCCGAAAAAAAAGAACGGAGTTGGCGTGGACATTGGTGATTATCATGATGGAGGTACACATGACCGACAACCTGCACAATGATTTATCTCCCGATAATATCCTTTTTCATTTCCCTGCGGACGAGACGTGTGTATACATCGGGGTATGTGACTGGGACATGTTATCCTTTTCGAGTGAGCCAATGAAGTCACTATATGGGTTCAACAGTACAGAGGAAATGGAGAAGGATCTTGTAGATCGGTATTGGGTGGATCCTACGATTGCTTATGTACGTAAGCCAGATGCAGATGTGGAGATACACCCACTAGTGACGAAGGCAACTGAGGCATATGGAGTTGCAAAACTTGCGTTGCGCATCAACAAGGGCAACATGTCGGAGGATTACTGGAAGTTGCAGACGCCTGGAGAAACTTCAGTTGTTTATAGACAACAGGAGTTGGCAGATGTGTTCAAGAGCTATTTGAATCGATTGTGCAGCCCGAATCGAGAAAATATTAGAGGTTTAACTCATTTAGTGACACGTTTTAGGATTACGTACCATTGGCCAGTACCGTACGAGCATTTTAGACATGTGTATTAGGCAAAACATAGTGATATAGTTCTTCTTGGTTTAGAGTAGTAGTAACGGTATTGAATTGTTCTATGGCTATTGTTGTGTGTTTATGTATAGAGCACGTGGACTTCTGTCCGACTATCAGTAAAATATTTTCCTTGTTGACATTTACGGAAAAAATAATTCCATATGTTTTATTGTTTTTGGGATTTTGCTATCTCTATATTCATTGATATTTGTGGGTTTTGCAGCCATCAATCCCGAGACTCCAATTTGGAATTTGTTTGCACACATGGGTACCTAACGTTATTAGAATTTAGAAACACCCTCGATTTTCTTTAATATTTTGGAAAATAGTTCTTCCATGTGTTATTGGAATTTTGCTAACTCTATGGTTTTTGACTAGGATATGCAACCGGTGGATTTGTGTTCACCGTTGGGATTGGAGAATAGACTTAATTTGAATATTTTCCATCGTCGACAAATTTGAATGTTGAGTGTCCAAAATACAGAAGTATTTCTAAAGATGCTCGTATCATAGGTCTCTTTTAATTTCTTCACTTTCAGGTTTTTACTCCTTGTAAATATAACTTTGCCGTAAACCTTAAATATAAGTTTTGATAAACCCTTTGACAAAAATATATTTAACCCTTTAGCGCGGCGGCGTCTAGATTCTGGACGCCGGATGAATTTCAGCAGCTCAATTTCTGTGGTACCGGATGTTTTTCATCCATTTTTTATTTTTTTTCATTCTTGTGCTAGTTGAATACCATTTGTACAATATGGATCTTCCAAATAAGATAATGTGAATTTTTGAATATTTACAAAAGTGATTAATGTCAAGTTTCAAACTTTCAATCTTAGTTCAAAAAAAAAGACCTTAAATATGATTTTCCATAGTAAGTAGAATCAAATAATGGAAACCATACCATCTTGTAGTGCATGTCATTCTAATTTCATTACAATATTATTAATTTTTTTTGTGTTAATTTTGGATTTTTAATTGAATTTCAAGAGAATACCTTGCAAAATTACTTTAAAAATATTAATAATAAATATGATGAATCCAACCGTACGGATGTTATCTACACATTGACATTTGCAACTTTGTTTTGTACATCAACTCCATTTTCGTTTTCATCAACCATTTTATAACAAATCTTTGAAAACAGTGTTGAATCGGGACGTTAAAGGGTTAATTTGAATTTTTCCCTTGTTTGAATAATAAAATCTGTAAATATTCAAAATATCTTCAAATCATGTTGAAAACTGTGATCGGACGTCCACTGCACCGTCCGATCGGGCACGTTCTCAGTCGTCCGATCTTGCAGTCGTCTGATCGTGCCGTCCTGCCGTCCGACCCAATCGTCCGTCCGATCCCGCCGTCCGCCATTCTAATCCCACTCGCCCGTCCGATTGGGCACATTCTCAATCGTCCGATCGGGCAGCCGCTCGCCCGTCCGATCGAGCACCCAATCCCTCGTCCGACCCGTAGATGGAGACACTAAATTCATAGATTTCTTTGATTTCAGTGAATTATAATCAGCCCAGCACGAGGATGGGACTAAAGATCTCGTAGATTGCGTCGTACACCTTAAACAACCGTCCGCCTTCCGCAGAAACATTGCAACAGGGCCGTCGACCTCGCCGTCGGACATGGGCGTCCGACCTGTCCGCCATCCGACCTGCCCGCCGTCCGATCTACCCTAAACCGCCGTCCGACCTATCCAGTCGTCCGATCGCGCCGTCCGCCGTTCGAACGCCGTCCGCTGAGGTGAAACCCCCGTCCGCTGTGGTAAAACCGCCGTCCGTTGTGGATTTTTCGAAGTCACCGGACGCTGGGATGGGAACGTCTACGTCCAGCGGACATCCGTACGCGAACGTCCGCGTTCCAGCGTCCGAACAACCTTGGTTTGTTATAGACAAAAGAGGAAACCCACAAAAACCCCTACATGAATATTTTGACCAAGAAACATATGATATATGTCTTAAGAACCTTGCCAATAACAAAACCCTCGGACCAGATAAAATCCCAAATATAATTCTAAAAAATATGCTTGACAACTTCCACAAATTACTATTCCTATTTTTCCACACTGCTACAAACAAAAACAAATCCCAACCTCCTGGTAAACTAGCCATACTATTTTACTTTATAAAAAAGGAGACCCTTTTCAGCTCCCAAACCATCGACCTATTGCCTTAGCTAACACAATATACAAACTCTTTACAAGTACGCTTACACTAATCCTAGCTGCCTATGGAGAAACCCATCAAATACTCCATGACAGTCAAGAAGGATTTAGGGCAAAGAGATGCACATCCCGACAACTATAGTTACTCACTGCAGCATTAGAAGACGCACGCTTCTCAAACCAAGACATCTACCTTCTATACATCGATTTTAAAAACGCATTTGGTTCACTAGACCACGCCAGACTCCTCGCTATCATTAAAGACCTTGGCTACCCCGAAGACTCAGTTGCATTAATAGGCAACATATATTCACATTCACACACCATCATCACCGGTGAACACTTTGGACACACAAAACCCATACCCATACAAAGAGGAACCATCCAAGGCGACACATTAAGCCCACATTTATTCCTCATATTTTTGGAACCATTACTACGATGGCTACAATGCGGATTGAATGGATACAAATTTGGCACATCAAACATCACAATTAGTTCCGCTGCATATGCAGATGATCTAGCAGCTCTAACTAGCAATCTCAAATCCCTTCAACACCAACTTAACAAACTAGATAAATTTTGTGAATGGGCAGGGATGGATTTAGGCGTACCAAAATGTGCCATTACTGGCTGCCCCAACAAATCTAAAATAAGCCCTACCAAATTCAAACAACACATACAAAATCATAATATCCATTATAGAAACCAACAGATTCTGACGTTACATCAAAATGAACCATATGTATACTTAGGTATACAACTAGTACCCTCCTTTAAATGAAAACTTCGAACCCATATCACAACCAAAAAAGTCACAGACCAATGCAAACAACTCTCTCAATGCCCAGCTACAATGAAACAATGTATTTGCATGGTTGACACCGTCATTCGAGCAGGAATAGCCTACAGCTTCTATGCAGTCCCTTACTCCTTACCAGCACTTAAAAAACTTGACAAAAAATCATCAGTATTCAAAAAACCATTTGTGGGCTCCCAAAATGTACAGCCAACGTAATCACACAACTCCCCCATGACCTGTTTGGACTTGAAGCCTTCTCTCTAAAAAATGCATACCTCAGATGTATCGGTGAACAACTCAGGAACGCACTCAATGACCCTGGACGTTTAGGAACAATATACAAAGGACTTATCCAACACATCTTAGCTAAATATGGAGGGGCACAAGATATACCTCGTATAAAACCTCAAGATTGTATCAGATCCCCAACCATACGCACCTTATACCTCCTAAAAAAGAGTGGCGGCATTCACCTTAAAAGCATATATGAAACATTTCAACTTCACGCCACCAAACTAGAAACACAATGGATGCTACAAGCAACCATAGAAACTCCCCACCTTAACCCCACACTCTCTCTAAAACTCCTACACAAACTCTTACAAAACAATATCTCGGAAATCAAACACATCACCCTCCCCAATCGCACCTCCCTCATGTCACCAGAAGACTTCAAACTCTATTACCACACTCCAACCAAACTAGAAAAAAGTGCATTGCATATCGCCGAACAACTCTTCTGCTACCCCACTTGTCAACCACAATGTCCTCCTCAATGTCAAGATCACCCCGCACTCCGCACTCTCAAAGCATGTTACATATCAGAAAATCACACCCTTACGCCTCGACACCCGCCTAACCCCATCCAACCACCAGCTATACAACCACCACTATCACACCCACCTCTCCTCATAAAAAACAACCCCCTACAATTCCCTATCCACACCATAACCGATCACAAAACAATCAAAACAAAAGATTCAAACAACATTCCCAAAACCTATAATACATATCTATATCAATGGAACACCCCAAATCACGATACATATATCAAATGGATGCCCCAACGTGATCTCTTCCCACTTAATTACCCAACCACAATTACCTACAACATCTCCCTACTTACAAATTACTGTCCTAGCACGTGGTACCGGATACTCCCCTAGAGCGCACTTTTTCGTATTAAGAATGCTCGTAGAGATGATTTCCGGGTTATCATTCCGCGGAGACTCTGTGAAGTGGGAAGTTTCCGGAGGCTGACTCGGATTGGTGACTGACCTCTCTCCCGGTCACCAACTAATTCCTTTTTCCATACTAAAAACCGGATCTTTTCTACTGACTGACCCGGCTACGGATAGATTCGGTTTTTGTCCGGGTTAGAAGCTTAACCAACCCTACTCTACCCGGTCTAACCCCAGCTACTAAATCCGGTTTCCCCTTAACCTTTGTTTTCCCTCAGAGGGTTCTCCATTTGCATTTTTAAGGATGCTAGATCTAAAGTCACACCCTCCCCTACTGATTTCCGTGACAGGGGCTTCACCACTTCCGGTTATCCAAACTCAACTCCTTAGTCCGGGTACTTCCCGGGGTGCTCTTAAACTATGGGCTTATCCCAAACCCACAGCCGGTCACACAAGCGCAACCCGACTTCCCCCTTATTCCCAAAATACTACAACGACTTGCTAACCGGAATGGACAGTAACTAGGGTGTCCGGAAGAGATTGAATACCTCAAGACTCGTTTTACTCTGGCTTTCCCACACTCTACAGTTGCAAGATCTGCCCGGATGCTGGAACCTCTACCGAACTACTTGTCCAGGAGTTGTGAGAGAACCGGAGTACCCCGTCCTGCTCTCCCAGCCACTAACCCGGGTTTCCACCTGCAACCGGACACAGAAAACACCACATTCAAACGCTCCTAATCTTTCCAAATCTTCTACCTGGTCTCTAAACTGACTTCACGTCCGAACCCGGCTAATCCATCCGGTCACCAAGAGACTAATTGTGCCACTATTCCGGCAATAACACAAGCAAATACACACACACACACAAAGTTTGTGCAAGAAATTTGTGTTTCTACTCATTTACACGGAACAAAGGTACACAAAAAGACACCAACGAATGAAGAACATTCCTTGATAAAAAGCCAGCCCGAAGCCTCGATCCGGGAAATCTTCAGATCCTACATTCCCGGGATCCGAAAATCTGGGGAGTTTCCTCCACGGCTCAATTCCTATCCTAAGCCGCCACTAATATCAAAACCCTAGAAGTCATTTACACCAAAAAGTCTTCTAATCTACCTACTCAAAAAGTCCTACTCTAAGCGGCCGGATCCATTAAATCCGGACCACTAATCTCGGACCACCGGCGTTCCGAGCAGCTGTTCGTCTACCATTGGCTGCCCCTCCTGTTCTTCCGGGCTCCCCACCACGATCGGATCCGCCGGCCGATCTCCTCGTACTCCGTGCGTCGCCGGCTGTTCCACCTCTTGTCCTCCGGTTGGCTCGCCCACTTGTGCGCCTCCCGGCTGGCCGTCCGGGTGACCTCCTGGCCCACCCTTTTGCCTTTCCGCCCTGTCCGGTTGGACATCCATCGCCTTCATACCCTCGCTGAGATCGTGGACCTCTTCTGGGCTCACTCCGACGGGTCTGACCATGTGGATTGGTTCCACATCCAGCGTGGCCTGGGAGGTGTGCTCCCTCTCACCCTGGTAGACGGCCTTCCCCTCATCCGGTTCCTTGGTTGGAGGAGTTCTCCCTCATGCACTCTGCCAATACCCGGAACTCTATCAGATAAGCCTCCACCTTGTTCGAGTACTCCCGGACCACATTCTTCATCCGGGCTGCTCCCTCTAGTCCCGGCTGGCTCACCCGCTCGTCATACAATCGGGCCTTCATCTGTGCCTCCCTATCCGGTTGGAACAGCCCCGACAGCTTGGTGACGCACTGCCGACTCGTCTCCCCTATCCTCCGGATGGTATCCTCCTGTTCCCGGATCTGCAACTCATTCCTTTGGACGTGTGCCTCCGTTTTTGCGATGTAGGTCACCTTCCGTTGCAGCTCCTCTTCCAATCCCTTTAAGAGGGCGGCTGACTCGATCTCCTCCTCCCGGAGACCCTCCAATTGTGCGGCCAACTCGCTCTTCTTCTCCCGGCTCCTAAAGAGCTTCCTCTGGAGCTTCCGGATCCGCGCCGATTACTTTAAACCGTCGTCTGTCCGGAGGAGAGTACCTACCTCCCGGAGTGCAGCGAAAACCGGAGTGTACTACTCCGTGACCATGTCCAAAGTGACCCGGGTCTACAGGAGTATGTTCTCCACCCGGAGCGGGGTCTCCCATTCCTCCTGTACACTCCCGGATGGTCCTGCCTCCTGGGTCGATTCTTCCACCGCTGGCGATCCCTGCTCCCGGTTCCCCTCGTCTCCGGTTTCCTCCCCGTCGTCCCCTGCCTCCTTGGAACGCTTGTTCAGGGGAGTTGTCTTCCTCCAGACCGGTCCCTTCTTCTTCCGGGGTGTGGTCTCCGGTCCTTCCGGCTCCTCCTCCTCCTCCAACTTCCTCTTCAGGCCCTGAGGTCGCACCTCAGACGAGCCTCCTTTCTCCGGTTGATTCCCCTCTGCCGGTGGTTCCTGTCGAAACACCGGGGCGAGATCTTCCTCCATAGGTCCGGACTCCTCCACCGGCTCCTCCTGAGACCGCCACTACTAGAGAGTGCGTAAAAACCAAGACAAAACCAACACACATCTGTTGGAACCAACAGAGAATGGGTTTAACGTAGCAAACATTTAGTCATCTGCACAGAACCAACAAGTTCCTGTTGATTTCTGTTGGAACCAACAAGTTCCTGTTGATTTCTGTTGGAACCAACAAGTTCCTGTTGATTTTCCTCTTGGAACCAACAAGTTCCTCTTGATTCACTGCTAGAGAGTGCGTCAAAACCAAGACAGAACCAAGACACATCTCTTGGAACCAATAGAGATTGGGTTTAACGTTGCGAAACCGAATTCACTGCACAGAACCAACAGATTCTCTCTTGGAACCAACAAGTTTTCTCTTGGAAAAAGAAAACTGTACAGAACCAACAGGTTCTCTCTTGGAAAAAAACACAGCTCTAGTCTTCAAGATTTTGTCAAAAGAAAAAAATTCAAAAAAATTTGAAATTTTTTCTATATACAGAAAAATCCCTACATATAATACTGCAGAAAAAAAATTGAAAAAAAAGTTTTTTTTACACCGTTAAAAATATTCAAAGACTGCTGGGAAAAAAAACAGCTCCAGCCTTCAAGATTTTGTCCAAAAAAAAAGAAAATTCAAAAAAATCTGAATTTTTTTGTAGATACAGAAAAATCCTTGTATGAAATAGTGCAAAAAAAAAATTGAAAAAAAAAGCTTTTTGTACATGGCAAACGAATCACCAATGGTTAAGTTCTCTTATAATTAAGAAGATAATTCTCATACTTGCATGAGCGTGTGTATGTGGTGTGGTGGTTTAGTAAGTGGTTGGGGGATAGAAGGTCTTGTGTTCGAATCCGGCCGTTGGGAATTGGTCTACGGTGGTGGTCGGGGCTCTTGGCCCTGGCTGTCAGATTTTTTTCCGGGCAGCCTAAAATTTCCGGGCAGCTACTTTTCCTCGCGCAGGCCAGAAAAAATGAATGCTAGATTAGAAACATTCTTTATCTGTATACTTGGACATTAAAGCAACACCAAACCAAGATAAATTCTCTTGATTGTGATCCGGAATCAAGTGTTCCTAACCCGCACACAAAACCAACAGAATTTCTGTTGAATTTCTCTTACACTGGACCCCATTTCTCTAGTAGTGCGCGCTTGGGAGGAACCCTATGCCTCCGGTTGAGAACCCGTCTCCGGATTCCTCACCGTCTTCTTCCGGGTCAGCTTCGGCTGTGGAAACTTCTTCTCTTCCTCCTCTTCCAGGTTCTCCATTCACTTTGTTCTGAGCTCCTGCTGAAGCCTTGTCCCACCCAGTCAGCCTATCTCTGTTCTTTTCTCCTCTCCTGCCGCTCCTCCTACCGCGGTCTGGCACCACCCGGTTGGCCTCCCTCCGGGCGGTCTTCCCTCCTCTTTGTCCTCAGCTCCGGGGTCGCGTTTGATCCACCCGGTTGCACCGGATCTTCTCTCTCATTCCTACGCTCCTCCCGGATGCTGCTCCTGTCCGGTTGAGGTGCCGGTGGAGCCATCCTCTTTTCTTCCGGTCTCAGCGAGGATCCGGGTCGACTAGTTCCCGCTCCTCCTCTCGGAAGAGCCATCTTCTTCTTGGCCGGGCTCCTCAGTCCCGGAATGGGGGGAATATCTAATCTCTTCCTCTCCCTCTCCGTGATGCACCCCTCCTTCTCATACAGGTGGTAGAGAAACGGGGCCAACGGGCACCCCTTCTTGTTGTCAAGGTTCCGGGCCCACTTCTGAGTGTTCTTGTGCACCAGGTACGCCCTGTTGATCTTCTTCTTCCGGAGGAGAGCGGAGAAGATGCCCCTTGCCAGTGTAACCGTGAGAGTGGTGGGCTTCTCCGGGTTGAGGATGGGCACCACGTATTGGAGCAGACGCTGCTCCCAGGGATATACACAATCCGCCACCTTGAACCCGTCGTGGTCCGAGAGGTGGGTGAAGCGCGCCTTCATCCAATCCGTGTCGCCCTTGCTGCCCGGTTCCAGGTCTTCGCTTGTGTCCGGGAAGTCGTACACGGCTCGCCAATGCCCCCGGGTCCAATTTCCGTACTTTGCCCGGATCGTTGCCCAGAAGGCAGGCTCTATAGCTCCGCCCTCAATTTCTTCCAACATCTGGGCGTCCTGCACATCCCACACGTTCCCAAACAACCCCAAATACCCGATCTGCTCGAGGTCCTTTAGCAACTCGTCGAAGTCTTCCGGATGCTGCGGGATGTCGGGAAGAATCCTCTTCTTTGGGATTTTGGATCCGAACTCCTTGCGCGCCATGGTTGCGGACTCCGGACGCGCTCTCTCACTCCTCTGAAAACGGCGCAGCTTCTTTTCCGGGTGCGCCCTCTCTCTCTCTCTTGCAAACCACGCGCTTCTCTCTCCGGACGCTTTCCCTTCCACTTCCGTGGTGTGCGCCTGTCCTCCCGGAGCCCTCGCGCCTCTCTTCCCGGTTGCGCACTCACTCCTTTCCGCAAGCTTCGCCGGAAATGACTGCGCTCAGTGTCCGGGTGCTCGCCTCTCCCCAATTCTAACCTTGCGCTACTGTCTTTCCCCGGGCGCTCAATTTCCCTAACTCCCGAGCGCTCAAAATCCCCAAATGTAGGTCGCTCACTGCTTTCTTCCTCCGGACGCGCAATGGAAACCCTAACACTCTCCGGAAATGCAAAAACAAGTGCGCGCGGAGGGCTGGAGGAACCGGGAAGAAACGAATAGTGAGCCGCCCAATTTAAGGAGGCCCAATTCAAATCCCGGATCGTGGCCAGGACCGGCAGAGGCCCGTCCCCCGACATCCGGTTTCCCACCCGGTTTCCTGTCCGGTCCGCCGCTATTCCCAGGTTCCGTAGAGAACACTTAAGGTGTGCGCGAGAGCACCACTCTCTCCAAATAAATAAAGAGGCCATCATGAACGCTATTTCTCCCATTTATGGCGGCCGGGGCTACCCCTTACTGCCCTACAAATCCTAACTGCCCGTTTTTGAATAAACGAGGTTCGACAATTACTATCAACAACTACAACACAAACATTACACAAACATTATAAACCACTTGTTCAATCCCGTCCAATCCAAAGACACACGTTTTATACCACCGCCAACTATAATACCACACGCACAAATCTCTATCTCCGAATGCAATCCAGACAAAGACATATTGACAAACCAAAACACAATACAAACCCAAAATGGTCTCTCTTCCATATATGACAACAACGGTAAATATATTATCACAATCCCCTACGCCCGAGTACAATGGCTATGGCAACAATTTAATAACTCAATATATAATACACATGGCCTAATACCATCACCACAATCCTTTGAAACAGAAATTGTATGGCTTTACCAAAGATATAAGCATACCACATCCAAAAAACACCCAACACAATCCCCTCAACACACACTCCCACACACATTGCTAGATTCCCTTCTAACTACACTTAATATTACTCATTCATACTTTTCATCACCCACCACTTTCTCCACCAAAGTCATACAATTCTGCTCCCCTTTCCCACGTGATAAAATATTTGGATCACTAGGAACGGCATTCCAATATAAATGGAAAGGACACGGCTATGCACACCCACATAACGAAGAAACTACCCAAAAAGCCATACATTGGGCAAGATTGGCAGCAAAAAACGACCCAAACTCCATAACTATACTAACCATCCCAGACACAAGTTGGTACCAAAATCCATCTCCATATCAAGGTCCATACCTCGACACACACATACTCATGCACTTTGAAGCAGATACCATTACTTATGAACAACCCAACGCTCCAACACATAAACCCAAACCACATACCGAATCACTTGCAATCCAAATACTCTGTATACACCATCAAGACAAACCTATCTATAATAACGAACAAATCAACACACTCAAAGAAACAATTAATAATCTTCATATTCCACATTATCACATTCAAAAAATCCCACACACCCCACCCTATACTACAGTAAATAATAGCACACAATGGAATAAACTAATTTACCCTCTCAATTACAACACAACAAACACAAATACACCTTCAATACCCAACTTCCCAACAAATAAACCACTCAGATACCCACTAATATACAACTACTACACAGATGGCTCATTCATACCACCCAAAAGACATGAAAATGGATATTGGATCCGTGAAAAAGCGGGATATGGGATATATCATTCAACTAAATCCAACATGCAAATCTCAAAACGACTACCGGGATTGCAAACTTGCTTTTGTGCAGAACTTATGGCCATTCACAAAACTCTCAAAATAATAACACAAAAATTCCCAAATGAACCTGCTCACATATTCACTGACTGCCTTAACTGCCTATATCTAATAAACATCCAAATAAAACACCCGACCCTCCACCGCAATCATCCAGATATAACCATCCTAACCTCCATAGTCAACATGCTCCAAAATCGAACACAACCCACCACTTTAAACAAAATAAAAGCCCATGCTAATATTGATGGAAATGAACAAGCCGACAAACTTGCCAAAGCAGGTACAAGCAAAGAATATAAATTTGCTTCCAAACCACACGAATTTGCACACACCATACCATTTTACTACCAAAAAGATTCATGGCCAGGCCCGCTAGAAGACCTGACAAAGGACCTGTACGGTGTCTTGAAACATACATCTCACAAAGAGACCGCAGGAAAATGTAGAAAAAATGGCTCGCGAATTCTCCAACATTAACAAATGGACTATGAACCCAGACATAGACAATGATCTTTTGAATGATTTTTGGACTAATCCAGCCATTACAGACTCACAAAAAACCGCCATATTAAAATTTAGAACAGGCCAATACATGGGTAATGCTAGGAAACAACTCTTCTTTGGCATTGAACGATTCCCCTCTATCACATGTTCCATCTGTAACTCACAAGACTCTGACACCTGGCTCCACGTTCTTCTCAAATGCAATCATCACCATATACATGCACTTAGAGTTAAAAGACATAATAAAACAATATGGACACTCCGTAAATTAATATTGACTACATACAAATCCAGATGCTACATCCTCATGAATGCAGGCACGTTCAATAACAATCCACCAGAGAACACAGTACCCACATAGCTCCTCCTATGTACATGCATCAATCACAGATGTCAATGTAATGCCCGATTAAATCCAGATATCCTTTGTATTAAAGGTCTCCCATACAAAAACACCCCACCTACAATACCACAAGATCACCTCACAATTCAATTTATTGAATTCACATATACTAATGATAGATTCTCTCAAGACACTATAAATACTAAAATTGCAAAATACCAACCACTACTTAATGACATCATAGCTTTAGGTTGGAAAGTGGACCCCACTATTATAATCACTGCAAGGGCACAAGGAACCACTCACGCTTCCTCTATGAAAATCGTAGAAGACAAATTTAAAATTCCAAAAACTCTCATACACAAGACATTTAAAGAAATCAACACTATTGCAATACATCATGCTGGATTAATTCTTCTACACAAAAGAAAAATTGAAAATAACCAACCCCTACCACCTGAGTAAAAAGAGGGGAATATGATAGCAATAAATAAACCACTACACATTTGTCTTCGAATCTATCTATCCTATCTGTAAGAAATTGATGATGCGCTTGATAGTGCTTGCAATATAATCAACACGGTCGGCTCTTGCTAAAGAATTCACCGGTCCCTTCAACCAACGGTGATGGCCTGGACTACCTCTGAGCGGCTTAGACATACAGTAAAAATACTGATTGTGATTTAAGCCCTCGTAGCTCGCCTCAAACATAACCTC
Organism: Pohlia nutans; assembly: GCA_022496805.1. Taxonomy (NCBI): domain Eukaryota; kingdom Viridiplantae; phylum Streptophyta; class Bryopsida; order Bryales; family Mniaceae; genus Pohlia; species Pohlia nutans. The sequence goes on along the minus strand of CM040095.1, from coordinate 1,435,116 downwards.
TCTGGTACCAAGCTCAACACACCCCACTTGAAGCAGAATCACTAACGCCCGAGCATCTTTTTGTAGATCTCCATGAAACCGCTGCACCAAACGAGGTTGCTTTGACGGACGAGATGGCCCAGCTTCATCTAGACGCTGAACCGCCATTGGCATAGAAACAACTGGTTTAGATGGTTGATCTGGTAGCTAAGCCAACGAAAGCTCTAGCTCTGCCTCTGACTGTGATTCTAAATCCATCGTCTCCATAAGAACCCTCCAGTTCGACATTCTCAAACCAATATACGAACTCCCCACAAACCAAAAAGAAAACTCTACAGTGAAAGAACTAACTCTAGATCCCTTCTTATACAAAAACTTCGAGACCAAGAAACGTCATAGTGAAGCTATTCAGAAGCGTCACCTTGAAATTTTATCACTTAATGACACACTAACTTTCGGCTGAAAAACAGATTTCATCCTTATTATTACCGCCGTCACACGACACACTAACATTCGGTTGGAAAGCAGATTCCATCCTTATCATTACCGCCATCACATGCGAAACTATTTGCGCTCCATCCATAAAAATCTTAAAGACAAATTTTAAAAAAAAACAAAAAAAGGGGGGGTGTGTGATAGCGGTAATAACCACTCCACACTTGTCTCAGGTTTAGGGATGGGGCCGGTTGGTTGCTACAAATTTCTTGCCTATGATAACATCACCAGCAGTACCAAGTCACTCATATCATAGAAATGCTCACACGGACCTTACGGGAATCGAACCCGGACCACTTCACTGTAACATCTCACCTCACAAACAACCAACCATTGAAGTAGTGACTTGGCGACCACTCTCTCATACCAACTACATTTATACCCTGAACAAAGCATGGTTTTTTTTTTTTTTTTTTTTTTTTTTTCTTGTTTAGTTAGTGTAGTTTATTATTTACGGTTTTCTTTAGAGTGTCTATTCCTGAAAGGGGAGAGTAGTTTAGCACCATTAACCCTTTGTCCCGTGGGCACTGGATTAGTGGCTAAACGAACAGACACTTTATTCACGCCGGCCCATAATAGGGACCGGAGTTCTTATCTATCTATGTTAGCGTCGAATGCGAGCTGGGGTCTTTTCTGCAAGTTCTAAGTTAAGGGTGTACGCACCTCCTTTGGTGTTGCCCATTTCCTCTTGGGACTACAAGCTCGCATCACAGGTTCAAAATTAGACCTCACATCGGTCACTTGGTGGTCACTGTACTGTACGTGTAGGCTATATATTGATTCAGATGCTTTAATTTCTTTCCACAGGGTTCAATGGAGCACTCTATGGTGCGAGAGAGACAGCGAGGAATTGAACTCGAGAAAGCGAGCGAGCCGGGGTTTGATGCTTTAAGGTGGTTGTGGAGGAGAAGGTGTGGATTGGAATTTGTAGAAATGGCAACCAATGGCTTTGCCTGGTGGGGAGTTTCTGGTGTTTTTAGGGTTCATAATCTAGAGACGTAATCTAATTAGTTGAGAATGTCAGTTTCGTGTGGCAGTGAACTTTGCGCTTGCTTCTTGCAAGTGGTGTAAGCGGTCGTGAACGTGTATATAGAGAGAGACATAGTATATTCTTTTACACCCCATGACAGGCATATTCTACAAATACTATTACTTTACGTATCATGTACACATGCACCATATAGGTGTTGCACTGCTGCATTCGATAAGTTTGCACTGGCAGTGGTCAACTGATCACATTCCTTAGCTTATTACAGCATGTTCGGGAGGGTGGGCGGGTACTTTCAGTATCAACACCTGAGGGAGCTTTGAACTTAGGGTGTTGGAATGTCAAGTATGATACCCTAACTCGCATTATTCAAGTGATGTAATCGACCATGAGTATGATGCGGTTCACCACCTGGCTGGGTACTTTTAGTACTACATACTTAATATTATTCTAGTTAAGACGAAGCAGGGATTTATTTTGCATCATCTGTATCGATCATTAGACCATATGGAAGCTTGTGCACTCCGGGGTGCTAAACTGCAAAGAGAATTTGCCTAGTTATAACAAGTAGCTAGCAAGTCAGGATCTCATACAACAGAATCTTGGGTTCAACCAGATGGGAGTGTGTGCTCACTAGGGTATTGAAAAAAGAACACTTGTATCAAGCAATGAAGCAAGTGGAAATGAGAATATAACCAGATGCATCGAGGTCATGGATTCATAGGTGTTACAGGCTGACTACTCACTAGTAGCTCTGAGTAAGAGTTAGAGCCACTAGGGTACTAAAAAAGAAACCACATGCATTGGAACAACACCAGATGGATTGGAATCAAGAGTTCATGGGTGTTATTCGCTAAGTAGTAATTTCGAATAAGATTCAGACCGGGGATTCAGAGCTAGGCTTCATCACGAAATTACACTGCATACTAGTTGTAAGAGAAACTGGTCAAACTACTTAGAATCACAAAAGCCAAGAACAGTCAACATGATTGGGACCGTATGATTTTAGCAGGCCAGGCTGGCCAAACTCATGTCTGCTCATTCCAAAGCAAAAGTTGAGGGAGCCGCCTCACCTGCATCCATGGCCAAAAACAAACAATTAGTTAGTTTTCAGTCGTATGCAAGGTGTCTTAAGCAGGTCTCCAGTTGTTATCCATGTCACAGCAAATGCAAAGGAATGTTAGAATAGTCTTTTAATAACATGTAACACCACCTCTAATTCCTCTCTCAAAATGAATGCACTCATCACACAGTTTCATGGGACCTTGTTCGCCATTGGTGCGAAGTTTCCGTGCCAGTTGTTCTGCGGAAGCAGCTCTCGATCACGTGCAAACTTGAAGTCGAATAGGCTCCTCACAAAAGCACAAGCAACACAAGAATGAGAAGCACCTCTAGCTCTGACTCAAGCCGGAAAATGAGGAGTCAGTCGTTCACTGGTTCTCAGTTAGAGTGAGTTAAACCCTTGCATGGATGTATGAGATACCAACTGGTACTTTCATTGTCAGTAAGTCATTGTCTGTGGCCGCCTTGGAGGCTTGGACAGAATAGGACTCCTGAGAATGCTATGGGGAGTATGGGCCATGCATGTTGTGTGATGATTTTGTGAAGTAGTCCAACATACTTAACTTTAGGTAGTAGGCCTTATGTACAAAGTTTAGTGTAACACTTAGTGGCATGAGAGAGCCTATGGTAGTACACGTGGATTCACTTTCTTGGTGTTTACATAAGATATACAGAAAATATCTTAAAAAATAAATGAATAAATTTACATATCATATGGAAATATGATAGTACAAAATGGGAGAGAGAGAGAGAGAGAGAGAGAGAGAGAGAGAGAGAGCCCTCCACCAAGCCCTGGTGTGCAATTCTCTGATTAGAAAGTGAGACCTGGTATGTCACACTCTTTGAACAGAGTTGCATACCAGGCTCTACTTTCGGGCAAATGCTTACAAAAGTGATTCTTGATGATTTGCCATTACATTCGTGATGGTGTCACTGTGAGTACATTATGAACTTGTGTGTGATTAGTAGTCGACCATAGTAGATCTACTATGGTGATAGACTTCTCAATAACTAGTATGTGTGCATAGGGTACCTGTCAAGCAGGTGTACAGCATGTATGATGTCAACCTGTGAGGCTGGGAAATGGCCTGCTTTAAGCCATGATATTATGCTATTTCGAAGCCTGTATTCTTGAAAGCCATTTGAAACCATGGTGTGGATCAATAAATTGATCTCTTGTACCGCTGCTAGTGTGGTATTAGAGACGTATAAAATCGGTAGAACCTGTGAGAGGATAATGTTGTAAGACTGTTTTATAGGTCGATTGGACTGGAACTTAATGAACTGCGTGTAGCTGAATGGTAAGTCACGTCTTTTGTCATATTTTCGCATTGCGAAGGTTCCAGGATGTCCCAAGTCAAGATGAATCTGAAGATTCATGAAATTGGCAGCCACTCCCCTTGTTGGGTCGTCCGGGGCGTATGCAGTAATCTGAGTTTTGATTTCCAAAATGTTGAGCGGGTAGACCCAGAAAGGGTTACTTGCAATTCTTGGTTGTGATGAGCAGAGAAAATCCCTAGGGTTTTGTACATTGAACCAGCAAAGGTCGTCAATGTATCGAAATGCAAATTGGAATTTGGACAATAAATCTGTCCGACCCAGCCGAGCCAGTCTCTGTATAAATTGGACCTCATAGGATAAGAGGTACATGTTGCACCACACGGGTGAGCATGAGAATCCCATAGGGATGCCTTTTACTTGCTTCCACACTCTATCGCCTAGAGTGACGAAACAGTGTGAGCTAAGCCAGGCTTGTGACGCGATAAGGCGTTCCTGTGGCATCAGAATCCATTGGCCATTCTTAGGTGCAGAGGGATACCAATGGGCGGAGATGGGAAGACCATCGGTTGCAATTTTGATCCAGAGATGGGTTTGGGACTTTGGATGTGATTTTGCAGCTTCTCGATATGCATGGCGAATGATAAATTTCAGTGCATCCAACAGGTTGTCTTCGCCTTCCAGAGGGATCAATTCGTAACATCTCGTTACGTCGGCCACATAAACATCTGTGATCTGGTGAGGCATGTTGAGGGTGACTTGTAGAATAGAATCTACGATCCAGAAAATCGATGTGTTGCACCGTAGGATGTTACGGTAACCCTCAATCGTGTCGCGAGCCCATGATTTAAATGATTCCAATATTGTCATGGATGCCACCGTGATGAGCTTGGCAATCTGGGTGAATATAGTTTGGAAGGCGTTTGTGAGCCACCTATATTTTTGCTTGTGCTGTTTGAAACTTGCCATCAAAAATGGTAGCGCGTTAAAAGCAGGGGGAGCTTCTGGGAGAATTTGCAGTAGCTTCGTCTTTACTTCGTCCAGAATTGACGTGGGAAGAGCCCATAGTTTCCCGGTCCTGCATGGTGAGAAATCCTCCCCCATGAGCCTGTCGTAGGCTTGAAGACGAATGTGGCGTATGCACATGAAACATGCATTGTTATTTGCTTTGTCTAGACCAGACACAAACAGGTGGGATAGTAACCATTCCAGCTCGTTTTTAACTACTGGATTGTCAAATAAAAAAGGCCCAGATGATTTAAATCCAAACTTGTTGCATCGAGTAGCACCTTGCAACTTAGCAAGGCTAGTGCCTTGAAGGAAATCGATGGCTTTCGCCAGATCAAAATTGTACTCATATAAGCGAAGCATGCTGTATAGCCGGGCGAACGCATCCGTAGCTACTGATATTGTCTCCTTGAGGTCGGTAGGCCTGAGGGGAATATGGTTCAAGCCCATGCATAGGGCTGACCTTAGTAGAGGATGCTGAACGATGTTCAGATCCGTAGTTCTTACATGCATAACTGGGTTGTTCATGTGAGAGAATTCTTTGGCTGTCAAAGGGTCCAGGAAGGCATGGAATCGTTGTGCAGACGAGCACAAACATTTAGCACTGTCATCCAACAAGTGAACAAATGAAAATTGTTTGAAAACCATGGATGGTTTATAAACTTTTGAAGCAAGATTACAGTCATACGTCCAAGAAAAAGCGATATGGTCTAGTGATACTAGATCGATCAAGTCAAAATGAGCTAGTACCTCAGTGAATAGCTGCCTAATATTTAACCATTCCAACGCCCTGCTGGAGTAAAAGATAGGTAAATACTTGATTCCTTCTGTCTTCTTGTGAGTCTCAAGTTTGACACGTCCATATGCGTCTATTGTGAGAATGCGACTTTGACCTGCGCATGAGGAAGCTAAAGTTAGACATCCATGTCATCCCAGTCAAGGATGCGGGCCTTCATAGTCTTGCCATCGAATCGTGGTGTGGTCCTCGATGAAGTAGCACTATTATTGGTGTTGTGAGGGGACCGACTAGACACGTTGGAGAAGCTAGGAGATGGTGCGCTGGTCATTGGGCTTGACTCTGGTGTGTGGCCACCCTGTCCGTCGCTCCTGGAATCACCAGCAGTTCGACGTGTTGGAGTCAGAAAGACGAATGCCTCATTTGGATTGGCAGGTTGAGCTTGGGGGCGGTAGTTTCGGTTGTACCCACCACGACTACCGCGTGATGTGCCTCGTGATGCGTAGCCATTATGTCCACCTCGACCATAACGTGGCGCGGAACGTGAAGCACCTGGACTAGCATCCGGGGTCACATTCAAATTCATTTTCGCCCATGATCTTTTCCCATTTGGTCCGGGACTAGGGGTTCCAGGATTGGCCAGTGTGAAGCTGGCAGGTTTCAGGAGTCTCTCAATTTGGCGTGCGCCAGCTGCCTCCTTGTGCAGTGCCAGCAGCTTAGCTGTTGGATCCGCAGCAAATTGTACTGACGCCTCGATCATCATCTTCCTGGAATAGGCAAAGCTGATCTGGTGCTTGACAGCTACACGTGCAGCATCGGATATCCATACTATAAATGCTCCAAACTTGGCAGCAAGAGTAGGGTAGCCCTGATCGGTAGGAAAGAAATCATTTAGATGGTTAAGCATATACCAGACCGAGTGGTCGAACCACATGACATCTCCTCGGCACCCAGAAGCAGCGTTAAAATTGCACAAGCACCGCAGATAAGGCCTTTGGCAGTTCCATAAAGCTGCTGAGTACTTGTCGATCCTCATTTGCCCCGTCTGGAGGTTCTGTTTTGTGTGGATCTTGACATCCGGCGTCGGACATTTCTGTGGGTCACTGAGAGCCAAAGAGAAGCCATTTGGAATGTCTTGTGCTTCACGTAGCAGAGCAGCACCATGAATAGCGTTGGATTCCAACACTTTCATCTCCTCAATTGATATGTCCGCCCATGTTTTCCACATGTTGACCGTGATCGGAGCAAGGAGGTTGATATTTGGAAGCTTCCAGCACTGGTGGTTTTTGAGAGCAACCTGATCTTCCACGGATCGGTGTGGCGTGAAGGGTACAGTGGGTCCACGGCCTGAGGCTTGCAGCTGCGCAGCATCTTTCTCAGACTGAGAGAGTTGTATAGACGAAGCTAGATCCTCCAATACCGCTCGGTGGGCGGGAGCGATCTTAAGTCCGGCAAACAGCGGGTGTAAGTCTTGTGAACTCGAGGTGAGAAAGCTGGAGCTTGCTTTGGAACCCTCATGTGGGTTTGCTTGCTTCAAAGCTGCATCCACTATTCGCGTATTAGCTATTGCCAGTTCCAACTCTTCAGCTTCGTACTCTAGTATCGATGCCAATTGGCCATGCGCAGTCTTCAGTTCGTCCAGCGCCTTGTCCTTGTCTTTGATGGCGAACGCCAATATGCGGGTCCACTGGGAGAGATCCAGAGTAGAAAGAAAAAGTGGCGCATGCTCACCCTCTTCGTCTACGTCTTGGAGAGCTGTCAGGTCCTGTTGTAAGATGAACTCGTGAATCGCAGGTGCATATAAGGACGCCAGTGTCGCTTGTACCGCAGGCGAGGGTGCAGGAAGAGGGTCTTTGTAGCCGAGTTCTTGTAGTTCAGCATGCCACGCAGTGCAGCTTTGGGAGCTCGTCTGAGCACATGACGTAAATAACAATATACGTTAGAATATGATAGAAGTTCACCACTTCTATGTGGATAGATTGCAGAGAGAGACATAGTATATTCTTTTACACCCCATGACAGGCATATTCTACAAATACTATTACTTTACGTATCATGTACACATGCACCATATAGGTGTTGCACTGCTGCATTCGATAAGTTTGCACTGGCAGTGGTCAACTGATCACATTCCTTAGCTTATTACAGCATGTTCGGGAGGGTGGGCGGGTACTTTCAGTATCAACACCTGAGGGAGCTTTGAACTTAGGGTGTTGGAATGTCAAGTATGATACCCTAACTCGCATTATTCAAGTGATGTAATCGACCATGAGTATGATGCGGTTCACCACCTGGCTGGGTACTTTTAGTACTACATACTTAATATTATTCTAGTTAAGACGAAGCAGGGATTTATTTTGCATCATCTGTATCGATCATTAGACCATATGGAAGCTTGTGCACTCCGGGGTGCTAAACTGCAAAGAGAATTTGCCTAGTTATAACAAGTAGCTAGCAAGTCAGGATCTCATACAACAGAATCTTGGGTTCAACCAGATGGGAGTGTGTGCTCACTAGGGTATTGAAAAAAGAACACTTGTATCAAGCAATGAAGCAAGTGGAAATGAGAATATAACCAGATGCATCGAGGTCATGGATTCATAGGTGTTACAGGCTGACTACTCACTAGTAGCTCTGAGTAAGAGTTAGAGCCACTAGGGTACTAAAAAAGAAACCACATGCATTGGAACAACACCAGATGGATTGGAATCAAGAGTTCATGGGTGTTATTCGCTAAGTAGTAATTTCGAATAAGATTCAGACCGGGGATTCAGAGCTAGGCTTCATCACGAAATTACACTGCATACTAGTTGTAAGAGAAACTGGTCAAACTACTTAGAATCACAAAAGCCAAGAACAGTCAACATGATTGGGACCGTATGATTTTAGCAGGCCAGGCTGGCCAAACTCATGTCTGCTCATTCCAAAGCAAAAGTTGAGGGAGCCGCCTCACCTGCATCCATGGCCAAAAACAAACAATTAGTTAGTTTTCAGTCGTATGCAAGGTGTCTTAAGCAGGTCTCCAGTTGTTATCCATGTCACAGCAAATGCAAAGGAATGTTAGAATAGTCTTTTAATAACATGTAACACCACCTCTAATTCCTCTCTCAAAATGAATGCACTCATCACACAGTTTCATGGGACCTTGTTCGCCATTGGTGCGAAGTTTCCGTGCCAGTTGTTCTGCGGAAGCAGCTCTCGATCACGTGCAAACTTGAAGTCGAATAGGCTCCTCACAAAAGCACAAGCAACACAAGAATGAGAAGCACCTCTAGCTCTGACTCAAGCCGGAAAATGAGGAGTCAGTCGTTCACTGGTTCTCAGTTAGAGTGAGTTAAACCCTTGCATGGATGTATGAGATACCAACTGGTACTTTCATTGTCAGTAAGTCATTGTCTGTGGCCGCCTTGGAGGCTTGGACAGAATAGGACTCCTGAGAATGCTATGGGGAGTATGGGCCATGCATGTTGTGTGATGATTTTGTGAAGTAGTCCAACATACTTAACTTTAGGTAGTAGGCCTTATGTACAAAGTTTAGTGTAACACTTAGTGGCATGAGAGAGCCTATGGTAGTACACGTGGATTCACTTTCTTGGTGTTTACATAAGATATACAGAAAATATCTTAAAAAATAAATGAATAAATTTACATATCATATGGAAATATGATAGTACAAAATGGGAGAGAGAGAGAGAGAGAGAGAGAGAGAGAGAGAGAGAGCCCTCCACCAAGCCCTGGTGTGCAATTCTCTGATTAGAAAGTGAGACCTGGTATGTCACACTCTTTGAACAGAGTTGCATACCAGGCTCTACTTTCGGGCAAATGCTTACAAAAGTGATTCTTGATGATTTGCCATTACATTCGTGATGGTGTCACTGTGAGTACATTATGAACTTGTGTGTGATTAGTAGTCGACCATAGTAGATCTACTATGGTGATAGACTTCTCAATAACTAGTATGTGTGCATAGGGTACCTGTCAAGCAGGTGTACAGCATGTATGATGTCAACCTGTGAGGCTGGGAAATGGCCTGCTTTAAGCCATGATATTATGCTATTTCGAAGCCTGTATTCTTGAAAGCCATTTGAAACCATGGTGTGGATCAATAAATTGATCTCTTGTACCGCTGCTAGTGTGGTATTAGAGACGTATAAAATCGGTAGAACCTGTGAGAGGATAATGTTGTAAGACTGTTTTATAGGTCGATTGGACTGGAACTTAATGAACTGCGTGTAGCTGAATGGTAAGTCACGTCTTTTGTCATATTTTCGCATTGCGAAGGTTCCAGGATGTCCCAAGTCAAGATGAATCTGAAGATTCATGAAATTGGCAGCCACTCCCCTTGTTGGGTCGTCCGGGGCGTATGCAGTAATCTGAGTTTTGATTTCCAAAATGTTGAGCGGGTAGACCCAGAAAGGGTTACTTGCAATTCTTGGTTGTGATGAGCAGAGAAAATCCCTAGGGTTTTGTACATTGAACCAGCAAAGGTCGTCAATGTATCGAAATGCAAATTGGAATTTGGACAATAAATCTGTCCGACCCAGCCGAGCCAGTCTCTGTATAAATTGGACCTCATAGGATAAGAGGTACATGTTGCACCACACGGGTGAGCATGAGAATCCCATAGGGATGCCTTTTACTTGCTTCCACACTCTATCGCCTAGAGTGACGAAACAGTGTGAGCTAAGCCAGGCTTGTGACGCGATAAGGCGTTCCTGTGGCATCAGAATCCATTGGCCATTCTTAGGTGCAGAGGGATACCAATGGGCGGAGATGGGAAGACCATCGGTTGCAATTTTGATCCAGAGATGGGTTTGGGACTTTGGATGTGATTTTGCAGCTTCTCGATATGCATGGCGAATGATAAATTTCAGTGCATCCAACAGGTTGTCTTCGCCTTCCAGAGGGATCAATTCGTAACATCTCGTTACGTCGGCCACATAAACATCTGTGATCTGGTGAGGCATGTTGAGGGTGACTTGTAGAATAGAATCTACGATCCAGAAAATCGATGTGTTGCACCGTAGGATGTTACGGTAACCCTCAATCGTGTCGCGAGCCCATGATTTAAATGATTCCAATATTGTCATGGATGCCACCGTGATGAGCTTGGCAATCTGGGTGAATATAGTTTGGAAGGCGTTTGTGAGCCACCTATATTTTTGCTTGTGCTGTTTGAAACTTGCCATCAAAAATGGTAGCGCGTTAAAAGCAGGGGGAGCTTCTGGGAGAATTTGCAGTAGCTTCGTCTTTACTTCGTCCAGAATTGACGTGGGAAGAGCCCATAGTTTCCCGGTCCTGCATGGTGAGAAATCCTCCCCCATGAGCCTGTCGTAGGCTTGAAGACGAATGTGGCGTATGCACATGAAACATGCATTGTTATTTGCTTTGTCTAGACCAGACACAAACAGGTGGGATAGTAACCATTCCAGCTCGTTTTTAACTACTGGATTGTCAAATAAAAAAGGCCCAGATGATTTAAATCCAAACTTGTTGCATCGAGTAGCACCTTGCAACTTAGCAAGGCTAGTGCCTTGAAGGAAATCGATGGCTTTCGCCAGATCAAAATTGTACTCATATAAGCGAAGCATGCTGTATAGCCGGGCGAACGCATCCGTAGCTACTGATATTGTCTCCTTGAGGTCGGTAGGCCTGAGGGGAATATGGTTCAAGCCCATGCATAGGGCTGACCTTAGTAGAGGATGCTGAACGATGTTCAGATCCGTAGTTCTTACATGCATAACTGGGTTGTTCATGTGAGAGAATTCTTTGGCTGTCAAAGGGTCCAGGAAGGCATGGAATCGTTGTGCAGACGAGCACAAACATTTAGCACTGTCATCCAACAAGTGAACAAATGAAAATTGTTTGAAAACCATGGATGGTTTATAAACTTTTGAAGCAAGATTACAGTCATACGTCCAAGAAAAAGCGATATGGTCTAGTGATACTAGATCGATCAAGTCAAAATGAGCTAGTACCTCAGTGAATAGCTGCCTAATATTTAACCATTCCAACGCCCTGCTGGAGTAAAAGATAGGTAAATACTTGATTCCTTCTGTCTTCTTGTGAGTCTCAAGTTTGACACGTCCATATGCGTCTATTGTGAGAATGCGACTTTGACCTGCGCATGAGGAAGCTAAAGTTAGACATCCATGTCATCCCAGTCAAGGATGCGGGCCTTCATAGTCTTGCCATCGAATCGTGGTGTGGTCCTCGATGAAGTAGCACTATTATTGGTGTTGTGAGGGGACCGACTAGACACGTTGGAGAAGCTAGGAGATGGTGCGCTGGTCATTGGGCTTGACTCTGGTGTGTGGCCACCCTGTCCGTCGCTCCTGGAATCACCAGCAGTTCGACGTGTTGGAGTCAGAAAGACGAATGCCTCATTTGGATTGGCAGGTTGAGCTTGGGGGCGGTAGTTTCGGTTGTACCCACCACGACTACCGCGTGATGTGCCTCGTGATGCGTAGCCATTATGTCCACCTCGACCATAACGTGGCGCGGAACGTGAAGCACCTGGACTAGCATCCGGGGTCACATTCAAATTCATTTTCGCCCATGATCTTTTCCCATTTGGTCCGGGACTAGGGGTTCCAGGATTGGCCAGTGTGAAGCTGGCAGGTTTCAGGAGTCTCTCAATTTGGCGTGCGCCAGCTGCCTCCTTGTGCAGTGCCAGCAGCTTAGCTGTTGGATCCGCAGCAAATTGTACTGACGCCTCGATCATCATCTTCCTGGAATAGGCAAAGCTGATCTGGTGCTTGACAGCTACACGTGCAGCATCGGATATCCATACTATAAATGCTCCAAACTTGGCAGCAAGAGTAGGGTAGCCCTGATCGGTAGGAAAGAAATCATTTAGATGGTTAAGCATATACCAGACCGAGTGGTCGAACCACATGACATCTCCTCGGCACCCAGAAGCAGCGTTAAAATTGCACAAGCACCGCAGATAAGGCCTTTGGCAGTTCCATAAAGCTGCTGAGTACTTGTCGATCCTCATTTGCCCCGTCTGGAGGTTCTGTTTTGTGTGGATCTTGACATCCGGCGTCGGACATTTCTGTGGGTCACTGAGAGCCAAAGAGAAGCCATTTGGAATGTCTTGTGCTTCACGTAGCAGAGCAGCACCATGAATAGCGTTGGATTCCAACACTTTCATCTCCTCAATTGATATGTCCGCCCATGTTTTCCACATGTTGACCGTGATCGGAGCAAGGAGGTTGATATTTGGAAGCTTCCAGCACTGGTGGTTTTTGAGAGCAACCTGATCTTCCACGGATCGGTGTGGCGTGAAGGGTACAGTGGGTCCACGGCCTGAGGCTTGCAGCTGCGCAGCATCTTTCTCAGACTGAGAGAGTTGTATAGACGAAGCTAGATCCTCCAATACCGCTCGGTGGGCGGGAGCGATCTTAAGTCCGGCAAACAGCGGGTGTAAGTCTTGTGAACTCGAGGTGAGAAAGCTGGAGCTTGCTTTGGAACCCTCATGTGGGTTTGCTTGCTTCAAAGCTGCATCCACTATTCGCGTATTAGCTATTGCCAGTTCCAACTCTTCAGCTTCGTACTCTAGTATCGATGCCAATTGGCCATGCGCAGTCTTCAGTTCGTCCAGCGCCTTGTCCTTGTCTTTGATGGCGAACGCCAATATGCGGGTCCACTGGGAGAGATCCAGAGTAGAAAGAAAAAGTGGCGCATGCTCACCCTCTTCGTCTACGTCTTGGAGAGCTGTCAGGTCCTGTTGTAAGATGAACTCGTGAATCGCAGGTGCATATAAGGACGCCAGTGTCGCTTGTACCGCAGGCGAGGGTGCAGGAAGAGGGTCTTTGTAGCCGAGTTCTTGTAGTTCAGCATGCCACGCAGTGCAGCTTTGGGAGCTCGTCTGAGCACATGACGTAAATAACAATATACGTTAGAATATGATAGAAGTTCACCACTTCTATGTGGATAGATTGCAGAGAGAGACATAGTATATTCTTTTACACCCCATGACAGGCATATTCTACAAATACTATTACTTTACGTATCATGTACACATGCACCATATAGGTGTTGCACTGCTGCATTCGATAAGTTTGCACTGGCAGTGGTCAACTGATCACATTCCTTAGCTTATTACAGCATGTTCGGGAGGGTGGGCGGGTACTTTCAGTATCAACACCTGAGGGAGCTTTGAACTTAGGGTGTTGGAATGTCAAGTATGATACCCTAACTCGCATTATTCAAGTGATGTAATCGACCATGAGTATGATGCGGTTCACCACCTGGCTGGGTACTTTTAGTACTACATACTTAATATTATTCTAGTTAAGACGAAGCAGGGATTTATTTTGCATCATCTGTATCGATCATTAGACCATATGGAAGCTTGTGCACTCCGGGGTGCTAAACTGCAAAGAGAATTTGCCTAGTTATAACAAGTAGCTAGCAAGTCAGGATCTCATACAACAGAATCTTGGGTTCAACCAGATGGGAGTGTGTGCTCACTAGGGTATTGAAAAAAGAACACTTGTATCAAGCAATGAAGCAAGTGGAAATGAGAATATAACCAGATGCATCGAGGTCATGGATTCATAGGTGTTACAGGCTGACTACTCACTAGTAGCTCTGAGTAAGAGTTAGAGCCACTAGGGTACTAAAAAAGAAACCACATGCATTGGAACAACACCAGATGGATTGGAATCAAGAGTTCATGGGTGTTATTCGCTAAGTAGTAATTTCGAATAAGATTCAGACCGGGGATTCAGAGCTAGGCTTCATCACGAAATTACACTGCATACTAGTTGTAAGAGAAACTGGTCAAACTACTTAGAATCACAAAAGCCAAGAACAGTCAACATGATTGGGACCGTATGATTTTAGCAGGCCAGGCTGGCCAAACTCATGTCTGCTCATTCCAAAGCAAAAGTTGAGGGAGCCGCCTCACCTGCATCCATGGCCAAAAACAAACAATTAGTTAGTTTTCAGTCGTATGCAAGGTGTCTTAAGCAGGTCTCCAGTTGTTATCCATGTCACAGCAAATGCAAAGGAATGTTAGAATAGTCTTTTAATAACATGTAACACCACCTCTAATTCCTCTCTCAAAATGAATGCACTCATCACACAGTTTCATGGGACCTTGTTCGCCATTGGTGCGAAGTTTCCGTGCCAGTTGTTCTGCGGAAGCAGCTCTCGATCACGTGCAAACTTGAAGTCGAATAGGCTCCTCACAAAAGCACAAGCAACACAAGAATGAGAAGCACCTCTAGCTCTGACTCAAGCCGGAAAATAAGGAGTCAGTCGTTCACTGGTTCTCAGTTAGAGTGAGTTAAACCCTTGCATGGATGTATGAGATACCAACTGGTACTTTCATTGTCAGTAAGTCATTGTCTGTGGCCGCCTTGGAGGCTTGGACAGAATAGGACTCCTGAGAATGCTATGGGGAGTATGGGCCATGCATGCATCGCGGCGGCATCCGCCTTGCAGGTGGCAAAGGCGGGCCAGCCCCGGCGAACCATCCGCGTCCTGATGGCGGGCGCCGAAGAAGTCGGCGGCGATGGCGCCCGCGCCTATTTCAAGGCGCACGGGACCGAAAAACACGCCCTCGCCATCGAATCGGATTTCGGCGCGGACCGGGTGTGGCGCGTGGATTTCAAATTGCCGCAAGGGCATGAAGCGCTGGTCAGGCGGATAGCCGCCGCACTCGCGCCGCTGGGCGTGGGGGCCAGCGGGCAGGAGGCGGGCGGCGGGGCCGATATCGCACCGCTGGTAAAGGCTGGGGCGCCGGTTATCGACCTGCAACAGGACGGTACGCGCTATTTCGACCTGCACCACACGCCCGACGATACGCTGGACAAGGTCGATCCGGTTCAGTTGCAGCAGAATGTCGCAGCCTGGGCGCTGACGCTGGAGGCCATCGCCAATGCAACAGAATCCATGGGCGTTAACTGAACTTTTATAGTAGACAACGCTCTGTCGCGTGATTCCTTCGTTTCACCGGCGCAGAAAAGCATTGATTTGTGCATCGCACACGTTAATGCGGGTCGCTCGCGTAGGGTCACATGTAAAGTGCCTGACGCGGCAAAATGCTATGGGAGCCGTACACAATGAAGAAGATCGCTGCTGTTTTCGCTTCGGCCAGCCTGATGGCCCTCGCCGCTTGCGGTGAGAAGCCGGCCAACGAGACCGCGAACGCTTCGAACGCCGTCGTCGAAAACGTTGTTGAGAACGCGATGAACGCTTCGGACAACGCCATGAACGCCGCGAATGTGGCTGAAAACGCCGCTAACGCTGTGAACGCTGCGAACGCGATGTAATCTTCGCATTTGCGAGATTCTCGAAGGGCGGGCCTTAATGGTCCGCCCTTTTTGTTTGTGCCGATGCGATCTGGAACGAGCGCCTGACGGAACATCCATGGCTCTCCGCCGCTTTTATGGCCGACGACAAGGGAGAGATCGACATGGGCAAGGGCATATTGTTGTGGCTGCTGGGCGTGCCAATTCCCATCATTCTGCTTTTGTGGCTTTTCTTCCACTGACGGGGCGATGGCGATTGACGGGACGCGCATTCCCCCGCTAAGGCCGCCGCTCGTCGGGGAGTAGCGCAGTCTGGTAGCGCGCCTGCTTTGGGAGCAGGATGTCGCAGGTTCGAATCCTGTCTCCCCGACCACTCACTTAAAATATGCGCAGGACGATGATCCACGCGGG